>OY998165.1:17990000-19240000 GCA_963921995.1 Oxystoma pomonae
ATATCGATATCACAAACACCACTTTTATCAACATGTTTTACAAGTTTTTAGCAAACAGGTCCTTTAGTAAAAGGTAGTTTTAAGGTCCCCCAGCTCGGAAACGCCTGACTTATAATCTTTCTAATCTCTAGCAGCTATTTAGATTATGGGTGTTAAGGTGTGCCAGTTTTAAATATGATAAATGGATACCTGCGTAATTCTGTTATTCATAGAATTTTTAATCTTCCCTCTGTCTTATCTTATCAATACATTTATGATTAACTAAAATGTTAGCGTTTGTTTAGTGTGTCAAAACTATTTATTGAAAATCGTACGGGCACGAAACCGCCAAATTTTTAAACCTGGATAAGAAAATGACTCATAATTCGCTACTGTATTTGGTATATAAAAGGTTAAAGGAAATAAAGGACTACTACACCATTTCCAACTGTAATTCAGAAAGTATTTGTTTATTTGTTTGTAGCATCGATGTACTTACGTCGATGGTTAGTGCAGTAAACTACAGAATAATGGTATTCCAAATGGTATAAAGAAAAAAAAATATTAAAAATGTCAAGAATCTGATAAAATAACCAACAAAATCAAATTAATGCAACAATACGTAAATATCACAATTTTATACTAACGGTAATAAATCATTCGAGTTTTTGTTCAAAATTAACAGTGGCGCACCCAAGAATTGAGTTCGGGGAGGATTTTTAAGGATAAATAATAAAAGAACTTAAATTTAAGTGAAAAATTTGACCATAACCAGGCATCTCAGGGGGGTTAACCCCAAAACCTCCCTCGGTGCGCCACTGAAATCAAGTATATATGTCTTAATTTGTTTAATCATAACATTGTTCCGACCATAGTTAATTCGGTGGGTTCTTATAGAGAAAAGCTGATAATGATAATTATATTTCTCTGCGGGGCTCTAATTGATATTCAATTTAGTATGTCTTCAGAATCTAGGATATTGTTAATTTTACCTTAAACAAAATGAATAACATTGTGTTTTCTCTGCGTCCTTGAAGAGATTTTATACCACAATCTGGTATTGTATTTAATGTTTCATCAGTATGGAAAATCATGTTCATAAAGTAAATATTTCAAAAATCTATTTTGGACCTTCTCTAGCCGTTTAATGTAGCGATTACTGCCAAAAAACCGCATTAAACCTCATAAAAAACATACCTGATTTTTATCAGTTTTTATAAGGTTTATAAGCTTTTGTGAGGCTAAATTTTAGGATTATAAAAGTTTGTAATAATTTATGAGGTATGTCTTGGATTTTTCATGAATTTATGCGGTTTCATATGTGTTTCTTATCTGATCCTATAATCAGACAGACTTATGAATGTTTATAAAATTTGATAAGTGTAGATATTTTTTTAACATATTTTATGATTTTATAAAAGCACCATTTTCTAATAGATTTTATAATCAAACCGACACATCAAAGTTTATGGGTTTCTATAATTACATTCTTTTTCTTTTATAATGTATTATGGAATTATATAAACCGATGTTTTTATGAGTTTTCTGAGAGATTTTATAGTCAAAACAACTCATAACATTTTATGAGTTTCTATGATTACACCCAATCATGGCTCAGGGAGACTGCTCCAATTAAATTCTTTTATAATGTTTTAAGAGTTTGTAAAAAAACGTTTTTTCATGAGATTTTGGGATATTTTATGATCAGACCAAATCATAGAATTTGACAAATTTTCTAAACCGTCCTTATATAAAAGCGCTTTTATGCCCGTGTGCACCACTTCCTCTTACTTCTTCCACTTGTTCAAGTGCCGCTTGAACTGAGGGTGACCGTTGAGATTTACTTGGTTTGCAATATGTTCCACTTGGAAAAAGTAAGGAAATTATTGGCAACGTGGCAGTTATCTGCATTTTTTTGTGTTTTTTTGTGTGGTGATCATGATTATTACCTTTTTTTAAAAAAATAAATTTTATTGATGATTTATGATTGTATGGAGGAAAAAGCAAACAAAACTACTATAATTGGTTAACTATAAAACCTGACTATTTATTTAGTATATTTTTTCACATCGTAATCAATACGTATTGAAAAGATTCTCTTCTTTTTCTTTCGTAGAGTATGTTCTCTGTTCCGACAAAGAGCGTGACATATGAAGAACAAAATGCTTGATTTTCGATACGTATTGAATATGATGTGAAAACATACTATATAATTATTACACCACCAGACCAACCCAACCCATTTTTCAGTTTCTTCACAACAAATTTGCAAAAAAAGGGTAAATTATTCGCTTAGAGAAAAAAACATGATTTCTTTTGGACATTCTAAACCTTTTATAAAAGGTATCTTCATCTCATTTTTTGAAAAATCCTTCTTGTAGGTATTACATTAATTATAAAGTCTAATTCTTCATCTTCTTCGTAATCCCAAAGAAGGGTAATTATGCAGTATACGGTTTTCTGCCATTTTTGGTTTTTTATGAAAAATTCCGCCTGCGCCCGATTTGTTTTTTTTTTAAGAAAAAAAAGGTTGCCCGGGGGGGGGGGGTTGTAATGTGTTTTTTTTTTGTTTTGGGTTGGGTTGGTCTGTGTTGGATTGGGTTGTTTTAGTGAAAAAAAATTAAAAAAAGAACAAAAAAAAAACAACCGGCGCAGGCGGATTTGGGGTCCTAGGTACCCTAGTAGGTGCCCCCATAAAGAATTTCCCATAAAAAATCAAAAATGGCAGAAAACCGTATACTGCATAATTACCCAAAGAAGTTCCATTTTAAGCACAGACGGAATAGTTTTATAATCTGATTAAATTAATGGCTTTGGTTTAAAAACATAATCAAAAAAATACCTAACATAACCTAAAAATGCGCTTAAGCCGAAGTAATTCTACGGCTTATCTTAACCACAGCTTAAGTGCCACTTACATGATATTCCACACCCTTCCAAAACAAAACTAAAGCTTAAGCTCGGCTTACATGTCAAGCCGAACCCGTGCACACGGGCATTAGAGGCCCTCCCCAACTTTTTACCTCTCCTCAAAAAAAATTGTACCGCACCCCTGTTATAATAATAACATATAAATAAAAAGTTTACTCCGCCCCCTCCCCAGACTTTTGCTCCTGTACCGCTGTTATATTTGCTTTATTCCAAATCGACTGGGGAAGGGGGATTGTTTCGGAAAACCGACAAAAAGAAAATCCGACCCAACAGTTTTCTTTTTCAAATTTTAAAACATTTTTTTTATAAAACTCTTTTTGACGGCAATACGACTTTACCGCATAACTCAAGAATGGCTGATCGAATGTTAATAAGGGTTATGTCAGTTTATTTGTTTTACGACGTCTGCCAGAATTTGGCAAACGAGCCGCTTATATTTTTTGGTAATTTATCCGGGAATATTACTAATTGCACCAAATTTTTCATGCTTGCTATCCCGGCAACTATTGGTGGCAGATACAGGGTGGAGAGGGTTTTCCTTGAGTCATCCAAATGTTTGTCTATTTCTGTTAAAATTCACAAAAAAACAGTACTTACCACCTATACCAGATTAAAACCCTACCCCTATAGAAAATATAGTGGAACAAAAAAACATTTGGAAAGTTTATTTTTTATAATTTTTTTTGGTGTTATTCAAGTTAAACTGCTTTCGAATTAAAATCAAAAACGCAGCACAAATTATTTCAAAAAATAAAGACATCTTTGAAAAATAAGAAAAAACAAAAATGGTTATATTCTTTTGCAAGACAAGTAGTGCCATCTCTGAGGAGCCAGCAAAATCATACCTGATGAGAATTGAAAAAGATCTATAAATATACCTGGTCAACAGGTACCTACGCTATAGCTGGTACAAGAATCGTATTGAAACTAAAACTTCTCCCTTCTGCTGTGAGATGGCGCCCGATCCTAAAAACTAAAAATTTTCGAAAATTATGCCCGATCCTCAACAGAGGGAAATAATAGAAGTGCGAGCAACAAGAAGTGAAGTTGTGGATCAGTATATTTTATTCCTAATTTAATTCTTAAGGTCCGTTTCGCTCCTTTCATCGACATTTTTTGTAAATCTTTATTTATCTCTTTTTTCTTGCTGTAAATACCCAAAAAATCCATCCGCAGGGTGTGTTGCTTAATAAATTACTTATAAGTATAGAAATAAATATGAGAGTAAGCACAAAAAAACAAAATTTTTGGTTAAAAAAAATCCATTATGGCTAGTTCGTGGCCCTAAATGTTATGAAACGATGATTTGGCTGGGAAGGAGTCAATTAAAAAACAAAAAAAGTTTTTTTTTTTTTTAAATTTGCGAACGTTTCGATTTATTTAAATTCATCATCAGCAAAATCAACGTTTCTCAAAAAATTCCATTAGGTAATATGTAGGATGTTTATAAATATATGTATTTTATAATTTTACAGGATTAAGAAACTAAAAGTTGACAATTTTTGCATGCACGGTTCTTTTTTCTTCCAACTATTTCCCATTACCTATAGTAGCGGGGAAAATTTTTACAGGTACCATCAAATGGTACTTTTTTACAACTGGTAGCTAAATGCCAAAATATTAATGCTTTTTTTAAAAGCGTTTTAAAGAATAACCCAGCACACACGGTTCCCTCGGGCCTTCGTCGGCCCGATGTCGATTGCCGAATTTGCCGTCATCGACATGACGTCGATTTACGACATCGGACCAGCAGTATTTTTTGTCCGCTTTGCGATGTAGGCCCAACGTACGTTTGCGAACGCAACGTTAGACTTTAGCCCGCCGCGGCGCCGGCGCGTCGGACCAATGGTAAATTTTACTTTTTGCTGACATCGGCATACCGTGGCCGTACCATTAAGGTCCGATAGAGTTTACCCACATGGTACCGCCCAAATAGCTGCTTAATTTGGTCGGTCTAACGTAAGCAAGCTGGTCTCGGCCCGACATCGGTAAACTATTCAAAAAGCCGACATAGGTTTCCTAAAGCGCGGTCCAACGACGGCGATTGACGAAGGTCCGTCGGTGATAGCTTAAAGCGGCTCGACAATGGCAAACCACAAAGGTTCGATAATGGGTGGATAATAAAAGGCTCCACATCGGCCTCTCAAAGCGGGCCGACGTCGATGCTTGACGAAGGTGCGTCGGTGGTTGCTTGATACGATACGACATTGCCAAAATACAGTTTCGATAATGCGGGTGCTTAAACAGTCAGGGTGGTTTAAGTGACGGAAGAGGTGATTCTTGTAGAGAAGTACCATCTTGTCAAGTCCGCATTCTATTCTTGAAATATCTTTGCTCATTATATATATAATATTATCTTCCACTGTACAGGAAACATAGTGACATTAGCGCCATCTCTACATACTAGAAAGAAACTATTAAGCAGTTTACAAATTTTAATGTGACGTACCATCGTCTGTTGTCCGTTATCGACCAATCGAACAAAAATCTGATCAGGCCATCGTCGGTCCTAAAGCAGATAAAGTGGGCGTCGGCATAAAGTCGACTATAGTAAATCGGGCCATCGTCAGTTGCCGATTTTCGACCGATTGGACAAAATTCCGGTGTCGGCATAAAGTCGACTGTAGTAATGTGGAGCTCCGTCAGTTGCCGAATATTGACTGAAAACTGAAAATCGCAATCTGTCCAACATTGGGCCAGCGTGTAGTCTCCGATGCCGACACACTGCCGACGTTGTCGACATTGGCCCGATTTAATGCCGACGATTTGTGTTTGCTGGGAAGTGATTCGAAAAAGCACAGTTTCGCCGCGACTTTTAAACGCTATATTTGTTTGAATTCCTTTATTAAAAAAGGGGGAAACATAAAAAAAAACTAGAACACAAAAACCGTTGTCAGATCACCATTTTTATGCTATACCATACACTGGACAGAATAGAGCATTTATTTCGCCCGAGGTTTCGCCACCCTACTCGATTTTAAAATTTCGATATCCTTTCTGTTGGTTATTCAATTTTTTGACATTAGTGTGGAATAAATGTTTTTTTTTTATACCTTCATCAAAAACATGATTTTAGTAACTATCTGCAATTTTTTGTTTGTTTTTTGATCACGGGTGCAAAAAAATACTTCTGTCCGTTTTTTACCCAAAATTAAAGAGAAATAGCGAAAAATGTATTATTGAAAATATCTAATTATTTTTGCCTAAAAATTAAGCCATTTCCGCCAGTTTTCACTAAGTATTTACGAAAAAATCATTTAAAAGCATCGTCAGCATATCTAACGGCCAAAGATTAAAATGTCGCAACAATGAACGTCACCGAGTAAAAAGGCACATCGCTATGGAAACCATTGTTATATCCTCAGACTAAAAAGTAAAGAATATTTTATTTACCAGCCGCCTTCATTTATAGTGTAAAGGTGGTGTGCTGCGAGAAGTACTCTTCGTTCGAGATTTTTAAAAGTATTTTCCTGTTTTTTATGGATATTTTGATAAAGGTATTAAAAAAAATAGTGTTAACAACTCGCGGCTAAACTGTGCTTTTTTACTCGCGTTTAATACCTCGCAGCGCTCGATATTTAAACCAACGCTTGTAAATAAAAACACTATTTTAGCCACTAGTTGTGAAAACTACTATTTTTACATCGCGAAACAAGAAAGAAATATTGTTTTCATTGACAAGCAAAAAAGCCATGGTTTTGTTATTTGAGAACAGTTGATAAAGACAAAATCTATCTACCCGTTATGCGACTCTTTATCTACGGTTCCAGTTGCTAATATCGTTCTTGCCGAATGCGAGTGGTACTGCTCGACGGTCGGGCACTTCCGAGGGGCGAGAGGCAGTACCGAGAAGCGACATTCCTAAACGCAGCCGTGGGAAATGTATAGTCGAAATTGACGACGTAACGCGGCGCACTGCAGTAGCGCAACCAGAAGTTTATTATGGGGTGGGTCATATTTTGCAAAGAAAATAAGTTCCTATATAATGCAGGACTCTAAACTCCTTAATTTGTTCCCAAAATATTTGGTGTTTAAAGTTCGACGAGTGTGGAAAAGAGAAGATTATAAAAATTTGAAAAATTTATGTGTTACATGATATTTCAATTTAGAAGATCCAAAAATGCCCTATTTCGTTTTTTTCTAAACCGACTGCCAAAAAAATATCTGCAATGAGAAAAAATACATCTTTTTAGTCCACCATATCAATATGGTACCTATGGGCGACTATTAAAATCGTGAAATTTTGACAATTCTCAATTTTATTAAAAATGAGTTGCTAAAAGGTTGCAAAAGACCTTAATCGACGAAAAAAAAAGTTGTCTGTTGTCCGTCTATATACACGATAACTGAAAAACACCTTAATCGATTTTAACGAAATTGGGTACAAAAATCTTCTATCGGCTGACCATGAACTGATTAACTTTTGGGCAGAGTGGTGGGGGGTTGAAGGGGGGAAAAGAGGGATAAAATATTTAGAAAAATTGCAACTTTGGAACAAAAGCAAGTAGCGATATACGGTTTTCAGATTTAAGTTTCCATGAATATGGACTACAAATTTTGTTATAAAGTCCAAATTCGTGGGAGCTTTACTTTCCGAGTTATTTGAAAAAATTTTAGAAATAAAGCAGCTATTGATATGCGGTTTTCAGATTTTGGTTTTCTAAAATGTTACCCAAAAATTTTGTTATACGTTTCAAATCTTTCATAACCACAGTTTTCGAGATATTTTCATTTCCTTTCAACAATTTTTTAATATAGTTTTTTTGTAAAACTAGTACTAAAAAAGCAGGTATGTTCCTGACACCATTTTTTTTGTAGAAATTGTTTTTATGCTCAACGACTCTACAAAATTTTGTTTTTTTTTTCTGATTTCTAAACCAAAAATAACAAAAAACAAAAACAATGGACTTTCTACTTCCATGTATAGGTATAATATGACCTTAAAGTAAATGGTTTCTCTTATTTTGGTCTTAAAATATTTGCACTCATACACTGAGAAAATATTTCAGCGAAGTGCCTTCACGGGCAACTTTTTGCTAGTACAGCATATAACTAGAAAGCCGTATAGCGATAATAGACACTTAAAGTAAATATTTCAACGCATCGGTATCGGTATACGCAACGCGTTCGAAACACAGTCAAAATACACTGCATTTTTGACTTTTTTATGCGATGTTTCGAACGATGCCCGCTTTCGTGAAGGTTGCGATGACAGAACTGCTGATTAAAATCGTTGCGTATGTTCGTGGGTCGGAAGGATACACTTGAGGCGTTTTCTCGCGTTGAAATTATTTTGAAATATTATTTGAAACTATTTAGATGTGACGTCATCATTTAGAACCGAGAAAAAATGAGTAGTTCAAAACGCTGACGTAGTTTAGTGTAAACTCACTTTTTTTCGTTTTTCTGTTTATTTTTTTGGAGTGTACGGCCCGTTTTAGTAGCATGGATGGCAAGCAATGGAAGCTACATGGATACTGAAGTTTTATTTACTGTTCTTTTAAGCCCAGAAAATCATATAAGACCACAGGGATAGCATGAAGAATGGGTAACAAGATATCTAGAATACGATTTTTCATACATTTTCACGCAAAAATAAAAAAAAATCGGTTAAAACAAGAATGTAGAATTTTGACGTATCTTCTACGCACGCGTCAGTTTTGAAACTAGAGTGGATTCCGTTTCAAAATATTTTTAACCCGTTTCGATGTGACGTCACCGTTGCAACGCGAGAAAACAAATGTTACAAACTTTTTAAAAACATTTTAAACAATTTCAACGCGAGAAAACGCCTTTGATTGAAAAAAAAACTCATACATGCATTTTTTCCTATGCCACAAAATTTAGCTTTCCATTAGTGTATACTATTACAAGGCACCACCAGCCAACACCGTTCTAAACTAAAAAGCCTGTTAACTCCTACCTCCTCAGTGCCCTTTAGCCTAATGTGGCTGCCATTTTTATAACCAAATTGACAAGTAAAACATTGGTTTTCTGTCAGTTTGGTGTCAATATGGCGACGATCATAGGCTAAAGGATACTAAAACGAAAATGAGTTAACTGGCTTTTTAGTTTAGAACGGTGTTGCACCAGCTTAGTATGCCTGACAGCTTAAAATTCAGTGTGACGTCCTTAAAAATGCCACAGATATCAACATTTACAAAAGTTCAAATTATCACTCGAGTTATAGAAGACGGCTGGTCTATAAGAAGAGCGGACACCCATTTTCGAGTTGATAAAATGACGATAATGCGATGGAAAAGGCGCTGGATTGAAAATAATTCTACGGATAGGAAAGATGGATCAGGACGACCAAAAGTAAGTTTTGGTTTAGTGCTAGAGGTTTGGGTTATTTTTGGAGAAACGAGGGAAGATTCAATAGTGAACGATATATTGAAAACCTTGAAAAAAACGTTATGCTGCCATCTGTACAGGCTTTACATGAAAATAATGACTTCGTTTATCAGCAGGACAACTGTCCAGTACACACGGTTAATGTTGTTCGCCAATGGTTTCAGATTAATAATAATATAGAAACACTTCCTTGGCCAGCCAACAGCCCTGACCTTAACCCAATGGAAAATATATGGGGTCGAATCGTTAAAATAATATATCAAAGGAATTGGAGATCACGAAATGCTGAAGAGTTAAGCGATGCTATTTATCGTGCGTTGAATCAGCTCTCAGAAGACCATCAGTATTTTCAAAATTTAACCTTTTCAACGCCCAGTCGTTCGCAGCTTGTAATAGAGAAAAATGGTGATCCTATCAAATACTAAATTATTTATTTTAGTTCTTTTTTAAGTTAAAATAATTATTATTAAGTTTACCATCGTTTTTGTCCTAATCCAAGTTTCCTATTTGTCGAATTGTTTTCAATCCAGCGCTGTTTCCATCATATTATTGTTAGGGTTACCGCCCTCTTTATAGAACAGCCTTCGTCCGTTACTCGAGTGATAATTTGATATTGTTCAATAAAGACTTTACTAAAACATTATTTTTGCTGATTTTTTAGTATTATGCAAAATTTAATATAAAAATAAGGTTGCCTTTAATTTAAGTAAAAAATATTTTCAGTTTTAGAGACCTTTTTTAAACAATATTACAAATTGCCGTACTTTTGAAGTTTTTAGGCATTTTAGCTGGTAGTCCGTATATATTATACACTTTTAGAAAGGTCAATTTTGTGACTGCATGTATGCGTTTTTTTTTTAAATCAAGTGTACATCCTTCCGTATGCAACGAGATTCTGTCATCACACCCGTCAAAGAAGCAGGCATTGTTCGAAACATGGCATGAACAATTCAAAAATTTAGTGTATTTTGACTTTGTTTCGAACGCGTTACGTATACCGATACCGATGCGTTGAAATATTTACTTTAAGTGTCTATTACCTCTCCCAATCAAGTTAGCCTGGAAAAAACGCAGAGCCAAAAAATTCTCTGGGCGTCAGCAGACTGCGTCAGGCCTGCGCAGTAAAATTTTCGCCTTTAGCCCTGCCCTTGGCCAACTCTGATTCAAAGTTATTATTGATACACATTTTGCAACACTTGGGCCGTACAGTATCTCATGTAGTACACCAAAGTGTTTTGGTAGCCAAGACAAGTTTCGTGTTATCATTTCGAGTGACGATATCCCAGCAAACAGAAATCGTCGGCATTGAATTGGGCCAATGTCGACAACGTCGGCAGTGTGTCCGCATCGGTGACTACATTCTGACCCGATGTTAGTCAGATTACGATTTTCAGTAATAGGCAACTGACGGAGGTCCACTTTACTACAGTCGACTTTATGCCAACGCAAACCTTATTTGCTTTAGGGCCGACGACGGTCCGATTGGAACTTTGTTTAATCGGTCGAGAAACGGCAACTGACGATGGCCCGATTTACTATAGTCGACATTATGCCAATGCAAATCTTATCTGCTTTGGGGCCGATGTTGGTCCGATTGGAACTTTGTTTAATCGGTCGAGAATCGGCAATTGACGATGGTCCGATTACGTCACCTTAAAATTTTTAAACTGCTTAATAGTTTCTTCCTAGTATGTAGAGATGGCTCTAATGTCAGTATGTTTCCTGTACAGTGGAAGATAATATTACATATATAATGAGCGAAGATATTTTAAAACTAGACTGCGAACTTGACAAGATGGTCACCTCTTCTGCCACTTAAACCAGCCCGACTGGTTAAGCACCCACATTAACCAAAATTTGTAGTTTGCCAATGTCAGGCCGCTTTAAGCTATACCACTGATGGACCTCCGTCAATCGCCGACGTTGGACCGCTTTAGGAAACCAATGTCGGACTTGAATAGTTTACCGATGTCGGGCAGAGACCAGCTTGCCTACGTTAGACCGACCAAATTAAGCAGTTATGGACGGATGGTCGGTACCTGTGGTTAAACCATATCGGACCTTAATCGTAGGGCGACGGTATACCGATGTCAGCAAAAAGTAAAATTTTTCATTGGTCCGACGACGGGTCACAGTCTAACGCTACATCGGCAAACATACATTGGGCCTACATCGCAAAGCGAACAAAAAATACTGCTGGTCCGATGTCGTAAATCGACGTCGTACCGATGACGACAAATACGGCAATCGAAATCGGACCGACGAAAGCCCGAGGGAACCGTGTTTGCTGGGAGATTTTACTTTGTACGTATCCAATTTTTTTGCTAGGGTTACTAAACATTTTTATTATATTGGAGTTTTAGAAAAATACTTTAATGTTCTTAGGAACGTTGTTTGGTTACCTAAGCACCAACCAGAACTAGTAAAAAAAATTTCAGTTTGGTAGGGGTTACCACCACCCTCCTCCTTTGATGCGCCACTGGCGCAGGGGATATGCATGCATCAACACGACCAAAATCAATTCAAACTTTGGTAGATGGTAGTAAATTATATATCAACAAAACAATTTAAAATCTCTATTAATAATTTATAATATTAATAAGACTGATCCCTGAAGAAGTTTTAAGACAGTTGACCAACTTTTGGAGTCCATAAATTTTGGACACCTTTTTGATATACAACACTTTTATTTTTACTTAGTTTTGCGGAAATAAATGTGTAATTTTATTATTTTGACCTGAACTCCGAGTAAAACAATGTGTAGAAAAGCAGGCAAAGTGTTGATCATTCGTTTCTTTAAGTTTTTGTCTGAATCATTACAAAAAAACGTAATTTCGAAAACACGAAAAAACAGTGTTTCAATCAAACTGAACAGTGGAAATTATTTTAAATTAAAATTAACTTATTTTCCTACTCATCAAAGATTACTTATCATGCGCAGGATCCTCCCCTTATCCAGTAGAAGCGAAATTTAAAATCGAAGTAACTAGGCTTTAGTAATTAGGCTTTGAGTGTTTGTTTAAGGGGTGCACACACCGAGAAATATTTTGTAATGTAAGGCACTGATCGACGCAAGGAATCATGAAACTTACAACAAATCACCACACGATTTTCGAAACAAAATTAAAAGTATTCTAGTCACTAAAGCATATTATTTCTTAGAGAATATTTTAATCATATCTTGTAGTTTTGGTCTTTTTTGTTTGTTTTGACAAATGGTACTTTATTTTTTATTTATATTTTACTCCGTCTTTTTAACATATTTAAACAAATTTGTGTTTAACACACACTTGTTTTGGATTTTGGTATTTTTACCTTATTTCATTTTATTTTAGCTTTATGTTATGTTTTTTTACTTTCATTTTATCTTTATTATTCTATTTTATTTTATATATTTTGACTTAAATTTTAATTTGTTTTGTCTATTTTATTGTTTTTTTTATACCTATAATGTTTGTAATTTTAATAAATTTTGACTCATAATAATACAAAGTTGCTTTACTTTTTATTTTAGGTTTTGGGATTATTATTATCGAGTGTTTAATTCTAGTGTACCAGGCTTTGTCCATGACATTATTTATAATTTTCCGACAATAAAACATATTTCTATTTCTATTTCAAACCGCAGCTGAGGTCAACTTGATGAATACACACACGTTGATTCGATGCCTTGTATCGCGACATGTTTTTCTTTGTGCGAGCTTCTTAAGTAATTTTAAGTTTTTTTTTTATTTTTCGATAAAGGTATAAAAAACCAACTCGAGGCTAACCGGTGCTTTTTTTTACAACGCTTGTAAAAAAACACTATCTGAGCCGCTTGTTGTAAAAACTTTTAAAAATAAGGACTCAGATTCATCCGTCTTTAAAATTCCCAAACAAATTTCATCCCGGGTGGGCTCTTCATTTAACGCCACGCGGCCAACAAATAACCCACAATAAACGTTCGATCGAGACGGCTCCTACAACGCCACTAAACCGCGGAACGCGAACCGACAAGTCAAGGTGGGCGGTCCGTATGCGCGTGCTGCTGCGTGTGTGGTCCAAGTGTGTCGAAGCTGCGCTTCGGGTGTTAAACGAGCCGAGCCGACAGGAAACGAGTGTCGCTGCTGCCGGGGAAATAGGCTCGCGTGCCGTGCTGCGTGTGTGGTCTTCTTTTTATGCGCGGTACGGCGCGTTAAGGCGGGTTCTCGATAGTTCCGAAAGGCGTAGAATGGGCAGTTAGCGGCCGTTTATCGAGCATGCTACGTTGGAGGTTTTATTGATGAATTTTGTTGCTGTGTTAAGTTGGTAAATTAAAAGATTTAAAGATGAAACCTTAGGAGGCATCTAGTAAATGTTATCAGTGCATTATTTATTAATGCACAAGCTGTTTGATAAATTATTTTTGATTTAAAATTAACATGGTATTCTAATGCTTACAACATAGTTCTAGTAAATCTGGCGGTGTTAATTAGGCAAATTCTTTTTAGGATTAAAGCAGAAAATTTTGTGTGTGATTTAAGGAGTTTAAGGAATGTTAACTAGTTTAGGTTTTTTCTTAAAAATGCGTAATATGTCAATTTAACGAGACTTATATTTGGTTAGGGCTAAAACTATATTGGATTTATTTACGTTTAATAAATATTTATTGTCTTAAAAATATAGAAAAAAATTACCGTTTTTGCGTCAATTAGTGCTCTTATAAAATAAAGTTTCATCGCCTGTCACGCCATCTTGTGGCTTTATATTATCCTAGCACCGTAAATGAGCCATTAAAACGTGCATGATTTTAAAATTAGTATTATTCGTTATACCTCTAGATTTAATTAAATATAAAAATTAAAATCTTTCATGAAAATCTATTTTTTTGGGAACAATTCTATTTTATTTTTCTGATGCGATGTCCTATTTTTGATACCAAATTTTAAATCCTATAAAATTTGCTTTTTAAAGATTAATCATATAGGATTTCCACATAGAGTTCTCGAGATATCTGCAACCAACGTCTTAAAATTTTAAAAAACAGATTTGTAATTGCTTGTAGACTAAACCTGCATACAGATGGCATTGTTATATGTCTCTCGCAGGATCGATGATACGCCATGCACCTACTGCTTATGCAGTGGGTACAATTTTTGGTTGTCGAATATTCACACACGGTAATCGACAGAAATTCTCTCCGCTTGAACCGTCATCTTTGGCATATAACCGTGACCGAAATTCTCTGCCGTTGTGGTACACCCAGCTGATGAGTCTCTAATAAGGACAAAACGGCGTCGTCCTAAGTTCCACCCTCTGTGTGAGCAATCGAAATTCATGAGGTTCATTTTGCAGTATTTTGCACTGAACTAAAAAAACTATTGTTTTTTCAATAAAATCTCAGTTTTTGAAAGCGATTATCTCACACAAATAACATACCCCATGATGATAGGTGTCGTTTTAAAGAGTTTTATTTGCAAAAAAATAATAATTACCGAATAGGCTATAAACCACATATTTTTATCATTTTTTTTGCTTTTAAAAAATAACAGAAAGACGTAAGACAAAAGGCGATACTTTTTTTGAACGCAGCTAACGTTTTTTGATATTAATCTAGAAACGACAATCTTCTTTCAGTTCTGGGATTTGCAAAAAATAATAATAATCAGCAAATAGGCTAAAAACCATATATTTTTATCGATTTTTTCCTTTCAAAAAGTCACAGAAAGACGTAAGACAGTTTGGGATTTGCAAAAATAATAATAATTAGCGAATAGGCTAAAAATCACATATTTCTATCAGCTTTTTGCTTTTAAAAAATTACAGAAAGTCGTAAGACAAAAGGCGATACTTTTTTTGAACGCAGCTAACGTTTCTTGGTAATAATCTAAAAATCACATTCTTTTATCAGTTTTGGGATTTGCAAAAAATAATAATAATTAGCGAATAGGCTAAAAACCACATATTTTTATCGGTTTTTTGCTTTTAAAAAATAACATAAAACGTAAGACAATAGGCGATAATTTTTTTAAACGCACCTAACGTTTTTTTATAATAATCTAAAACCGCATTCTTCTATCAGTTTTGGGATTTGCAAAAAATAATAATAATTAGCGAATAGGCTAAAAACCACATATTTTTATCGGTTTTTTGCATTTAAAAAATTACAGAAACACGCTAGACAAGAGGCAATACTTTTTTGAACGCTTCTAACGTTTTTTTTTTATAATAAACTAGAATCCAAATTCTTCTATCTGTTTTGGGATTTGCAAAAAATAATAATAATCAGCGAATAGGCTAAAAACAACATATTTTTATCGGTTTTTTGCTTTTAAAAAATTACAGAAAGACGCAAGACAAAAGGCGATGCTTTTTTTGAACGCAGCTAACGCTTTTTGATAATAATCTAAAAACCGCATTCGTCTATCAGTTTTGGGATTTGCCAAAAATAATAATAATTAGCAAATAAGCTAAAAACCACATATTTTTATCGGTTTTTTGCTTTTAAAAAATTGTAGAAATACGCTAGGCAAAAGGCGATACTTTTTTTAAACGCAGCTGACGTTTTTTGATAATAATCTAAAAACCACATTCTTCTATCAGTTTTGGGATTTGCAAAAAATAATAATAATCAGCGAATAGGCTAAAAACCACATATATTTATCGGTTTTTTGCTTTTAAAAAATTACAGAAACACGCTAGGCAAAAAAAGATAGTTTTTTTAAACGCAGCGAATACGCTAAAAACCACATATTTTTATCGGTTTTTTGCTTTTAAAAAATTACAAAAAGACGTAAGGCAAAAGGCGATACTTTTTTTGAACGCAGCTAACGCTTTTTGATAATAATCTAAAAACCGCATTCTTCTATCAGTTTTGGGATTTGCCAAAAATAATAATAATTAGCAAATAAGCTAAAAACCACACATTTTTATCGGTTTTTTGCTTTTAAAAATTTACAGAAACACGCTAGGCAAAAGGCGATACTTTTTTTGAACGCAGCTAACGTGTTTTGATAATAATCTAAAAACCACAATCTTCTATTAGTTTTGGGATGTGCAAAAAATAATAATAATTAGCGAATAGGGTAAAAACCACATATTTTTTGCTTTTAAAAAATTACAGAAACACGTAAGACAAAAGGCGATACTTTTTTTGAACGCATCTAACGTTTTTTTATAATAATCGAAAAACTACATTTTTCTATCAGTTTTGGGATTTGCAAAAAATAATAATAATTAGTGAATAGGCTAAAAACCACATACTTTTATCGGTTTTTTGCTTTTAAAAACTTACAGAAACACGCTAGACAAAAGGCAATACTTTTTTTGAACGCAGCCAACGTTTTTTAATAAAAATCTAAAAACCACATTCTTCTAGCAGTTTTGGTATTTGGAAATAGTAATAATAATAATTATTAGCGAATAGGCTAAAAACCACATATTTTTATTGGTTTTTTGCTTTTAAAAAATTACAGAAAGACGTAAGACAAAAGGCGATACTTTTTTTGCTAGCTAAAGTTTTTTAATAATAATCTAAAAACCATTTTCTTCTATCAGTTTTGGGATTTGCAAAAAACAAGAATAATCAACGAATGAGCTAAAAACATCATATTTTTATGGGTTTTTTGCTTTGAAAAAATTACAGAAACGCGCTAGACGAAAGGCGATACTTTTTTTGAACGCAGTTAACGTTTTTTTATAATAATCTAAAAACCACATTACTCTATAAGTTTTGGGATTTGAAAAAAATAATAATAATTAGCAAATAAGCTAAAAACCACATATTTTTATCGGTTTTTTTGCTTTAAAAAAATTACAGAAACACGTTAGACAAAAGGCAATACCTTTTTTGAACGCCGCCAACGTTTTTTGATAATAATCTATACACCACTTTCTTCTACCAGTTTTGGGATTTGCAAAAAATAATAATCAACGAATAGGCTAAAAACCACATATTTTTATCGGTTTTTTACATTTAAAAAATTACAGAAACACGCTAGAAAAAGGCAATACTTTTTTTGAACGCGACTAACGTTTTTAATACTGTTGTCTATATGAAAACAAAACGTGTTTTAACATTTTGTCCAAATTTTTCGGTTAAACAGGACCGCATACGCGTCGGCGAAATCTCCGGGCCCGCTTCGATCACGTATGCTGCGGCGTTTACCTTTTTTTAATTAGTGTAAAATTGGACCTATTTATTTAAAATGCTTAATGACATCGCCTCTATGGTCTTGCATTTATAAAAGCCGTTTATAATTTAACAATCCTTTTGAGAGGGAGCCGCGAATGTTTTTTGCGCGGCTTCATGATTCTCATATAGCGCTTTCGTTTATTGCTCTAAAACCACTCTCGTGTACTCCAATAGCGTGTTCGGTTTTCCGAATCTGTTACTCCGGATTTGAAACAGATCGAGCTTGCTGCTCCCGCAAAATCGCGAGAGCACAGAATTTGAAGCAAAATAATGGCATAACCCTACTTTTTTGACAACATTTTTATCTTATTTTTTTGAGGCTCAAAACAGAAAAAAAATGGGTCGAAAAAGAAAGTTTATTGAAATTAAAAAGTTATTTGTTCCTTAAGAGTCAGGACTCCCAGGGCAAATCGTATTCTGGAAATCTTGGCCAAACAAAAAGTGCTAGAGGGCTGAAATTTGCTAAATCTTAATTTTGGAATTTATTTTTCTTAAATAAAGTTTTTTTCTAAAAAAGCTCTCTGTAGCGCATTTAGAAGTGAAATTTTAGGCTTGTATGCAAAATCTCTTCTCTAGTATTCTTCATTTGGCTATGATTTCCATAAAACTAAAATTGCTATTTAGCACAATATGGCAACCACTATTTGAGGTATCTGAAATACTGAATTTTGATTTTATTTTCTAGATGTAAAACTTCAATTTTTAAGCGAATTTCTTATTTCAAATTCACTTGGTTTGTCAACACTTTTATTTCAACCATAAACAAAAAATAAATAAAACCCAGATTATCAGTTAAATTAACCATGATAGTGACTGGAAACTTCGTGAATAAAGTATCCTTATTTCTGAAGGTGTCACCAATGTGTCAGACATTTTCAGTGCGACTTTGTCAGTGATGGATAAAATAATCTAAATGATATTTTTTCAAACAAACGTTGCCATATTGTGGTTGTGCTGTCTTCGCGCCAAAATACGCAATTATGTGTCTGAGGTGGTCATGCAAAGAATATAGTTAGGAGCAAGTAAGCAACTAAAAATAATTTTGGGAGGAGCAAGCAAGTAACTTAAAATATATTTTTTAAAACTAATATTCTGTTCTGTTTTCTGTTTTTCAAACAGCTGTCCAATTTCAAAAATATTAAAACTGAAATAAATAAATGAAAAGATGAGGTTAAAATGTAATTTTTGGGGAAAATTGGGTGTTCGATAATCAGTCTCTGCGCGAACACTTTTGGGATTCGGAGCACACGCGGGTAGATTCGTGACGTTACTACTCTACGTAAACCAAAAGCGCTAATATAAATACCTCTTCATGAATTAAGAACTCCTCAAAAAACCTAAAAGAGATAAAACCCTTAAGAATTTTTGGGTTAAATTTATCATAAACATTTAAAACGTGTAAAAATGGCCTATACCTAATTTTGTAAAAAATTTTGCCTGCCGCGCATTTATGACATGATGTTGCCAACAAATCTATCATGTCATTCCTCCTCACTTTAAAAAAAAATATTACACAAAAAAAGTGAAAAAGATCAAAAGAACTTGTGTAAAAACGGCCTATACCTAACTTTGTAAAAAATTTTGCCTGCGGCGTCTTTATGAAATATTAAACAAAAAAGTAAAAAAGATCAAAAGAAATTTCTGTTTTTCTAAATTGCAAAAAATTTTCGCCTGAGCCGCTGCCAAACCAAAAAATAAAGACCAAGAAACTACCTTACAAACATAAATGAATAAAGAGTATATCAAACGTTAAAATTTAGTGGAGAAAGACCTGATTGCTTGATTTAATTGAAAGTATATTTACTTACCAAGCAAAAATTTCCCTTCGATAAGCACAAAAAAACAGCTCTGAAATAAAAGTTGTAGTATCCTTGTGTGACCAGGGGTGGTGGGGTTAGGATTAAAACCCTTCCCAGAGAGTCCAACTTAAGGAACAAGGCATGAACAGCCAATGATGAGATTATCATTCTGCTCGCCAGTCTGTTAGCAATATGGAGCGAGTTTACTAATGGAAATAAATAAATACAAAGTCTTCCTACAAAGTCAACAATTAGGATTCAAATAAGACTCACGATGTGTCTTGGGATCAGAACTCCCAATAATGACAATGGACAAGAACATGACACAAAATGTGATACCTCCACAAAGTAAATAACTACGAAAGAAAGTTGCAATGCTTATGAAGCCTGGATTGCAGAGGCTTTTGCTGAGATCACAAAAAATTAAAACAATGCGTCATTAGGAAACGTATTTATAGGAAACTTGTGTAACAGCGTTAACGTTTGGGCCAAATCAGCAGTGGATCGCAGGCTTTTTGGTATCCGGTATGATTTTGCCCTGATTGTTCACAAGGATTTCAGGTTGTCTTTTATTAAATAATCCTTCTGCTTTCTTTATGCGTTTGGGTAAATTGAAAGTATCATATTTAGCATCTAGATCTTCTGTTTCTTGACATTTATTTATCTTGTTTTTATTTCTCTGTTGATTTGTGAAGGTCACGGTTGATTTCATGGTACTGATCGCTGCCTTTTTTTACTGCGTCTCTTATCCATCAACTCAAGGATTTCATCGGTCATCCAAACTTTCTTTTTATTTCCTGTTTCGTCCTTGCCTAAGAGTTTTATGCTCTCGACTATGGCACTTTTAACCTTTGTCCAAACCATTTCTGCATCTTGCTCGGTAGACTCGTCTTTAAGCTTTTTATTAAGTTCGACTTTAAGTACAATTGCTACCATGTTATCTTGAAGTTCATCCAACCTGGGTCTAGGTTTGTTATTTGGGGAACGATTTTTCTTGAGGGTAAATTTAATTTTGGCCACAACTGGATTGTGGATCACAAGCCTACGTCTGCGTCAGGGTAACTTTTTTCATTAATATAAAGTCTATTTGGTTTAATGATACTCTCAGGATTATCGGATTTAGAAGTCCAAGTATAAAGGCGTCTAGCTAGAAGTTTAAAGAAAGAGTTTGACACGACAAAATCCCTTTCCTGACAGAACTGGAAAAGACGATCTTCACGTTCATTTGGTGTACCAAGTCACCTTCCAACAATGTCTTCTCTTGGGGCGTTTCCAAGTTTTGCATTGAAGTCTCCCATAACAATGGTGATTTCTATCTTTTTTGTAAAACTAAGGGCAGTTTGAACTTGATCGTAGAACATCATCGGAATATTTACTGGTTGGAGCGTATACTTGAATAATATTGACATTAAACGGCTTAGAGTTTAGCTGAAGAAATATGACTCGATCCGACACAGGAACAAAAGAGATAACGGATTTTTCAATTTCTTTTTTCAAAATGACTGCTACGCCGTTATAGTGGTTTTGGCCGTCATTGCCTGCGACATGGCATTCGTCTATCTGGCATTTACTTGAGTTAGGCCATCTCACCTCGCTAACTCCTAAGAACTCTTTGTCTAATCGTTTGATTTCTCTGGTGACATTGTGCACTTTTCCAGCCTGAAACATAATTTGTACGTTTCATCTATGGTCACCTAAGACCTGCCGGGGACTGAGGGCCTGTGCTTTTGGTTTTCCAGTCATGATAGTGATATTTTCTGGGGACTTTAATTCCCGTTGCCTTCCTCATCGCAGCATTAAAACCGTTAAAACAATCCTTATCACGCCTTAACTATGTAATTTGTGGCCGTTTTTGTAAAGTACGCCAAACAAGTACTTTTAGTGTTACTGCTTCCCAATACTAATTTTCTTACCATATCTGGCTACCCTCACATATGCTATGTTTTCATGGATATTGAATTCGTTTTCAATATGTTTTGAAAACTTTTTTTTCATGCGTTGTCATGACAGGTTTTCAAATCGATTTTGAATCGATTTGAAAACGGTTTTCAAATTTTGATATTTAGTAGCTGACATATGTCATAGTTGTCAAATATTCATTTTTGAGTTTTGGTACTTTTTAAAAAAAAATGTATTTTATTCAAAAGGTGATGTTGGCCCTTGCCACACATATTTTTTAAATTTTAATTACTACTCTGTTTGCAAATGGAAGTGAAGAAAGAAATGCTGGACTGGCATATGTGCATAGCACATACACTTTCGAGCCAAATATTTCTTTTATTTCCATAATTAATTTTTAGTCTTTAAAAAAACAAATCTTTAGTTATTTGAGTAAGGTTATGTTATTAATCTTCTTTTTTCTATACACTCCCCCAAATTTTAGAATGCCGGTTCCACAGTTTCACTTCTATGTCACTCTCTCTCTCAAAAAGAGTGAAAGCAATAAAATATAATTTGGCGGATGTTTGGTAATCCGACGCAATACACATGTGTAAACTCAATCCCCGTTTTCATGGAAAATCGGTATTTCGATGTCAATACGATCTTGATCCAACCCTAAAAATTTTCAGGGTCGGATCTAGATTGAAATCGATTTGAATACTGGAAAAACAGGCGTTTTCATGCACGGTATCGAAATGAAATCGTTTTCAGAACGAACTTAATTCCCATGAAAACGTAGCAATAGTTTGGCCTGCAGGTTGATTTAGTTACCGGGGTGTGGCACGTGGAGCCATATGTGAGGACCAATTGTTCAAAACCACCTCCAGTCTATGACTCTCGATGCAACCGACTTAAACAAGAGATACTACCTCTACAGCACAGCCCATACAACCCGAGAGGACAGTTCAAACCTTGAAGTACGGCAAGTAATTTTCTAAAGTTTCGAAAGCGTTGGAGTTAGTCCAAGCAATCTAGAATTTTAGTTCGGAATCGAAGCGGACAGGATGAAACTTTGAGGGTAGTTAGTGCCTATATAAAGAAGCTTAAACCCAATTTTTAGACTTCATCTCCCGGGAGGTTTTTCCGCCATCTTGGATTTAGCGATGCATTTATTTTTCGCGATTTGCGGCTTAATTATGCAATTTACGGGAAAGTAGGTCCAATCATTTTTTGTAGGTAATAAGATCCCTTACCGAACTATGTGCAATAAATAATTACTAAATGCATTATTTACACAATTACGAGCATTTTAGTGCCAAATTTAGAGTTTGAAGTACACTTTTTAATTTCAGCTACAATTTATCATTTATCACAAAATATAATTAGTGCAAAAAGATAAGTCTTGAAAAGTTGTACATTTAATATATCACTTCTTATTTTCGCAATGCAGCGCTCCAAAGTTAGGCGCTCTCACTCCCAGCGCCTGTAAGTCGAATGTGGTACGAGTGGTATCATAAACTGACTCCTAGAATAATATACTGTACTTTCACGGTTATATATACCATTAATGACTATAAATAGTATTCAATAGAAATGATAAACATTGCAAGAAAGAAGTTACCGTGTTCAACTTGATTTCGTATCGTTGAATCCATAAAAGCTAGAAAAATAGAAAACTGTACTTCAAACTCTAAATTTGGCACTAAAATGCTCGTAATTGTTTAAATAATGCATTTATTAATTGTTTAATGCACATAGTTCGATAAAAGATCTTATTATCTACAAGAAATGACTGGACCTACTTTCCCGTAAATTGCATAATTAAGCCGAAAATCGCGAAAAACAAATGCACACCCAAATCCAAGATGGCGGAAAAACTCCTGGGGGGATGAAGTTTAAAACGTAGATTTATCTTCTCGCTTATGTACCCAAACTACCCACAAAGTTTCATTGAGCCTTCTCTTATACCCAAGTAGTTCTGCGAGATTCGGTTTATAATATCAGCCGCACCACGCTCGACTTTCAGGCGCTGGGGGTGAGCGCGCGGGAATTCGGAGCGCCGCACTGCGAAAATTAAGAATGATACGCAAAAAAGTTAAGAGATAAATATTTTAAAGCTTTTCAAGGTCTACATTTATCTCCTGATTATATTTTTTTATAAATAGCACAGGAAGGCTAAAAAAATCAAAAAACTGTAGTTCAACCCCTAAATTTTTCACTTAAATGATCATAATTGTTTAAATAATGAATTTATGAATTTTTTTATGCTCATAGTTTCGATGGGGAATCTTATTATCTACAATAAATCACTGGACTTACTTTTCCGTAAACTGCATATTTAAGCCGTAAATCGGCCCGGGCGGGGGATGTAGTCTAAAACTTGGATTTAAGCTTCTTTATATAGGCCCTAACTACCTTCAAAGTTTCATCCTGTCCGCTCCGATTCCGAACTAAAGCATTGGATTTTGGATAGATTGCTTGGACTAAGTTACGATCACCTATTTTATACATTAGTTTTATGAATTATCACAGCTCACTTTTTGGATATGTGAAAAAAAAATCGTAACACACTGGAATTATTTGCACCAATGCGTTTAAATGGGCTGAGGTAACCCATATAAATAGGGTAGTGTAGCTTTTCTTTGGATCTACATCCAGGCTTTCTGGTTTTTGGCGCATTCACCAAAAATTTTATGACCCGTTTCACGGGCGTATTCCAAGGTGAATTAAACTAAATGACCTTTAGAAATGTTCTTACTAAATAAAGTTTATAAGGGCCGTATTCATAGTCTCAGGCTCAGAGCTTTGCATAAGCTTGGTTTTCTCCGTGTGACCACGCATGGGAAGCGCCTAGGTTAAGCCTGCGTTTCGTAGATCGGAATCCACACCCGCTTCTTTTCTCTTTCTCATATTCTTTTTCCGGTAAAAAACGTCGAGCGAAAAGAAACAATTTATGCACGATTCTCGAAGCAATTACATTAATTTAATTATTTTAATTGCCCGCGTCAATTAATGCAACGTGATGAACGTAACGAGCTAAGGTAACAACAATTTTATTGGCTATAGTGTACAGGGTGTTAAGTAAATCGCCATAGTTTTTCCGTAAAGTCTGGGCATACAAAAGTAACAAAAAAGTAAACCGCACATTTTTTTTATGCTATAAATTCGTGCCCGATTTCAAAAATTTTCGTTTTATTGGAAAGCTATAGGACCTGTCACCAAGATTGATATGTTAAAGTTTAAATAAAAATAATTGTCCAAAAAAGCTGAAACCTTTTTCATTTCAACTTAACGGCGCAAGAACAATCCAGAGATAATATAAATTTGTCAATCGATTTCAATACGTCATCTACCACTAATTATCTATCTCTGGTTTCTTTACTGTATTCTCCTGTTCACAGATTGCGCCGCGAATCATTGGGGATTAGGGTCACTGGATCCTAAAACCTGCGGCTGGGACCGCAGGTCTCAGGATCCAGTGACCCTATGAGGGATTGTTTATTTATCACCTAGGTGATCGAATTGAGAGCAGTGACAACTAGTCAAATGGTCATACACACAGACCACTTAAGGGTTCTAAAAAGTAGCTTTTCACCAAAGGAAAAATTATTAAATAAAACACAAAAACCAGGCCGACGAACTCCAAAACAAAACGACAAAACTAAGGTTATGAAGAATGTCAGGCAGACACACTGACATTGGTTAGTTGCAAATACAGTGAGTCGACCAATTTCGATGTTTGCATGGCATAAATTTTTTTCCTGGTAAGGGGTGTTACCTAGGTATATATGCTAGATCTCTCTTAGCCGAATACATTTAGGAAAGGAGAACACTAGAAACTATGCCTAGGGTAAGCTCACAAAAAAAAGACGTGGGTGGTTAATTTTGATGGTGGCGGTATCTACAATATAACCATTTAAGTAATTTTTGATGCTAGGCATATAACTAATATTGATAGGTAACCCTTATAGTCCATGTTTTTACATTTCCGCATGTTTTAGCTTTAGAGGAAAATAATACTCAATTTGTTTTTTATTAGAGGAAGAGGATTACCAAGCTTATTAATACAATCTAGAGAGTTTAACGGCCCAATTACATCGTTAAACCGGCAACGCTGTTGGGTCCGTTTATTAGGCAATTCTTTTTCCGCATGTTTCTCGGAAACGGGACTTCCAAATGGCCTGAAATTTTGCCTAAATTGTTTATTGGACTATGTTTTTCCATCAAATCTTGGTACTTTTTTAAAATTTTGTTTATTTTTTGAAAAAAACTGTTTTAGCTTTTGTGGTGTTTCAAAATTGGCGCGCCCATATTACGTCAGAAACAGTCAGAAATACCCTTTATAGAGACCTGTAAAACTAAATTGGAAATATTTGTAATTTTCCAAATAATGGACACCTAATTTCAAAAACTCTCTAGATTGTATTAATAAGCTTTGTAATCCTCTTCCTCTAATAAAAAACAAATTGAGTATTATTTTCCTCTAAAGCTAAAACATGCGGAAATGTAAAAACATGGACTATACTGGTTACCTATCAATATTAGTTATATGCCTAGCTTCAAAAAGTACTTAAATGGTTATATTATAGATACCGCCACCTTCAAAATTAACCACCCACGTCTTTTTTTTGTGAGCTTACCCTAGGCATAGTTTCTAGTGTTCTACTTTCCTAAATGTATTCGGCGAGAGAGATCTAGCATATATACCTAGGTAACACCCCTTACCAGGAAAAAAAAATTATGCCATGCAAACATCGAAATTGGTCGACTCACTGTATTTGCAACTAACCAATGTCAGTGTGTCTGCCTGACATTCTTCATAACCTTAGTTTTGTCGTTTTGTTTTGGAGTTCGTCGGCCTGGTTTTTGTGTTTTATTTAATAATTTTTCCTTTGGTGAAAAGCTACTTTTTAGAACCCTTAAGTGGTCTGTGTGTATGGCCATTTGACTAGTTGTCACTGCTCTCAATTCGATCACCTAGGTGATAAATAAACAATCCCCCATAAGGTCACTGGATCCTGAGACCTGCGGTCCCAGCCGCAGGTTTTAGGATCCAGTGACCCTAATCCCCAATGATTCGCGGCGCAATCTGTGAACAGGAGAATACAGTAAAGAAACCAGAGATAAATAATGAGTGGTAGATGACGTATTGAAATCGATTGACAAATTTATATTATCTCTGGATTGTTCTTGCGCCGTTAATCCAGTAGACGAAACCATAACAGCGCTAAAATTCAAGATGGCGCGGGCGGACGCTTTTGGAAATGCCAATTTTTCGCCCTTCCTGACAATTTTTTATGTGTGCCACTGTCTGTTCTGACTAACGTCAGTTAAAAAGCCACAACCTTGTCGTGTTCAAAAAGGTATCACTTGTTAAAATTGGTCATGAAATACGAAAGACGGAATAAAATTAAAAGAGTGAGTTTTTGACCACGTTTTAGCAAAACCGAAAAGCTACTCCCTTGACTATTGGCGCGACAGGTATCTACTGTTAATTTTTCCAAAGAAGAATCGTATGCTAAAACACAAAATTAATTTTTTAGAGGCCAAAAACTTTAAATTTTATTACTTCTTTCGTAGTTCATGACCAATTTTAGCAAGTGATACCTTTTTGAACACATCACGCTCTTTAACTGACGTTAGTCAAAAAAAAGACAGTAGTGCACATAAAAAATTGGCGGGGGGAGCGAAAAATTGGCATTTTTTAAAAGCTTCCGCCATCTTGAATTTTAGCGAAATGTCAATCCTGATGACAGGATTCTATAGCTTTAAGCTTTAGCTTTCCAATAAAACAAAAAATTTTGAAATTGGGCACGAATTTATACTGTAAAAAAAATTATAGGCTGGAGTAGACGTAAAATAGAAAGATGTGGTCCTGTTACTCAAATCTGTGGGATAGCTGTACCCATCGAGAAAAAAGAAATAAAAAAAATCTAGTTGAGTGCATGCTTATTACCAAAAATTTAAACATTTTGTAAGCAATGATTTCTTTAACTTGGTCTCACCAAGATCACATTTAAAAATTAGTCAAATTAGTGGAGATATCGGAGTTTTAATTCGAAAGTTGTAAATCTAGGACCCATTTACCCAACCTTATATTAGTAGAAATACAAGATTTGCTATTTGGGTAGGGTGGGCAGATATATATATGTTAATTAAAATTGTTGAAACTTCTGCATGTTTCAGTTCCTAATTTGGAGATTTAATTCGGAGCAGTTGACGCCTTTTTAATGTTAACAAGAATTAAACAAGAGTAAAAAAACGGTTCTTGTATTGTAAACAATGGAACATGGTGAATAATGTTATTTCAGCATTAGGCAATTATTCTCTGCACACATATAAACTCTTAATCAAAAAAATTGAATGCATAAATTTAGTGTGGGTATGATAACACTATAACTATATGTCTATTTACCTATATCTACTTACTTCTAAGGCACCTGATTAGAAAAATTAAATTAACAATTAACTTCTAGTGATAACTAACATCTTCTTATTTTCTAAAATACCTATTAAAGAATTTTGAAAAATAGAAATAAAAACGTATTTCCACCATTTAACTTTAGCATCTTCATGTAACTTGATGAGGACTTAAAAGACGAACATTAGGTGAATTTAAGCAGGGAAAGAGATATTAGGGAAATTTTGCAACACATTTTGACAACGTTGACAGCCGCTGTGGTAGTGTTTACCAACCACTACCAGTACCACTCATCGATTTTACCAGAGTTTTTGGAACACATTAAAAGATGTCAGTTTATTTTACAAAATAAGTGTTTTATATGTTGGAACCTGGTAATATTTTATTATCTTTAAAATTAATTGCGCCAAAATTCTCTAAAATTAACCAGAAAAATAACCACAATCACAGCGAAAGAGTTGTAGCTTACAGCAGTAGTGGTTAATTACCACAACTGAATGACCTTTAACTACTGCGCATACGCAGTAATTACCACAACTGCTGCGAAGTGTCAAATAAGCGTTCCAAAATATCCCTATTATTTTTTGGTTTGAATGTGATCGATCGATCGAGAGAGGCGAAGCAAAAGCGGGTGACTTATGAGTTCAAGCCCCTCCCAGAGCCACTGAAAGTCGACTCCTTGAATTTTAAGGGAGCTTTCCTATAATAGGTAGGCCCTTCTATTGGTTAAGAGCAAGAGAACTAGATCTCCTCGAAAAAGCGGCAGCTTTTCGCGTGCTCCATAAAAGCAGGACTTCGGTCGTCTCTGGATCGCTTTTGAACGTGTTTATTGATTGTCTTCTCAATCGATCGAAGCCTGCATGAGGTATAGAGTGTATAAGCTATTACAAATACTTACTCTTTTTCTCCCTAATGGCGGATTGATGGATTGCGCCAACTAAATCTGTAAACAAAATAATATCAATTGCTTTGTTTATACGGGTCTCTTAAAGCGCTTTGTTAAAAGGACGGTTTGAAAATATTCTCGTATAAACGCCACTAAAACCGATTTAAGCACTAAATCGATTTTATTTTAAAGCGATTTAAGAAACCTATCTATCGCTTAAAAATACATTTTAGGGTCGTTATAAGCACTTTAAAAATGGTTTAGCGCATTTCTTCCAACCCAAAGAAATACTCAAACCTGGTTTTCCGAAAAATCTGTGATTAACTAAGTTGTTTTACTTGTTTTTTTCTTTAAAAGTGACATATTAAATGACATTTAATGAAGGACGTATAACAAAGTTATGATTGTTTTCCACAAACTAAAAACTACACTTTTTTGCACTCGACGCGCGTTTCACTAACAAATTTAGCATCATCAGAAGACGATAAACAATAAACTAAATTAACCTACACTCTATCTTATACAGACCACTTCATGCTACTGCGAAGATAGGCCGAAAGAAGTCCAATTTGCCAGTGTACGTACATGCAGGGACACCGCACGGCTTGCGATCGCCGCGCTGTTCGCGGCTTGTCAGCTTGTGTTTAGTACGCCTCTAACCACGGTGCTATTTGAAGTGTAGTCAATGAAACCGGAATTTGGTCAATAAATATGCAAATTTTTATAACGTAATTTTCTTGTTTTTGTCACTGATAAATTAGAGCTTTTTATTTTCAACTGCTCAAATTTATCACTAACAACGTGTTACAATGAAAATAATAAGGAGAAATAAAATAAAAGCAAGTTCTCAAAATAAAATAATACATTCTAAAAACCAAAAAGATTATCCCAGTCAAAAAAATTTAGAGCAAATGTTCGAAAAGTCCTCCTTGCTCGGCTAGACAATATCCGAGTCTATTATAAAAACCCCTTCTAACGTTTCCAAGCATGTTAGGGGTGATAGTTTGAAAAGCTTCTTCAATTTTAATCCGTAGTTCTTCCAAATTATTAGCCCTTTCATGTCCGTAAACTTTATTTTTGATATAACTCCACAAATAAAAGCCATTAGGAGCAAGATCGGGTGATCGAGCTGGGGTCGTATTTTCGAAACCATACGAAATTATTCGCATGCGACTACTTCCGTCTCTTCCTATACCGTATAGAAAAGGAGGCAAAAGATATGCCGATATGCTGATTCATGGGTAGTACGTGCAAGAATAACCGGTTTTTCATGCGAAACAACACGAATGCCTCCACCCACTCGTGCAATATTGCGTTAAAGCAGTCGAATTCGAACGAGGTCCACACATACCGGCTTATCTTTCGCCTCTCATTTCACACGGTATAGAAAGAGACTGACATAAAAATTGTTGATTATTCAGTATACGTATGCGGATATTTTCGTATGGATTCGAAAATCAGACCCCTGGCCATAAAATAGTTCCCCGTGTACTTACAACCCGATTAGAAAATTCATTATCAAGATATTCCCTAACAAGGCCAACATTGTGAGTAGGACAACCATCTTGTTGAAACCATAATATGCTGCTGCAGTAGATCCAAGTATCTAGGACCATTCCAATTGCCGAAAATAAAAAATGGCCCAATTACGTGTTCCCCCAAACATTAAAAAAATATATATAAATACAAATTTTCCGATGTGTGTTGGGTTATGACGATTTAATCATGGAAAAGTGCTTTCATCTGTGAAAAGAATAGATCTCAGAAAGTTTTCATCACGATTAGCCCTTTCCATTATTGTTTCGCAAAATTCCATACGACGATAGTTGTCCTCGGGAAAAATTTGATGCGTTTTTGATGCTTTCTAAGAATGATAACCATTCTTTTTGAGAATTTTCCTCCACAGCAGCGCAAATCATCACACCTCATATTTCCTGCTCGTCATTCAAAACAGTGGGTTTTTTATGGTTTCTTGGCGCTACATAACCAAACTTTTCAAAATTCTGCACAAACCTATGAATCGTTAATAAACTAGGGTCTGGGCGATTTACAAAATTCTCCAAAAAAGTTCTTGAATAAGTCTCAATGGTCTGCCTTGATAGTACCATTTGACTATCTGTACTTAGTCGGTAACTTCGTAGACATCCATTTTTAATTTTAAAAATGTATTATTTCACTTAAGAAATTACCAATCTGTTTCTCGAGCAAGTCAGAAATAAAACAAAATAATAAAAACAAAATAAATTTCCAAAAGGTAACACTGCAGCGTTCTACCTCGGTCGTACGGCACGGAGAGTAAATTGGACTTGATTCCCCCCATGTTCGCAGTAGCCTGAAGCTCATTGTATACTATCTTTAAGTGGGCGGAGATAAGACTAATAATTTTTGATTGGTCACGCTTTATAATCCTATCTCCCCACAACTAAAGAATAAAGTGTACTAAACCGAATGTAGCCTCTATCTTTATTTAAACTATTTCCATACTTTCATATGCATTCAAAAGTTTTTGTTTGGTTATCTCATGTGAATCTATGTTGTGCCACACTTGAATTTTCTGTTTTTAAGTGTGCTAAGTATTCTTTGAATCGTGTTTGAATAGAGTGTCTCGTTTGGCCAACATATTTTTAGTTAGTTAAAAAGATACCTCCGACTCTAAATTTGTATCAATTTCTTATAATCCTAATTATACGAAAGGATTACAAAAAGTATTTAGTAACACCGGTCTTAAATTAGTAGTTCAATCCGGAAACGAGACGAGACGCTCTATTCAAATACGATTCAAAGAACACTTAACACACTTAAAATACGGAAGAACAGAAGAGTCAAGTGTGGCCGAGCATGCTTTTAAAAACAATCATAGATTCACATTAGATAACCTAAAACTTCTAAAAAGTGTACCAAACAAAAGAGTTTTGAACGCATATGAAAGTATGGAAATCATTAAATCCAGAAATAGTTTAAATAAAGATAGAGGCCCCATTCCGTTTAGTACACTTTATTCTTTAGTTGAGGGGTATCCGACTTTTAAGTTAAACACAGTTTGGCAACAATGCGCGTTTATATGCGAAAAAATTAAAGAAGATCTCATGATAGAGTGGCGCGGCGCTTCGGTCTGCAAGGTAGATATCAAGATATGACCTTTGACATGGTTTTTTTTCACATCTTACAAATTATTAATCATTTAAAAATTGTAAAAAAAAAAAAAAATAAATAAAAAGAGAGTTTTACCAACAGAAAACTGTTGGATTTTTTGCCTTCTCCACCAGTTCTACCACTGACTGGTTTCAGACACAGTCCATCTAACAGTCGGGCTTTCAACTATGACGAATCGATAGCAAAAAAACGAACTTTATAAAATACACCGGAATACCACAAGAATACATACCGGGTGCGACTTGAAGACTAGTCGCAGACACGTGTTTCACTCTTGTTAGAGATCATCAGTGCGACATAACTTTTTATAGTCGAATAATATGAACGATCTAATCAACAAGTATGGACAAATGTTCGGCTCAACATTAGTTAACAGAATGAGAAATAAATTCCCAATGTCCATAGTGGAGTTAAATATTGGTGATTGGAGAACATTTTTAATTCAGTTTCATTTCACACCAAAACTGCAAAAAACTCGCGAAAATAATTGCGTCAGGTAGACTCGCGCGACTGACAACCTTCACAACGAACAGCGGAAAATGCACTATGCACTGTGCTGTATAGAGGAGAGTGTCGGAGGTCAGAGACTCACGTATGCAGCGAATTGCGTTGTTGCCAAGTATTTTTTTTAAATCTTTAACTCAAAGAAAATCATTATTATTTTTATTAATTTCTTAAATTTAATTTCTTAAAGTTAAACTTAAACATGAATATTTCTAAAATTCTGGCAGATATAAGCACCATCATTTTTATACTTTAAAGTTATTTAGACAAAAATCTGAGTTTCGCACCATATGTCATATAAATTTTTGACTTGTTTTGACCCCTCTTTCATCAGTTAAGAGGATGCCTATGGTATTGTAAACCTTGTATACCTATATTATTCCTAAGTACTTGTTTTATTGATTTTCACACATGCAAATCATAGATGATTTGATCAGAAAGTCACCGAATTCAGTTACTTTAGCACATACATGTTATACATTTTTGAAATCAGCAAAGGTTATGGAAATTAAAAATGAAAGAATATACAGGTTGTTCTATTTAAAATAAGAAGGTTGATGTTAAAATTTGACATATGCGATAAATTTTGCCATACATAATTTTATAGTTTCCTAAAAGTGAATGCAACTTTTGAAAAAGACTATTTTTTGTAAAACGCATAATAACACAGAAAAGGGGGAGGTAACATTTATTATGGATGACCATGTATATGTTGTAGTAGACACATAGTATCTGATGATATTTTTAATTTCAAAAATTGCTCAATACAGGGTGTCTCATTTAAAATTTCAAATTTGATGTCAAAATTTGACATTTGCAATGACATTTAAGGATTTTGATAAACATTATCTAAAAGCTTATAAAAGTTACGTTTCGTTTCGTACCTAAAATTTTTTCTAGCTCCCTTAATAATCAAGTTAAAGAGTATTAAAATATAGTAAATCATCCTGTACCTCTTTTATCCCCTATCAACATTAATGTCTAGAAATGGTATTTCCTGTCGATTTAAAATGAAACACTCACCAGAAAACTTTATTGCATCACTAAACGATTTGTAAATATTTGGTCTTCCATGCGTAACATTAGTTTTTTCGTGACGATGAATTGGAGGATCAGGAATTTTTTCATCCCCTGTGAAGAAATATTTATGTATGACATTTTTACTTATTTCCTTTGAATAAAATTTTTTAAATGGAAATATTTAAATTAAATTGGTACTTATTGGCAACTACTTAATATAAGAAAAGTTTGTAGAAAGTTTTTCTTAAAACCTTTCTAAGACCCTTGTGAACCACTTACACCTTCCAAATTCAATCGGACCAGTCAGAGTCAATTTAGTTTCTGTGTAAGAATGTTAGCCGCCAAATTGAAATTGATATGCTCACCTAAATTAAAAACATCGAACCATGGTTCCTTTTTCTCAGCTGAGTTTTCTTTCATATATGTCCTAATACCTTCGTTCACAGGATCCAAATCAAACTTGGGAGATCGTTTTTCCCTAAAATTATTATACAGGGAGTGTTAAAAGTCGGTATCAGGATTATAAACGCCTTGTAACCGATCTACAGAGCGTTACAGTTTCATAATAGGTTCCACTCTTTCGTTAAAAATTTTAATTAAAACTAGCAAACTTCAAAAAGTGATTTTAATATTTTCTTTTTGATAAGAGTCGCAGAAGCGGAAAAATTACAAGAGACAAAAAGATTTCTAAACAAAACAAAAAATTAATTTCGTTTTTCAGAATCAACAGCGAACCATAAAAAGGTTTGTGTGCAAAAAAAAGTTTGACCCCTGAAAAAATATCTTTTTGCAGATACTTACAATGTTTGTAGGAAAAAGTCTTATTTTGCCGGAAACACTCTGTATTTTCATCAAAATTGCCTAATTAATAAACATTACATGCACAAAGGGTAACTTGGAAATTCAGAAGATTAAAGCAGTTTAGATTGACCCAAAGATAGCAATTTACTAAAATATTTACTTACAATTTATCATACGATAAATTCATGTCTTCTCTCTTTTGTAATGATTCATCTTCTTCGATATATCTTTCTGTAAACAATTCGTCGGCTTTTAATTGCTTTTTTATAATTTTTGGCTTAAACTGCTTTCGATGGATATGTAGTTTGGCAAGAGGTATATTGGGGTGTCTAACTAAATAGGGCTTATCCATGACGATATTTTCAGTTGCTTCGATTTTGTCGGGTAATATACCGGCTTTCGTTTGGGCTACGAAATTTTTTTTAGTAAGTTTATTAAACCCGTCGGATATAATGTTTTCACGAAAATTACCGCTTTTACCATTCTCAAGCCTTACTGTCACATTATCTGTTTTTGTTTTTTCGGCCTTTTCAATAGCAAAAATAATCTCATCCACTGATGATGAAATTTTTGGATCATGTTTAAGAACATCGAGAATATCATATAGTTCGTCAATTTCGTGTGTTTCTTTATCGTCAGTAATATTTCTAGAAATTTCTCTTACTTTACTGTGTGTTAGGTTATCAAAGTTAATATTGGACTGATTTTTTAAAAGTGGTACATTGGTTTCTGTCTCAAATATTTCTGCTGGTGGTTTCTTCAAGACTAATCTTTCAAAAGGCAAATCGACTTTTCTTGCAGATAATATTGTTGTCGTTGCATTATCAATGTGAAAATTTGGGTTTACATTTTGAGATGCTGCATTCAAAGTTTTATCTAGTAAAATGCGTATATTATTTTCTATCGAACTAACTTCTTTTATATCGGTATTTTCAAAAAGTGTCGGATTTATTTGTCTTTTAAATCTTTTTTTTCCTTTGCTAGAAGTTTCCGCCTCCTCACCACTATTTTCAGCATTTGATTCAATTTTAGGTTCCAGTGTTGAGTCTTCAACATTTGGGAGAACACTAGCGTCATTTTTGTTCCTATCTTGTTTAGGATTATTCGCCTCCTCGGTAGGCTGATTACTTTTGTCCGGTGTTTCGTTTTTATCATTTGGGGTGGCACTATCACCGTCCTCTGGCTCTGTGTTTTGGTTTTCTACATTTGGGTCAACATTATTACCCTTAGTCGGATTTTCTTCATCTTTGACAACCTAATAAAATAAATATATGCTATTTTGGTTTTTAATAAAAGCCAACAATCCTACTAATATTTTAAATCCGATAGTTTGCACGTATGAATGTTTGTCCTTCAATCCCGCCCGACAAAACGGCTGATTCGATTTAAATGAAATTTGGTAAGAAGATAAGATGGTAATAATAACATCACATTATTTTTGGGGGTCGACCGCTAGTTTATTATAAAAGCTAGTTTAGTCAATTTTAATAGAATAGCTTAGGCTTTAAAATAGTTGACTGGTTTGCTGATGCTAGATCATTTTCCAATTTGGCTATTACAGAAGCCTTCAAAAAAATTAAATTTATGAGTAACATGTTGCATTTTGAGATTATTTTTCAAACTAAAAGTGTGACCTGTCTCTCGCAAATGTATGCAAATCTGAACACTTAAATTCTCAAAGATCTCCATCTGAGAAAGTTTTCCTGCCTAACAATATATTGTTATATTGTCATCGGAACTATAATCGCATACCAAATTTGAATTCAATGCTGATGATGCTAACATTGTTAGCGAAACGCGCGTCGAGTGCAAAAAAGTGTAGTTTTGGTTTGTGGAAAACAATAATAATTTTGTTTTAGTGCAACCAAAGGTTCCAAATTCCCAACATAATCTAGAAGTTAGGCAAAATTGAGTTAAAACCCGAACATACAAACATACATACATGGAGGTAAAGTTAAATAAAAGCTTGTCAAAAAAGCTTTTATTTAAGTTAGGTTGTACTTTTACCTTAGTTACCTTTTCAATATTTTCTTCTACATCTGGTTCAGCCCATTGATTTAAAGATGACGGACCTTGATCTGTTAGCCATGGTAAATTAACCGGTGTCGTATCCGATTCATTATCAACTGTCTCGGATGAATCCTTCATTTTTACTCTAAAAAATGTAAACACTTTCTTTTTATACTGGTACCAAAAGGATACATATTAATGCAAGCATAAATTCGTTTTGATAGGCATCAATATTAATGATTTATAAACAAATATACACAACACCTTGTATGAATATTTAGGCTCTTCTTAACTTCTTAAGGCAGGTATAAGTTATTTTCGGAAAATCCAAGTAAAGAGAACATTTAAAACATTAATTGTTATACTTAATCCAACACGAAATTCGTACTCCTACTATGAAAAATAATTACTTGAATTAAAGAAATAGTATCCTTTATTCGACCAGACTGCTTGCTTGAAACAATAATTGTTATACTTAATCCAACACGTAACTTTTTATCAAACTAAGAATAAGAATTACTTGAATCAGTTCCATTGGGACATATAAATCCCAACGTATGTTTCAAAACATCTACTGAGCCAAATATGTCCCGTTTTATACAGCAGTTGCCTTCTTATGGATCTTTTTAGCCTATCTCATGATTTTAACTTGTTTTTGCAGGCAGCGGCATGCTTGGCGCGCGCGACTCGCGCCAATCTGCAAACAGTATCAGAATTGCACGTAGTTATATTTTTATCCTGTTTTGGACGCATTTTGCACTATTTAGGTGGATTTTTTAACAAAATCTTTCGAGGTAAATATTGAACTGGGGCATATTGATCCAACAAAAAAAGGAACGCAGAACCACTACTATTTGTCCAGTGGGCAATGTAGGTTCATGTAAATATTGTTTTACTCTTTTTCATACTACTTAGATAAGAAAAAGATTATATACAATAAACTGTTTATATTTTTGTAAAATACAAAATCTTCATAATTTCTCTATTGGGATATATTTATCCCACTTAAGAAACCCACTGAACTAAAAATTGTTTATTTCTTCCCTTTATTTTACCTTCCATTTTACCCTAAAAAATTATTCCTCTCAAATAAAAAATAAAAATTGGGCCTGAAGGAGTTAAATCAACAAAAAACTATAAGCTAAACCTAAATCTAGACTACGACAACCTAATTACTAATACACATTGGAGTCTTCTGTAATTATTTATTTGTTGCCAGAGCATGTCACAGAGATGTGACTTTAGTGTAGGGGCATATCTCGATAATTTTTATCCCGTGGGATTTTTTATGAAGGAGTTTTGTGACTATATGGGATTGATAGCTCTTTAGTTACACAATCAAGTGTTACTGGGTGTTTTGTTCGCATCCGGGTTGATATGACGACATCTTTCAAGTTGGCGGCCAAAAATTATAAAAAATACAACTTCCGCAACCGGGAAATGATTATACTCGATTCCCTATAACTCGAGAACCAAGATTCCAAAAAATTTAATTTTAAGGTCATCTGACCTTAAATGACAATGAAAATCGCAAAAATCAAGATTTTTGCCATGTCCTCTTCAAAAAATCTTAATAATTCGACGTTTTGTCAGACCAACTTCAAATGTACCCCAAACGATTAAGCATATATGTCAAATTGGGCCTTAGAGTTTGATGCAGTTTGAAGCTTCAAGCCGAGCAAAATTAACAAATTGAAAAAATAACATACTAAAGGGCGCTATTCATTAATTATTAAAGCCAAGAGAACCAAATTGGGTAACAAAGATAAAAGGTCAAGTCCAACAATTTTTTTAAAAAAAATTTTGTTCAGCTATGACGCGTTTCAATATGGCGGATGATACCTCAAAATAGAGATTTTATTTTATTCAATTACGTAAAAAAGTAAAAATAACAAGGTGGCCATTAATTCTTGTTGACTTATCTCTGCTTAATATGAAAAAAAAATAAATTGATGCATGGCCTTGATTGACCTTGAAAATACCATGTAAAATTGAAAAACCAGCTTTTTGTAGTGTTTTTTAACAATTAACAACTACGCAAAAACTTGAAGTGCTGAAGATGAAATTAACATTTTATCCATAAATAAACACTTAATTTTAAATCTTTCTACCATTTTTTTTTGATCTGGCGTCCCAGATGTTTATGCTATACCCCGGTAAAAATGACCTATATGACTGTTGTTTTTACTTTCGTAACTATGAATTTTATGTTCTACTCGTCTAGCCAACAAAGTCATTTAAATTACCTATAAAAGAGTTAGCAGAAGTTAGATATACATTACCAGACTAGGTGTTTTAGATGCCATTTTCCAAATCGGCGGTCGAAAAATCATAAAAAATACAATTTTTGCTTTCGAGGTCATCCGATCTCAAATAAACTTGAAAATCGCAAAAAATAAACGATTTTTGACATTTTCTCTTTAAAAAAATCTCCATAATTTAACGTTTTGTTACACCAACATCTAGAAAGCCAGAACAAAAAAAATGTTAATTTCATCTCCGGCGCTTAAAGTTTTTGCGTAGTGGCAAATTGGAAAAAACACTACAAAAAGCGGGTATTTTACATGGTATTTTCAGGGTCAACTTTTTTTTTCATAGTAAGCGGAGATATACCAAGAAGAATGATGGCCACCTTGTCATTTTTACTTTTTTACGAAATTGGATAAAATAAAATGTGGTTATAGGTCGCCATTTTGATATATCAGCCGCCTCATTAAAACACGTCATAGCTGAAATTTTTTTCACAAAATTGTTGGACTTGACCTCCTTATCTTTGTTGCCAAATTTGGTTCTTTTCGCTTGAATAGTGGATGAATAGCGCCCTTTAGTATGTTATTTTTGCAATTTGTTAATTTTACTGGGGTATTTTTCAAGATCATTAAGCTTCAAAATGCATCAAACTCTAAGCATCGAATTTGGCATGCATGCCTAATAGTTTGAGGTACATTTGAAGTTGGTCTGACAAAACGTCGAATTATTAAGATTTTTTGAATAAAAAAATTGCAAAAATCTTGCTTATTGCGATTTTCAAGGTCATTTAATGTCGAATGACCTTAAAAGAAAATTTTTTGGAATCCTCGTCCTCGAAACATATGGAATCAAGTATAATCATAGCCTGGTTGCGAAAGTTTTATTTTTATGATTTTTGGCCTCCATCTTGAAAGATAACGTCATATCAACCACTTCTACACGGATTCGAACAAAACACCCGGTAACACTTGATTGTGTGACAAAAAAGCCTATGATTCCTACATAGTCACAAAACTCCTTCATTAAAAATTCCACGGACTTACACATGCCCCTTCACTATTATGAAATTTAATGCGGTTTTTTTGGCAAGGATGCTAAAACATCTGGATAACAATTAAACTAAGTTTAAGAGAGCACGTCAGATTCGTTTTTGCCAAATCCAGAAATTTCGTTAATTGAAGGATAAGTATTTCTTAACGTAAGACTTGGTTATATTGTTTTTAATAGTGCAAGTTTTCTAAGTCAAATTTTGTGATGTTGTTGATTTAAGTTTATTACCTACCAATTTAGAAATACTTATTCTTTGAAATTTAAGAATAAGCAAATAGTTGTTTGAAGTATTTAATAATGTTTATGGAAGAATATTATTCTTGCATCAAGTATATTTTTTAACTACAAAGCTATTCTTAAATACAAAATACCATTCATTTCAGGGCAGAAAATCAATCAAAATTTTATAAAATCTAATAGCAAGTCGACTTTGTTTGCGAGAAATACACATTCTGGCTACATTTGAATGATATTTGAGTGAATTTTACCCCCCCAAAATTTAAATGGAGAAAGTGCGTCAAATGATATACAGACCGCTTCAAGCTACTGCGAACATAGGGCGGAAGAAGTCTAATTTGCCAGTGTACGTACATGCAGAGACACCGCACGCCTATCAGTGAAGCAACCAATACTCAGGCTTGCGATCACCACTTGCATGATATTTAGTACGCCTCTAACCACGGTGCTGTGTGGAGCGTAGTCAATGAAACCGAAATTTGGTCAATAAATACGCAAATTTTTATAACGTAATTTTCTTATTTTTTGTCACTGATAAATAAGAGCGCTTTATTGTCAACTGCTCAGATTTATCAGTGACGACGTGTTACAATGAAAATAATAAGGAGAAACAAAATAAAAGCAAGTTCTCAAAATAAAATAATACATTCTAAAAATCAAAAAGATTCTCCAGTCAAAAAAAAATTAGAGCAAATGTTCGAAAAGTCCTCCTTGCTCGGCTAGACAATATCCGAGCCTATTATAAAAACCTCTTTTAACGTTTCCAAGCATGTTAGGGGTGATAGTTTGAAAAGCTTCTTCAATTTTAATCCGAAGTTCTTCCAAATTATTAGCCCTTTCATGCCCGTAAACTTTATTTTTGATATAACTCCACAGATAGAAGTCATTAGGAGCAAGATCGGGTGATCGAGCTGGCCATAAAATAGTTCCCCGTGTGCTTATAACCCGATTAGGAAATACATTATCAAGATATTCCCTAACAAGGCCAACATTGTGAGCGGGACAACCATCTTGTTGAAACCATGTTTCACCAAATCTCACACCTAACAACTGCCTAGCAGTTGGAATAATATGCTGCTGCAGTAGATTCAAGTATCTAGGACCATTCAAATTGCCGTTAATAAAAAATGGCCCAATTACGTGTTCCCCTACAATACCCCCCCAAACATTTAGTTTTTGGGGATACTGTGTTCTTACGTCAAAATACAAATGCAAATTTTCCCTCGACCAATATCGAACGTGTGTTGGGTTATGACGATTCAATAATGGAAAAGTACTTTCATCTGTGAAAAGAATAGATCTAAGAAAGTTTTCATCACGATTAGCCCTTTCCATCATTGTTTCGCAAAATTCCATACGACGATAGTTGTTCTCAGAAAAAATTTGATGCGTTTTTGACGCTTTGTAAGAATGATAACCATTCTTTTTGAGAACACGTAAGACAGTGGCTGAAGACGTATCAACTGCTTCGGCAATTTGGTGGCTAGTTAACTTTCGATTTTCCTCCACTGCAGCGCAAATCATCACATCTCGTACTTCCTGCTCGTCATTCAAAACAGTGGGTTTTTTATGGTTTCTTGGCGCTATACAACCAAACTTTTCAAAATTCTGCACAAACCTATAAATCGTGGATAAACTAGGTTCTGGGCGATTTACAAAATTCTCCAAAAAAAGTTCTTGAATAAGTCTCAATGGTCTGCCTTGATAGTACCATTTGACCATCTGCACTTTTTCGGCAACTTCGTAGACATCCATTTTTAGTTTTAAAAATGTATTATTTCAATTAAGAACTTACCAATCTGTTTCTCGAGCAAGGCAGAAATAAAACAAAATAATAAAAACAAAATGAATTTCCAAAAGATAACACTGCAGCGTGCTTCGAATCCACCTCGGTCGTACGGCACAGAGAGTAAATTGGACTTGATTCCCCCTATGTTCGCAGTAGCTTGAAGCGGTCTGTATACAAAAGTTCAAATTATCACTCGAGTTATAGAAGACGGCGGGTCTATAAGAAGAGCGGCCACCCATTTTGGAGTCGATAAAATGACGATAATGCGATGGAAAATGCGGTGGATTGAAAATAATTCTACGGATAGGAAAGATGGATCAGGACGACCAAAAGTAGGTTCTGAAGTGCAAGATGAGAGACTTATTGACCATCTCAGACAAAATTCTTTTTCAACGTCGGTTGAAGGAGCTAATGTAACATTATTTCCGGGTTCTTTAGCAACAGTAAATAGAATAGTAACGAAAGCAGAAGTATCTTGTCGAGTTGCTGCAAAGAAGCCTTTTCTAACAGAAGAACAAAAACAGGCCAGAGTGATGTTTGCACTGAACCACAAGGGCGGTTTTCACTGACGAAAAAATTTTTCAATCATCTTTAAGCAGCAGGAGAATTTTAGTTTATCGTTCACCAAATTCTAGATTTGAACCCGAATATACAAACCAAATTAAAAAAGTTGGACATTTTTCTGTAAACATGTGGGGCTGGTTTAGTGCTAGAGGTTTGTGTTTTTTTTTTGGAGAATCGAAGAAAGATTCAATAGTGAACGATATATTGAAATCATTGAAAACGTTATGCTGGCATCTGTACAGGCTTTACATGAAAATAATGACTTCGTTTATCAGCAGGACAACTGTCCAGTACACACGGCTAATGTTGTTCGCCAATGGTTTTTAAAATAATAATATAGAAACACTTCCTTAGATCAGCTCTCAGAAGACCATTAGTATTTTCAAAATTTAACTTTTTCAATGCCCAGACGTTTGCAGATTGTAATAGAGAAAAATGGTGATCCTATTAGATACTAAATTGTTTATTTTAGTCTTTTTTAAGTTAAAATAATTAGTATTAAGTTTACCATCGTTTTTGTCCTAATCCAAGTTTCTTATTGTTATTTTATCAACTCCAAAATGGGTTACCGCCCTCTTTATAGAACAGCCTTCGTCCGTTACTCGAGTGATAATTTGATATTGTTCAATAAAGACTTTCCTAAAACATTATTTTTGCTGATTTTTTATTATTATGCCAAATTTAATATAAAAATAAGGTTGCCTTTAATTTAAGTAAAAAAATATTTTCAGTTTTAGAGACATTTTTTAAACAATAAACAAATTGTCGCACTTTGGAAGTTTTTAGGCATTTTAGCTGGTAGTCCGTCTATATTATACAATTTTAGAAAGGTCAATTTTGTGGCTGCATTTATGCGTTTTTTTTTTAAAATCAAGTGTACCTTAAAAAATTGTTGCCATTTGACCCACTTTCTCTATTCAAACTTTGGGGGTAAAACTCTTCCTTTAAAGAGGATTTTAACCCCCGAAATCCTGTCTGCCAAAGGAGTTTTACAAAGATAAAGGACTGTTTCTTTGTTACATATTTTAACCTATTTCCGAAACTTTATGCTAATGCCATTTTTAAATGCTTTGATGGGCCTTTTTTTACAGGTAGGTATTTTAAAAACTTTAGTTTTTTCTCCAAACCTACCTTAAAACTTCATAAGCTACATCATCTTCATCCGCCTCTTTACGTCTAGAGCCAGATATTTTTTTGCCGCCAAATCGTATGGGGGGGCTAAAAGACGAACCAATGAATGTTAGAATATCTAAACTGATGAATTAAACTTTTTCCTCTTGAATTTTTACTTATAAGCACTACAGGGTACAAGTATCGGTTCTTGTGTCTTTGGTATTACCTTTAAAACTGCTTAATTTTTGAGTCATTTGAATATGAAAAATAATACCTAAGCTTAAACTGCCGGTTCCATAGAATGAGGCAGGTTTGGGAGCGTTAATTCCCCGCCCGTCCCAGGGGGTCCAACCCAATCTACAATAAATTAATCATGATCAAAGGTTTCACGGATAGTCAAAGGGCCAGGGGGAGCTGAAGGTCTCCCACTTTTTTGAGCCTTTACTCCTTTGCGTTGTGACGTGTGATTTGGTGTGATGACTTGGGTTTTAAAAATTCTGCCTGCTTGCGGCGCTATGACGTCATTGATTGTTACAATTTTCGTCTAATTTTAAGCATTTTTTTTTACCAGCGTTAAAAACGTGTAATAAACGACATTTTTAGTATAATTTTTCGAGAAAATTTTACCTGTGGCGCATTTATAATTTAGTTTTGACAACAAATCTATATATAAAACACCCCAACCCACATGACATCTAACCCAATCGACTTTTTCAAAAATGTTTTACAAAAAACCTAAGAAATAAAATAGTGCGGTTAAAAACTCGCAATTTCCATTTTTCCTGGCAGAAAACTTCTAGGGCAAAGAATTTTCATAAACAGCTATAGTAGACTCTGGCACATTTTTAATGATAGTTAAAATCAATCACCCCCCTATGGATCCAGAGGCGCAGCCAAAAGATGTTGTTGTGTTTCGTCTGCAGGTCAAATTAAAAAATTACAAAAAAATTATTGTCAGTTTTTTTTACATATTTTGAATAAAACATTTTTTATGCCTTGCGTATTTTTACGATTTTAAGTTTAAATATTTAAAACATATCTATAATATCCATATCCATCCATAAAGCTGAAATAATTTTTTGTAAATCGATCTTAGCCGTTTTTTAAGGAAATTTTGATTTTGGTAGTTGACTGACAATTTCCATGATAGTTTGTAGAAAAATAATTTTTATTTTATGATATTCAGCAGAAACCGACCTTTCCAAAAAGTCTAAGTTGAATCATAGTCATGATCAATTTTGAAGAGCGTTTATCAAAAATACTAAAAATTGTACCTTTTGAAAAAGTCATACATTTTTCACTCTTTTGCATATTTCAAAATTACTGAGAGGATAATTTTATTAAAACTACACCAAAATAATCTACATGATATTCTCTAAAAGGGTGTGTCACAATTTTGTTCAGTTTTTATCCATGAAACTGACACGAAGGTTGCTCTGCTCGCTGTGTTCGAGTATATAGTATTGCAAAAATATTTCGGCCACCTTTTAAAAGTTGTTGGAGTTGGTTCTGTAAGAGAAATTATCGGTTAATCTTTGTGTTTTGGTAGAATTTGGTTTACTTTTTCAGTTTCTGAGTAATGCCTCTCCAAACACAATATTTAATTTTGTAAATTTTCGGAAAAAAATCTGAAATTTTACTGATTTTTGAAGGATCGTCTTTCCTTAATGTATAATACGCTTCTTGATTTGATCCCATTTATAGAAAGGACATTTCATGTCGATTCTAAAGATGTACAATGTACGATGTTAGCTTAACCGGATGTCAGGTTTTGGTTTCGCTTTTCTGTAAGGCACACTTTGAAACTCAGACATCTCAAGATTGGAGAATAAGCATGTGCATAAGCTGCACGACTAAATTTAATTATTCCTTTAGCCGACCCAACGCACAAATATGAACAAATAAAACGTTCTTTTGTGCTATTTTGAATATAGCTCTCCAACAAGTAGGCACAGTTCTCAAAAATTCAAATAGTTAATGTTGTTTCTCACATTTTTTCTACTGTAACTACCTGCAAAATAACAATTTTGGAGCATATTGTGATCTAGTTTTGAATGTATACACTGCTTGTAAACTGTTCATAGGATGCAAAACAAGCGAGCGCACAGTGGTCCAGAAAGTGAATGATACAATTATGGAAATGAAATAGCGTTAAACTATAATTTATATCTACATATTATTATCATGAATTGAAGAAGACTTATATCTGCCAACAATACAGTATAACTTCATCACTAATGATCCTGTGAGGTGTCATTGTGTCATTTCCATAATTGTATCATTCACGTTCTGGACCACGGTGCGCTTGTTTTGCATCTTACAAACACTTTACAAGCGGTGTATAGATTCAAAACTAGATCACAATATGCTCCAAAATTGTTATTATGCAGGTAGTCACAGTAGAAATAATGTAAGAAGCACCATTAACCATTTGAATTTTTGAGCACTGTGTCTACTTGTTGGAGAGCTATATTCAAAATAGTACAAAAGAAAGTTTTATGTGCTCATAGTTGTGCGTTTGATCCGTTTAAGGAATAAATAAATTCAGTCGTGCAGCTTATGCACATGCTCATTCAGCAATCTTGAGGTGTCGGAGTTTCAAAGTATGCCTTACAGAAAAGTGAAACCAAAACCTGATATCCGGTTAAGCTAACATCGTACGTTGTACATTTTTAGAATCGACATGAAATGCCCTTTCTACAAATGAAACCAAATCAAGAATCGTATTATACATTAAGGAAAGAATATCCTTTAAAAATTAGTAAAAATTTCAGATTTTTTTTCGAAAATTTACAAAATTAAATATTGTGTTTAGAGAGGCATTACTCAGAAACTGAAAAAGTAACCCAAATTCTACCATAACACAAAGACTTACCGATAATTTCTCTTAAAGAAACAACTCCAACAATTTTTAAAAGGTGAACGAAATATCTTTGCAAGACAGGAATGTGTCGTTATCTCGAAATTCGTCCAAATTCCAGGTACTCGAACACAGCGTGTCGGCTTCATGGATAAGAACTGAAAAAATTGTGGCATGGTGCAATTTTTAGTATTTTCACTGTTCCATGATTTTTGATAAACGCTCTTCGAAATTGATCATGAATATCATAAAATAATAATTATTTTCCTGTGTGCGGATTTTTACTAACTTGAAAAACGACTAAGATCGATTTTCAAAAAATTATTTCAGCTTTATGGCGTGGGCTTGAACTAAAATTGTGGTTTTATAAAAAAAAAATTATTCAAAATATGTAAAAGAATGTGGCAATAATTTTTTTTTAATTTTTTATTTTGACCTACAGAAGAAATACTCAGCTAAGTCCCACAAAAATTTTTCTTACACCGACAAGTAGATAGATTTCTTGGCTCTCGATTAAGCTAGAAAAGAACTTTGGTGGATGTCAAATGTTAACACATGGATGCAGTACGTTGGAGTGTGTCATGCTAATTTTCTAAATATGATCTTTTGCCTGCGCCTCTCGCTTTTCTGTAAGGCACACTTTGAAACTCAGACACCTCAAGATTGGAGAATAAGCATGTGCATTAGCTGCACGACTAAATTTAATTATTCCTTTAGCCGACCCAACGCACAAATATGAACAAATAAAACGTTCTTTTGTGCTATTTTGAATATAGCTCCCCAACAAGTAGGCACAGTTCTCAAAAATTCAAATAGTTAATGTTGTTTCTCACATTTTTTCTACTGTAACTATCTGCATAATAGCAATTTTAGAGCATATTGTGACCTAGTTTTGAATGTATACACTGCTTGTAAACTGTTCATAGGATGCAAAACAAGCGAGCGCACAGTGGTCCAGAAAGTGAATGATACAATTATGGAAATGAAATAGCGTTAAACTATAATTTATATCTACATATTATTATCATGAATTGAAGAAGACTTATATCTGCCAACAATACAGTATAACTTCATCACTAATGATCCTGTGAGGTGTCATTGTGTCATTTCCATAATTGTATCATTCACGTTCTGGACCACGGTGCGCTTGTTTTGCATCTTACAAACACTTTACAAGCGGTGTATACATTCAAAACTAGATCACAATATGCTCCAAAATTGTTATTATGCAGGTAGTCACAGTAGAAATAATGTAAGAAGCACCATTAACCATTTGAATTTTTGAGCACTGTGTCTACTTGTTGGAGAGCTATATTCAAAATAGTACAAAAGAAAGTTTTATGTGCTCATAGTTGTGCGTTTGATCCGTTTAAGGAATAAAAAAATTCAGTTGTGCAGCTTATGCACATGCTCATTCAGCAATCTTGAGGTGTCGGAGTTTCAAAGTATGCCTTACAGAAAAGTGAAACCAAAACCTGACATCCGGTTAAGCTAACATCGTACATTGTACATTTTTAGAATCGACATGAAATGTCCTTTCTACAAATGAAACCATATCAAGAATCGTATTATACATTAAGGAAAGACTACCCTTTAAAGATTAGTAAAAATTTCAGATTTTTTCGAAAATTTACAAAATTAAATATTGTGTTTGGAGAGGCATTACTCAGAAACTGAAAAAGTAACCCAAATTCTACCAAAACACAAAGATTTACCGATAATTTCTCTTAAAGAACCAACTCCAAAAATTTTTAAAAGATAACCAAAATATCTTTGCAAGACAAGAATGTGTCGTTATTTGGAATTTCTTTCAAATTCCAAATACTCGAACACAGCGTGCAGGGCAACCTTTGTGTCGGCTTCATGGATAAGAACTGAAAAAATTGTGACAGAAAATGGATGACTTTTTCAAAAGGTGCAATTTTAAGTATTTTCACTGTTCCATGATTTTTGATAAACGCTCTTCGAAATTGATCATGAATATCGTAAAATAATAAATATTTTTCTGTTTGCGGATTTTTACTAACTTAAAAAACGACTAAGATCGATTTTCAAAAAATTATTTCAGCTTTATGGGGTGGGCTTGAACTAAAATTGTGGTTTTATAAAAAAAAAATATTCAAAATATGTAAAAGAATGTGGCAATAATTTTTTTTAAATTTTTTATTTTGACCTGCAGAAGAAATACTCAGCTAAGTCCCACAAAAATTTTTCTTACACCGACAAGTAGATAGGTTTCTTGGCTCTCGATTAAGCTAGAAAAGAACTTTGGTGGATGTCAAATGTTAACACACGGATGCGGTACATTAAAGTGTGTCATGCTAATTTTCTAAATATGATCTTTTGCCGGCGCCTCTGGATCCAGAGGAGGGTGATTGATTTTAACTATCATTAAAAATGCGCCAGAGTCTACTTTAGCTGTGTACGAAAATTCTTTCCCCTTAAAAATTTTTTGTTTTTTGGCAAAATTTTTGCTTGCAGCGCCATAAAATTATTAATTGTTACAAATTTGTTTAATTTTAGGCAATATTTTTGTCAGCAATATTTCAAACGCGTCAAAAATAGCATTTTAGTGTAATTTTCTCAACATTTTTGGCTGTGACGCATTTAAGCATCTTTTGCTTTTAAAAATAAGTATTTTTGTTTCGTACACACTAACCCAAGACCTATTAAACCGCCCCCTTCCCTCCCTTCAGTTCAAGGGCTCAATCAATAGACACCTACGTAATTAAAAAACAAATAAATGACGAAAACCTCCCCCAGAGCCGATTTCTGACTAGGCCACTGCAACTGGCAACAGAAAGCCAGTTAATGCTTTTTGCGTTTTAGTACCATTCTGTCTACTTACTAAATCACTGTTTGAAGAGGTTCCACAACTTTGTTCACAGCCCAAGGGTTGCTAAAAAAAAGGAATATTTTTCGCATTAACTTATTAAAGGTACCATTTTGCGGATATGGCAAAGTGGAATTTTTTTCGCCCGCTCCCCCCTAGGGAGGAGCGGAGGAGAAAAGTTCCAGGCACAAAAATACCATTTTTATTGATAAACAGGATGAAAATAGTGCAAGCACGGGAAACACTTAGATGAGTACTTGACTTAAGGGTGAATTTGAATAAAAAATGTGCTTCTTCCAATTACTTATTCTAAAAAACGGGAGAGGGCAAACAAGTAACACTTGGGGGGACATATGGGGGTGCCGTACAGTATGTAGGTCCCCGGAACCCTCCTAGGAACAACCAAGAGGTAATTGCAAAGTCGACTCAATAAATGGGCCAACGATGCCATGGCGACCGCTTGGAGAGGAAGAACAGGATGCAGACAGACTTCGTGAAGGGCCCGGATGTAGGTAGACAAAAATGGCTTCTGGGGAGATCACGAAGGGACGCTGGTCTGCTGACAGGAATCATAACAGGATCGCGGTGGAAAATGACTCGACCTGCCGGGCCTACCAGAGGACGAGATACCAGGTATTCGGTTCCCCGACACTGGATGAGGAGGACCTGCACACGCTCAAATGCGATAAAATACTGGACTTTACAAAAAGAACAGTAAAACCAGAAGAGCAGACTGCCAGACCAGTGGTGCAGGCGGCGGATTAGGGGCAGACTCGGGGTAAGTCAAAAAGGGCCCAGGGAGGCCAAGTTGCCAGGCTTCGCGCGCCGCTTTTCTATACTACTACTACTACCACTAAACAAAAAAAACGCATATTTGTATCAGGTTTTGTTCAAGATTTGTGAAGTTTTGAATTTTTAAATATACCATATACTCCTCTTATAGTCAAATTTTTTGATAAGCCGACTGACGTTATTTCTTTGGATCTCTATTTGATCAACACCGTACTCAATTAAAAAGCTTGTTAACTCCTACCCCCTTAGTGCCCTTTAGCCTATCGTGGCTGCCATTTTTATAACCAAATTGACAAGTAAAACATGGATTTTCTGTCAGTTTGGTGTCAATATGGCACCGATCATAGGCCAAAGGATACTAAAACGAAAATGAGTTAACTGGCTTTTTAGTTAAGAACGGTGTTGATTTTTACTTCAAATTGACAACAACAAATTATTTGACATGCTGCTGACAACAAAGAAATACGTTTTCAGAGGAAAAATAATGTCAGTCCGCTTATCAAAAAACTGGACTATACACCCTTTAACGACCCCCCCCACTAACGTAGTTTTTTTATAATATTGCACTGTCATCGGAACTATAACCGCACACCAAAATTGACTTGCAATATTGGCGGCCAACATACTAACTAACATACATGTGTTAAATGAAAGCTTGTAATAAATATCAAATATACAGGGTTCCTAAGCAAATCCTTAGGGGGCCAAGCAGCCGTGTATAAGACGCAGACAAACGGAAAAGCACATTAGGCAGAAAAGAAATGGCATGGGGCGATGTTGTCACTACATCTTACACGTAGTAAATCCATTCCAGGTTGTTGTTTTCTAATGTTTTCCATTTTCATACCTTTAGGACTGGAATAAAAATTGTTTTTGCTCGACTTAATACCAAACTGATGAAAGATATCGTAAAAAAAAATATTTTTCGTCTTTTCATTTTGTAAGCATTGTCCTTACGCACTGTTTACAGGCTGGGGACTGAGATACATGCAAATGCCTAACCTAAAGCGTTTATACACGGCCGGAGAAATCGACTGAGATATTTCCGTAGAAACTTTATCAAGCAAATAGGACGGGTTGACGCCTTCGAACGTCCAACCCGGGTTTTGCACTTTGATTCGAAATCAAAAAGGAGGAACAGTCAGATGTGGGGCCGTGCACAAATTACGTAACGGTGATTTTACCAATTTTAGACCCCCTCCCTATGTGATGTTTTGTAACGGTTTGGCACGCCACTCCCCTAATATTACATAACGATTTCAAGACCACTACCCCCCCCAAAAAAAAAAAACTTTTCACTTATTTTCATTCCAAATTTTCTTAGTTTCACACAAATGCAAACGCTGTCGAAAACCCCCCTCCCCCCTACGTAACGTTTTGTAACCCCCCTCCCCCCTATGACCATTACGTAATTTGTGCACGGCCCCTGTAGTCCCAGTGGAAAAGGGCGAGAAAACGTATATTTTTTTCTTAAACATTATACTCTTTAGACCTATTTCTTTGCGTTCCCGAAATTACGTAATTTTTGAAAAAAAATTGTAAGCGGCGCCATTTTTATTTCGTGCTTTGTTTTTCTAACATTTTTGCGTTCGGCTAATTTAATTGAAAAATTTTTGGCTGCGGCGTCCTTTATCTTCTCACTCGGAACCAAGATCCCCCGTTGTAGGAAAACTGATCCCGTCTCTGTTTATAAATTTTTTCGAATAAAAGTAGAGTATGACCATAGGGAAAATAATTTTTTTCTACGGTATGACGAAAATTTCGAGAAAGTTGAAGAAAAAAATAAAAAAAGTGGCAGAGCTTAAGTTTTTCGTAAAAAAAAAGGTTTTTTGTAAAGAAACAGAGCAAAATAAATCGTTTCACCCCTTTTTGGGTGTTACAAATATTGGCAGCCCCTTATTTTTCGCTTTTACATTCCCGCTAATTTTGAAGAATTGGTTCGTTACATGTTTCGAGATCATGTCATAAAACACCTCGAAAATATCAAATGTAGTGTAGGGCCAGCTTTATTTAAAATCAATAATATCGCAAGCAAAAAGCTCTGCAGGAAAAACAGCGCCGTTTATTGATTTCTTTGGCTGCTAGTGCTAGCTGCATAGTTTGGCCGTTTCCGGATAGATGTCACTAGTAGAACAGAATGGAAAGAAATTTAATTAAAAACGAAGATATTTCTTTCTAATGTTAACAACCTCACGAGTTTATCGCTCAGTATCGTAAATAATGGAGCCTGCCGCCTCCTTTAAGCAAGAAAAAGCTGTGGTTTGGACCTGAAAACATCTAATTTTTAATCTCATGGTGTGGCCGCCATCTAGCGGAATTTGCAGGCATCTTGTCAACGGTTATTATTGCAACTATGATTTATGCTCACAATGAAAGAGTGACGACAACTTTTTCTCATGAAAGCAGTCCGGAGATAATAACAAACTGGCACCATTGCTCAATATACCTGTTTCTTTTGTGCCCGCAGAACTTTTTATGCCATTTCTGTTTGATTTATTGAAATCCTCTCCCTAAGGAAAATCTTAGGAACCCTGTATATAATATATACTTTGTAAATATACTTACAATTCCCAGCAGTCCTCGTCATCGCAAGGTACTTCTTTGTCCTGGCAGAAACAGTGCTTTCCACATTTATGGCATGGACATTTGTCACTAAAATAAATATTTATTATTATTATTATTAACTGGCAATTGGTAATACTGCACCATCATACTCCTAATTATAAATCATTTACATCTTTTAGAATTCCAAATTGCATCGTAATGTAACACCTAGTTTAAATTTAACCGGTGTTTAGAATGCGCTTCCACAAAGAACTTAAACTACCAAGGTCTCACATTCTAACCATCAGTTAAATACTACGGTTCAATGTTTAATAACATAATTTTAACTGGAACTTCATCTCGATATATTTCTTTTAAATACCTATATATATTTTTTTAAATTATTTTTGTGATTTCCCTGTAAGAATAAGGTTTGTTGAGAACAAATATGGAATTCCATTTGTTTTTACAATAAAATCTTCGGTACGACTAGTCTAATTATTCTCGAATCTGGGCAACAGGTAGGTTAACCAAAAATTCGCCAAAAAGACCTACTTTTAGTAAACTTAGAACTCAAATATGATCACTTAAACTGGCGCTATTAAATTTGTTTTAAACTATGACATTAGCCCTGTAAGAGATAAATAATTACTTACAATATTCTATGTTCTTCAAAATCCATGCTTCCTGGACCACCTCCGCTATAAAAAATATAAGAGATTGATACTAGTAATTTCTAACGCAGTTGTAAAAAGTTTTCATATGAAATTTGAACTTGCTTGTGTTCGAAATGGACATTTTTCCCGTTTTTTTTTGGCCACCCTTACCTGCCAAAAAAACCTCATCAAAGATCATAGCAAATAACAGATAAAAGAACAAACTTATGATATTTTATAACTTCCAACTAGTGAACAGACAAATCCCGCATAGGATTTCACCATATTTCACCACTTGACTTATAAAAGTTTACAATATTTTATGATTTTTAATATGACAATTCCTCACAAAGGTTTAAAAGATTTTATAAGATCTACCTCTTTAATCTAATAAAAATATTAAATTAAATAAAAAATGACCGCACAACTTTAGCAGTTGTAGAAGTAGTAATAGTAGTAGAAGTAAAACCTAAATAACTAAATAACCTAACCTAAACTATAAACTACCTACCTGAAATAATAACACTCCTTGTGTTTGCACAATACCTACATATCTAATACAAAATTATTCTCGCATAAGTACTTATTTATCGCCAGGATCTGTGGAGGAGAGGAGATTTTGTAAGTTTCGGTGGGGGACGACTTAATATATTTGTTTCTAAGGGCATATATACTTTGATAAGTTTCTATGAGATTTTGTACTATTTTTTAAGATTTTATATGTACGTACTACTACACGATCGTAGGTACGTTTCTAATTGGTTACCGACATAAAATGGACATAAAATATACTTCCTTGGGACGAAGAGTGCTGCATGGGATCATTTAATAAGTAAGTATACTAAGTATAGCTTTTTAAATTAGTTTTCAGGTGGTCGAAAAAACTGATAAAAATCAGGTGTGTTTTTTATGAGATCTAATGAGGTTTTCTTGGCAGGGTGGACACATAAAAATCTATATACTGTCGTAAGTTTCTCTGACTACAAAATCTATTTAAATACTTATAAAAAAAATTGTTTATCAGCTCATAGAAAATTATAAATGTTCATAAAAATCTGTCAGATTGTAGGAGTAGGTCTGATCATAAAATATTCCAAAATCTCATGAAAAAACGTTTTTTACAAACTCTTAAAACATTATAAAAGGACAAGGGTGTAATCGTAGAAACCCATAAAATGTTATGAGTTGTTTTGATTATAAGATCTCTCAGAAAACTCATAAAAACATCGGTTTATATAATCCCATAATACTTAATAAAAGAAAAACAATGTAATTATAGAAACCCATAAAAGTTGATGTGTCTGTTTGATCATAAAATCTCTTAGAAAATGGATATTTTATGAAACTATAAAATATGTTAAAAAAAATATCTGCACTTATCAAATTTTATAAACATTCATAAGTCTTTCTGATTATATGATCAGATACAAAACACACATATGAAACCACATAAATTCTTACCAAAAACAAAGACATATCTCATAAATTATTACAAACTTTTATAATCCTAAAATTTTGCCTCACAAAAGCTTATAAACCTTATAAAGACTGATAAAAATCAGGAGTGTTTTTTATTAGGTTTAATGTGGTTTTTTTGGCAGGGTATAGAATTTGGTCACAAAAACTACGTATTTCATGACTTTCGTTAAAACCGACTTTATCTTAAGCTGATTACCAAGTTTATTTTGCACAGTTAATATTTTAATAAAAAGAAAAACACATTTTTTAGGTAAGGCCCTGTTTGTTTAATTGTCAACACCGTTTGGTTAAGCTGAATGCACAATTAAAAATACCACATACCACCTACTTTAATTAGAGCTCGTTTTTTTAAAACTTCGTTTGTAAAAACACTAAGCACTAGTTGTAAAAACTGTTTTTTTATCTGTATTACTTACTATTTTACTGTTTCAAGTTCTCCTGGCTCGTATCTCTCGGTTATTGCGAAAGGGTTGCTAAAAAATACAGAGCGAGTTTAAATAAATTTAAAAAAAAAATGTTTACCTTTGAACTAAATTTTAAACAGTCAAAATTTGGAGCATTCTCAAAACTAGAGTTTCGAACTTCCATTGCCATTAGTTTTTTACTTTTTCACAACGTTTCGAATGCTTATGTATACGCAATCGTCATCAGGTGAATACTAACAAAAACTAAGCAGCTAATCTTCTATACTATAGCTTGCCACATAGCAATTTGTCATCCTTAGCACGTGCATAGAATATCCTCAAGAAGAAATAATATATGCTAAGGATGTTGTAAATTAACATTGGAACATTTTTAGCATGTGCTAAGACTAGGTTACGTTCCGCCCTAATCACATGCAATGCAGGTTCTTAGGATGTGCTAATATATATTCTAATCAGATGATTGCCATGTGCTTAGCACATATAGCAACAGGTCATCCTTAGCACCGTTAACTCCTAAAATAGGGCTTTAAATAAAATAAAAAATTAATTTTTGAGCTCTATCACAATACACCTTAAGAAAAAAAATTAAAACAAATAATAAGAAAAGTGCAACGCTCCGAGGGGGTTCGAACACACAACCTACAGGTTGAGAGACCAACGCTATATCCACTGTACCATGCGCTTATAAGGAAATAGGTTGAAACCGCTTCTTCTACTTATCAGAATTTTCGCGTTTGGTGGAAGTAGACGATTCACTTGGGATGATTTTCTGCGTGCACTGAATTAAACTTGGTATATCCTTTGCATATGCTATTTCATTATATAGTATATGCTAAGGAAATACTAGAATAACATTAAAACAAAATTATGATTGTTTTCCACAAACCAAAACTACACTTTTTTGCACTCGACGCGCGTTTCGCTAACAACGTTAGCATCATCAGGAGACGATAAACAATGAACTAAATTAATCTACGCTCTATCTTATATACAATCCTTTAGTGGGCGGAGATAAGACTAATAATTTGTGAATCATCACGATTTTTAATCCTATCTCCCCTCAACCAAAGAATAAAGTGTACTAAACGGGATGCGTCCTCTATCTTTATTTAAACTATTTCTGGATTTAATGATTTCCATACTTTCATATGCATTCAAAAGTCTTGTGTTTGGTACACTTTTTAGAAGTTTTAGGTTATCTAATGTGAATCTATGATTGTTTTCAAAAGCATGCTCGGCCACACTTGACTTTTCTGTTCTTCCGTATTTTAAATGTGCTAAGTGTTCTTTAAAACGTGTTTGAATAGAGCGTCTCGTTTGGCCAACATATTTTTTGTCACAATCCATGCAACTAATTTCGTAAATTCCACTTTTTTCTAGAACTGTAGTTTTATCCTTGGGATTTCCTAGTAAGCTTCTTATTGTGTTACCGGATTGATATACTAATTTAAGACCGGTGTTATTAAATACTTTGTGTAATCCTTTCGTATAATTAGGATTATAAGGAATTGATACAAATTTTGAGTCGCAGGTATCTTTTTGCCTGAAAAAGGTATAATTTCGAAAGGTCTTTTGAAAAGAATGTCTATTTATCAGCTTATTTATTAAGCCTTCATCGTAACCGTTTTCGCCAGCTATATTCCTAATCCTATTCTTTTCTGCTTCAAATCTTTCTTTGTTTAAGGGGAAATTTACTAATCTATATGTTAAAAAGTGCAAACTTGCAAGCTTATGTTGTAAGCAATGAAAAGAGTCATTTGGAATATACCTGTGGGTGGCCGTGCCTTTTCTGTATAGGTCAAAGTCCAATTTATTTTTATTTCTTATAACTAAAGTGTCTAGAAATGGCAGTGTACCGTTGTTCTCTGTTTGATAAGTAAATTTAATAGTGGGAAATTTGTTATTTATTTTTTCCATAAAATTTTCAACACTAGTTACTTTAGTGTTGAATACTGCAAACACATCGTCTACATACCTGAACCATACTCTGGGGAAATACTCAAATTCTTTACTTATATCTGATTCAAATTTGCTCATAAATAGGTTTGCGATAAAAGGTGATAAACTATTACCCATTGTGGTTCCTTCTAGTTGCTGGTAGTAGTTATTTTTATATTGAAAGTAAGAGTTTTGTTAAAGATAGGTATTCTAAAGTCTGTTTTTCTTCTAGATTGTTTTTTCTTAGTAGTTCCTCCAGGTATTCACTCCAAGAAGGTGAAATTTTAATCTCGTTTGATGTTAGTTCGTTGTTCCCTAGTGTGCCGATCCCCAATACCTTACAATACCTGGAGGAACTACTAAGAAAAAACAATCTAGAAGACAAACAGACTTTAGAATACCTATCTTTAACAAAACTCTGCATGAATCAAAATTGCTTTCAATATAAAAATAACTACTACCAGCAACTAGAAGGAACCACAATGGGTAATAGTTTATCACCTTTTATCGCAAACCTATTTATGAGCAAATTTTAATCAGATATAAGTAAGGAATTTGAGTATTTCCCCAGAGTATGGTTCAGGTATGTAGACGATGTGTTTGCAGTATTCAACACTAAAGTAACTAGTGTTGAAAATATTATGGAAAAAATAAATAACAAATTTCCCACTATTAAATTTACTTATGAAACAGAGAAGAACGGTACACTGCCATTTCTAGACACTTTAGTTATAAGAAATAAAAATAAATTGGACTTTGACCTATACAGAAAAGGCACGGCCACCAACAGGTATATTCCAAATGAATCTTTTCATTGCTTACAACATAAGCTTGCAAGTTTGCACTTTTTAACATATAGATTAGTAAATTTCCCCTTAAACAAAGAAAGATTTGAAGCAGAAAAGAATAGGATTAGGAATATAGCTGGCGAAAACGGTTACGACGAAGGCTTAATAAATAAGCTGATAAATAGACATTCTTTTCAAAAGACCTTTCGGAATTCTACCTTTTTCAGACAAAATATAAAGGATTACACAAAGTATTTAATAACACCGGTCTTAAATTAGTATATCAATCCGGTAACACAATAAGAAGCTTACTAGGAAATCCCAAGGATAAAACTACAGTTATAGAAAAAAGTGGAATTTACGAAATTAGTTGCATGGATTGTGACAAAAAATATGTTGGCCAAACGAGCCGCTCTATTCAAACACGTTTTAAAGAACACTTAGCACACTTAAAATACAGAAGAACAGAAAAGTCAAGTGTGGCCGAGCATGCTTTTTAAAAAAATCATAGATTCACATTAGATAACCTAAAACTTCCAAAAAGTGTACCAAACAAAAGACTTTTGAATGCATATGAAAGTATGGAAATCATTAAATCCAGAAATAGTTTAAATAAATATAGAGGACCCATCCCGTTTAGTACACTTTATTCTTTGGTTGAGGGGAGATAGGATTAAAAATCGTGATGATTCACAAATTATTAGTCTTATCTCCGCCCACTAAAGGATTGTATATAAGATAGAGCGTAGGTTAATTTAGTTCATTGTTTATCGTCTCCTGATGATGCTAACGTTGTTAGCGAAACGCGCGTCGAGTGCAAAAAAGTGTAGTTTTGGTTTGTGGAAAACAATCATAATTTTGTTTTAGTGCAACCAAAGGTTCCAAATTCCCAACATAGTAGAATAACATTATTTTGATGTTCTGCTTTTATGGTACCAGAATAGCTTGCGTGCACAAAAAGGGCCATATAATGTTTCAATAAGTGATATATACTTTGCATATGCTAAATATGTCCTAAAAGTGACCTCCTTTAATGGTATTTCATTATATAGTATATGCTAAGGAAATACTAGAAAAACATTATTTTGATGTTCTGCTTTTACGGTACCAGAATAGCTTGCGTGCACTAAAAGGGCCATATAATGTTTTAATAAGTGATATATAGTTTGCATATACTAAAGATGTTCTAAAAGTTAACTTCTTTAATAGTATTTCCTTAGAATATGCCAAGAAAATACTTAGAAGCGCATTCTTTTGATGTTCTTTTTCATTACCAGAATAGCATGTGCGCTAAAAGGACCAAATAATAATGTTTCAATAAGTGAAATATACTTTGCATATGATAAAGATGTTCTAATAGTAACCTTCTTTAGTGGTATATCCTTAGCATATGCCAAGAAAATACTTAGAAGCTCATTTCTTTGATGTTCTTTTATGGTACCAAAAAATGTTTTAAAATTGATATATTCTTTGCATGTGTTAAAGATGTATTTAAAAAGCCCTGCTCAAATGGTAAATTCATAGCATTTGCTATGGATACCCTTAATAGCATATACTTAAATAGTATGTAACAAGCATATGCTAAAGATGTACTCAAAAGGACATCCTCACGAAGTTTACCCTTCATGAGGATATCAGTGAAAAAGTAGAAAATAAAGACAATGGAAGTTCGGAACTTTAGTTTACTCTCATGATTTTCTCTGTATAAATAACGTTATTTTGCAAAGTGGAAAAGTTTCTAGATAATACACTACAGTAACTGAATGAAAAAATACAAATAGTAATTTTGACACTGACAAAATATTTGACGAACAAAAATTTAAAAGAAATATTATCCAAAACTTCCAATTTATTAGTTATAGGTGGCGTTACGTATATTATATGTTTCAGCATTTATAATGTTTCAAAGTAATTTTTATCCCTTCTAAAATAGCAGTGAAAGTACATTTATTATAGCAATAAATTTTCATTAAAAAAAACTTTTGAAGAACAAGCTTTTATTAAATGCATTCAAAAGTAAATTCAAATTTTAACTTTAGGTATCGTATATCGGTCAACTCGACGATTCACCTAAGAAACAGTTGTATTACTCTATAACCTAAGAACATTTTCAAAGCATTATGTTTATCATTCTAATAGAAGAAGAATTTAGTTCTTCTTTTGTAGTTCTCTCTTTGTCACCGTAAAGTTAAAATTTTTAATTTGCTCCCATCGCTTTTATTATGGTATAAGAAAGATAAAAAATTATTTTCTAATTTTGGGTGCATTTAAAAAAAGCTTGCTCTTTAAATTTATTTTTTTATTTTTAGGTTTGTACCCTAAATCATCCATTTTGAATCCGCCATATTAAAATGTTCATTTCTCTTTTCCCCCCTCCACTTCCCTCGTTAGAGGGAAGAGTGTACCTAATAATACCATATTATTGCATTGTCACCGAAACTATAAACGCATACCAAATTGAAACACAATCGGATGTGGATAAGTCAGTTAAAATTGGTTAGCAAAACATAACCGAAAATCGTCCATCTTGAATCCGCCATATTAAATTTTCTGATCTGATCAAAAATTCGTATTCCTTATCCCGAAATGCCCCTGTATACCAATTTTGATTGAAATCGGACAAACTTAGGTGTTTTCCCCCCTCCTCTCCCCTCGTAAGGGGAAAGGGTACCTAATAAAGACATATTATTGTATTGACCCGGAACACGGATGTAGAAACCTTGGATTGCTAATACCTATGGGAAATTTTCATGAAAATCACTGCCGCGTGTCTTCCGCCATTTTCGGCGCCATGTTGTGGAGATTTGGGTTGACGACATTGGTTTCCTTAATTTTAAATAGTAGTGTGGGGACACGGACTGTCAACAGTGTCAAAATATGATTGAAATTGACATTTTTTTCAAAGGTTATTTTTGTTGTTGTTTTTTAATACAAAAACAATAAAGTAAAGAAGCAAGTCATAAACAAATGCTCCAACGGTCATGCCATTTATCTCTCTCATTTGGTCTGGAGTATGTGCAGGTTTCGAACAAATAAATCACAATATGGAAACATTGCCCTCCAATTTATAAACTCAAAGGGTACTGTTAAGCCATACGTTATAAACTGTGATAAACGCTCGGTTCAACCATTGCTGCTGGCGCTCCCGCTGAAGATACACCTTGATTACGTTGATCTGAATCCGCACAGGGACTAAAACAGCTAAGAACAGATGCACCAATGTGATACAGTAATAAAAAATAAATTAAAAGAGGGAGATACTGACTTTGATAATAGCATATATGGCTCAGCTGAAAGCCAGAGCCATGGCAAGTCCAGCAATTTAGCGATCACAAAAAAAGTTCATCTTTCGCACATGGAGTTTTACAATATTTGAAGACCTTGGCACGAAAACCTATTAACTAACAAGTGTGTCGACCATACCTTCCCTAAGTTAACAAGTTATTACTAAGATATCCTTGAGTTTTGGTAAGTTTTCAGCATTCAACATTTTTTTTGTAGCTCTATCTTTTATAAAGGATGTGGGATTTTGCTCAAAACTGCATATGTTGTAGGTTTCATTGTCCTGATAAAAATCTATCATTGCTCCACAGTGATCTGGTATGTGGTTTTTGAGATACTGCGTTCAAAGTTAAACATTTTGGCTTTTCCCTAAAATCAGTTTTTTGCACTTTTTGTGATAATGTAAATAATATTTATGAACCAAATTGTAGTCTGAGAATAAGTAGCAGAAAAATATAGGTTGCGCACTGGCATCACAAACATAAAAAATATTAAATTCATATGACCAAGAAATGACTTTTAACAAAAGGCAAATTTCAATTGTTATGTTGCCACTTAGTATTTAACAAACATGCTTCAAAACAAAAACTTTTCTAACATTTTTAGCCATTTTTGTTATTTGTTGCTATGGGGCAATGATAGATTTTTATCAAGATACGCAAAATCACACAGAAAGCCAGTTTCCATAAGGAAAGTGCATCATCCTTAAAAAACGAATCTACAAAAAAAAAATGTCAAATGCTGAAAACTTACCAAAACTTAAGGATATCTTAGTAATAACTTTTTCTGCCGAGTTCTTCAGAATCAGAAAACTTTTATTACAAAAATTGTTAACAAAAAACATTGTCACAATTGAATAAATAAGCGTCAAAATTTAGTATTAAAAATTAACATTAAGGTAAATTTAAACTAAGAATGTCTTTAAAATGTCATTTAGATATTAAACAATGTTAATATTAAGGTTTTGTTAATAAAGATTAAAAAATAAATATTAAACTGCATACTTAAAATTACATATAGAAAGTTACAAACACATGCAAATGACAACAAGAAAAAGAAAAAAAAATATAGTGATAAAATACATATTAAAATTAATTTTTTTAATGTTCTTTTTAAAACTAAGTCGATGTGCCAAAGATGTACTTTTTTGTGATCGCTTGCCATCGCTCTGGTTTTCAGCTGATCCATATATGCTATTATCAAACTCCGTATCTCCCTCTATTCATGTATTTTTCTTGTCTTCTAGGCCTATAACAACCTCGGAGTTATAACCTGTTGGCGCATATCTGTCCCTAAACGTTTTAGTTCCTGTTTCAGATTCAGAGATCAACTTAATGAAGGTTTATCTTGAGCGGGAGCGCCAGCAGCAATGGTTGACAACACCCTATGAGTTTATAAATTGGGGGTTATGTTTCCATGTTGTAATTTATTTGCTCAAAACTTGCACATTCCCCAGACCAAATGAGAGCATGGCGTTCAAGCATTTGTCTGTCTTTTAAATGGTTTTTATTGCTTGGTTCTTTACTTTTTTGTTTTTGTATTTAAAAAAATAACCTTTCTAGAAACGTCATTTTTTGACACTCTTGATAGTCAATGTTCCCACACTACTATTTAAAATTGAGGAACCAATATCGCCAACCTAAATCTCCACAACATGGCGGCAAAAATGGCGGAAGACACACGGCAGTGATTTTCCACAATGGTATTATCAATCCCTTTCTTTTATACATTCGTGACCCGGAACTATAAATACATGCCAAATTTGAAGGTAATTGGTGTATAAGTTAGTTAAAATTGGTTAACAAAAGATGACCAAAAATCGTCCATCCCCAAGTGCCCCAACAGACCAAATTTCAACGAAATCGGGCGTAACTGTAACCCCCTTCACCCTCTTCGAGTAGTGGTGAGCTGTCAATTTCATCACACTATATTCTTGTGTTGTCACCGCAACTATATAAGCATGCCAAATTTGAAGTCAATCGGATGTCGGGAAGTTGGTCAAAATTAAGTTGCAAGATTCCACCCAAACAAAGGATATTAAATATAATCAAAACCTTCGATTTTCCTAAAATATGTCGAAATGGATTTTAGCCTTTTTGTATTTTTACTTCTCATTTGTTTAAAAATTAAAGAAGAAAATTTATAGAAACCAGTGTCAACGGTCATTTGAAATACCAGAACGGGAACCCACAAAAAATCCGAATTTACAAAAACCGAAACAAAATTGAACAGAAAATAAAACGTCCGAAACGAAATATGAACGAAAGTAAAAAACCTAGAAAATAATTGAAACGAATATAATTTTATAGAATTTTAATTTGCTCGTTCCTTATTAAAAAACACGAATATAATTTGACCGATTATAATTTTCCCGAACCTTAAAATATCAGAATTACGAAAGTATCGAAAATAATTTTGTAGAAATGAAAAACGCCCGAACCACATATAGAAAATAATATGCCCGATCCTTAAATGAGTAGAACCACAATCCATCCGAATCGCTATTGAGCATGCGTCAATTTTAAATCTGCAATCCCTGGATTGCAGCGTTGACAAGTTTCTCTATTTGGAAGATGACACGAAGATTTTTTTTATTAAATTTTGCCATTAATTTTTGAAACAGTTCCCGTGAAACAATTTTAATATTATGAAAAAATCTGGGAGTAGGGGGGTGGTTAAGGGATGTAAAAGGAGTAAATTAATACAATTGCACAACTTACTTCGAATCTTCTCTGCCGTAAGTCTGGCAACGTATCAATTGAATTCGTGGCTATCGGTTCAAATAATTTTCGGACAGATTGGGGTTCTTGAATTTTGTGGTTCTGCATTATTATGTTTCTATTAAGTTATTTTTGTTAAAAATATTTTTCGACATTTTGTGTTTCTATAAAAATATATTTCGTTTAAATTTAATTTTATGCATATATTTTCTAGCGATTTGATTTTCCCGTCATTTCATTTTCGAGACAATTTTTTCTAACCAATTATTTTCTTTTCTTTTAAATTCTGACAAACTATGTTTCTGCCAAAAATAGAGAAATGCTTACAATTCCCAACATTTTTCGTCAGTACACACGGTGGCGTTTTCTCTCTGGCAGTTGCAATCTGGTTTACATTGATGGCATGGACACTTGTCGCTAAAACAATGTTTCGAAAAATTTTAAAAAAATGCGTATTGTTATTATTTATGTTACGCCCATTCCCAACCCTAACTATACTCTTCTATTTCATGTACAAAATTTTTTTCTCAGTCCTTTGTTGGGCTAACACTTATTTAAAACATATAAGAAGTAGAAAATTAAAAAAAACTATTACTTTTAAAGGAAGAAAATTTAAAAAGAATAAATTGGCAGATCCCTTTGAATTGTTCTTTAGTACTAAATAGAGGTCACAAACGATAAAGAAAAGTTTTTGATATTTTTCCAACTGTTTCTTTATCTTTCTAATCTGTCAGTTCTTTTTAACTAAATGGCTGGATTTTGGATCAATTAATTTTTAAAAAATTACCAGCTCCTCGAACTCTAAAAACAGATTCAAAATATTTATACTCAAAGTTCAGCCAATTCTGACGTTTATTTGGACGCCCACAGTTTATCAGAATGTGCAAAATAAAACCCGTTAAATAAAAGAAAGTTCAATGATAAAATCATTAACTATAGAAACTGCAATTCGTCAAACCAATTTTTTATCCGAACCTTATTTCATCAAACCCATTCAATAACAAATTCAAAATTTATAGGACCCGTTTTTAATCGAACCATTGTTCATCAAACTCATTCAATATCCAACTCGTAATTTGTAAAACCTATTTTTATTCAAACCCGGAATTTGTCAAACCATTATTTTTAAAAATCAGAAAATTTGTGCTAAATTGATTGCGCATTCGCCAATAATACACGTACACGTACATAGAGTAACAAAGTATTGAACACTACCTGTGAAACGCAGACGCCACTTGCGTGTACGCCGCCGGTTTATGTATTATTGGCGAATGCGCAATCAATTTAGCAAAAATTTTCTGATAAGCAACGAGTTTGACAAAAACAAAAGATCACTGACAAAAAAAAAAGAATGTCTACCCTTAAAGTACCTAGAATTTATTTCGATGCCAATTATACTTACAGAATAATGCCTGGCTTTGGTGGCTGACTAAAACAAACATAAAATAAATTAGTAATCATTGGGATATCAGTTAAATGGAACTACACTAAACGATTTCTTTGATTTAAATTGAAATCAACGTTTTTTTTAATCAAAAATTTCATACCCATTTTTTTAATAAACGTAATTTAAGCCGTACCGTTTTTGTTTACCAGAATTTTTTGTTGGTTTTTCACATTTTTAAGCCTTAATTTTAGCCATATTTTATAGTTTTCTTTCCACAATACGATTCGTAGAATAAAAAACTCACTTTTTTTATGCTTTCACTGTTTTTTTTAGTCTACGACCGCTTCAAGCTACTGCGAACATAGGGCGGAAGAAGTCTAATTTGCCAGTGTACGTACATGCAGAGACACCGCACGCCTATCAGTGAAGCAACCAACACTCAGGCTTCCGATCGCCATTCGCTGCCGTTCGCCGCCTTTCGCCTTGTATTTAGTACGCCTCTAACCACGGTGCTGTGTGGAGCGTAGTCAATGAAACCGGAATTTGGTCAATAAATACGCAAATTTTTATAACGTAATTTTCTTATTTTTTGTCACTGATAAATAAGAGCGTTTTATTGTCAACTACTCAGATTTATCAGTGACGACGTGTTACAATGAAAATAATAAGGAGAAACAAAATAAAAGCAAGTTCTCAAAATAAAATAATACATTCTAAAAACCAAAAAGATTCTCCCAGTCAAAAAAAAATTAAAGCAAATGTTCGAAAAGTCCTCCTTGCTCGGCTAGACAATATCCGAGCCTACTATAAAAACCCCTTCCAACGTTTCCAAGCATGTTAGGGGTGATAATTTGAAAAGCTTCTTCAAAAACAGATAGAAGTCATTAGGAGCAAGATCGGGAGATCGAGCTGGCCATAAAATAGTTCCCCGTGTACTTATAACCCGATTAGGAAATACATTATCAAGATATTCCCTAACAAGGCCAACATTGTGAGCGGAACAACCATCTTGTTGAAACCATGTTTCACCAAATCTTACACCTAACAACTGCCTAGCAGTTGGAATAATGTGCTGCTGCAGTAGATCCAAGTATCTAGGACCATTCAAATTGTAATTGCCGTTAATAAAAAATGGCACAATTACGTGTTCCCCTACAATACCCCCCCCCAAACATTTAGTTTTTGGGGATACTGTGTTCTTACGTCAAAATACAAATGCAAATTTTCCCTCGACCAATATCGAACGTTTGTTGGGTTATGACGATTTGACCATTTGACCATCTGCACTTTTTCGGCAACTTCGTAGACATCCATTTTTAGTTTTAAAAATGTATTATTTCAATTAAGAACTTACCCATCTGTTTCTCGAGCAAGGCAGAAATAAAACAAAATAATAAAAACAAAATGAATTTCCAAAAGATAACACTGCAGCGTGCTTCGAATCCACCTCGGTCGTACGGTACAGAGAGTAAATTGGACTTGATTCCCCCTATGTTCGCAGTAGCTTGAAGCGGTCTGTATAAAAAAGTACTGCAGAAAAATATTATTTTACTGTAAAAATGAAAAATATTTAAGGCTATTGAAGAAAGGAGTATTAAACCAAGTATTTTGAAGAAGGATGAAAATAATTTAACGCCATTTTTTGATTAAAATTTCGAATTTTTTGTTTTGTCATCTGCAGTGGTGTTGGGCATATGATATGACTCTTATTTTACCATTTTAATCCAAAAAAATGCAAAAATTGTAAAGTGTAGTGTGTAAAACATTAATTTCTTTGAATCAATGTTCTTTACAGTCTTTCAAATTACCAAGGAAACGGGTTCAACTATAAAGTATTTTAGAACATCTAAAAATATTTTAAGAGGTAAGTAACAAAAATATTTTACTCTTCATCATGGCTGTCCGTAGCATTACAGGGAAAAAATATTTTTTGGTAGTGCTTTTTTAAACGCTAGGAAAATAGTGAGAACTTGAAAACAAAGTGAGTTTTTTATTCTACAGATCGACATTTTTGAAACAAAATTATAAAGTGTAGCTAAAATTATGGCTTAAAAATGTGAACACAAAAACTTTTAAAAATCTGCGAAAATTTCTATAAAACGCTCCGTCATTCTGACACTAAGATCTTTCAAAATAATTTGGCAGTTATCTAAACCATGTCTGTTATTTTCGACAATTGCTATCACAAAACTATGAGATTATATAAGGGCCCTGCCCTTGCATTTCCCAAGAAAAATGCCTATCGATAATAACTCTCCCAATCAAGCCTGGAAATAATCCAGAGACAAGCAGTCTACCGGGCAAGCGCGTCGATTGCCAGTAATAAAAGCAACTGACAACCATCTGACAGCGAAAATTTAGGTGTATGTTCAATATTTTTGTTTACTTTTGGCAAATTTATTAACAGCCACTTGCAGCGACGTTTTTCTAATAGTTCTTTAACAAAAGAACCTTTAAATTTTAAAGGACATTTAATTTTAAATGACTTGCACGGGCTCAATTTTTTTGAACTTTTACTAAAGGCTCTTTATTTTCTTCACAGTACGGCAACGTCGCACGAATTTAGGGATTGTGGTTTTTTGTTGGCATCTCTGTCTTCAATAACCTAAAACTTTGAATTATTTTATTTTTTATGGTTCATGAAGTCATGAATTGTTCATCTAGTCGAGGTAGCTAGTTGTTACATGGACTATGAACATAATCTAGGCTATTGTGCAGTGCTTCAATTTCAATGGAGGCTAAAAGAGAAAAAGAGGGCTGAATCTTAGGCCCAGGGAGAGCTGTTGCCCATCTATTCAATATTACTCCAAAACATTCATGGATGCTGCACATGCTAGCAGTGAAACAGCTAGAGGTCAAGGGACAGGACAAAGAGGCAAGTCAAAAGGGTAAGTATTTTGGTAACGAAATATAGCAATCTATGTATAATGCTAAACAACATTTTCTTTAAAAGTATCTCGGCCTACTTAATTATAGACTCTCCAGTTTATATATATATATTGAAAGATCCATCTCGCTTCAGTCCTTGCCATTCCAGTTAAAATATTTGACAATATTTTATTATTATTATTATTATTAAATTCTTTATTTGGCAAATACCTAGTTTGGTTTTTAATTTATTGTAGGATACCGATCAAAGGAGGCCATCTGCCACCGTAGTTAGAATCATGGCATCAAGTACCTTAGCAGAGAAATATGACTTCCTAGCGGACAAAAAGAATATGATTGCTGACATCACCCTAAAAAAGTTGGAAAAAGAAGCATTACATACTGACAAAGAGCATCAACTCCGGAAGAAAAACCTGGAGGTAAAAATAGAAGTACTCGCTGATTTTTTTTAACAATATGCAATACATTCAATTGACTGCGAGAGTGGATAAGAAAAATTTGATTGTTTTTCACAGGGTTTTACTATTAGTACTAGTATTTAAGAGTTGTACTTATGTACATTTTGTTACAATTTATTTTGTCTCGAGCCTCTTTGGCCTTTTGCAATCGAGCGGTATTATAATTTGTTTATTTTGAGTAGGAAGTGCGTGGGCTGGCACTTATTTTTTTGTCGTTTTTTAGTTACAGGTACAGGGTAAAAAAAATTGCCTGGTGTACAGAAAAGTCAATACAGTTTATTAAAATAAAGAATATTTAAAACATGTTGTTTATTTTACTGACATAACTATATTAGAAAAACCACCCAAAAAAAAAATCAATAATCAACAATTTAAAAAAAAACAGCAATTGTAAAACCCTAAAATGCACAGCTGCTAAATGAAATTTATTTTTTAATTTTCTTTAGTACATAATAAATAATTTCCATTCTGCACAACATTATGGCATTGGTGGTCTTGACCATACATTTTCATTTGTTGAGTTTGCATAAGATAATTTAATAATCTTCCTTGTTTATATCTTCTGGTATTGGGGGCTCTGGCTCGTTCATTTCTTTGGCAATATTATGAAGCACAGAAGCAGCTACTATTATTGTCAGAACTGTGTCCGGTATAAGGCAAAGCCCATAAGCCATAACTGGAAACCGACGTTTCCAGATCCAAAATGTATAGGTTCTATTGAAGTCCTTGTTCGAATTAAGGCTTCATTATACAGTTGTTCACCTGGTGTAATTGGATTTGCTAAAGGTGTCAGGAGGTAATTTGAAAGACCATATTCACTGTCTCCTGAAAATAAGAAAAAAAGTAGGTAAGGAGAGGGCTATAATTTACTGACAACTAAAACAGTAACAGGGAGCTGTTGGAGAAGTTTGTTTATAAACACTGGATTATTATAGTTTTGATCAATATTAGCTAAAAATCATTTAATAAAAAATAATAACTGATCCTGGAAGATGATCAGAGTGTTGGCAAAAATATGCATCCAATGTATATAAACAAGAACAATTGCAATTATAAACATTTTGGTAACCAACTTTTAACCCCACCTCACCCCGTGTAAAACATTGACTAAGTAAGTACCTATCTGTCATCTGACATTCCAATTGATCCTCAACGTGTGTTAACTTGAATCTTCGAGGCACCTTCGAGGGAAGCCAAAATTAAAAAAATCCAATATTTCAAGATCATCTTCAAGAGCATCTTCTACCAGCTCATCTTCAATAATGTTTACATATTCCATAATAACATTTTATGAATTTTATTTCTCTTGCGTTTTGAAAAAAAAATAAACTGTACCATGAAAAGTGGGTCGCAAAACTAACCTCAAAAGAGCTAACTGAGCTTTAAAGATCGTTTAATTGACCAGATTGGGCCAGTTAGTTAATGCTCCTTTAAAGAACGTTTAAAAGACCATTAAAGTCGGTGCAAGACACAAAATACGCTAAAGGTACTTTAAAGGTCCTTTAGCCCAAAGGACCATTAAAAAAAAGTCAGTGCAAGTGGATGTAAAAGAGCGGAAAAAATAAAAAGTGTTGTTTAGTGTTCTCCCGTAATTTCGTATCAATAGAAAATTGGATTCCTCCAGATTTGAACGTGGACAAAACAAGAATAGAAAACAAAAACCAGGATCCTTGAGGCTAAATTAGTGAGTTCAGGGGAGGTCTAAAATGCAAAAAGATGTGCTTCGCATATTTATTTAAATAATACACGCAGTTACAAAAAATACCGCAAAAAAATTCTAAAACACGAAAACACCACCATAACATAAACAAAATGGCAAAACCACACACTCGTCAAAAATGTAAACTTTTCGTCGATGCCGAGTTTTCTCAGGAAGTGGATTCGGCATTTAGGCGCCATATCTTCGTGTAAAGGGTTCATCTTGTGGATTGAAACCCTCGAGTAAGACAAATGCAATTAAATAAAATCAAAGTTTTCAGACAGATGATGCCGTGGTTACTGTCACTCAAATTATGTCATTAAATTATCGTAAGGGAACTACGACACTGACTTTTTCACTCCCCCGAAAGATATTCGAGTTTTGATATGCTTATAATTTCGAACCAATTTCGAACTAATTTTGAACCGCTTTTAAAAATTTTGAACCACACTCCTTCCTGGTTTTTTTAAATATTCAAAATGGGGGGGGGTGCAGCCGGACGTCAAGCTATACCACCCTCATTTAAAGCGCAGAGAAAAATGAAAAGCAACTAACCCACAATTAAGAACTAATTTCAAACTCCTAATATCATCAAAAAAAAATCGAAAAACCCATTCGTAACCCTTGTTTAAAAAAAATATGGTAAGAGTGCAGGTTGATGTCAAGCCACGCCCCCCCCCCCTCTCCGAAAGATATTCGAGTTTTGATATGCTTGTAATTTCGAACCAATTTCGAACTAATTTTGAACCGCTTTTAAAAATTTTGAACCACACTCCTTCCTGGTTTTTTTAAATATTAAAATGGGGGGGGGGTGCAGCCGGACGTCAAGCTATAAAAGATATTCGAGTTTTGATATGCTTATAATTTCGAACCAATTTCGAACTAATTTTGAACCGCTTTTAAAAATTTTGAACCACACTCTTTCCTGGTTTTTTTAAATATTCAAAATGGAGGGTGCAGCCAGACGTCAAGCTACACCCCCTCATTTAAAGCGCAGAGAAAAATGAAAAGCAACGAACCCACAATTAAGAACTAATTTCAAACTCCTAATATCATCAAAAAAAATTCGAAAATCCCACTCGTAACCCTGTTTTAAAAAAAAATATGGTAAGAGTGTAGGTTGATGTCAAGCCACACCCCCCCCCCCTCTCCGAAAGATATTCGAGTTTTGATATGCTTATAATTTCGAAACAATTTCGAACTAATTTTGAACCGCTTTTAAAAATTTTGAACCACACTCCTACCTGGTTTTTTTAAATATTCAAAATGGGGGGGTGCAGCCGGACGTCAAGCTACACCCCCCTCATTTAAAGCGCAGAGAAAAATGAAAAGCAACGAACCCACAATTAAGAACTAATTTCAAACTCCTAATATCATAAAAAAAAATTCGAAAAACCCACTCGTAACCCTGTTTTAAAAAAAAATATGGTAAGAGTGCAGGTTGATGTCAAGCCACACACCCCCCCCCCCTCTCCGAAAGATATTCGAGTTTTGATAAGCTTATAATTTCGAACCAATTTCGAACTAATTTTGAACCGCTTTTAAAAATTTTGAACCACACTCCTTCCTGGTTTTTTTAAATATTCAAAATGGGGGGTGCAGCCGGACGTCAAGCTACACCCCCCTCATTTAAAGCGCAGAGAAAAATAAAAAGCAACTAACTCACAATTAAGAACTAATTTCAAACTCCTAATATCATCAAAAAAAAATCGAAAAACCCACTCGTTACCCTGTTTTAAAAAAAATATGGTAAGAGTGCAGGTTGATGTCAAGCCACACCCCCTCCCCTCTCCGAAAGATATTCGAGTTTTGATATGCTTATAATTTTGAACTAATTTCGAACTAATTTTGAACCGCTTTTAAAAATTTTGAACCACACTCCTTCCTGGTTTTTTTAAATATTCAAAATGGGGGGGTGCAGTCGGACGTCAAGCTACAACCCCCTCATTTAAATCGCAGAGAAAAATGAAAAGCAACTAACCCACAATTAAGAACTAATTTCAAACTCCTAATATCATCAAAAAAAATTCGAAAAACCCACTCGTAAGCCTGTTTTTTTAAAAAAAATATGGTAAGAGTACAGGTTGATGTCAAGCCATACCCCCTCCCCTCTCCGAAAGATATTCGATTTTTGATATGCTTATAATTTTGAACTAATTTCAAACTAATTTTGAAGCACTTTTAAAAATTTTAAACCACACTCCTTCCACACGTACTCTTTCCTGGTTTTTTTTAGCTTGACGTGCGGCTGCACCCCCCATTTTGAATATTAAAAAAACAGGAAGGACTATGGTTCAAAATTTTTAAAAGTGGTTCAGAATTATAACGCCCACTTGCAGCGACTTTTTTTTATGCGTCCATTAAGTTAAAGGACTGTTGAAATGCCATTAATGGATTTTGCTTGTTGCACCGATTTTAATGGACTTTTAAAGGATCTTTCAACCGGCATTAGCCAAGCGGCCAAATTCCTCCATTTAAATTAATATTAAACCACCTTTAAGCAGTTCTAAGCTAAAAATATGCGTTCTTTTTTCTAAAACGTGATTTTTTTGTTGAAAAAATGGAATATATCGACTTTATGGATAACGTTTTGGTAAATGATTTCGAAGATGATGACTTGGAACTGATAGACTTTGCTGATATGGGTTATCCAAGAAAACTCTTCTTCCAGAGACCGAACCAGTATGAAAAGATGTCAGATATGAACTTCTTCAGAAAAAAATCGGCTGGTATACCCATATCGGCTGTCCCAAGTAAAAACACAGTAAGTGACTTGGGAAAGAATTAGAGAAAAATGGATTTAAATGAAATGGTTGATTTGCAACATCTTTTACATATATTGATATTCTAATAATGCGTGTGAATACAGCTGAAAGTGGCTTTTTACACCTTAAAGCTTAGAGCCTCTAAATTGATATTAGATGGAGCAGCATTGGAAAAATGTTTTTTTTTGTGAAAATTTTGAATTTTGAAGCTTGATGTCACACTCACTGTGTTTGGTTTTTGCGCCATAACTCGCTTATTTTTTATCAGATTTTTTTCAAATTTAGACAGAAACGTACGGAAAAGTTCGGCAAATTTAAATCCAATAAAAACATAATTTTCAGAAAAATATCAGTTACTGTGTTTTTGCTTGGGACAGCCGATATGATAGTTGAGTCTTTACAGGTTCCCATTCGCTTGAGCCCTTGCTTAAGTCTATAACCTAACCGAGGAGTTTCCACGAACCAAAATGTTTTTCAATAAACTTAAAAAACAAAAAATAACACAAACTATTTTTTGAGGTTAGGTCAGACTTTGGCTGTCAAATAAAAAAACATTCAGTGTTTCCACCAAATAAAAACAAAAATCTCGGGTAAACGCCGCATTGTTAATAGACGAATAAAAAAAGTCGCTGCAAGTGGGCGTAAGCATATCAAAACTCGAATATCTTTCGAGGGGGGTGTGGCTTGACGTTAACCTACACCCCCCACCATATTTTTTTTTAAAAACAGGGTTACTAGTGGGTTTTTTGAAATTCTGTTTGGTGATATTAGGAGTTCGGAATTAGTTCTTAATTTTGAGATAGTTGCTTTTAATTTTTCTCTACACTTTAAATAAGGGGGGTGTAGTTTGACTTTCGGCTGCACCCCCCCATTTTGAATATTAAAAAAAAAACAGGAAGGAGTGTGGTTCAAAATTAGTTCGAAATTGGTTCGAAATTATAAGCATATCAAAACTTGAGTATCTTTCGGGGGGGGGGGGTGGCTTGACGACCCCAACCGCGTTTTTCAATGTTCTTCTTGTTTTTTAATCCTTCGTTGCCTCCTGACGGATCCACGGCGATACCAATGCGCGGATCTCAAACTACTATGAGGTATGGTTATGCTCCGTAATTTTTTTCGCGCCATAAGTCAGTTGGATATTATTTTTTCTTGTTTATACACTTGGTTTTTAGTAAACGTTGATCAGATCTGGAAAAAGGTCCAATTTTGGTGTTTTTAGAATTTCGGGTAAGCTGAATTGATTATTATTTTAAGTAGTGTAGTGCAAGCTATATAAGATTTTTAGGTTCGATAATGTTACTTTTACTGTATTTTTTGTAAAAAAATATTAGTTTATTTTAATACTATTTCAAGATCTGGAAGCGATGAAGTCAACGGACTTGTTCACAGACATAGACGAGATTCTAAGCGATTGTAGATCTGAATTAGAAAATAGTAGTAGTGAGCAAAAGTTCCATCTCTCAAGTTATTTTGAACTGCTATAGTTCTTGGACGTGTTGGAGCCAATAAAAAGCCACGAAAATTGGAAGACCATTGTCCACAGTGCCTTGCTACAAAGTTCACGTATTCCCAGTGAGTGAGGTTTCGCAGATGCCCTGAGAAATCTAAATCTCATCGAACTAGATTATCCAGATACTTTTTTCACAATTTGATTTTTTCATTTGTATTGTCGGTCTGTGCCTGTGTGTTTTTTTGATATTCATAAGAGCTAGATACGTTTAGTTCTGAATTTACTTAGTTGAAATGTAATTTTTTAGTTCGTTCCTGATTATTTATTTATTTATTTCTAAATTTTCTTAAAATTATTAAATTCACATTTTGTATGTATTTTGTATTGTAATCATAGTATTTTCTCATTTCAAAAAGCAAGGAAATTAATCCTGTGTGCTTTTTAAAATTAGCAAAAAATAGAAAACATCATATAATAGGTTTCAAATTTTTTAAATGTTAATTTAAACAAATTAAAATTATTGCTAATTAATTATTTAGACACTCTTTTTTTTATTGTTTTTTTAAAATTGCTTCTACTATGGAGTTTGAAAAAAAGAATTCTTTTATCTTTATTTTAAATTTTTTAAACGGTAAAATTTGAATTTCTTTTGGAACTGAATTCAATATTTTTGGTGATAAATACAAGAACATCCTTTGACTATGTGTTTTTGTTACTCCTGGTATAAAATAATTTTGACAATTATGATTTCTTTTAAGATTTAATTTACTATTCTTTTTAAAAATCTTACAAACGTTTATGCAGAATAATTCAGAAAATTTTAAAATTTTATGGTTTTTGAAAAGATTTGCTGCATGCTTTCTCTTATTGCATCCCTCTATAATTCTAATAAAATATTTTTGAATAATTTTTAAATTATATAAAGTTTTCTCATAAATCCCACCTCATATACTGTTTCCGTAACTTAATATCGGTTGCACCATTGCAAAACAGAATGTTCTTAATTATTTATATAGGGTGGGTCACAAAATTCCGCACTTTTTGGATTGGCTATTACTTTTGACATAAGTGCTCGATTTTTAAAGGTATTAGTTTTTTAGATAGATGAAACGTGATACTTTTTCGATTCAGTTGAAAATTTAAAATTTCTCGAAAATCCAAGATGGCGGACAGTTTTAAAAAATGTGTAACTTTCACCCCCCCTGAAAAAAATTTATGTGCGACAATGAACAAACTATAAAGCTGTCACTACAAATGCTCGTTGTTTATGTGTATCTTGACGTATCACTTACTTAAATCGGTTAAGAAACGAAAAAGTTATAAGCTTCTAGATTATGAGTGTTTGGGCTTAACATTGGAAAAAATCACAAAATTACATATTTTTTTTAATTTGCTGTAACTTTTGACTTGATTAGTTAATTTTAAAAAAATATTGTTTAAAGAGATAAAAAATGAGAGGTGCGTCTGTTTGTTCAAAATTTGACATTAAAAAAAAATCAGGATGGTGGATAGTTTTAAAATGGGTTAGCTTTTATACGCCTTATTTTTTTTAAGTAAGACACTGAACAAAATAAAAATTAGTATTTCCAAATCTCCTTTTTTTTTCGTATATCAAGGTATCGCCTAATTAAATCGGATAAGAAATAAAAAAGTAATGGGTATTTAGATTCTTAGTATTTTTCTTAATTAAATAATTAGGTCAAAAGATATAGCAAATGGAAATAATTTTTGTGATTTTTTTTTCAATGCGAAGCCAAAACACTCGTAGTCAAAAAACTTATAACTTTTTTATTTCCTAACTGATTTAATTAAATGATACTTCAATATACACAGAAACAATGAGCGTTTGTAGTGAAAGCTTTAGAGTTTGTTCAGTGTCGCACATACATTTTTTTCAGGGGGGGTGAAAATTACACATTTTCTAAAATTGTCCGCCATCTTGAATTTTTTGAAAGTTGTAAATTTTTAACCGAATCGAAAAACGTTTTATCTTTTCAAAAAGCCAATATATTTCAAAATCGAGTAATCATGTCAAAAGTTATAGCCAATCCAAAAAGTGCGGAATTTTCTGGCCCACCCTATAGTTATATAGTTCAAGTTAGAAAAAGTGTTGTTATGTCCTACCGGTTTCACGGTGAAACCACCCTCTAGAGCCCTCCAGTCCTGCTGGACGAAAATTACACCGAAATAAAGTTGTTTTTTGAGAGTACCGATAGTGAAAAACATTAACTTCATTCATCATGAAATTAAAAAAAAGTCCGGACCCAAAGGGTTAAAGGTTAATTTTTTTCGTTACACATTTTGCGACACTTGGGCCGTTATAGTATCTCATAAGTATATGGTTGCTATACATTGCGCTTTTAAATGAATCGATTTAATTTAGTAAAACTTTTTTATAGTCGGGGGTTTTTTCAAACCTGTAGGAAGATTTTTGGTGATTTTGTTCTAATTTGGCACACACTTAGGCATGACTCCGGTGACCACCAAGCCAATATAAAATTTTTCGGCGACGGCGTACGTTAGGCGTCGCGACGCGCTAAACTTTTTTTTAGGACTTAGGGTCATTTTGACAGCTATATCTCGGTCAAGTGACAACATTTTAAAATTTTGGTTAAACCTCTTGAAAGGCTATGAAATGGCCTTTAGTATAGTCTGCAAAACATGATATTTTACTTCCGGTTGATTGCATAAAAAAATAATCAATTTGAAATTTTAAAGAAAATTGTGTTTTTTTTTCTAAAAATTTACAAAAAAAAATCTATTTTCTATTTATGAACGGGATTGTGCAAATTCATTTTGAAGTGACTGTAAAAAGGTCTTAGAAATTCGCCAATATCAAAAAAATGCAAATTCATGCCACGGAAAAATCACAAAAAAATCGGAAATTGACGCATGTTCAGAAAATTTACAAAATCGCAATTTTTTGAGCACGGCTCCTTAACTTCAAATTTTTTAATTCCCTTTACATATCTGCCAAAAAATCTGCCACGCTAGAATATAAATTGCAACAAGGCCCGATGGGCCTTCAAGTTTTAATAAAATTAAACAACATACATAAAAAAAGCTTTTTGCTAAAAACATATTTTGTCGTGTGTTTAGAAACCTTTCCAGGGGATTCCTGAAATTTTTACAGCTGCTTGAAGCCAATGAGATATCCTTTTAAAAACACCAAACTTGAATCTTGAACGCCTTTAGGATTTTTATCTGTGAGCTGTCAAACATAGAAGATTTTTACCAACGCCATTGCTTCTTTTGTTATTTTATTTATTTTTAAGCAGGTAAGTATTTTTTATCGGTGTGGGTGCACCTAGTCGGCAATACGGACATAAAAATAACATTTTTTACCGCCCCCTCTTCACTCGTCTCTCCAATTTGATGGTTTAATCCATAATAATATATGGGAAGGGTCAGAAAATCTTGGACTGATTTAATTTTCTAATTACTTTTTTGTTCCTTAGCCGATTTTTATAAAGTTTGGCATTTTAGGAAGTTGAAAGAACAAAGTTTACTATTTTTGTACAAAAGATGTAAAATTTCAAAGATTCAAGATGGCGGACGTAGTCAAAAATTTAGTCTGAAAAGAATGATCTCAAACTTTTTTGCGACCTCCCTGTAACTTTTTATTGCCAAAATACGAAACATTATGCCTTTTCACGTCTAACGCGGTAGAATAGATAAAATTCGGTTGGTTAGTACAAAAGTTGGCGCAAAATTTTGAATATTTTAACCACCCCAAAATAATGCCTCTTGTTGTTATTTCTTATCGGATTTTTACAAATAAATATTAATAAATATTATTTCTGTTAATGTGAAAAATCGAAGATAACGAAAATAGCAAAAAATGACTTTTTTGACCTTCCTGTTATCTTTTATTGCAAATCTGGGGTTTTTGACATTTGACATTTTGAGTTGATTTATTTACCTTTGCAGACAGGGTACACCTGTAAAAATCCGATGAGAAGTAAGAAAGTTCTTGGCATATGAAAAGATACATAATTTGTTGGTGGTAACGTTATGCGATATGTTGAGCCAATGCAACTTTTGTACTACTTAACCGAATTTTATGTGTGGTACCTCGTTAGACGTGAAAAGGCATAAGGTTTCTTATTTTGGTAATAAAAAGTTACAGGGAGGTTGAAAAAAAGTTTCAGGTGTTTTTTCCAAGACTAAATTTTTGACTACGTTCGCCATTTTGAATTTTTGACATTTTACATCTTTTATACAAAAATAGTAAACTTTGTTCTTATAACTTTCTAAAATGCCAAATTTTATAGAATTCGGTTAAGGAACAGAAAAGTAATTAGGAAATTAAATCAGTCCAAGATTTTCTGGCCCTTCCCATATATTATTATGGATTAAACCATCAAATGGGAGAGACGAGTGAAGAGGGGGCGGTAAAAAGTTTTATTTTTATGTACGTATTGCCTATTAGGTGCACCCACACTGACAAAAATACTTACTTACTTAAAACTGAATAAAATAACAAGAGAAGCAATGGTTTTTTAAGTAAAATTGGACGACTTGTAAAAATCATCTATGTTTGACAGCTCACAGACAAAAACCGTGAAAAAGTTCAAGATTCTTGTTTGGTGTTTCTAAAAGGATGATTCATTACCTTCAAGCAGCTGCAAAAATTTCAGGAATCCCCTGAAAAAATTTCTAAATACACGACAGAATATAAAGCGTGACATAATTTTTGGTATTTTTGAAGTTTTTAGCAAAAAGCTTTTTTATGTATGTTGTTTAATTTTATGAAAATTTGGGGACCCATCGTGACTTATTACATTTAATATTCAAGCGTGTTATATAGACTTTTAAAAAACATATATATTCTATATATATATTCTAGCGTGTTATATAGCCTTTTAAAAAAACATATATTGGCAAGTCTGTGAGGAGAATGTGAATTAAAAAAATTGAAGTTAAGCAGCCGGGGTCAAAAAATTGAGATTTTGTAAATTTTCTGAACATTTTTTTGTGATTTTTCCGTGGCATGAATTGTATTTTTTTTATATCGGCGAATAGCTAGGACCTTCTTATAGTTACTTCAAAATGAATTTGCACAATCCCATTCATAAATAGAGAATAGAATTTTCTTTTGTAAATTTTTAGAAAAAAAAGAACACATTTTTTTCAAAATTTCAAATTGATTATTTTTTTATGCAATCAAATAAAAGTAAAATATCATGTTTTGCACACTATATTAAAGGCCTTTTAAGAGGTTTAACCAATATTAATTAATTAATTAAAATGTTGTCACTTAACCGAGATATAGCTGTCAAAATGACCGTAAGTCCTAAAAAAAGTTTAGCGCGTCGCGTCGCGACGCCTAACGTACACCGTCGCCGAAAAAAGTAATATTCATTTGGTGTTGCTCGAAGTCATACCTAAGTGTGTACCGAGTTAAAACAAAATCACCAAAATCTTCCTATACATTGAAAAAAAGATATAAAAAACCCCCGACTATTATTTGTATGCACAATTTTAGAAAGAAACCTATTTAACCCAATGTTTAAATCGCCTTTTTAGTAAATTAAAACTCAGTTTAAACTCAAGGAGAATCGTAGTTTGGCCAACCTAATATTTTGATATCCCGATCTTTGGTGGCAGAATGTGGAATGAGCTATAGGTATAGATTTCAAAAGTTTTTTAAGGAAATGTGTGCTGAAATCTGTCGTTATGTCGTTATCCGTTTGTCAAAAACTTACTTGCGCACACAATTTTTAGGCAGCGTAACACCTGGTTGTTTGATACACTGGCACAATCCATCGCATTTTCCACAGGGACAAATTTCTCTGAAAAATGTAAAAACAGCAAAACTGAGTAAAGACCCTCTCACGAGTAACTGTGGCAATTTTTATATGAGACAGGGCAAACTTGACGTCCACCCCCCAACCCGGACGATATTTTCAAAATCTTCATGACATTGGAAAAGCATAATTTTTCAGAATTTTGTACATCCAATTCCAAAGTTTGCACACCCCCTATATAGGAGCCCACGGTTTTAATTTTTATGTCGTTTGAAAAGGTGTAATTTTGCACACATAATTTTCAAATTTATTCAAATCCTCCCCCACGAAGAAGGAAGGGTTCCCAAGTAAATTAGATTAGAATGGGGTGGTGTAGACACCTGTTCACCTTGACCTTCTCAGATCTATTGTGGTTCCCCTTTCTTCTTCCCTGGTTTTCTAGAACTACAAAACAAGTTGCAGACCCGTCCTCGTCATGAAACCCATAAGCTTTGCCAGTGTGTCATGTATATAGCTTTATGGCCGCGGACATTCTAGGTTCTCCAGTAAGGCCCTGGTTCTAACTAGGCCTTCACATTGACATAGGATATGTAATGAAGTTTCTTCCTCTTTCTTGCAGAAGAGGCATGTCGCATCTTCTACCGATCCCATTGCATACAAGTGCTTATTGAGTTTGAAGTGACCTGTTAGGAGCCCCACTATTTGTCTGACAAGCTTCCTTTCCTTATCAAGAAGTTCTGCAGTCAGCTTTGGTGAACGTTCTTTAATGAACTGTTTGGCCTTTCTTTGTCCAGGCATTTCTCTCCCACAGACCGTTCGTCACTTTGGAGAGCCACTGCTTAATAGATTGCTTGACTGTGGCCTTAGCGATCCCCCAAAATGTTTCAGCCTCTGTGAACTTTACTGCCGAGCCTTGTCTGGCCAATTCATCGGCGTTTTCGTTTCCAGGGTATCCCCGATGTCATGAAACCCAGATTAGTGTCACCCTTTTGGTGCTTGCCAGCCTATTAAGAGTTGTTCTGTAGTCCCAAACCAGTTTATACGTCACTTGCACTGCTTCTAGAGCTTTAAGTGCAGCTTAACTATCTGAATATATAACTACCGAATCAGAGTTTTCCTCTACTCTTTCTCAAGTAACTTTTACTAGGTTTTCACGTGGAATTGAATACGTTTTCAATACGATTCAGTTTTCTTTTCTATTTGAGCTTTTGACATATGTCTGATGTATTTTGAGGTTAGTTTTTGCCAACCTTAATTCTTTGTTTTTTTTAATGCCAATAAGTTTACAGCACAATAATATAATTAAAATAAAGATATATACATACTTTTTACAGGAATATTGGGAGCGCTAAGAGCTTATTATTGACTCATCAGTATATAATAATATATAATACATAATAAGTATTTATTCCCAACCAACTTAAGTAGCTCATTACAGGGAATAAAAAAACATTATAAACAATTGGGTACAACATGCATTACGTAAATACTTATAGATATTATTAAATTTAAATGATATTAATTGTAAAATTGGTAATAAATAAATTATTAAATAAATTGTCATTTAAAAAAAAATTATATAATAAAAGAGTACTAATAATAATAATAATAATACTATTGAAAACTGAGAATACAATAATTACATCATTTTAAAAGATATTTTTTAAAGTCCTTTTTAAATTTAATTTTTATATTCTTATTTTTTATTTCTTCTGGGATTCTATTGTATATATTAATTCCATCACAAAATAACTGATTTTTTACCAAAATTACTTATTGATGCGTTGCAAATAGTTTTTTGTTATTTCTTGTTTTATATGAGTGGTTAATATTACTTGTAATTAACTTAATGTTAGATTTTTTTACTTTCACAGTAAATTGAATGAATTAAAATGCCTAATTTTAAAATATTTAGATAGGTAGGTAGCCCTTTGGTTTATAAATGTTTTCTGTTGGTTCTAAGAATGGAAATGTTTTGTGTTTTAACGGTATTTAATATCTTATTTCTTATTAAATGTTCAATATGTTTATCCCAGCTTAATCTTTCATCGATGTATAATCCCAAAAATTTTAGAAAATTTAATTTCATTGTTATTAAATTTGATTGCTTCTATTTTTTGATTAATTTTCTTTTAAAAAAATATAAGATAATTTATTATAGATAATTGTTATTTTGTACCAGTAGAGAATAATTTTTAGATCAAACTGAATATCACTATTTTGGTAATAATTATTTGCAAAATAAACTATTGTTGTCTCATCAGCAAATAATTTTATTTCACCTTTTAGACAATTTGTGATTAAACTGATACATATTAAAAACTGGAATTGGACCTAGGGATGAACGAAACATGTTTTAACCAGTTAGTAATTGGCTACTTAACATCACCCTGCCTGTGAACAGCCTCAAAAGTGCTGCAGTCAAAAAGTGAGGTAAGAACGACAAAATATTTTTTTAAATCTTAACGGTTTGAGATACGATAATGAAATTTGGTACTCATATTTGCATTCTGGCCAGATTGTATTACAAAATTTAAAAAGTAACATTTAGTACATCTAGGGTCCGGTAGAGGGCGAAATGTGTTTTTAGATTTTTCCCTGTATCTCCCGAACGACTTATCCTGCACACTTGAAACTATGTGGTTTTGTAGCATAACCTATTAACAATCAACCTGATATCACAAAAAATGTTTAGCCTGTGAGCGGAGGGACCTGAACAGACGCAATTTTTTTGACAATTTCGAAAAAAAAATCTATTTACGCAAACTTAGCTTAAGGGCATCGAAAATTTATATAAATCGCTTACTTACTTATATTATTTCCCACCTATAAATAGCCTCAAAAATGTTGCAGTCCAAAAGTTAGGTTAGGGAGACAAAATATTTTTTTAAATCTTAACGGTTTGACCTACGATGAAGAAATTTGGTAATCATATTGGCCTTCGGGCCAGATTGTATTATAAAAATAAAAAAATAACATTTAGTGCCTCTAGGAGCCGGTAGGGGGCGAAATGTGGTTTGTGATATCAGGCTGATTGCTAGTAGTATGTACTACAAAACCACAAAGTTTCAAGTGTGCAGGATAAGTCGTTCAGGAGATACAAGGAAAAATCTAAAAACACATTTTGCCCTCTACCGGCTCTTAGATGCACTAAATGTTATTTTTTAAATTATATTATTTAATCTGGCCAGAAGTTAAGATTAAAAAAATATTTGGTCGCCCTAGCCTCACTTTTTAACTGCAGCACTTTTGAGGCGGTTCCGATTAAAACAGGTTTCCTAAAATCATCATCAAAAGGCCCACGGAAGCCGAATTTCGACCCTCGACTATTATTTTGATCAACATTATGTTGAATATTAGTTACCATGTCAGCTATTGCTATTTCAGTATCTCTAAATTTGCGGAAACCGTATTGACATTTGAATAATAATTTGTTAGATTCTAAATAATTTTGAATTCGGTTATTCATCATTTTTTCTAAAATTTTTGACATTACTGCCAGTACTGAAATAGGCCTGTAGTTATTGCTATTGTATTTTTCGTTATTTTTATAAACAGGTAACATTTTAGCAATTTTCATATTATTGGGAAGTTCAACGATACGATACCAAAAAAAGCAGTATTGAACTTGGGAAAAAAAAGTTCGATTCGCCGCGTTTTTACAGAAGGTTTGAAAGTAAATCATATTGAAAACGTATTCAGTTCTAAGTGGTAACGTAGTATTTGTTTCTGGGGAGTTAACAAAATTTAAAAATTCGTTTGCAAAATTGTGTAAAATTGAAACTTTTGATTTATAAAGTTTGTTTTTTTTTGACAGTTATTGTTTTAGCAGACAGTTGTTAGGGAAATGTTTAAACACAAATTGTGTGTTGGCAATGATAGTTGGTAACCCCTGAAAATAAATAATTGCCTCGACGAATTTGTATTGTCGCGTTGTCCAACGGAGAAAGAATAGTGGTTTATGTTTCCGTGTTTTATTGTAAGAAAAATATTAACAAAAATATAGATCAATATCTTCATATTTTACCTATTATTTAAACATCAAACCGTGTATATTCACTGTTTGTTTTTGTTTTTTTTTTGACAAATCTTGACATATTTTACTTACCAAAAAATTCAATCTTTCAAAAACGGTCATCAGTCCATTTCATAAAATCCGTTTTACATGCAAATATAAAGAAAATAAAATGAGAGAAAAACATGAGTTCCCACCTCTAGTAAAACAATAACTGTCAAAAATCATATACAGGGCCTCTACCAGTACCTAGAGGCCTTGTTTACATTTTTTGACAGTTATTGTTTTACCAGAGGAGAGCAACTGGATTTGACAGTTGCTAGGGAAATGTTTAAAAACAAATTGTGTGTTGGCAATGATAGTTGCTAACCTCTGACCATAAATAATTTTGTCACTTACTTAATTTACACGGGCCCGTTAAACCGTTTAAATTTCAAACCGTTTTCCTAAAACGCATTATAAACAATACCTAAACCGTTTTAAGAGATCCGATGTTTAGCTAAAATCATTTTAAAAATGCGGATTAGCGTTTGTAAAACCGTTATAAGTGCGTATAAACTCTCAAACCGTTTTTGAAGCCAGTGCTGCCAACCGAAAAGTTCAAAATAAGTTCAAGGTCGATTCCGATGTGAAACCAGGTATGTACCCACTATACCAACCAGTCGGCTTTTGGTTGTGTCAAGGTTGGCAGCACTGGAGCATCTGATCCGAAAGCGTTTTTAATTTCAACGTATAAACAGTAGGCGAAATGCGCATTGGGGGTAAACCGCATTAAAATAAAAACGGTTTACGGGCCGTATAAACTAAGTAACTGTCACATTTTTAATTAAGAAACGTCCGGTTTAAACATGGAATTTTGCTGTATCAAAAACTGTAAAAACACGTGCATCGACGAATTTGTATTATTCCGTTGTCCAACAGAGAAAGAAACCCAAGAAAAGTGGAAAGAAAACATGCATTTACCAAGCTGGAAAATTAATAAAAATAGCCGAATTTGCGAGGTAAGTGAGCTATAAGCAGTAGGTACAAACATACGCATTTAGCATGTATTTTGTAGATATATCAATAGGAGTCTTTATATGTTATCTATTATTTACATTTTTAATATCTCTGTGTGTATATTCACTGTTTATTTTTGTTTTTTTTTTGTCAAAACTTGACATATTTTACTAACCAAAAAAAATCAATTTTTCAAAAACTGTCTTGGGAAATTATAAAAAGAGACAACAAAACATCAGTACATTTCATAAAATCGGTTTTACAGGCAAACATGAAAAAAACTAGAAAGAGAGGGCAATATGAGTTGCTCACCTCTGGTAAAACAATAACTGTCAAATTTATAGTACTCTACCAGTACTCAGGTCGGATGACACCGGATTTTTCAGAGGTAACATCATAAGTGCATCGGAATTTTTCCACTGGAAAAATTAGTTGCCCGAAATTTGGTAAGATTATTTCAGGATTTAGCAGCAAAATTAAAAAATTAATTTATTGAGAAAAATGCCAAAAAAATTAATAATTGTTGTTTAATGTCAAAATTTGACAGGTGTGATAAATGCTGATAATTTTTAAGGACTTCATTAGAAAGCTGACAAAAAACTACGCAACTTCTCTACATAAAACATTTTTCCAGCTCTGATAATAAGGGAGGTAAGGGGGGTGAAAAATATGATGAATCACCCCGTACCTACTTAATTTTACTTACATTATCACTGTGGTAAGTCTTTGTCCAGGTGGTGGAGTTCCTTCTGGATTACTAGAAGAAATAGCAAAATGAAAATTATTAAAACTAAAAGCAAAGAAAAATTGTTCAACGGGCAATAGATAGAGAGTTGGTAATAGTAAAAAATTATTCATCTCATCCAATTTAAGGTTTACATAGTTTGGATAAAGGCACACCAAAGATAACAAAAAAAATATTGGCAGACGTCTAGGTGGAGGCTTTTTCTACTGGAAGGCACCAAAACTTGCAAAAAATAATAGCTATATGAACTCATTTCATCCCATCTGCAATTTATATTTAAACAATCTACTTGCCTCAGTACTTTAAAAAAATCAAACGGTACCCGCCTATGGAGGGCGTTTACGAGTAGTTAATATTTTTCCAAATATTTATGATACATCAAAAACTTAGTCATTTCATCACATTTATAGTTAGTGCTATTATGTTAAGGTCCTCACCGAGATAACAAAAAAAAATGGCACGCCTCATGGTGGGGGCTTTTTTTACAGGGAGATCACAAAACTTGCAAAAAATAATAGCTCTATGAAGTCATTTAATCCCTTTTCTGATATTGTGTTAAGGGCAGCACCAATATAATTTAAAAAATTATGGCACAACTGTAGGTGGGGACGTGTTTTACAGGGAGGCCCCAAAACTTGCAAAAAATAATTGCTATATGAAGTAATTTCATCCCTTTTCTGATTTGTGCTATTATGGTAAGGGCCACACCAAGATAAAAAAAAATATTACACACCTCTGGGTGGGAGCTCTTTTCTAATTAGTGGTATTTATAGACGACTATTAAACAATTACTTATCCGGCTCATGCCTCGATAGGTATTGAATTGGGCTAAAACAAAATTATGATTGTTTTCCACAAACCAAAACTACACTTTTTTGCACTCGACGCGCGTTTCGCTAACAACGTTAGCATCATCAGGAGACGATAAACAATGAACTTAATTAATCTACGCTCTATCTTATGGCTAGCAAACGAGTTTGAAAATTGTTGACAAACAAACATTGTTTATCGTCTCCTGATGATGCTAACGTTGTTAGCGAAACGCGCGTCGAGTGCAAAAAAGTGTAGTTTTGGTTTGTGGAAAACAATCATAATTTTGTTTTAGTGCAACCAAAGGTTCCAAATTCCCAACATAGTGGGCTAAATTTGTATTTGTTGAAACTTAACCTTCATGAATCTACTTGTTTCATACCCAAGGCCGGGTTTTTTCAACCCATACTGTAAATGAAATCTGGATAGTGTTTCGAATAATCAAAACAAAAAGTCGGACATTTCTGAGAAACCTACATTGTCCTGATGAGATCCGACGAGATCAAAACTAGTCGGTAAACTGGAAAACAAGCAAATAGAAGATTCTTGAATCGTCGTGAATATTTTTTGGATTTGCTTCACAGTGGGTGTAAGGGTGCACAGATATTGAACTGTGACCAAAACGCGGCAGGGGTTCTGTTTATAATTTAATACCTTTTGAGGCCTTAGCCAGAGGAGTAGTTATTTAACAGTTGTGTGTATGTGTTTGGTAAATAGCACTAATCAGAATAGAGAAGAAATTACTTTACATAGCAGTTACTTTTTGCTGTAAAAAACGTCCCCAACCAAGAGGGGTTCAATGTTTTTTTTCTTATCTTCGTGTGGCCCTTAACATAATAGCACTAATCAGAAAAGAGAGGAAATAGGTTCAATTCATATCCCACCAAACACAAATCGTCGGCATTGAATCGAGCCAATGTCGACAACGTCGGCATGTGTCGGCAACGGCGACTACACTCTGTCCTGATGTTGGTCAGATTGCGATTCTCAGTTTTCGGTCAATAATCGGCAACTGACGGAGGTCCATATTACTACAGTCAACTTTATGCCAACACCACTTTAGGACCGACGATGGTCCGATTAGAAGTTTGTTTAATCGGTCGAAAATCGGCAACTGACGCGCGATGGCCCGATTTACTATAGTCGACTTTATGCCAACGCGAACCTTATCTGCGTTAGGGCCGATGATGGTCCGATAGGAACTTTCTTTAATCGGTCGAGAATCGGCAACTGACGATGGCCCGATTTACTATAGTCGACTTTATGCCGACGCTTACTTTATCTGTTTTAGGGCCGATGACGGTCCGATTGGAATTTTGTTTAATCGGACGAGAAACGGCAACTGACGATGGCCCAATTTACTATAGTCGACATTATGCAAACGCAAACCTTATCTGCTTTAGGGCCGATGATGGTCCGATTGGAACTTTCTTTAATCGGAAACTGACGATGGCCCAATTTACTATAGTCAACTTTATGCCGACGACCACTTTATCTGCTTTAGGGCCTACGATGGTCCGATTGAAACTTTGTTTCATTGGTCGAGAATCGGCAACCGACGATGGTCCAATTACGCCACCTTAAAATTTTTAAACTGTATGTAGAGATGGCAATTCAAAACTAGAATGCGGACTTGACAAGATGGTGGTACTTCCCTACAAGAATCACCTCTTCTGCGACTTAAACCAGCCGAACTGGTTAAGCACCGGCATTATCGAAACTTTGTAGTTTGCCAATGTCGGACCGCTTTAAGCTACCACCGACGTACCTCCGTCAATCGCCGACGTTGGACCGCTTTAAGAAACCAATGTCGGACTTGAATAGTTTACCGATGTCGGGCCGAGACCAGCTTGCCTACGTTAGACCGACCAAATTAATCAGTTATGGGCGGATACCATGTAGTTAAACCATATCGGACCTTAATCGTACGGCGACGGCATGCCGATGTCAGAAAAAAGTAAAATTTACCGTTGTTCCGACGACAGGTCACAGTCTAACGCTGCATCGGCAAACATACATTGGACCTACATCGCAAAGCGGACAAAAAATACTGCTGGTCCGATGTCGTAAATCGACGTCGTGCCGATGACGACAAATTCGGTAATCGACATCGGACCGACGAAGGCCCGAGGGAACCGTGTTTGCTGGGACAGCAATTATTTGTAGTCAAGTTTTGAGCCCTGCCTGTAAAAAAGCCTCCACCCAGAGGTGTGTAATAATTTTTTTAGTTATCTTGGTGTAGCCCTTAACACAATAGCACTAATCAGAAAAGAAATGAAATGACTTCATAGAGCTATTATTTTTTGCAAGTTTTGTGATCTCCCTTAAAAAAACCCCCCCACCTCGAGGCGTGTCATATTTTCTTTTTTGTTATCTCGGTGAGGACCTTAACATAATGGCACTTTTCGATGGGTCCTTATGGAAAACTCCGTTAATATTGAACATATCAAGATACCTTTTACACATTACTTCCCTATTTTTTTGAGACTTGAAAAACGGTGTTATCAGATTTTGGATGGCCCTTGTAGTTTCTGAGCTACGGGGGGAAATCGAAAATATGGCACTTTTAATAATTTGACATATCTTCCTTAATGTGCAAGATATTTTGATTCTGTAAAAACTTTTTCAGCACAACTTTTTAACGGAAACAAAATGACGGACTCAAAATTTTAATGCAACGTTTTGTTTTTAACTGACCATCATCAGGACCAAAAACTTAAATACGGACCTAAATTTTTTTGCGTAATTTTGTATAGTTTTTAGTACTTTTTTAACTGGTTTCACTTATATTTTAAAAATCGATTGAGCCCTGGAAAATCGAATCTGTTTTTATTTTTAACTCATTGTTTTTGATGCTTTAAACTCTATGTAATAATCTAACTCCCCACCACGGAGATATTTTTTTGTTTGTTTTTAGTAATAAAAAATACCTATAAAATAATTTAAATATGAAGAAAAAATAGAAACAAACTTAACCTGCTTACATAAAACTAACAACTTAATTTAATTCAAACGTTCAAATTGTTGTCCGTTGACGTCAATGAACATCTCACATTTTCTTTGAATTTTCCTAAGAGCAAGAATAATGCCAATAATAAATGCCCTTAGGAAAATTCAAAGATAATATGACATGTATTGACATCAACGGACAACAATTTAAACATTTGAATTACATTCACTTGTTAGTTTTATGTAAGCGGTTTAAGTTTGTTTCTGTTTGTTTCTTTATATCTAAACAAATAAATATCTCCGTGGTGGGTAGTTGGATTATTACATGGAGTTTAAAGCATGCAAAACAATAACTTTCAAATAAAAACCAGATTTGATTTTCCAAGGCCGTCCCTAATACTAAAACTCAATATATAGCACTGACGATGGTTTTCGGGGTCGAAACGTCATAAAATTAAAATGTAAGTTAAACCAGTTAAAAAATCACTAAAAACTATACAAGATTATGCAAAAAATTTCCGAAGGTCCGAATTTAAGTTTTCGGTCCTGATAATGGTCAATTAAAAACGAAACGTTGAATTAAAATTTTAAGTGCGCCATTTTGTTTCCGTTTAAACGTTGCAATGTTAAGGAAGATGTGGCAAATTATTAAAATTGCGTAGCTCAAAAACTACAAGGGCCATCCAAAACATGATAACATCGTTTTTCAAGTCTCGAAAAAGTAGGGCAGTAATGTGCAAACGGCATCTTGATATCTTTAATATTAACGGAGTTTTCCATAAGGACCCATCGAAAATAGGACACCCTGTACACCACCTGAGCATCATAATATTTTTACTTTATTCGTTATAATGTAAATGAAATCATACATCTCAATTACCACTGGGGTATCTTTTGATTAATTCTCCAAAATTTGCGTTATTTTTCAAACAGATTTCCGAAACAGGCTTCGCTAATGGGTACATGAAAAAGCGTTATGGAGAAATTTGTAAAATCGCTTTTTAAAATATTTATATTCTTTGCAACAATTTGAAACAAACATAAAAAATTCTATGAATAATTACAATCACAAATGAATTTGTTATTTTTGGATAAAAACCGTAAATCAACAGAATTCAGTTTCTCCAGATCTGATTTAAAAAAAACTTACTTTTCAAAACATTCCTCGTCAGGGCAGTAATCTTTTGAATTACATTTGCACCTTCTTCCTTCTTTCTCATTGTTACATATTTGACAAGGACAGAAATCCCTAAAAGATCCAAAATTCATGAATTTGGAAGTTCAAAAAAAGCAATGATAGAAGAAGAAGAGGAAGAGCTGCTTAGTTGGGCCGACATACTGAACTTCGTAATAGCTGATTCTGGCAGTGCAAGTTCTCGTCGCGATTGACCAAAAGTTCCATAGAAAACCCATGATTTGTGGAGTTGCATGAATTGGAACATGCTGTATTTTCATGCGAGAAGACTGATGTCTATATGCACCATTGTACACTCTAATTAGGGTTAGCTAATCGGAATTAACTTGCTAATCACGGTTAAGCAATCATACCTATGCACCAATGATTTTTATCAATAAATTACCTAACCAGGGTTAAGTAATTGAAATTAAGAAAAAAGCAGCGTTTTTTTTTGGGTTTTTTTTGTGTTTTCCATTTAACCATTGGTGACATCGACTGGTCTCAACATTTTTTGGCGTTTGTATTTTATTTTCTTTATTAAATTTTTTGTAACGTGCAGTATTTGCGAAGAGAAAAGATCTCTAGTAGGCTCTAAAAATCTTCAAAGCAACTAATGCCCGGATCTTGAAGCCACTATAGGTACTCTGTCCGTTTTCGTTGTGAAGTTCAGTATGTCGTCCCATTTTATTGAGTAGCTCCTCGTCTATGATGTGTGAGTCCCATATTAGCTGACTCAACCTGTCGTATACCATCACACTCTTCTATTAAGTGCTGCGCTAATGATTCTTTTGCCCACCCGGAGGCTAGGCACACAGGTCCTTTAATATGTGCCAAGTATTTATTTGATTATTATAATTTTCAATTTTTTCTTTATAAAACACAATCGAAAAACTTCAAAAATGACAAAAAGGATCAAACAAGACATAAACATCACAAAGAAAACCTCACTTGTTAGCTAACCGTGGTTATCTTGCCCTTAGTTCTAGGTCATGGGGCAATTAAAGTTAATTGCTGGTTAGGTAAAAAAATGCTTGCTGCATAACCAAAATGTTAGTTAACCGCGGCTAAGGTGTTAATCAGAGAAAATGAGAAAATTATTGTTTTTTTTTTAATATAGGGCGTGCCAGGAAAAAACACACCTTTTTAATTTTTTTTTAGCGGGAAATTATCCGATTTTAATAATATTTACCTTTTTAGAAAGCCAAAGCCCCAAAATTTATAGGACTACTGTCAAACTTGACATTTCCTAAAAATCCAAGATGGTGGACCTATTTAAAAAATTAGACATTTTTAACCCCCTCCAGATATTTTTTTGTGTGCGAGACTGTAATAAATCTGAAACATCTGTTACGAAACCACATTCTTGCGAAGCACATCGATGTAACATTTTAAAAATTCGGACAAGAAACAAGGATATTTTAAATCTTTATTTCTTGTACGAATTTTTTAAATGTTACATTGATACGCTTGAAAAGGATGTGGCTATTTTTGAAATAGGTCCGCTATCTTGGATTTTTAGTAAATATCAGTTTTATCATTAGTTCTATAAATTTTGAAGCTTGTGCCTTTTAAAAAGTTTAAACTTATTAAAATCGATCAATCTTTGAGAAAGTTATTGCTATTTAAACAAGTACATTTTTTCTTAATAAGCTTGATTTTGCAGGCAAACTCTGGTCTATGTAAAAATGGCAAACTTCCTTATTTCTTGTCCGAATTTTTAAAATGATATATCTATGTGCTTCGAAAGAATGTGGCTTCATAAACGGTGTTTCAGATTGGTTACAATGTCGCACAAAAAAAAATATCTAGGGGGGTTAAAAAGGTCTTTTTTCTAAATAGGTCTGCCATGTTGGATTTTTATGAAATTTTGAAGCTGTGACTTTATAAAAAGCTAAATATTGAAATTAACTCTGTGTTTCGGACTTCCATTGTCTATATTTTATTTATACACGACGGACGTTTCGATCAGACCACTGGCGAAAGCGTCATTCTGAGCCAGTGGTGGCCAATATTTACATGGAGTGGTTCGAATCATACGCGGTTGATACCGCAACATATAAACCTAAGCTCTGGCTAAGATATTTTTATGATACTTTTATTGTCTGGACCGGGAATGACCAACAACTTTCAGAATTTCTTCACCACCTAAATAACATAAGACCCACCATTAAATTCACAATGGAGTTGGAGCAAAATTGTCAATTTCTTGATGTACTTGTCAAACGAGTAGAAAGCGACATCAAAACAACAGTCTATCGTAAACCCACTCACACAGGACAATATTTAAATCAAGTTTAAAATCATTCTGCTACAACCAAACTAGGCATAATAAGAGAGCCGTTCAAATTTGTAACAATTCTGATGACTTGGAAATAGAAATAAGAAACATTAAGAAGGATCTGCAGCAGAATGGTTACAGCCTTAAACTTATAACAGATACTATTTCTAAATTTCAGCAAACAGGACAGACATTACAAGACCAAAACCAGGCAAATGCATTCCTTACAATTCCATAGTTCCAAAAATAAAAAAATAGTTCCAAAGAGTAGCGAAAATTTTTAATATTAAAACAGCTTTTAAATCTAATAATACAATTCAAAGCCTTCTTAGTAAAACAAAACCGGAAAAAAAACATAATAAGGAATGCATTTACCAAGTTCCTTGTGAGTGTGGTAAATCATACATAGGTGAAACAAAAAGACCACTATCTGTTAGGCTTAAAAAACATCAGACGAATACCCAAAGAGGTGAAACGACGAAATCAGGAATCGCCGAACACGCATGGTCAAAACAACACCGAATGAAGTGGACAGAAGCAAAGGTTTTGCACAAGGAATCACACTGAAAGAAACGAAAATTTCTTGAAGCTGCCTTCATTGGCCAGAATCAGGGTGTTTTCAGTAAACCAATTGTTGAAATTCCAAAAATTTGGAATCCCCTCCTTGAGCGGAGCCAACTTCGTAAACTTCAAGGTTGAGTGATTTCCCATAGTATATAAGTACGTAGCCTCAGGAATAGATTGTAGTTTGCACCTGAAGACGATCAGAGATTGTACTGATCGAAACGTCGTGTATAAATAAAATATAGACAATGGAAGTCCGAAACACAGAGTTAATTTCCAATACATAATTGTCTCAAACTTTCAAACAAACAATATTAGCTATTAGACCTTATGAGACATGGATTTTGAAGTATATACATCTTTTAATATATCGTATGTAATCAAAAAGTTACTTATAAATGCAATGCTTGTAAGCCGAAAAACCCGAGAATTAACGAAACCTATTGAATACTTACAAAATCATTGTCTGGAAAGTCATCGCCGTTGATTTTCTGCTTCCTTCTATTGGAGACTCTGTTTCAGTGCCTGAAAATGTGCCCGGAATTTAATACTTACACACCTTAGGTATAGAAAGTTCCCTTTTCATCTCTCAGGAATAAAAAGTAGGTAAAGGGAGGGATAGAAAGTAAAAAGGGAGATAAAAAGTTATCAATTTCTCCAGAAAAATATGCACGCAGCACGTTTCACTCACAATCCTTTTCTTAAAAAAAACTGAAATATATTTAATACAAGTTCTTGTTTTTTACTTACTACGTTTATTTCGACAGCTTTATTCGGATCAGAACCGGATTGGCTTCATAAATCTCGCTTAAATCTCCGATATAAACACGTGGGATTAAGGCTATAGTTTCTCCCCAGATTTTAAGTATAAAAAACTACAACTGGCAACGCCTTGTTCTTTAATTTTTTGATCTTTTGCCAGAGTGCACAGGGAAAACTAAACATCAGAATTAGCTGAAATTTTGCAGGGGTGATCATTTTTAAATGCTTAACAAAAATATCTGAAGGATTTTTCAAAATTCTCAATTATTGTTTCTTCAAAATAAAAGCTCTGGTACTGTCATCTATCCCAAAACCCTCAAAATAATTGCGGTTTAGAACAAACCCGATTTACAAAAAAAAAATGGAGAAATACTCACAATTTCCTCTGGATTACATTTTTCCTTTTTATATTTCCTTGCTTTAGCGAAAATAAAAACTAAGAATCATACCACACTTCATTGAATTTCGGAGACAAACGCAGTAAAAGTGTTGGCCGATAGATCACAGAATTTATACGATTCCATTGTAACTGCAGGTGTTTTGTCAAAAAAACTTTAAATCGAGCTGCAGTGGAACAGATGAGAATTTTTACGTTTTCTGACAGAAAACTATTCGAGATTATGTTTATCTTTCAAAAACATTGTTCTAAAACAAATATGAAATCACTCCGCGTGTGCGGTCGCCCGCCGAAAAAGGCCTAGCGCTCCGCGGGCATTACTCCGAGTCTATCAAAGAACCAAGAGAAATTTACTGGCTCGCTGGGATTACTAGGAATTCGCATAACCCCACATAATTTTGTTTTTATTTTGATTCAACCTTTTTTTTTAAATTTAAATGCCACATAGTTATGTGCAAGTGTACTAGTGAAATCTTCGAGTGCAAAGGATAGATTTTAGGATCTCAGTTTCAAAAACACACGGATACTTGAGTACTAACAAAACAGGTCAATAAAGCTTCATTTAGAGGTTGGAAAGACTCTTGCTAGTCATTGACGCTCCTGTTTAAAATAGAACAGGATTATTTCGGCTAGCGCCAGTAGCCGATTTTTAAATCTGCGTACTTTTAAGTTAACCTGTTGTAGGTATAGCCGAACGGCGAGGTTGCTGTTAGCGGTAGAAAATCAATTATTAAAATGCCATCATACCATTTATAAACTTTTTAGCGCTAACCACACATACTTTACGAAAAAAGCGAAAGTAAGAAATACTTTTGTGCTTTAGCGGCACAGAACGCGAAAACTCAAAATAAGTAACCTAACCTCAAATTTTTGACCCGGTGCTAAAAAATTTCTGGTGTCTCAATGTGGATAAACATAAATAAAATCTCCGCGTTGCCATGGAAAACAAATTCAGTGACGTAAAATTTTGCAAAAAAATCAGGTCGACATAGTTAAATTGATTTCCCGTACAGTGTTTCTAAAAACAATTCCCCAGATTGTAACTACGACCTTAAGGGATCGAAAACTTCGATCCAATCCTGAAATTTTTTGGATTGGCTTTGGGGCCCGAAATTTTTCAAGAAGAAGAAATTGCTAACTTTCCACCCGAGAATTGATTGGTTATGGTCTCTTTTTTTAAGATTTATTTCCTTTCCTCCCTTGTCCAAGTGTTTAACTTTTTAAAAAAAACAACAACCAACAACATTTTAATGTTAGAAAAACATGTTAGGGCCTAGATAAACACTCGAGATTAGAGATTTAACTTTTAATCCTGGGATATTAAAGGCTCAAGATTAGGGGTACAATGTCAAGCTGGTTGAGTTTCTAACCGGATCGGACCGTCGAAATAAACGTAGTAACTATTAAAGTTTTTGTTGCCTTGAATTTCAAAAACTGACAAAACAAAATTTCATAGCCACATGGATCAAAATGACTTAGCATTTTTTGTGGCCTGTCAGACCCACCCGTACACCATTCGACTCCGTATATCTATCATCGATGACTATTTCAAGGAGAGACCGATGCAATTAATAGAAGAGAGCGCCTATGGTTTTTCCAGGAATTTTTCAGATCGTATTTAATAAAAAAGTTGATCGTAAAAACGATTTACTATAGAAACTGCAATTCGTCAAACCAATTTTTTATCCGAACCTTATTTCATCAAACTCATTCAAAATATCAAACCCGGAATTCGTAAAACCCGTAATTTATCAGAAATTTTTTTCTAAATTGATTGCGCATTCGCCAATAACACATGAATACAAGACGGGTGAATGCAAGTGACATCTATACACAAACTATTGAACGCAACCTGTACAAGTATGCGCGCGTAACAGCGACAAATGCATCAAAACGCCGCGCCGCCACGCCACCTGCGTGTACGCCTCCGGTTCATGTGGTATTGGCGAATGCGCAATTAATTTAGCAAAAATTTTCTGATAAATTACGGGTTTTATGAATTCCGGGTTTGATATTGAATGAGTTTGATGAACCATGGTTTGATTAAAAACGGGTTTTATAAATTTCGAATTTTTTTATTTAATGGGTTTGAAGAAATGAGTCATAGTAGGTATAAAAAAGGTAAAAAATCATTTTCAAGCGTGCATTAGAACGTCAAAAATTCATCATTAAGGGTAAAATTTACGACGCAAGCTACTTAGTGTATGTTTGATTAAGGTGTTTTTAACTGTCCGACATGTTTTATTTATTGATTTAATTATGTGTAGTTTGTGTCCTCAATTTTAACTTTAATGCTGGATTTTTGACGTTCTAATGCACACTTGGAAATTATTTTTTAAAGAAAAAATCGAAACGCGTCGTGTTTCATGAAATAAAATATTTGTGAAGCATACAGGACTTTCTTTCCTTCTACCTACTATGATTCAACTGCTTCACCCTGGAGAAATCTACGATTCTATATGAAGAAATGAGGTTCGGATAAAAAAATGGTTTAAAAAATTGCTGATTCTACAGTGAATGATTTTATTATTGAACTTTCTTTTATTTAACAGGTTTGATTTTGCACATTCTGATAAACCGTGGGCGTCCATAGAAGAGAACAACAATAGTAACTATTTTCAGCTCACAAAAAACTATTAATAAGGTTTAGAAAATGTTTGTTTATGTGCCGCTAGGATTTTGGACATAATGGTCGCGATTCTTCAAAAACCGTCAGAAAATCTCGCCCTTACAAAAAATCTGACGATTTTTAAACACAGGTTTAAACTTAATGCTTTTTGTCAGGACTATTTGCTAATATTCCTTAAATAATTTTATGCGTAAACAAACCTTTAAAACTTTTAACATACAAAACCATAGACAGCCATGGAATATTTCGCTGTCACTGTTCAGAAAAGTCACAAAAATTCTGTCTTTCCTTTTACATGGTGAGAATTTTCGACATTTATTAGTACGCGTAGTAACAATTTAGCTCCGCCATAAACTAGTCCTGCAGAATATCTTTGAAATATTAAATTTACAAAATGTTAATAAAAAAATGACGCAGTTTTTCTTACAACGTTAGGATAAATATGAAGGTTGCTGTGTTTTTATTTTAAATGAGGCGATCAGTAAGAATCGCCACTTTCCAGAATTCTGACAGGTAAGATTTTTTGTCCTTTCTGAAGAATCGCGACCAGTATGTGGATAAAATGATAAGATTTCGTATAATTACTTACATGGCAGTTTACGTTAAAATCTTTCAAACTGTTTATTTGTCAGAACTTATTTGCTAATGTTTTAGTTTCCTAATACTTTTCCAGTAAATGAAAAATATCTCAATTTTAATTTTTGTAGTCAGTTTTGGTGAAAAACCCTTTTTTAGTCCAGCATACCAATATGATACGGGAGACTATTAAAATCGTGAAATTTTACCTTTTCTTAATTTTATCAAAAATGACTTACTAAGGTTCCAAAACACCTTAATCGATGAAAAGAAAATGTTGTCCGTCGGTCTGTCGGTCCGTTGTCTGTTGTCTGTCTGTACACACGATAACTCAAGAACGCCTTAATCGATTTTAACAAAATTTGATACAAAAATCCTCTATCGGCTGACCATGAATTGATTAACTTTTGGGTAGGGTGGTGGGGGGTTGAAGGGGGGAAAAGGGAGATAAAATATTTTAAAAACTTGTAATATACTGTTTTCAGAATATGGACTACATGAATATGGACTACAAATTTTGTTGTAAAGTCCATATTCGTGGGAGCTTTTTTTAAGTTTTTTTTAGAAGTAAAGCAGCTATGGATATGCGGTTTTTAGATTTTGGTTTTCGTAAATGTTAACCAAAAATTTTGTTATAAGGTCAAATCTTTCAAAGCTACAGTTTTCGAGATATTTTCATTTCCTTCCAACATAAATAATGGATTGTATGGTGGACTATCCGTGCTTTCTAGCACCAATTTTTCTTTTAAAAATTGATTTTATTATGCTTATTTTTGAGTTTAAACAAACATTTAAAACTTTTAACAACAAAACCATATTTAGCCATGGAATATGTCGATGTCACTGTTCAAAAAAGTCACACAAATGTCGCGTTTATTGGTACGCGTATTAGCGATTTAGCTAAATTTTCAAAATGTCATTAAAAAAATGAGGCAGTTTCTCTTACAACGTTAGGTTAAATATTAAGGCGTTGTCTTTTTATTTTAAATGAGGCACTAAGTAAAAATCGCCACTTTTCAAAATTCTGACGAGTGAGATTTTCTGTCGTTTCTGTAGAATCGTGACCAACGGTACAATTGTATTCCACTGGAACTAGCAACTGCTCTGTATAACTTTTCGGTTCACCACACACGACGCACTCAATTTACCAGAAAAGATATTTGTGGTAAGCCGTGAACCTCCGAAGAATGAAAGGTGGTTTGTGTGGATTTTCCACAAAATCAAAAAAAAAATTGAATTCCAAAAATTAACAACTTAATAACTGTGTTATTGCTGTACCTAAGCAAAAATATTTTAAGGTGTCTTTGTCTCATATTCTGTTCGATCACTTATTCAACGTTTTTTTAAGTAGTATATTTTAATTATGTTTATGTTCAACACCAGTACACACACCAACCTAGGAGAATCTTGAAAGACCATTTTACAAATGGCTCTGAGCGTGTCGAAAGACGAAAGATCTTAGCCAAGGTGGTAGAATTTTAATAAATGTACTGAGTAAAACCAACTTTCGATAAAATATTAGTTTCTCATGATCTTACCTTGTACCTCGTCCCCTTCTGGCAGCAGCCCCCCTGGATAATCACTATCTGGCAGTTTGGAATAATTTCCATCAGACCGTGCAGGGCCCGGTCTTCTGGTAGTTCTGTTGTGACCTGGGGGACACGGACGTTTGCTCGGACCCATTGGACCTTCTGGAAGCTCATTATCCGGTGGTTCTGATGAATAATCATCACTGGGTGATTCTGTTAATCCACCAGGGCGCGGTCTTTTAGTTGTTCTTTTGTGGCCTGGGGGATATGGACGTTTGATCGGACCCGTTGGACCTCCTGGATGCGTTTCTATTGGAGGCTCATCATCCGGTGGTTCTAATGAATAATCATCACTGGGTGATTCTGTTAATCCACCAGGGCGCGGCCCTTTAGTTGATCTTTTGTGGCCTGGGGGATATGGACGTTTGATCGGACCCGTTGGACCTCCTGGATGTGTTTCTATTGGAAGCTCATCATCCGGTGGTTCTAATGAATAATCATCACTGGGTGATTCTGTTAATCCACCAGGGCGCGGTCTTTTAGTTGTTCTTTCGTAACCTGGGGGACATGGACGTTTGCTCGGACCAATTGGACCTTCTGGATGTGTTTCTGTTGGAAGCTCAATATCCGGTGGTTCTAGTGAATAATCATCACTGGGTGATTCTGTTAATCCACCAGGGCGCGGTCCTTTAGTTGATCTTTTTTGGCCTGGGGAATATGGACGTTTGATCGGACCCGTTGGACCTCCTGGATGTGTTTCTGTTGGAAGCTCAATATCCGGTGGTTCTAGTGAATAATCGTCACTCGGTGATTCTGTTAATTCACCAGGGCGCGGTCTTTTAGTTGTCCGTTTTTGACCTGGAGGACATGGACATGGTTTCTTAGATTCTAAAAAAAATAACATTGCATGTACATGGACGAAGATGTTAAGGTTGTTATTAATAAGAGAAAGGAACTATCCACAATAATATCTAAGTAATGTATTTATCGATTTTCAAGCGACTTTTTAGTAGGAGAATCTGGGACTTAATGGGCATCCGGGGCATAAAGAGCAAATGCTTTTCTGGCTGGTCTAAAATAGATGGCGATACGAATCCCCGATAGATATGACATTATTTTAAAAAATAAATAATTCACATGTATTGGAAATAAGGTTTTACTATAACTAAATAAGTATCCTTAATTACTGTTTTAGGTACACTTCTCTCCACATAAAACTGGTACAGCAGAAGTTATCAGCCTGTTTAATTTTTAAAATTTTTATAGTACGGCATTGTTTTTCTACAAGTGACAATGTCACAGACTCCTGACAAAATATCATGTTTTGCATGTCAGTGTCATCCAAATTAAAAAAAAATCCTCCGCATCTTTCCGAATTTGATAAAGCTCAAATCTTAGCAAAACTAGACAGTAGTTGGTCTATTCGGCAAGTAGCTGTTCATTATGGGAGAAGCTAGTCTACGATAGTAAACATAAAAAACCGATTTCAAGAGGAGGGAACTATCCACCGAAAGGAAGGCACCGATTTGACGAAAGTTACTAGCCCTAAGAAAGACCAAGAAGTAATCAATTTTCTGAAAAATCATCCGTTCAATTCAGGATCCATAACAACATTAGACAGAAAGATTAAACGTCCGAGGCTAAGGTGTCGCATTGCGGAAAAAAAAACCAATTGGGGAAAAGAAATAGTCTCGATAAATTTTTGCGTTGAATTATTCTCTGAAGGACGAAGAATCTTGGCTGCAGGTGGTTTTCACAGATCAGAAAATCTTTAACTCCACCAGCGATAAAAAACAAATTCTGGTTTATCTAGCGCCAAGAATCCGATATGAAGAACGATATATTGCTGGAAACGAAGAACGGACGAGAAGATTTTCGGTAAATCTTTGGAGCTGGATATTTAGAATGAATGGATGCTGAAAAATGTAATGCTTTCAGAGGTGAGAGTCCCTTATCCAGATCATTTTGTATTTTAACAAGATAACTGTCCAGTTCATACGGCCAGAATTGCGCGGCGATGGTTCCAGGATAATAATATTAAAGTACCTTGCCCTGCAAAAACCTCTGATACGAATTCAATAGAGAACGTTTGGGGATTTATCGCAAAGAAATTAGCAAGTTTTAGTATCAATCCCAGGAATTCAGAACATCTAATGAAATTCATCGTAAGGGCATATGGGAAGTTATTGCGGAAAATCCAAACTTATTTGAAAATTTAGCCAATTCAATGCCCAGAAGAATTTAAAACATCATTGCAGCCAACGGTGCAATCGCGCTATTAAAACTAAGTATTTTTTAGATGTTTTTAATTTTGTTCTTTTTTTTTATTTTATTTATTTCGTTAACTTGATCTGGCCTTTTATTTGTTTTGGGCTAGTAACTTTCGTCAAATTGCTGCCTTCTTTTCGAGGGACAGTTCCTTCTTCTTGAAATCGATTTATTATGGTTACTATCGGAGACTTGCTTCTTGCATAATCAGCTAGTCGAAGAGACTAATTACTGTGCAGCTTTTGTTTAGTTAATAAAACATTTTTGCTTTTTCGAAATGTGGTTTAACCTAGAATGACAAAGTCCAAAAGTCAGTGTTGCACATCGGAAAATATAAAAAATCGTATTTGCAACTACCTTCTGCTGTACCAGTTTTATATGGAGAGAAGTGTACATTTCGCGACAAATAAAATGCATACGCCGATTTTATTTGAGAATGGTGTTGATTTTATATACAATATGTCCTTTACGATTTAGCAACCTGTTCTGTCACACAGTGTCAGGTTCCACTCATTGTCATGTTTTGTTGTCACAGTCTTGTCCAACTCAAAAATGTCACGACAGCTATCGGAATTCGATAACTAAATTTTATCAAAATTAGATGGAGGTTGGTCTGTTCGTCGGGTTGCCGATCATTATGGACCAGATAAGTCCACTATAGTAAAACTAAAAAGAAACTACTAAGAAGAAGGATATGGACGACGAAAGGAAGAAACCGGCTTGACCAAAGTCAGCACAACTGATAGTCAGCACAATTGATAGAGAAAATGAAAGGCAAGGAATTTGGTCTGCAACTTGATGAGGCTACTGACAGTAATAAAGATATTTATTACGTACGCTTCCCGGATGATAATATTATTGTTGAAGATCTTCTTTTCTACAAAAGTATCGATGAAAGCGGAAAGGATCAAGACTTGTTTCAAATTCTTGGCAAGTTTATAACAGAGAATAATTTAGATACAATGTTTGGCCGTTATGGTGGATTGCAAGTACTTATTCGCAGTAAAGCACCGTATGCCATGTGGACCCATTGCATCATTCATAGGGAAGTATTTGCATCGAAGTCGTTGGGCTGTGAATTGAATTTGGTTATGGAACGTATCATAGACGTGGAAACGTCTTATCTCGTACATTCGAGCTACATCAAGAAATCCACATTTTTCTGTCATGCAAGCTGCAGATACTTTAAGAATCCCGACTTTTTGCTAAAACTGGCATATTTGTGCGATATATTTGACAAACTGAGTGCCTTAAATCTGTCTCTCCAAGGCAATAACATGCATATCTTGAAACTATCAGAAAAAATTGCAGCATTTAGGAAAAAACTGCAGTTGTGGATAAGGAAAATTAATGAAGATAGCGGTCAAGATTGTTTTCCAGAATTGCATAAATTCTCAGCCTCTAATAACCTCGTTATATCTCAAGACTTGCTATCCTTTTCACCGAATACCTTTCGAAACTCTCGGAATGGTTTGCAAAATATTTTACAGAAGAAAATGTCGAAAAATTTCAAGATCCTTTCCATGCACAATCTCCACCAGAATTCACTTCACTAGAAGAAGAGAGTGTTATTGAATTCTCTTGCGACAACAGCCTAAAATCAAAATTCGCTTCTTCTGATTTGGTGGAGTTTTGGGAATCCGTCAAAAATGCTTTTAGGATTCTAATCCTCTTTGCAACATCCTATTTATGCGAAGTTGGATTTTCAGCTGTAGCTGTGATAAAGAGCAAATATCGTTCAAAGATCAACGAGGGGCAAGAAATGAGAGTGGCAGTGTCAAGCATTAGTCCCCGCTTTGAAAAAATGTGTGCACACTGATTTTTTTGCTTCAATAATAATGTATTCTTGTGTGTTAGTTTAATAATAAACCTATATGAGCGTTAGATTGGAGTTGTTTTCATTCATGTTTTTTGTAACTAGTGCCAATATATTTACAATAGTGTTAAATAAATTGTTGTACAACGCGTGTGCTTTGCTACTATACAGTAGGCAAGTTGCAAAGCACATATTTTATACATTATACATATATAACACTTTGTTGGACACAACTATATATGCATATTGCGAGTAGGGGCGCCCTGACAAAATACTAAACCTCTAAGTGCGCCGCAAACTGAAAAAGTTTGGGAACCACTAAACTAGTTACTAAAATAGTGCTTTTTTACAAGGGTTTTTTTAAATAACGAGCGCGGCGAGGTATTTAAAAAGCCGAGTAAAAAAAGCACAGTTTAGCCGCGAGTTGTAAACACTATTTTTTTTAATACGTTTATCAAAAAATCCAAGAAAAACAAGAAAATACTTTTAAAAATCTCGAACGAAGAGCACTTCTCGCAACACACCATCTTTACACTATAAATCAAGGCGGCTGGTAAATGAAATAACATGCGGTTTGCAACGATGACGTTCATTGTTGTGACATTTTAATCTTTGCCAGTTTTTTCGTAAATTTTTGGTGAAAACTGGCGGAAAGGACTTAATTTTTAGGCAAGAATAATTAAATTTTTTCAATGTTACTATTTTCCGCTATTTTTTTTTGATTTTGGGTAAAAAACGGACAGAAATCTTTTTTTGCACCCGTGATCAAAAAAAAAGTTTTTTTACATCGATAACCAAAAAAGCCATGCTTTAGTTATCTGCAGTTACTGAAATCATATTTTTGATGATGATATAAAAAAAATATTTATTAACCTTCTAGTGTTCCTCCATTTCCTGGACGGCTTGGTGCACCTCCACCTCCTGGACGACCTGGTGTTCCTCCACCTCCTGGACGACCTGGTGTTCCTCCACCTCCTGGACGACCTGGTGAACCTCCACTTCCTGGACGACCTGGTGAACCTCCACCTCCTGGACGACCTGGTGAACCTCCACCTCCTGGACGACCTGGTGAACCTCCACCTCCTGGACGACCTGGTGAACCTCCACCTCCTGGACGACCTGGTGTTCCCCCACCTCCTGGTCGTCCAGGTTGTCCGGGTCGTCCTGATCCTCCTGGACGTCCTGGTACTCCGGGTCTTCCTTCTGCATGTCCAGGCATTCCAAACTCTCCTTTTGGTTCTCTCGGGCGATCTGGTTCGCCTGTGTACCTTGGGATCATCTTAAAACGCAAATCAAAAATAAGATTTTGTGAAATTAAAACAAAAATAAAAAACTACCATAGATCTAACAAATTCATCATTGTTCGTTGTTGATAAGCATTTATTGTATCCCAGCAGGTGGCCAAACAAAAGTGCGCAAGGACGTAATCATGGCGGCTAGCGGCCCCTTAGAGCGCCTTTAAATTTTGTCGTATAAACACAAAAACCGTTTTAAGAGCTAAATCGATTTTATTTTAAAGCGATTTAAGAAAGCGGTTTATCCCCTCAAAATAATTGCGGTTTAGAAAAAATAGAGAAATACTCACAATTTCTTCTGGATTACATTTTTCCTTTTTATATTTCCTTGCTTTAGCGAAAATAAAAACCAAGTTTCCTTTTTTTCTAAAAGCCTGTGCACTCCGGAAAAGGAAACAGATCAATCAATCACACTCCATTAAATATGGGAGACCCACGCAGTTCAAGTGTTGGACGATAGACCGCAGAATTTATACGATTCCATGGTAAATGCAGGTGTTTTGTCAACAAACTTTAAATCGGGCCGCAGTGGGGCAGAAGAGTATTTTTAGGTTTTCTGACAGAAAACCGTTCGAGGTTATGTTTATCTTTTAAAAATGTACGCATGTACGGTCGCCCGCCGAAAAATATCCAAGAACCAAAACCGAAAAAAAACCAAGAGAACTTTACTGGCTCGCTGGGATTACTAGGAATTCGCATATAAACATTCGGTGCCCATAACCCCACATAATTTTGTTTCTATTCTGATTCAAACATTTTTTTTAAATTTAAATTATTGCGGCATAGTTATGTGCAATTGTTCTATTGAAATCTTGGAGTGCAAAGGACAGATTTTAGAACATTAGTTTCAAAAACGCACGGATACTTGAGTACTAACAAAACAGGTCATTAAAGCTCCATTTAGAGGTTGGAAAGACTCTTGCTAGTAGTTGACGCTCCTGTTTAAAATAGAATACGATTATTTCGTCTAGCGCCAGGCCGATTTTTAAATCTGCCTGCTTTTAAGTTAACCTGTGGTCGGTATCAGCTAGCGGGAGTGTTAAACCTTAAACATTACACCCAGTTACTTTAATACGTAGTTGGGTAGCGTTTTGTTAGCAAGCAATTCTGCAATAAATGGGTTTCTTTTATTTTAGTATTTTACTTGGTTTTTTAGCGGCGCAGAACGCAAAAAGTCAAAATAAGTAACCTAACCCCAAATTTTTAATCCGGTGCTAAAAAATCTCTGGTGTCCCACTGTGGATAAACATAAATAAAGTCTCCGCGTTGCCATGGAAAACAAATTCAATGACATAAAATTTTGCAAAAAAATCAGGTCGACTAGTTAAATTGATTTCCCGTACAGTGTTGCTAAAACAATTTCCCAGATTGTAACTACGACCTTAACACTTATTTTACCGAGAAATCTGTTGCTAACTTAGTTGTTTTATTTGTTTGCTGTTAAAACTCATATTTAACGACATTCAATGAAGGATGTAGAAACCCTCGGAGAAAGTGACTTAATTTAAAACCTTCCCTATATAAAACCGGCTTTAGGTGTGTATAAACGTAGTAAATGTTTATATATTTTTTTTCTGCGGATAGTGTTACTTTTCCGCGTGCATTTTAGTTTGGAAAGCTTGCGAAAAAGTACTTTTTCCTACGAGCGTGCGGAAAACTTACTTTTCCGCACGATTTGTTGTTTTGAAAGTTGTGCTTTATTTCCGCACGATTTTACTTTTCCGCACGATTTTTACTTTTCCGCACAATGTTTAATATAAGAACGATTTTCACTTTAAAGGACAATATTTTAATTCAAAAAATATATATACTTCCTATGGGTACCATTTTTCATTCAGAAAATTCATAGCCTTAACCATTAAACTTAAAAAGTAACATGCAGGCGCTTTACTAAAAAAAATCGTGGGAAAAAGTAAAATCCTGCGGAAAAGTAACTTTTCCACACTAGTGCTGAAAAAGTACTTATCCGAACGATTTTTGTATTGTTAAAAATAAAGATATTTAGGACTAATTAAGTGATTTATGTAACTATCTTTGCGTATTAAAAACATCTGTTTTATAAATAAAATGGACAAAAACACTCGTAGGAAAAATATTGTATCTATAATCCAATTTCTTAATGAGCGGACTGACGTTATTATTTCCTCTGAAAACGTATTTCTTTGCTGTCAACAGTTCACATGTCAAATAATTTGATGTCGTCAATTTGAAGTAACAGTTGAAACAATCAATAACTCGACTTTTTTTTACATGTCTAAAACAATGTATCAAATAGAGATCCAAAAAAATGACGTCAGTACGCTCATCAAAAAATTGGACTATAACTTTTGCGCAAAATGCATTTTTGATTTTATTTATTTATTTTTTTATTTATTTTTTTTTATTTATTTATTTCAACGGACATGCCATGTACAAAATTAACAAATATAAAATATAAGAATAACAATAACAACTTTGCCTATCTATCTGTTAGAACTACAGAATTGTTTTACATTTAAAAATATCAAAGTCTAACTTATTCATAGAAGAAGCCATTCTATTTATAGGGGAATTCATACCATAAGCAGTTCTGTGAAATTCAATGTAAAACAAATGTCTAGTTGTTCTTTGAGGCACATCTAAGGATACAAGCTCCAGTAATCTGGGACTATCAACATTATTATTATGTATTTTGTACAAAATTCGTACATCAAGCATAAATCTTCGGTTTTCCAAAGAGTCAATATTTAATAATTTTCGAAGAGAGTTATAGTCAATTTGTTCTTTTGGAATTTTCATTTTATAATTTATTGTCCTCAAAAATCTGCACTGGATTTTTTCAAGTAAATTTTTATATTTATAATAATGTGGATTCCAGACTGGAGTGGCATATTGTTGAACGTACCAGAGAACAATATAATAATTTAAAACAATAAATGTTGCTGACTTCTTCTAAGGTGTGTGACAAAAATCCTAACAATCTTAGACATTTATTGTAGTTTTTTCAATATGCAAACTAAAATCAATTTTCTGATCAAATATGACCCCTAGGTCTTTAATTTTATCTACACTTAAGAGATTTGTATTATTAATTGAGTAATTAAATATTATATGATTGTGCAACCTAAAAAATCGCATTATATTGCACTTATTTGTGTTGAGATGTAGACAATTATTAGAACACCATATACTAAATCGATCAAGGTCTTGCTGAATTTTAAGACAATCTGAAATATCTATAATTTAAAAAAATAATTTAAGGTCAAAGACATTCTCAATGCATTCAGATAAATTATTAATGAATAAATTAAAAAGTAATGGGGAAAGGTGTCCTCCTTGTGGCACTCCAGAATAAACTTTTATAGGAAAAGATTGACAGTTATTGATAGCCACTATTTGGTATCTTCCTGAGAGGTGGCTTTCTAACCACTGAAGAAAAGAACCAAAAAAGCCATACTGCGACATTTTATGGAAAATAATTTTATGGTTAACTCTATCAAAGGCCTTGGAAAAGTCTGTGTAGATTGCATCAACCTGACACCGACCCTCTAAAGCCCTTGATAGATATTCTGTATATTCCAGTAAATTACTAATGGTGGATCTTCCACTAAGGAAGCCATGTTGGTTTTGGCAAATTACAGGTTTAAGAAGAGGAGTTATTTTATTAGAAATACTTTGTTCAAACATTTTGCTGAATAAACTTATTTTTGAAATCGCTCGGTAGTTGTCTATTCTAGCTCTATCCCCACTCTTAAAAATAGGATTGACAAAACTGACTTTCCACTTCTCTGGAAATATTCCAGAGCTTAAATATTTTGAGTATATTTCATACAAAATTGGAGAAAGAACAAATCTGCAGTTGAATATAAGATCTTTTGGAATGCCATCTGGACCCTTACCTAATGATGATTTTAATTTTTCTATGGTGCAAAATACATCCATTAGATTAATTTTTCCACCCTTGACGTCTTGTCGTCGGGTGCGGAAAAGTACCACTTTCCGCACTTATTAGATAAATAACTATTTCGCACGCTTTTTAAAATCTAAGAATATTTATTTTTTTTGCTGTCCACCCAACTAGTTGTCAAAAACCGGCCATGTCAAGGTTTTAATGCTTTATGCTGAAGGCACAATTAAAAATAGAAGCTACTAGATACTAGTGACAGACTTTCAAAGTCGTTGAATCATTGCTCTAAGTTTAGTCCTAAGTTACACTTATCTTAATTTAATCGTTTGCAGGTGTAAAATTTGACTACTTAAGTTTTTACTTAAACTATTTTTTTCCGTTTTTGGTGTTTTTTGAAGTTTATTCGGAGTAGAATCGTCTTTTTTACTATGAAATAAGTATTCGAAAACTCGTGCCAAACCATTCGGGAAGAAAATTTGGAAAATAGACACATAACCTATATAAAGCTTTTTGTTTACATGTGTAGTGAAAATTTTATATCTGAATTTTAGGCTGGGTTTATGCTAGGAAATTATTTTGCATTGCTACAGAAGGCAGTTTTTAGGAAATGGAGTTAGTACGGGACGACGAAGAGAACGACGAACTTTTTTTTGGCATCAATGGGATACCTAGACATAGATTTGTCCGCTATGACTATTTTAATAGTCTCGACGATGATAATTTTAGGACAAGATTTCGTCTTACAAAAGAAAGCACGTTATTTGTGCTTCACTTGATCGAGGCTCAAATTGAGCACCCCTATGACTAGTGAGTACGAAAAACAATCACTCGAGGGGTTGGGCAGGGATCTTTATTAGGACCATTTTTCTTGAAGTCTATTTGCTTGACATTCCTGACACTCTTAAAAACGACAACAGCATAGCAGTACGATATGCAGATGATAATGATTTTATAACAAGATTGGGAAAAGAACAAAATATTGTCACAACAAGCGATAAGGTATTGCGGGCAGCTGGCCAGTGGTTTTCGGTAAATCGCTTGGCATTCAGTATGACTAAGACTGTGATTGTCGACTTTCAAATTGGGGTAAGCCAACTCGTCAATCAAGAAAATAATGAAAAGTTCTTAGGGGTAGTGTTGGATCCAAGTCTTTCTTGCGGTGTCCTCACATAAGGTAAACGTCCCACCTATCGGATTGAATTAACTTTTTCTCTAGAAAAATCTTGAAACCTTTGGCAAAGCTGCAATCACAGCAGCATGGCTCTAACATATCCTAGGCGATGCTCACGCTCATTGAAACAGTAGCTCTTCAGTCTTTCTGCGTTGTGATATGTAAGTGCTTAGTAAAACCGGTACGAAACGTCTATTTTTATAACTCATTTTTAGGTTACTTCCAATTTGATTTTTAAATGTAATTATGTTGTTTCGAAGTGAGGCAGGATTTTTTTGTATTTTTACAATGTTTTGAAGGGTCTATTGGTCATATTTAAAATAATATGGGGGTGTCCGACAGGTGGGAGAGGAAAAAGTGGGCTGTCGCACCTATCGGCCATGTGTTCGATAGGTTCAACAGTTGACAACAAATCGACCTGCTTGTTGTGAAAAATAATGTAAATAAATGTTATATTTTATTTTCCTTGCGTTTTACCTCATACCGCTTACCTTATGGAACTCTGAATCCGCCTTTACACTCCATTAAAAGAAACAGACTTAGATTTCTTTCAGACAACACACAGACCACCAGCTACATGCCACAATAGTGGGTATTATACTCTCTCGATCTACTGCGGTCCCAGTCAGATGAAAATTTAGATCCCCTAGAAGGAATTATCCTTGCAAGAAACACACAGACCCCCAGTGGCCCCAGCCCCAACATAAACATATTTATTCACTTATCAACAAAAAAAAACTGAAAATACCTGCTGTCAAATGTCAATTATTTGATGTTGGTTTGGTAAAATTCCAAAATCCCTAAGCAATCTGTCATCAGTCTGGAGCGTTGCCAGCTTGTTTGGAACTTAAGTTAAGTAAAAGTTTGGCAAGCTGATTTTGGAACTTAATTTGTCGTTAGCGAAAGTGGCGCAAAAAAGTTAGGTTAGAAATCACTGTAATCTATTTAGTAGCTAGTATTTTTAATCGTTCCTCCAGCCTTATCCGCATAGAACCCAGCAGTTATTAGGGAGGAAAAGCCAAAACACTGCGTAAACGTAACGTAGCTGTGAAATCCAGCGCTCTCATTGGTCAGATCCGACAGAAGTTGTCAATCATACGTCGAGCGAGACTAATTTTCATGAGATACGGGCGCTAGCGTGCGCTAGGTTGGTGTATCGTTACGCGTCGCGTCGGCTGAGCCGGTAGCTGAAACCGCGTTAGTCGAGGTGGAACCGCCCACCTCTGTCGGTTTTCACCAACGCGGTGGTTTGGCTTTCATGTCGTAATTTTGATAAAAACTACGAACTCCAGAAGTTAAAACTTCTGGCACCGCGCTGATGTTCAGAATCCTTTCTTAAAGATTTCCCACCTCCACCCTCCTTCGGTAGTGCAATGAAGGAGCCATGGCTGCCCGTGAGTGCAATGGACAGCACCTTCCAGTAAAAACGGCCTGCCAACAGTTCCGGCTTACTCAGTTCGGCGTTCCCTGCTGGCAGCAAAACTCTTCTTCCAAAGCTTCGTCGGATGAGGGACCCGATGGTCTGGTCCCTGAGGCTTGGCTGCGCCCGTTTTTGTTACCTCGGTCGCGCTGTCATTGGCCGAACAGCTAAATCCAAATCTGACCAATAGGGGCGACCGGATAACCTGGATTCTACAACACGGCCCCCTGGAAGAACGGGTCAAGCGAAGCACCGCGTAGTGGCCCGTTCTAGAAACCATGAGTAGAATCCATCTTTGGTCCCTCGTCTGGCTCGTCACTCCCATTCCCATTCCAAAACCAATCTGCAAAATCCTTTTCGTCGACGTGACATCCAAACGGCTGAGTAACACTCCAATCCCTGCGGCGTGCATTGACTGAATGCCATTTCACCCGATCCAGAACCATAACGAAGCACCATCTCGGTTTCGGTGGAAAACCCCGCGCGGTGTAGGGATCCGGGAGGAATGTACCCTCCCCCTCGAAAAATCATCGAAAGATCCCCACCAGGGATGCCATGTCGTAATTTTGATGAAAACTACGAACTCCAGAAGTTAAAACTTCTGGCACCGCGCTGATGTTCAGAATCCTTTCTTAAAGATTTCCCACCTCCACCCTCCTTCGGTAGTGCAATGAAGGAGCCATGGCTGCCCGTGAGTGCAATGGACAGCACCTTCCAGTAAAAACGGCCTGCCAACAGTTCCGGCTTACTCAGTTCGGCGTTCCCTGCTGGCAGCAAAACTCTTCTTCCAAAGCTTCGTCGGATGAGGGACCCGATGGTCTGGTCCCTGAGGCTTGGCTGCGCCCGTTTTTGTTACCTCGGTCGCGCTGTCATTGGCCGAACAGCTAAATCCAAATCTGACCAATAGGGGCGACCGGATAACCTGGATTCTACAACATTCACTCCCTATTAGCGTCAGCAACAATAAATCTTCATCTACTTAATTGTAGTTTCACCATCAACATTAATAATAAACAATATAGTTAAGCATAAAACCTATAATTTAATACACGTATTCTTATAATTTTCCGCACGCTCAACGAAATAATATTTATAACTCTTGCGGAAATTTTCTTTTCGGCACTCGTTAGCAAATATAATATAACACAGTAACCTAGATAAACTAGGGAATTTAATTTTTGACATTATTTAACAAATAAGTATGGTATTAAGTAATTAAAATTTACAAATAAAACAAGGGGGCTATTGTCAAAGTTTTCGTATCTTAAAGACTTTTTAAATAAGGAAGAAAAGATTTGGTTAAACCATATAACTATGAGATAGTAGATATTTAAAGTAAATATTTCAACGCATCGGTATCGGTATACGCATCGCGTTCGAAATAAAGCCAAAATACACTACATTTTTGAATTGTGTATGCGATGTTTCGATCGATGCCCGCTTTTTTGAAAATTACGATGACAGAACTGCTAACAGCAATCGATGCGTACGTTGGGATGGACGTAACGATACGTTCATCACTCCGTACGCAACGATTGCTGTCAGCTTTTGCGTCATCGCACCCGTCAAAAAAGCGGGCATCGTTCGAAACATGGCATGGGCGAGTCAAAAATGTAGTGTATTTTGGCTTTATTTCGAACTCGTTACGTATACCGATAGCGATGCGTTGAGGTATTTATTTTAAGTGTCTAATATAACGGCCCTCCCCTTGCTTTTTCCAAAAAAGCGTACCGATAATAACTCTCCCAATCAAGTTTGCCTGGAAAAAACCCATAGATGAAGAGTGTAATGGTCAGGCGCGTCGATTGCATCAGCAGTGTAAGCAACTGACAACCATCTGACAGCAAAAATGTAGGTTTATGCTTAATATTTTTGTTTACTTTTGGAAAATCTAATAAAAGAGTAGACACTACCGTAAAAAAAATTGAAAAAGTGTTGCCTAGTGTTTCCCGTAATAACAACGTACGCAATCACAGAAAATACCACCACAAAATTTTAAAACACAAAAACTCCACAAAAACTTTTCGACAATGCCCAGTTTTCTCAGGAAGTGGGTTTCTGTATTTGGGGCATGTCCTCGTGTAACGGGTTTACCTTGTGGATTGAAACCCTCGAGTAAGGTTAAACTTGCGGTATAAAATTTTTATCTATAATATAATAAATAAATTCAATTAAATAAAATTATAAAAGTTTTCGGCCAGATGATGTCGTTGTCACTGTCACTCAAATAAATACTGTGTCATTAAATTATCGTCAGGTCACTACGACACCAGGCATGAATTTGTTAGTACATGCGCAGCAGGTTTATGGCCTTCTGGCACAAACAGTTTCAAAGCCAACCGCGATTTTGAATTTTCTTCTTTGTTTTTCAAAGTTATTTTCACAAAATTATGATTGTTTTCCACAAACCAAAACTACACTTTTTTGCACTCGACGCGCATTTCGCTAACAATGTTAGCATCATCAGGAGACGATAAACAATGAACTAAATTAATCTACGCTCTATCTTATAGACAATCCTTTAGTGGGCGGAGATAAGGCCAATAAATTGTGATGGATCACGATTTTTAATCCTATCTCCCCTCAACCAAAGAATAAAGTGTACTAAACGGGATGGGTCCTCTATCTTTATTTAAACTATTTCTGGATTTAATGATTTCCATACTTTCATATGCATTCAAAAGTCTTTTGTTTGGTACACTTTTTAGAAGTTTTAGGTTATCTAATGTGAATCTATGATTGTTTTCAAAAGCATGCTCGGCCACACTTGACTTTTCTGTTCTTCCGTATTTTAAGTGTGCTAAGTGTTCTTTAAAACGTGTTTGAATAGAGCGTCTCGTTTGGCAAACATATTTTTTGTCACAATCCATGCAACTAATTTCGTAAATTCCACTTTTTTCTAGAACTGTAGTTTTATCCTTGGGATTTCCTAGTAAGCTTCTTATTGTGTTACCGGATTGATATACTAATTTAAGACCGGTGTTATTAAATACTTTGTGTAATCCTTTCGTATAATTAGGATTATAAGAAATTGATACAAATTTTGAGTCGCAGGTATCTTTTTGTCTGAAAAAGGTAGAATTCCGAAAGGTCTTTTGAAAAGAATGTCTATTTATCAGCTTATTTATTAAGCCTTCGTCGTAACCGTTTTCGCCAGCTATATTCCTAATCCTATTCTTTTCTGCTTCAAATCTTTCTTTGTTTAAGGGGAAATTTACTAATCTATATGTTAAAAAGTGCAAACTTGCAAGCTTATGTTGTAAGCAATGAAAAGAGTCATTTGGAATATACCTGTTGGTGGCCGTGCCTTTTCTGTATAGGTCTGTAAATAAGCTGATAAATAGACATTCTTTTCAAAAGACCTTTCGGAATTCTACCTTTTTCAGACAAAAAGATACCTGCGACTCAAAATTTGTATCAATTCCTTATAATCCTAATTATACGAAAGGATTACACAAAGTATTTAATAACACCGGTCTTAAATTAGTATATCAATCCGGTAACACAATAAGAAGCTTACTAGGAAATCCCAAGGATAAAACTACAGTTCTAGAAAAAAGTGGAATTTACGAAATTAGTTGCATGGATTGTGACAAAAAATATGTTGGCCAAACGAGACGCTCTATTCAAACACGTTTTAAAGAACACTTAGCACACTTAAAATACGGAAGAACAGAAAAGTCAAGTGTGGCCGAGCATGCTTTTGAAAACAATCATAGATTCACATTGGATAACCTAAAACTTCTAAAAAGTGTACCAAACAAAAGACTTTTGAATGCATATGAAAGTATGGAAATCATTAAATCCAGAAATAGTTTAAATAAAGATAGAGGACCCATCCCGTTTAGTACACTTTATTCTTTGGTTGAGGGGAGATAGGATTAAAAATCGTCATCAATCACAATTTATTGGCCTTATCTCTGCCCACTAAAGGACTGTATATAAGATAGAGCGTAGATTAATTTAGTTCATTGTTTATCGTCTCCTGATGATGCTAACATTGTTAGCGAAACACGCGTCGAGTGCAAAAAAGTGTAGTTTTGGTTTGTGGAAAACAATCATAATTTTGTTTTAGTGCAACCAAAGGTTCCAAATTCCCAACAAAGTTATTTTCGTTACACATTTTGCGGTACTTGGGCCGCTATAGTAGACACTTAAAGTAAATATTTCAACACATCGGTATCGGTATACGTAACGCATTCGAAACAAAGTCAAAATACACTACATTTTTGACTTGTACATGTCATGTTTCGAACGATGCCTGCTTCTTTGATGGGTGTGATGACAGAATCTCGTTGCGTACGGAAGGATGTACGTATCGTTACGGACCCACGAACATACGCAACGATTTCAATCAGCAAACTTCAAGAAAGCGGGCATCGTTCGAAAACATCGCATAAAAAAGTAAAAAATGTAGTGTATTTTGACTTTATTTCGAACGCGTTACGTATACCGATACCGATGCGTTGAAATATTTACCTCTAGTATCTCATAGTTATATGGGTTAAACGGACTATCCAAAAACACCCGGTTTAAAGAAACAAAAACAGTAAGCTAGTATAGTTCAATTTTTTGATGAGCGGCCTGGCGTCATTGTTTTGAATCTCTTGTTGATATATTGTTTTAGACAGCGACAACAAATATGTAATGTAATGTATGTAAAAACGTCATGTCGTTGATTGTTCCAACTGTTACTTCAAATTAACAATAACAAATTATTTGACATGCGAACTGTTGACAACAAAGAAATACGTTTTCAGAGGCAAAAATGACGTCAGTCCGCTTATCAAAAAATTGGACTATACTAAAGGACATAAGATTTGAGCCCAAACAAAATAAAACGTTACAGTGGGATTTACTAAGATCTAAAATAATACCCCCCATATGTCTAAATATTTACAACTGTGGGGGGTACTAAATTTTAAAACCAATTCTCAAAAAACACTTACCCATACACAAAAGGCACAAAGTTATTGATGATTTTGTATTGTTATAGCAAAATACCACTGAAAAACTGCTTTTTTTCTCAAAATATACCATATTTTAGGTTTTTAGGAGAAAATGCCCTAAAACTATTGTTTTTGGCAGGTTTCAAAATGGCAAATACTGAATACGCTAAAAATTTGGCACATAATAGCTTCATTATCTGTGTTTGAGGTTATAAAGTTAGTGATTTTTTAGATCACCTCTGGGGGTGTGGTTTAAATCTATAGCCGCAGAAAGTTGTTTTGTGGCAATAAGTTCGTTTATAAGTTTCCTAAGTAAGCATTCTTACAAGAGATAATTTACCTTATTTAATATCCCAAGTTGTTTACTAATCAAAAAAACACCTCCAATTTTGTCCATAAAACATAAAAACGCCATAGTTTGAACCCGTTTTCAGCACAAAAGATATATTTATGAGGGCACTACGAGGCAACCCAAACATAATTTTAGGTCACTGATTATGCACGAAAACTGTTTCCAATGAAAAAAATTCAAAACAACTGTACCTGCTCATTTATTTTCACACATAAATTAAATCATTGAGTTTATATAAAAGCTTAATAATCAAACAAAACTTTCCACTGAAAGATCACACTCAAAAGCCTCAAAGCAGCAGTTTTCATCGGTACTTCGCTACTGGCCATTTTCTCATGTTCTACCAGAGAATCGGGCACCGTCCAGTTTGTTGAGCGATATGACTCTTTTGTGAACGCATCAGTGAATGATCGTTGGATTCAGGTCTTTTTTTAGAAGCATTTGTTTAGATGACCTCCTGTTCAAGATCAAGTTATCCATTGTAAGATTGATGTTAAAAAGTTATTTTTTGTTAAACACATGTCAGTCAAAACTCAATTCATTAATTTTTATTAGTAAAACCAAGCCTATGGACAATTAAACATAATAAAAGTTGGTCCTTCGAGCCGGATGGTTCAACTAATATGAAGAAATAAGAAGCAAGAGTTGGATTTGGTATCTACAAGAAGGGCCCTGCAAGATAAGTCCATTTTCATTTCTTATTTCTACCTTAAGACGTTTAATTTATATCAATTAAAACATACTAAATTATCCAACCAAGTGGGTATATTTAGTTAATTTTGGTATCTATTTTACCATAAATTGTCTTCTATTTAGTAAACAATTTTTAATTTTGGTATCTATTTTACCATAAATTGTCTTCTATTTAGACACATCAATTTTTCAATTTTGGTATCTATTTTACCATAAATTGTCTTCTATTAACCAATTTTTCAATTTGGTATCTATTTTACCATTAAGTGCCTTCAATTTAGGCACAGTAATTTTAATTTTGGTAATTATTTTACCGTAAAAGTTTTGGTGGTGTTAAACCCTAATTTTTGGTATTTGTAATTTACCGTATTTCAAATAAAATTAATTACAATTATGGCTGCAAAGCTTAAAGAATATATAAGAACTAGAAAAGTGTTCTTTAATAAATTGACTAACCTTGAATTGTTTGTTGAAGAACAAGTGGCAGACATAACCTATTTACAGCTGAGGTACACAAATTACCGGAAGCTTTATGAGGACTTTGACCAGCTTCATACCAAGATTGAGAGCATATGTGATGAGCGGTTAGTGGACGAGCATATTTTGGAGCGCGAAACATTTGAGGAGAGGTATTATTTGTCCTTATCAACTTTGAAAACGTTTTTGAATAAAACAAACGAAAAAAATACTCAAAATGAAGTTAAATATAATAATAATTCCAACGATGTTAAGTTGCCTGCCATAAAGTTGCCAAAATTTGACGGTAATTATGACAGGTGGCTTGAATTTAAAAATTTATTTAGTTCATTGGTGCATCAAAACGCTTCAATAAGTAAGATTTCAAAATTTCATCACCTTCAAGGTTCACTTGAAGGTAATGCAGCAAAAGTGATTCAGTCGTTAGATTTTTCAGATGAAAATTATTCACAGGCGTGGAAACTTCTTTGTGAAAGATACGATAATTCAAGATTGCTCGTAAATAATCATATACAGTCCATTTTTAACATTGAAGTAATTCAAAAAGAATCTGCGTCTCATTTAAGACAATTAATTGATATCGTTTCCAAAGATATGAGGGCTTTAGCAAGTTTAAAACAACCCGTAGATCACTGGGACGCATTAATTATTTTTATCGTTTCTTCCAAGTTGGATAAATCTACGTTACCTGAATGGGAAGCTTATAAATCAAAAAACGAATTACCCAAATGGAATGAAATGATAACATTTTTACGTTCTACAGCTGATCTTTTGGAGACACTTAAAACTGGTTGTAATAATTTTGAAAAATCTAATAACAAAAGTCAAAAAAATAACAATTTTACAGTAAATAACACGTTAAAATGCAATTTTTGCCAAGATTTACATTCTATTTATATTTGCGAAAAATTTAAAAATGTAAAAAGTAAAAAATGCAATGGTAAGCATAATAATTTATTATGTAAAAATTTTCCTAAAAAATCTACTGTACAAATAGTTGAAGCTCCGCTAACACAAGAAAACAAATCAAATGCTGAAAACAAGGAAGCTGCTACTTCTACTTATAATTTTCATGTGAATCCAAATTTGGATGAACAAACTTTGCTTTCAACTGTCATGATTAAAGTAAAGGGAAAAGATAACAATTTTTATTCGTGCAGAGCTTTACTTGACAGTGGCGCTCAATCCAATTTTGTGTCCAAAGAATTTAGCGATAAATTGAACTTGCAATTATAGGATACACAGATGACAATTTTTGGAATAAATAGAAAATCAACAAATATCACCAAATGGTGCAGCGTGTCTATTTTTTCTAGAACGAGTTATTTTAACACTACTATTCAATGTTATGTAGTTCCAACAATTTCTAATAAATTGCCTAGTTTTAAGATTGGTATAAAAAATTGGAAAATTCCAGAAAATCTTCCTTTAGCAGATCCTAGATTTTTTGAACCTCAAAATATTGATATGCTCATTGGTTGTGGATTATTCTGGGAACTATTGCTTGTTGGCAGGATCAAATTAGGCAAAAATTTACCATTGCTACAAAATAGAAAATTTGGGTGGCTTGTGACAGGGGTTTGTCCTATTGTTTCTCCAGTTTCACAAATACACTGTCATTTGTTTAAAAAAGAATTTTCAGAAGATGATCAGTTGAAAAAGTTTTGGGAAATTGAGAATGTGCCTAGTGAATGTAAAATGTCACCTGATGACTTGGAGTGTGAGAGGATATTTGAACGGACTACTTTTAGAGATAATGAAGGTAGATTTTTAGTACGCATTCCTTTGAAGTACCCTAAATATTTATTGGGAGATTCTTATCAAGTTGCTCTGAAACGTTTTGGTTATTTAGAACAAAAATTATCTTCAAAAAGAATTTTTAAATTGAGTATAAAAAATTTATTAATGAGTATGAATCGTTAAATCATTTGTCAAAAATAAAAAATGAAAGCATACCTGATGTTTCATACTTTTTGCCTCATCATGGGGTCCTAAAAGAATCAAGCTTAACCACAAAATTACGAGTGGTTTTTGACGGTTCTGCAACATCTTCGTCAGGATGGTCTATAAATGATTTGCAATATATCGGTCCCAAATGTCAAAATGACATATTTTCTATTTTGATAAGATTTAGACGATATAAGTATGTTGTTTCTTCTGATATTACAAAAATGTATCGTCAGATATTAGCGCACCCTGATGATAGATGTTTACAACAAATTCTTTGGAGGGCAAACTCAGAAAATGACATTGATAGGTATCAATTGAATACATGTACATATGGGCTCAGTTCTTCTCCATATATTGCTAATCGATGCATTAAACAGTTGGGATATGATAATTTAGAAACATTTCCTGCGGCGTCTGATTCTATTTTAAATGATATGTACGTCGATGATTTGTTGGCAGGTAGTGACAATTTAAATGAAATTCAAGAGCGCTGTAGTAAAATAAATGCAATTTTTAAGTGTGCTGGTTTCGTTTTACGAAAATAGGTATCAAATGATTAATTAGTATTAAAAAATATTACAGATTTAGAAGAACCACATGGTATATTGAGTTTGGGTGAACGCGAATCCTCCAAAATACTGGGAATTCAATGGATAAGTAAGCTTGATATGCTAAAATTCGAAATTAGTAAAAGTAACCTTGTATCTTCAATTTCAAAACGTCAAATTTCATCTGACATGGCAAAAATTTATGATCCTCTTGCTATATTATGTCCTTGTACAATTCTTGGTCTGTTAAAATAGATTGGGATGAATCAGTACCATCAGAATTTGCAGAGAAATGGTTTAGTTTTAGATCAAATTTAATAGTTTTGAATAAATTGGAAATACCGAAATGTATCGTTGAAAGCAATTATGACATATTGGATGTTCATTGTTTTTGTGAGGCATCAGAATTTGCCTATGCTTGTGTGGTATATTTAAAGAGTCAGAATAAAAATGGTAATGAAATAAAAACATATAAAGTGCTAAAAGTAAAGTAGCTCCTATTAAAACTATTTCGATGCCTCGATTAGAACTTCGTGCAGCGCTGTTAGGAGTACAATTAACCAATAAAATAATCGAGTAATTGAAAATATCTGTAAGATGTTATTTTTGGTCAGATTCACAGGTCACTCTTTGCTGGATTAATACAGAGCCAAATTTATTACAAACTTTTGTTGCTAATCGAATTACAAAAATTCAAAATTTATCTGAACAAAATGATTGGTATTATGTTAACACTAAACATAATATAGCGGATATTGCATCACGCGGAGTGTTTCCTGAAAAATTGGCCTACGTTTTTTAAAAGAAACTTTAAAAAACATTCCTGAATTAAAAAGAAAGAGTGAAGTTTTGACACTAATTAAAAATACACAGTCTGAATTTCTACATGATTTATTATTCAGATATTCCTCTATTTTAAAACTTAAAAGAATTTTTACTTAGTGCATGAGATTTGTTAATAATTGCAGAGCGAATGCTGAGCAGAGAAAACAGGAAAAGTTTTTAAGTTTGGTGGAATTAGAGAAATCTTGGTTAATTATAGTCAAATTTGTTCAGTTGGAGTGCTTTTCTAGTGAGATCGATTTTTTAAAAAGAAACGAAAAACTAGATAAAAAACATAAACTGTCAAATTTGGAACCATTTTTAGACAGAAACGGTTACCTACGTGTTGGTGGTCGATTAGAGTTATCAACTGCTTTGGATTGGGTCTCAACTGCTTCTGTCTTCTATACGGCAAAAATATTGGCCAATTCGAGGCACTAATTTAGCAAAAAAGACTGTTAGAGATTGTGCCAAATGTTTTAAATTTAAGCCAGAATTTCAAAAGGCTGCGATGGGCAATTTGCCAAAAGAACGTATTTTTCCATATTTTCCTTTTGAATACACTGGAATTGACTTTTGCGGTCCTTTCTTGATTAAAGATAAAAAAGGCAGAGGTTCAAAAGAAATAAAAAGTTATATTTGTGTTTTTGTATGTTTCTGTACAAAAGCTATACATTTGGAGTTAATGACAGATTTAACGACTGAGTCGTTTTTAGCTTGTTTGCGAAGGTTTACATCTAGACGTGGCACACCTCGTGATATTTATTCAGACAATGGTCAAACTTTTGTCTCTGCTGATAGAGAATTAAAATTACTTTATGAATTTTTGACCGCCAATGATACGTATATCACAAATTTTGCTGCCTCAATTTCAATAAACTGGCACTTTATTCCTCAATATGCTCCCAATTTTGGTGGATTATGGGAATCGGCTGTAAAAAGCAGTAAATTTCATTTAAAAAGAGTTTTAACAAACACGAGGCCAACTTATGAAGAGTTAAATACGGTAATAATGCAAATTGAAGGAATTTTAAATTCTCGACCTCTATTCTCTCTTTCAACAGACCCTAATGACATGTTACCTATTACTCCTTCTCATTTTCTAATTGGACGAAATATTGTTACTCCACCTGATCCTGACCTCACTGAAATTCCAATTTCAAGATTATCTCGACCACAGTTTATATAAAATTTAACGCAACAATTTTGGATTCGTTGGAAAAAAGAATATTTGTCAAATTTACATAAAAATTATAAATGGAAAGAAAATGCTTCAGAGATAAAAGTTGGTTCCTTAGTCATTATGAAAGAGGAAAAAGTTCCGTCATGTTATTGGCCATTAGGAAGAGTTGTTTAGCTATTTCCCGGACATGATGGTGTTTCAAGAGTTGCCTTGATCAAAACGATCAAAGGGATGTTCAAGAGATCAACAAGACATTTGTGTTTGCGGCCAAACCAAACCGAAGTTGACAATTAGTTGGTTGTATTATATTCCGGTTGCTGTTTTCCTTTAAGAAGATTATGTCCTTACCATTACGAAGATTATTTTGAAGGTTCCCTTCAAGGCGAGGGCTATGTTCAAGATCAAGTTATCCATTGTAAGATTGACGTTAAAAAGTTATTTTTTGTTAAAAACATGTCAGTCAACAATTTGTCAATAAAAAAGTCATAAAAAAAACTCAATTCATTAATTTTTATCAGTAAAACCAAGCCTATGGATAATTAAACCCCTCCTTTGATTAAATATTTTTATTTGTGGTTTGCGATTGCGATAGGTGTGTATTTGTAATCTTTTTTCATACTTTAGATAGATAAAAAGCCCTTTTAAATAAATACAAAGTTAATCTAATCCTTATTAAGAGTATTAATCGCGAAAATCAATAAACAAAGGTAATTTTTGATAAGAGTTGCTCAACAGAGTGTTTACCATTAAGATTTAGAGGGTTATAAAAAACTTTTTTTAAATTGAAATTTTCTTCTTAAATCGAGCAAAAGGTACACTAAAAAAAAATTATTTAAATTATTCTTATAAATCAAACTATGTCCAAAACTCAAGGAAGTTGGTACAAAATGCTTAAAGTCAACAATTTTACTTAAGTTTAAGTAAGTTGAGTTGACTTGTCTAAAATAGGCTAAACCCTTTTATTAAATCCCACTATTAATATTTTACGTTTTGTTGGAGCAGTTAATATACTTTAAAACATTATTTTTTTATCCATTGACAGGCCTCCCCTTAGCTTGAAAAATAAAATAAAAAGTCTGGATATGCGTATAAACAAAGATACCTACTCTACATTGTAGGAGTTTTTCCTTTTTTTTGTTTTCGTATCATCCATTACAGTGTGTAACACGATTTCCATAACACCTTGTACAGGGTGGTTCAAATTCGAGGGGCCTCTATAGCTTTGGGTTTTTGCAGTATAGTAGCCCAAAACTAATATACATGTTACGGGCTCGATTTTCAAGAGAAGTCGAAAACTAAAAACCGCATTGCGATATGTCAAAGCGTTTCTGAGCTACAGGGTGATTCTGAAAAATGTGCGATTTTAAAGGCCTTCTATAACTTTTTTATTTGTAAAGATAGAAAGTTTCATTAAAAACATTTTTTGAAGATTTTTTAAAGACAAATCTACCAATTTTCTCTTAAAGCCTTTAGTTCCCGAGATATCACACAAAGTTAATTTTCTTTAAATGGGATACCCCAAATTTTTCAAAAAAATCAGTTTTCTAATAAAATTTCCTGTCGAACGATGTGCCATACACCGATTTTTATTAAATAGTTTAAAAGATATTTGCATATTTTTATATTTACCATAGTAGGCGCTGTGCACGCCCTAAATGTGTAAATAAAATTTTATTGTTTTCTTTTTCATACAAAATCAAGTTGGCTACGACACGAGGGGACACAGCAACCTCGAACTTTAACTTCTAGTTTACTATAATTACCAACCCTAAAATAATAAACAAAAACAAAATTATTAAAAGTTTTTATTTAAAATTTTTATCAATTAAACTATGTAACACCTAAAATCTACATCTAACAATTTTCTTTAATTCTAAAACAAATGCTCAATTGACGGCCGTTTTCTTGTAAACATATCCTACATCTTCTCTTGACGCTATTTTCTGCATTAAGAAATTCTACCGCAAGAAGCTGCCTGAATGCAGTACGAAGTGCCTCTTCCAATTCCCTTCTAGTACTTGGGCGATTTCGAAATACAAGGTCTTTGACTATCTCCCACAAAAAGAAGTCGCAAGGGGTCAGATCTGGAGAACTGGGGGGCCAATATATAGGACCTTTATTTCCGATCCAGTTTTCGGCAAACACAATATTTAGCAAATTAGTAATGTCTCGTGCATTGTGAGGAGGCGCACCGTCATGTTGAAAGTATAGCTCATTATTTTGCTGAAGTGGCAAATTGTTGATAAACGAAATCACCTGCTCTTCTAAAATTTGTATCTTTCGGCATTTAAATTTCCATCAAAAATATATGGCCAATAATTTGTCCTCTGTAGATGCCTACCCATACCTTAAAACTAAACCTTCCCTGATTCGCTTGTTCCGCCATAATATAGGGATTTTGCTGTTTCCAGTAATAGCAGTTATATCTGGGATATAATCCTTCACTAGAAATCGTTGCCTGATCCTTCTAAATAACTTTTATGGCAAAATTGGGGTCTTCTTGGCTTTTATTTAGGTACCACCTGCAAAATGCACGTCTTGGAGCAAAATCTCGTTGCCGTAATTGGTGCACCCGTCGGGGTCGATAGGGCCTAAACTTGTGTTTTTTAAGGACCCGAACGGCATTGTTGCGTGGAATTCCAGTGTTTCTCTCCATAGCCCTGGTGGAAGTATTCGGGTTAATTTCTATTTCTCCTAAAACCGTTAGTTCTTCCAACTCTCTATCTCTGGCTAGCCTTCTATACGTCCTAGGCCGCGGTTTTGTAAAGGATCCGTATTCTTGTAGATGACGTCTTAACTTCAAAAATATTTTTGAACTAGGTTGCCTTCTTTCCGGATATCTCTGGAAATATAGATTTAACCCCGTCTGTCGATTTTCGTTACTTTCAATATAACATTTTATCATGTCGTACTTTTAAAAGTTTTCAAAAATTTTTATATCTTGACGAAGACGACACTTTTGACACTTGGGCTCGTTTCTCATGGCAATTGTTTTTATTTGATCATAGCTACCTAGACAGATATCCTAAAACTGCATAGGTCAGAGTTAAACACAGCCTACTATGGTAATTATTAAAAATTGCAGATATCTGTTTAACTAATTAATAAAACACATCGTTTAACAGGAAATTTTATTACAAAACTAATTTTTTTTAAAAATTGGGGTATTCCATTTAAAAAAATGTAACTGTGTGTTATATCTCGTGAACTAAATGCTTTAAGACAAAATCGGTAAAACAGGTAGATTTGAACTTAAAAAATCTTCAAAAAATGTTTTTGGTGAAAATCTCTTTAAAAATAAAAAAGTTGCAGAGGGTTTTTAGAAACGCACATTTTTGAGAATCACCCTCTCGCTCAGAAACGCTTTGACATATCGCAATGCGGTTTTTAGTTTTCGACTTCTCGAGCCCGTAAAATGTATATTAGTTTTGGGTGACTATGCTGCAAAAGCCCAAAGCTATAGAGGCCCCTCGAATTTGGACCACACGTACATATTTTTTGCTTCATAAATAAATGTTATTATTATTATTATTACTTACATCATCGTCGTATCCATGATCTTCTTCTGGACGCCCTGTATCGCTATCTCCTTCATTTTCACTTGGATGTTCTTCTCTTCCACTTTCGTTTGTATATTCACTTGCTTCATCTGGTTCATCATAACCGCCCGATGGACGTTCTGGCCTTTTGGTGTTGTGATGATGTGCGGACGGGCGATGCGGATGTTGAGGCTGCTGGTGTGGGCCGTGCGTGGGGCGGGCTGGCTCCCACGGGGCTGTGGAAAATTATTTTATTTTACACTAGCCTGCGCATTTACCCGTTTTCTCCAGTTTTCTTTCTTTAAACGGTGATAACTTTTGTTCCCGTGAACCGATTTTGATACGTACTGCCCAGGGCCCGTATTCTTGACGGCCTGTGAGGTGAGTAGTCACCGGTGAGTATTTGCCTCCCCACTTTTCACATGGTTCAAGGCAGGTGAGAAGTACGAAATTTGTTCACACTCACGGGCACGGGTGCCAAGAATACACGCCCAGGAATGCACCAGTGAAAGTCTCATCAAAATCAGTCCAGTAGTTTTTGCATCATGCTGGAACAAACAGACAGACAGACATAAAAAATTATAAAATAAAAAAAAAGATTAAGTGAGTGTGAATTTCCTTCAAATTGAAGGTACAGTTGATTTAAAAAAAAACTCATACATGCAGTTTTTCCTATGCCACAAAATTTAGCTTTCCATTAGTGTATACTATTATAAGGCACAACCAGCTTAGTATGTCTGACAGCTTAAAATTCAGTGTGACATCCTTAAAAATGCCACAGATATCAACATTTACAAAAGTTCAAATTATCACTCGAGTTATAGAAGACGCCTGGTCTATAAGAAGAGCGGCCACACATTTGGGAGTTGATAAAATGACGATAATACGATGAAAAAAGCGCTGGATTGAAAATAATTCTACGGATAGGAAAGATGGATCAGGACGGCCAAAAGTAAGTTCTAAAGTGCAAGATTTGAGACTTATTGACCATCTCAGACAAAATCCTTTTTCAACGTCGGTTAAAGCAGCTAATGTAACATTATTTCCGGGTTCTTTAGCAACAGTAAATAGAAGAGTAACGAAATCAGAAGTATCTTGTCGAGTTGCTGCAAAGAAGCATTTTCTAACAGAAGAACAAAAGCAGGCCAGAGTGATTTTTGCACTGAAAAATGTTCTTCGTGATAATGACTTCAGGAGGAAGGTGGTTTTCACTGACGAAAAAATTTTTCAATCATCTTCAAGCAGCAGGAGAATTTTAGTTTATCGTCCACCAAATTCTAGATTTGAACCCGAATATACAAACCAAATTAAAAATGCTGGTAAACATGTGGGGCTGGTTTAGTGCTAGAGGTTTGAGTTTTTTTTTGAGAATCGAAGGAAGATTCAATAGTGAACGATATATTGAAATCCTTGAAAAAGTTATGCTGCCATCTGTACAGGCTTTACATGAAAATAATGACTTCGTTTATCAGCAGGACAACTGTCCAGTACACACGGCTAATGTTGTTCGCCAATGGTTTCAGAATAATAATATAGAAACACTTCCTTGGCCAGGCAACAGCCCTGACCTTAACCCAATGGAAAATATATGGGTCGAATCGTTAAAATAATATACCAAAGGAATTGGAGACCACGAAATGCTGAAGAGTTAAGCGATGCTATTTATCGCGCATTGAATCAGCTCTCAGAAGACCATCAGTATTTTCAAAATTTAACCTTTTCAAAGCCCAGACGTTTGCAGTCTGTAATAGAGAAAAATGGTGATCCTATTAAATACTAAATTATTTATTTTAGTTCTTTTTTAAGTTAAAATAATTAGTATTAAGTTTACCATCGTTTTTGTCCTAATCCAAGTTTCCTATTCGTTGAATTGTTTTCAATCCAGCGCTGTTTCCATCGTATTATTGTTATTTTATCAACTCCAAAATGGGTTACCGCCCTCTTTATAGAACAACCTTCGTTCGTTACTCGACTGATAATTTGATATTGTTCAATAAAGACTTTACTAAAACATTATTTTTGCTGATTTTTGAGTATTATGCAAAATTTAATATAAAAATAAGGTTGCCTTTAATTAAGGTAAAAAAATATTTTCAGTTTTGGAGACCTTTTTTAAGCAATATAAAAAATTGTCGTAAATCAAGTCAACACCGTTTTCAACTAAACAGGTGGTGATCAAGTGTACATCTGCCGATTCTGCAATTTGAAAAATGGTTGTCTTTTACATGAATCCTGTGTCAGATTTTTGCATCATCATTCCATCTCCTAATTCCTAACACCGTACTGATGAGCACCACAAGTGCGAAATCCGGATCTACGGTTACCATTAACTTTTTTGCGGAAAAATTATAAAAGTTAGATTTTTGTTATCTATATTGTTTGATTAGAACCAAGAATTAAAAAAAATATTTAACATACAGAAATGTTTTTTCTAGAGATTTGGTATATGTATATTATCTTTTTTGTGGGCACATCAAAATCGCAAGAAATGTCAATACGGTACAATTTTTTTTTAAATATTACCTGGACCATGAGGTCCTTCCGGTTCATGTGGTCTTTGCGGTCTCTTGTGTTCGCCTGTTTCTAAAATTAACAATAATTAAACATTTATTTAGTGTGAAAATCATTCTAATATGATTGTTAAGTTAAGCATACTTTTGCACGTGCAGCAAGCGTATATGTTTTACAAAAAATTATTTAAAAAAAGTTAAAACGAAAAATATTAGTAAAAGAAAACGGATCTGGTTATATAGTACTCACTTTTTTTTAAATCTAGTTTAAAAAAGTTTAATGTGGTATGTACACACCTTGGTACATACCTATATGACTGTATGACTATTTTAAAGATTTTTAAAGTAAAATAACTTATTGCTAACTAGGTTAGCATCTTCAGGACAAATTTGAAACGCGTGAAGAGAGGAAAAAATATTGCATTTCGGTAAAGTGGTAAAATTTTTTAGAAGTACTTGGCTTACCTGGAACGTGGTCGTCTGGTCCCGGCCCCCACGTAAAATGTGGTTTCTGTCCTGCAATTAATAAAATAAAAACTCTAATTTGAATTTTATTAGGTATGGTTTATAAGTTTTACAGAAACTTTCAATATTTTTAAAGCAAGATAACCTTATTCCAAAAATTTTGCTGCCTAACAAAACAAAAATTGGGTGTCCGAGAAAAAAATAACTGATTTTGGATCGACTAAATATACAACCCACTGGTTCAACGTAAATTAATTAATAAATTTTTTTTTGATCTAATGAGCATTTGCACCAACCAATTAAGGGTAGCCCTAGCATTCGGAAACCCCTAAATTTAGGTAGGGGTCGATTTTAGTTTGCTTCAATGTTTAGGTGACAGTCTAGGTCAAGGGTCGGCAACCTGCGGCTTGCGAGCCACATGCGGCTCTTTGGATCTGAAACTGCGACTCTTTAGTTCCATATTCCATATTATTATGCGAGTACTATTTATTTATTGCAAAAAAAATGTGTAGCTCTTAAAAAACTTTGAAATTTTGTAAATTGTAACTTTTGATTCTTCCGACTAAAAAGTTGCCGACCCCTGAGTCTAGGTAATACCCTAAATCTAGGCAATCGATTTCCACCCCCCAACCCTTACCTAATGTCTATCTACAATAAACCTAACCTAAAATTTTTTAGGTTGTTTTAGTAACAATCAATATTTTGACGGATGTGAAGAGATTGTTGGTAACGGATTTCCTGGACAAATCCATGCTGCAAGTCTGCGTGCTGCATTCAAGTTTATTTTTTAAATCTTATTTATATTCCAGTGTTTTATATTGTAGTGAAGGGGCATGTGTAAGTCCGTGGGACTTTTAATGAAGGAGTTTTGTGACTATGTGGGAATGATAGCTTTTTAGTCACACAATCAAGTGTTACCGGGTGTTTTGTTCGCATCCGTGTAGAAGGAGTTGATATGATGTCATCTTTCAAGAAGGCGGCCACAAATCATAAAAAATACATCTTTCGCAACCAGGCCATGATTATATTCGATTCCATATAATTCGAGGACGGGGATTCCAAAAAATTACTTTTAAGGTCATCCGACATTAAATGAAACCTTGAAAATCGCAATAAACAAGATTTTTGCCATTTTCTTTTCAAAAAATCTTAATAATTCGACGTTTTGTCAGAACAGCTTCAAATGTACCTCAAACTATTAAGCATGTATGCCAAATTCAATCCTTAGAGTTTAATGCAGTTTGCAGCTTTATGAAGAGAACCAAATTTGACAGCAAAGATAAGGAGGTCAAGTCCAACAATTTTGTGAAATAAATTTTTTTTCAGCTATGACGTGTTTCAATGAGGCGGCTGATATATCAAAATGGCGACCAATAACATTTTATTTTATCCAATTTCGTAAAAAAGTAAAAATGACAAGGTGGCCATCAATTCTTCTTGACATATCTCCGCTTACTATAAAAAAAAAGTTTAGTTGATGCATAATTCCGATTGACCTTGAAAATACCATGTAAAATTGAAAAACCCGCTTTTTATAGTGTTTTTTCCAATTTGCCACTACGCAAAAACTTTAAGTGCCGGGGATTAAATTAACATGTTAGCCATAAAAAACACTTCATTTTAAACCTCCCTACCATTCTTTTTGATCTGGCGAAAATGGCAAAAATCGTTTGTTTTTTTGCAATATTCAAGGTCATTTGAGGTCGGATGACCTCGAAAATGATTTTTTTGGAATTCTCCTCCTCGAGTTGTATGAAATCGAGTATAATCACGCACCGGTTGCAAAAATTGTTTTTTTATGATTTCTCGACCGCCATTTTGGAAAATGGGATCTAAAACACCTAGTCCAGAATATGGTAATATATATCTAACTTCTGCTAACTCTTTAGTAGGTAATTTAAATAACTTTGTTGGCTAGACAAGTGAGTGGAACATAGAATTCAAAGCTGGTTTTTCAATTTTACATGGTATTTTCACGGTCAATGAAGGTCATGCATCAACTAAATTTTTTTCATATTAAGCAGAGATAAGTCAACAAGAATTGATGGCCACCTTGTTATTTTTACTCTTTTCCGTAATTGGATAAAATAAAATGTGGTTATGGAACAAAACTTTATTTAACAAAATTGTTGGGCTTGACCTTCTTATCTTTGTTACCCAATTTGTTTTTCTTGGCTTTAATAATTGATGAATAGTGCCCTTTAGTATGTTATTTTTGCAATTTGTTAATTTTGCTGGGGTATTTTTCAAGGTCATGAAGCTTTAAATTGCGTCAAACTCTAAGGACCCAATTTGGCATACATGTTTAATAGCTTGGGGTGCATTTGAAGTTGGTCTGACAAAACGTCGAATTAATATTTTTTGAAGAGAAAATGGCAAAAATCTTGTTCTTTGCAATTTTCATGGGCATTTAAGGTCGGATGACCTTGAAAGTAAATTTTTTGAAATTCTGGTTCTCGAATTATATGGAATTGACTACAAGCATGCCCCGATTGCGAAAGTTGTATTTTTATAATTTTTGGCCGCCATCTTGAAAGATGTCGTCATATCAACCCCTTCTACACGGATGCGAATCAAACACCCGGTAGCACTTTGTGTCACTAAAGAGCTATCAATTCCACATAGTCACAAAACTCCTTCATAAAAAATCCCACGGGATAGAAATTATCGATATATGCCCCTACACTATTGCTCAAATAATAAAAAAAATGTAATTAAAATAACGTAAATAATAATATACATGGCACCAAAAAATCGGGAAATGGCAGATATCGATAGAAAGTAAATCGAAAGGTAAAACTGGAGCAAATTTTTTTACATAATAGTTACATCTCTTACAATCAAGGTAATTTTGACGTCATGTAAATAATGTACTCTTTATGTAACTACTAAATGGTAGGAGATACGAAAAGGTTTAAATTACGGCAAAGGTACGTAAATTAACGCTTTGCTCAAAACCAGAAAACAACAAGTTTACACATTCCGGGTAGTTACGGAAAAACCCGAAATCTTTATTTTTGGTTTTTTATTTTTCTTCGCCCTTATTCTTAAAGTTGTCAAAAAACGCTTAAAACTTTGTACAGGCTCTTTTTTTAAGATCTACCTAATGAGAGGTCCGTTTTCGAGATTTGACATTTCAGTGTGAGAGGAGCACTATCAATTTTGTTTTTTCTTATAGACACATGCTTTTTTTCTCCTGCCGTTTGGTGCACAAAGGATGACAGATATTCTACAACCTCATCATCAGCCCAAATTCAAAGGTTAAAAAACAAAAAAAAACAAATTTTTATAACGCTAAACTGTCATTTTTAAAATGTTAAAAAAAGTACTGCAATAGGGTTTCCAAAATATCTTGAGTAAGTTAAAACCAAAATTAAATTTGGGCTGATGATGGTCAATAAACCCAAAACGTAAGGTGACTTGTCAAAATAAGCTTGCAAAATGTTATGTGTCATTGTTTATAAAGCAAATGGCAGGAGAAAAAAAAGGACGAGTCCATAAGAAAAAATGAACACGACAGTGCTCCTGTCACACTAAGATGTTAAGTCTCAAAAACGGACCTCTCACTAGGTAGATCTTAAAAAAGTGCCTGTAGAAAGTTTTAAGCGCTTTTTGACAGCTTTAGGAATAAGGGTGCAGAAAACTAAAAACTAAAAATGAAGATTTCGGTTTTTTCCGCCTATCTCCGGAACTGGAATTTGTTAACTTTTTTTTTAGTTTTGAGCAAAACATCAAATTGCGCAACTTTGCTCTAATTTAAACCTTTTCGAATCTCCTACTGTTTACGAGATCCCCATGGTGAGCATCGAATTTGAAAGACCCTGTATATATTTATAACATAAATTTTATATAAATATTATGTATTTTAATGTAACATTTATGTTATATTGTGTATATAATATATATACTTCTAATGTCACAGCAAGGTAAAAAGTACCTTTCAATTAACTCTGTGTTTTGGACTTCCATTGTCGATATCTTATTTATACACGACGTTTCGATCAGTACAATCTCTGATCGTCTTCAGGTGCAAACTACAATCAATTCTTAAGGCTACATACTTATATACTATGGGAAATCACTCAACCGTGAAGTTTAAGAAGTTGTCTTCGCCCAAGGAGGGCCTTCCAAATATTTCGAATTTCAACACTTGGTTTACTGAAAATACCTGATTCTGCCCAATAAAGGCAGCTTCAAGGAATTTTCTTTTATTCCAGTGTGACTCCTTGTGTGAAATCTTTGCTTCTGTCCACTTCATTCGGTGTTGTTTTGACCATGATTCCTGATTTCGTGGTTTGAGTATTCGTCTGTCTGTTGTTTTGACCATGATTCCTTAAGCCTAACAGATAGTGGTCTTTTTGTTTCGCCTATGTATGATTCAAGAAACTTGGTAAATGCATTCCTTCTTTTGTTTGTTCTTCGGTTTTGTGTTACTAAGAAGGCTTCGAATTGTATTATTAGATTTAAAAGCTGTTTTAATAATAAAGTTGTTAGCTACTCTTCAAATTTTCTCTGATTCTCTTTTAACGTATGGAATTGTAAGGAATGCATTTGCCTGGTTTTGGTCTTGTATTCTCTGTCCTGTTTGTTGAAATTTAGAAATAGTATATGTTAGAAGTTTAAGGCTGTAACCATTCTGCTGCAGACCCTTCTTAATGTTCCTTATTTCGATAAAGTTCTTATTATGCCTCGTTTGGTTGTAGCAGAATGATTTGAACCTTGATTTAAATATTGTCCTGTGTGAGTGAGTTTAGAATAGACTGTTGTTCTGATGTTGCTTTCTACTCGTTTGACAAGTAGATCAAGAAAAGGAATTTGACAATTTTGCTCCAACTCCATTGTGAATTTAATGGTGGGTCTTATGTTATTTATATAGGTGGTGAAGAAATTCTGAAAGTTGTTGGTCATTCCCGTTCCAGAAAATAAAAGTATCATCAACATATCTCAGCCAGAGCTTAGGTTTATATGTTGCGGTATCAACCGCGTGTGATTCGAACCACTCCATGTAAATATTGGCCACCACTGGCGAAAGCGATGAACCCATTGGCAGACCGTCATCCTGAGCATAAAACCTATCTTTCACTTGAAAATAAGAGTTATGTAGACAGCACTTCAACAACTCCATCACTCCCTCCAGTGGTAGGCTGGTACGTTCATAAAGAGTTTCGTCAATAACCAGTCTCTGTCTAATAATATCTAGCGATTCCTTTATCGGGACATTGGTGTATAGACTTTCGACATCAAAACTGACAAATCTATCCTCGGGTCCTAAAACAAAAGATTTAAGAATATTAACAAAATGGTTGCAATTACCGAAAAAATAAAAATAAAAAAGTTTTCTGAAATATCTCCAAATTATTTATTTATTCCTTTTTTCCTTGGGGAGGAAAAAGCAAAAATTTTCGTAAAAGAACTTGGCGCTAAAATCCGCTAATCATACCGTGAACGATCTACCTATTTTTTTGAATTCAGAGAGGCTTTAAACACTGCCGGTCTTACAGCCTTTGGACGGGGTGTTCTGTCTCTAGTTCACTGCACAAAGCGTCCATCTGCTTTGGGTTTATTATATAACTTTTGTTTATGTATTAAGGTTTATTTTATAGTTTTAATTTTTATTGTGACATAAGAAAAAAAAGTCATATAACAGGAAGTTAGCATGTTCAGGAAAAGATCTAAACAATTTTAAGTATTAACGTAGAGATGCAAACTTATGGCAGAACACATGTAGAGAGTGAAAAATAGTACATTTCGGTGAAGTAATAAAATGTTTTAGAAATCATTGGCCTACCTAGATCGTGGTCGTCTGGTCCTGGCCCCTTTCCTGCAATTAATAAAATAAAAACTTTAGTTTGAATGTTATTAGGTATGGTTTATAAGTTTTACAGAAACTTTCAGAGCCAAATATTTTTAAATCAAGACAACCTTATTCCAAAAACAAAAACAAAACAAAACAAAAATTAGGTGCCCAAAAAAAATAACTGATTTTGGATCGACTAAATATAGAACCCGCTGGCTCAACATAAAATAGTTACTTTTTTTCGATCTAATGAGCATTTGCACCGACCAATTTAGGGTAGCCCTAGCACTCGGGAGCCCCTAAATTTAGGTAGGAGTCGATTTTAGTTTGCTTCAATGTTTAGGTGACAGTCTAGGACAAGGATCGGCAACCTGCTGCTGGCGAGCTACATGCGGCTCTTTGGATGTGATAATGCGACTCTTTAGTTTCATATTCCATATTTTTATTCGAGTACTATTTATTGTTGGCAAAAAAAATTGTAGCTCTTAAAAAAACTTTCAAATTTTGTAAATTGCAAGTTTTGATTTTTCAGAGGAAGTAAAACACGCAATATCTTCAGCTAAAAACAGAAAAGCGGTAGGGCAAGACGAAGTATACACTGAGGTTTTAAAGCTAATAAAAACGAAGATTCGCTAAATACGCTGGTCAAACTTTTTAACTTGATTTATCGTAGCGGTAAAATCCCTGCTGACTGGCTAAAATCAACGTTTGTTACGCTACCTAAAAAACATTCAGCAAAGAAGTGTAGTGATTACCGCCTAATCAGCCTAATGAGCCATATGTTAAAAATATTTGTAAAGATCCAGAAAAGAATGTATGGGAAATGCGAATCCTTTATAGGCGACACGCAGTTTAGATTTCGTGGTGGGTTCGGGACAGGAGAGGCCTTGCTTGACATTCAAGTCTTAGTTCAGCGGTCTAGGGATCTGTCAGTGCCAGTATATGCCTGTTTCATAGATTATGAGAAAGCATTTGATCGAGTCCAACACGAAAAGCTCATAGAATCGCTAAAAGAAGTTAGTCTAGGTGACCGAGTTCTAAAGATAATCGCTGATCTATACTGGAATCAGACTGCTCAAATAAAGGTTGACGGCCAACTCTCCAAATAAGAAGAGGAGTGCATCAAGGTTGTATATTGTCTCCGCTGTTGTTTAATATCTATAATAACAAAATAAGAGAGAATGCACTTCATAACTGCAAAGAGAGTTTGACCATAAACCACAAGAACATACGATATGCCCACGACACTGTCATAATAGCAGACACGCTGGAAGGCCAACAAGAATTGTTGAATCAAATTGGTGCCAAAAGTTCCCAATTCGGGCTTAACTTAAATGTTGGAAAAACAAAATGGATGGTCATATCCAAGGAAATGAATATCCGAGGAACGTTAGAAGTAAATGGGCAGCAAGTCGAACGCGTGGATTCATACAAATACTTAGGTTTTCTCCTCAATGAGAACTGGGACAACATACAGGAAGTTCGTGCCAGAATTGAATAGGTCAGATCATCTTTTATCAAAATGAAATCAGGGTTGTTTAGTCGTGATCTTAATACCACTCTCCGAATTCGTGTGCTTCGGTGTTATGTTTTTAGCATCTTATATTATGGCACGGAAGCATGGACACTGACTGAAGCCATGTGCAAAAGGTTGGACGCATTCGAGATGTGGTGTTATCGTAGAATATTAAGGATATCTTGGATGGACCAAGTAACTAATATGGATGTTCTGCTTAGAATAAATAAAGAGCTTAAAGTTTTTTTTACCATCAAAAAACTATAAATTGAATATTTTGGCCATATTTTGAGAAATGGCAAATATAAACTCTTAAAATTGATAATAGAAGCCAAAATTGAAGAAGAGGTCCGGGTCGTAGACGGATATCATGGCTTAAAAATCTTAGACAATGGTATGGTGTTAGTACTACGACACTTTTCCGAATCGCGCTGATGATAGCCAACGTTCGAAGAGAGCATGGCACTTGAAGAAGAAGATTCTTCCGACTCTAAAAGTTGCCGACCCCTGAGTCTAGGTGATACCCTAAATCTAGGTAATCGATTTCGACCCCCTAACCTAACCTAAAGTAACTTCCATGTTCTGCATAATACCATACACAAAGTTTCCTTCTTATTACGTAAATATGATGTAATTAAAGAAACAACTTATTATATGTAAATATTACGTAAATTTTATGAAAACATTTTTATGTAAATTTTTTGACTTTAGATTTAAGTAAATACTATATTAATGTAACAGATGTGTTTGCTGGGAAGTTGTGTATACTTTTTCCAACGACTCACTGATATTGAGGACGATCAACAAGTATCTTTTTGGTACTCCGTAGAAACCATTTTTGTGTGATTCACAAAATTTCTTTCTTTTTTCTGGGCACAGGGTGAACTAATATTATTATAAACGATTACGGTGGGATTTACTAAAAAGGTTTAGTCTATTTTAGAACGGTCCTAAGTTTAAGTGAAATTTTTGATTTTAAACCAACCCTCCCTGAGTTTTGGACATAGTTTGATTTATAAGAAGAATTTTAATAAATTTGTTTATTGAATAATAATCTTAATACAATCTTTTGTTGGATTTAAGAGGAAATTTTAAATTTAGAAGGAAAGAAAATTAAAAAATGTAAACCCACGCGGCTTTTAAATAGTAAACACTCTGTAGAATAAATTAACATTGGGGCTATATGTCAATCTAGTTAAAACTTACCCTTGTTAATTCATTTTTCCAATTAATACTTGATGTCACACAACGATTTAGATGGGTAATAATAGAATAAGGAGTAGATTAATTTTGTATTTATTTAAAAGGTGTTTTTATTTATGAAATTTATTAAAAAACTTAAATGCAAGTTTCTTTTACATTTCTATCAGTGTCGAAATGTCAGTTTAAAAATATTAGCGCTGCGTTCAGTCACAAACAGCGAGTTCGGATCTTTTACCTCTGCTTTCACCTTGGCTTGCACCAACCTCTACTGATGAAAGCTACATCTTTAAAATAAGTGGGCTTTGAGTAGGGAAAATTTTTTTGACTGAGCTTTTAGATAACTTCAATGTTTTAGTTTCAGTTTGTAAATAAATTAATATAGTAGTTCTGGGTTTTTTTTGTTTGACATATTTTTCGTGCATAATCAGCGACCTTCACTTCTGTTTGTTTTTCCTTGTAGTGCCCTCATAAATATATTTTTGGTGCTGAAAACGGGTTCAAAATATGGCATTTTTCTGGACAAAATAGGAGGTGTTTTATTGGGTTATGAACAACTTGGGATATTAAATAAGGTAAATTAATCCTTGTAGAAACGGTTACTTAGAGGATTTTCGATTTAAAATTGGTCCTGGTTCTGGTTAAACCAGAACCGGAACCGAACTTTTCGATTTAAAACAATGACGTCACAGTTGCAACCCGGTTATAAAATTTTAGAAACAGCCTAGGAGACTGGTTCGGCTCTTTGGTTGCAAACATAATCCCTACAATTTTGCAAAGTTATAGGTAGTCTTTTTTTGAGTAAAATCAAAGATATCTTCACAATATTATAAATGACGTCATTATTTTAGAACCGCTGTCAAAAAACAATGTCATAGTTGCCAACCAAAACCGGGACCAATTTTTATAATCGAAAATCCTTTTAGGGAAATTATAAATGAACTTATTACCAAAGACCACAAAACAATCCTTTCTGGAGGTTATAAATTTAAACCACCCCCCTGAGGTGGTCTAAAAAATCATTATAATCTTAAAGCCAAATAATGAAGCTATTATGTGCTAAATTTTTGGCGTATTCACCATTAGCCATTTTGAAAAATGTAAAAAAAATTAGTTTTAGGGCATTTTCTCCTAAAATATGGTGTATCTTTTAAAAAAAGCAGTTTTTCAGTGATATTTTGCAATAAAAATATAAAAAATAATTTCGTGTCTTTTCTGTATAAGTGTTTTTTGAAAATTGGTTTTAGAATTTAGTACCCCCACAGCTGTAAATATTTAGACCTGTGGGGGTACTATTTTAGATCTTAGTAAATCTCACTGTTAAGGTTAGTAAACATAGACAAAAGCAGAAAAGTCTGTAAATAATTACACAATGCTTACCTTTAGGAGGCGGATATGGCGGGGGCACCCATTTAGGCTGAACTTTATCTGGTGGAGGCTTTTGTTTGTCATTATTTTTGCTTTAAAAAAAAACGTTAGTATTAATAAAGATGAAGAATAGTTCTAGAAATATCTATTAGAATATAGTAAATATCCCAAGAACTGTTAAATTTTAGCTAATTAACAACTTTACCTCGAGAGATTTCTTATTTCTTTAAATTTCCATTTACTGGAGAGTCCAATAAGACTGGGAAACTGTTTGCCCCCTCCCCCAGTCTTATCAAACCACCCTGTATATTGACTGACGGGGAACTTACTCTCGCACGGGATAATCATCATAGTCGTTATCTTCATAGTCATCAGCTTCATCATCATCGTAGTAATTCGAACCGTCATCATTATGATCATATCTAGAGAAGCCTGATCGACCTTTTCGGGCATTGCTTAAAGAAAAAACATAATAAAGGGTGGGCCAAAAAAGTTGTCACTTTTTGAGGACGCTCTAACTTTGGACCCAATCAGCTGATTTTCGAAATTTTTAGCTGTTTTTGTATAAAAAAAAAGTTGAAACTTTACTGAAGCGACTCAAAATTTGACGGAGAGCTTTAAAAAATGAGTAAATTTCAACCCCTCTGCGAAAAATGTGTGTGCCACCCTGGAATTGATTTTTGTCAATGAAGCCCTACACTTTCTTCGCCTATCGAGGTATCAATTATTTAAATTGGTTATAGGATAAAAAAGTTATACAAATTTTAAACCAGGAGTATTTAGACCATACATTGTAATGCCTGGAGGAAGGTGCACTTAGTCGTCCGATTTTGAATTTTAGGCTTGTTGATAAGACAAGACATGAGTAACAAATAATTAACAATACAACATAAAGTTTTATGTTTTAAAGCTCTAACCCAAGGCCCTAAATGAAAAAAAAATTAAATAATTCAAATGAATCAAGCGCGACCACTTCCAAATATGTTGCACTTGTTTACGATGAATGCCTTCGGAACGTGGTAACGTGGTAGGCGGCCCCGCTTATTCGGGCTCTAGAATCAACTAAACCAACTGATTCACACTGTTTTTTTAGTGTCGCGTGCGGTGTATTTTAATTAATTACATCGCGGCCGGGTCGGATGAAGCTTTTTTATTTATTCTTATTTCATTTAAATATCATCCCAAAGAAATAATTATGTATGCAAACTAAAAAAACATAGTATTACATTTACAACTTACATTTAATCGACTTAACACTGGAGAACAAAAAAAATGCAACACCAGAAAGGACAAATATTTTTAAAGTAATTTGTTCATATATTAATACATCAGGGTGCTCTTAGTAATTGATTACATCTCCAAGAAGATTCCTCCATGATAATCATCAAAAAATTAATAATGAGTGGCTCCTCCATGGTTATTTATGCACTCGTTTGTTCTATTGGACATTGACAAAATAAGATGGTTTTTATCATATTGAGGAACACTCATCCAAATCCTCCTTACGGCATTCCAGAGTTCATCTAAGTTTCCAGGGAGACGTGGTAATCGAATAAGATTGCGCCCTATCATATCCCATACGTGTTTGATAGGCGACAAGTCAGGCGATCTTGCTGGCTATTCCAAAGTCTCTATACTAAGTTCATGTAAGAAATCCATTGTTTCACGAGCAATATGCGGTCTGGCGTTATCTTGTTGAAAGATCGCATTTGAGATAGTTTGTAGGTAGGGATGTAAAACTGGGTGCAGCATTTCATCGATATATCGCCGAGCAGTCAGATTGCCGTTAATGAGGACTAGAGGTGATCTGCTTCCTAAATATATAGCACCCCATACCATGATACTTTGCTGTCTTGCTGTATCACGTTCAACAGCAAAGTCCATATTTCGTCTCTCACCTCGAAATCGCCTAACCCTCATGCGTCCATCATGGCCGCCTAAACATACCTGGATTCTTCGCTGAAGCTTATGGTATTCCATTCGTCATTCCAGTTTTGCCGAGCTCTGCACCACTCCAAGCGGCGAGCCTTATGTTGTGGTTTCAAAGGTAGCACCAAAAGCGGACGGTAAGCCCTCAGCCCCATACTTGGCGTATACTGTCCCTTCGATTTCTGAGAGCAAGAAGTCTGAGAGGCCGTAAATCACGACCTTGTAAGAATCCGCACGACGTCTATAGGTCTCATCATTGGACCACCTTCTCCAAACTCTTACCACTGTTGATGGATTCGCATTAACCCTTCTTGCAATTTTCCGTAAACCAAAACCAGCCTCTTTCATGCCCACGATGCGCCCATTTTTAAAGTCGTTTAAATTATGAAATTGTCGGCGACCGCGAACTCTTGGCATTTTTATTTTTTAAGTAAACTGTAAGCAATCCAAAAAGACCAAAAACTACGAGAAAAATGATTTAAAATTTTCAGAAAAGGTCTTTTATGTGTTGTTTGATTTTGAAAATGAATAGAAAAAATCTGTGAAAAAAATTTGGTTAAGTTTTGTATAGAGCTAAAACCTTTCGCGAACGCATTTGATTTTTTCATATTTTTTTTTATTATTAAATTAGTAAGTGTCTGTAAAAAATTAACCAAATGTATATATTTATATTATTGTGCATCTGGCTGTATGTACAAGTAGTTTCTTCCTGTAGCCACCGTCTGCGCTCGTGTCGCTGTCAAACAATGTTCCTCAAGTATAACACAGTATCGGTCACTCTCGCGTAGCTATTACTTTCTCTATGTATAAAACTACGGCAACTCTACGCTAGATTTTTGACAGTTATTGTTTTACCAGAGATGAGTAACTGGATTTGACAGTTGCTAGGGATATATTTAAAAACCAATTGTGTGTTGGCAATGATAGTTACGAACCCCTGACAATAAATAATTTTGTCACTGTCAAATTTTTGATTAAGAAACGTCCCGTTTAAAAATGGAATTTTGCTGTATCAAAAACTGTAAAAATACGTGCTTCGACGAATTTGTATTATTCCGTTGTCCAACGGAGAAAGAAACTCAAGAAAAGTGGAAAGAAAATATGCATTTACCAAGCTGGAAAATTAATAAAAATAGCCGAATTTGCAAGGTAAGTGAGCTATAAGCAGTTGGTACAAACATACGCATTTAGCATGTACCTTGTTAATAAATAGACACTTAAAGTAAATATTTCAACGCATTCGTATCGGTATACGTAATGCGTTCGAAACAAAGTCATTCTTCACTTGTTTATGCGATGTTTCGAACGATGCCCGCTTTTTTGAAGGGTGCGATGACAGGACTGCTGATTGAAATCGTTGCGTACGTTCGTGGGTCCCTAACGATACGTACATCCTTCCGTACGCAACGAGATTCTGTCATCACACCCGTCAAAGAAGTAGGCATCGTTCGAAACATGGCATGAGCAAGTCAAAAATGTAGCGTATTTTGACTTTGTTTCGAACGCGTTACGTATACCGATACGGATGCGTTAAAATATTTACTTTAAGTGTACGGATGCGTTAAAATATTTACTTTAACTGTCTATTAACACATGTTTCCGTGTTTTATTGTAAGAAAAAGAGTAACAAAAATATAAATCAATGGGAGTCTTTATATTGTATCTATTATTTACATTTTTAATATCTCCGCTTGTATATTCACTGTTGGTTTTTGTTTTTTTGTCAAAACTTGACATATTTTACTAACCAGAAAAAACAATCCTTTAAAAACTGTCTGGGGAAATTATAAAAAGAGACAACGAAACATCAGTCCATTTTATAAAATCGCTTTTACATGCAAATATGAAAAAAACTAAAAAGAGAGGGCAATATGGGGAAATATCTGGTAAAACAATAACTGTCAAATATATAGAGGGCCTCTACTCTAGGCTAAAGGGCACTGAAGAGGTAGGATTTAACTGGCTATTTACTTGAGAACGGTGTTGGATAGGCTCGTTAGCTGTTACATCAGTTAATTATAGTAAAATCAGTTTTACTTACTACGCTATCATTATGGACAAACTAGCTGCACAAGCCACCACCAATAAGGTAATCACAAGTTTCACCGCAAGCCACGTTTTTTCGTCAATCTTTAGGGCCATTTTCTTTTAAATTGAGTAAAACCTTTCCAAGTCACAATTTGACAAACGATGACATCTTTTGTGAAACTCAATCTATGTCCATAGCAACGAAAATGCATGTTGGTGGTCCTAGTTGTATGGTTGACGTCCGTAGAGTGCCCCACAGTGGATACTGAAAAGTGAATTCGTGATTTGTTGGAAAATAAACAGTGCGATTTATTAAGATCTAAAATAGTACCCAAAGTTGTTCATTAATCGATAAAACACCTCCAATTTTGTCCAGAAAAACACCATGTTTTGAATCCGCTTTCAGTACAAAAAATATATTTTTGAGGGACCTACGAGGCAAAACAAACATAAGTGAAGGTCACTGATTATGCACGAAAAATATACCAAACAAAAAAACCCAAAACAACTATATTAATTTATTTACAAACTGAAATTAAAACATTGAGGTTATCTAAAAGCTCAGTCAAGAAAACTTTCCTTACTCAGAGCCTACTCATTTTTAAAGCTGTAGCTTTCATCAGTAGAAGTTGGTGCAAGCCAAGGTGCAAGCAGAGGTAAGAGATCCGAACTCGCTGTTTGGATTTGAAAGCAGATGATATTTTGAAACTGACATTTCGACAGTGACAGAAATCTAAAGAAAAGTTGCATTTAAATTTTTTTAATACATTTCATAAATAAAAACACCTTTTAAATAAATACAATATTAATCTACTCCTTATTTTATTATTACCCATCTAAATCGTTGTGTGAAATTAGGTATTAATTGGAAAAATTAATTAACAAGGGTAAGTTTTAATTAGAGTGACATATAACTCCAATTTTAATTTGTTCTACAGAGTGTTTACTATTTAAACCCCGTGTGGGTTTAAATTGTTTAATTTTCTTTTCTTCTAAGTTGAAACTTTCTTCTTAAATCCAACAAAAGATTGGGTTAATATGATTATTCAATAAACAAATTTATTAAAATTCTTCTCATTGTTGGGGTTGTTTAAAATGTTTAAAACCAAAAATTTCACTTAAACTTAGGACCGTTCTAAAATAGACTAAACCCTTTTACTAAATCCCACCGAAAGTGTTTGAAACTACAATGACATATAGTGTGCCACAAAAATCTGAAATAATTGATTTTCTGGGAGAACTATATTATTTTTTAAAAAAAGCTTATCTCGTTATATAGGTTTCCCAAAAATAAAATATGGCACAAAAATATATTTGTTTTTATTATTTTTAATTAAGCACCCTGTATATTATCTCATTTGCTGAATCTTTAAGAAACTGCAATGGGCCCATAGAAGCAGCCCAAGTATCCAAAATAAAGGCAGCCAACTTCGACTTCGGCTGTATTTTCATATTTACGCGTATGAGGTCAAAGTGACGACTTTTAGGCTTTTAGAATTATTTGTTTTTAATTGTCGTACCCTAGCTACGACCAACGAATAATACTAATTTTACCAGCATCTTTGAATGGCTTATTTACGGTCCTAGGATAATAATAAAGCTTAGACGTAAACCACAAGATGGCGTGACAAGCCATGAAACTTTATTTTATAAGAGCACTAATTGACGCCAAAAAGTGTATTATTTTTCAATATTCTTAAGACAATAAATATCTATTAAACGTAAATAAATCCAATATAATTTTAGTACCTAACCAAAAATAGGTTAAATTGACATTTTTAAGAAAAAGAAACCTTGGTTTTAAAAATATACATGAAAAGTTAGTGACCATATTTGTTTTGACGTTTTAGATAGAACGTCATTGAAACTTCAGGTTATGAAGGTTGTTGACTTAACGGCGCAAGAACAATCCAGAGATAATATAAATTTGTCAATCGATTTCAATACGTCATCTACCACTCATTATCTATCTCTGGTTTCTTTACTGTATTCTCCTGTTCACAGATTGCGCCGCGAATCATTGGGGATTAGGGTCACTGGATCCTAAAACCTGCGGCTGGGACCGCAGGTCTCAGGATTCAGTGACCCTATAGGGGGATTGTTTATTTATCACCTAGGTGATCGAATTGAGAGCAGTCAAACTAGTCAAATGGCCATACACACAGACCACTTAAGGGTTCTAAAAAGTAGCTTTTCACCAAAGGAAAAATTATTAAATAAAACACAAAAACCAGGCCGACGAACTCCAAAACAAAACGACAAAACTAAGGTTATGAAGAATGTCAGGCAGACACACTGACATTGGTTAGTTGCAAATACAGTGAGTCGACCAATTTCGATGTTTGCATGGCATAAATTTTTTTTCCTGGTAAGTGGTGTTACCTAGGTATATATGCTAGATCTCTCTTAGCCGAATACATTTAGGAAAGGAGAACACTAGAAACTATGCCTAGGGTAAGCTCACAAAAAAAAGACGTGGGTGGTTCATTTTGATGGTGGCGGTATCTATAATATAACCATTTAAGTACTTTTTGATGCTAGGCATATAACTAATATTGATAGGTAACCAGTATAGTCCATGTTTTTACATTTCCGCATGTTTTAGCTTTAGAGGAAAATAATACTCAATTTGTTTTTTATTAGAGGAAGAGGATTACAAAGCTTATTAATACAATCTAGAGAGTTTTTGAAATTAGGTGTCCATTATTTGGAAAATTACAAATATTTCCAATTTAGTTTTACAGGTCTCTATAAAGGATATTTCTGACTGTTTCTGACATAATATGGGCGCGCCAATTTTGAAACACCACAAAAGCTAAAACAGTTTTTTTCAAAAAATAAACAAAATTTTAAAAAAGTACCAAGATTTGATGGAAAAACATAGTCCAATAAACAATTTAGGCAAAATTTCAGGCCATTTGGAAGTCCCGTTTCCGAGAAACATGCGGAAAAAGAATTGCCTAATAAACGGACCCAACAGCGTTGCCGGTTTAACGATGTAATTGGGCCGGTAAGAGTGTACGCGTTTGATATTTTTAATAATATCTGATATACAGGGTGGATTCTTTAAACGGAACGGTGCTTCTAGCGGGTTATAATTCGGTTTTATAAAAAAAAGTCCAAAAGCACGTCAACTGAGATTTTTAATTTTCTTTAATCGTGCTATCTTGGATTTTTTTATGTCATTTTGTTTAAGAGGTATGGCAAAAAATATTTTTTTTTTAAAATAGGACACACATTACAGATGCTTGTTATGTAAATCACTATTTTTAACGGTTTAGTTTCTGTCAAATTATAGTTCAAGTTCAAGTTCAAGTTTTTTATTGACTACGTTTTACATTGTAATTGTAGCAAGTCACTTTAACATATAAAGACACACATTTCTACAGTAATAAAAAATAAAAAAAAAATTGAATATAAACAAAAACAAGAATATAACATACATTAAATACCTATAAATCTCTAAGTATACATATATATAACGAAAGTAAAGACTTGATTTTACATAATGTAAACAATACCTAACAAAATATAATTAAACCAAGAGCAAGGACTCCTTGCATTGTTAATTCTTTACCGATTTTTGCAGGTGATGTTTGTATCCGAAAAAAATGCAACTTTCAGAGAGAAAAATTGATTTTGTGCCAGTGACACACAAAAAGGCTTCAGAGGGGTGGAAAATTGCTATTTTTGAAATGGTCCTCCGTCTTGAATTTTTCAGAGATGTCATTTTTGACAGTTCATAAATTATGAAGTATATTCTTTCCATTTGTGTATTTTTTTTAAATCGGTCTATTGGTTTTAAAGTCATAGGCGATTGAAAAAGTGTCATTTTTTCTGACCCATCCTATATTTTTCCCCTGTATTTAAACGCAAGAACTAAATAAACATAAATTTTGTGATTAAAAAGAACTATAGCTTGCATGTTTGGTATGTCTGTCGCAAGTAAGTAATATAACCCGCGTTTTGCAAAACAAGAAGTCAGTCATAACAATTTTATACAATCACGACATCGGATATGTAAATACATGACTTAGTAGATAAAATTTAAGCTTTTTTATTGATAGAGGTGTTTTTGGTATCAATGACCTGAGTATAAACTTTCTTACCTTTTTAGTATAGAGTTTAGGTATCGTTTTTCTGGGTAATGTAAAGACATTGGGAAAAATAAGAAGTCTATTGCAATTGACTGTTTTTGACTCTCTTCCGATTGTTTTCTTGCAGTTGGAAGAAAAACGAGTAAAATATGACTCACAAACTTGTTGGGAACAGTTTATTGTAGATTTCTTTAAATTGATAGCTAAAATAATCCAAGTGTTAGTTCCAACCGAATACCTAAAAAGACACAACCTCACCGCCAATATCGTACACTAATTAAACCTAAACTGCAATCTGCAAAAAAAAAGAAGAACAATATTTCAAATATGTTCCTATTTGGGACTTATTTAGATACTCTACCCCCTCCCCTCCGAGGAAAGAGGGGATAACAACATAATCACTTTTAAGATCTGATCAAAAATTCGTGTTCCCCGACACCAAAAAAAAAATCGATGATACTTAGATGGTTTGACTCCCATCCAAGAGAAAAGGGGACTCCAAACTAACAATTTTTATGTACTACAGCCTTGCCAAAAATACCGCGTCAAAACTCGTAAAAAAACTAGTGAATGTTCACGAGTTCTGGTCGGTATTTCTATAACTCCACTTTCGTTTGAAATCTCATGAAATTTTAATGTTGAAAAGAGATTCAAATTCGTCAAACATCATGAGTTTTGAAAAGTTTTTGAAATAATTTTTAATAAGAGTTGATAAGATGTCACCAGTATTTTAAAGGCTCTACTTCCTTTGGTTTTGTTAAGTTTTAAGCAGATTTTAACAAAAATTTGAATCAAAGTTAATAAGATTTCACTAGGTTTTTAAAAGACCCACTCTCCATCAGATTACATAAGAAAATCCACATGTTTTTAAGAGTTTTGAGCAGATTTTAAGATAAACAAGTTGATAAGGTTTCAATGGTTTTCAAAAGTTTACATGTTTTCAGCAGTTTTGAGCAGATAGAAATATTAAATAAAGTTAATAAGATTTCACAAGATTTCATGAGATAGCCCATGTTTTCAGCAATTTTTAAAAGACTCACCCTCCATCAGATTTCACAAGATTACATGAGAAAATCTACAAATTTTTAGCAGGTTTAAGCAGATTTTAAGAGAAAAAAGTTGATAAGATTTCACTGGTTTTGACAAGTTTTGGTAAAAATTGTCTCTTTTTACTCCTTCTTTTATAATTTGTCAAATCTCTTAAAATTTCTTGCTAGTCAAATCTGCTTAAATCTATTTGTTTTGTTTAATTTACTTTTATATAGGTACTCATAAAATCTTTTCTATTTTTATTAAAAAATTTGCATGTCAAAAAGTGATGTGCGTGTCTATTTTCTACACTTGACAAAACTTTTTACTTTAGTTCTGATGAAATCTTTCTACTGCTTGCTAAATCTCATGAAATCTTTTGTGTCTGATATAAACTTAAGAAATCTTTTAAAATATCTTGATAGTTAAATCTGTATTATATATTCTTTTTAATTTATTTTTATAGGTACTCATAAAATCTTTTAAATTCTCATCTTGCTTGTCAAATCTGGTTGGCACTTGTCTATTTTCTACGCTTTAATTACTATATAAAATCTTGTCAAATCTTCACATCACGTTAGCCTATTTCTCATAAAATCTTGTAAAATCTTCTAGAAACGTCCCTTCTTTTAGACTTGTGAAATCTTGTAAAATCTCATAAAAATCTTGCTTGCTAAACCCTATGAATGTAACATAACAACAATAAAATCTTTTAAAATCTCATAAAGACTTGATCAGTTTTTAAGAGTTTTGAAGTGGTTTTTTTAGCAGGGAGGGCAGTTCTGGCATGTAAGTGCCTTATAAATGTCACCAAATTATCAGTTTGCTGTGTTGTGGTTTCGAAAAACTCATCTAGCTGTTAAAAGCAATTTAGCGACGATTATATTGTTATAAGAATGTCCTTAAATCAACAGTTTACAGGAATATCCTACAAAAGCTCTGCTTCTTTTTGTAAGAAAAAAGTACTTTAGGCTCTTAAAGTATTGTATAGGAGTGTTTCATGCCAAATAATACAAATATTTAAATCAAAAGGGTTTTATAAGGTTTTACCTGTAATTTTGGTTTCTGTAAGAATGTTCTTCCAGCAAGAATTAAAGTTGTTCTATGGAATCTGTGCTTCTTTCTGTAAGAATATTTATACCGTTATACTTTAGGCGCTTAAAGTATTGTATAAGAGTGTTTCAGTGCCAATAATACAACGATTTTACATCAAAAAGGCTCTATAATTAGTAATTTTGCTTGATGAACATACGTTACAAGAGCAAAAAGGTGATAACCATCATATGAGATCTCTCTAATAAAATAAAAATGCACGTAAGTGGTTGATGGTGAATTAAAATATTTGGCTACTTCTCTAATTTTTCCTTGCTTTTGTGTTATCCTCATAATTGGCCAACTGCCCATTTGAAATTAAAGTTTATAATTTCGCCTTAAAGAAAGGAACTGAAAATATAACCAAGGCGGACAGGAATCCGTACAAATAAAAATTACTGTATGGTTATTGTATACTTGCTATATATATCTTTACAACAAGACGTGAATCTTGGAAATGTTCTATCTTTCTATGAATTTAACAATCTGTCCCAAAAGCAACAAAAACCTCAATAACATGAAGGTATAATTCATAAAAGTACATACAAATGATAAACCATGCAAAAATATTGCATAATTTGCTTAAAAAACGTCTTCTGTATATATTTTGTCACTTTATTTTTAGTCAGACAGTATTTTAAGCTCCAAACAGAGATATTTCAATGGCGCGTGAAAATTTTCTTAAATAAATGATAGGGATATTAATATTTTCGTTAACAAAATTGTGGTGTACGTGTTTCAAAACACGTAAAATTTTCGCGTAATATTTATTTATTGTCAAGATAGTTTTGGTGATAAGACAGTTATAGTTAAAAGCCCATTTTGTTATTTAAATATTTATTCCAACCACATTAAAAAAGCCTTTCTTCCCTTAGTTCAGGTTCTATCAATAAAAGTAAAATACTAAGAGTTACGCAGATCTTTTATACAGTTCTTATGGGTTTATCAATAGAAGTAATTTGCTCTATATGGTGGTGTCCTTGCACTTATAACCGGCCGAGTTTATTCCTGCAGTTTTTGCTGTAAGAATGTTCTTTCGGCTCTTGCAGAGAAAAAATGCTGGTTGGGATGTCACTGTAAACTTCATAATGTCACTTCGTTAACCATTTCACCCTCCAAATCTCAAAACTGCATAATATTCGCAGCTTTGGTTGAATTTGAAGTTAACCCGGTCTCAGCTCTTTAACCATCCTCCGATGACGTACTTTTTACTCCAAAATTAGAAAATATTTAGTGAAACAACTCAACACTGAATATTCGTAGCAGCTTTGGTTAAAAAATTATGAATTTTTAAATATTTTAACCTTAAGCCCTTTTGACGTCACGCACCCCATAATTGTGACGTAATTTTGGCGGCAGCTATCAGTGGACCAATACCTTCTCCACATAGGCCAATCAACTTCTACCGTTTTAGTATTCTTTTTTAGACCTTCGCCGCCATATTGACAGAAAACTAATGGATTTTCTGTCACTTTTAGGTGAAAATGGCGGCGAAGGTGGATTAAAGGACACTAAATCGGTAGGAGTTGATCGGCCTGTATGGAGAGGGTACTGAGTGAGTAAATTCACCGATGAGCTCACCGACGATAAACAATAATATTTTTAAAAAATTTCTAGGACTTTTCATTATAAATAACACCATTGATATTTGCGATTTTAGTTTAATTTTAAGTGTCATTTAAAAAGATAATTATTACCTCCTCCTCCCTAGATTTGAAGCCAGGTCCGCGCTTGGTAAGAACCTATTGCTAACATAACAAGTGCAATCAAAATAACCGATTTATTTTTCTTTCATGAGTTGTGTTTCATCTGAGTTTCAGGAATGAGATTATAAAATTATTTCAAACTTGTACATAAATTACCGGAATTCTATGGAAAGTTAAGTGATTATTAAAATCCTTGTCATTTCATAATTGAAATCTTTATTTTAACAGATGAGTGATATTCTCAAAATGAATGTTAAAAGAGTGGATTTTTGACCATTTATATTTGCTAAACTCCCTATTTTCCCTTTGTTAACGCGCCACAGAGAGGCACTAATTAGCGTATAGAGTCAAAAAAGCTGTTTTAAAATATACCGCTCTGTTGTGGCAAGGAGTTATCACGTTCCCCGCTCATTCACGTCGAAGACAAAAAGGGCTGGTTTATAGTTCAGGTGTGAAATTAGAACGTATGGTTTGGCGGAAGCTAACAACACTGTAAAAACGGCGTAGAAAATTACAATACATGAATTAACAAACTGCGCCTCCATCCTTATGCATCCATCGCGGAGTCGAACAATTGTTAATTTAAAAGAACAAACAAAACATAAGCCTTTACAATAAACAAAATTATACCTTTGACACGTGAAACGATTGTTATATTGTCAGTCAGTTCGATCCCAAGTAACAATTTTTAGTTGCCTTAGTTGCCATAACTAAGAAATACACTAAAATTAACGTTGCATATAGTTGTTATTAAATAGGGAATATTGTAGGATTTTCAACGACCGCAATGAACGACGGAGGAACTGCGGCAAAACGTTAATAATTAACTAGAGTTAATTAATTTACGTTCTTTTAACGTTTTTCTTTAAAAAGCATTTACACAGAGCGAATAGGTTTGTCCAAAAAAATGACTTTTTGATAATAGCAGGGGACATAAATATTAACTACTTGGAAAACAGCTTATATCCAAATAGATTAAAAAGCATACTTAATACGTTTGAACTCACTCAGCACATAAGAGAGCCAACTAGAATTAATTTAACCACAAATCAATTTAGTCTTATTGACATGATAATAACAAGCAGCAGCCTCCCCACCTTAAAATCTGATTCTTTACCAATATCCCAATGCATAGCAGATCATAACCTGGTTTACTCTACTTTTCCTTTGCAAAAAATACATAAATCCAAAAAAAAAATTTCTTATCGTGAATACAACAAAATCGATAGGCATACATTTTTGAGTAACGGGCAAGAAAGCAATTGGGATTTGGTGTACAAGACAAACAGTGAGGATGAAAAGGTAAGTTTTTTTAATAAAAATATTTTAAATATCTTAAACAAACATGCTCCTATGAAGACCAGACTAGTTACAGAAAAGCCATTTCTACCATGGCTCACAGATAACATTAAATTAATGATTAGATTAAGAGACAAGGCACACAAAAAGTTTTTGAGAACTAGGCAAGAAAGAGATTTGAACTACTACCGGCAACTAAGAAATTTTACAAAACATTCACTGATAAGAGAAAAAAAGTCATATTTTAATCTGATGTCACAAAAAAAAGGTAAAAAATTTTGGCAATGTACAAAAAAATTGGACATCACTAAAAATACACAAACAGACATACCAGAAGACTTACAAGACGCTGATAAAATCCATTGTTTTTTCAGCGAGACAGACAACATGGCCGACACCACTTCTGATCAGTTAATAAACTTTTACCATAGAAACAAACTGACAAGCGAGACTTTTGATTTTCAACTCATAGATGGAGACATATTAAACAAAATAGTAGCTTCAATCTCTTCGAATGCTATCGGGGTGGACGGTCTTTCAATTAGGGATATTAAGCTTTGTCTTCCATTTTGCTCGGGTGCTTTAATTAATATTATTAACAGCTGTATCTTACAAAGCATTTACCCATCTCTTTGGAAGAAAGCGATTATAAAGCCTACTGCCAAAGTTTCAAACCCAAAACAATTGAGGGATCTAAGACCGATAAGCGTTTTGCCCGCCGCCTCTAAAATATTTGAAAAGTTTGTTTATAGTCAAATAATGACGTTTGCTGACCTCAAAAAAATTATCCCGGAGTGCCAATCAGGTTTCCGAAAAAATTACAGCACTACTACAGCCTTAGTAAAAGTACTGAACGATATTCGGGGATATGAAGAACAAGGCAATAGTACCTGCTTGACGTTGCTTGATTTTAGCAAAGCGTTTGACACAATTAGTCATAAAATGTTGTTAGCTAAGCTTAATTATTTTGGTATTTCTGGGAATTCAAACATGTTATTTAAAAACATGCTAAGTGAGAGATATAATTGTGTAGAGGTAAAAAAAACATCTGGCTACCATAGATCAACGTTTAAGCTAATTAAACAAGGTGTACCTCAAGGGTCTGTTCTCTCACCACTGCTTTTCTCTCTCTATGTTGCTGATATGTCCAAAAAGGTTCAATTTTCAGAACTTGAGCAGTTTGCTGATGATGGCCAACTTCACATTCCTGTAAACAAACATTCTCTTCGCGATGTTAACATGAAACTTAATTCAGACCTAAACAACATAGCTTCATTTGCAAAGGATCATAATTTAGAATTAAATTCATCAAAATCACAAATTATAATCCTAAATAAAAATACGAATATCAGGGAACACATCGAACAAAATTTGAACATCAGCATAAGCAACGAAAATATTCCAATAGTGGCAAAGGCAAAAAATTTGGGAGTCGCATTTGATAGTTCTGTTTCTTTCGACTTTCATATAAAAAAACAAACTTGTTGCAGGTTACATTCGTCTGAAAAAATTATACAAATACAAACAATTTTTGTCATCAAAACAGAAATATTTTCTGTGCGACTCCTTGGTTTTGTCCTTATTTGACTATGCTGATGTGGTCTATAATGACGCTCTATCATGGCAAACTAAAAAATCGATACAAAAAATTCAAAATAGTTGCATGAGATTTGCTTACAATATATCTTACAGAAGTCACATAACCCCTCATCTTAATGATAACAAAATTTTAAATATGATCAATCGACGCAAGCACCATATGTATACTTTTGTCTACTGTGTCATAAAAACTGGAAAACCTGCTTATTTAGCTAGAAAATGTTTGCCATTGTCACGGACAACAAGAAATGTTCATAGGTTTATTCCCCGACATAGGACGGCTGCTTTCCAGAAATCGTTTACATTTTGTGCTATTAAACTCTGGAATCAACTTCCGAAAGAAGTTAAAAAGTTATCCCTAAATTCTTATTCTAAATATATTAAAAATATTTTGCTACAACAGCAACAACTACTGTAAAGTTTTATTCTTCTCTCTTGCCGATATAGCTTTATATTTTTTATACTCCTTTCTGATTCCCTTGGTGGGATCTTGGCCCGTGGGAGGGATTGCTGGGTGTTTGTGGGGGTGTCAACCAGACTAGGCTTTATTTACTTTATAAAAACAAATAACTTTTTCAGAAATATTAATTAGAAATTTTGTTACTTCTACTTATTTCCAAATTAAAATTTAAAAATATTAGTAATAAGTTTGTTTTTGGGTCGACTCGCATAAGCCCTTTTTAGGGCTTAGTGTAAGCGGTTTTCTAATCGAGAGGTGATCCTTTTTATCTGTCAAGTGATTTATAATATTATAATAAGTATTGTTAAATATGATTTTTTTGACAAATAAAATAAAAAAAAAAAAATTCGGGCTAAATCTGGCGAACCTTTTTCGATGAACGTTTGCCCGAACATTCGAAAATTTGCAACGAACATTTGCAGCGAACATTCTCCACGAACATTCCGTCAAATTTTCGCAAGATTTTTTGCAAATATATTTTTGAAAGTGAGAATAGATAATATTATTAACACCAAAAATATTTTTTTTATACCTTCATCAAAAACATGACTTTAGTAACCGTCTGCAGATAACTAAAGCATAGCTTTTTTGGTTACTCATGCAAAAATTCTTTTTTTTTATCACGGGTGCAAAAAAAGATTTCTGTTCGTTTTTTACCCAAAATTAAAGAGAAACAGCGGAATATAGTAATATTGAAAAAATGTAATTATTCTTGCCTAAAAATTAAGTCATTTTCGCCAGTTTTCACCAAGTATTTACAAGAAAATCATTCAAAAATATCGTCAAAATATCAAACTGCCAAAGACTAAAAAAAATGAACGTTATTTCATTTACCAGCCACCTTGATTTATAGTGTAAAGATGATGTGATGCGAAACGTGCTCTTCGTTCGAGATTTTTAATGGTATTTTCCTGTTTTTCTTGGATTTTTTGATAAAGGTATTAAAAAATAGTGTTAACAACTCGCGGCTAAACAGTGCTTTTTTTAATCGCGTTTTTAAATACCTCGCTGCGCTCGTTATTTAAACCAACGCTTGTAAAAAAAGCACTATTTTAGCCACTAGTTGATAAAACTACTATATTTTATTTTTCGATTTAATATTAAAACCCGACGGAAAGCGAAAAATTATTATTTGCTGGGTGGTAGGTTCTGAGGTTGATATATATTTACTAAATAAGTTTATATCTAATTGTTGCTATGCTTTATCACTTTTTTGACATCAATCAATTTTTTTGACATCATCAATCAATTACTAAGAGCATCCTAATGTATTAATACATAAATAAATTTCTTTAAAAATATTTGTCCTTTCTGGTATTGTATTTTTTTGTTCTCCAGTATATTTTGAAGTTTGCCACAAGTGCATTCATTATTTGACCACAATTTTCTCGTAAAGAGAAACGTTGGAAGAACGTAAATTACTTAACTCTAGTTAATTATCAACGTTGTGGCGTCGTTGATCCGTCGTGCGTTGCGCTCGTTGAAAACCTCACAAATAAACGTTGTTAGAGGGTTGCCAAATTTACCCTAGTTAATAACAACGGCGTGGCGTCGTTTTCTCGTCGTTTAAAAAAAAAGTCATTACCAATAGCCGCTTAGCCTCACGTTAAGGTAACCCTGCAGTTAAACAGGTCCCAAAAGCTATATTTTAACTATTTTGTAAAGCATTTTTTGTGAATTTTGGAAATAATTTACCCGGGAGTTACCTAACATCATGAAGATTAATGATACTGCACATTTATTTTTTCATTTTGTATGTTAAAAATCGATTTAGCTGATTTTTATCAAAAACGTTATTTAACTATTTTTGAATAATAAGAGCGATAAACACTTCCAAAATAAAAATATTATATTTTTACAACTGACCCAATCAGCGTAAAATGATCGCCATTGATCTTTAGTAATTGAACGGACTGTAAAACTTTGATATTTTTAGAGCTTCCTCGCTTCCAAAAACTACCTTTTCCGGCACAAAACCAGTTGTAAAATCATAAACCCATTTAGACTCAGTGGGTCTCATAATTTGTTCCACTATCAGCAGGGATATGTTTTGAAACTTTACAATTTTATCTAAAATATTTGCTGTAAATGTCGTCATGGAGTTGCTAAACTGTTACAAATTTATTGGTACCATTGTAAATCCTGAAAAGTTTATGGCTTCAATTTGCTTCCGTTCATGGTCCACATTTTGGTGTTAAACCAGTAGCTTTCAAAGGTTCTAAATACAACCCCAAAATACAAAAACACTCTTCTGACGATATTTAAGGGGTAGTAAATTAAGTCAGTTATATTACTCAGTTTAAAATTGACAGCAGCCTCAAATGTTACGTAATTTTTATTTACAATGGCAGATAAACTACCAAGGAAAACTAAAAATATTTTTTCCTACAAGCGTGCGGAAAATCGCATTTTCCACACTATTCTTAGTGCGGAAAATCGCATTTTCCACACTATTCTTAGTGCGGAAAATTCGTTTTTCCGCACCGATATCGATATGTCAAATTTCGAAAAACCTGTACTGATTCGAAGTTTCTGTTCATCATATTGCTATAATATAAATAAGTGAATAAATATTATTTTAAATAAAAATGTTAAAAAACTATTTTCACTGTATTTTCCTCACGCTCGTAGAAAAACAATTGTTCCTAACACGTGCAAAAACCTTTTTTTCCGCAGTTAACTGCTTGACAGAACTCCGCTGCGCGTCGTTTCGTCAACGGCAGTTGCGTGCGGAAAAATCGATTTTCCGCACTTGTTAGGAAAATAGCTATTTTATACCTTCATCCAAAACATGAATTTAGTAACTAAAGCATGACTTTTATGGTTACCGATGCAAAAAAACTTTTTTCTTGATCACCGTTGCAAAAAAAGATTTCTCTCCTTTTTCTACGCAAAATTAAAGAGAAATAGCGGTAAATAGTAACACAACAAGAAAAACAGGAAAATACTTTTTTTATACCTTCATAAAAAAAACATGATTTTATTAACTCGCTGCAGATTACTAAAGCATGGCTTTCTTGGTTACCGATGCAAAACACTTTTTTTATCACGGATGCAAAAAAAGATTTCTGTCCGTTCTTTACTCAAAATTAAAGAGAAATAGCGGAAAATAGTAATATTGAAAAATTCTAGTTATTATTGCCTAAAAATTAAGCGATTTCCGCCAGTTTTCACCAAGTATTTACGAAAAAATCGTTTAAAAACATCGTCAAAATATCAAACTGTCAAAGATTAAAATGTCGCAACAATGAACGTCACCGAGTAAAAAGGCACATGGCTATGGGAACCATTGTTATTTCATTTACCAGCCGTCTTGATTTATAGTGTAAAGATGGTGTGTTGCGAGAAGTCCTCTTGGTTCGAGATTTTTAATAGTAGTTTTCACCACTAGTGGCTGAAATAGTGCTTTTTTTACAAGCGTTGGTTTAAATAACGAGCGCAGTGAGGTATTTAAAAACGCGAGTGAAAAAAATCACATTTTAGGCGCGAGTTGTTAACATAATTTTTTTAATACCTTTATCAAGAAATCCAAAAAAAACAGGAAAATACATTTAAAAATCTTGAACGAAGAGCACTTCTCGCAGCACACCATCTTTACACTATAAATCAAAGCAGCTGGTAAATTTAAAAAAAAGGTTTCCATAGCGATGTGCATTTTTACTTGGTGACGTTGATTGTTGCGACATTTTAATCTTTGACAGTTTAATATTTTGACGATATTTTTAAATTATTTTTTCGTGAAAACTGGCGGAAATGGCTTAATTTTTAGGCAAAAATAATTAGATTTTTTCAATATTACTATTTTCCGCTATTTCTCTTTAATTTTGGGTAAAGAACGGACAGAAATCTTTTTTTGCATCCGTGATAAAAAAAGTGTTTTGCATCGGTAACCAAGAAAGCCATGCTTTAGTAATCTGCAGCCAGTTACTAAAGTCATGTTTTTTATGAAGGTATAAAAAAGTATTTTCCTGTTTTTCTTGGATTTTGCTATAAAGGTATTAAAAAAATAGTGTTAACAACTCGCGGCTAGACTGTGCTTTTTTTACTCGCGTTTTTAAATACCTCGCTACGTTCGTTATTTAAACCAACGCGTCTAAAAAAAGCACTATTTTAGCCAGTACTTGTGAAAACTACTATAATATACTAATTTATTTAAAACACTCAAAATGTGACGCTTTCTCCCTTTAGTATGTAAGTACCGGGGCAATTACCTCTCCCCTAAACTTAAATTTTTTACAAAACATTAAAAAGTTCAAAACTTTTCTGCAGTAAATTGTTTGCCTGCGGCGATATAAAACCATTGATATTTATTTAGCAAAATCAAACTCAATTGCTATAGGATATATTTTGTAATATCTTTGGAAGCAATAAAGTTAGGTTAATTTTGAGTCAAGAATGTAGTACTCTTTTTCTAAAAAATTTCGCCTGCGGCTATAAAACCATTGAGACTGCTATTGCGTCAAAAATAGCATTTTTAGTGTAATTTTCCCCAGAGTTTTCGCCTGCGGCAGAGCATATTTTTTCCAACAAATTCAAGATAAATGTACAACCTAAAATCTGAATACCCCCCTAGAGTTGAGGCCAGGTTCGCCCTTGCCTACGACGTTTGGTCAATCAGGCAGTCTTAAGCGGAAAAATAGATTTTTAGCACTTGTTGGGAAAAATTGATTTCCGCAATTGACTTTAGCGTTAAGGTAAAAAATAAAAAAAAAACATGAAAAATGCAGCATCTCTGTAGTATTAAATTGTTTAATTAAATTTTTTCTATATTTAAGATGGGACCAAAAATATATATGTATAAATGCCTATATAATAATAAGAAGGAATTATTATTTTATGAATGATAAAAATCTGTAACATTGCTTGTTCAATATGATACCAGAGACATTACAAGACAGCGCTTTTATAACAAACACACAAAATAAATTATATCAATGTTATATCGAATATTTCTTGGTGTTCTTCTATACAACGTTATTATCATAGAAAAATAATGGAATAGAAGATGTTTACCTAATTTAAATTCACGACAGTACGACCATTTAATATATTAAGTGGCAGTGGCGGTCACAGCCATTTGAAAAGGGCGGGGGAGCGGTTTCGATACGAAAAAAAAATAGAATAAAAGCATAGCTTTTATGAGGAACATATCAATATATGCAAACAAAACTTAGTAACTACAAGCGAGGATATGGTCTCAAATCTAGCGGGGGGAGGTACTCAGATTTGAAGTCGTTTATTTTTTTTTAAATGTTTAAGAAAATTTTTGAAAAAATTACATTAAAACTTTAATTTTTGAGTCGAAATAAAATAAAATCGTAAATATCAACGGTATTATAGCGCCCTAATTTATACCCTACTTTTGATTTTCTAATGTTTCCATAATAAATTTAAAGCCAGGGTAGGGGTGGGCTAACTACCCCCCTATCCTCCTGAAATCCGCGCTTGAGTAACTACGTATAATTTTTTCAGTTATAAAAAACATAGATAACAAACAAATCACAAACAAAACTTAATAGCTAAATGCTTTTTTTTGAGGTCTAAAAAGCTTTTTGTTGAAACATTACCTTTTATATCGCACATCTCAAACATAAGATGCCGATCTAAAAAAAAAATCATATCCAGTTTTTTGGGCAAACCGGTCAATGACTCGCTCAATATCAGTTTCAATATGTCTGTTGATATGCAGCAACTGTAAGCCCGTCTGACGAATTTCCGTCATATAGTGTTAAGAACTTATGTTTTCAATCTTCTGAGGCATGAGAAGCTTCTTTCTGACTAGGCATTACTTACTGGCAAACATCCAAGAATGTTCTAATCAACGGAAAAATATTGCCACACTTGTTCATTGCCTTGAAAACGTTATCAGGTATGTTTTTATTTAAGCTTTTGCCTACTTCTGACCAATATTGTTTCCAAATACTGACTTTTCCCAATAAAAATTCAAGAATTTGTGTTTTGGATTAATAAAACAGTTTATAGTATTTAGAAACGACTTTAATTAATTTTGCCTTGATTTTGGCTTCATGTTGAACTTGGTATGAATATGTTCAGGTCAAAAATACTTTTATGTCCGAATTGATTTTGTCTAAAACTTGTTTATAAATAGAAACTCTATAATACTGTTCTGTATTTTCAATGGTTTTCGCGGTAAGTTCTTGGTCTGACGGATTGAAGGTCAAACTGTCCCAAAATATTGTGGAGGGATTCTAAAATGTATTTAAAGGAACTTTCTGCAATTTCTCGTTTTTTCTTCTTCAAGGTTATTACCACCAGCATCTTTGTTGTTGTTGTCCACTTTTTTCTGGAGCAAAGAGGGGGGCGACCGCCCCCCCCCTGGCACCACCACTGTAAGTGGTTTCCATTAAATTAACTTAGTTTTTTCGGAAGGCAGGTAGAAGAGCAAATTATCGAAAATAGAATTGATAAAGTTTCGCTGATTTTTAATTAATTATAAACATAAAGTAAATAACTAACTGGTTACTTACTTTATGTTTTAAATGTTTCAAGTTCCAACTCGTGTTTTATTAAAAAATAAAGAAAAACCGTTTGAAAAACTCTGTATCGCTCTTTACAGCAGGTTCATTGACCTCTCAACGCACACGACAGCAGGCATACCATTGCTAACGGCGCGTATTATAATTATAGCTGTAGGCTACAGAGAACCTAGCATCGGGGATAGCTGTTATTGAATTTTTCTAGAGTAATAAAAAGCCGCGGGCACACGACACGCGCGCAGACTTTCTACTATGACTCGGTTTGAGTGAAGGCCACAATATTTATGGGCTTGACATTTAAAATAATTTTTAACATGTTTAATACAATCCAAAGTAATTGTTCTATTTAATTACATCTAAGGAAATGATGTTTTTGTAGGAGAAGCACTGGTTACCTTGCTTCCATGGACGCACGCCGCTGATAAACCCCAATATTTAAAATTATACTAAATTTAAGTTTAAAAGTGTGTATTCCTTACGGAAGGCGCTAAAATAGTTTTGGCAAGAGTGGGTTTCTTAATTTTTCTTATTTTAACCCACCTATAAAAACTGTTAAGAAAAACCACTTTGTTTTCACATCTTGAAGCAGATTAAATTAACACTGCCAGAATTTCTAAACCAGTGTTACTCCAGTCAATCTAATGATGGCGCCCGTAATTTTTGTCAGATGACAATTATACCCCAATTTTTCAATTAAGACATCCATGGTTAGCCGGTGTACCAAATTTAACGATTAGGAAGTTAGGCCATGGATAATAAAATAAGGTATTTTCAAATATGGCGGATTCATTTTTGACATAAGCAGAACGCCATCTTGGATTTTTATATTATTTTTTATTGTAGCTGGTTACGCCTATAAACAAAGATACTAAAAAAATTTATGACAAAAATCTGTCATTTTTTCAATATGGCGGATCTTGGATCCAGGGGATTTTAGGGGACTTTTTTGATTGGAGTATGTTATCAATTTCAGAATCGACTGTGCAGACTTTTTCCTCAGGCGGACCCCGATCTACGCTAATAGCAATTATAGAGCCTTATTTATTATTATTATTATTAATTTTAGGGAGGGTTCGCCCAACCGTTGCAAAGTAGGAGGAGGGGTAAAAAATTGGAAAAATTACCCCTATAGTAATTTGTCAAAAAAAAGTTGCTGGCTTCCTCCGCCATCTTGTATTAAAGATGGCCGACAGGGGTATTATTCAAAAAATCGAAACTTTCTTATTTATTAACCGATTTTTCTCAAAATATATCAAAATTTATATATTTACAATATTTTTTTGAAATTAGTATTAATACCTTATATCGTGTTACGTTAAGAATCCGGTTTTACCCGAAAAAATTCCCCTAGCGGTCTTGGGAAAGGGGACAATTATTGATCCTCTAAAAGGAGAAAAGGCTAACCTTCTATGAGTTTCTTATTGTTCTTAGGTGAGAGCCTAAAAGAATAGCCACAACACTGTAGATCACTATCAGCATGATTAATTTATGAGTTGGGTTTTTAAAACTGCTCCAAGACTTCTGACCTTTCCCAACGGACTTGCTTTACACCAAGACATGGCTCCGATATAGGATACTGTGTGCCGTATGAATTTATTTTAAAAATAAATGAATTTACTTGCGGACCTACCACCTGTCCAGTCCCTGTTTTGGTATGTTCCAAATTTCTCAAAACTTAAGATCTGTCGGTATATTTTGTGAATATAGAAATAAATCGGAAAAAATCAGAGGGCAAACTAGATTTTCAAACTTCCATTGTCTTTTCATTTTTTCAAAACCAAAAGAGGCAGAGAAGTAATATTTTACATTATTAGATTTACAAAAAAGTATATTTTTGAATTCTAATAATCGCACTCGTCATTAGGGGGGGGGGAGGGGGGCGGAGCTAGGGCGGCGACGATACTTTTTTTAAATGAGATACTCTGTATATGGGAAAATCATCTCCATAAGACCAATGCGTTAAACAAGAAAACAGATACCTATTCGGTGATTCTTTATCCAAAGTTTTTGTCATTTTATTTAAAATCCGTTAGCGAAAAAGGTAACATATGAGGTATTTTTGGAAACAGTAGGAAAAGTTCTATTCACATTTTAAAAAATATACAGGGTATCTCATTTAAAAAAAGTATTTTCTCCACCCTAGCTCTGCCTTCTTAATGAATGGCGGCACATTTAGCATCCAAAAAGATACTTATTTGTAAACCATCAAATTATGTGAAATTTTACTTCTCTGTCTCTTTTGGTTCTGGAGTTCTGGACTCGGATTTTTAGGACACCCTGTATACTATCATGTGTCTTGTGTTCGGTGAACCATGAAGTTTCGGCTTGATTGGTTCCGCTCTTTCATAGTTGAAATCTGTTACCTCCGAAAAGTGTGGGGACACATCTGTCCCAAAAACGTCCTAGGGACGTCCGCCTCCGGACATTCGAATATCCTCGGGACATCCGCTTTGGGACGTACGCCGTCTTTAGGACGTCCCTGGGTGGTTCAATGTTACAAAATAATTAGTCTACAGGACGTACGACAAAGGCGTCCCTCCCTGGGACGTATACAGAAAACGTCTACAGGACATATTCACAGGACGTCTTAGGTACGTCCGCCTTGGGACCTACGTCGTCTTTAAGACGTCCCGGGGATGTCCGGTGGCGAACGTCCCAAGGACGTTTTTGGGATAGATGTATGCTACTTGGGATGGCGCACCGGCTATTCTTTTTATTTTTTCAATAATAGAATGATGGAGCCTAATTTGGTAATGTGCCAAATTCAATTGGAAGAATTCCTCTTAGAGAAAGATTCGGACACCGCCAAGCAGGTATGTTATTTACTGATGGAAGGAATTATAAACATGTGATAAGAAATAAAAACAAAGTTAGGTTAGGTTTGTAAAACTGTCACTGGAAATGCATTTTGGCTATGGAAAAAATCGATGTGTTCTACACCAAAAAACGACACTTATTAAACCAATTTTTTAGTAGGGATGTCCTGAGGACGTCTTAAAATTGTTTGAGTGGTTTAATCCGATTTCTGTTCCCACGTCAAACGTCCCCAGAATGTACATTTTGGAGCTAGGGCGTTTGAGCATTAATGGATTTTATCACTATAAATAACTAACAAAACCAATAAAAACCAATTAAAATGGGACCCAATCAAAAGGTAACTACTAATAAGTATAAATCGGGGAACGTCGTAAAACTGTTTGAGTGGTTCTATCCGATTTTTGGTCCCACGTCAAACGTCCCCAGAACGTAGGTTTTGGACCTAGGTCGTTTGAGCATTAATGGATTTTATCAATATAAATAACTTAAAAAACCAATAAAAACCAAATAAAATGGCAACCAATCAAAACCAATCTCGAAATAAGTATAAACCAATGTTCAAACGTCCCCAGGACATACGTTTTGGAGTCGGGATATTCAGCCCTTAATGGGACGACGTGTACTACTTGGGAAGTCCTCAAAATGAATGCTGTTTCTTTAAATTTCTGCTTGAACAGATTTTCCTCCCTGGTGATTGCCTCTTTCCATTCGATTTGATGTTGATTTTCCCAGCAATATTGAGCTATTTTTGATCCAGTTGTATACCCTTGTCAAGTTTTGCGTTTGTGTTCTCTAAGGCGAACTTTCATGGGTCGGCTAGTTTTTTTGATGTATCAACACCGTTCTCAATACTAAAAAGCCAGTTATTTTCTATCTCTTCAGTGCCCTTCAGTTTGGTGTCAATATAGCCGCGTTAGTAGGTCCAAAGATACTAAAACAATAAAGAGTTAAGATTGTCTTCGACAAGGCAAGAACGCAGATAATAACATCTGCCCTTCAGGAAAGAGGATCTGAAGCACGTCTGACCGAATGGGTAAAGTCTGCGTTAACAGAGAGGGACGCACAGGCAAGATTGGGAGAGTCCAAGGTCAAGGTGGATGTGAAGAGGGGCTGCCCTCAAGGCAGCTGCCTTTTTCCTCATCTGTGGTGCCTTATAATGTCCGACCTCCTAACTCGCCTGACACAGGAAGGATTCGACGCGCAAGCATATGCAGACGACGGTGTGGTGAAGGTCGTTGGCCGCTTCCTCGCCACTGTCTGCGAAAGTGCAGACAGAACGGCCTATCAGTTAATCCTGTAAAAATTGAAATGATCCTCTTCACCAGAAAAAGGAAACTAGAGGATTTCAGAGCTCCCATAATGTACGGCAGACCTATAACTTTAGTATCAGAGCTTAAGTATCTGGGAGTCATACTGGACAAGGAACTCACGTGCAGGCAGCATGTTGCTAAAATGACTGAAAAAGTCCAGGCAACAATGTGGCAGTTGCGCCGAGTGGTCGGTCGAACATGGGGTATTATCCCCAAGAACCTATACTGGTTATACAAGGCCATCATACGACCAAGAATCCAACATGGGTCAGTGGTCTGGTGGCCTGTAGTAGAAAACCTGACCACTTCCAGAAAGCTCATGAGCCTGCAGGAGCTCTTCTGCAGAGGAATAACAGGCGCAATGAGGACTACCCCCATAAGAGCCCTGGAAACCATCTTAGGTCTCCCCTCGCTTCCAACTTGGATCAAGAAGGAAGCGATGGCAATGCACCTACGACTGAGAGACAAGGGCCTATAGAAGGGCAGAGGGGAAAAAGTGGGTCATCTGGCAATCGAGGAACTGGTAACAAAAGAGTTGCCTCCCCTAAAGATGCTAGTAGGGACTCCTTCGAAACCATGGAGGTTTGACAAAAACTACAAAGTCACAATACCTGAACGGGATTGGTGGCAGATAGAAGAATTCCGAAACGAATTAGGCAGAGACGCGACGGTCTGCTTCACTGACGGATCAAAACTGTCAGCCAGGCAGACAACAGGCTCAGGACCTAGAGGTTCAAGAAAGCTATCCGCTTGGCGAGCACGCTACGGTCTTTCAGTCGGAGGTATACGCCATTATCATGGCGGCAACCCTACCAGAGGTCAGAAATAACAGGAGGGACATTTGCATATGTTCCGACAGCCAAGCTGCCCTCAAGGCTCTTAGTTCACCAAAAATCGTCAGTAGCCTAGTGGAAGAATGCGTTAACGCGCTACAGACATTAGCTGAAGACAAGAGGGTGACACTGATGTGGGTCCCCGGCCACAGGGAAATACCAGGGAATGAGAAGGCGGACGAACTTGCCAAAGCTGGTTCCGAAACCCAATATATTGGACCGGAACCGCTCTTGGGAATCACAAGAAAGCAGGTGCAGAGCGAGCTCAATAAATGGGCGAGCGATCAACTGAAGTCGTCCTGGAGGGAAGAGCGAGAGTGCAGACAGTCCAAACTGTTCGTGGGAAAAACTCGCAAGGACATTGGATTGTTAGTAGGAGTGCTGACAGAGCATAATCGGCTGCGCAAGCACTTGACATGCATCAGAGTGTTGGACGACTCCACCTGCCCAACATGTGGGTGGGCAGAGGAATCAGCGGTGCACCTGATAGAAGAGTATGACGGGTACGCCAGATTGAGGCAGCAGACGTGGGGTGCCCCCACAATAGAAGAGGAGGAGCTACACTCTCTAAGATGGGCTGACGTGCTGTCCTTCGTAACGAAGGCGGGAAGGCCCGGAGAGAGAGAAGCAAGAAATGTAGAGGGAGTGGGAGGATAAGGGTGCGAGACGGGGTATGGCAGAAAGGGCCCATGAAGAGGCCTAGTTGCCAGGCCTGCGGGCCGCCCCCTTACTACTACTACTAAAATTTTCTTTTTAGTTGAGACGGTCCTGTTCCAATATGGTGGCCGACATTTTTACACAGAAATTAAATTTATTATTTATTAATTAAATCAGAATGGATATCCCAACCGACGAATCTAAGAAATTAGGGGTTACGACGCGATTGACATCAGTTTCATAGCTAAAGAGGCATAACGGCTTTTCAAAATGCCGTATTTTATTGTTGTTTTCATGGCAATAATTTTATAACATCTTTTTTATTTTGGGTTATTTACGCTAGCCAGTAAGTTTAGAGTTAAAAATAAAGACAATATAGATACCTCATCTGTTCTGTGCAGAAAATATTTACTTTTTGTGAAATTTTTATACAATCGACTAAGCAGTACATAGAAATTTATTAGATATTTTAGAGAAAATACTAAAAAAAAAGGCCAAGAAATACCAACTTTAAAAAGTAAACAACACAAAAGAAAAAGTAAACAAACAAATAGGGTTATAAGTCAACTGTGACAAGAGATCAAATTTACCCAGGGAACATAAATTTACCTAAAATTTGCCACTTTTTCTTTGGTGATATCCAAGGCTGGATCAAGCTACACCCCCCCCCCCCCTTAAACGTAACGCATTTTGGATATTGTAAAAATTATGTACTAATTATGTACTAATTTAGTCCCCTTTTAAAAAATTTTGTACTTAATGTATAACGAAGTTATTCGCACTTAAAATGGGGGGCTGTGGCTTGGCGTGATATGTCATAATTTTGCCTTAATTATATACTCTTAAGGAAGGGTACTCTTAGTTTACAAAAACCATCGGTTCCTAAGATTTTTGTTTGTTTGTCATCACTCAATATATATTGTAAAAATTATGTACTAATTATATACTAATTCAGTCCGCTTTTAAAACATTTTGTACTTAGGAGACAGATTTAATAAAAGTTGATATGTCATAATTTTGTACTAATTATGTACTCTTAAAGAAGGGTACTTTCAGTTTACAAAAACCATCGGTTCCTGTGATTTTTGTTTGTTATGGTGTGTGTAGCTTGATATCAAGGTACACCCGCCTCTGCTTAGAAAAGAGATTCAAGCGACTATGCCAGAATTTGGTAATCATGTACTAATTTCGTCCCCTTCTAGAAAATAGCCTACTCTCAAGGTAACTTTATTTTTTTTGTTTTATGGGGTGTGTAGCTTGATATCAAGACACACCCCCCTCTGCCTAGGAAAGAGATTTCAAAAAAGTAATTATATCATAATTTGCTACTAATTATGTACTAATTTCGTTCCCTTCTAAAAAATTGCCTACTCTCAAGATAACTTCATTTTTTTCTTTTTATCTGTGCCCTGATATCAAGCTACAGACCCCATAAAAATAAAAAAAATTAAGTTATTTTGAGAGTAGCAGTTTTCTAGCAGCGGACGAAATTAGTACATAATTAGTAGCAAATTATGGTACAATTACTTTTTTCTAGGCAGAAGAGGGTGTGCCTTGATATCAAGCTACACATATCATATAAACAAAAAAAAATGAAGTTATCTTGAAAGTAGGCAATTTTTTAGAAAGGGACGAAATTAGTACATAATTAGTGCCAAATTCTGGCATAGTCACTTTTGGTCGAATCTCTTTCCTAAGCAGAGGGAGGTGTCCTTTGATATCAAGCTACACACTCCATAACAAACAAAAATCACAGGAACCGATGGTTTTTGTAAACTGAAAGTACCCTTCTTTAAGAGTACATAATTAGTACAAAATTATGACATATCAACTTTTATTAAATCTGTCTCCTAAGTACAAAATGTTTTAAAAGCGGACTGAATTAGTATATAATTAGTACATAATTTTTAGAATATATATGATATAAATTGAGTTTCGTTGAGGGAGGGGTGTAGCTTGACTGTGCGGATATCCAAAGAAATTTCCTTTATGGTGATATCCATTGCCTATATGTTCTATTTTCCCTACAAATATCTGATCCAATTGAATTTGGGAGTACCTACGTTAATATCTTGTTTACTTTATTTAATAAATTAAAAGGTCAAATATATGTTCTTACAAAAAACAAATTAAAAATTAACAGTAATAAATTAATTTAATTTTTAATTAAAAAATTAACGCACGCGGGTTCCGTTTTACCGATTCAACAATATTTTGAAAAATTTTAGTCCTTTTGATGGGACAAGTTAAACAAAAACTGCGTACTATTGAAGACCATGGCCCTTTTGTCATTATGTTAATAGCTATTTACCTAACAAGTGCGAAAAGTGATCATTTACCTACTAGCGTCTTATACCCTTTAAAAAAACATACCTAATAAGGTCAGTAAAGTAAATTTACCGCACTCAGTGTCTTTTTAATTACAAATTGCAGGTCACTCATGTCTTGCTGAAATCCGTTGTTTTGTTATGATCACGTGACCTAACACAATTTATTGTACTAAGAAAGACACACCCACCGCTAAAAATTTTAAAATATAGTGTCAGTTATTAAGAACAGACATGCCTTTGAGTGTCAGTGTAGCAGGGATTTTTCGCTGATGACAGCACGAGCTTTACTCCTACAGGTTTTTTACCTACGTGGTTTTATTGTATATTTTACACACAGCTGTGTATATTTTATACACAATTGTGTAATAAGTATACAAAATTTTTAGTTACACACCTCAATTAAAAAAATTACACAGGTATTTTTTTCGCGTTTGTTCGGTTTTTAAAAGGACAACTCGATCGAGAGCACTCACCATTAGAAAAACTATCAATCAATTCAAAGGTACCGCCAAGAATAGCAGTAACATAGAAGGTTCGAAAGGAGCAGTTCTGTTTACAGATTCTAATCAAAACAAGTCGACCGCCCGGGCTGAAGTTATGCCTTTTCAAAAAGGTGATATTGACCAGTGTCTCAAATGCAAGAATTTTTAAGGGACGAGGATTGCTCATCGTCTTGTCTAGAACCGTTTGGAAAAATATAGTCAAACCACACACAAAAGTTGGCGTTGGAAAATAGTTTTTAAAATTATTCTTATTTGTGATAGAACTATTACAACTGTTTTATGGCCATGAATCACTCATGGGTTAAGACCAAGCTCATCATTCGAGTCTTCACTTGAACTGTCATGCATTAATATTATTGCTATCTGGTTATCTTGGTTTGAATAAGTTATGAAAAAACTGGAAAAAATAAATAACCATAAACTAGGGACTCCCGGAGTCGGTAGCGATCGGTGCAAAACCCATCGAAAAAATTAGGAACTCTATTGTTGGACTGGTGAAATCCATCTAAAATTTATGAACTCTTTTCTTGGCACCGGTGGCAATTACAAACTCGCCCAATCCTTTCTCTTGCCCGTAACCAACAATTGAATAACGCCAGGACGTGTATTCTTGAAAGTCATACGATCCGGTCTCTCGTGCGATGGGATCTATCGCATGGGATCTATCACCTCCCATGAATGAAAAGTAGTTTTAGGAAGGAAAATATTTAAAAAAAACCTCTTTCTTGCGTAAGCAATAGAGCGTAATTAGATTCGACGCTGTTCCTCGGTTTCATACCATGCGATCGGGAATATATGATTTTCATGAGATCCGTAAGATACATCTATGCCGCTCCCCGTTCAAGAATACACGTCCAGTCACGGAAGTAAAAATAAAAGTGAAATGATAATAGCCCCTGAGAAATTTCACAAAAATTACCGCCTTATGTAGGTGACAGTTCATTAATCGAATCGACTTGACATTATTTTTTTTAGATGGGTTTCACCTGATATATATTTGCCTACTTTTTTTATTAGCCACACACTTGTTTGAACCCAAACCAAAAGTTACTAGGATGTTACTCCGTTGTTTTTTTAGTCAAAATAAATGGTTTTCGTTTTTTTTGCGTGTTTAATGCGAACTTCAACAACTACCAACATAAAATTTGGTTATCTCTGAACTGCTAACGCGGACGCGAAAGGCATTTCAAATAAGGTGATCTGCAGCGCGCGAACTACGAACTTCAACTGCGGACGCGAACGCGTTTATAAATCCCGTGTTACAGTTGTTCCCATTACCCAGAATCTTCCATAAAAGATACACAATTGAGAGAACATAGGTCGCGATTCTTCAAAAACCGTCAGAAAATCTCGCCCTTTGAAAAAATCTGACGATTTTTAAATACAAATTTACACTTAATGCTTTTTTATCAGGACTATTTGCGAATATTCCTTAAATATTTTTATGTGTAAACAAACCTTTGAAACTTTTAACATACAAAACCATAGATAGCCATGGAATATTTTGCTGTCACTGTTCAGAAAAGTCACACAAATTCTGTCTTTCTTTTTACATGGTGAGAATTTTCGACGTTTATTGGTACGCGTAGTAATAATTTAGCTCCGCCACAAACTAGTCCTGCAGAATAAAATATTAAATTTACAAAATGTTAATAAAAAAAATAAGGCAGTTTCTCTTACAACGTTAGAATAAATATGAAGGTTGCTGTGTTTTTATTTTAAATGAGGCGATAAGTAAAAATTGCCACTTTCCAGAATTCTGACGGGTGAGATTTTCTGTCGTTTCTGAAGAATCGCGACCATAATATCACATATCTTAGAGTTCTTTTTACTCTACATATCGCGGAAGTCTTTTTCTTCACCTGGAACCCCCTATATACCGCCGCACAGACCTTCTCTACCCCATTTTTCCAGAAAATGAAATTAAAAACACCCTGCGTTTCTTTGCAAATAAAAGTTTGCTTGCCCTCCAGGAGCTACGTAACGATGATTTTTGGTAAATTTGCTGTCAGTAAACGTCAGGACATCGAACCTCTTCACCGGTAGATTGCCCGAAAACGATAGGCCTCAAGATCAATCCTCTTTTCGGATTTAAGAATTCTTGTTCGAGAAATATTTACTCGACCCAAATTTCATATTTTTGGTGAAATTTTGTAACCGCCTTTCCAGAGACGTTTTCACACATTAAACCAGTTTTGAAAAACTTTTTCAATGATTACGTTATTGATTAATGACGTCACACCTCTGAAATCTCAAAAACAATTTACAACCCAGTAAATTCTGTATGTCCTCCCAACAATTTAGTAAAATCCGCATAAAATTGAAAACGTTCAGTTTTTTTTTAATTATTTATAGAATTAGGTTAAATATGAATTTTGCCCGCTCGTTATCAATGACTTCACTTTTCCACCAATTTGAATGGCTTCGAAACGAGCTTTTTGTTCGTGTCGAACTAGCGCATGCGCCTTTCGCATCTAGACTCCACATTGAAACTTTTTGCTGCTGCCTTCTTTTATTGCTTCTCACTATTTTCGACAAAAAGAGAAATAGAACTCAGTGAGATTTACTAAGATCTAAAATAGTACCCATTAGGTCTAAATATTTACACCTGAGGGGGTACTAAATTTGAAAACCAAATTTCAAAAAGCACAGAAAAGACACAAAGTTACTAATTATTTTGTATTGTTATTGCAAAATACCACTGAAAAAAAACTGCTTTTTTCTTAAAATATACCATATTTTTGAAGAAAATGCCTTAAAACTAATTGTTTTGACAGGTTTCAAAATGGCAAATGGTGAATACGCCAAAAATTTGGCACGTAATAGCTTCATTATTTGTGTTTAAGGTTATAAAGTTGGCAATTTTTTGGACCATATTAGGGGGGTGGTTTAAATTTATAGCCCCCAGAAAGGATTGTTTTGGCATTTGGTAACAAGTTCGTTTATAATTTCCTTGAGTAATGGCTTTTACAAGGATTAGTTTACCTTATTTAATATCTCAAGTTGTTCATTACCCAATAAAACAACTCCTATTTGGTCCAGAAAAACGCCATATTTTGAACCCGTTTTCAGCACAAAAAATATACCAAACGGAAAAACTCAAAACAACTATATTAATTTATTTACAAACTCAAAGTAGAACATTCCTTACTCAAAGCCCACTTATTTTAAAGCTGTAGCTTTCATCAGTAGATGTTGGTGCAAGCCAAGGTGCAAGCAGAGGTAAAAGAACCGAACTCGCTGTTTGTGATTGAGGTAAAAGAACCGAGCTCGCTGTTTGTGATTGAACGCAGCGCTAACATTTTTAAACTGACATTTCGACAGTGACAGAAATGTAAATAAAACTTGCGTTTAAGTTTTTTAATATATTTCATAAATAAAAACACCTGTTAAATAAATGCAAAATTAATCTACTCCTTATTTTATTATTACTCATTTCAATCGTTTTGTGACCTCAAGTATTAATTGGAAAAATTAATTAACAAGGGTAATTTTTAATTAGGGTGAAATATAACCCCAATTTTAATTTGTTTTACAGAATGTTTACTATTTAAACCCTGCGTGGGTTTAAATTTTTAAATTTTCTTTTCTTCTAAATTGAAACTTTCTTCTTAAATCCAACAAAAGATTGTGTTACGATGAATGATGATTATTGATTAAAATTCTTCTTATAAATCAAACTATGTCTAAAACTCAAGGAGGGTTGGTTTAAAATTCTTAAAACCAAAAAGTTCACTTAAACTTAGGATCGTTCCAAAATAGACTAAACCTTTTTAGTAAATGCCACCGTTAGCGTCAATGTTTTCTAATTTTCGAAGAAATAGTTACGTTGGTGGGGATGGCTAAGGAATATTACAAAATTTAAAAAAAAATTAAAATAAGGCGGACTAAAAAGTTATTTTAAATGACTGCGGAAACTATTCTAGAATTTAAGACTACATATGAAAATTATGGATCTTGTAAATATATCTTTGATTTAACTCCTGGTTACATTTACAACTAATGTATAAAAATAAAAATAATAAAATATATAACCAACCTCTCAGGCTGGTTCTCAAATTTCATAAGACGGTTGCAACTGTGACGTCATTGTTTTAAATCGAAACGACCGGTTGCGGTTTTGGTTCAACCAGGACCAGTACTATCGAAAATTCTTATGATTAGAGTTTCTTTTTTTTTCTGTCAGTGACCTAAGCTCAGGAAATGTGGCACTATGGTATGAAGGTCCTTATTTTGGCCAAAAATAGTGTTGTACATAGAAATGAGGAAAAAATTATATGAATTTGTGTAAATACTAATAAAAAAACAGACAAAAAATATTCCGACCCCCCACACCCTCCCCAATAAAAAAAAAATACTAAAAATTGAGGTTTGCTTAGAAATGAAGTACCTAAACATTTGAAAATTATGTTAAAACGGATAAAAACTAATAAGTTAACAGAAAAAGATATTCTGCCCTCCCCCCCCCAAACTTCTAAAAAATAGTGTTTTACGTAGAATTGAAGGAAAAAAAAATGTCAAAATGGATATAAACAGTAGGCAGACAGAAAAAAATTATTTCGTTCCCTCCACCCACCCCCCTAAAACGATAAAATAATTTATAATAAAATTTATATTATTTTATGTTAAGCCTGTCTCTAAATAATTAATTGAGCAACAAAACATATATTTTATTTTGAGAGTAATAATAATTAAATAATAATAATTGATAAAATATGAAGTTATATATTGAAATTATATGTTCAAAAAAATAGATATTACGTTAAAAAAGAACCTTCAAAAATTTCAGTTAAATAAACAGTTTTTATCAACATTTTAAAAGCAACCACAAAGATAAGCCTAGTCCAATTTGATACTTTAAACCCGACCACTATACTACACATACATACTGTATGATAATGTGAATAGCTCAACTTATAAGCTAAAAAACTGTGTTTATTTGAAGAAAATTGGTTGCTTACTTAACGAGTTATTAAAAAAGAATTTGGACCGATTATGTTTAATATAATTAAAATAAAATGCACCAAAAAGCTATTTTAAGATTAATAGGCCAGAGGGGCAGGTGGGGGCAAAATATTTTATATGTTCAAAAAAATGGATACCATGATGAAAATGAATCTTTAAAAATTTAGATTAAATCTGTTTAACATTTTTTTGTAACCCTCTCTAAATTGTAATTAAATCATTTTTTAAATATTTCTTACCCCTATTTGGAAAAAATCCGTAAATATTAGATTTACGAATTAGAAAACTTTTTCTTTTGATAAAATATATCTCTTACCTTTACTCAAAGTGCTCATTCTTAAAAACTTTCTAAAAAATAACCCATTCTCCAAGCAGCCGTGTTAGAACTTAACACAAAATATAGCAGTTTATGAAACAATTGTTTTACCTGTCGGGCACATCCAACTTTGTACTGGAGTATCTCCATGACCACTTTGATTCTGCTCGAACTAATGCTGGATGTTTATAAAGTAATCTTTAGTGACCAAAATTACGTTATTGGATAACTTCGATTATATGCATTTTTGGTCAAATTTAATGACTGTTCAGACCAAAGTGTGAAGTTTTTTTTTTATTTTTTTATTTGTCAAAAAAATCATATTTAACAATACTTATTATAATATTATAAATCACTTGACAGATAAAAAGAATCACCTCTCGATTGGAAAACCGCTTACACTAAGCCCTAAGAAGGGCTTATGCGAGTCGAGCCAAAAACAAACTTATTACTAATATTTTTAAATTTTAATTTGGAAATAAGTAGAAGTAACAAAATTTCTAATTAATATTTATGAAAAAGTTATTTGGTTATTTGTTTTTATAAAGTAAATAAAGCCTAGTCCGGTTGACACCCCCACAAACACCCAGCAATCCCTCCCACGGGCCAAGATCCCACCAGGGGAATCAGAAAGGAGTATAAAAAATATAAAGCTATATCGGTAAGAGAGAAGAATAAAACTTTACAGTAGTTGTTGCTGTTGTAGCAAAATATTTTGAATATATTTAGAATAAGAATTTAGGGATAACTTTTTAACTTCTTTCGGAAGTTGATTCCAGAGTTTAATAGCACAAAATGTAAACGATTTCTGGAAAGCAGCTGACCTATGTCGGGGAATAATAAACCTATGAACATTTCTTGTTGTCCGTGACAATGGCAAAAATTTTCTAGCTAAATAAGCAGGTTTTCCAGTTTTTATGATACGGTAGACAAAAGTATACATATGGTGCTTGCGTCGATTGATCATATTTAAAATTTTGTTATCATTAGGATGAGGGGTTATGTGACTTCTGTAAGATATATTGTAAACAAATCTCATGCAACTATTTTAAATTTTTTGTATCGATTTTTTAGTTTGCCATTAGCATAGTCAAACAAGGACAAAACCAAGGAGTCGCACAGAAAATATTTCTGTTTTGATGACAAAAATTGTTTATATTTGTATAATTTTTTCAGACGAATGTAACCTGCAACAAGTTTGTTTTTTATATGAAAGTCGAAAGAAACAGAACTATCAAATGCGACTCCCAAATTTTTTGCCCTTGCCACTATTGGAATATTTTCGTTGCTTATGCTGATGTTCAAATTTTGTTCGATGTGTTCCCTGATATTCGTATTTTTATTTAGGATTATAATTTGTGATTTTGATGAATTTAATTTTAAATTATGATCCTTTTCAAACGAAGCCATATTGTTTAGGTCTGAATTAAGTTTCATGTTAACATCGCGAAGAGAATGTTTGTTTACAGGAATGTGAAGTTGGCCATCATCAGCAAACTGCTCAAGTTCTGAAAATTGAACCTTTTTGGACATATTAGGAACATAGAGAGAGAAAAGCAGTGGTGAGAGAACAGACCTTGAGGTACACCTTGTTTAATTAGCTTAAACGTTGATGTATGGTAGCCAGATGTTTTTTTTACCTCTACACAATTATATCTGTCGCTTAGCATGTTTTTAAATAACATGTTTGAATTCCCAGAAATACCAAAATAATTAAGCTTAGCTAACATCATTTTATGACTAATTGTGTCAAACGCTTTGCTAAAATCAAGCAACGTCAAGCAGGTACTATTGCTTTGTTCTTCATATCCCCGAATATCGTTCAGTACTTTTACTAAGGCTCTAGTAGTGCTGTAATTTTTTCGGAAACCTGATTGGCACTCCGGGATAATTTTTTTGAGGTCAGCAAACGTCATTATTTGACTATAAACAAACTTTTCAAATATTTTAGAGGCGGCGGGCAAAACGCTTATCGGTCTTAGATCCTTCAATTGTTTTGGGTTTGAAACTTTGGCAGTAGGCCTTGTAATCGCTTTTTTCCAAAGAGATGGGTAAATGCTTTGTAGGATACAGCTGTTAATACTATTAATTAAAGCACCCGAGCAAAATGGAAGACAAAGCTTAATATCCCTAATTGAAAGACCGTCCACCCCGATAGCATTCGAAGAGATTGAAGCTACTATTTTGTTTAATATGTTCTCATTTTGTTTAATATGTTAATATGTTAAAAACGGGTCATGTGATATCCATAGTTTTTGGATTCAAGTAACCCAGCAAACACGGTTCCTTCGGGCCTTCGTCGGCCCGATATCGATTGCCGAATTTGCCGCAAATTTTACTTTTTGCTGACATCGGCATACCGTCGCCGTACTATTAAGGTCCGATATGGTTTAACCACATGGTACCGACCATCCGCCCATATAGCTGCTTAATTTGGTCGGTCTAACGTAGGCAAGCTGGTCTCGGCCCGACATCGGTAAACTATTCAAGTCCGACATTGGTTTCCTAAATCGTTCCAACGTCGGCGATTGACGAAGGTCCGTCGGTGTTAGCTTAAAGCGGCCCGACAATGGCAAACCACAAAGATCCGATAATGGGTAACCAATAATCGGCAAATCGGCCTCTCAAAGCGGGCCCACGTCGATGATTGACGGAGGTACGTCGGTGGTTGCTTGACAGGATCCGACATTGACAAACTACAAAGTTTCGATAATGCAGGTGCTTAACCAGTCGGGGTGGTTTAAGTGGCGGAACAGGTGATTCTTGTAGAGAAGTACCACGATCTTGTCAAGTCCGCATTCTCGTTTTGAAATATCTTTGCTCATTATATATATATATATATATATATATATATATATATATATATCATATTATCTTTCACTGTACTAGGAACATAGCCATCTCTACATACTAGGAAGAAACTATTAAGCAGTTTAAAAATTTTGATGTGACGTACCATCGTCTGTTGCCGGTTATCGACCAATCGAACAGAAATCTGATCAGGCCATCGTTGGTCCTAAAGCAGATAGAGTGCATTTCGGCATAAAGTCGACTATAGTAAATCAAACAAAGATTTAATCGGACCATCGTCGGCCCTAAAGCAGATAAAGTGGTCGTCGGCATAAAGTCGACTATAGTAAATCGGGCCATCAACAGTTGCCGATTCTCGACCGATTAAATAAAGTCCCAATTGGACCATCATCGGTCCTAAAGCAGATAACGTTTGCGTTGGCATAATGTCGACTATAGTAAATCGGGCCATCGTCAGTTGCCGATTATCGTCCTATTAAACAAAGTTCCAATCGGACCGTCGTTGGCCCTAAAGCAGATAAAGTGCGCGTCGGCATAAAGTCGACTATAGTAAATCGGGCCATCGTCAGTTGCCGATTTTCGACCGATTAAACAAAGTTCCAATCGGACCATCATCGGCCCTAAAGTAGATAAGGTTTGCGTTGGCATAATGTCGACTATAGTAAATCGGGCCATCGTCAGTTGCCGATTCTCGTCCGATTAAACAAAGTTCCAATCGGACCATCGTCGGTCCTAAAGTGGTGTCGGCATAAAGTCGACTGTAGTAATGTAGACCTCCGTCAGTTGCCGAATATTGACCGAAAAAAACCTCGGGCCTGCGTGTAGTCGCCGATGCCGACACACTGCCGACGTTGTCGATATTGGCCCGATTTAATGCCGACGATTTGTGTTTGCTGGGAAACATCAGAATTGGTTGAGCTTTGAATGAAAAAATTAAGGCACGGCTCAAGGTACTTTTTTTTATTTTTTTGACGAATAAGTATTATTGGAATAGCGGCTTTGCGATCAGCTTTATTTATAACCTAAACATTTTTTCTTCGCGGTTTTAACAGTTTTTTTTTTAATCTTAAAGGTTGAGATCTGTAAATATAATTTTTTTTAGTTTTTTAGATGTAAATTATGTGTTTTGAAGTAATATTTTTCAAAATTTCAAAATAAGGAGGGGCTTCGATTTTAAAACTTCCACAAATAAAGTCAGACCGTTTTTCTGTTTGTTTCTGTCAACAGTGTCAAAATACTGCCCGGCCATAATAGTGCCTGGCTAAAAAAAATCTCCAATAAGTCCTTAATAATGTTGACAGACACTTTTATTTCATACTGTATTGTAATATACTCCATTACGTTATGGGTTTCAGTCCGGGAAATGAAACATTACATCACCAGTCCGGTAAAGTAACTAAAAAAAATAAGAATATAATAATGGATATCCCACTTGCAGTATGAAATAAAACGTTGTACAATAAACGGCCGTGAAATGTCAGTAAAGTACTCGTCTATAAATTGCGAACTCGGCTCCTTCGTCGCTTTGTCCATAAACATCTAGACTTGTACTTTAATAAAGCATTTTCCGTTCTTGAAAAGTAAATTACTATTTCGCGAATCAGTTATGGCTGCCCAGAATATCGTCATTTGGTAAAATTTTCTTCTTAAGAACAGTGAAAGACCTCGCAGCCCGCACACCAACCAAAACGACAAGCCAACAAGATTCCGAAAACATTCATTAGTACAAGAACTGTCACCTGATAAAAGGGCATCCGTGTCGGCTTTACAGGTCTCACTAAATCTCCCACTGGTTTTGTAACTGCGCTGCCGACCGTCTTTTTAGATAAAAAGTCGTTTCTTTACCACTAAAAGGCATCTATGGGAGACAGTAACAAAACGGATTAAATGTAATAGTTTTTATCCACAACCAACCTATTAATACTATGGTAATATGTATGTTTCCGCAAATGTAAGACCCCCTGTAATACAAACTCGTTTGTTAAAATATTACACGACAGTTTACCGACAAAGTATTGTAATTGAATTGGTTGAGCATAGATGTTCCCACAGGTATTGCTCTTTTATGTCTAGTTACTAGAAACATATCCCAATATGAAGCTTGTTGGAATCTGTGCAAATAAAACAATTAGGTTTGGTAAATTTGAGCAGATTTGAAGGTAAGTTTTTACTTGGCATGCAGTTGGGGTATACAAAATACTGTTGTTTTCTGTGGGATAGCCGAGCTAAAAAGAATCACTATACAGGGTGTTCCTAAATATCATGTACAAATGGAAGGGGGTGATTCTTTGGGGGTTTTTATGACTGAAATTTCAGATAAACATAGGTCCGCAAACGCTTCGTTACCGATCTACAGGGTGTTTAAATTTCAATATTTTTTAAATTTTTTCGTAATAGCTCCCGCAATTTCTGAGATATTAAGCTCAAATTTGGAATATAGGTTACGCAATAGGAGTTGCATGATTGAACATGTCAAACGGTTGCCAGAATCTACAGGGTGATATTTTTTCCGGGGTCATGCCCCCTTTGCTCCCCCTGAACTTTTTTGCGGTGCGCCGCTGGTAGATTCTGAAAAGCAAAATAACTTTTCTGTCTTATTCAGAAACTTTTTTTCCTCTTGTAGTTTTTTCGTAACTCCGACCGTTATTGAGAAAAAAAATAAAAAAACCATTACCTGTAACTAATCTTCTGCTTTGTTGATTTTGACATTTTATTATTCGCAATCTAGTTAAAAATTAAAGCTGGGATGACCTGGTTTTTGTAGCAATAAAGGTTTATTAATAATTTAATTTTTAGCAACAATAACCTTAACAATTAACAATAATAAGACAAAAACAATTCACAAATATTGTTGAATGTGACCTCCTCCAACCCTTATACAGGCCTCCGATCTTCTTCTCATTGATTCTCGCACTCGTTCAAACACTCCCGGAGTATTTCTTATGGTTTGAAATCCATCCATTATTCGATGTCGTAGGTAATCGACTGTATTCACTGGTGTTGTATACACTAGCGACTTGAGATGCCCCCATAAGAAAAAATCTAGGCTGTTTAAGTCAGGAGACTTAGGGGGCCATGGCTGAGGTCCACCTCGCCCTATCCAGTGATTTTGATATACTTCATTTAAATATTTCCGAGCCAAAATAGAAAAATGAGCTGGGGCGCCATCATGGATATACCACATTTGATTCCTTAGCAAAAGAGGTAAGTCTTCAAGTAATAAAGGCAATTCGTATTGCAAAAAGTGCCTATATGAGTCACCAGTAAGTCGACCAGGTAAAAAGAAAGGACCAATCAAATGATCATCGATTATACCACCATACATTTAATGAAAACTGCTCCTGAAAATGAGTTTCGACAATTCCATGAGGATTTTCGTCTGCCCATAAATGGTTGTTATGGAAATTCAAAGTCCTTGAAAAATTGGCTTCGTCAGTAAACAGGAGGACACAATCAAAGTTGGGGTTTTCTGCTAGCCTATTAAGGTACCACCTACAAAAATTAATCCTTAAAGGAAAATCTTGGGGAAGGAGCGCCTGCACCCTTTCAATGTGATAAGGGTAGAGCAGAGCATCGTGCAAGATACGCCAAACAACTTGATGGCTAATATTTAATGTTATAGAAATTTTTCTGGTACTGGTCTCTGGGTGTTCTTCTATTTCATTTAGAACAGCTTCTTCGATCTGTGGTATTCGAACAGTACGTGGTCTACCTGCATCACTGCTGTTCTTATTAAGAGTTCCAGTTTCCACAAGACGCCTATGTATATTCGAAAATATTCGGTGATCAGGTATTATTCTATTTGGATAGCGCTCCATGTACAGACGTCTTGCTTCTCTTGCATTTCCATTCGCAAGGCCATAGATAAAATGCATCTCAGCCATTTCAGAATTTGTATAAATTGACATTGTAACGACTGTGACGAGATTATAACGAGTATTTACAACACTTTTACACTTTACAATTCTAATTCTGACATAACTTACGATTTGAAATGCTAGATGTCAAAATCAATAAAACAAATTATGCAAATAAAGCCATAGCCTACTTAACCATTTCAGATTCACAGAATCGTTTTTTATTTTTTTTCGACAACGGTCGGAGTTACGAAAAAACTACAAGAGGACAAAAAGTTTCTAAATAAGAGAGAAAAGTTATTTTGCTTTTCAGAATCTACCAGCGGCGTACCGCAAAAAAGTTCAGGGGGAGCAAAGGGGGCATGACCCCGGAAAAAATATCACCCTGTAAATTTGAGCTTAATATCTCAGAAATTGCAGGAGCTATTACGAAAAAACTGAAAAAATATTGAAATTTAAACACCCTGTAGATCGGTAACGACGCGTTTGCGGATCTATGTTTGTCTGAAATTTCAGTCATAAAAACCCCCAAAGAATCACCCCCTTCCGCTTGTACATGATATTTTATAGTGTGGGGCATAAGTCGATAATTTCTATCCCGTGGGATTTTGAATAAAGGAGTTTTGTGACTACGTGGGATTGATAGCTCTTTAGTCACACAATCAATTGTTACCAGGTGTTTTTTTCGCATCCATGTAGAAGAAGTTGATATGACGTCATCTTTCAAGATGGTGGCCAAAAATCATAAAAGATACAACTATCGCAACCGGGACATGATTATACTTGATTCCATATTATTGCAAAAAACAAGATTTTTGTCATTTTCTCTTTAAAAAATCTTAATAATTCGAGGTTTTATCAGTTCAACTTCAAATGTACCTCAAACTATTAGGCATATATGCCAAATTCGATCCTTAGAGTTTGATGCAGTTTGTTAACCTTAAAAAATACCCCAGTAAAATTAAAACATTGCAAAAATAACATACTAAAGGACTCTATTCATCAACTATTAAAGCGAAAAAGACCAAATTTCGTAAGACAGAAAAGAACGGCAAGTCCAACAACATTGTTAAAAAAAAATTAATCAGCTATAACGCATTTCAATGTGGCGGCTGATATATCAAAATGACGACCTATAACCAAATTTTATTTCATCCAATTTCGTAAAAAATCAAAAATGACAAGGTGGCCATCAATTCTTGTTGAATTGTCCTCGCTTATCATAAAAAAAAAGTTTAGTTAATGCACGAATTTGATTGACTTTGAAAATACCACATGTACAAGTAAAAAAACCAGCTTTTTGTGACCACTACGCATAAACTTTAAGCGCCGGAGATGAAATTAACATCTCAGCCATAAACAAACAATTCATTTTTAACCTCCCTACAAAAAATGACCTATATGCCTGCCGTTTTTATTAAGTTTCGGAACTTCTACAGGGATGCGGTGGCATATGAATGTGTGACTAAATAGCTGTTAAATCCTCATCCTTGAAAATGGCATCTAAAACCACTGGTCCAGTATATCGTAATATATATATATATATATATATATATCTAACTTCTGCTAACTCTCTTATAGGTTATTTAAATGACTGTTGACTAGAAAAGTGAGTAGAACATAAAATTCACAGTTATGAAACTTAATAAAAACGACAGGTATATAGGTCATTTTTACCGGGTTATAGCATAAACATCTAGGACGCCATATAAAAAAAAATGCTAAAGAGGTTGAAAATGATGTGTTTGGTTATGGCTAAGATGTTAATTTCATCTCCGGCACTTAAAGTTTTTGCGTAGTGGTAAATTGGAAAAAACATCAAAAAAAGCTGGTTTTTCATTTTTACATATTATTTTCATGGTCAGTCAAGGCCATGCATCAACTTAATGACCACCTTGTCGTTTTTGCTTTTTTACGAAATTGGATAAAATAAAATGTGGTTATAGGTCGTTTCATATATCAGCCGCCATAATGAAACGCGTCATAGCTGAACCAAATTTTTTTAACAATATTGTTGGACTTAACCTTGTTATCTTTCTTACCAAATTTAATCCTCTTCGCTTTAATAGTTGATGAATAGCGCCCTTTAGTATGTAATTTTTGCAATATGTTAATTTAACTGGCCTATTTTTTAAGGTCACAAAGCTTCAAACTGCATCAAACTCTAAGGATCGAATTTTGCATACATGCCTAATAGTCTAAGTTAGATTTGAAGTTGGACTGACAAAACCTCGAATTATTAAGATTTTTTGAAAAGAAAATAGCAAAACACTTGTTTTTTGCTATTTTCAAGGTCATTTAGGGTCGGATGACCTTGAAAGTAAATTTTTTGAAATCCTCGTTTTTGACTTATATGGAATCGAGTATAATCATGCCTCGGTTGTAAAAGTTGTATTTTTTATGATTTTTGGCTGTCATCTTGCAAGATGACGTCATATAAACCCTTTTTACACGAATGCGAACAAAACACTCGGTAACACTCGATTGTGTGACTAAAGAGCTATCAATCCCACGTAGTCACAAAACTCCTTCATTCAAAATCCCACTTACACATGCCCCTTCACTAATAAAAGAAGAAATTGACTAGAAAGACAATCTCAAATTCAAATAAATTATTACTTCCGCTGTTACGTATCAAACTTGGCTTATTTAAAATTTTTGTTAAAGCTATGAATAGAGATCTTCCTGCCTTCAATCACAGAAAAACAAAAATTTCCCAGAATAAATGAAGCTAAGATCAAAGAGGGAATTTTTGTGTGACCCCAAATAAGAAATCTTCTCGTGGATTCGGGATTTGACGCTGTGCTTAAGGGAAGAGGCATGGGAATGGTGGTCACCAAATTCTTAGAAAATAAAAGAACAGAAAATTATCCAGAGATTGTTAACACACTTCTACAATCATATGAAAATATGCACTGAAAAAAATATCCTACATAGTATTTATAACAGGCGTTTATTAATTTTTTATTGATGGAATTAAATGGAAGTTACGAAATCAATGAAAAAGGTTTCTTGACATTTTATAGAGAGTTGTTATGAATAGTATGTACAGATTATGGAGATAATAAAAGAGCATATGAAATAAATAAAACATGTTAACGATAAATTTAATAAATGGCGATTATTGACTCTCGTTTAAAATTTGTTATGGACTGTGTGGAAAAGTTTATGAAAATTATGAACCGGGCATACAAAATACATAAACAATTGGTCTTTTACTAAATTCATTCGTAGGTGTAACTAAAAGCTAAGAAAACATGTCTCTTATTCCTTGATTTCATAACAGCCTTCATAAAAATAATTCTTAAAGACTCTTTATATTTTTTTTTCTAAAACTGTGTCTTGCAGCAGTAAAATCATTAAATCGTTTTGGCTAAAAAATGTATGTAAAATTGATTATGATATTAATAAAACTTTACATCGGAGCAAACATCATGTACAAAATACATCAATGTATTTTTTTTGAAAACGGTGCCTTTTTTGGTTCAGTGTAGGATGTAAGATCGAGGATACACTTTCTACACTCTCACTTAGACGAACTTCCCCGAAAATTGTGGAGGTGTTCAAAAATCGCTGTTATGATGTGTGACGGTCTCTCGTACTATTTTTCTTCAAGAGAACGACCAGATCTTGATCTGTTACATGGAGCCTTTTGTTTCTGGTTCTGAATGAACTTTATGGGTTACCTATAACTGCGTTTTCTTTTTTGGTTCATTCGGTAAGATTATTGGGCTCTACAAGTTTGGTTTTAAAGCCACTTATAATAGGAAATTATTGAACGCGCTATAAGGTATTATGACTAACTCCCTTATTAACATTGGATATTTTACAACCCTTATCATTTGGTCTTCCTTACAGTGAAATGCTGAAACTAATCTTTTGGATTTTTCGCCACATATAAACTAGATACTATAATTATAATGGTTCAAGGGTCGCAAATGTGTAACAATAGTAATAACTTTGAAAAACAAAGAAAATAATGAATATAAAAAGTGTTTTAAAAAAGCTAACGGGATTTTTAAGGCTATAGTTTCTCCCCAGATTTTAAGTAAAAAAAAGTACAACTGGCAACACCTTGTTCTTTAATTTTTTGATCTTTTGCCAAAGTGCACAGAGAAAACTAACATCAGAATTAGCTGAAATTTTGCAGGGCTGATCATTTTTGAATGGTTAACAAAAATATCTGAAGGATTTTTCAAAATTCTCAATTATTTTTTCTTCAAAATAAATGCTCCGGTGCTGTTATCTATCCCAAAAGCCTCAAAATAATTGCGGTTTAGAAAAACCCGAATTACAAAAGAAATAAAGAAATACTCGCAATTTCCTCTGGATTACATTTTTCCTTTTTATATTTTCTTGCTTTAGCGAAAATAAAAACTAAGCTTACTTTTTTCTAAAAGCCTGTGCACTCCGGAAAAAATGTGTTTTCAAAAACCTTGTTCTAAAACAAATATGAAACCACTCCGCATGTGCGGTCGCCCGCCGAAAAAGGCCTAGCGCTACGCCGGCATTACCCCGAGTCTCTCAAAGAACCAAGAGAACTTTACTGGCTCGCTGAGATTACTAGGAATTAGCATAGAAACATTCGGCGCCCATAACCTCACATAATTTTGTTTTTATTTTGATTCAACCATTTTTTAAAAATTTAAATTATTGCGGCATAGTTATGTGCAAGTGTACTAGTGAAATCTTGGAGTGCAAAGGATAGATTTTGAATCCCAACCTTAGTTTCAAAAACACACAGATACTTGAGTACTAACAAAACAGGTCAGTAAAGCTCCATTTAGAGGTTGGAAAGGCTCTTGCTAGTTGTTGACGCTCCTGTTTAAATCAGAACACGATTATTTCGTCTAGCGCCAGTACCCGATTTTTAAATCTACATGCTTTTAAGTTAACCTGTTGTCGGTATCAGGTAGCGAGAGTGTTTCTAATTCAATTATAAATGCACCTGTAAATGCCACCTTAAACATTTTATACTTATGTGCTTTACCGGCGCAGAACGCGAAAAGTCAAAATAAGTAAGCTAACAAAAAAACAAAAGATCAAAAGATCTTGGGTGGAAATAACGAAAATTCAAACTTGGCTGAGCATCGCACAAGGAACACACAAAAGATAAAAGCGAAAAGAGAAATGATTAAACGATGTTTCGCCCTGGGTAACCAGCGTGGGCTCATCAGTAGTTTTACTGGTCACCCTCCACTATACATCATTAAACACCATCATACACTTTGATTTCCAACCTTGAACCACTCACAAATAGGCATCGTTCCGCACTGGTACTTACTTATCCAAGTTACCTGATACGAATTCGTCCTGGCGTGTTAATATTTCCAGTAGGATAATGCTCCTAAGTTTGAATTTTTGTTATAGTTAACTTGATTTCCCGTACAGTGTTGCTAAAAACAATTCCCCAGATTGTAACTACGACCTTAAATTGCATAAAATTTTAATTGTCACAAAATGTCATTTTTTGACATCTATAAAAAGAATCCTTATTGTTATAACCTGCAGAGTGTCATTGTCAACCACATTAGTGAAAAGATAACGAAATCCGTTTAAATAGCAGTTTCTATTTTATGCAAGAAGTTGTTATATGAAAAAAACCATAGTTTTTTTATTTCTTAATAGAATTTATCAAATTATACATGGGTTTACAGACAATAGATAGTAGTTTTTTGTTCAAAAAAAATATACAAAGGGTCTCAAAAAAAACCCAACGGTTTTTTAAGATGCATAAAAATTTTGAACATCGGCCATTTTGAATATTTGATGAATGTAATTTTTTGATATATTTACAAAAATTCTATTTCATTACCTTTTCAAAATTTTTTTTTCGTTAAAATCCGACAATAAATAAAAAATTGGCAGTTAAAACAAAACAATCCGGTTTTTTGTGGTCCACCCTATATATGACTAAATTAAAGCAATAAAAAAACTATATGGCTTCTATTTTTATGACTGTGATATGGCCATCTGACCACAGCTCCTGTCGAGCAAAACTATTCTTAGAAATGCTTTTGAACGTGCTGCTAATCAGTCAAATCTAAGGAAATTTTTAGGACTATCAGAGGAGTTCAGTGCTTCGACATACTCTTTTTGTTGATTACTGTAGAGGATTCATCTTCTGACAATGATAATCTTTTATGAAAAGGAATTTTATAATAAATTTGTGCAATTTAATCAGTTTAGAATATGAAGGTTCTTCTACACCTACACTAACAGCTCTTCGTGCTTTACTTCTTTCGGGTCAGGTTCCCAAGCAGTTGTGCGTGGGCGCTTATTAACAGGGTAGTCATATCTTTCAGTAGAGCGAGTCATTAATTATCTGCTTTTTGAGTTGAGAATTTTTAATCCGGCCCAGATAGTTTGTTACCAAAAGACTCATCTGCGATATGTTAATAATGCGCGCTCAATAAAGTGTAATCATGAGTCATATGCTGAAAATATTTCTAATGCTTATACCTAAAAGGATTTATGGCAAATGTGAATCATTACGAGGGCCATACAATACAGAATGGATTTCGTGGAGAGTTCGGGAAGAGAGGCTTTTTTTGGTATTAAGTCCTAGTTCGACAGTTTAGTCGGTGCATATAGGGTGTTTCAAATTCGATGCTCACCATGGGGGTCTCCTAAACGGTAGGAAATACGAAAAGGTTTAAATTAGGGCAAAGTTGAGCAATTTGATGCTTTGCGCAAAACTAAAAAAAAAGTTTACAAATTCCGGATAGTTCTGGAAATAGGCGGAAAAAACCGAAATCTCCATTTTTAGTTTTTATTTTTCTGCGCCCTTATTCTTAAAACTGTCAAAAAACGCTTAAGACTTTCTACAGACACTTTTTTTGGATCTATCTAGTGAGAGATCCGTTTTTGACAATTGACATTTCAGTGTGATAGGAGCACTGTCAAGTTCATTTTTTCTTATGGACACATCCTTTTTTTCTCCTGCCGTTTGGTTTAGAAGTATTACAGAAAATATTTTGCAAGCTTATTTTGACAAGTCACCTGACGTTTTGTGTTTATTGGCCATCAACAGCTCAAATTTAATATTTGTTTAACTTACTCAAGATATTTTGGAAACCCGATTGCAGTACTTTTTTAACATTTAAAAAATTACAGTTTTTTTGACATTTTGTTATAACAAAATAACTTTATCTCTACCATTTTAAAAATACGTTTTTTTTTTGTTTTTTAATCTTTGAATTTGAGCTGATGATGGTCAATTACTTGTCAAACGGCAGAAGAAAAAATGAACTTGTCAGTGCTCCTCACCTGTCACACTGAAATGTCAAATCTCGAAAACGGACCTCTCATTAGTTAAATCTTAAAAAAGTGTCTGTAGAAAGTTTTAAGCGTTTTTTGACAGCTTTAAGAATGAGGGCGCAGAAAGATTTCGGTTTTTTCCGCCTTTTTTCGGAGTTATCCGGAATTTTTAAACTTTTTTTTTAGTTTTGAGCAAAGCATCAAATTGCGCAACTTTGCTCTAATTTAAACCTTTTCGTATCTCCTACCATTTAGAAGATCCCCATGGTGAGCATCGAATTTGGAACAGCCTGTATAACTTATACCTACGTCAAACATCTATAATCTAGGTAGCCATGAAAATAACAAAAAGAAATTAGTTTAGCTCCGGTCTCTTGCACATGCGCGACAATTTATCGATCGGAGAGGTTTCGATCAGTTTCGGCCGGCTTCGCGGCCTACGCCATACGTCTTGAATCGAGGCGAGGCCATTTTTTTGTTCATTTGTTATACCGTGATTTCATTTCAGTTGCGCGTATATTTTTTTACTGTTAAAAATTAGAAAAAAGTAAGTTAAAAGAACGAAAGACAAAAAAAAATACCCAAACACGAAGTTGTGTTTCGCCTAATATTGAGAATTTGGTTAGATACAAAATAAGGATGCGTTATTGCCTTGAATAAAAATGTTAGTTTTTAGTCCAAATCAGCCTACATATAATTTTTTTGATAATTTGAATAGTTTTAGTTTAATTTGGGAGACCTCTATCTCCTACAAGTATGGACAAAAACCCAAACGTAATAGTCGGGTCGTTTTTCGGAATATTCAATTTGTATTGCAGTTTTTTGGTGATTTTGTTCCAATTCGGTACAAATATAGACATGACCCCAAGAAACAATAAAAAAATATTTTTTTCTCTTACGTCAGTTTTGGCTGGGCGTCGCGACGCTTTGAATTTTGACTGTGACTCTTCGGTGCATTGACAGTTTTATCTCTGTCAAATAATGATAATTTTATATCCTGATTGCACCACCTAAAAGAGCGTAAGTTTATGTAACCAAATTTTACTTACGGGCTTAAGTAGTTTAAAAAAAAAAACATTTTTTTATCACACGTACGGTAAAACTCGTTACAGCACTCGTGTGGTTACCACGACTAGGTCTACGACCTCGCCGTGGAAACTTTCCACACTCATTACTGTGATGAAGCTCATACCGTACTGGTAATATAAATAACTAACGATATCAATGAATAGCGAGCTTGCCCTCAAAAAAATAATTCCATTACTAGTCATTACATAACGCTTCATTTTCCTTCAAACTGAAGGTACATCTGCCGATTCTGCAATTTCACAGATTTCATCTCCTAATTCCTATATAGCACCGTACTGATGAGCACCATAAGTGCGAAATCCGGATCTACGGTTACCGTTACTTTTTTTGAGGGAAAGGCTTTTTTGAAATAAATAACTAATGTATATATTTTTTAAATAGATAAGCTGTATTTTTTTATAAATTATTGTTAGCAATAAAGTGCACTTTTTTTGCACAATTGTTATGTCTTAAAGCACATACAAAAACGAATTTACAAAATATTTAAATAAAATATATAAGAAATATAAAATTATATTTTCAATTGATAAGCAAAATCTGGTCAGGGCCGCCATTTTAATTCCGCCATCTTTTTTTTTTAATTTGACTGAAAATTTAAAAACAACGCTATTAAGAACTCAAAAACCCTTAAAAAATGTATCTCGGCGTGTACATTTTGAATCCTCCAACTTAAATTTTAAACTGCAGCAAACGTCAATATATCCTGAATTCGAAAATTTTTATATTTTCCAAATTTCAAGTTGATCGGACCAGTAAACGTGATCCAAAACTGACTTGCAGGATTTTGCCATACGGAGGTAATATAGCAGCCGAATGTTAAAAAACCATGAGAAGAAAAAAATTATTTTCTTGAAAACTTAATAAAACCTGGCAACGTGTGGCACATTTTTAAAAAGATGAATTCCGAAGTTAAAAAATTACATATTTATATCAGGAATCAGCTAGTAAACATTTACAGTGGGATTTACTAAGATCTAAAATAGTACCCCCACAGGTCTAAATATTTACACTCGTGGGGGGTACTAAATTTTAAAACCCATTTTCAAAAAACACTTACCCATACAGAAAAGGTACAAAGTTGTTGATTATTTTGTATTTTTATTGCAAAATACCACAGAAAAACTCCTTTTTTTCTCAAAATATTCCATATTTTAGGAGAAAATGCACTAAAACTAATTTTTTGTGACAGGTTTCAAAATGGCCAAAATTTTGGCACATAATAGCTCCGTCATCTGTGTTAGAGGTTATAAAGTTGATGATTTTTTAGACCACCTCTGGGGGGTGGTTTAAATTTATAGCCCCCAGAAAGGATTGTTTTGTGGCAATTTTTAATAAGTTCCTTTATAATTTCTCTATCTAGTGAGGTCCGTTTTTGAAAATTGACATTTCAGTGTAATATGAGCACTGTCAAGTTCATTTTTGTATTGTTATTGCGAAATACCAAAGGAAAACTGCTTTTTTTCTCAAAATATTCCATATTTTAGGAGAAAATGCACTAAAACTAATTTAGCACATAATAGCTCCGTCATCTGTGAGTTTATAAAGTTGATGATTTTTTTTTTGATGGTTTAAATTTATAGCCCCCAGAAAGGATTGTTTTGTGGTAATTTTTAATAAGTTCCTTTATAATTTCGCTAAGCGACCGTTTTTACAAGAATTAATTTACCTTATTTAATATGCCATGTTGTTTATTAATCAATAAAACACCTCCAATTTTGTCCAGAAAAACGCCATATTTTAAACCCGTTTTCACCACAAAGAATATATTTATGAGGGCACTACGAGGCAAAAAACACATAAGCGAAGGTCACTGATTATGCACGAAAACTGTCTCCAATGAAAAAAATCCAAAGGAACTGTACCTATTCATTTATTTACATATAGAACTGAAATTAAAACATTGAGTTTATCTAAAAGCTTAATCATCAAACAAAGCTTTTCACTGAAAGATCGCACTCAAAGGTCTCAACTCTGCAGCACCGAACAGTTTGTTGAGCCGATATGACTCCTTTGTGAACGCATCAGTTGGATTCAGGTCTGTTTTTAGCCGCATTTTTTTTTCATGACCTACTTTGATGAAATATTTTTGCATGGTTTGCGATTGCGATGGGTTTGTGTTTGTAAAGTTTTTTCATACTTTTTTAATCAACCTTTTTTAAATAAATACAAAGTTAATCTAATTCTTATTTTATGATTACATATCAAAATGGTTTTGTGACAGTGAGTATTAATCGCGAAAATCAATAAACAAGGGTAAGTTTTGATAAGAGTAACCTATAACGTCAATTTTAATTTGCTCAACAGTGTTTACCATTTAGATCCCCCCCTAGGGTTGAAAAAACTTCTTTTAAATAGAAATTTTCTTCTTAAATCCAACAAACGATTGTGTAAAGATGATTCTTCACTAAAAAAAAACAATTAAAATTATTCTTATACATCAAACTATGTCCAAAACTCAACTCAACTTAGGACCTGTCTAAAATAGGCTACACCCTTTTAGTAAATCCCACTGTTTAGCTACAGAGTAAAATGTGAAGGTGTGTATGAATAATAGCATTTTTGTAAAATTTTTTAAACTAAGTTTTTTGAGTAGTAGTAGGAACTCTAGTATAATTTGTATTTTTTTTTCAATGTGGCGTTTTTGTTTTAAATTCTTAATTTAATTAGTAAAGACCAATAGAATTACTTTCGATCAATATCGGGCAACAGTGAGAGAATCCGATTTAAACCGAAGATTTGGACCAATGAGATGCATAGTAGCGAGAGAATTTAACTCCCTGGGAGCAAATTTTCTCTGGATTCAAGAATAACCCCCCTGGAATCATTTAGGTGAATCCTTTTATTAGTAAACTTACCAACGAATAATATTAGTTTTTCGACCATTTCAACACGATTTCAATGGCTCATTAACGTTCCTAGGATAATAATAAAGCTTAGACGTAAACCACAAGATGGCGTGACAAGCGATGAAACTTTATTTTATAAGAGCACTAATTGACGCAAAAATGTAAATTATTTTTCTATATTTTTAAGACAATAAATATATTTAATAAACGTAAATAAATCCAATATAATTTTAGTACCTAACCAAAAATAAGTCCCGTTAAATTGACATATTACGTTTTTTTTAAAACAACCTTGTTTTTAAAAAGATATATGAAAAGTCCCTTAGTAACCTTATTTGTTTTGACGTTTTAGATAGAAGGTCATTGAAACTTCAGGTTATAAAAGTTGTTCGCGTTTGATATTTTTAATAATTAGTGATAATTATGATGACATATTATTGGTCGCCTGCGGCTCGCGTCTCAAAATTCATCTTCGCGTTTAATGACCATCATAACATGCCTTGTTATGTAAACCACTATTAAAGTCTGATTAGTTCAAAAATTGGCATGCGATACAACCTCAAGGGTGGGCTTTTACCCCAATCTGCGCTAGTGTGTGTCTTTACTGACTGTTACCTATAATGCAGCTTTATCTATTCTACGGAATACCTACATAAAAAATAAAACAAATGATCGTTATCTATCGGTCGAGGAAGAACACCAAATTTGTGTTAACTTGATGACGCCCCGTTAGGAGGGCATATCGTGGTAATATTTTAAGCACGCCTGCGTTTTGGAGATACTTAGTCATGCATCATAGACAAACTACTTGTAGTTTGTAGACCTTTTTCTCTTATGGAAAAGCCTAGGTATAATTATTTTGGGGTCTGGTAATATTTTTTTTTAATAGATGGCCAAACCAACTTATTCAAAGCCAAACCAACCCAAAAAAACACACTACAACCCCTACATCTTTTTTTGGCTTGTTTAATTAGGTTATGGTTGGGTTAATTTAGTTTAAAGTGTGTTTTTTTGTGTTGTTTTGTCTTTTAATAAGTTGGTTTAAGTCTGTTTAGGTTAGATTGGGTTAATTTAATTAAAAAAAATTAAAAAAAAGAAAATATGAAAAACACATAATAAATAATTATTGCTGGCTCTTTAGCCTCACGGCTATTCAGCTAAATTGCAGGCTCTTTAGACACTCCTTAAAAAAAAACGTGACTATCCCAGTACTTAGAAGTGTTTACAGTACCTACCTTAAACTGAGGCTTAAACAGAAGTCAGGCTTAGTTTTCTTAGTACCCCACAAAGTCTATCCATGGCATAATTAAATAACTATAATGTATTACATATTTATATGTTTATTTTGTTTTTTAAAATTTAAAGTTTTTCTCACAGTGGGTTTTAGCCTCTCTTTCTTTTTCGAATATGGAAGACTGGTCCAATAATTTGGCCTAGTCTCCCTTAATAAAACTTTGGTAGGGACTCCTGATGATGGCAGCCTGAGCTTCCAAAACAGGTCGGGTTTAAAATAAATTCAGTGGAGAAAGCACGGTGACCACCAGTCATAAAATCATAAAATTTTGAAAATTTGGTCACAAATTTATTAAAAAAAATTACACCCCAACTAGTGGTTACCCTGAGAACGATCAATTTGTTTGAATTAGTTACATTTTTACAAATTTAATGTATTTATAAATGTTATAATTTTAACTAATTAGCTAATGTTTGTTTTATTTCTTTTTACAGTTAAAATAAGGCGCTCTTTAATTCCTAATGAAGTCAATGTGCCCAGACAAGCTAATCTCACACCAAAAGCATGACATTTCTACAGGAAAGTTATTGATAGTAGTAAGCGATTGCATAAAATGACCAGTTATGTGCAATCATTCTAGAGAAAATTAGCACTCGCAGAAATTGCTTATTATATGCCAGATTAGAGTACAGCAGCAGAAACCTAAAGCCAGAAGATTTACTTTAGAAGAAAAGATTCTCTCCCTCAGTATTTTTAAATCAATTGGTAAAACGTACAGGCTATTGTCTAAGATTTTCGCTTTGCCATGTAGAAAAGTAAAAAACTGTTTGTGAAGTTTGCAGGAGTAAACTTAATTATAAGTCATGATAATGATGTTGTCAATGAACTTATTGATGCCTTGCAGTATAAAAACAGTAAGTTGACAAGACCAGGAACATACTTTAATTTTTTATTTGGCAAGACACAAACCTTATTATATTTCTTAATCCCTAAACTAACCACAATAATAAAGTTAATTATTAGGGGTTTGTTCTGGTGGTGTAAGCAAGTTAATAAGATTTGTAAGATTTTCTAATAGTCTAAAAAGAGGAGATTATTATTATTATAAAGTCAATTATCCTCACAATTATCTGTGGAATAATTTTAACAATAACTATTTCTAGGTCATTTATCTTTTTTTTAAATAATTTTTACCTTGATTTTTAGTATAAGGTAATATTTTATGTTTTTACTTATTTTACCAGATGATTCATTATATTTTTCACCTCCTTTTTACTCCCTTAGCATTGGAGGGATAACAAATGTTAAACTTTGTAAAAAAAATTAAGGAATTCTTGTATTCAATACTCCAATAATGAGTTAAGGCAGTGAAAAATAGCCCTTGTTTTGTTTTTAAACCTGTAATTGGGAAATGTACTTCAATTTTTTTTTTAATTACACATACTTATTTATCATCTGTCTTTATCTTATGTTTATAAGTTAAATTCTCAATGAAACTATACAATAAAGGGTTTTGTAAAAGGACCTCACCTATGAAATTAAAAGGCAAAATGTTTTTTTCATAACATTTCATTTGGGTCAAAAGTACACATTTGTCTTTTAAGTTCAGTGCACCCAAAGACAAAAAAAGTTTAAAAAATTCACAAAAGCATCAACTTTTGATTTATCTTTTAAACTTTTTTTGTTTTTTGGGCATATTTGCTATGTTTTCATGGGTATTGAGTTCGTTTTCAAAACTCATTCTATCTTTTTCTTTTATATAGCGTGTTCTTGGTCTTGATAAAGAACACGCTATATAAAAGAAAAAGATACAATGAGTTTTGAAAACGAACTCAATACCCATGAAAACATAGCAATTGTGGTCCTTTTTGCTATGCCAAGAAAAATCAATATTACATTACATTTGTAAAGTAATATTGATTTTTTATTTAAAAATCAATATTCTTTTGTAGTATTAATTTTTGTGGTTATCATGTATGGTGCTCCATCTATTTGTGTTTCACTGAACTATTTCTATGTCGGGCGCCAAGGTCATAATTAGTTCCGTAGCACAATACAGCAGATAACATTCTGGTCTGCCAGACAGACCGAACCCAATTTTTTTTCTATGTCATGCATTTTCCTATTATTAAAATAAGTCTTATAGCAGTATGCACCAAAGCCGTTATTCAGGGTTTATATTAGGGAATAATTAGATTAAAAAGAGACAAGATATCTGGTCCAACGAAAAATCCTTTGCAAATGTCGATTATTTGTCTATCCTTTTGAACGACGTTAGAGCGATAGGGACAGAGATTTCTGACTCAACCACTTTAAGTCGTGACTGGCTTGTGTGTGGCGAAAGTCGGTCGGATGATATTTTTATTGACATAAGCTTCTTCGTGCAATTTGTTTTAAAATTTCAGTTTATAAGTCGTTTTAAAACCATATTTTGTCAAAAAACGTTTATAGCGTGTTTTTTTATATAAGTAGGAGAATATTTCAGTGCATTTAAAGTGATATTTTCGAACAAATCGTCCAATGTTTTGAAAACAAAGGGAGAGCAAGTGAAATCAGTCAGTGGCGGTACATGCCGGTAGGTACACAAAAAATTTATGAATTTATTTATGAATTTAAGTTTATGAAATATACATAAATTAGTCAAATGAGATATTTTGTAACGTTTTTATAAGGTTTTTTTCGAGGTTTTTTTTTATAAAAACGATAAAATAAAGAATGCTTTTGATGAAATAGTTAATTCGCAATTAAGATATTTTCGACGGTCTTTTTATAAAGACTATAAAATAAAGGTATGTAAAGTCTTTAAACCAACCTGCAAACAACAATAGAAGTGTTCAGGTTTGTAAGAATATTGAATTCCTATTTCTTATCAGAATATTAAGGTTGATTTATACTGCCGCCGTTGCCATCTGCGCTCGCTCTTTGAATTCATATTTAAATCTTTTTGTCTGTCCTAGATATTCTTATATACCGTAAGCATTATTGAATTTATTACGTACTGAACAAGTCAGTATGAGTAAGTTTCTACTAATGACCAGAAAAAATAACAAAATTAACAAACACAATAACATAATTTTTAGCTAGTAGGTAATATTATATTTTTTTCTTGATGTTCCAGGTGCTCTGAACTGTGGTTCTTTGTTTTAATGTTTGGCATAATTTTATTGTGTTGAAAATTAAAATTGCTATAAATCATATACAAACTTTGTAATAAACTTACTTTGTATAAAATTATACTACAAACATTTATTGTTAGAAGCTTGCAAAGCTCAAATTGGCAGAATTATTTTTTGCATGTTTTTTAAATTATTTTTCAGATTTCATATTATAGTATGTTGGGAATTTGGAACCTTTGGTTGCACTAAAACAAAATTATGATTGTTTTCCACAAACCAAAACTACACTTTTTTGCACTCGACGCGCGTTTCGCTAACAATGTTAGCATCATCAGGAGACGATAAACAATGAACTAAATTAATCTACGCTCTATCTTATATACAATCCTTTAGTTGGCGGAGATAAGACCAATAAATTGTGATTGATCACGATTTTTAATCCTATCTCCCCTCAACCAAAGAATAAAGTGTACTAAACGGGATGGGTCCTCTATCTTTATTTAAACTATTTCTGGATTTAATGATTTCCATACTTTCATATGCATTCAAAAGTCTTTTGTTTGGTACACTTTTTAGAATTTTTAGGTTATCTAATGTGAATCTATGATTGTTTTCAAAAGCATGCTCGGCCACACTTGACTTTTCTGTATTTTAAGTGTGCTAAGTGTTCTTTAAAACGTGTTTGAATAGAGCGTTTCGTTTGGCCAACATATTTTTTGTCACAATCCATGCAACTAATTTCGTAAATTCCACTTTTTTCTAGAACTGTAGTTTTATCCTTGGGATTTCCTAGTAAGCTTCTTATTGTGTTACCGGATTGATATACTAATTTAAGACCGGTGTTATTAAATACTTTGTGTAATCCTTTCGTATAATTAGGATTATAAGGAATTGATACAAATTTTGAGTCGCAGGTATCTTTTTGTCTGAAAAAGGTAGAATTCCGAAAGGTCTTTTGAAAAGAATGTCTATTTATCAGCTTATTTATTAAGCCTTCGTCGTAACCGTTTTCGCCAGCTATATTCCTAATCCTATTCTTTTCTGCTTCAAATCTTTCTTTGTTTAAGGGGAAATTTACTAATCTATATGTTAAAAAGTGCAAACTTGCAAGCTTATGTTGTAAGCAATGAAAAGAGTCATTTGGAATATACCTGTTGGTGGCCGTGCCTTTTCTGTATAGGTCAAAGTCCAATCTATTTGTATTTCTTATAACTAAAGTGTCTAGAAATGGCAGTGTACCGTTGTTCTCTGTTTCATAAGTAAATTTACTTATTTTCATTGCTTACAACATAAGCTTGTAGTTTGGTTTGTGGAAAACAATCATAATTTTGTTTTCATATTATAGTAAAATTTTAATAATATAATCCTTGTGTAAACTTATATTTAAGTAGGTACGCCATTGGCGTATTTACTGTAAACAACAGAAAGGTAAACATTGTTCCATGTAATAATATAACCAAAGTATCCGTAAGTGTCAGTTATCTTGTCTGTTTTTAATCTAAGGTTGACTCCAAGGAATCCCTGCTTAATTCCGCTACACATTTCCTGCCGTCCTAGAACTGTGGTAGGTTTTTGGGGTTTTCCTGTCATCTTGACCAAATGCTCTTCCAGTGCACTAGCAACTGTGTATGCACATATTCCCAGCCCAAGACAGTTAACTGTTATAATAAGGACTTATCAGTACATAAAGTCGGCATAGCCCAGTGGCGGTCCCAGGAGGGGGCGATCCCCCCCCCTTTTCTCCAGAAAAAAGTAGACAACAAACATGCTGCTGGTAACCTTGAAGTCTTTGGAGAAAAAACCAGAAATTGTAGAATGTTCCTTTAAAGCAGGGTTGGAAAAAACCCGGGTTTTTATTATAAAACTCAACCCACTGGGCTTTTTTGGGTTTTACAAATGGGTTTTATTCGGGTTTTTTATGGTTTTCTTTTTAAATTATATACAGATTGTAGTTCTTCTTTAAAATTAGGACTTATTCTCGCACTCGTTTATCAACTATAAAATACGATATAAAAATAGGTGGAATACAGAAATCGACAGTTTGTTTGTTTGTTAATAAATCAAAGCAGTTTTGGTTTAGTTTGACCAGGGCTTTTTTTATATACTTAATGTAAACAAACCTTTAGAAAATTATTGTTGGAGTTTGTGTATTTACTACACTGCAAATACTTGCTTACTTATTATGACATGATAGTATACGATTCATGTTTTCGTTTTTTTGCCTAATGCCTAAGAGCAGCGCTAGAAAGAGTACTTCAGAATGGACTGACGTTTTAGAATCCGGTCTGCAAATACTGAACCAGAATTGTTTTTTTTTTATATATAATTTGCATTGTTTCACAGCTAGTGCAGCATCCATTGAAAGACATGGTCTGTTTTGGAATAATAAAATAAGATATTGTTTAGGATTAGAAAAATATTTGCAACTGGTCAAGTTTATCGAATCTTACGATCAGATTCAAACGACTGGTAATAATATACCTTTTTTTACGTTTATCTATTTTATTAATAATGAAAAAATCCACTTTTAAACAAGCCCTACGTGTTTTTTTAAGTGGGGTTTACCCAAAAAAAAACCAAGGTTATCCACTGGGCAGCCAACTCTGCTTTAAAGACATTCTATAATTCCTCCACAGTATTTTGGGACAGTTTGACCTTTAATTCGTCACACCAAGAATAAACAAATACATGAAGTACTCACAGCGAAAACCACGATATTGGAAATACAGAACAGTTTTATAGAGTTCGGACATAAAAAAGTATTTTTGATCTGAACATATTCATACCAAGTTTTGTACAACGTGAAGACAAAGTTAACTAAAGTCGTTTCTAAATACGATAAACTGTTTGATTAATTCAAAACACAAATTCTTGAACTTTTATTGGGAGAAGTCAGTATTTGGAAACAATACTGTTCCGAAGTAGGCAAAAGCTTAAATCAAAACATATCTGATAACATTTTCGAGGCAATGAACAAGTGTGGCGATATTTTTTCAAAGTAGGGCATAAATTGCGGCGCTATAACACCTTTGATATTTACGGTATGCGCTTTGAAACCATTGATATATTTAAAATTTTAGTTTAATTTTAAATCAAAAAATGCATTTTTAGTTCGATTTTCTTAAATGATACCGTTGATACTCACGATTTTAGTTTAATTTAACTAAAAAATTGCATTTGTAATGTAATTTTCTCAAAAATTTTCGGCGCATTTAAATATTTTTTAAAATAAAAAATGTATGAAATAAACAACTGAAAATCCCCCCCCCCACTAGATTTGAGGTCAAATTCGCGCTTGTAGTTATTAAGTTTAGTTTGCATATATTTATATGTTCCTCATAAAAGCTATGCTTTTATCCTAGTTATTTTTTCGTATCGAAACCGCCCCCCCCTTTTCAAATGGCTGGGACCGCCACTGCATAGTCTGACTCGGCACTATTTCTGACAGTTCCACACGAAGGTTGAAAGGTTTCTGACATTTTTGTCATATAAACATGTCATCTAAACATGCTCATATAGTGCCATTCTTAAAGTTGACAAATTAAAGTTAATAGCGACATAAAGCTATTTCTAACTCATCGCGGTATACGTATCCGTATCTAGCGAGAACCAAGCACATTAATTGATCAGAAACTTGTACCACGTTCGAAAAGAGCAGATATATGCTAATCTAAGGTGTTCTTGAACGCGATAGGTGTTGAAATGCATTAGGTATCACGTATCGTTACGGCACACGTATCGTATCTCAGCACCTATTGCGTTCAGAAACACCTTAAATTAGCATATATCTGCTCTTTTCGAACGTGCTGTTCTCGCTAGATGCGGATACGTATGCCGCGATGACTTACAAATAGCTTTATGCCTCTAATGCCGTCATTTATTAAAGGCAGGCACAAACATTATGAAAGTCGACATTATTTTGATAGCAAAGATGACATATTTAGACAGCACTTCGTGCGGAATTGTCAAAGATAGCGCCGTCTTTACTAAAGTCAGGCTATGCTGACTTTATGTACCGATAAGTCCCTAATAATTGCCAACTCTTCCTCGCACAAGCTATGCTTTGAGGGGAAATAATTATTATTAGGAACTTATCGGTACATAGAATTGGCATAGCCTGACTCGGCATTATTTCTGACAGTTCCGCACGAAGGTGGAAAGGTTTCTGACATTTTTGTCATTGTGAACATGTCATCTAAATATGCTGATATTGTGCTATTCTTAAAGTTGACAAATTAGAGTTAATGCCGTCCTTTATTAATAGCAGGCACAAACATTGTTAAAGTCGACATTATTTTGATAGCAAAGATGACATATTTAGACAACAACAATGTCAAAACTTCGTGCGGAATTGTCAAAAATAGTGCCGTCTTTATTAAAGTAAGGGTATGCCGACTTTATGTACCGATAAACCCTAATATTTATATTAAAATTGGCATAAGCTAACAGTTCACATGAGCGACTTCTGGCTATGGAAACCAAAATACAGTTTTTTTTCTTTTAGGGACGAGTTAAGATATTTTGATCTGATATTACATTTGGAGTAGGTTAGGAGCTTTTGCTCTGCCAAAAACCAAAATTAAGGCAAAACCTTTTTCTGTGTACTTTGTGTTTTCATTATTAATTTATTTATTTATCAGCTGACCTTATATTTTTAAAAGTTTGTTGTGTCTGGGGTCAAGATTTTGATATCTTTATCTTTGTTATTTAATAATATTAATTAAAGTGTAAACTGCTACAAGGGCATTATAAAAAGGATTAAGTATAAGGTTGTTGTTGGTGATAAAGGGGTTGTTGTGGCTGATTTAGAGACAGAACTTGCAATGTCGCCTTTAGCCACACGGTAAGGACGACAATGAAGGGATACAATTTAATTCAGACGTACTTTTTGGCCAAATTTTTTTAAACTATTTTCCTCAGAAAATATTGAAACGAATTACAATGATAATTTGCATTAATACAAATTATCGGTAATTTGCACCAGTACAAATTATCGGTAATTTGCACTAGTAAAAATTCTTGCCTTCCATTAAAAGCCCATTTTAAGGCATTTTGTCTGTTACTGCGAGTTAGAGTGCTCTTTATGGTGAGTGAACAAAACACATCAGTGAAACGCAAGTTGTAAATATTAGGAATAAAAAATATGGTAACAAATCATACAATATTTTTCTCAGGAAATAGTCCGCAGAATATCCCTCGTGCATAGCAAATTATGATAATTTGCTATGCACTCGGAATGTTACCTATGATTATTCCAGTCATGCGTTAAAAGTCCCATGAGATAAGTGTCACTTTTGAAGTACTGCGATAATTCCTTTTTAGTCCACCATACCAATATGGTATGGGGGACTATTAAAATCGTGAAATTTTGACTTTACTTGATTTTCTCAAAAATGAGTTACTAAGATTCCAAAACACCTTAATCGACGAAAAAAAAAAAATTGTCTGTCGGTCTGTTGTCTGTCTGTATACCCCATAACTCAAGAACGCCTTAATCGAGTTTAACCAAATTTGGTTCAAAAATCCTCTGTAGGCTGACCATGAACTAATAACTTTTGGGTAGGGTGGCGGTGGGTTGAAGGAGGGAAAAGGGGGATAAAATATTTTAAAAAATTGTAACTTTGGAACAAAAGCAAGTAGAGATATACGGTTTTCTAATTTAAGTTTCTCAAAAATCATAACTTTACAATTAAAGCACCTATTGATATGCGGTTTTCAGATTTTGGTTTTCGTAAATATTGCCCAAAAATTCTGTTATAAGGTTCAAATCTTTCAAAGCTACAGTTTTCGAGATATTTTCATTTCCTTTCAACATAAAATAATTGATTTTATGGTGGACTATCCGTGATTTCTAGCACTAATATTTTTTAAATGTTTTGCAAGTTGTTTAATAGCTTTGAGGTTTTCTAATTCAAACAAATTGCAAAACACTTTAAAAAAAGGTCCCAAAAAACTAACAACCAAGTAAAGTAAGGTTATAAACGTCAGAACAACGCGGATTCATTTTCCCGTGGAAATAGGTGGTGAAAGTGAGTTCACCCAAATAACCCGTGCCCGTGAACAATTTTGTCACTTCTCACCTGCTTTGAACCATGTGAAAAGTGAGAAAAGCAAATACTCACCAGTGACTACTCACCTCACAGGCCGTCAATATACGATCCCTGGCACCAAAAACAAAAAGAGAAAAAAGTGGTGGGTAACCACTGAAGGACCCCAGTTCTAAGCCGCGTCTATTAGTAGTACTAGTAAACAGAGGGCGGCCCAAGACCTGGCAAGTAGGCCCAATCGGTCCCTTTTTACCTTACCCCAGCCCAGCCCTCTAATCCACCACCTCTAGCGCTTGTACGGTAGTGGGCTCCTCCGGACCTTCCTGTTCTCTTCACGAAGTCCAGTACTTTGGCCAACTTAAGAGCTCGTAGGTCATCTGCATCCCGGTTCGGTTGTCCGAGTACCTGATGCATCCTTAGGTATACATCGCACTCCGCAATGCGGGTCAGATACTTACTGAGTCGGTTGTGGCCGGTCAGTAGTCCAATATCTTTTCGTCTCCTTCCCAGGAGTCATTTGAGTCTGGCCGCGTCCGGTCCGTCGATGAATTCTTTGGACTGTCTGCATCCTCTTTCGTTTTCCCAGGAGTCTGCCAGTGCATCGTTAGCCCATTTCATGAGTCGACTTTGCATCTGACTCCTTGTTATCCTAAGAGTGGTCCCAGCACTACGTATTGAGTTCTGGCCCCGATCCGAGTGAGTTCATCCGCCTTTTCGTTACCCGATATTCCCGTGTGTTCAGGTACCCGCATCACGTACCCGCGTCTATTAAATAAAACAAAAATTAAACCAGTGACGTCACATTTCGAAATCGAGCAAGCACCGTGTTTTACGCAGTGATGCCAAGTTAGGGAATTTTTCCCTAGTTCTAGAGATTTTTGGCGCAATAAAGAAATAGGGAATTTCACCTAATATATATTATATATATTCATATATATATATTTTGACGTACGTACGTCCATCTAAGTTTAAATATTCAATCAGGGCCTACATAAACGTCAGGTGTTTGACGTGACAAAAGCTTAATGTCGTGGCCCATCTGCTTAGTTTGGCCCTGATTCAATGTAATTTTGACCTAGGAAATTCTAGGGATTGTTCCACAAAAAAAATGGGAAGGTTCGGCGATCCCAGTTGGCAACACTGGTTCTACGCCAAAAGCGACTGGTGTTACGGCTTATTTCTAAAACTTCTAATAACTCTCTAATATGTTTGAAAATTAAACATATTCGTTAAGCTACTAATCATGTACTTTTCCAATTTCTTAATATTTGCATTTCTTCTAAAAACAATGAAAAACCAAGTAAGGATAGGACCTAGTTAAAGAATGTAAAACTTGCCTAGTATCTAGTTAGTTCTTCATCTTTGCTCGCCACTTGACGGTAAAAGTTTTTATCAGTTATCTTTAAAAAAATGAAAATTGTTACAAAGCATATGCATTTCATTTTTTTATTAAATTTGATAAGAAAATATAAATATATTCTAATCAAATGTTAGTGCCATACTGTGAAGACATGTTGTGGGAATTAGCAGTTTTGTTACTGTTAGGGTACGGGGGCGTATTTTTATTCAGATTATTAAAAGAATTTGTGAGATACAGACAAATGGCTGCTACCCTACCCACCGTGAGCAACAGCAAGCCCTTTCTTGGACAACTAACAAATATGTTGAAAAGTCCTGGTACGTAGAATTTAATTGTCGTTGCAATTCGCTCGAAGTTCAGAAAAAACACGTCAATTGCGAATTTTTTTTTAACATTCCTAATGAGGCTAAGCTAGAACCCAATTTTTTTAAATTAACAATCTTAGGAAGGTTCTGTTATTTCTAACCTCCAAAAAAACCCAAAAAGGAGTTTTTCTTGGATAACTCCTAAACGGTGACAAACTGTCCAATTAAATTCTCTATCAATAAGTAAATAGTGATAGTGTAGCTTCAACCACTACTTCTACCAGAAAAATTGAAAAAACCCAAGCAAAAATTATGCCAATTTAAAAAATTTCTGGCATATTCCTTTTTTATATTTTCATCAAGATTTTTTAACTTACGTGTACCAAACTTGGCAGGGCTGATCTAAGAGCAATGACCTAAATTATATTCAAACATTAAATTTTTCCAGTGGCGTAGTCCAATCTTCTTAACTAGAAAATTAACTGGATCTTATACTAGATAAAATTGAAATTTCAACGACACATTTCGCTTGTCTTTGCTGCTTCTAGTAATCAAATAGGAATTTTTTAAAGCTTGTTAATGAAAAAAAAATTTGGGTCCTAATTTTTTCCTCTATTCAGAAAATTTATATCTAAATTGCCTAAATGGGGTGAAACATAAACCCACTTAATTTTATTTTAAAGAGATTTGTTTTTGGAATTTTCCAACGTTCAAGCATTATAATACCACACACACATTTTTTTGGAAATATATTATTAAAATGCGTATTTTTTCCGGCTACCCTCAATGTCTATAGCTATCAGTTAATTTGTTTAAACGAGCTGCTTAAACCCCTTTTGTACAAGGTGTTTCAAATTCGATGCTCACCATGGGGATTTCCTAAACGGTAGGAGATACGAAAAGGTTTTAATTAGGGTAAAGTTGCGAAATTTGACTCTTTGCTCAAAACCAAATAAAAGTTTACAAATTCCGGATAGTTCCGGAGATAGGCCAAAAAAACCGAAATCTTTATTTTTAGATTTTATTTTTCTGCGCCCTTATTTTTAAAGCTGTCAAAAAACGCTTAAAACTTTCTACAGGCACTTTTTTAAGATCTACCTAATGAGAGGTCCGTTTTCGAGATTTGACATTTTAGTGTGACAGGAGCACGGTCGAGTTCATTTTTTCTTCCGGACGCATGCTTTTTTTGTCCTGCCGTTTGATTCATAAAGGATAAGAGATCTTTTACAGCGTTTTAAGTTAATTGACCATCATCAGTCCAAATTCAAAGATTAAAATACAAAAAAAAACGTATTTTTAAAATATTAGGTATAGTTATTTGTTATTTGAATTTGGGCTGATGATGGTCAATAAACCCCAAACGTCAGGTGACTTATCAAAATAAGCTTGCCAAATGTTATCTGTCATCCTTTATGAATCAAATAGCAGGAGAAAAAAGGATTGTGTCCATAAGAAAAAATTAACTTGACAGGACTTCTGTCACACTGAAATGTCAAATCCCAAAAACAGACCTCTCACTAGGTAGATCTCAAAAAAGCGCCTGTAGAAAGTTTTAAGCGTTTTTTGACAGCTTTAAGAATAAGGGCGCAGACAAATAAAAACGAAAAATGAAGATTTCGAATTTTTCCGGAACTATCCGGATTTGCCCAACTTTCCCTTAATTTAAACCTTTTCTTATCTCCTGCCGTTTAGGAAATCCTCATGGTGAGCATCGAAATTGAAACACCCTGTATAAGGACGGTTTAAAAATGTTGTTTTATAAACACCGATTTAAGAACCAAATTGATTTTATTCTAAAGCGATTTAACAAGCGGTTTATCGCTTAAAAATCCATTTTAAGGTCGTTATAATGTGTGTTAGGGAACTTCAGAAGGACCCTCCCACGGCCAGGAGGTAACACAGGTACCCAGTGGCACCTCTAAAGATAAGAATCAACAAGGAACTGTTCAAGGACCCAATAGATCATCTTCAACACAAGAGGCTCAACAGAGAACTGCACAAGTACCGTACAAACGCATCAAAGGCGCCTACGGACGCCACTGATGTAAACAAATTTGCCAAGGAACTCAGGAAACTCCAGGTCAAAATCGTGGTCAGCATGGACGGTCCAACCGAAACAGAGCTGACTAAATCGTGTGTGAGGAAACTTTACAAGGACCCTCCGACGACCAGGAGGGAACACAAGGAACCGAATAGGTACCCAGTGGAGCCTCTAAAGATAAGGATCAACAAGGAACTGTTCAAAAACCCAGTAGATCTTCTTCAACAAGAGGCCCGACAGGAAACTGCACAGGTACCCATTGGACACTACAAACGCATCAGGGGCGCTGGGAATCTTCGCAGACTCAGAAAGTCGATGGTGCATGGAGGATGAAGATTCGTCCTTGCGTATCCTGCTGGAGTGTCCGGCTCTGGCCAGGTCAAGAGAGTCGCACCTTGTGAATCATCCATTTGGCCGCTGGGGATGTAAGAAGGTTGCAGCCCAGAAAAACCTTTTCTTTTGTGAAAGGGGCAGGCTTTCTGGGCTAAACCATGGAAAATGGGTGTGCAACGGCCCCAGCAAGGTGACCTACGTATATGGGAATTGTCCCGCCCATACTTCTAGATTCACATTTCTTCTAACCTACAGAATGCTAAACCCTAGTTTTCCGAAAAATCTGTTGTTAACTAAGTTGTTTTATTTGTTTTTTCTTGAAACTGACATATTTAATGACAATTAATGATGGACGTATAAACCCTCGGAGAAAGCAATTTTATTTAAAACCGTTCTTATATAAAAGCGCTTTAGGTGCGTATCGTAAATGTTTTGTAATTATTTAAGTTTAGGTCATTTTATTTCTAGAGGATTTTTTTTTGGAAGTACGTAAATGGAGCGTAGAACATTTTCCAGTGTGGACAGTGCACACATTAGGTTGGGTAGGAGTTCTAATAAATGGTCCTGAAGTAATGGAGGTAAGAGTAAATTATACGATAAAGCATCGCATCTTATAGGGGAGAGCGGAGAGCGATGGATTGGAAAAATCTTTTTTACGTCTAGTGATCTTATTTTTCATAAAATGTCTTATAAAAATATTACGTTGAGTAGTGTCGGGCGAGATGGCCACCATTTTGGTAAGACGGTCCTTATAAAGATTTGGTAAGGTCTACGTTTACATTATGCAGGGTAATTTCTAATACTAGTCGGTGTTTTTGTTCAAAAGTTTTCCCAAAAAAATAACCAAAAATGTGCTAAAACTTCGTTTTCTCATAAACAAAGTACCTAACAAAAAACAATCATCAAGCAAGCAAGTGCGTTGCTCATCATCAGCGCGATCTGTACCCTGTCCACTGCTTTTCGGAAAAGTGTCATAGTACTAACACCATACCATTGTCTAAGATTTTTAAGCCATGATATCCGTCTACGACCCGGACTTCTTCTGCCTTCAATGTTGCCTTCTATTATCAATTTTAAAAGTTTCTCAAAATATGGCCAAAATATTGAAATATTTGTAAATAAAAAATTAAGATCTTTATTTATTCTAGGCAAAACATACACATTAGTTACTCTGTCCATCCAAGATACCCTTAGTATTCTACGATAACATCACATCTCGAATGCCTCTAACTTTTTGCACATGGCCTCAGTCATCACGCGACTACACAACACTGATTTCATTTTGATAATAGATGATCTGGCCTGTTCAATTCTTGGACGAACTTCTTGCATGTTGTCCCAGTTCTTATTGAGGAGACAACCCAAGTATTTGTACGAATCCCACGCGTTCGACTTGCTGTCCATTTACTTCTAATATGCCTCTGATGTTCTTTTCCTTGGATATGACCATCCATTTTGTCTTCCCAACATTAAAGTTAAGCCCGAATTGCGAACTTTTGGCAGCAATGTGATTCAACAACTTTTGCAGGCCTTCCAACATGTCGGCTATTATGCCAGTGTCGTCGGCATATCGTAGGTTATTGATTTTTATGCCGTTTGTAGTCAGACCCTCTTCGCAGTTATGAAGTGCAATTTCTATTATTTTGTTACTTTAGATATTAAACAACAGCGGAGACAATATACAACCTTGGCGCACACCTCTTCTTATTATGACCTCTTCGGACAGTTAGCCATCAACCTTTATTTGAGCAGTCTGGTTCCAGTATAAATAAGCAATTATCTTTAGATCTCGGTCATCTAGACCAACTCCTTTTAGCGATTCTATGAGCTTTTCGTGTTGGACTCGATCAAACGCTTTCTCATAATCTACGAAACTGAACTGACTTGAATGCCAAACAGGGCCTCTCTTGTCCCGAACCCACCACGGATTTTTATGGATAATCTTTAGAAATATTATGGCTCATTACGCTGATGAGGCGGTAATCACTACACTTCTTTGCTGAATGTTTTTTAGGCAGTCTAACAAAGCTTGATCTTAGCATTAAGGATTTTACCGCTGCGATAAATCATGTTAAAAAGTTTGACCAACGTATTTACCAAATCTTCGTTTTTTATTAGCTTTAAAACCTCAGTGTATACTTCATCTTGCCCTACCGCTTTTCTGTTTTCAGCTGAAGATATTGCCTATTGTATTTCCTCTGATGTTATATCTATGCCTTGGTTTGAGAATTTTTCTGGCTGTTCGGATCGGTTATCGGTAAAGAGATGTTCTATGGAGCTACAGCATGCATTCTTTTAGTTTTTCTTTCTTTGGCATCCGGTATGATGATTGTTACATGATCGCTGATTTTTTTACTATTTTTATTTATATCCTGAAAAATCATTAAAGATTCGCTTTTACCTAACCTTGCCCTATCCCACCACAGAAAGTAAACAAACTATGCAACGTTAGCTGGAGTATTGGTTTTTTTAGTGATTTTGTTTTGTTTTAAATTAAACAGCAAATTAATGGATATTAGGAATATTTTGAAACGCTTATTTGACATTTCGTAGTGGTTGTGGTAATTACTGCGCCTGCGCAATAGCTAAACGTCATTCCGTTAAGGTAATTAACCACTACCACTGCCGTAAGCTACGAATCCATTTCGTTGTAGTTGTGGTTATTTTTATGGTTAATTTTAAAGAATTTTCGCAAATTAATTTAAAAAATAATAAAATATTACCAGGTTCCAACATATAAAACACTTATTTTGTAGCATAAAACCCAATTTTGCGTTTTTTCTCATCTCTAAATTTTTTTGCGAGTGACAGTTTCTAATGTGTTCCGAAGACTCTGGTAAAATCCATGCGTGGTAGTGGTAGTGGTTGTTAAACACTACCACAGCGTCTGTCAAAGCCGTCAAAATTTTAAGCGTTCCAAAATGTCCCTATTGTTTTAGTTTCTAACGAAGCATAACAATCTGCCGCAGAAGCTTACCGTATTTATTCCTGTGTCCCCTTACGTTAATAGAGGTATGTCATTATTTGACCTTTTTATTTAGTTATGAGAATATTCAGCGACTAGGGATTTTTGTCACTTTATATGTATCATACTTATTTGTAAACTTTTACTACAGTCATGGTCTGGAAAAATTTTCCCTAATTGAAAGATTTCTGAAGAAGTTTTAAAACGGCGTAATCGTTTTTTTTTTATATATATTTTTGTATTACTTGCAGGCCACGTAATATGATCTACAAGTTTCTGAAACACCCTGTATATTTTTTTGAACTTCTTAGCAATTCCCAAGTAGCAATTTTATACACTACTAGTCGTTGTGACTCAAAAACGCACCAAACACAAAGTTACATATTGTTGCAAAATTCAGTAGTACCTCGACTACTCTAACTGACGTCGATATGTTTTCTAAAACAACGTCACGTCCAACTACAGTCATATTACCGACCTCAAAATACCATCTCCGTGACCACGTCTGTTTAGGTGCATATTTTGAAATTTACACGACGATATAATGACGTCAATCGAATTCTGTGGTCCGTAGTCAGTATTCGTGACTTTTTCCGGATGCTTGTTAAATTTCTTTTTAACAAGCTTTCCAAAAAAGTACTACGAGTGGTACCTTCCCATTAAAAAAAAAATGGAGGCCCCAATTTTTTTTTTGTCATGGAGAGGGAAGGTTCCTAAAAAAATCATTAAGATTCGCTTTTACCTTTTTTTAAAAGCTCATCCCTAAAGACGCTAGAAGCACCGTTCCTTTTAAAAACTACACCCTGTATAGATCAGAATACGCAAAAATAAAAAAAACATTTTTGGTCCCTAAAGTGTGGCCTTTTCTGCTAATATCAAATCGAGAACTAGAGAGATAGCCCGTGCTTTACGTTACTTGGTGGCAGGATCCGGAGGGAAGTTTCAAAATGTCCAACGTCTCCTTCCGCTCAAACCCTCTCGCTTTCCCCTAGAAAACATTTGTAATACTAAAAAAAACATTTTTAGACAAACCAAAAAAAAATTCTATTCTCAATTCTTCTTATTTCAATGGACTTCGGATTGAATTTTAAAAAAGTAATTATCACAACAAAACACAATAGAAAATATACAAAAAAAATAAATCTTTATTTTTTTTTAGAAAGTAATATCTACAACAAAACACAATACAAAATCCGATCTTTACACATTTTTACATCGATGGCTTGGTCAAGGTCTACTTACTAGTCAAGGTAATATATCAGAAGCCAGGTCTGCCACTGCTTATTTCATACTTTAAACGTCTCATTTCTGACATCACAACCGCGATAAATCTCTCTGAGAGGGAGGGGGGGAAAAATCAATTATTTTTAAACTGCCCCATTTTTTAAGCTGCTTCATTTTTTTGTGATATCATAACTTGGAAAGGTGGAGTGAGAAATGCCGCCGAGAAATATCGCAGTTAGTGACGTCAAATATCCAAAGTGTAAGTGTGAAATAGGCGGAGCTCGACAGGGCTTCCGTATAATATAGCAATTGATGTGACTTGGATGAAAGTTAATTTTTTAAAGGACGATACGCAATTAGCATTTGGACGTTGTTTCGACAACCTAACGTCAGGAAGCTACATCAGATCGACCGCGCCAGGTTGTACCAACGTCGCGATACGTGGGTTCCATAGAAGGAATACATAAATTTGTACTACAAACTAAGTCTTGCTTAGTACAAATAGCTCAACGCCTGTACAACAAACTTAGTTAATATTTTTGTCCAAATTTAGGAAACTTTGATTCGAAATAAAAACCAAAGGTCAAAAAAATATTCCCAGATTTTTATACTTACAAGGTTGACAGGCATAAACAGTGGCGTACTGACGGGGGCGAGGGGGGGCAGTCCGTCCCGGGGCCCGGGTTACAGGGATCCCACATGTACACAATTATCCAAAAACCTACTCTAACTTATCCCAGGTACGAAAACCGCATAGGTTCTTAGGAAAGTTGGTGAGTTTTTACGCTGTTTGAAGAAATTTTCTAGGAGCCAAGCTGTTTTTCTGGTCAAAACTGATAGAAAAAATTCATACTTCATGAAATTTTATTAAATTTTTAAGTTTGTTTCATATACCGCATAGAAAACATATAAAACCCGGTAAAACACTATAAAAAATCTCGTAAAGCTTTTCTAAGAGATTGAACGTCGCTTTTTTGGCAGGGATAAGATAAAAGCATCAAATATACGAATACAGGAATGGTCGCTTTCTGGAAAACCGGCAAGTCAGAACTCATCATAATTCATGAATAAATATGTATAAGATACTTAAAATGATAGAAAAAGATATCTGGTATTCTGGTAAGGATTCAACCACAGACTTTCTATTTCAAAAATAGGTCCAAGTTATAGTTTAATTTTTGTTTAATAATTTGAAGCAGTATGTGTAGTAAAAAAACTGACAAAATTGTCAAAGACAGTGGTATTTTCCAATACCAATACAAAATAATCAATAACATTGTGTCTTTTCTGAATGGGTAAAGGTTTTTTGAAAATTGGTTTTAAAATTTAGTACCCCCCACAGGTATAAATATTTAGATCTGTAGGGGATACTATTGTAGATGTTAGTAAATCTCACTGTTAGTGTTTAGGTCTAAGCAGTTCTTTTGTTTTTTTTACCAAAAAATTTGTTCATTTTTAATGTTTATTTGAGTTATTTTGGCGTCAATAAAGTGTTTTTTTTTTGTTCACATTTTTTTTTGAAACTAGGTAGGCCCCCCCACCCGGAGGCTTTCCCAGCCGATTTATTATCATTCATTAGTGCAAAAAGTCGTAGTGTCTTTCTTCCGTACTAGGAAAAACTAAATGAATAAAATTTTAAATAAGAAATCGAATAGTTGTCAATTAAATAAATTTTGTCTGTTTTATTTTACGTTCTTGTTTATCATTTTATCTCGTTTTTTATACTTTAAAAAGCCCAAAAATTTTAAACATCCTTTCTTTTCAATATCAGGGAGAAAATGGCAAACTCGAAGGAAAATTCTAACCCCAGCGTTTCATTTCAACATATTGCAGCAGTTTGTTTCAATCTTTAACGACGAAACGATCGTTTTACTGGAACACTTAAAGAAAATGACTGCCAAAAATCCTATTGTTGACATATTGCCTTTGATTGCGGATATGACGCTGCTGACCATCAATGGTAAGCAAAAAATAATATCTACAAATTAGCGCAACAACACGTGATTTAGATATTTTTTTAAAAGAAAATGAAACTCCAATAGAGTAATTCGGGTTGCTTGGGGTTGGATTCGCAAGATACAAGCATTAATCCGGCCCAAGGGGACCCAGAGCTCCCTTCTCTGAATCCCACTTGGGTAATTCTTACTAGGTGCGTCCAAGTCGCGGGGGTGGACCCGACTGAATAAGTCGGTGACTAAATCCTGTTGGGGTCGGTGTGCCGGAGATAGGGAGCGCTTAGGTGGACCCAACTTTGACTCGCTCTCGACTTCTCCGAGTAGTGGATCGGCGACGGGGGGGGGGGGGGGGCTTGGCTTAAACGCCAGGAACGCGTGGAAGACATCACAATAAAAACCTTCCTTAGGGGACCAGGCGCACCCTGTTGTATAAAGCCCCCTCCCCGAAGTGCAGGGGAGGTGATTCTAGCCGATTTACTCGTCTGTGAAGAAGGACCCTCCAAAATCTCTAAAGATATCAACAAGGAACAGTTCAAGGACCCTGTAGTTTTTCTTCAACACAAGAGGCCCGACAGGAAACTGCAGAAGTATCCATTGCACACTCCAAATGCATCAGGTGTACCTACGGAAGCTGCTGATGTAAACAAATTGGCTAAATAGCTCAGGAAGCGCCAGGTCAAAATCGTGGTCAGCTTGGACGGTCCAACCGAAACAGAGCTGAATTCAGAGCACCTGCTCGAAGTTCTTGCTCCACCTAGTCAGGAAGGATGTGAGACTAGCAACAAGGCTCCTAACGGGACACTGTTGCCTCAACAAGCACCTAGAGACGTTGGGAATCGCCGAAGACTCAGAGAATTGAAAGTGGATGGAGGTCGAAGAATCGTCCGTGCATGTCCTGCCAGAGTGTCCGGCTCTGGCCAAGTCAAGAGAGCCGCCCCTTGGGAACTATCTGTTGGTCTCAGATAATGTAAGAAGGTTGCAGCCCAGGAAAATCTGTTCTTTTGCGAAAGAGGCAGGCTTCCAGGGCTAAAGCAATTGTCCCGCCTGCAGTTCTGTATTCATTCATTCAAGTTCAAACAAACCGTTTTCCCATAACCGTAATGTTAACACAAACGTAAATTTTGCAAAAACGACAACCGATATAGTTTTAAAAAAGCTGCTGTTTTAAGTATCGATCCTTTTTTTTATGTTACTAACATTTTACCCGCTGCGTTGCTAGCGGCGAAATTAATAAAAAAATTGAAACATCCTAGATATTTTAGCTGGTCAATATTTTTATCAAATATTGGAGTGGGGGAGGTGGTAATAAAAAATTGCGTTAATTATTGAAAACAATATATTTTTTATGTTGGGCTCAATTTTCTTCGATTTGATACCCCACAACCCATATTTTAGAAGGTCAATATTTTTATCGAATGTATAGAGGGGGGGAGGGTGATGCAAAAATTGATAAAAAAAACACTTTTTTCGATTCCGGGCTTCTTCTCCTTCAGTTTGATAACCCACAACTCATATTTTAACAGATCAAAATTTTTATCAAATATGGTGGATAATCCCCCTATTAATAGGGGGTTAGTAGAAATTTGCTGAAATACGTATCCATCTATTTTATAAGTATAGTCTATAGTACCAATTCCTAAATCTCTGTGACTTTTGTCTTCTGAGATACAGAAGAGCCTTTTACCCCCTTAGATTCGAAATCGAATTACCCCTATTTCTCCACCCCCAGTTGAAATTTCGAAAAAAGCTAAAATATATTTACTATTTTATTAGTAGAATCTTAACACCAATTTTCAGACCTCCGCGGCTTTTTGTTTCTGAGAAATAGGAAACCTCTTTAAAATTTCAACTCCCATTTTTACCCTCTTAGAGGTAATATTTTCAAAAATCCTCACAAACCCAATATTTCCTTAAATTTTCATAATTGTTGGTTATGTTGACTACCGTTCTTTTATTAGTATAAATTAGTCAAAAATCTGGAGAGAGAAGGAGCGTCTTTACAATAGTATAAAAGATGGAATAGCGGGCATAGACCTATTTAACAACGATTTACCAGCTTATTTTTGAATATGAACAAAGACTTAATACTTAAAACAGCGCCTTCTTAAAACTATATAACGATTGTCGTTTCTATAAAATTTATGTTTTTGTTAACATTGCTGCTTATGGGAAATCGTTTGATTTGCTCCTCGCAGATGGTCAACATAACCTCAATGTCACGTGACCCGAATCTCAATCAGGAGATGCTAAAAGTCAAGCACGGCTTCTTCTTGCTACTCACAACCACGTGACCTAATTTTAAACCTCATTTTTTTGTTTTTATTTGGCTGAAAAAGATTTTTCAAGGATTTTCTTTTCAGTTCAATCGAACCCGATCCAAATCAACCTAATCCAACCTCATCAAAATCTGGTAAACCTATAGCGCGAAGGAGCCATGCTTGACTTTTACCAAAAAATAATTGATGTTTCGGATTTTCATTGTCTATATTTTATTTATACATGACGTTTCGATCAGCACAATGTCTGATCGTCTTCAGGTGCAAACTACAATCTATTCCTAAGACTACGTACTTACATACATAGAAGTTGGCTCCGCCCAAGGAGAGGCTTCCAAATATTTGGAATTTCAACACTTGGTTTACTGAAAACACCCTGATTCTGCCCAATAAAGGCAGCTTCAAGGAATTTTCGTTTCTTCCAGTGTGACTCCTTGTGCCAAACCTTTGCTTCTGTCACTTCATTCGGTGTAATTTCGACCATGCGTGTTCGGCGATTCGCTGTTTCACCTCTTTGGGTATTCATCTGATGTTCTTTAAGCTTCACAGATAATGGTCTTTTTGTTTCACCTTTGTATAATTCACCACCCTCACAAGGAACTTGGTAAATGCATTCCTTATTTTGTTTGTTCTCCGGTTTGGTTTTGCTAAGAAGGCTTCGAATTGTATTATTAGATTTAAAAGCTGTTTTAATATTAAAGTTGTTCGCTACTCCTCGAATTTTCTCTAATACTCCTTTAATGTATGGAATTGTGAGGAATGCATTTGCCTGGTTTTGGTCTTGTAATCTCTGCCCTATTTGCCGAAATTTAGAAATAGTATCTGTTATAAGTTTAAGGCTGTAACCATTCTGCTGCAGATCCTTCTTAATATTTCTTTCTTCTTTCTTTAATTGTTACAAATTTGAGCGGCTCTATTATATAAAGTTCTTATTATGCCTCGTTTGGTTGTAGCAGAATGATTTGAAACTTGATTTAAATATTGTCCTGTGTGAGTGGGTTTACGATAGACTGTTGTTCTGATGTCGCTTTCAACTCGTGTGACAAGTACATCAAGAAAAGGAATTCGACAATTTTGCTCAACTCCATTGTGAATTTAATGGTAGGTCTTATGTTATTTAGGTGGTGAAGAAATTCTGAAAGTTGTTGGTCATTCCCGGTCCAGACAATAAAAGTATTATCAACATATCTTAGCCAGAGCTTAGGTTTATATGTTGCGGTATCAACCGCGTGTGATTCAAAACACTCCATGTAAATATGGTCTACCACTGGCGAAAGCGATGAACCCATTGGCAGACCGTCATTCTCAGCATAAAACCTATTCACCTGAAAATAGGAGTTATGTAGACCGCACTCCAACAACTCCACCACTCCCTCCATCGGCAGACTTGTACGTTCAGGGAATCGCTAGATATTATTAGACAGAGACTGGTTGATGACGAATCCTTTCGTGAACGTACAAGCCTGCCGCTGGAAGAAGTAATGAAGTTGTTGGAATGCTGTCTACATAACTCTCTCCAGCGGCAGGCTTGTACGTTCACGAAGGGATTCGTCATCAACCAGTCTCTGTCTAATAATATCTAGCGATTCCCTTATCGGGACATTGGTGTATAGACTTTCGATGGAAGTCCGAAACACAGAGTTAATTTCAAATACATCATTGACACAAACTTTCAAACAAAGGATGCTATTACTTTTACCAACATTTTGTAAAGCCCTTTTAAAAAGAAAATGGACTGTTCTTTTGACAATTGGTCATTCTCCAACAGTGGAGAATGAACAAAGGTTTTTCATTTAATTTAATATTAATTTTGAAGCTTTTGTGGTATTATTATTAACTATTCCGGTTTTTTAGAAACATCCATGGGCGTAAAGTTAGACACTAACACCAATGAGGGATATCGCTACAAACAGGACATTTACGAAATCAGCGATGCAGTTTTCCAACGCTTTATTAGACCTTGGCTGTTTGTCGACTGTGTTTATTATTATTTAACGAAATCAGGTACGCATGCACTGAAAAAAGTGTATTCTGTATTTAAAATAATTCCAATATAAAAAAAACTTAATTGAATAATATAATTTTTCTATAAGCATAATTAAATACTTCAAACAATCAGTTGCTTATTCTTAAATTTGAAGAATAAGTGTCTCTAAATTAATAGTTAATAAACTGAAATCAATAATACCACAAAATTTGATTTAAGGAGACTTGAACTATTAAAAAATATAACCAAATCTTAATTTAATAAATAATTATCCTTAAATTAATAGGATGTCTAGGTTTGACAAGAACCAGTCTATGATCACAAATTTAGCGTAATTATTAATTAAAAACGTATTATATCTCATAAAGTAACATCTCTCTTACAGACTCTGGTTTAAGGGTACAATCTGTTTAAATAAGGGATTGGATTCCTTGATTCAAGGAATTCTTCTTCTTAGTTTATTAGTAGTCTCCGTAGACACGGTTAATTTTCAAATTTGAGGTACATCTACCGATTCTGCAATTTGACAGATGGTTATTTTTTTACATGAAGCCTGTGCATGCGCAGATTAATTCCTAGCACCGTACTGATGAACACTACCAGTGCGAAACCCGGGTCTACGGTTAACATTACCTTTTTTGTGTTTTTTTGTTATTTATTCACCCTCGCTAAATCCTTTTTAAATAATAATTATTGTTTCAACCAGGCAGTCAGATCAAAGAAAGGATGCTATTTCTTTAATTCAAGTACAAGCTTTTATGTAACTTGCAATGTATGTATATAACGAGATATGTATGTTTGGGTGTAATCTTGCAACTTAATTTTGAACGATTTCCCGACATCCGATCGGCTTCAAATTTGGCACGCTTATATAGTTGCAGTGATAACACCAGAATATAGTGTGATGAAATTGACAGTTCCCCCTACTCGAAGAGGGTAGAGGGGGGTACAGTTGAAGTACGCCCGATTTCGTTGAAATTTGGTGTGTTGGGGCACTTGAGGATGGAGATAACGAATGTTTAATCAGATTTTGAAAATTCAATATGGCGGGTTCAAGATGGACGATTTTTGGTCATTTTTTTCTAACCAGTTTTAACTAACTTATACACATCCGATTGCCTTCAAATTTGACATGCATTTATAGTTCCGATGACAATATAATAATATGTCATTATAAGCCACCCCTCCCCCATACGAGGGGAGAGGAGGGGGGAAAACACTTAAGTATGTCCGATTTCAACCAAAATTGGTATACGGGGGCTTTTGGGGATAAGGAATACGAATTTTTGATCAGATTTTAAAAATCCAATATGGCGGATTCACACATCATTTTCTCAAACTTTCAGATATACATTTATTATGTTACCCTTTGCCCTCCGCGCTACAAGTAATTTTTCGGTTACTCCATTTTTTTCTTGTCTTTCTTGCGCATTAAAATTGCAGTTATTTGTAAATTGTAATTTTAATTGTAATTTTTCAGGTCGATATTACCGGAAAATCACGTCCTCCCTGCACAGGTTCACGGAAAAAGTTATAAAAGAGAGAGAAAAAGATTTTAAACAGTTTGAGGTTCCGGCTGACGAAAATGACGACTATTCTTATCCCAAGAGAAAAAAGCTGGCATTCTTAGACCTGCTGATCAATGCCAAGTTGAAAGATGGAGTGGTTGACGATATGGGAATCAGGGAGGAAGTTAACACTTTTATGTTTGAGGTAAAAAATATGTACTATTTAGTTTTCATTGTTCTAGTTTTCTAGGTCCCCATACTACTTTTTATGACTTCTTTACCCGTTTGTGTATGGGCCATGCCATACAGTGTTACATTTATAAATCTGACATTCATAAAAATGGTTTTATTTTAGGGACACGACACCACTGCTGTGAACATTTCTTACACACTAATGTTATTGGCCAATAATCCCAATGAACAGGTAAATATTTTTAATTCGGAGGGTCTATAAGGTCACAGGCACTTATAGTGAGAGGAAGTATTTTATTTTTTTTTAAGCTCACCACAAATGAGGCTCCATACCCTATCTAATATTGTAAAATAATTTCCAATACAATTTCTTTCATTAAAAAAAAAATCTAAAGAAATTGTTTTGTGAAAAAGAAATACTTTTGGTTTTCGTTGCAAAACATTTTTTTGTTGTTCAGTGTGTTTGTGTGTCCAAACAAAAGGTGCAAAATGTTAAAACGGAATAGCCGTTGGTAAACTACGCACAGTTTTGGGTATGTTTTTTCCGATTCCGTTTTGTAATTTTTTTGATGAATGGATTTAAAAAAATAGTGTTAGTCTCGCGACTAGACTGTGCTAGTAACAAGCTTTTATTTAACTTGCAATGTCTGTAACTATCTATTTAACGAGATATGTTTGTTCAGGTGGAATCTTGCAACTTAATTTTGATCAACTTCCCGACATCCGATCGGCTTCAAATTTTGTATGCATTGCGGTCAGAACACAAGAATATAGTGTGATGAAATTGACAGCTCCCCCCTGCTCGAAGGTGGTAGAGGGGGGTACAGTTGAAGTACGCCCGATTTATTTGAAGTTTGGTGCGTTGGGGCACTTGAGAATGGAGACAACGAATTTTTAATCAGATTTTGAAAATTCAATATGGCCGATTCAAGATGAACGATTTTCGGTCATGTTTTGCTAACCAATTTTGACTGACTTGTCCACATCCGATTGTGTCCAAATTTGGTATGCGTTTATAGTTCCGGTGAAAATACAATAAAATGGTATTCTCAGGTACCCACCTCCCTCTAACGAGGGAAGTGGAGGGGGAAAAAGATTAAGTTTGTTCGATTTCAATCAAAATTGGCATACAGGGGTTTTTAAGGAGGGGGATTATGAATTTTTCATCAGATTTGAAAATTTCGATATGGCGGATTCAAAATGTACGATTAAGTTTACAAATCTAAAAATTAAGGGTGTGTGTTCAAATTTGTTATGCGTTTATAATTCCGGTGACAATACAATAATATAGTATTATTAGGTACATACTTCCCTCTAACGAGAAAAGTGGAGGGGAAAAAGATTTAGTTTGTTCGATTTAAATCAAAATTGGCACGCAGGGGTTTTTCGAGAAAGGGATATAAATTTTTTATCAGATTTAAAAATTTCGATATGGCGGATTCAAAATGGACGATTTAGGGTACAAATCTAAAAATTGAAAAATAAATTTTTATTAAAAGAAACTTTTAAGGAACAAGCTTTTATTAAACGCACTTAAAATTAAAAAATAATGTTTTATCTTTTTTATACAATTAAATTAAAAATTTTAACTTTATGGTAACAGAGAGAGAACTACAAAAGAAGAACTAAATTCTTCTTCTATTCGAATGATAAAATGCTTTCATCTAAAGAACCTGAGAACGGGTGAGATTGTCGTGCTTGCCAAGCCTTTGAAAGTGTCCTTAGGATATAGAGTAATACAACTGGTTCTTATCGTTTTTATTATGGTATAAGAAATATAAAAAATTATTTTCTAATTTTAAGTGCATTTAACAAAAGCTGGTTTTTTAAGTTTTTTTTTAATAAAAATATTTTACTTGCGTTTTTAAATCACTTGATGCTGATGTTTTCTAAAGGCGCATTTACACAGACAAACTTTCCTTTGATGTTGAAATGCCGACAAACATTTACACGAGCCTCTTGAGCAAAATGTTCAAAGAAATGTTCGAGCAAAATCGCGTACAAAAAAACACACGTAAATTTTGGAGAGAATGTTGAGCAAAATTTGTTTGAAGAATTGGGGGTATAAAAATTTCTTTACAAATTTAAAATATATATTGTTATCGGAATTCATTGAACTAAACTGAAAATAGAAAAACAAAGTTTTGAAATAAGGTATTTTTAATCAAGTGCTTTCCGACGGAAAAACGATTTGATGCCGAAATTCACATTTTACCTCATAAGCAACTTCGATTGATCTGATTTTTATAGGGGATATGCCAGTATACTTATAACTTTTTAATTTAAAATAAAAATTGGCACTTATTTATTGCTGTTGCTGGGTTAGGAGAAGGTAAAAACCGTAGACTAGTATTGAACATTGACACACAAAATTACAGCAGTGTTTGACAGCGCTGCGTTCCGACTGTCTAAACCTCCCTATCCCCCCCCTGGGAACAACTAACTACTCTGCAGAACAGTTCTCTAAAAATATCCACCTGCATTTTAAAAAGTAATTACTTCGAAGACATTTCCGTTTTCTTTTTGTAATGAAAGAAAACCAAAAAAGTTAAAGAAAATAATTAAATGTTATTACCTCCATCATTAACTATTTTAACATTGCATATGACAAAACTGATAGCCAATAATAATGTTTCGCTTGCCGTCGCCTTTTTTTCACAAAAGTTTAAAATAAAAGTTGGTGTCCCATTTTTTTAAAGAATTGAGATCACTGATCACTGATGTAAAATTATATTTATTCTCATCTTTAAAAATATGTTTCCAAAATAGATAGCAATAACTTGCTCAAAAATTTACCCGAACAAAATGTTCAAAGAAAAGCTCACAAAAATGTTCGCGCGAAAAATTTCAGTTCTTTTGCACGAGCTTTTATTTGAGCATGTTCGTCTGTGTAATTGCGCCTTAAAACCTCGCTTGTAAAGAAAAACACTACTTTTATTTTTTAATTCGTTTTAACAGGAAAGGGTCTACCAAGAACTTGTTCAAGTTTTGGGACAGGATTCGAACAATCAACCAACATACAATCAGCTCCAAAACTTGCAATACACGGAGAGGTAACAAACAGCTATTTTTTAACCTTTTTAACCCCTAGGTCAACCTTTTTAACCTCTAGGTAGCTCTTGAATCAACAAACCGATTTTAATACGGCTTTCTTCTGTTTAGAGTCTATTGCCGCGCGATAAAAATAGGCTAAGTAGTTCCAGAGATAATAAGCTTTCTACACACAGATGTCAAAGAATTTGAGATACGGGTCGCGATTCTTCAGAAACGACAGAAAGTCTGACCCGGCACAATTCTGGAAAGTGGCAAATTTACTTATTGCCTGATTTTAGATAAAAACACAGCTTCTTTAATATTTATTCTATCGTTTTAAGGAAAACTGAGTAAATTTTTAATAACATTTTGTAAATTTAATATTTTAAAAAAATTTTAAAGCAGTTTTACGGCAAAGCTAAATTCCTACTACGCCAGAGACAACATAATAACTTAGGGAGACAGATAGGGCCGCACAGAAACTACGTTCCTGAGCGCATAGCGCATTGTGGCGGAGAATGAAAGTAATGCTTGTATTAAGTAAACACCTACCTTGCCCCGTCCATCTCTTTCTATCTGATCATAAAAGTAAGACAGAATATTTTTCAATGTCGAAATATATTTGACACAATTTTAATTTTGTACCTGCCGGTTTTTGCCACCGCTTGTCAAAGTCTGTCAAGCCTGGCAAGCGGTTTTTTTAGATTTTCAAAAGTGAGTTATTTTACATTACCCTCTCCACATAGGCCGCTCTTATCGTTTTAGTGTCCTTTTATCCACCTTCGCCGCTATTTTGACAGAAAACTAATGGATTATCTGTCACTTTTGAGTGAAAATGGCGGCGAAGGTGGATAAAAGGACACTAAATCGGTATGAGTTGATCGGCCTATCTGGAGAGGGTACTGTTATTTTAGTCCGTTTTGGTTGGAAATCGCCCGAGTTTATGAAATTAGCTATATAGTGGATTAACAACTTATTGTAAAGTCTAAAATGCCATTCAAATCAGACTGGATCACTACGATTAAAGTTAGAGAGCATGGGTCTATTTGGAAAATGCCGAAAATTGGGGTTCCGATTTTTGCGAACCAAAACTTTGATGAAAATATTGTGATGATTTATACAGAGTTAAGCAAGAAGTAGTCTTAGTAGTAGAGAAGGGGCGGCGCGAACCCTGGCAAGTAGGCCTCCCTGGGCCCTTTGTGCCCTACCCCGAGCCTGCTCCTAATCCACCGCCTGCACCACTAGTCTGGCAGTCTGCTCATTTGGTTTCACTGTTCTTTTTGCAAAGTCCAGTATTTTGTCCCATTTGAGCATGTGCAGATCCTCCTCATCCAGGGTCGGGAAACCGAATACCTTATATCTCGTCCTCTGGTATGCCTCGCAGTTCGCTATAACGTGTCGAGATGTCTCTTCTGCCCGCCCGCAGGCCCGGCAGGTCGAGTTATTCTCCACCGCGATCCGGGTCATGTGCTTCCTTAGTCGGTTGTGACCTGTTATGCCTGTCAGCAGACCAGCATCCCTTCGTGATCTCCCCAGAAGCCATTTTTGTCTGGCTACATCCGGTCCCTTCACGAAGTCCTTGGTCTGTCTTCATACTGTTCCTCCTCTCCAAGCGGTCGTCATGGCATCGTTGGCCCATTTATTGAGTCGACTTTGCAATTGCCTCTTGGTTGTTACTAGGAGTGGTTCCGGCCCTACATACTGGGTGCTTGCCCCAATCCTGGCGAGCTCGTCGGCCATCTCGTTACCCGGCACCCCCACATGTCTCGGTACCCACATAAGTGTCACTTGTTTGCCCTCTCCCAAGGATTCTAGTGCATCCGCACATTCCTCCACCAGGGTGTTGTTGATCTTGGGCGCCCTTAGTGCCTTTAGGGCTGATTGGCTGTCGGAGCATATATAAACATGCTCCTCCCTACCGTTCTTTATTTCTTCCATGGTTGCAGCCATTATTATGGCATACACCTATGCCTGAAAGACCGTGGCTTGCTCTCCGAGCGGGTAGCTCTTTCGAACCTCCTGGTCTTCCACATAAACCCCCGATCCTGTGGTTTGCCTCTCCGACAGTTTCGACCCGTCGGTGTAGCAAATCACGGCGTTCTCCTCGAACTGTTCGCGGAGATTTTCACTCTGCCATAGTTCCCTGTCTGGGATGACTACTTTGTACCTCTTGTTGAATCTCCAGTGGTTTTTTGGTCTTTGTGTTTTAATCGCTGCCATAGGGATTTCTCTCTCGGCGATTTGGGCAATCCTAAGATGCTCCGCAGCGTCCCCTCTTCCTCTCTTCTTTTCTGATCCAGATCGGAAGCGGCGGCAGTCCCAGAATGGTTTCGAGTGCCTGTATAGGTGCCGTCCTCATAGCAGCGGTTATCCCTCGTTAAGCAAGAAGATAATAGGTTAAGATACAACCAAAAAAAAAGAGATATAGGTTAAAACATTTATAAAATCTAGTATACTGGGATTTTTTCCCAATTAATAAAAGAAAATACCATAATAAAATGTTGTTGCCTTTAATATTTGATAATATTCCTCAACATCGTTATAACCCCCTCCTCCTATTTTAAATTTTTAAAGGGTCGAAAAAACTTTTTGTAAGAGTTTTTTAATTGTATGGAACAGTACAAAGTTGGTTAACGTCTATATAGAACTAAAACCTTTTGCGAATGCATTATTTTTTTAACACTAAAAAGTATGGAAAAACGACGCCTTTTAAGTTTCTTCATATCTTTTTATTATTAAATAAGTATAAGTGTCCGCAAAAAATTAACCTAAAGAATATATGTCTTTTATTATGCATCTGGCTGTACAAGTAGTTCCTTCCTGTAGCCACCGGCTGCGCTCGTGTCGCCGTCAAACAATGTTTCCCAACTATAACACAGTATCGGTCACTCTGGCGTAGCTGTTACTTTCTCTATGTACTACGCGTACCAATAAACGTCAAAAAGTGTCGAAAATTATCACCGTTTAAAAAAAATTACAGAGTTTGTGTGACTTTTCTGAACAGTGGCGTGGCATATTCCATGGCCACCTTGGTTTTTTATGTTAAAAGTTTTAAAGGATTGTTTACAAACACAAATAAGTTTAATAACATGCATTTTTAAATAATAAAAGTAGTTTTCACAAAAACTGTCTACAAAAATTAAAATTGACTTATTTTTTATTTACTTAAAAAGTAATCGGAAACTAAATTTTCAAAATTTTTAGCAAATTACTCCTGACAAAAAGCATGCAGCTAGTGTAAACTTGTGTTTAAAAACCGACAGATTTTTAGTAGACGAGATTTTCTGACGTTCTTTGAAAAATCGCAACCATGATGACAAATTTATGGTAAAGCCATGATGACCCTTAAAATAATTTAGTTAAATACCTGTTAAATGATTTTTAAATGTTTTTTGAGAAAATTAAAGAGTGTAAAAAACTTTGATTAAAAATACCACCTTTGAAAAATTACAATTTTTGCTGTTTTCTGCATAAAAATGTCAAAATAAAAATCATAGGTACGACAGACGACATAACAGAAATTTTTATTAAACAATTGCCTTAAATTATTTTCATCTTTCTCTTAAATACTCTTTTATAGCCTCTCTCTTCAACAACCTTCAATATTTTCACTTCACTAAATTATCTCTCCATTTACCTCTAAAATTCTGCCCTCTCTCTCTCTCTCTCTTCAAATATTTTTCATTTTAACAAAGAAAAAACTTTTTTGGAATTACTTTTTTGAACGCTAAAAATCAGTAAAAACTTGAAAAATTTGAATGTTTTATTCTAGAAATCGAAAGTTTGGAAAGAAAGCTTTAAAATGTGAGCAAAATCATGGCATAAAAATGTGAAAAACATAGTAAAAATTGCTTAAACAATAACTTTACCCCTTAAATTACGATAAAATATTTTAAGCTTTAAATTACCATCATGGCTTTATCAATAGTTGAGGGTAACTTCTGAAATCCTTATCCGATTATAATAAAATTTGGTGCGTAGATGTAGATTACAGGCACCCAGTTTCAGGTGGGCCAGTTTCTATTAAAACTCGCATGGTTGCCGGGAGTTTTAAAAATTTCTAATTTTACTTGTTTATAAAATAAACAATATATCAGCTATATTTTCGCGTACTCGGCATTCGCCAATATATATTTTTAAATAAAGGTTTTATTTTTAAAGATGTGTCAAAGAAAGCCTCCGACTGTATCCGAGCGTGCCGTTCATCGGCCGAACGTCAGACGAGGAGATCCCAACCGAGTACGGTACCATCCCGAAAAACGCACCTTTGTTCTTGATGATCTACGATCTGCATAGGTAAAAAGTCTACCATAAAAGTCTAAAAAGACCATCGGGACAACCCTTAGAACATTGAACTACTAGAAGGAGCTTTTTTCAGACCTAGGGCAGGGTATTTGAGTTCAACATCTTCATCCCATTGTTGTCATGTTAACCTAATACATTTTCCCCTCTTTTTAATATTATTTAAAATACCTTCAATAATTTTTAGTTCCGTTTAATTAAATGGTCTAGATATAGTAATAAAAATCTATGTTTCTTTGAAAAAAACCTAAAAATGTACAACTATAAAAATAAGAAAAAGGTGCTATGGAAATCCCTTTTCACACTGAAATTAATGACAAGCCGGCAACACAAATTTCCTACCTTTGTTTACCAAGAATGGCCAAATATCACGAATTCTAACCTAATATTTAGTTAATATTTTAATTTAACGTACCTGTGAAACGAAATACTGCAGTCCCCCGGCTTCTGTTTCAACTTGCATATAGTAATACACTTCGGAACCATTTTTCGCCACAAACTTTTCACAAAAATATCAAATAAACACTATTGACAAGTGCTCAAACTTTCACTTTCAAAACGATTATGACATTCCAGGAAAAATCGAGAAACCGCAAAAAACAATCAATGTTGCCACGTTGACTACAAAAGAAGATGTTTAAAGAACACATGTTAAATTTTCAAAAAACGTCGAAAGTTTTAAATAGGTTGTAAGTATTATATAGTGTGTATATTAGCTTTTTCAACATATATCTTAAACCTCATTAATTAATTAATTAATAAATAAGCGTCAAAACTTAATCCAAATTTAATAAGTTTTTTGTTGCATACTTTTGTTATTAAAATTGGCAACACGGATTTCTTTCTCCACTTTACCCACTGTAGATTTTGCACTCAAACAACCAGTGTACCCAGACAGACCAGATTTCTTCTAGTAGATCAATGTTCTAAGGGACAAGATTTCTAAAAAAAAAATCCTCCTAATTACAAAAAATTCAGTTTTTTTTAAATATTTGCAGGGCTCTTGAAAGTGTGGGAAGGGAATGCTCCCGCAGGAGTATTCTTTTCCTCTTCACACCTTTATCCATTGGCATATCTCCATCTTACTTTTTTGTAAACCATGCCCACTTCCCCAGCAAGTTCTCCTCACAGCAGTTTACGAATATAGGCCCTGTTTTTGAACAGGAAATTCCTAAAACATATGTTAGGACCTAAGGCACAGTAGGCTAGAGGGCACTAAGGCGATAAGAGTTAACTGGATTTTTAGTTAAGACGGTGTTGAACCAATTCGAAATATTCAAACATTTAAATCCGTGACTTAAACAGAAATTTTAGCTTATTCGGCAAAAAATCAAAAAAGTGCTTCGAGCCTTAGAACATTGAACTACTAGAAGGAGTCTGGTCTGTCTGGTTACACTGGTTGTTTGAGTGCAACATCTACAGTGGGGGAAAGGGGAGAAAGAAATCTGTGTTGCCAATTTTAATAACAAAATTATGCAACAAAATTTGGATTAAGTTTTGACGCTTATTTATTAATTAATTAATTAATGAGGTTTAAGATATATGTTGAAAAAGGTAATATACACAATATATAATACTCACAACCTATTTAAAACTTTCGACGTTTTTTGAAAATTCAACATGTGTTTTCCTTAAACATCTTCTTTTGTAGTCAACGTGGCAACATTGATTGTTTGTTGCGTTTTCTCAATTTTTCCTGGAATGTCATTATTTTTTTTAAAAGTGAAAGTTTTTTTGATATTTTTCTGAAAAGTTTGTGGCGAAAAATGGTTCCGAAGTGTATTATTATATGCAAGTTGAAACAGAAGCCGGGGGACCGTAGTATTTCGTTTCACAGGTACGTTAAATTAAAATATTAACTAAATATTAGGTTAGAATTCGTCATATTTGGCCATTCTTTTTAAACAAAGGCAGGAAATCTGTGTTGCCGGCTTGTCATTAATTTCAGTGTGAATAGGGATTTAGAAACAGAAGCCGGGGGACCGTAGTATTTCGTTTCACAGGTACGTTAAATTAAAATATTAACTAAATATTAGGTTAGAATTCGTCATATTTGGCCATTCTTTTTAAACAAAGGCAGGAAATCTGTGTTGCCGGCTTGTCATTAATTTCAGTGTGAATAGGGATTTACATAGCACCTTTTTCTTATTTTTATAGTTGTACATCGTACTTGAATACCTTTTTAGGTTTTTTTTTTATAGAAACATAGATTTTTATTACTATATCTAGACCATTTAATTAAACGGAACTAAAAGTTATTCAAGGTATTTTAAATAATATTAAAAACAGGGAAAACGTGTTAGATTACATGACAACAATGGGATGAAGATGTTGAACTCAAACACTCTGCCCTAGGTCTGAAAAAGCTCCTTCTAGTAGTTCAATGTTCTAAGCTCCGAGCCGTGTCTTAGTTTTTACAAAATGTGCTTTCCATTCAAAGTTCAACAAATTTTGATGTTTAGTTTACTCCAAAAAGTATGGATATCACATGATCCATTTTGAGCTCCGCTTCACCTCTATATTCCCTAAGCTAAGGTCAGTGACAGAAAAAAAGAATCTCCACTCTTCTTAGCGCCGGTTTCTCAATAGCGAGTTAGCGTTAACTCGAGCAACTTAACCTTACAGAAATCTTTAAAATGAGGGTTAAAGTTAACTCCAAGGTAACCCTGGCTTCAAGGCGAGAGTAAGTTACTTTATCCCGGGGTTAACCTAAAAAAGTTTGGCTTAAAACAGCAAAAAACGAGTTAATTTAACTCTGTGGTAACCCGGCTTTTAAGCAAAGCATCAATAGCGCAACTTTAAACCTTTTCGTCTCTTCCACTGTTTAGGAGAATCCAATGATGAACATCTTATTTGGAACACCCTGTACAGGATTGTTTCTTTGTTATTTTGGCCCTGACTACCACCAGAGAGCATATAAATCTAAATAGAGAGGACACGTAATGGTAATATATTCACAGCGAGTTTTTTATTGTTAGCTGAATGCGCCAGGATGAACCGGGGTAATATTTATTTAAAATTAAAAGGGCAATAATCCCGCGCGTTGAATGAATATCGATTTATCACTGGCGTACATAATTATATTTAATGTAATTTTAAATGAACTTGTTGCTAAGTGAGCTGGCAGAAAGTTTTTATTGTATATATTTTTCAAGCCTTTATTACTTGTAATAATTAAGAAAAAGCAGAGAACCTATAATAAGTTTTTTTTGAAGGTCTTTTGTTACCAACCCATAAACCTAGACCTTCAAAAAAAAATTAAAAATAGGATCGTTAAACCATTCTACAAACATACAATTAAGGTTTTCTCCGGTAAAAAATAAGTGTTTTTTATTTATATTTAAAATATTTTGCTATCTAAGGTTACTTCAAATTTTAATAACCTCGTCATTTCCGAATGTTTGAAAAATACATGATTAGGAGATCAGAATGGTTGAGAAGGTATGTGAAAAGTGATGGTCTCATATGATAAATTTTCTTGGATATTCCTTCAATGGTTCTGTTCTCCTAATCCAAAAGTGGCGGTTGTGACATATCCGTGTCAATTCACATCATGGGGAGTCTTCTCCAAAATTGTATTTATGATTTATTTTTTTTAATTTGACCGCTGAAGACGAAACCTTGTAAAAGAGTGATGTTTAATTGCCGCAGGGCAACATTTTTGGGGAAGTTGGTACGTAATTTCGTCGGAGTGGGATTCGATCGCCTCCCTCTGTATTCGCCATCTGTGACTGTACCGGCACGGGTCTGTTCCCAACGCGGAACTCGTCCGAAAAACACGATAGCTGCGCCACTTGGTTTTCAAGTCAGTTAAGCGGGGTCGCAAATTTACGATTAGGTGTCCTCTCTACTTAGATTTATATACTCTCTGCTACCACTCATTAAAATTTTAAGAGCCATACTTTTTACATCCTGTACGTAATACGAGGGTATTTTTAAAAAGTGAATTTAATATGTTTTTTAAACAGGCATCCAAAAGTTTGGCCGAATCCTGAAAAGTTTGACCCGGAACGATTTTTGCCGGAAAATTCAGTGGGACGCCATCCCTATGCTTACATCCCTTTTTCCGCTGGACCTAGAAATTGTATAGGTAAAAAAAATCATAAAATAATCTATTTTATCCGTGGACCTAAAAAACAGGCGCAATACATTGAAAAAATAATATTATCCTGTAGCCAGTTGTGCACTATTTGCGAAAATACAACTTTCTGTATAACGGGTATAACATTTTCTCAAGCTATAGTGTTCCAAATCATTTTAAAACAATATAAATAAAATGACGCCAACATTAAGTACCACGTTTATTCCGGGGATTAACTGCCCGGATTAAGATTAATCAGACAAGCGTTTATTCCTTGGATTTGCGTACGTGGATCATCCAGTTTATAAAGCTAACTTCATGATACTCTAGTGTTGTTATACTGTACAGTTTTTACTTGTTGTTTTTGTCGCAAACAACAGGGTCATTTGTGTGTTTAATATTTGCATTAAACAAAGAAAGTAACCACATAACAATTTTTTATTAAAGAATCTCGCACGAATAACATGGGAAAGTGGACTTCCGTAAAAATTGACCCTATTCACATATTTTGAAGCTATCAGTCCTTGAATTAAAATAGTGAAATTATTAGAAGGTCGTATGTCTGTGATAGAAGATATGGACCATCAAAAACGTATGTCTGAAAATGCACCTAATTCCATTTTTCCTTATAACTAGAAAAGTTTTTCATCAATTTTCACAATTTTGGTCTCGATTGAAAGAATTTTTAATGCTCTAAAGACGCCTGTCAGTTTTTTGAAGTTTGACCAGAGGCGTACTTAGGGGGTTGCTTTTAAAATGTAAACACTTATATAAATTATAAGAATAAGGATTTTGAAAGTATAGGTGCGTTATTCGACCCACTTTTTTTAGAGGGGAGGCGTAAGAATAAAATTATTATTAGAAGATAGTATGTCTGCGATAGAAGATATGGGCCGTCAAAGAAGTAGGTGTAAAAATGCATGTAATTCCATTTGTCCTTAGAAATAGAAATACTTTAAACCAATTCTCGTATTTTTTGCTCTAGGTAGAGGCGCAGGTCATTTTTTTTTAAAGTTTGAACAGAGGCGTACCTAGAAGGGTGCTTTTAAAATGTAAGCACTTATTTTTATAATGTAAAAATGGTTTTTGAAAGTATCTGGACGATGCGCTCCACATAGGTAACGAAATTTTTCTCCAAAAATCTATGTCCTTAAAAAATCAAATCATAAAAAAAAATATTTGTATACAGGTACTTCAGTACTTCACCAATAATTTAGAAAATAACCCTGACTTATTGAAATATATTTTTTATGGCTAGTTCGTGACCCTTATTGAAATATAGTTTATCACTATTCTCTCATAGTTACTTTCATGCAGACACGTCTGGTCGTACCTAAATGAGAAAAGTGTGAGAAGAATGAAGAGAGTACATTAAAAAGCAATATTTTACTTTATAAAATGATACCAAACTTATACCTAAATTATATTCTCCTTTGAACTACATGATTACTACTTGATTGAATTATTAGGTCGTCCCCTCCTCTCCCTCCCCATAGTAAAATCGTTTTTTTTACATTATAAAAATAATTGCTTACATTTTAAAAGCACCTTTCTAGGTACGCCTCTGGTCAAACTTCAAAAAACGACAGATGCCTCTATCTAGACCATTCAATTTTCTTTCGATTGAAACAAAATTTACGCGAATTTGTTAAAAACATTTCTAGTCATAAGGGCAAATGGAATTACATACATGCATTTTCAGACATATTTCCTTGACGGCCCATATCTTCTATCGCAGACATACTATCTTCTAATAATAATTTAATTCTTACGCCCTTCCTTCTCTTCCCCCCTCTAAAATAAAGTCGGTCGAATAACGCTCCCATGCTTTTAAAATCTATAGTCTTATGATTTATATAAGTGTTTACATATTAAAAGCATCTCCCTACATACTCCTCTAGTCGAACTTCAAAAAACTGACAGGTGCCATTAGAGCATTCAATAATCTTTTACGGAAGTCTACTTTCCCATGTTATCCATGCCCCAGACAGCATCATTCGTACCAGGGACGTACATTTTACATCCATTTTACGCCTTTACGTCCCGGGACCTACTAGGTACGTACGATGTACGTACAAAAGTGTACGTAGAACGTACGTACAGTGAAAACGTATTTTTATGTTATATTTAGGTCTTTTCTTGTAGGTACTTACTACGTTATTAAGTTGTCATAACTCGCACGTAGTTCATTTATGTAACATTTCTCTCGCTTGTAAAGCAAACATTTGTATAAGTATTTTTCATTCTCTTAAAATAATTGATATTTTATAAATCCTCCGTCAGAAATTCTTTCCCGGAGGGTCAACCAAGAGAGAGGAGTACTGAGGAGTTTGTGGTCTTTAAAATCGCCCCCCCCCCTAGGCATAAAAAAATATTTTGTATTTTATTTATTTACGTCCCTCAAGGTACGTACCAAAAACGTCTCCTGTACGTACCTCGTACATTTTACGTCCAATTTACGTCTTTTATTGGTCCACCGCAGGACCTACAAAGTACGTACTTGGTACGTACACAAATGTACGTACATGGTACGCATTTTCCATGTCCCAAGGACGTACCTAAGACGTACATAGCGTTGGAAAGTGCACGTAATATGTATGTCCTTAGTACTTCGTCCGAGCCTTAGGTACGAGGTACGTACCTGGTACGTAACTTTGCTGTCTGGGGCGGGATTTTTTTATTTTTAATTATTTGCAAAAGGCAAAACTTTCATACTTTATTTGAAATTAGCCCCAGAAAGCCGCAAAATCCGATTTAACCGTTAAGTAAGATAAGTGAATCCTGAAAAAATGTTGGATTGGATTATCTTAAATCGCAAGCGTTTATACCGTAGATTAAGGCAAAATTAATCTTAATCGAGGTAGTTAATCCCCGGTAAAAACGTAGTAAATTTGGGTTACTTATAATGTTTTGGAAAAAGTATGCTGTTGCACTTGGTTGCTACGGGGAAAAATATGCTGTCGTGGTTGCTTAATACACTAGTGTGTTATTTGATAGTTTACTTGTCTAAAATGACATGAATAATGACAGTATAACCAGGTGTGTAACCAGTGAAATTTCAACTAAGGGAAGCAGTTTTTAAAATCTTACCCTTCTTTGTAATGTATGTCGATTCTTCGATCAGTTTTTTCAAATTCTTCAATGGCGTCATCATAAACACGTGGATTTTCTGACAAGCTTATTTTCAATGGACAAAAGTTGTGTGCCTTACTAAAACCTTAATTATATTTTCGTAAAAAGTGACAGTCTCTATATCTTAATTTTAGGCCAAAGATTCGCGATTTTAGAAGCAAAATCAGTCCTCGCCGGAATACTGGGACAATTTCGATTAGAAGCAGTTGACACTCCAGAATCTTTGACGCTTTTGCAGGATTTAATTCTTAGACCGAAAAATGGAATTAAAGTTAAGTTTGTGCCAAGGGCATAGAGAGTTCTAGTTGTACTTTTAAATTATAACTAAAATATAAGTGAATTATGGACAGGCTTAAGTCGGCACTATTATTGACATAAAGAACATGTTCGCAAGCGTAGTATTTTGCAAGCTTGCCGCTTTGGATAAAATTCATTCAAATTCTATTTGAAGTCAGGATCACTAGTTCAAATGATGGTAACGCCTAAAAAAGTTGTCAAAAATATACAGGGTGTTTTAAAATTTAATATCGTAGTTTTAAGGCCGCATTTTTCAGGTCAAAATAAGACTTTTTTCTTCATATTGCCGATTTACAGAGTGTTAAGGTGTTAAATGTTTTTGAACTTTTTCTTTACAGCTCATGCAGTTTTCGTGAATAGTGCTTATCAAATTTGAAACATAGGTGGGTTACGTTTTGCGGCCTACATATTCCAGCACATCAAGTGATGTTAGAATCTCAGGGCTCAAGCCCTTTTTCGCATCATAAATCTTTTTGTGGAGCTGCGCTGGTGTATTCTGAAATAAATTCTTTGGTCTGTTTATGTCTCCCGCTGTTTTTTAGCATCTGCGATAGTTATCCAGAAAAAAACATAAAATTATTTTTTGAAATTCTCTTAGTTGTCTTATTTTGTCCCGAAAAATATGCTAATATTTATACTGAATTTTAAAACAGCCTGTACTTTATATGCATCACATCACACATACTACGTCATAGTTTGACAAGGCGCTTGTGACTCGAATAAACTAATGTTTCATCGGCACCAACTTAAAAAATCAAAAATATAGAAGGAATCTTTTCACAAATCTATTTATATAAAAAAATCTTTGTGGAAAAGGTGGAAAAACAAAAATAAAGACGCTCAGTTGACGAGAAGTTAGCCACAGTATTTGACAGTTAACTAATGCCTAGCCTACAGTCTAACGTCTTGCCACTGAGTTCTATTTCTCTCTTTGTCGAAAAGAGTGAGAAGCAATAGATGGTAGCGGCACAAAATTTCAATGTGGAGTATAGGCAAAAGATGCATCCGCTAGTTCGAAACGAACAAAAAGCTCGTTTCGAAACCATTCAAATTGTTGGAAAAGTGACGTCATCGATAACGAGCGGGAAAAATTGACATTTAAATTGATTCTCTAAATAATTTAAAAAAACAAAACCTTTTCAATTTTATGCGGATTTTACTAAATTGTTGGGAAGAAATACAGAATTTCCTAGGTTGTAAATGGTTTTTAAGCACTAATAACACGAGACTTAAGAGTTGTGCCGTCACTAATCAATGACGTATTTATTGAAAAAGCTTTTCAAAACGGGTGCAATGTAAGAAAACGCGTCAGAGATGGGCAACTCATATTGCCCTCTCTTTCTAGTTTTTTTCATTTTTGCATGTAAAACGGATTTTATGAAATGGTCTGATGTTTTGTTGTCTCTTTTTATAATTTCCCCAGACAGTTTTTGAAAGATTGATTTTTTTTTAGTTAGTAAAATATGTCAAGCTTTGACAAAAAAAAACAAAAACAAACAGTGAATACACACGGTATATGATATATATTTTTGTTACTCTTTTTCTTACAATAAAACATGGAAAATGCATTGTTTTTTTCACTTTTCCTGAGTTTCTTTCTCCGTTGGACAACGGAACAATACAAATTCATCGAGGCACGTATTTTTACAGTTTTTGATGCAGCAAAATTCCATTTTTAAACCTGACGTTTCTTAGTCAAAAATCTGACAGTGACAAAGTTATTTATTATTAGGGGTTACCAACAATCATTGCCAACATACAATTTCAAACATTTCTCTAACAACTGTCACATCCAGTTGCTCACCTGTCAAAAATCGTATACAGGGCCTCTAGCGTATCCTAACTATTTTTTTTATCTGTTTGTTTTCATAAATGCCTGAGCTGCGCAAAATTAATCGGATCGTTGCCTAACCTACCCTTTTTTTTCAAATTATTATATATTAGCAGTTTTTTAAATAAATATACAACTAAAAGTATTTAAAAATCCTTGTTTTTATATAAAATAAACATTAAATAGGAAAAAACACAAAAAAATGTGTATTTTATGTCCACTTGATAAGTGCCAGCATTTCTCAGCTAAAGAGAGATAGAGCGATAAAACATTTCTTCGCCCTTTACACCTCAACTGATAACTATAAATTTTATGCAGCAGGCGATCATATCACAAACACCACGTGACCAAAATGTTATCACGTGATTAAAATACCTAACTGCTGTGACTAATTGACAGAACCACAGTTCTAAAAATTTTGGACCTACCAATCCTTGATCATTGGATCTTTGAGAAGTATACCGACCATTATTTTCTTGATCAATATTTTGATTTTTTTCTTAAATAATATCTGTTATTTTTATTTTAAAAAAAATGTATTTCGTACATCTATCGCCAGTAATATTATGTAAATCAGGTTGTAATGCCAAAGAATATATGTACATATATTCGCTACACAGATAAACGGTTCGTTTCTTTATTCTTTGCATATAAAACAAAACAAATTTTCACCATTTTTTGAGTCATTTTTTTTTAGGTTTTATGGTTAAAGCTAACCAACTGTCATTTTCTGTTGTGCTGCTGAGATAAAGCGGGCCTAAATCGAAGTTAAACCCTAGAAATCTTCAGCTCTACCCCTTCAAAATCAGCTAATGAATAGGGTTTGACATTAAAATCACAGAATAGTTCATAAACATATTCAAATGGATCGAAATGTAGAATAATAAAAAGTTGCAAATAACACTATAGAAACAAAAAAAAACGATATGAAAAAAGTGTAAAATTATCCTAAGCAGCTCCTAATTTATTTGGGTCAACCATAACTTTAAATGAAAAATAACGCTCCTCGCAAGAAAACCTGACAAAAAAAATAGTTTTGCTATGGTCAACATAACCTTAATTCTTATTTTTTTACATTTTCATGATAGGCTATTTAAATTTCGAATTAGCTCCTTCTATTGATCATTTTGCGCAGATAATCACAAGTTCGAAAGCAGCCCTGATCCACAGTCCTTCTATTTTCCATTCTATTGCCCTCTCACTTTTTTCGACAAAGAAGGAAATAGAAGTGAGCGGCATGAAGTAAAACTGTGCACCAAGCACTGAACGAGAAGTGGTTAACTCTTTTTTTTAGGGATGCTTTCAAAAACACATCAAAGATTCGCTAAAAACAAGAAATCAACAATAGCTTACCTACTTTAAAGGGGGATTCTAACAGCAATTAGCGTAATTTAATTTTTTTTCAAGCGACCGGAAAATAGCCACTTTCCGTACGATTTTTCATACGGAAAGTTCTACATTTCAAGGCATGTTCTTCTTCCACTCTCCAAAAAGGACCTTTTTGTTCAATTTTCCGGTCCCTTGATCCTTTTCCGGTCCCATTTTTGGCCAAGTTGGCTATAACTTCTTGTACTTGTAATACAGCTTTTAGCTTGTTTTTTTGGGCAGTTTTGACACTTCTAAAAAAGCTGTTTTAAATTTGTTTCAAAAGTTTTGTTTACAAAAATGGACTCAGGTCTAGCAAATGAGTTGAATCCGGAGGAAATAATAATTCTGCTTCAAGAGTCACATACGCCGAAAAATCGACCACACATTTTTAATTCTCAAAGTAAGAGTATACTATAAATATAGGTAAATAAGGAGCAAACCTAGAAATCTGCCTTTTATGAGGTCTTTTATCATTATTATGCTTGATAAGTTGGCTATGGTTCGCCATAACTGGTCGTCAGTCATCACTGATTTAGCTGTGTGTAGCTAATAGGCACCACACTATAATTTTTCTAATGTTTTATACAATTTTACACAAAAAAATACATAAATCATTTCTAACCACAAAACTTTACTTGTTTTTCTTAGTTTTCATCTTAAAAACTACCGGCCTTAGCGGCAATGGCTATCTAGCCAACAAGAAGCAGAAAATATCACGGGACTGTTCATAAATTACGCAACACGGCTAGGCATCGACGAAAGTGATAGATACTAAAATGTTTTTTCTGATCGTATGAACAAAAAAGTACGTACGATACACGACTGGAAAGTGTCTTTACAAGTCTCCTGCGTCGACCTGTAAAGACCAATTTTCCGGTCTAGTGACGTAAATACCTATTACCGTAACTTAATTTAGCGTAAGAGTTGCTCTTATGAGATTTAATGATCGCGTTCATACAGGCGTAATTTAACGTAATTTAGCGCAATTTAAATTAAGAGATGACCAACTTTTATCTTTTCTTAAATTTCCTTAAGTGAAATCAAAATGCGCATGCCCAAACAAAGATGGATGCCGATTTTTCACAACTTGTAAACAAATACAAGAACAGGAAGAATTTGATTAACCAGCTGACAACATTTTTGGCAATAAACAGCAAAAATTGGCAGCTGCTTAAGGAAGCTGTATGAACACCTTAAATTTTCCTTAAGTTAGATTAAATTATATTACGCTAAATTAATATATGTTAGGTGCTGTTAGAATCCACCTTAAGTGTCTAATATAAATTTAATTATTTTGATTGCCACTAAGATAATTTTTTACAGCTGTGTTAAGTTTTTTTGAATTATCTTGTTTAATATCAATTAACAGGCAAATTAGGTTATTATTTAACTGTCTTCATACAGAATACAGTTTGCCATAAGATTTATATCAATTTTAGGTAGACTGCAGATTTGCGATAAAATTCCTGTAAGAACTTATGTAATAAATATGGATTTCCGATCGAATATCCAAATCTGCGTGTACTATATGAGGTCCCATAAAATAAAATAAAATGCAGAAATAGTTATTTATAGACACAAACTATGGCAAAATCACAGACCTACAGGTCTGTGGGCAAAATCGTACCTTGTAAAAATCGAACTTTGGAGAAATATATTCATGCATGCGAGCTTAGAAAAGATACTTTTTATTTTTATTTTTTTTATGCGCTAAAATAAATGGTGGGTTGGGTTGGATTGATTTTTTAGGTGTTTTGATTTGATCTTGGTTGATTTGGGTTGGCTTAAGTTTAGTTCTGACAAGTCAGGTTGGTTTAGTAAAAAATTTAAAAAATAACTTGATCTACGCCCTTTCTTACTCTAAGCGAACATACAAGCAGCTGTCAGGCAGAGAACAGATTTTCGCCTTACCAATTTCTACGTTGTACGATTTCTCTGTTTTACGCAAAGTTCGATTTCTACAAAGTAGTGTCTTCATGTTATTTTTCCTACAAGCTATGCCCATACAGCACACTTCGTCCCAGGGACGTACATTTTATGTCCATTTTACGTCGGTATGTACGTACAAAAGAGTCCGTACATAGTACTTACATTTTACGTACATTTTAGGGCTACCTCTCAAACATGCAATTACAGACGTACACTGGACGTACATAAGCGTACGTACTACTAGGGTTGCCAGGTTATAGAATTGGTTTTTCGGGACAACAGAATCAAATTTTCGGGACATCTGTTTCAAATTCGGGACATTTCTTTTATTAAAAACACTGCAGAGCAAGAAACGGAAACGGAAAAATATACTCCTACCACCTACCTAACCAAAAGCATCAGATCAGCTTACTTCGTCATTGAAATCTTCGCTTTTGCTTTCCACATCCATGGATTACTTCTTATATTATTAAAGCAACGTACTCAATTAGAAGGTAAACAAAGTATTGACCGTGAAACACCACAACAAAACCAAAACATAACCTCCGAACGTTTAACTCCGCCTAACCTACGATACGCGCGTTCCGGCCAAAAAAACAAAATGTAAAAATAGTGGCTTAAGAAAAAGACAAGGTATCAAAACAAGGAAAGGTATAAAAGGAAGCTAGAAACATGTTTTTTATGACGTTTTCACTTCAGATTGAGGAATAGCAAAAAATCGGGACATTTTGCGTCCCGAAAAGGGTCTTTTCGGGACTCGGGACACAGAGTTCCAAATGCGGGCAAATCCCGAAAAATCGGGACACCTGGCCACCCTACGTACTACGGACGTATATAAGTGTGCGTACTATGTACGTACCTATTATAAACAATTAAACGAGCTACACAAAGTTAAATATTCAAACAACTAAATATAGCTTCTGGGGTGACATCTGACATCTCTGGTCTAACATTATACCTCAATATTGCTTGTCTAAAGAACTGTCACGATTACGCTGCGTCCGCTATCTCTTATGCACTTATACTACTGTAGATAGCGCCTTCTCTCTCTAGAATTTTAATATGTGATCTGCCTGTATGTTTTTTAGAACTGCATCGCTTGACGTTTTTGGGAAATTACGTTTTTTGTTAACATTACATCTCATGGAAAAACGGTTTGTTTGTCCTATGGTAATACTTCCTCCCAGGGACGTACATTTTACGTTCATTTCAGGTCGATACGTCCTGGGACCAAACGTACTATGTACATACAAACGTGTACATACATAGTACGTACACTATACTTAAGCGTACACGTTATAAGAGCGGGACAAGTAAAAATCGTTATAAAGTTAATCAAATTTTCTATGTATAGATGGTGGTCAAGTGGTAGAGTATTTGTGTCTCACCCGGAAGGCGCGGGTTCAATTCCCAGTGTGTCCAACACTTTTTTTTTAAATTACTGGTGAAATATCCTTGCCTGACCCAAGCCCACTTACGGTCAATATACGTCCAGTTTTGGTCCCGCCTACGACCTAAATTGTACGTATCTAAAATGTACGTACATAGGACGTATATAGTATGCACAAAAGTAAAGGTACCAAGTACGTAGCTGGTACGTACTTAGTACGTAGCTGGTACGTACTTAGTACGTACCAAGGTACGTACGAAATACGGACAATTCGTTGGATAAAGTACGTTTATAGTATGTCCCTGGGACGTACACGTTTGTACGTAAGTCCAAAAATGTACATACCATGGACGTACACTTCGTCGCAAAGTTACGTACCAGGTACGTACATGGTACGTACTTGTGCTGTCTGGGTGGGGACTCAGCAATATTGTTTGGCAATAAAATTGAAACAGCTTGTACAATTCCTTACGCGACACCCAGTCCACCAAAAGACCGATTCTGCTTACTTTGGTGTCGTTTTAAAATAGAGAACCATCTAGAAAGATCATCGAGAGACCCATTGTTGTGCCATTTAGAAGCGTACCGCCGAGAACGGCCACGCAGGGATCCACTTTCATGTCGTAAAACAGAACCATTTAGCTGGATAATGCGGCGATTGAATTTTATACTCGATTGGGAAAAAAAGGAAATAAAATTGTTAATAAGAAGTAATTTAGCTTTTCACTGTGGGTATATATACTTATAACACTAGGGAACAAATTACAACTTTTTTTTTGTTTCGAAAAAAAACTATTTTTTTTATACCTTTATCAAAAACATGATTCTAGTAACTGTCTACGGGTGCAAAAAAAGATTTCTGTCCGTCTTTTGCTAAAATTAAAGAGAAATAGCGGAAAATAGTAATATTGAAAAAATCTGATTATTCTTGCCTAAAAATTAAGCCATTTCCGCCAGTTTCCAGCAATTATTTACAAAAAAATAATTTAAAAACTTCGTCAAAGATTAAACTGTCGGAACAATAAACGTCACCGAGTAAAAAGACACATCGCTATGGAAACCTTTGTTATTTCATTCACCAGCCGCGTTGATTTATAGTGTGAAGGTGGTGTGTTGCGAGAAGTGTTCTTCGTTCGAGATTTTTAAAAGTATTTTCTTGTTTTTCTTGGATTTTCTGATAAAGGTATTAAAAAAAATAGTGTTAACAACTCGCGGCTAAACTGTAATTTTTTTTACTCGCGTTTTTAAATACCTCGCGCGCTTTAAACCAACGCTTGTAAAAAAGGCACTATTTTAGCCACTAGTTGTGAAAACTACTATTTTTTATACCTTCATCAAAAACATGATTTTAGTAACTGTTTTTTGGTTACTGATGCCAAAAAAACTTTTTTTTATCACGGGTGCAAAAAAGATTTCTGTCCGTTTTTTCCCAAAATTAAAGAGAAATAGCGCAAAATAGTAATATTGAAAAAATATTATTATTCTTGCCTAAAAATTAAGCCATTTAAGCCAGTTTTCACCAATTATTTACGAAAAAATCATTTGAAAATATCGTCAAAATATCAAACTGTCAAAGATTAAAAACTCGCAACAATGAACGTCACCGAGTAAAAAGACACATCACTATGGAAACGATTGTAATTTGATTTACCAGCCGCCTTGATTTATAGTGTAAAGATGATGTTTTGCGAGAAATTCTCTTCGTTCGATATTTTTAAAATTATTTTCCTGTTTTTCTTGGATTTTTTGATAACGGTATTAAAAAAAATAGTGTTAACAACTCGCGGCTAAACTGTGCTTTTTTTACTCGCGTTTTTAAATACCTCGCTGCGCTCGATATTTAAACCAACGCTTGTAAAAAAAAGCACTATTTTAGCCACTAGTTGTTAAAACTACTATTTTATGATAGCTCTTTTTCGCTCCGCGTCGTTCGTGCAACTGCCGTCGCGTGCGGAAAAGTACCACTCTCCGCACTTGTTAGGTAAATAATTATTATATCATTTCATTGAGTTTTTTTAGAGATTAGTGTTAAAGGGCCACGTCAGGGATCAATTCTGACAGCAAATTCGAATCCAAGTGCATCGAAAACCATCTAAATCGATAAGCCTCATTCCCAGAACAGGAAATACTCAAAAACTTACAACATATAAGCACAACATAAAAAGAGCTATAAAATAATAATTTTAAAAAAATCATACTTAAAACATGGTTAATTTTGAAATTATCTGACAACGAAACACAACAATTTCCACATAGCCTATACCAATAAATTTAATAATATGTATATTTTAGAGCAAAAACAAACACGATTTAAAATAAATAAAATTAATACTATGTCTATTTAACAAGAAATTAAAAAATTTAAGTAAAAAAGAATTGCAACAGATTCAACAGCTCAAACAGTAAAGTAATTTAAATTCATACCAGTTGGTACTATATACTATCTTGGGCCTTAGCAAAATTAATTCAGCCCTTTTTAAAAGATCACAAATTTGTAGCCTATGTTGCTGTCTTGGGTAAAGAATTAAATATGGTTTTATTTGTCGAATTTCTGTAATCAATATAAAAGTTTTGCATTGATCTAGTTCGTGTGTTTAGGGTATGTATTTCATGTACATTTCATAACTCAAATATTCTGGTATTGATCCACATTGTAAATTGTAAGCAAACTTTAATACGTCAAATGCAAGTTGTCTAGCATTGCCCTGACCACGGTAGATAAAGGCTTTACAATAATTCAAGTGAGGAGATATTATGGTTTTGTAAATTAATAGACGTGTAAACTTAGATACTTTGTTGCTTAAATATAAATGAATGAGCAATGCAAGAAGCGTCATTTTCCTAGGATAGATTTGAGAAATTGAAAATAGTAGCCTAGGTAGGTAATTTAAAACTATTTCTTAGGAACCATTAATCACCCAACAGTATTTTCCGCTACGCTTGTCAAAATATTTATATGAAACAGCCGCAAAAATAACCAAAAATACAGAAAAAAGGTTGTGTGGGGCTCTTTTTTCAGATAGACTGATACAACAAATGTGGTATAATTTGACAGGGTATTAAATTTAAAATATAATTTCCAAAAATTACTAATATGAAACCTGCAAAATTATTTTATATATTTTTCAGACCAAAATATCTACATTTTATAGCGTTCGATAAAAAAAAACCGGTGCGATATAGAGAAACTGTGATATTTTTGAGAATTCTGGTCTCACTTTAATTATGAAGATTCCTTTTTTTCTTATTAATTAATTACATAAACAGATATACCTTGGAGCCTGTTTTTAGCCCAAAAATCATGTATTTTTATTTGGCATTTTAAAGGAGGGGACACACTTAACATGGGACTTTGGTTGGCATAGGAATTGTTATGTTGTAGAAGTCGAGGTCCTGATAACATTTTAAAATGATCAAAAGAAAATCGTACGACTAGTATAGAGGCTTATTTGATAGTGCGAATAAATAAACCAAATGTGAATATTAACACAGCAAATCGGATTTTGCTGCAATATTGCTTTTCACAAGAGTTTATGCGACTAAATAAAAATTAAGAGGGCCATAACTGCACCAAAAAGTCATTTGGTATACCGGGGAGCCTTGAGAAGTACCAAAAAGTTATTATTAAAGTATTGATTTGTTTTTCTTTTTTATATATATTGTAGAAAATATAGATAAAATATCAAAATTCAATAAAAAATAATATTTGTACGTGGTACACCATAAGATTTTTTTTTATTACGAGGGTATTGTAAGAAGTACATAAATCAATCAGAATGTTAATATTTGCACTAAAAAAGGTTTCTTGTAGCGATATTGGTGGTCAGAAGAGCTTATGTTACTAAATAAAAATTAATAGTGACACTCAAGAAGTACTAAAACCTTTTAATACGTTACAAAGTAGGAAAAAAATGCGAGGGAAAATGTCAAAAACTCATAAATAATACTATTAGTTGCTTTATTACGGTATTCTTTTAATATTGTCAAAAAATTGTTTCTTGTGGCAATATTGCTGGCGAGAAGAGTTTATGTGACTAAATAAGTGGTGTCAGATGGTATAACGGGGACACTTAAGAAGTATTAGCATGAAATAAAATTTTGATTAGTTTACGTACTTATTAGAATACCCCCGTAATAAAACACCACCACAAATATTATTTTACATTGAATTTTGACATTTTCTTTTTATTTCGTACCATTACAAAAAAACAAAACCAATTAATACTTCACTACTAAGTTTTTCGTACTTTTCAAGGTTCTCCGGTATACTAAATGACTTTTTGGGGCACTTAGAGCCCTCTTAACTTTTACTTAGTCGCATAAACTCTTGTGCTGATATTCACATTTCGTTTATTTATTAGCCCTGTCAAATAAATTCCTGTATCTTCGAAACTACTCGTACGATTAAAAAAGGTACATAGGCGCTACAATTTTTAATTTAATTTTTAATTCTTTTGGGCTCACGCAATAGATGCAAGTCTGGATAAAGAACGAAAGATTTAGAATGAAGATTTTGTTATCCAATTACTGAAAGGTATAATAAATAACGCTTATTAAATAAAGTGTTCGGATTCAGGAGGGCGGTAGGAATACGGTTCCATTACGTTAATAAAAGTTGGAAAGGAAACTACACCATTTCCAATTACAATTCAAAAAATATCGGTTGCATCGGTTATATTTCAGAAGTTAATTTATTTATCCACTTAAATAAAAAATAACTATGTATAACAATGTGGTCTGTTATACTCGGATAAAACTTGATATTTTCTGGAATAAACTCGGAAATGGTGTTGATATTTTTAAAATCGAAACACAATACACAAATTAAAGTTTGTGTACCTTAAGCGGTACTTTTGTAACGAAAGATTGTGAAAGGTACTGAAAGGCCATTCAAGCAAAATTTATTGAAAACCCCAAACTTTGGGTCAGTTTCATTATACAGTGAAAGAGCAAATTTAAGTGCAAACATTGGCATTGAAAAGAAACCTGTTAGAAAATTGACTTTTTGATGGGCTTAAATTTCCGAAGATATTGTACCTGACCGACACATCCTTGTAATTTGATAGAATGTGGAATATTGAGGGCTTAAATTTAAGATATCGTATTATAATTGGCTCACAAAAAATATCAAAAGGCACTTAAACCCGAGTATAACAAACCAACATTATATACGGTTTAAACTGTTAAATTTCGCATGCCTCCAATTAAATTCGTTAAAATAACGTTTCTCTAATCTGTATACCATAACTCCAATTTTTTTTTTCTTGATGTCTCATGATATAAAGCTTTAATCCCACCCGGCCCTGTACTCCTTCGGAGTGCGAGGAAGATAGGACGTCAGTCAGTGAGTAGATGGTAATATTGATCGGAAAATTGACAATGTACCGTGTTACATATAAACCGATTTCAAATTGCGATTAAACACGGTTTTAAAGATTGTTGTAAAAATGTGATAAAATATGAACATTTTTGGTGACGGTTCTGATCGATTTAGACCTGCGCTGATTATTTTATGAACTACCTATTCTAAAGCTGGGTTTATACAGAAAAATAAGATAAGATAAGACATAGCATGACATAACGTAACATAAGGAAAATGGCTGTTTATACAGGAAATAACATGAAGATATGTGAGCCCCAATTTACTGCCAAATTAATGAACAGCCTACCCTACCTACGTAAATGTCAATATCCGGCGTTTTGCTTAACTTTTTTGCGTAAAACTCGTTTTTTTTTAACAAAAATAACATCCACACTATTAAAAAAAAAGTAGGGTTGTGGTTGAAACTCGTAAAAAATGGCGTCGTGGTTATGCGCGAAATGTGATTTCACATGACATAACATAACATAAAAAGATAAAAGTTGGGCATCTTTTTATGTTATGTTATGTTATTTTTCTGTATAAACACCAACAGGGTTTGTCATAAGCTCAACTCTTATTTCATTTTATGTTATGTCTTATAAAATGTCTTATCTTATCTTATTTTTCTGTATAAACCCAGCAGTACTCTTTTTATGACAAGAATGCTACAAGCCTGTCAAACCTAATCGGCTGATTTTTGAAGATTTCTTGACAAGTAGTATGCATCTAGGATACTTGTGACTACTTAACAGATTTTAATGCAAAAAAAATGGTAGCAGATTAATGGGGCGACAGTCCTAATGCTAGTGCCGTGTTGCCAAATTATAATTGTGTCCCTATTCCAAGAATCTCTCTATTCTTATGATACATATGCACAAGTTCAATTTTATTACAAGCTATGTATACAGAGTGTTTCAAATTCGATGCTCACCATAGGGATCTTCTAAACGGTAGGAGATACGAAAAGGTTTAAATTAAGGCAAAGTTGCGCAATTTGATGATTTGCTCAAAACTAAAAAAAAAATTAACAGATTCCGGATAGTTCCGGAGATAGGCGGAAAAAACCAAAATCTTCATTTTTAGTTTTGATTTTCCTGTGCCCTTATTCTTAAAGCTGTCAAAAAACGCTTAAAACTTTCCACAGGCAATTTTGTAAGATTTACCTAGTGAGAGGTTCGTTTTTGAGACTTGACATTTCAGTGTGACAGGAGCACTGTCAAGTTTATTTTTTCTTATGGACACATCCTTTTTTTCTACTCAAGATATTTTGGAAACCCGATTGTAGTATTTTTTTAACATTTTGAAAATGATAGTTTTTTTGACATTTTGTTATAACAAAATAACTTTACCTTTAAAAATACGTTTTTGTTTTTTAATCTTTGAATTTGGGCTGATGATGGTTAATTAACTCAAAACGTCAGGCACTTGTCAAAATGAGGTTGTAAAATATCTGTTATCATTTATGAACCAAACGGCAGGAGAAAAAAGGTATGTGTCCATAAGGAAAAATGAACTTGACAGTGCTCTTGTTACAGTGATATGTCAAGGCTCGAAAACAGACCTCTCATTAGGTAGATCTTAAAAAAGTGCCCGTAGAAAGTTGTAAGCGTTTTTTGACAACTTTAGGAATAAGGGCACAGAAAAATAAAAACTAAAAATAAAGATTTCGGTTCTTTTCCCCTATATATCCGGAACTAGCTGGAATTTCTAAACTTTTTTTTTGGTTTTGAGCAAAGTGTCAAATTGCGCAACTTTGCCCTAATTTAAACCTTTTCGTATCCCCTACCGTTTAAAAGAATCCTCATGGTGAGCATCGAATTTGGAAAACCCTGGATGCAACTTAATTTTGACCAACTTCTTGACATCCGATCGGCTTCAAATTTGGCATGCTTATATAGTTGCGGTGACAACACAAGAATATAGTGTGATGAAATTGACAGCTCCCCCCTACTCGAAGGGGGTGAAGGGGGGTACAGTTGAAGTACGCCCGATTTCGTTTAAATTTGGTGTGCCCCAACTTGGGGATGAAAATAACGAATTTATAAACGATTTTTGGTCATCATTTTCTAACCAATTTTAACTCACTTATACATATCCGATTGTCTTCAAATTTGGCATGCATTTATAGTTCCCGTGACAATACAATAATATGTCATTATTAGGTACCTCTCGCTCCTACGACGGGAATGGAGGGGAGAAGACATCTAAGTTTGTCCGATTTCAACCAAAATTAGTATACGGGGGCTTTTTGGGATAAGGAATACGAATTTTTGATCAGATTTTAAAAATTCAATATGGCGGTCATGTTTTACTAACTAATTTTAACTAACTTATCCACATCCAATTGTGTTCAAATTTGGTATGCGTTTATAGTTCCGGTGAAAATACACTAATATGGTATTCTCAGGTACACACCTCCTTCCAACGAGGGAAGTGGAGGAGAGAAAAGATTTAGTTTGTTCGATTTCAATCAAAATTGGCATACAGGGGTTTTTAAGAAGGGGAATTATGAATTTTTATCAAATTTGAAAATTTCAATATGGCGGATTCAAAATGGACGATTAAGGGTACAAATCTAAAAATTAAGGGTGTGTGATCAAATTTGGTATGCGTTTATATTTCCGGCGACATTACAATAATATGGTATTATTAGGTACACACTTCCCTCTAATGATGGAGTGGAAGGGGGAAAAGATTTAGTTTGTTCGTTTGAAATCAAAATTAGCATACATTGGTTTTCCGGAAGGGGATGTGAATTTTTGATCAGATTTGAAAATTTCAATATGGCGGATTCAAAATGGACGATTTAGGGTACAAATCTAAAAATTTAGAAATAAGTTTTTATTAGAACTTTTAAGGAACAAGCTTTTATTAAATGCATTCAAAAGTAGAAAATAATTTTTTATCTTTCTTATACCATAATAACAGCGATGGGCGCAAATTAAAAATTTTAACTTTACGGTGACAAAGAGAGAACTACAAAAGAAGAACTAAATTCTTCTTATATTCGAATGATAAACATAATGCTTTCATCTAAAGAAGCTGAGAACGGGTGAGATTGTCATGTTTGCCAAGCCTTTGAAAATCTCCTTAGGTGAATCTTCGATGTGACCGATACACGATACCTAAAGTAAAAAATTTTAATTTACACCCATCGCTTTTATTATAATATAAGAAAGTTAAAAAATTAAAAAAGCTTGTTCTTTAAAAGTTTTTTTTTTAATAAAAATTTATGGAGATTATCAGTACGTAACCAGGTTAGTATAGGTAGGTATATGCAATTAAACTACTTTTGATAAAGTCCATCAGGTAAAACTATAAAAAAATCAGTTGCACTTGAGTAACTTCCCATCAATCTTTTAAGAACAATATTTAATAGTCCGACACGGCGCGTATTATATAAAAATACCACACACACCGGTTAAAATAAATTGTTTACAAAAATTTATCAACTAAACTCGAAATTTTCAGATTATGTAGATAGATGAATTTTTATCTTGCTTTTCAGTAAGCGGGAAGAGCTCTGCTAGATCGGTAGTACTTACCTTGAATAAGTACCTATTCGCGACAGTAGTACCTGTCAGTGGAATCGGTACCGATTTTTTTTGTCTGCGAAATAAAAAACGCAACATGTAGTGAAGTGGGCTTTTCACAAAAAACCGTGGGTAAGTTTAAAAGATTATAACTAAATTGTATTATTTAATTTGGTTTTATTTATAAGAAAAATACATAGATACGCTATTTTTCTTCTAGATATCTAGACTAAATCTAAAGAAGGTCAAAATTTAAAAAAAAACATTTCTGGGACAGGGATAGAACTTTGTTTTAAAAGAATTCGTTAAAAAAACGAATTTCTTGCTCTGTTATTTTTATTTTCTTCCTTCTTATTAGTTTTTCGGCAATGCACCCTTTTTAAGGGCATTATTCAAGGGGGAACACTTTTTTAGCTTTAAAAAATTTTGAAGCACACGCCCTTTTTGTTTTAACAGAGAAAGTGCATCAAATTCTGCCTTTTTTTAAGGTCTTTTAAATGCCTTTACAAAAGTGTTAAAATTGAAAAAATTCGGCGATCAGTTTTTGAGATATATCTTTCCCAAATTAACAGTTTATCTCGGGACACGTCAGTTTTGTTTTCGATGATAGTTTATATTTTACCATTTCATTTTTTCTCCTAGAAAACATTCCTACGAAGGAAAAAACCTCTAAAGTTTGAGCCTAATTTAAAAATGAATATCTCAAAAAATTAATGCTTGTTAAGATTTTTACCTACTCGCATGCGGTAAAGTGCACTTTACATCACTCTTTTGGATGTGGAAGATTGTAGTTTACCGCATACTGTGCGGTAAAGTTACTACGTTTATTTCAGAAAATTAAAAGACAGATATTTATATTTCTTTTTTGGGAATTTTTGAGGCTTATAGGTAAAATCTTGTACCTAACGCATACGTAAAGTGTTATACCGCCCTTGCCGGCTTCACCGAACTCGCTTCGCATAAAGCATCACTTTCCGCACTTGGTAGGTAAATAACTATAACAGTTTCTTAAAGACCTTCAAAATAAGGCATCACTTGACCCTATTTTCCTATTTAAATTCTGGCCCATCTGTGACCAACTGTCTTTTTAGTGAGAAACAAAATTACCAAAAGTCAGATAGAAAATTCTCGCTGACAGTTGAATAAGAAAAATAAATTCTCTATAAATTTTGGGTGAAAAATATTGAAAAATATAGAGGCTAGGCTATATTGGAAAAATAGAACAAAAAATTAGAACCCAGCAAGCTTAGAAATGTCCAGCGTTTAACATACTAAAAGTCCCCATTCCTACCCCCTCGGGAACTGTAATCTCTAACCTCCAAAAAACTGCAAAAAAGCGTTTTTCTTGGATAACAGAAAGACTGTCAAAAGTGACAAATGGGAAAAATTTTGAAAATTTAATTCTCTATCAATAAGTGAATAGTGTTAGTGTAACTCAAGCAAAAATTATGTCAATTTAAAAAACTTAGCAGGGTTGATCTAAGAGCAATGACCTATATTATTTCAGAAAATTAAATTTTTCCAGTGGCGTAGTCCGATTTGATAGGCCACTGTTATTGACATATATAAAAAAGGCCCCGCTTTTCTCTGGATCTTATACTAGATATAATTGCATTTCCAACGACACCTTTCGCTTGTATTTGCTGTCTCTAGTAATAAAATAAGAATTTTTTAAAGTCATAATTTTTTATATTTTTTAAAGTAAATTTGTTAAATAAAATAGCCAAGGTCCCCTACTCTTCCAATAATTTGTTTATGAGGCCAATTATGTAGCTTTATACTTTCTACACTGGTCAGACACTAAATCGTCATAGGTATACTCATCGATGGACTAAGGGTGTGTAGAAAGTATAAATCTACATAATTTGTCTCATAAACAAAGTATTGGAAGAGTAGGGCTTGGCTCTTTCATTTAACAAATTTCCAAAAAAAAAATATAAAAAAATTATGACTTTAAAAAATTCTTATTATATTGCTAGAAGCAGCAAATACAAGCGGAAGGTGTTGTTGGCAATACAATTTTATCTCGCATAAGATCCAGTGAAAATCGGAGCATTTTTTGTATATGTCAGTAATAGTGGCGTATCAAAGAGTTTTGGTACATTTTGAAATTTTCTAGTTAAGAAAATCGGATTACGCGACTAATTTAATTTTCTGAGATAATTTAGGTCATTACTCTTAGATCAACCCTGACAAGTTTGATACTCGTAGATTGAGAAATCTTGTTGAGATGCTAAAAAGGAATTTGCAAGAAATTGTTCAAATTGGCATCATTTTTGCTTGGGGTTTTTCAATTTTTCTGATAGAAGGAGTAGTTTAAGCTACACTAGCAATATTTAGTTATTGATAGAAAGTCCAGTGGCGGTCTCAGAGAGTGTGGGAACGACAACAAAGATGCTGATGGTAACCTTGACGTCTTTGGAGAAGAAACGAGAAATTGCAGAAAGTTCCTTTAAAGACATTCTAGAATCCCTCCACAGTATTTTGGGACAGTTTGACCTTCAATTCGTCACACCAAGAATAATAAACAAACGCATGACGTACACCAGTATTATATAGTTTTTATTCATAAACAAGTTTAAGACAAGATCATTTCGAACATAAAAAAGTACTTTTGACCTAAACATTTTCATACCAAGTTTTACACAACGTGAAGCCAAAATCAAGGCAAAATTCACTAAAGTCATTTCTAAATACTATAAACTGTTTGATTAATCCAAAACACAAATTCTATTCTAGTATTTTTCTTTTTGAATTTTCGTTATTTCCACCCAAGATCTTTTGATCTTTTGTTTGAAAGTTTGAGACAATGATATGTTTGAAATTAACTCTGTGTTTCGGACTTCCATTGTCTATATTTTATTTATGCACGACGTTTCGATCAGTACAATCTCTGATCGTCTTCAGGTGCAAACTACAATCAATTCCTAAGGCTACTAGAAGTTGGCTCCGCCCAAGAAAGGGCTTCCAAATATTTGGGATTTCAACACTTGGTTTACTGAAAATACCCTGATTCTGCCCAATAAAGGCAGCTTCAAGGAATTTTCGTTTCTTCCAGTGTGACTCCTTGTGCAAAACCTTTGCTTCTGCCCACTTCATTCGGTGTTGTTTTGACCATGCATGTTCGGCGATTCCTGATTTCGTTGTTTTACCTTTTTGGGTATTCGTCTGATGTTCCTTAAGCGTAACAGATAGTGGTCTTTTAGTTTCGCCTATGTATAATTCACCACACTCACAAGGAACTTGGTAAATGCATTCTTTATTTTGTTTGTTCTCCGGTTTTGTTTTACTAAGAAGGCGTCGAATTGTATTACTAGATTTAAAAGCTGTTTTAATATTAAAGTTTTTCGCTACTCTTCAAATTTTCTCTGATACTCCTTTAACGTATGGAATTGTAAGGAATGCATTTTCCTGGTTTTGGTCTTGTAATCTCTGTCCTGTTTGTTGAAATTTAGAAATAGTATCTGTTATAAGTCTAAGGCTGTAACCATTCTGCTGCAGATCCTTCTTAATGTTTCTTATTTCGATTTCCGAGTCATGAGAATTGTTACAAATTTGAACGGCTCTGTTATACAATGTTTTGATTATGCCTCGTTTGGTTGTAGCAGAATGATTTGAATCTTGATTTAAATATTGTCCTGTGTGAGTGGGTTTACGATAGACTGTTGTTCTGCTGTCGTTTTCCACTCGCGTGACAAGTACATTAAGAAAAGGAATTTGACAATTTTGCTCCAACTCCATTGTGAATTTAACAGTGGGTTTTATGTTATTTAGGTGGTGAAGAAATTCTGAAAGTTGTTGATCATTCTTGGTCTAGACAATAAAAGTATCATCAACATATCTCAGCCAGAGCTTAGGTTTATATGTTGCGGTATCAACCGTGTGTGATTCGAACCACTCCATGATGATATAGGCCACCACTGGCGAAAGCGATGAACCCATTGACAGACCGTCAGCCTGAGCATAAAACCTATCTTTCACTTGAAAATAAGAGTTATGTAGGCAGCACTCCAACAACTCCATCACTCCCTCCAGCGGTATGCTGGTACGTTCATAAAGGGATCCGTCATCAACCAGTCTCTTTCTAATAATTCTATAGCGATTCCTTTATCGGGACAGTGGTGTATAGACTTTCGACATCAAAACTGACAAGTTTATCCTCGGGTCTTAAAACAAAAGATTCAAGAATATTAACAAAATGGTTGGAATTTTCTACAAATGAAGGTGTCTTGCCTGCAAGAGGTTGAACAATTTTCAAAAGGAATTTAGACAGGTTGCTTGTTGGAGAATTTCTGGAACTTGTAATTGGGTGTAAGGGCATTACTTCTTTGTAAATTTTGGGAAGTCCGTATAGATGAGGAGGCTTGCTATGATGTGGTGTAAGTTGAGACCTTGTATTGTCCGGAATATATCTGGAATACTTTTGCAGAATTCTATAAATCTTACTTTCGATTGATTGCGTCGGATCTTTTGGGAGAAGTTTATAGTTTCCTTTAGCAAGTACCTCTTCAACTTTTTGGTCATATGTTTTGATCTTTTGTTTTACAAATTCTTTTATTGGGAGAAGTCAGTATTTGGAAACAATATTGGTCAGAAGTAGGTAAAAGCTTAAATCAAAACATTACCTGATAACGTTTTCGAGGCAATGAACAAGTGTGGCGATATTTATCCGTTGATGAGAACAGTCTCAAAAAATTGAAAACATAAGTACTTAAAAACACTGTGTTGTGGCATATCAACAGACATATTGAAATTGACATTGAACGAGTCATCGACCGGTTTGCCCAAAAAACCGGAAACGATTTTTTTTTTGAGATAGGCATCTTATTTTGGAGATATGCAATACAAAAGGTAATGTTTCAACTTAAAAAGCATTTTAGACCTCAAAAAAAAAGTATTTAGCTATTAGGTTTTGTTTGTGGTTTTGTTTGTGGTTTTGTTTGTGGTTTTGTTTGTTATCTATGTTTTTTATAACTGAAAAATATTCGGTTAAAGGGGTATTATTCAAAAAAATTATAACTTCCTTATTTATTAACCTATCAATAATTCCCGCGAGTACTCCAGTGGTCCCCTCCCGGACATTCAATAATAAGGGCCCTGGGGTCACTGTGAGAGACCTTTGGAGAGATCAACTAAGCAATCATGTAGGTATGTGTTCCCCTGCACCAAACCGATTTTCGTGTCATAAAACCTTCTATTGAAGATATCCTGAAAGGTAAAAAATAAGAAACACAAATAAAAACCTCATATTTTAATTTTATTACTGGACATTAAGGAATCATATATTTAAATGTTATTATTTTTTTTAATACCACGTCTAGGCTGACTAGTGACTTGCATAGGTATTTATTTTTTTTAATATCCAACCTTTATCTGTTATTAAACTTGCAATTAAAAAAGTGCAAATTGCATATTAAAGTGTGAAGAATATACTGACATTAAAAGGCTTGATTGAGACATTAAAAACTGCAGAGTGTAATTAGAGAATTATTGGAGGTGCTACACTAAAAAAAAAATATTTTTTTTTTAACTGTAACCGGATTTGCACTACTCACAAATTGTGTAAAATATCACATTTATTTGAAGATTTTACACAGCTGTGGATATTTTCTAACAAATTGTTTAAACTTGTAAACAATTTTAGTTACACAACGCAGTTGAAAAAAAATATACAGGTATTTTTTTCCGTGTTAGTTTTTTTCAACCCCGCGCCATTCCAGAATTCTTGCATTTTTTCAATAAAAATGGTAAAATAAAACCTTTCCTTATTAATTTCCGACACAAAAACTTTACTTCCAATAACTCCCTATTAAACTAAAAAAAATTAATCACTTGCTTTGAGATTTATCTTTGTACAATTAACTCTTTCCTCGTAAAAAAAACATCATAAAATTGTTTGTCAGATTTTTTTGCTAGGTAAGTGCGTTTTGAGGACCTAGTTTCTTCTTTCACACCTTGAGATTACCACCTTGAGATTTATGTTTGTGCAATTAACTTTTTCCTTGTAATATAAACTTAAATGATCATCAAATTGTTTGTTAGATTTTTTTGCTAGGTTAGTGCGTTTTGAAGACCTAGTTTCTTCTCTCTTATCCAAGGTGGGCCATTTAAAAATATCCACGTGCATTTTCTCTCAAACTTTAAGTAAAATTCACCTTTATTCTGGAGATCACATAAAATGTTTATCTCAAAAAACGCCCAAACACTTTAGCTTTGTGTGCAAGGGGACATTTTTTCTGTCCCTCCCAGCTAGAGATATAAAAATATAAAAAACTATAAAGTGTACAAAAAGACCCAACAATTAAAAAATAAAAATATCCCAAAATCCAAAAGAGCGCCACGCCCCCCTCACTTTTGCAATTGCCATTTAAAAAAAATCTCGAGATTTTCTAATTACTTTACCGGAAATCATTATACTTTTATCAGGGACTGATGTAGATCTATATCCGTCCTGCCATTGTTCATAATTTTTTTCATATAAAACATTTACTATTTTCAAAAAATTTCAGTTAAACTTTAAAACAACCTACTTGAAATGTTTAATATTTTTAGGATTGCCTTGTTTCAAGGAAATATCGACCTTAAACGAAAGAATCCAAGGGAGAAATTCTAAAAACAAACATTGTCTAAGGAGCTGAGAAAGTAGCTAAATTTATGGTGGACTTTGAACGTCAACGTGGCAAATTTGTTTTTTTTATTTATTTATTTAAGTCAACCAAAAAAATGTTTGGTTAACTGATTTTTTCGTAAAATATTTGCCTGCTTAAATGTTTTTACTTATCCTAAAAATCAATTTGCACTTAATTTACATGCGGTACGTTTGCACCACATAGCTTCAATCGGGCTGAATAAAATCGTTTGAAATGAAGGTGGAACAATGACCGAGTTTAGATTTAGTCGTTTGGTTTCGCCAATGTCATAGTGCTTATTTTTGTCAGCACTTAATTTTCTGTCATTTTAAACCGAATTAATCTGCTGGAAATAGTTTTTACCTTCCTGTGTAAACGTACTCTTATTTCTTTAGCAAATATTTAATTTTACACTTTTATGATGCCCAATATCTGAACATAACCAGACAGACTCACCTAAATATATTTTTTTTATACCTTCATTAAAAACTCGATTTTAGTAACTGTCTGCAGATAAATAAAGCCTGACTTTTTGGTTACCGATGCAAAAAAACTTTCCGTCCGTTTTTTACCCAAAGTTAAAGAGAAATAGCGGAAAATAGTAATATTGAAAACATCCAGTTATTCCTGCCTAAGAATTAAGACATTTTTGCCAGTTTTCACCAAGTGTTTACGAAAAAATCATTTAAAAATATCGTCAAACTATCAAACTGTCAAAGATTAAAATGTGGCAACACTGAACGTCACCGAGTAAAAAGACACATCGCTATGGAAACGATTGTGATTTCATTTCACAGTAAAGATGGTTTGTTGCTAGAAGTTCTCTTCGTTCGAGATTTTTAAAACTATTTTCCTGTTTTTCTTGGATTTTATGATAGAGGCATTAAAAAAAATAGTGTTAACAACTCGCGGCTAAACTGTGCTTTTTTTACTCGCGTTTTTAAATACCTCGCTGTGCTCGTTATTTAAACTAACGCTTGTAAAAAATGCACTATTTTAGCCACTAGTTGTTAAAACTACTATTTTAACTTACTGGCATGTCACATGCTGACAAAGGGGTAATGTTAAAAACCTCATAAGTGTAAATTTTATATAAAAGTATTGACATTATTAGAAGCATCAAAAATAAATCTTGTAACAAGTTAAATTACGATTTTATTTATTTTTGCGTCAAATTATTTGATCCCTGGGCGGGAGAAGGGAGAGGGATTTTCTTATGTGTCGATGGAATTTTCAACTTTCATTTCAAATTCCATAAAAAAAGGCATCTCTTGGGCCACTTCCTGGGGCTAGCAGATTTAAAAAAAAGTTCCAATATAATCAGAAAGTGCAGGTAACAAGATCGACGTGACGTTCTTCAATTTGAAAAGCCAGTATAATTAATCCCCTCTCTAAATGTTGCACCAAACGGCTTTTCCTTGAGGAGGTACATTATAAAAATACAAACTTAAAAAAGCGAGTAAAAAAATCTAATTCATAAATAACTTTGATTTCTTTAACTTTGACCCATGGGGGGCATTACCTCCTTGTTCTCTCCCCCGTATCTACACCCTTGTACCGTTGTTGTTCAGTTTTGTTTTTACCGTCACTTTTTGAGTCCCGTGGGCACTATTAACTTAGTCGGACGGGTCATCAACTACCTTCGAACGCCAGACCTGGTCTTTTTGTCCCTCAGTAGTCTACCTACTTGGGGAGTGTGTAACTAGGACCGCCTCCACAGGATACCGACCCCATCCGGCCTGGTTACCAGCGTGAATGGAGGAGTAGGCTAACCGACTAGACCCCCGAGGCCGGTGACCCTTGTAATCAATAATATAGGATACAAAAAGTTCAGAATTCATGTTTAAGATATATACAGGGTTCCTAAGATTTTCCTTAGGGATAGGATTTTAATAAATCAAACAGAAATGGCATAGAAAGTTCTGCGCGCACAAAAGAAACAGGTATATTGAGCAATGGTGCCAGTTTGTTATTATTTCCGGACTGCTTTCATGAGAAAAAATTGTCGCCACTCTTTCATTGTGAGCATAAATCATAGTTGCAATAATAACCGTTGACAAGATGTCTGCAAATTCCGCTAGATGGCGGCCACACCATGAGATGATGATAAGAGAAATTAGATATTTTCAGGTCCAAACCACGGCTTTTTCTTGCTGAAAGGAGGCGGCGGGGTCCATTATTTACGATACTGAGCGATAAACTCGTGAGGTTGTTAACATTAGAAAGAAATATCTTCGCTTTTAATTAAATTTCTTTCCATTCTGTTCTACCAGTGACATCTATCCGGAAACGGTCAAACCATGCAGCTAGCACTAGCAGCCAAAGAAATCAATAAACGGCGCTGTTTTCCCTGCAGAGCTTTTTGCTTGGGATATTATCGATTTTAAATAAAGCTGGCCCTACACTACATTTGATATTTTCGAGGTATTTTATCACATGATCTCGAAACATTTTTTAATTAAATTAGCCGAACGCAAAAATGTTAGAAAAACAAAGCACGAAATAAAAATGGCGCCGCTTACAATTTTTTTTTAAAATTACGTAATTTCGGGAACGCAAAGAAATAGATCTAAAGAGTATAATTTTTTTAAAATAAATATCAATTTTCTCGCCCTCCTCTACTGGGACTATAGGAGCCGTGCACAAATTACGTAATGGTCATAGGGGGGAGGGGGGTTACAAAACTTTACGTAGGGGGGGGGCGGGGTTCGACAGCGTTTGCATTTGTGTGAAACTCAGAAAATTTGGAATGAAAATAAGTGAAAAGTTTTTTTTTTGGGGGGGGGGGGGTAGTGGTCTTGAAATCGTTACGTAATATTAGGGGAGTGGCGTACCAAACCGTTGCAAAACATTACATAGGGAGGGGGTCCAAAATTGGTAAAACCACCGTTACGTAATTTGTGCACGGCCCCACATCTGACTGTTCCTCCTTTTTGTTTTCGAATCAAAGTGCAAAACCCGGGTTGGACGTTCGAAGGCGTCAACCCGTCCTATTTGCTTGATAAAGTTTCTACGGAAATATCTCAGTCGATTTCTCCGGCCGTGTATGAACGCTTTAGGTTAGGCATTTGCATGTATCTCAGTCCCCAGCCTGTAAACAGTGCGTAAGGACAATGGTTACAAAATGAAAAGCCGAAAAATATTTTTTTTTACGATATCTTTCATCAGTTTGGTATTAAAGTCGAGCAAAAACAATTTTTATTCCAGTCCTAAAGGTATGAAAACGGAAAACATTAGAAAACAACAACCTGGAATGGATTTACTACGTGTAAGATGTAGTGACAACATCGCCCCATGCCCATCCTTTTCTGCCTAATGTGCTTTTCCGTTTGTCTGCGTCTTATACACGGCTGCTTGGCCCCCTAAGGATTTGCTTAGGAACCCTGTATATGGAATTCGTCGCCGTCAAGGAATAGCCCATAAACTTATTGACGCTAATTGGCTTAACATGTTTAACAGACGCCTACACCATTCGTTGTGCTTTTTCTACAAAATTATTAAAACTAAAACCCCTTCTTATCTTTTCACAAAAATACATTTTGGTTCTCAATCTCATGATCGCAACTTAAGATTCTCTGTTCCGTTCTTAATTTCAAGGCATCATAAAGAGCTTTTTAAACGCTCCTTTTCTTATAATGCAGCAACTTTTCTTAACAAATACAAAATTACTAATTTTTCCTACACAATAAACAGTTTTAAATTAAAATTGAAATCAATAATTGTCGATAAACAGCGAACGAACTTATAATTTATAATACAGCTAAATTTATAATATAATATAGCTAAAATGACTCTATTTCTATCACTTTATTCTCGGGATAGTTTTATTTTATTTTTAAATGTCTAAAATCATGTTTTCTTTTTTTGTCAAATTTGTGATTTACTTTTTTTAATCTTTAAAATTTGTTGAAAATAGTAGGAAATTTTTATTTTCTAAGGCTTACACTTATGTAGTTGTAGTAGTAGTAGAAAAACTCATATTGTAAAATGCTAGCTTCAAGTGCTTGTCATTAGATTAAGAAGTGCTTAAGTTAAGAACAAATTGTTTGAAAATATGGTTCTAACGGCTTAAACAGCACCTAGGTTGTAAAGCCCGGGAGGCTGCCATAATAGCCATTTAATCTATTGTATTTCTTTTGGATTAATAAACGTCGTTAAATTACATAAATTTAAATTAAATTAAATAAATTAATAATGATTAGAATATTAGTCTTACACAGCTTACAAAGTAAATAAATAAAATATCAGTCTAATGCTCTACCAACTCTGAGCCATCGAGGAGATGGGGTTTTGACTGGCTATTCGGAAATTATTTCGTCCTATTCATTTGTTAGTAGTGGAGAGATCTTTAAAGCCTACTGCGGCTTTAAAAACCTAGAGATGTTATAAAGACAAGGAGGTACACATTCACGATTGTTAGTTGAACGAAACTTCTATTTATCTATCAACCAACGATACACGACATATAGCGTTTTATTGGAGGTGTCAGATGGCGAATTTCCAACTATTAATTTTAGCCAAACACATTTACAAAATGAAGGGAAAAGTTTAGCACCCTTATAAATTTATAGAAAAGATTTGTGGCTTAGAGGGCAAAGGGTGAGAGAATAAATCGGAAAAAAGTTTTTCCTCGATCAGGATTTGAACCCGGGACCTCTAGAATACCAGTCTAATGCTCTACCAACTGAGCTATCGAGGAAATTGGGAGGATTCATTTGTTAGTAGTGGGGAGATCTTTGAAGCCAACTGCGTCTTTAAAAACCTAGGCAAGGAGGTACACATTTCCGATTATTAGTTGTACGAAATTTCTATTTCTCTACGCCACAAATCTTTTCTGGAAATTTATCAGGGCGCTAAAAGATTCCCTTCATTTTGTAAATAAAATATGATTCACCTTTTTTGATTTTCATTTCCAAGAGAAAACATTATGGTTATGGCCCCTGATGATTCCTAATAAGCATGAAACAGGTCTGTAGGTGTCTGGATTCTCCATTAGACATTGGAGGCCTGGTCGTAACGAAGTGAGAAACAAAAACGCTTTGTCCGATATGCCACGAGTGTAACTTTAAATTATTTTTTGATCTATTATTACCCACTCACTTTTACTCACTCGTTATTTTATTTTGTCTGATTCCAAGGATTCTATACAATGGGGGTCTACTCAAAAAATATTTTATGCAATTTGGATAAAACGTCGGAGAGTTTTAAAAAAAATTGCTAGTTTTATTTAACCCAAAATCCACCAATTCAACCACTGATTAATGATGATGTTTAACTAAAGTACTATCCTTCTATTTATTTCTTTAAAATTTTCAAAAAATGTGTAAGATTGTTTAAACTTTTATGACATGACGCCATGACTATATTACATTCAAATGTCAAATAATTTCGGCCTACGGCCTTGGGGGAGCGGTAACCAAATTTTTAATAGAAAACTTGAAAATGTAAGCATTGCTCAAGTTTTTCATGAATATCTCAAAAACTAAGACACACTTGAGAACGGTTTTCATTTCCAGAAAGCCAAATCATTGGTCTATTAAACAAGGTATTCGTTTTTGTTTAAATTGGTACGAAAATAGTAGCGGCTCATTTTGGAAAAATGTTAAAATTTCAGCTTTTTCAACTTCTTTGCAAGTTAATTTCCTTTGTTCTGGTTTTTAGGTTTGAATTCCGAAATTACAATTATTGACTTTCAAAATTGACCGAGTACCTTACCTTTCTTTCGCTGCTTTTTAAAATATTTTCTGACAGATTACGTCACCCATGGCCTTTTTAGCACAAAGGGTACCGAAATAATTGTTTTTTTTTTTAAATCTGCAGCATCAGGGACTTTATTTTATTTTGCCTATAGATATCTTGCCACTTTTCTTGTTACGTATATTTTTCGAATAACGTTTAAATATGCCTTTTAACCTTGTGACAGTTTGTTAATTTTTTTTCTCAGCAACGGTTAAATTTAAAAAATCCACTAATTCAAAATTGTGAAAATTTTCCTCAAAAAATAATAACGCAATATCTCTCGCTGGCATTTCTACAAACCCAATGAGCATTTTCAGAAACTTCTGGTAACAGATATTTATATAATTATTATAAAGAGGGTTCCATTGATACCCTAGGGTATTTAGAAGTTTCCTACAAGAATTGAGTTTGTATATTTGTTTTATTAAAGGCTGGCGTTAACAATATTTCCACGGACATCTTTATAAAAATTAAAGTCATCGGTTCAAATGTTATATAAATTGGTGTTAACAATGTTTCCACCAACATATTTATAAAAATATAAGTCATCAGTGACAAAAGCTATATAAATTGGTGTTTGAAATCTTTCTGTCAACCCACCTATAAAACCGTAAGTAACTATCAATTAAAGATATATAATAGATTGGTTTTTAAAATGTTGCTATCAACCCACTTATAAAACTTAATTAACCAACAACAAATTTACATAAGATAAGATTGAAAATATTTCGAGAGACACTTATAAAAACTTGGGAACTCACACACAATAGTTATATAAATTGGTGTCTGTAATATTCTTATGAACTCATTCATAAACCTTTTTTGCCCATAAGGTTTTTTCTATACTGTTATTATTAATTTCTTTATACAGTGATTATAATACAACTGTTTTTAGAACAAAAAAAAACAATTTTAATTTATTTTGGCAATTATAATAACAAAAAAAACAAGATTTTTTAAGGTTAATTTTGTGACATCAAAAGGCGCGTTTTTGCGAAATCAAAAGGAGCGTTTTTGCGACATCAAAAGGCGCGTTTTTGCGAGATACCATACCATTATTATCTTGTTTTAATTACATCAATCTGAGAGAGACAAGAGATCCAAATCTTCTTGAGATAGTTGCCGATGACAGATATCAAGATCGAATGCATTTTACACCCGATTCCCACCAGCGTTTCCGATGCGCAGTCACCCTGACTCAAAAAACTCATCACGTGGTCCGACATGAACTTGTATAGGCAAATCTCGCTTAGACCACATGATACGTGTTTTGATTCGGGGGACCCACGAATGAGAAACGCATAGATGGGAACCGTGTTTTAGAAAAAGAGAACAATATAGTAACCGTGTTAAGGTCGCAAAAACGCACCGTGAAACGTCGAGCGCATACGCTGATACTGCTGGTCGGCGGCAAATGTGAACACCCCGGAAAATACTCGCCTGTACACCCTTCGACCCCGCAATCTAACTATATTCTTGAGATAGTTACCTCTGATAGTTATGCGGGCTTGAAGTGTGTGGAGGCGGGTATTTTTCCTGGTATGTGTAGTATGCTGGATCTCTCGAGGAATGCATTTAGGAAAAGAGAACAATGGTAACTATGTGTTTCAATCGAAATATTGCTTGTTAGGGTTAAGAACAACATACGAAATTCAATATTTGTCCCAGAAAGAAAAAAACGCGTATGAAAAAAAAAACTGATAGTTAAATGAATATTTTTTTTCACGTTTTCTCAAGTATTTTTGGAGCCCATGAAATTTACGTGAGTGTATTCGAAAACTATACAGTACACACGGGACCGCAGCTGATTTTCAGAGAAGGATGACGTGAAAAACAGCTTTTATTTGACTAGTATATAAATATTCATATTCCTGCTTCAGCTTATCTCACTTTCATTCTTATTTATTTTAGAAGATTGCTAAACACCATTTTATAAATTTTTTTATTGTAAAAAGAAAAAGAATAATACATAACCAGCAAAGGGAAGAAAGATGGAAAATCTATATTTCTAAATCCATAAAAACCTTTAATTTGTTATGTAGTGTTGTTAGAACAGTTGTAAAACCTTTTTATAATAATCTCTATACTTGAGGGCTCATAAGGAAGTTTTATAAAATCTATATGTTGTTTTTCTATCCATTACTATGTAACATAAATTTTTATAAGCTGGTGTTGAACAGTTGTTTTTCAAGTCTTTTTTACTCATTTAAGAGATATATTAGAGTTATAAAATTATCACCAACACTAAATAATATAACTTTTGGTTATTTTATGAAGGTTTATATTATTTGCTGAAACTTTTAATAGACAAAAATGCTCATTGGGAACTTTGTGAGATTTTGATAGGGGTATATTTTTTGTAGCTCTATTCATTCCCTTTTAGGGCAGCTACTATATTTGCAAAAAAAATTGGGGTGGGACTATGCTAGAGAAGTTCTATACCCATGCTAGTCAAAAGTTCGTACGAAAATCGCATATTAGTCTGGAAGATGAGGAGTTTAATTAGAAAAAATAATAATTAAGCAGTAAAACTTGGCATGCATAATAAGTAGACCCTTAGATAACTTTTGATAAATGTGGCTAGCATAAAGTTTTTTGAAAAGGGCCCCTATTTCCGAAAATAACGCAAAAATTGTTAAAGGTTTAGAACTTACGGTGGAGCGATGAAATTTGGCACAAATGGTCATTGACTACGTCATTTTTTTCGTGTGTTACTTATTCGAGGTCTCTTGGATAGGACCCCAATTCTCGGTGTTAAACAAAAAATATGAAAATATTAGTAACAGCCATCCAAAAAGTGATAGAACTACCAGATTAAGAACAAATATTTGTTGCTATATTAGCTAAATTAAAAAATGAAAAAGTTTATTTAGGGGGCCCCGAATTCTTTTTGAAAAAAACAACATTACATATCATCTAAATCATAACGATAGAATCATGGAATTTGGCAGAAATGATCACTGAGTCCCTTAGTACCAAATGTTCTAAGACCATTTTCAAAGGACCCTTACTCCTGAAGTTAATTTTAAAAAATGTACTTTTAACGCCAAAAAACTGCAAAACTAACAGATCGTGTTTTAGAAGAACAGAGGGTCCCTATTTTTAAAAGTAAAACAACTTTTGCATTATTTACTGGTTTATTTATTTAACAATAAGTTTTAAAATTACTAGACATTCTGCTCAACTACATTAATAATTCGAAAACATATATTTCATTTGACTTTGACTAACAATATATTGGGTAGTTTACTTACTACCTTCTCTAGTGACCAAATATTTTGCTACAAAGGAAAATGTATGAAGGAGATACTGTGGGTCATTTTCCTCAATAGAGAATAAATTATTTTCGTATCTATAATCTGTATATCTAATCGGGCATAAAAGGAAAAATCGTGCAGAAAAGTAAAAATTGAGCGGAAAAGTAAAATCGCACGGAAAAGTACTAATTTTTGCATGATTTATAAAAAAGTGACTTTCCAGCGGCACACACGCGACGGCAGTTGCATGAACGATGTGAAACGGAGTTCGAGCAAACCGTGGAAAAGACATTGTCCACCTTATTTATCAAAAAAAATGTTTTTAATACGCAAAGATTTTATAATAATGCTAAAAATGTCCACACAAAATAGGATAGTTACATAAATCATTTAAGTAGTGCGGAAGAGTTCAACTTTCAAAACGAAAAATCGCGCGGAAAAGTAACTTTTCTTACTTCCTAGTTCATAATTTTCATAACTATGAATCCAACTTTATAAAAGGTACATACACACAATACACGTTTTATTTATTCTTATTTCCCTCACGTAGGTGTTGAACTTTTCAATTAAAAAAAAGAAATAAGAAATAACTATAATATATATGTATATAAATAAAAATATATGTACAGAAAAGAAATGTCAGAAAGATAAAAAAATAAATTTAATTAGTAGATTTTTTCGGGCAAATCTTTGACCAATTGAGGAAGGTTGTTCCAGATTTTAATAGTTTTGTTTTCTACCAAATTTTGAATAAATTTGTGGTTTGTCTTTTCTGTTAGCAGGTTAGTTTTGTGTCGTACGTTTTACTTACATTACCTAGCTACCTTCCAGTGCCATATACCGTAGGGCCAACATTGCGGACACTGGAAGAGACCCCGGTTGTTTGGGTGATTAAATTGATCTTTGATCATGTTTTAGTATAATGTGCAGTGTGGTGTTTTTTGAAAATATATATCTGGCCAAAAACTCATTTTCTTTTTCCTTTTGCATATACACGTAGCTTTTGGTACCCAGGAACATTTTTACGGTCTCTCTGTGTCGGGCCTCGGTAGAAATAAGTTGATATTATAACAATATAGGGAAATATAAAAACCCTTGCTGATTTTAAACAAGTATTTTATTTAAAATATGATAAACATACGCAGTTCTAACACTAAAGAACTCAAAGAGACTTAAAAATCAACCCACTAATTGCCAAAAAACTATTTATCAAAACCCACCCAACAATATTTTTGTTTTTTTGCCCTCACATTATTTGCCAAGGATGGCTCAAGGTAGCTCTTTAGCTACCTTGATGTAAGGAGTCCTTCAAGGGTGCCTTTCATCACTAATAATACCCAATTGGCCCGAAGGCCTCCTTGAAGGAACAATAAATTTGGCCCTTAATGTTTTTAGAATAAAAATTGTAATACCGTATTCCAACATTTCTGCTTACATACAATAAACAAGGCTGCTCACAATTTTTGACATTTGTTGATTTGTTTCGTGAGTTGTTTCAAGTATTTCCAGAAACAGGGATTTTAACAAACCCATAAAAAAAAAACCAATAAACCGGAATTTTAGGGCTTCTGATCCAGGAATACCGGGGTTTACGCAACAGCCTAACCACTATCAAAACTATAAACGCAAAGGTTTCTTGGTTCAGCTGTATAAATGTAAAAACATGCTAAAATTTTTTCCTGTTTGGTCAGCTGAGTTTTAGCTTTTATTTTAAGATAAAACAAGCTCCCATATCACGTTGAAAATAATTTGCCAAACCACTGTGACAGCTACCTACTTCACAGCAAATACGTAGCTGCGACAACGTGTCTACAGCTATGAATTAGCTGTAGAATCTAAAGTGTCCAGACGGTGATACTTGGGTGAAGTGTGAGCCAGAATTGTATAGGCTTTCTTTTATTAAAATTAAATCAGTGTTGTAATAGTTGCTGTTATAAGACGTCTTTTCGCGACCGATGTTTTCGAAAGCACATTTTGAAAACATACGTCACCGTTTCAACGCCACTGATCGCCAAAATGACAATTATTCAGCTGTGTTTGTGTGGCTTCTCTTTTTTTGTCCTAGATCTACAAGTGAGCCTTTTTTTTGTCGCCGCTAGATAACCTTGGCCTATTTCCATTACTGCTATAAATTGACAAGTACCGCCATATTGAACCGTGTTCGAAACGGCGGCCGAGGCGCTTTCGAAATCCTTTGAAATGTTTTGAACCGTGACGTCACCGTTTCGTCGCCAAAATAACATTTTACGCATGTTTTCAAAGCGGTTTCGAAATCATCGGTCGCAAAAAGACGTCTATAGTAGCTTATGGTCAGCCATTTGAACCGTCACACTGAATTTGCGAAGGAATCCCATGAAGATGTAGGGGAAGGAAGTCAAATATCGACCTCTTAAGACTATTTTTGGATGGAATAAAACCCTTACCTATAAAATAACATGTTACCAACAATTAAAAAGTATGCTTAGCTTAATTATAATTAAAAAAGTAACTTACGGGAAATATTGAGCAGTAACTTTTTAAAAGAGGGTAATTTCGATCACTTATGTGATCAGAGCGCGCTACCGAGCATTGGATTGTAGCTCTAGGGACGCCAATTTAGTGCTTTGCCCAGGATGCCAAAATCTTTAAAACGGGCGCGGATGTATGTATGGATCTGTAATCAAAATTAGGGATTTTGGTCAGGTTTTTGTCAGTGTGTTACCCTTACCTTATTAAACTTAACTTAACCTTTATTAAAGGTAACCACTGGCACTAATTAGCGTCGAATAGCGACTACCTTTACCGTTAAAAAGACAACCAACCAAACTTGATGTGATTTTGTGGTGGAAGATTTTTAGGTTATAAAAGTTTGTTTTGTTTTACAAAAATTTTGTGTATTTGGATTTTATTTTTTGTTAATCGTGTTCATAGTAGTAGTCGGGTGCCTTCTTTACCGTTTTTTTTTTGGTAAACAGAACAAATAAGTTTGCAGAGGCTCGATTTCTTTTAATACTCCAACAAAGATCAAAAAAACAAAAGATCAAAAGATCTTGGGTGGAAATACCAAAAATTCCAAGATCTTTTGATTGATGAAGTAACCGATTTGAAGGTTTTCTAACTTTTTTTTTGTTCCACCAAAGATATCTTGCAAAATAATTTGCCTGACTAAATTTATGTTGGTGTGTCCGTCTCCCAGTCCTATCACTAAATTAATATTTTCCTCCATGATATGGTTAGAAAAGCAAATCAAAAAAAGACTTGAGAAAAAAACAGCAAAAGTCAATAAAAAAGAACCGCTAAACGATTGACTACGTTCAAAAGCTCTATTTTTAACCTCTTGAAGTTACCTATATTTACGGTAACGGTAACCATAAGAGTAACGAAATTTTCTGTTATTAACAAAATCATACAAACTGAACGTTTTTCCAACAACTTTTTTTTCCTATTTTATCACTCTTAACGTTAAAAAAATATGCTAAAAACTAAAAATTAATAATTATTGCAGAATAAATATTGCAGATATTTCAAATTTAATATAACAATATTTTCAACACGCTAAAATTAGTACTGTGATGGGGTGGCTAGGAGAATCACTAAAAGACACAGCCGCATGTTAGCAACGCTGCTACTTTCTCTGCTCGATTTTATCCGCTGATCGACATTCCCCACCGTTCCCCTATGCATACTTGGTAAACATCATCAGCGTTTTCTGGCGGTGCATGCACCTATTTATTACCAGCCAACTATTTATTTATCTTTATGCTAAAAACAATAGATAATCACATAGCCGACTATGTTATAACAAAACTCCTTGACATTTGAGAGGTTCAATAAACTTTGAAGACGAAAGTGATTTACTTTTATTCTTAATGCTTTTTAGATCACTTACGTAAGTGGGTACCTATACATACTTCACTTTAAAAAAAAAGGGTCGTTCTAGTTCTGGACAGAAAGGGTTCTTGCTCCGGAGCAGGTTTGAAGGATTTTGGGTGGGGGACACCAAGTTAGTTATTTCGCGTTGTTTTGACTGATTTCAACATTAAGGCCACAAAAACATTTATAGATTTAACAACACTGCTTTGCTATTTTTTTGAAAGATCGACAATAGGTGGCATCACTAATACCATTTCGAGTGAGATCGTGCAGTGTTCAGAACACGGTACGAACACCATATGTGAGAAAAGTATGACTTATTAGGAACTATTAACCATTTATTACTGCTTCTTTAAAAGGTTTTGATGCTCGGCTTCATGCTTCATGAATTGCAACGTCTCGAAATTAAAAAGAATCAAAAGAAAAATCATTATTCAACATCAAAATATATCAAATTTCCGTATTGTTTTTATCACTTGACATGTATCAATTTATTGGCCGAATGTAACATAAGACAAGTGGCCAGGGGCTATACGGAACCTGAATTCCAATACTCCAATCGATCTCACTTCAGTTTCCTTGGGCCTACTAAATTACGTGATCTTGGCGTTTCAGAATTTCGGCAGAATATTACTTATAAAGAAAAAAACCATAACTTTTTTGTTATCAGATAATAGGATTTAAAAAAATCTTCACCCGTCTTCAAAGGATTTTTCAAAATTTGCTGTATTTTTTGCGAAAAACAAAAAAATCCAAAAATTGCTGTTACAGATTTTTGTATTATTGACGAGGCTGAAAAATAGCCAGGTATGATTTTTGACTATTGTTAGCTGTGTTTATTTTATTTCGAAAATGAGAGAGTTCAGCAAAAAACTGTCTGGATACGGTTATGAGGAATTCAAAAATAAACATTCCTGCCAAATTTCAACAGATTCCGTTTTCTCGTTTCCGATATTCTTATATTTATATATCTAAATTACAAAAATACTTTAACTTGGACATCATATCTCATCTTATAAATTACAACATACGTAAAAACTATTTTGGAGTTAAAACGAGTGACGTAACATTTATAACCCAGTGCACATTTTTTCTAATATTATTTTTGCAGGGGCGTCTACACCCTTGTTCTAGACTCCATAATAAGCGACCTTTCAGAGCGGTTATCTCCAGAGGTGTTAACAGGATTGGCGCTTCTCCACCCGCATCAAAACCACCACCACCACCAGCCAGATTATTTGTCTCGTGAAAACTTATGAAAACTGATCAGCTTTTACCATATTTTACGAGAAATAATTTTTCGCTCTCGAGAATGGACAAGATTTTAAGAGATTCTATATCCCTCATAGAATCTCTTAAAATCTTTCATAAGCCGCATCACAAACATATTAAATCTGGTAAAATCTTGTCAAATTTTTTCTAAAGAGATTTGATGCGGTATTTTTGGCAGAGCATGTTCATAAAAACGGTTCTATGGAAGTTTAAGTAGAAATTTTGGCTTTTTTGCATCTTTTTCTTCTTATCTTGGTAGGGGGCAAATATGCTATGCGCTTACCTTTACGTCACTGATGTGACCCCCCTCCCCTTACTAAAAAGCTGGATCCGCCCTTGTGTATAAAATGAGTAGTAACTTTTTACAATTTTTTAGATGAAGATGCTGGATGATTATTTAGAACTTTTATTAAGCCAGGAAAAGAACGCAAAAAACGAATTACTCAAGAAATAAAAATTACATTAAGAAAATAAAAATTTTCTACAAAAAAGAATAATCCTATTGTTTATTAAACCAGTTTTCAAACGATCCTCGATTTGACATGCCATCTGATGCAGTGCTAAGCTAATAATATGGCGTGTGAAGACCAGCTAGTTTAGTAAAAACCAAATATTTTGCATTAGTTTTTATGAGGGTCATGTGCAATATTTTCACAAGAATTTGGGTAGAGGTTTTAAAAGGTAAAAGCAATAGAATATCGAACATTTTCTCAAAAAAGTTAATGTTAACAGGAGTTTCGCATAAGAAATGGAAATAGGAGAACAAATTATGAAAAAATCGAAAAAAGGAATCATGAAACGTGGATATATCTATGTGAAAGGCTAAAAAACAATTCTTAAGCCATGATATCCGTCTACGACCCGGACCTCTTCTGCCTCCTATTATCAATTTTAAAAGTTTATATGTGTCATCTCTCAAAATATGGCCAAAATATTCAATTTTTCATCCAAGATATCCTTAGTAAGTATTCTACAATAACACCACATCTTGAATGCCTCTAACTTTTTGCACATGACCTCAATCAGTGTCCATGCTTCCATGCCATAATATAAGATGCTAAAAACATAACATCGAAGCACACGAATTCGGAGAGTGGTATTAAGATCGCGACTACACAACTCTGATTTAATTTTGCACGAACTTCTTGCATGTTGTCCAAGTTCTCATTGAGGAGGCAACCCAAGTATTTGTATGAATCCACGCGTCGACTTTTACTTCTAACATGCCTCTGATGTTTTTTTCCTTGGATATGATCATCCATTTTGTTTTCACAACCTCTTATTTACTGTCATTAAATGCTTTTTGATTTTATCATTAAACCGTACATACCTAAAGCATTTAAAACAAGGCCAAAAGACACAACCTTTTTGACTTGTACCCGCTTTTATGTGCGATGACGGAACGGATGAGTGCAATTGTTATTGCGTACGATGCTGTATCTGCAACGTTACGTCCACTCCTACGTAGCCTCGTATAAAACATTTTACCCTTGCTACCTTTATGTAACTTTTAGGTTTATTTCCCAATTCTTAATTTTTGTTTAAAATCTGTTGCCTAATGGACTCCCTTCAATATTCCGGTAATAAACTCTCGTTCTTTCAATTGTTCAAGGTCAAATCCCATGACGTCAGGAAGAGCAGAAGATCCTCTTGTGCTGCAGAAACAAGCCGACCATCCAACAATCGCATCGTCTTCTTCAAAAAATTCGCTCGCGGGCCCAAAGAAGACCAGAAAGAAAGCCCGCGTTGATTTGCGAGAGCCCAGGTACCATCTGCCGTTCCTCGAGACCCCGCCCTCGGGCCAATGGGCACTCGGTCCGCAGACCCAGAAGATGGCCAAACATCGACCGAGTGGGGTCGTCAGTCTTCAGACACCAGTGCAACAAGTATTCACCTGCACCCAAAAAAAGTATTCTCTTGCAACTCAATGTGCAGTACCTACCATTGGGTACGACTCGAAAAAGCTACCTCGAATTTTAATACGCGCGCGAGATTTTCATTTGTTGTCACAGTATTCGCGAGATTTTTGTAAAACCAGAAATATATTTATTGCGACCAGAAACGCTTCTGGAAAAACGAAACAACAATACTAATTAGTGAAAAGTTGTGACTTCGAAAAACACGAATATTTCAGAAAAATATTTGTATTATTTAAGAACGTGCGAAACAGCGAATAAATCAATTTAAAAGGAACTATTTTTTTTCTGGTTATGGTACCTTCAACCAAAGTGCTAATTTCACAAGTAAATTACTGAAAATTTCTTCAACAAGTACACAACGAAAGTTCGGGAAATTTTAGTGACGTAAGTTAATGCACATACATCCTCTTGCAGCATCTTCGGTCGTTCCTGATCGTTCCAGTACGAACTCAGCGACTCACGCGCGCACGTTGTTTTAGAGCGGTTTGAAATGAGCAACTAATAGACCCTGCGGAACTGAGTAAGACTAATAAAAATCCAATTGATGACCAGTGCGGGAGAATCATGATGCGGTAACGAACAATTACCGCAAAAATCACGGGATTTTTCTAGGATAAAGTGCAAAATGCGGTAACAGTTTCCGTATTATGTGGGTTCGTAGGTGAAAGATGCGGTGGTACGTGATCGGTACGTTGCTTTTCGCCCTGTGGGCGCCGAGCGTATTGTCCTGCGGACCGGGGCGGGGGTTGGGGCGTCGGCGGTCGCCCCGAAAACTGACGCCCTTGGTGTTTAAGCAACACGAGCCGAACACTGACGAAAATAACATTCACGCCAGTGGCAATTTCGAGGGAAGGATCGACAGGAACGATACCAGGTTCCAGGATTTGGTGCCCAATTACAGTTCGGAGATTTTGTTTAAGGACGAGGAGGGAACCGGGGCGGATAGGCTGATGACGCAGGTAAGAATTTGAATTTAACAAATATTTATGTACACTCAGGTGTCAGTTGACTTTGACGTTTTTTAAATGAGACTTCAATTAATATTGACATAAATCACAAGACTCAAAATATCTCTTGTACGCATTTTTTCTGCAACTTAGAGTACATCCCAAGAGAGGAATGTGCCATTTTTTTATGCCCGTCGAAGAAGGCAGGGGCGCACCCAGGAATTGACTTTAAGGGGGGGGGGGGGGGGGTTAAGGATAAATAATAAAAATAACTTAATTTGAACTAAAATCATAAATATTGATGGGTTTTGAGAATTTGAGTTGTTTATTTACCCTTAATTTGTTTATAAAAATGCTAAAATGCGCCGCAGGTGAAAATTTTTGCAAAAATGACACTTAAAATGTCATTTTTGACACCAAAGTAAAATGTCTTGATAAAATTAGATTAAAAAGACCATTTTAACACGAAATCGTATAAATGAAAGTATTTTTTTAAGAATTTTTGCTAAAAGTCCAGGCTTTTGTATTTTATTCCCTAAATATTTTATTTCTGCTGTTATTTAATAGTGCCAATTGTAACCAGGCGTCTTAGGAAGGTTTTAACCCCAAACCCCCTCGGTGCGCCACTGAAAGGGCATTAAATATTCAAGAGAGGAAAACACTTTACTCAAAAAGAAAGTATCTGATTTTTTCTACTACCAGGGTTGTAAATGAAATTTTGACTTTTTTTAACCAAGAAAACGTTTTTGCACAATTTTTCTTTAAATAAATGGTCGATAAATGATGGCAATCCACTAAATTAGGTGCGTTATTCAGGGGTTTATCCATTTTTAATTGTTAATAGTTTAAACCCATGATGGAGTAAAGCTTTTTTGATTAATTTTGTTTTGTTGGGTTTTAGTAAGCGTTTTTTTCTAGTCTTTATGGAATGGCTAGCAATGGTTGGTTTGACTTCCATGGGAAAACAAAAAATTTATAATAAAAACATTGAATAGCGGGCTTCCCTTATTACCTTTTTTTATAGAAAGCATCATTTTATATATTTTATTATCATTTTATCTTCTATTATTAATTCGGTACCTTTTAAAAAAAATATACGATCCGTAGGTAAAAATCTTATATATACATAAATCCTTGGAAAACCTACGAATTAAAGAAAATGCTGATGATGATATGAACTTGATGCAACTGTGTTGCTTTTTTTAGATTTATAATGGGTTTTTAATAACGTCTATTTATATTATTTATTATTTTGTTTTTATGCGTTTTCAGGTGGACATTCGTATAAAGATTGCTAAAACAAACAAAAGTTTTTATACGCTAATAAATTATTTTTACACCAAATGGAATATCCTAAAAATAGATTTTCAAAAAAAATTGCTCAACATAGGTAAATATATTTTTTTAATACCTTCATCAAAAACATGATTTTAGTAACTGTCTGCAGATAACTAAAGCATGGCTTTTTTGGTTACCGGTGCAAAAAAACTTTTTTTTTATCACGGGGGCAAAAAAGATATCTGTCCGTTTTTTACCCACAGTTAAAGAGAAATAGCGGAAAATAGTAATATTGAAAAAATCTAATTATTCTTGCCTAAGAATTAAGCCATTTCCGCCAGTTTTCACCAATTATTTAGGAAAAAATCATTTAAAAATATCGTGGAAATGTCAAATTGTCAAAAATTAAAATGTCCCAACAATGAAGTCAAGAATTTATAGTATAAAGATGGTGTTTTGCGAGAAATTCTCTTCGTTCGAGATTTTCAAAGTATTTTCCTGTCTTTCTTGGATTTTTTAATAAAGGTATTCAAAAAAATAGTGTTAACAACTCGCGGCTACACTGTGCTTTTTTTACTCACGTTTTTAAATACCTCGCTGCGCTCGTTATTTAAACCAACGCTTGTAAAAAAAGCTCTATTTTAGCCACTAGTTGTTAAAACTACTATTAGTCGATTGCGTAGATAACTTATTAGAATTTGCAGAAAAACTGGAAAAACCAAACTATCATATTAAATTTTAATGAAACGAGATTAATTCCCATAATATCATAGATACTGTAAAAACAAGCAATTAATTTTTCTCATCTTATATATTTTTGATCTTTTGTCAAATGTTAAAAACTACGTACTTATTTTATATACAGTATCTAAAATCAGTACAAACAAAAAATTCAATACTTCATGATGATTGCAATCTTACAAAATAAAATTTAAACTTTTTACCTGTTTGTTATACAAATTCCAAAAGTCCTCTAGAATTTCCAAATAAATACGTTTTTTAGAGAAATATAAAACAAATTACCAGGACATCTGTTTTTGAGCATAATCTCTTATTTAATGAATGAAATGACTTGTTTAGCCCTGGACATGGCTGTAACGTAAAATGAATCAGCTTAACACGGGATTTATAAACGCGTTCGCGTCCGCAGTTGAAGTTCGTAGTTTGCGCGCTGGAGATTACCTTATTGAAATATGTAACTCCATTTATAATAAAAGTTCGCGTTCGTGTTTGCATTTCGCGTCCGCGTTTGCAGTTCAGAGATAACCAAATTTTATGTTGGTAGTTGGTGAAGTTCGCATCAACCAATCAAAATGCAGGATTTCATCACATGATACATCTCTCAACTCTCATTTCAGTAATTTTTGTTTGTTGTTTTTTTTTAGGAGAAATTCTAAGTTTTTTCTGCTTCACTTTGTGGGCTATATATGAATTGTGGTCACAAAGAAGCCAAACAGTTTTTGGAATTCTCTATCAATTTTTTTCTAAAATGCTTATCTACAAGAATCACTTTCAAATGGGCAAATTTTTTTCCGATTTTTGGTTAGTTTATGATGTTATGTCAGCTGTTTTACGTCATATTCACTTGACCTTGGAAAGACCAATTAAATTTCAGCAACGAACTGCGTTTATAAATGCTGTTTTCTGAACTCCCAACTACGAACTTACGAACACCGAACGCGAACTTCAACTGCGAACGCGAACGCGTTTATAAATTAAGCTTAAGTGTCTAATTAATTTCAGAGTTAACTATCCAGTAAGAAATCCTGAGTGAAAAGAGAGTACTGTACTTTTTTTAGTGAGTTTACCTATATAATATTTTCAATAAATTCAGTAAAATCAGTATATACTACAATGGATGAAATTTAGATTTATTTTAGTTTTGATCATTTTAACAACAAAGCAAAATATAGGACATTAAATCGATTTAAATTTACTACTTTGATGCTTTTTTTAAATTCTGCTAGTTAACTGATTTAACAACCACATAAAAGTATCGACAATAACACAAAAACGGCACTTTTGGGAAAATACTGACAGTAGTAAGATCTTTGAAAATAATATTTTTTTATACTTTCTGCAGATAACTAAAGCTTGGCTTTTTTGGTTACCGATGCAATTTTTTTTAACACGGGTGCAAAAAAAAGATATCTGTCCATTTTTTACCCAAAATTAAAGAGAAATAACGGAAAATAGTAATATTGAAAAAATCTAATTATTCGTGCCTAAAAATTAAGCCACTTCCTCCAGTTTTCACCAAGTATATACGAAAAAATCTGTCAAAGATTAAAATGTCGCAACAATGAACATCACCGAGTAAAAAGACACATCGCTATGGAAACCATTGTTATTTCATTTACCAGCCGCTTTGATTTATAGTGTAAAAATGGTGTGTTGCGAGAAGCGCTCTTCGTTCGAGATTTTTAAAAGTATTTGTTGGATTTTTTGATAAAGGTATTAAAGAAAATGTTAACAACTCGCGGCTAATAGTAGTTTCACAACTAGTTCGCGTTTTTGAATACCTCGCTGCGCTCGTTATTTAAACCAAAAAGCACAGTTTATCCGCGAGTTGTGAACACAATTTTTCAATATTACTATTTTTCGCTATTTCTCTTTAGTTTTGGGTAAAACACGGACCGAAATCTTTTTTTGCTCCCGTGATCAAAAAAAAAAGTTTTTTTTTAGTTATCTGCAGACAGTTACTAAAATCATGTTTTTGATGAAGGTATAAACAAAACTGGGTTTTTTTTATTCGTTTTTAAATACCTCGCTGCGCTCGTTATTTAAACCAACGCTTGTAAAAAAGCACTATTTTAGTCACTAGTTGTGAAAACTACTATTGCAATACACTGCGCGTTTAAAACAATATTTTTGTTGCAAAATAAATAAACATAAAGTTAAAAATTAAATTTGAATACAACATGTAAAAAATTATCAAGAGCAAATAAAACTTTGATCCAGAAAATACTTTTCTTATCAAATTGCATGCACCTTATTCATTCAAGTACGTATATGAATGAATAGAAAAATTGTTAAAACCATAATAATAGGCACTTAAAAATGCCGTGGTGATAAGAAAGCCTATTTAAGCTATATATCGCTGAAAAAATGCCACCTTCCTGGCTTACGCAATTTCATAAAATTGTTTTGAAAAAAAGGGGCAAACCCGAAACAAAATCTGCTTTAAATAAGTGATAACGCTTAAACAAGCTCAAATATGCTTTATTATCAAAAAATACGGTGAATAAAAAAAAATCAACAATAAAAGTAAAAAAATTCTAATAAATTAGTTAAAACCATTTATTAGACACTCAAAGTTGCACAAATACGGATACATCGTCCAACAGCGACTATACGTCTCACCCATCTCTACGACCACCCTTGCAGTATTCGTACGCAACTAGCGTACCCTAACCATTTTGTTATCTGTGGGTTTTCATAAATGCCCGATCCACAGTTTCATAAATGCCCTCTCACTTTTTTCGTCAAGGAAGGAAATAGAAGTGAGCGGCATGAAGTAAAAATTAAGCACTAAACAAGAATTGGTTTGGTTACGTCGTACGTTGTAAGCTCATATTTAAGTTCGTAGTTACAATCTGGGGAATTGTTTTTTGCAACACTGCACGGGAAATCAATTTAACTATGTCGACTTGATTTTTTTGCAAAATTTTGTTTTCCATAGCAACGCGGAGACTTTATTAGGGATATTTTGGAACGCTTAAAATTTTGACAACATTGACAGCCGCTGTGGTAGTGTTTAACAACCACTACCACTACCACTCATCGATTTTACCAGAGTTTTTGGGACATATTAAAAACTGACACCTGTAAAAAAATTTAGAGATAAGAAAAAATAAAAAATTTGGCTTAATTTTACAAAATAAGTGTTGTATATGTTGCAACCTGATAATACTTTATTATTTTTAAAATTAATTACGCCAAAATTCTCTAAAACTAACCTGAAAAATAACAACAACCAAAACGAAATGGATTCGTAGCTTACGGCAGTGGTAGTGGTTAATTACCACAATGGAATGACGTTTAGCTATTGCGCAGGCGCAGTAATTACCACAACCACTACGAAGTGTCGAATAAGCGTTCCAAAATATCCCTATTTATTTTTATCCACACTTATTTTGACTTTTCGCGTTCTGCGCCGCTAAAGCACATAAGTATTTTTTACTTTCGCTTTTTTCGTAAAGTGTGTGTGGTTATCGCTAAAAAGTTTATAAATGGTATGATGGCATTTCAATAATTGATCTTCCACTGATAACAGCAACCTCGCCGTTCGGCTATACCGAAAACAGGTTAACTTAAAAGCATGCAGATTTAAAAATCGGCTGCTGGCGCTAGACGAAATAATGGTATTTTATTTTAAACAAGAGCATCAACGACTAGCAACAGTCTTTCCAACCTCTAAATGGAGTTTTACTGACCTGTTGAGGTTCTAAAATCTATCCTTTGCACTCCAAGATTTCACTAGTACACTTGCACATAACTATGCCGCAATAATTTAAATTTTAAAAAAATGGTTGAATCAAAATAAAAACAAAATTATGTAGGGTTATGAGCGCCGAATTTTTCCATGCGAAGTCTTAGTAATCCCAGCGAGCCAGTAAAGTTCTCTTGGTTCTTTGATAGACTCGGGGTAATGCCCGCGTAGCGCTAGGCCTTTTTCGGCGGATGATCGCACACGCGGAGTGGTTTCATATTTGTTTTAGAACAATGTTTTTGAAAACATATTTTTGAAAGATAAACATAACCTCGAATAGTTTTCTGTCAAAAAACGTAAAAATACTCTTCTGTCCCACTGCGGCTCGATTTAAAGTTTGTTGACAAAACACCTGCAGTTACCATGGAATCGTATAAATTCTGAGATCTATCGGCCAACACTTGAACTGCGTGTGTCTCCCAAATTCAATGAACTGTAAAAATTTATGATTGATTGATCGGTTTTCTTTTCCTGAGTGCACAGACTTTTAGAAAAAAGGAAACTTAGTTTTTATTTTCGCCAAAGCAAGGAGATATAAAAAGGAAAAATGTATTCCAGAGGAAGTTGTGAGTATATATTTCTCTATTTTTTTTTGTAAATCGTGTTTGTTCTAAACTGCAATTATTTTGAGGCTTTTGGGATAGATGACTGCACCAGAGCTTTTATTTTAAAGAAAAAATAATTGAGAATTTTGAAAAATCCTTCAGATATTTTTGTTAAGCATTTAAAAATGATCACCCCCTGCAAAATTTCAGCTAATTCTGATATTTAGTTTTCCCTGTGCACTCTGGCAAAAGATTAAAAAATTAAAGAACAAGGCGTTGCCAGTTGTACATTTTTTTACTTAAAATCTAGGGAGAAACTATAGCCTTAAATATTTTTTTTTAAGGACGCTTTCACAAACGCATCAAAGATACGCTAACAACAAGGAATCAAAAATAGGGATATTTTGGAACGCTTATTTGACACTTCGTAGTGGTTGTGGTAATTACTGCGTCTGCGCAATAGCTAAACGTCATTCCGTAGTGGTAATTAACCACTACCACTGCCGTAAGCTACGATTCCATTTCGTTGTGGTTATTTTTCTGGTTAGTTTTAGAGAATTTTGGCGTAGTTAATTTTAAAAATAATAAAATATTATCAGATTCCAACATACAAAACACATATTTTGTAAAATTAAGCCAAATTTTCTATTTTTTCTCATCTCTAATTTTTTTTTAAAGTGACAGTTTATAATGTGTTCCAAAAACTCTGGTAAAATCGATGCGTGGTAGTGGTAGTGGTTGTTAAACACTACCACAGCGGCTGTCAAAGTTGTCAAAATTTTAAGCATTCCAAAATATCCCTAATAGCTTGCCAACTTTAAGCAGGGTTACCAACTGTCCTGTTTTTTACGGGACCGTCCCGTATTTAGACCAAAAGTGCTGTGTGCCGTCATGGGTTTTTAAGGGACAATAAGCTGTTTAAAATAATTTCCAGACCTAGTTTTGAAGCCGCAGTAGGCTTCAAAGATCTCCCCACAACTAACAAATGAATCGGATGAAAGGATTTCCGAATAGCCAGTCAAAACCCCATGTTCCTCGGTAGCTCAGTCGGTAGAGCATTAGACTGGTATTCGAGAGGTTCCGGATTCAAATCCTGGTCGAGGAAAAACTTTTTTCCGATTTAATTCCCTCACCATTTGTATTCCTGCATTGCTTTTGTTGAAAGAGTTTTCTGTTTGATGAATTTCAAATGGTCAAATAGTAGAAACCGATGAAGCGTTAAACTATATAATTAAGTCAGAGATACAGATTTGTATAAATTTTAATATGACCTGTACAGAGTTTCTTAACTACATCGATGAATTAATTGAAAGGGCTAAAAGCCAAAATGAATATGATTTTAAAAATTAAATTGTTATAGATTTTTTTGGTTTATACGGTGTAACTGTAAGATTTTAAATGAAAATGTTAAAAACTATTTTCAGTCTATATTTTCCTTATGCTAGCGCTCGTAGAAAAACAATTGCAGAAATCGATTTTTTTTCGCACGCAAATGCTGTTTACAGAACGATGTATAGCGGAGTTCTGTCAACGGCATTTGCGACCGGAAAAATGGATATTCTGCACTTTTTAGGAAAGTAGCTATTTTCTATAGATTTTATTTTATGACAGAATTTTTTTATATTTATATGTGAACTAAGTAAGCGTCCCGTATTTCAAAATTCAAAAGTTGGCAACCCTGACTTTCAGTGTCTATATATAGTCCAATTTTTTGATGAGCGGAATGACGTCATTTTTGCCTATAAAAACGTATTTCTTTGTTGTCAACAGTCGCATGTCAAACAATTTGCTGTTGTCAGTTTAAAGTAACAGTTGAAACAATCAACGATATGTCTTTTTTTTACATATTTATTGTCGCTGTCTAAAGGCGCATTTACACAGACAAACTTTCCTTTGATGTTGAAATGCCGACAAACATTTACACGAGCCTCTTGAGCAAAATGTTCAAAGAAATGTTCGAGCAAAATCTCGTACAAAAAAACACACCTAAATTTTGGAGAGAATGTTGAGCAAAATTTATTTGAAGAATTGGGGGTATAAAAATTTCTTTACAAATTTAAATTTTATAGTTTTATGGGAATTCATTGAACTTAACTGAAAATAGAAAGACTAAGTTTTAAAACAAGGTATTTTAATTAAGTGCTTTCCGACGGAAAAACGATATGATGTCGAAATTCACGTTTTACCTCATAAGCAACTTCGATTGATTTGATTTTTATAAGGGATATGCCAGTATACCATAATTGGCACTTATTTGTTGCTGATGCTGGGTTCGGAGAAGGTAAAAACCGTAGACTAGTGAGAGGGGGTTTTGGTCAAATTAACATTGACACACAAAATTACATGACAACAAACAAGGGTCAACGCAGTTTTTTTATGAAAGTTTTAGAACAAATCTTTCCATAAATAAAGGGCTCTCCGACACAAAACAAAGAAATGCGTTTTATTTTATTGACGCGTAGAACTTGCGTTTCCGATATTTTAAATATTGAAATTTTTGGCAATTTTTACAAGCTTTCATTTATGTATGTTTGTATGTTCGGCTCAAATCTTGCAACTCAAATTTGGTATTCAATTTCAGTTTTCGGTGTGTATTTATAGTTGCGGCGACAATACAATATTATGGTATTATTAGGCACCCCCTCCCGCTAATGAGGAAAGTGGAGGAAGAAAAAGATTTATTTTTTTCGATTTCAATCAAAATTGGCATACAGGGGTTTTTAGCAAAGAGAATTATCGAAAGGATAGATTTATGATAGTCTAAAAATTAAAAAAATATTTTAAATAAAAAGAAGCTTTTATAAAATATAAAGTGCACTAAAAAGTAGAAAATAAATTTTAGCATTCTCATATCATAATAATAAAAGCGACGGGCGCAAACTAAAACTAAAAATGTCCATCCATATATCAGAGAAACGTAGAGTAGTTTGGGTCGAGTTGGGTTGGATTTACTTCACAAAAAATTGAACTTACAATACCAGATAAATAATTCTTTATATTTACACGTCGTAGTTGTGGTGAGAGTATTTTTTGTACTTATGGTATTTAGTGTCTTTTTGATACGTTAGTTATAAACGCCTTACCACTCATATCTCTTTATATTATTTCCTAGTTTAGTCTTTTACAATAATAATTAAGTCAAATGAAAAAACCTATTTACATTTTATTAAATCTCAAATATATGAACAAAAGCACGTTCGATTTAAATAATACCCGTTTATTACCCACTTTTACAACCCTACGATCCCGACCCTTGTCTAAAAAATATAATTTAGCAGTAATAGACTAGACTTTTGAATCGGAATGTTGCCCCTTTGCATATTGTTTGTTCAGTGTCAGTAATCGACCTTGATTATTACATTAAATTGACAGTAAATATCTATCTTCAGCATTTTCATAAACCTTTTGCTTTTTTAAGCAACCCTTGGGGCCTTAAACTAAGTAGGTAAATCTGGTGTGAGGAATTTAAAAAAAACAATCAAAGCTAAGATTAAAGTAAAGTTACAAAAATATGTTTTAAAAAAAATCCCCACCCCACCACTCCTCATAGTCGTGAGGCGCGGATTACCGCTTAAAATAGCAATTTTTGAGTTTTTTGCCGATATTTGAAAAATTCAAAAATTTTTTGGAAAAGAAAAATTTTCCTGGGTTGTTTTTCGAATTTAGGAAAAAAAACCCTTGGAAATAAAAAAACTCGCAAGAAAGTCCCAAAAAAACCCACGGGCAAAAAAATCCGGGAAAACCCCTAAGAAAAAAATATTATAAGTAACCCTAATCCATGTGACAAAACTGATAGCCAATAATAATGTTTCACTTGCCGTCGGCTTTTTTTCACAAAAATTTAAAATAAAAGTTGGTGTTCCATTTTTTTTAAGAATTGAGATCACTGATCACTGATGTGAAATGTTATTTATTCTCATCTTTAAAAATATGTTTCCAAAACAGATAGCAATAATTTGCCCAAAAATTTACCCGAACAAAATGTTCAAAGAAAAGCTCACAAAAATGTTCGCGCAAAAAATTTTAAATCTTTTGTACGAGCTTTTGTTTGAGCATGTTCGCCTGTGTAATTGCGCCTTAAAACAATGTATCAAACCGAGATCCAAAAAAATGACGTCAGTAAGCTCATCAAAAAATTCAACTATATTAACTCTTCGGTAGGGTGCTTTTGGTCCATTTTTTTGCTGAACTGTACCGTTTTGTTTGTTCTGCGCGGGCGCAGTGTCGATCTGTCATGGGATAACAGTAATTTTTCTATGATCACATCTTACACGTTTATACGCGACTAAAACTAGTTTTATATAAGAACGGTTTTAACTAAAATCGCTTTCTTTTACTGGGTTTACATATATAACCATGAGATACTATAATGGCCCAAGGATCACAAAATGTGTAACAATAATAAAAACAAAGAGAATGAGGCCAAAGGCGAGAAATTTACTGGCTTACATAGTTATATGGGTATACTTTTTTTAAAGATTAAACAAATCATTTATTTCCTGATTTAAAAAAAATCGCAAACAAAATAGCTAAGTCAACAACAAATTTTCCCGTAAAATGTAGGAATGAGTATTTCTTTGGTTTATAACAACCCTAAATTCGATTTTAAAGCGGATAAACAGTTTTTTAAAATTGGTTTTTATATAAAACAACATAATTTCAACCCCCCTAATATAAAAGCCCTTCAAGAGATTCGTGTAAACAAAATAAATGTAAAACGCGTGCGTGTGTTTATCTTGATCAAAAATTTTGGATTTTTTTAAAACAAATTGTAACTGGATGTGTACTGGACTTACTTTATGGTACCGGTCACAAAATTGTGTAAAAAAATTTCATGTGGTGAATCATACATAGGAGAAACAAAAAAACCACTATCTGTTAGGCTTAAGAAATATCAGACGAATAACCAAAGAGGTGAAACAACGAAATCAGGAATCGTCGAACATGCATGGTAAAAACAAAACCGAATGAAGTGAACAGAAACAAAGGATTTGCACAAGGAGTCACACTGGATTAAGAAACGAAAATTCCTTGAAGCTGCCTTTATTGGCAGAATCAGGGTATTTTCAGTAAACCAAGTGTTTAAATTCCAAATATTTTGAAGCGCCTCCTTGGGCGGAGTCAACTTCTTAAACTTCAGTGATTTTCTGTAGTGTATAAGCAGGTAGCCTTAGGAATAGATTGTAGTTTGCATCTGAAGACGATCAGAGATTGTACTGATCGAAACGTCGTGCATAAATAAAATATAGACACAGACCTAATTTCAAACACATCATTGTCTCAAACTTTCAAACAAAATTACATTTTATTATATAATTTAAACACAATTTTGTATATTTTAAACTCAATTGTATAATAAGTCACAATTTTTAGTTACACAGCTCAATTAAAAAGATACACAGGTATTTTTTTCCGTGAATTAATCTAGAAACTTACACTATTTTTTAAAACACCAATTTTAACGTTATTCGATTGAGAACAACCGGAGGTAATCCTTGATGTTTCCACTAAAGAAAAAAAAGAAAACCGTTTTGAAATCCTCTTCTGCTTTCTGATTTCTCACGATATAAATTTCAATGAGCCCGTGACGCTCGGCACTTTCGGTGCTTCTTTCCTGTTGCATGAAATCTAGAGATCGATTTCCGTTTTTTATCGAAAACAGAAACCTGTTGGTTAAGTGTGTAATGCTCGATGCTCTTTAAGATGCTTTTTGTTTCGATAATATAGGGACTTATTTAAATATGACATGCTACTATTAGTGCCTACGTTACACTAATAGTGACTGACATTAACTCGCTTGCAAAATGAATGTTACACTAAGCAACAAATTTTTTTTTAATTTTTTTTAGAGGTCGTAGGTAAAAGTAGAGATTTTCGATTGTTTATGACTGAAATAGAGCCAAAATGGTTTTTTTTTTATAAGGGTATAATGGTATAAAGTTGATATAACTAAAGTTAATGCCAATGCCAAACATTATAAAAATTGACATTATTTTGACGTTTAACCTTTGTGCAGAACTATCAAAAATAGCCAAATTTAATTTAAGTCAGGCTATGCCATTTAATATACCGATAAGTCCCTAAAGGCGCAATTACACAGACGAACATGCTCAAATAAAAGCTCGTGCAAAAGATCTAAAATTTTTTGCGTGAACATTTTTGTGAGCTTTTCTTTGAACATTTTGTTCGGGTAAATTTTTGAGCAAATTATTGCTATCTATTTTGGAAACATATTTTTAAAGATGAGAATAAATAAAATTTCACATCAGTGATCAGTGATCTCAATTCTTTAAAAAAATGGAACACCAACTTTTATTTAAAATTTTTGTGAAAAAAAGCCGACGGCAAGCGAAACATTATTATTGGCTCTTCAGTTTTGTCACGTGGATTAGGGTTACTTATAATATTTTTTTCTTAGGGTTTTTCCCGGATTTTTTTGTCCGGGGGTTTTTTCTGAGATTTTCTTGCGAGTTTTTTTTTATTTCCAAGGGTTTTTTTCCTAAAGTCAAAAAAACCCAGGAAAATTTTTCTTTTCAAAAAAAATTTTGAGTTTTTCAAATATCGGCAAAAAACTCAAAAATTGCACTTTTAAGCGGTAATCCGCGCCTCACGACTATGAGGAGTGGTGGGGAGGGGGATTTTTTTTAAACATATTTTTGTAACTTTACTTTATCTTTAGCTTTTATTGTTGTTTTTTAATTCCTCACACCAGATTTACCTAGTTAGTTTAAGGTTCCAAGGGTTGCTTAAAAAAGCAAAAGGTTCATGAAAATGCTAAAGATATAGATATTTACTGTCAATTTAATGTAATAATCAAGGTCGATTACTGACACTGAACCAACAATATGCAAAGGGCAACATTGCGATTAAAAAGGGTGGCCGGCCTACTACCTATGCGAAATCCAAAACACGGGATGATAGATCGGCGACAGAGTCTACTAAATTACTGCTAAATTATATTTTTTAGACAAGGGTCGGGTTCGTAGGGTTGTAAAAGTGGGTAATAAACGGGTATTATTTAAACCAGCACATTCGGTTTGTTCATACATTTAAGATTTAATAAAATATATACAGGTTTTTTAATTTGACTTAATTATTATTGTAAAAGACTAAACTAGGAAGTAAAATAAAGGGATATTCTTTTAAACGTAAATTTTTATCATTATATTTTACAGGCAGCAGCAATAAATAAGTGCCAATTATTATTTTTTTTATTCTCGTTTTTTTGACAACCCCAAAAAAGTTACAAGTATACTGGCATATCCCCTATAAAAATCAGAGCAATCGAAGTTGCTCATGAGGTAAAATGTGAATTTCGGCATCAAATCGTTTTTCCGTCGGAAAGCACTTGATTAAAAATACCTTATTTCAAAACTTTGTTTTTCTATTTTCAGTTAAGTTCAATGAATTCCGATAACAATATATATTTTGAATTTGTAAAACAACAAATTTTGCTCAACATTCTCTCCAAAATTTACGTGGGTTTTTTGTACGAGATTTTGCACGAACATTTCTTTGAACATTTTGCTCAAGAGGCTCGTGTAAATGTTTGTCGGCATTTCAACATCAAAGGAAAGTTTGTCTGTGTAAATGCGCCTTAATATCTAGGCAGGCTACTAAGTTATTTTTATTACTACTTTTGTGGTGATTAAATTCTGTTTCATTCAAAAAGTGGATTTTGGAAACTTGTTTTAAAAAAAAAATAAAGAAACAGCTTAATCCTCGTATCCTCGTTTTAAATTTTAGTTTGTCTTGTGTGTATGTGGCAAAAGAACTGTCCATTCAATTTGCACTAAATTTTGCACAATGATAGTTTAAAACATTATTCGATAGAAATATTAAGGTCGTTTTACATAACTTTTTAAATTTAATTTAATAATAATAAGTTTTACACAGATTCTTACTTTTATAAAAACGCTTCTTAGAACCTCAAGAATGATTGACGAATGAATAATTTGAAAAAATACACAAATCCTTTAAAAGAAAAGTTAAATTTGTCTTTTTTATACTGATTAATTTTTTAGCGCAATATGTAATTTAATATTGGAATAACAAACAAAATTTTCAATGGAAAAAATATATCTTTAACGACCTTGCTTTAAAAATAACCAGAAAATTAGCACAAATTTAATTAGGATAAACATATTAAATGTTCTTAAACAAATATAACATAAAACATTGTTAATCCCTCAAACTTTTGCCATAGAAGATGGCACTCGTCAATCATGATTAACTGAAAAATATTGGTGATCAATTTTTTTATGTAATCTCTCACTAGTTAAAATAAAAAAGTTGTTTTTTTGCACATATGATATGGACAAATAAAACTGACTACGCTATTGGAAAATATTAAAACTAAATATACTTAATTAAATAATACCAATCTCCGAATCCGTGTGCTTCGTTGTTATGTTCGTTGGATGTAAACTTGAATATTTTGGCCATATTTTGAGATAGGCAGAAGGCAGGAGAGATCCTTAAAAACCTTAGATAGTGATATGGGTGATAATGATAAGGCAGTAGGTAAAATTAAGATCTCTTTTCTCTATAATAGTAAAAGTTTTCGTAAATTTTAGAGTACAAAAATATAACAAAAGGAAAAAATATATTGATTTAAAAATACAAATGGCTCTTCACGATATATTTCATGTTTGATTTGTTATCAACACCATTGGAAGGAAACATCTGTTTAAATGTTACCGGTGCTTCCTGTCAATGATAAGACCAAAGAGATTGATAAAAGGAAATTGATTAAAAAAAAAGACAATAATAAATTAAAGGCCAGGGATAAAAGATACATTGGACAAAAATGGGTCTGATTTTTAATCAAACGATATAGACACCAAAAATCCAACTTTTACAATTTTTGCCTGTCTGTCTGTCTGTTTGTTCCAGCATAACGCAGAAACGACTGCGACTTACCAAGATCGGTTTACGGAAACAAAAGTTATGAGCATTTAAAGAAAAAAAAACGGGAAAGCATAGCTCTGTAAATCACAAGAATGTTTTGATGGGAAAAACAATAACCTGTTGTTTTAAATAAAAGATGGACTTTTCTTGCTTAAAAACAAATTTAAAGGCATTAAATAAAACTAAGCTTTGGGTCATAAGAAAGAAGCATTTTTTAAAAATTTTCTTGCAATGCAGAAAAAGTTACACCCCAATCGAAAATTTGAAAAATGTTAAAACCTAAACTTATATTTTTCATTTAAAATAGCGCCGTAGGCGGAAATTTTTAGATAGTTATTTCAAATAACTGACGAAAAAAAGCGCCACATCCTGTGGCGTACCCTCCCCCCCCCCCCCCGAGAAGCCTGGTTAAGGTCGCATATTTACTTCAGAGTAAGTTTTTTTTAAATATTTATCCTTACCCCCCCCCCCCACCGAAGTCAATTCCTTGGTGCGCCAATGAATTAAGGGTAAATAAACAACTCAAATTCCCAAAACTCCATCAATATTTACGATTTTAGTTTATTTTTAAGTCAAAAATTGCATTTTAAATATTATTTTTTCAAAAAATTTTGCCTTCGACGCATTGAATCATAATTATGACATCAAATTCATCAAACACCCCCCTTCCCGCCTCTATATTTGAGCCCAGGTCCGCACTTGTAAGCACCGTCGCACCGAAGGGGGGGGGGGTTTGGGGTTGTATGAAATATAGTCACATTTTTAAAGTTTTTTTTATTATTTATCCTTAACCCCCCCCCCCCCCCACTGCCACATGGTACACGCAGAAATTTTTGAGAAAGAAAAATTAGGCTAAACTTTAATGAAAATTCGTAGTGTTTAGAGAACTTAACAAAACTCTTGAACTTTCGAAGAGTCAGGTCAGATACATTTCAATCTCTTTGACTTCACCCATGTGTGGAATGCAGTAAAAGCCTAATTTCCGATTCATTTTCGAGTATCTTGTATATCGAGTGTAGCAATTTGTAAGTTTCGATACGAAGAACAAATACCATTATCTTATTGTCTGCCAGACGGGAGACTGGTTTACACTGTTCTTCAAACAAAAAGCTTTATGTTTGTGTTGATACTTCTTTTTCTCACGCTGGAAGCAACAACAAACAGACAATACGAATAATAATTGTTGAATTGTTGACGTGTTTCCACTACCAATTTGCATATATTTTGTCTTCTAAGGCCTCCGTTGTTTGCCATATATAGAGTTGCTACATTCGGTAAAAGCATTTCATTGAAATTATGTAAAAAGATCATTTTTTTGCACACTGTTAAATGTTTACTTCCCTCGCTAAAGGAAGTAATGTAATAACGAAATCTTTTTTTGCACCCGTGATCAAAAAAAAGGTTTTTTTTGCATCGGTAACCAAAAAAGCCATGGTTTAGTTATCTGCAGCCAGTTACTAAAATCAGGTTTTTGATGAAGATATAAAAAAAATATTTTTTCCTCACCATGTGATACCTCTTTAAAAAGCTTATACAAATCTTAGTTGAATGGCGCCAAAATTTTTGACTACATATAAATATTCTTTTTTATACCTTCATCAAAAACATGATTTTAGTAACAGTCTGCAGATAACTAAAACATGGCTTTTTTGGTTACCGATTCAAAAAAAATTTTCTTTGATCACGGGTGCAAAAAAAGATTTATGTGCGTTTTTTCCCAAAATTAAAGAGAAATAGTGAAAAATAGTAATACTGAAACATCTAATTATTCTTTCTGCCAGTTTTCACTAAGTATTTATGAAAAAATCATTTAAAAACATTGACAAAATATCAAACTGTCAAAGATCTTGCTGCGCTCGTTATTTAAACCAACGCTTGTAAAAAACGCTTGCAAAAAAAGCACAATTTTAGGCACTAGTTGTGAAAACTACTAATATCAATTCTTGAAAGGAAATGTTAAATAAAAAGTCGCTTAAGTTAAAATCCAGGTCACACCCTATTGTCTTATCAAATTCCTTATCAAATTTTAGTTTATCGGCACCAAAATTTTTGACAACACATATAAAATGTATTGGTTCGTCTACTCGAAATTAATTCTGGATACACCCTGGAACACTCTGGATAAATCCTGGAAACGCCCACACACAGCCTGGAAAAGTTTTATAAACCCATGGAAAAGTCTGGATACATACTGGAAAAGTTTGGATACATTCTGAAAAAGTCTGAAAACACTCAAGAATTCTGGATATACTTTAAAAAAAGCTCAATACACCCTGGAAAAGTCTGAATACACCTCGTAAAGGTCTGGATACGCCTTGGAAAAGTCTGGAAACACCCAGGAAAAGTCAGAATACACTCTGAAAAAGTCTGGAGAGACCCTGGAAAAGTCAGGATAGACCATGGAAAAGTCTGGATACACCCAAAAAAAGTCTGGATGCATTTTGTAAAAGTCTGGATATACCCAGAAAAAGTCTGGAAGTATTCTGGAAAAGTCTGAATACATCCTGGAAAATTCCACATATACTCAGGGAAAGTCTGGATACACTCTGGAAAAGTCTGAAAAGACCCTATAAAAGTCTGGCTGCACTCTGGAAAAACCTGGATACACTCTGAAAATGTCCGAGTACACCATGGAAAAGTCTGAATACACCCCTGAACAGTGTGGACACATCCAAGAAAAGTCTGTATATACCCTGGAAAAGGAAGACCTACCCAATCTAACCCATGTGTATATGATTAGTGTTTTTTATATATGTTCTTGAGCGAGGGAAGTTTTAGAGTAAACCTTTACTCGATTTAATATGTTTGCTGATGTTTACTTAGCTAACAACATCTCTGAAAGCAAAGATTTTTTTGTTGAAGTTACTAAAAATGTCTGTTGTAATTTTACTAAAAAGTTTGGCTAATCTAGCCAAAACCACTTTAATATAACAATAAAAGTTAAATTCTTAGCCAAAAAGTACGTGCATTGAGCCATGGTTGGAAAGAAAAGCTTCTGATTCAAGGAGGGTTTTATTACATAATTTCAAGAAATTTCAACATTCAACCATTGTATGGTTTTTTTTTGAATGAACATAGCATCATTAATAAAATTTACTCGTTTTCATAAACTTTACAATAATCATATAGACTATTTTTATGTTGTATAAACCTTGAAATGCCACCAGAGACCAGCTTAAAGGGAGTTGGTCCCCAGAGTAAATTCAACTGCTCAATATGGAAGGTCAGTTTTGAGACAACTTTTACTTTTATTGATAGAGGTATGGCATTGTATTGGCAAAGGCTGAATAAATTTTTGAAACCTCATGAGATTTTTACTTACATTTACAGTTTATTTCCTCGTTCAGTTTTACTTGACACTTACGAGAATATCATAGTTACGAAAAATGCGATTAAAAATGGTGAAGATCAGGGGCAGTCGTAGCTTTCTTTAAAAAATTGGGCCTGTTTAGTGGTGGTTCGGTATAATAATACAATATTTCAAACGTTTTAATAAAAATTAGACTAGACAATAATTTTATAGCGCCGTAGGCAATTTTTTTACACTTTCAAATATCTTTTAAATCTTGGTCTTTTTCACTTTTTTGTGAAATATTTTTTTTTAAAGTCGGATGGATTGGTCTTAAATAAAAAAAAAATGTTGCCAAACATTTTTTACACGTCTTAAGTGCTAGTGCAGTGATTAGCCAGAAATTCTTCAAAAATATTGTGTCAGATTGTAAAAAACTCAAAAATCTTGGAGAAAAGTCACATGCTCAGTCGTTTAGATAAACAAATTATAATCAATTCAAATCAAATCAAATGGCGGTGAAATAAGTGGTTGAATCTACCGCCATGCCATTATTATCCGCACCTATACAGGCGTATGTAAATGACATTTCACGCTCGAGCGTGTTACAAATGCAAAACAGCTTGTTTCTTATGTCAAGTAATGTCAGGCATCTTAATGGTGTCTTGTTAGATACCCATCGTATGTCGACCAGTTAAGATTTATCTCATTAAAGTACCTGTACTTAAGCTTACTAAACTAACTTAAACTAGCTGTTTTTTAATTTTTTTGATTGTAATACCGCGATATTCTTTCGGTTTACAACTTTGACAATAAGTGTGACGTCATGTCCCTCCACCACTCCAGAATCATAAATGCTGAATGAAATGGATCGCTGAAATGCATCGGTTAGAGAGTAAAAGAATATGGGATTATGCTTTTCCTTGTGACTTGTAACAGACATTAAAACATGGAATACTGTTTATTTTACACTTTTTACAAGCTTTTATTTAACTTATAATGCATCTAAGTAACGAACTAGATATGTTTGTTCGGGTGGAATATTGCAACTTAATTTTGACCAACTTCCCGACATCCGATCGGCTTCAAATTTGGCATGCTTATATAGTTGCGGTGAACACAAGAATGTAATGTGATGAAATTGACAGCTCGCCCCTGCTCGAAGGGGGTGAAGGCGGGTACAGTTGAACTACTACCGATTTTGTTGAAATTTGGTGTGCTGGGGCACTTGGGGATGGAGATAACGAATTTCTAATCAGATTTTGAAAACTCAATATGGCGGATTCAAGATGGACGATTTTTGGTCATCTTTTGCTAACCAATTTTAACTAACTTATAAACATCCGATTGCCTTCAAATTTGGCATGCATTTATAGTTCCGGTGACGATACAATAATATGTCATTATTAGGCACCCCACCCCTCTACGAGGGGAGTACAGGAAGGGGGGAAAACACCTAAGTTTCTCCGATTTCAACCAAAATTGGTATACGGGGGCTTTTAGGGATAAGAAATGCGAATTTTTGATCAGATTTTGAAAATTCAATATGGAGAATTCAAGATGGACGATTTTCGATCATGTTTTGCTAACCAATTTTAACTGACTCATCTACATCTGATTGTGCTAAAATTTTGTATGCGTTAATAGTTCCGGGAAAAAGATTTAGTTTGTTCGATTTCATCAAAATTGACATACAGGGGTTTTTAAGGAGGGGGATTATGAATTTTTGATTATATTTAAAAATTTCAAATCTAAAAATTAAGGGTGTGTGTTGAAATTTATTATGCGTTTATAGTCCGGCGACAATACAATAATATAGTATTATTAGGTACACACTTCCCTCTAACGAGGGAAGTGGGGGAGGGAAAGATTTAGTTTGTTCGAAGGGGATATGAATTTTTGATCAGGTTTGAAAGTTTCAATATGGCGGATTCAAAATGGACGATTTAGGGTAGAAATATAAAAATTAGAAAATAAACTTTTATTTAAAAAAAACTTTTAAGAACAAGCTTTTATTAAATGCACTCAAAAGTAGAAAATAATTTTTTATCTTTCTTATACCATAATAAAAGCGACGGGCGCAAATTAAAAATTTTAACTTTACGGTGACACCAAAAGAAGAACTAAACTATTTTTCTATTCGAATGATAAACATAATGCTTTCATGTAAAGAAGCTGAAAACGGGTGAGATTGCCGTGCTTGCCAAGCCTTTGAAAATGTCCTTACGTTATAGAGTAATACAACTGTTTTTTAGGTGAATCGTCAATTCAATTCAATTTAAACAATTTTTATTAAAATTTTCTATATATACAACTTAACAAATAAAGACAACGTTTTTAACTTATTTTACAATATAATTCTACGTTGGCACCTGCCATAAGCTTATTCCACCTTTCTACTATTTTTATGCTACGTTAGCTTAAGAAATGTAAAGTTATTTTGAATATATGTACATGATGTTTTTGTTTTTTTGTAGGAAAACTTAAGCTTAAAAAACCTACCGGTGACTTGTTGATGTGACCGATATACGATACCTAAAGTTTAAATTTTTAATTTGCGCCCATCGCTTTTATATGGTATAAGAAATATAAAAAATTATTTTCTACTTTTGAGTGCGTTTAATAAAAGCTTGTTCTTTACAAGTTTTTCTTAATAAAAATTTATTGCTCATAAGACTAATAAAAAGGTGAATTTCTAAGCTCATATTACAAAAACTTATTATTATTAAGCAGCAGACTTGCTGTTTCGATGTCGTTCATATTTTACATCGTCCAATTTTTTGATTAGCGCACTGACGTCATTTTTGCCTCTAAAAACGTATTTCTTTGTTGTCAACAGTTCGCATGTCACATAATTTATTGTTATCAATTTGAACTAACAGTTGAAACAATCAACGACATGACTTTTTTTACATATTCATTGTCGCTGTCTAAAACAACGTATCAAATAGAGATCCAAAAAAATTACGTCAATCCGCTCATCAAAAAATTGGACTCTATTTTTCTTCCATTTCTTAAACCCAAAAACACTTATCACAAAAAAAATTTATAACCAAAAGATGAACCCAAGTCCAGAGTCTGGTCTGTAAATGCTAAATACCAAAAGCAAATCAGCTGATTCATTACGTCACAATTTCCCCTACCTTGGTTAAAACCGAAAATTAAAAATGCATAGACTCGAGATGCATGGAATTTTCTAGTGAGTTTTGCTGCGACAACATAAATATTAAGATTAGCTTCTAGTTTTCAAAATTTAAATTATTTTTTAAGGCGCATTTACAAAGACAAACTTTCCTTTGATGTCGAAATGCCGACAAACATTTACACGAGCCTCTTGAGCAAAATGTTCAAAAAAAAGTTCGAGCAAAATCTCGTACAAAAAGACTCACGGAAATTTTGGAGAGAATGTTAAGCAAAATTTGTTTGAAGAAATGTTGGTATAGAAATTTCTTACAAATTTAAATTTTATAGTTTTATGGGAATTCATTGAACTTAACTGAAAATAGAAAGACTAAGTTTTAAAACAAGGTATTTTTAATTAAGTGCTTTCCGACGGAAAAACGATTTGATATCGAAATTCACATTTTACCTCATAAACAACTTCGATTGACCTGATTTTTATAGGGGATATGCCAGTATACTTGTAACTTTTTTGGGGTTGTAAAAAAACGGGAATAAAAAATAATAATTGGCACTTATTTATTGCTGTTGCCTGTAAATGTAATGATAAAAATTTAAGTTTAAAAGAATATCTCTTTATTTTACTTCCTAGTTTAAATCACAATACAATAATAATTAAGTCAAATTAAAAAACCTATATACATTTTATTAAATCTCAAATATATGAACAAAAGCACATTCGGTCTAAATAATATCCGTTTATTACCCACTTTTACAACCCTACGATACCGACCCTTGTCTAAAAAAATATAATTTAGCTGTAATAGACTAGACTTCTGAATCGGAATGTTGCTCCTTTGCATATTGTTTGTTCAGTGTCAGTAATCGCCCTTGATTATTACATTAAATTGACAGTAAATATCTATTTTCAGCATTTTCATGAACCTTTTGCTTTTTAAGCAACCGTTGGGGCCTTAAACTAACTAGGTAAATCTGGTGTGAGGAATGAAAAAAAAACAATCAAAGCTAAGGGTAAAGTAAAGTCACAAAAATATGTTTAAAAAGAAATCCCCTCCCCACCTCATAGTCGTGAGGCGCGGATTAAAAGTGTAATTTTTGAGTTTTTTGCCGATATTTGAAAAACTCAAAATTTTTTTGGAAAAGAAAAATTTTCCTGGGTTGTTTTTTGAATTTAGGAAAAAACCCTTGGAAATAAAAAAACTCGCAAGAAAATCCCAAAAAAACCCCCGGGCAAAAAAATCCGGGAAGAACCCTAAGAAAAAAAATATTATAAGTAACCCTAATCCATGTGACAAAACTGATAGCAAGAATAATTTTTCGCTTGCCGTCGGCTTTTTTTCACAAAAATTTAAAATAAAAGTTGGGGTTCCATTTTTAAAAAAAATTGAGATCACTGATCACTGATGTGAAATTTTATTTATTCTCATCTTTAAAAATATGTTTCCACAATAGATAGCAATAATTTGCTCAAAAATTTACCCGAACAAAATGTTCAAAGAAAAGCTCACAAAAATGTTCACGCAAAAAATTTTAGCGCTTTTGCACCAGCTTTTGTTTGAGCATGTTCGTCTGTGTAATTGCGCCTTTACCTGCTTTTTTCTTTCCCTTGGCTAAAAATGACATTTATTGATGCACAGTGTGAACGCTTTTGGATTTCATGTGTTCATGTGTTCAGTGTGTTTGGTGTGATGTCTAAAATTAAAAAAAAAATTTTCTGCGGTGCTATGACGTCATTAATTGTTACAATTTTAGTTTAATTTGGCATTTTTAGTATAATTTTTAGAAAGAAAGGAAATCACGAGCTTGTGAACTAAAATCTTTATTGTTAGTTGTTTCTAATTTTTGCTGACGTTTCGGTGATTTGGTTTGTCACCTTCTTCACACACCAAATCACCGAAACGTCAGCAAAAATTAGAAACAACTAACAATAAAGATTTTAGTACACAAGCTCGTAATTTCCTTTCTTTCCTAACTTTTTCTGGACGTGAAGTATAATTTTTCTTAAAATTTTCATCTGCGGCCCATTCATGATTTGGTAACACTTCTATATACACCACCGCAACCATCGACGTATTATCGATGACCGCAACCCACCTTTTCTTGGGATCTAACCCAATCTACTTTTTTAAAAATATTTCACAAAAAACCTAAGAGATCAAAATTTTTAAAGAATTTTTTGTTTTTTTTTGGTCAACAACACAACAACACATTGTTACAGTTTTGTTTAATTATAAGCAATTTTGTTGTAAACAACATTTAAAACGCGTAAAAAATATAATTTTATTGTAATTTTTATAAAAATGAGAATAGATGAGACTTGCTTTTAAAAATAAGTATTTTTGTTCCGTATACAATAACTTAACACCTATTAAACCGCCCCTCTCCCCTCCCTTCAGTTCAAGAGCTCAAGCAATAAGCACCTACGTAATTTTTAAAAATTTGCCAGTTGATTTTTACTTAATGATGAGACTCCCTCAGAGTCGATTTCTGGCTACGCCACTGTTTAACCGGGCTTATAAAATTAAGGTTTGTGCATTCAGTCTCGTTTCTTTATAAAAACTAAAAAAACTAATCGCTGATTCTAAGTTTAGTTCCAATAACTTTAAGGTAGGCTACGGGGAGGCAGCCAAAAAACTGACTGAAGGCTAATCTTGTCTGAGGAAAAAACTTTAGGCTAAGGAGGGTTTATAAACTAAAAAAAAATTTGGAAGGTGTAGGAGAAATCGCGCTCCTTTAGCAACTACGATACATGACGAGTCGGGGGGGGGACAAGCAGGGGGTTATACGTTTTAATTTTCTTAATTAATCCAGTTTTATAAAATGATATCATTAAATGATTGTAGCCAAGCAAAAAACATCTCAGGTAATTTGTCTTGAAAACATTGTTTTCTCAAGAAAAACTGCATACCTACTTACAAAAAACAGAGTTGTAGGCGTTATTGTTATACTGACCATTAAGTCGAGATGTCATTGATCAACTTTTGTTATATTTGCCATAATATTTTGTTGTCCCATAAAAATGCAGATAAACTAACCAGCAGGAGTAATATTCGGCGTTTGCTTTATTTCAAATGAGATGACTCAAAATGTAGACTCTCTGCAGGAATCATTTTTTAAATCAAAATAGGTTTTAATTTTTTTTACATGGAATCAGCGGCAGCTCGTGGGTTTTGAATGTGGAAGGTGCAAATTTTGAGGCCGCAGACAGAACATTATTAACAAAAATAAAATTAAAACTTAACAAATAAGATTTTTTATTTGGTATAGCTACCAGAAAAATTTTTCTTAAAAAAATATTTTAAAAAGCAATAGCCGCAAATTAAAAACTTTAACTTTAGGTATCGTATATCAATCACATCGGCGATTCACCTAAGAAAAAGTTGTATTACTCAATAACCTAAATACATTTTCATGGCAATCTCACCCAGCTTCTTTAGATGAGAGCATTAAGTTTATCATTCGAATAGAAGAAGAATTTAATTCTTCTTTTGTAGTTCTCTCTTTGTCACCTTAAAGTTTTTGCGCCCATGGCTTTTATTATGGTATACGAAAGATAAAACATTATTTTCTACTTTTACGTGCATTTAATAAAAGCTTGTTCTTCAAAGTGTTTTTTAATAAAAATTTATTTTTTAATTTTTATATTTGTGGCCTAAATCGTCCATTTTGAAAATCTACTAGTAGTTTGCACCTGAAGACGATCAGAGATTGTACTGATCGAAACGTCGTGTATAAATAAAATATAGACAATGGAAGTCCGAAACACAGAGTTAATTTCACTATATTCTTGTGTTGTCACCGCAACTATATAAGCATGCCAAATTTGAAGCCGATCGGATGTCGAGAAGTTAGCCAAAATTAAGATGCAAGCTTCCACCCGAACAAACATATCTCGTTACATAGATAGGTATATACATAGCAACTCAGCAAACACAAATCGTCGGCATTGAATCGGGCCAATGTCGACAACGTCAGCAGCGACTACACTCAGATTTTCAGTTTTTGGGACACCACTTTAGAACCGACGATGGTCCGATTGGAACTTTCTTTAATGTGTCGAAAATCGGCAACTGACGATGACTCGATTTACTATAGTCGACTTTATGCCGACGACCACTTTATCTGCTTTAGGGGCGATGATGGTCCGATTGGAACTTTTTTTAATCGGTCGAGAATCGGCAACTGACGATGGTCCAATTACGTCACCTTAAAATTTTTAAACTGCTTAATAGTTTCTTCCTAGTATGTAGAGATGGCGCTAATATCACTATGTTCCCTGTACAGTGGAAGATAATATTATATATATAATGAGCAAAGATATTTCAAAACTAGAATGCGGACTTGATGATGGTGGTACTTCTCTACAAGACTCACCTCTTCTGACACTTAAACCAGCCCGACTGGTTAAGCACCCCCATTATCGAAACTTTGTAGTTTTCCAATGTCGAGTCGCTTTAAGCTACCACCGACGGACCAGCTTGCCTACGTTAGACCGACCAAATTAAGCAGTTATGGGCGGATGGTCAGTACCATATCGCACCTTAATCGTACGGCGACGGTATGCCGATGTCAGCAAAAAGTAAAATTTACCATTGGTCCGACGACGGGCCACATTCTAACGCTGCATCGGCAAACATACATTGGGCCTACATCGCAAAGCGGACAAAAAATAATGCTGGTCCGATGTCGTAAATCGACGTCGTGCCGATGACGACAAATTCGGCAATCGACATCGGACCGACGAAGGCCCGAGGGAACCGTGTTTGCTGGAAAGTTAAATAAAAGCTTGTAAAAAGTAAGAAACCTATCCCATTGGTTAGGTACTTTAATAAATATTAATTTAATTTTTCATTTTACTTGGGGGGTGCGTTACCCTGTGCCCCCTGGCACCAGCCTGATTATTTTTATTTGATTTATTATTTCATTTTTGTTTGGGGTTGGTTTTAGAAGTTATGGATTTTTCAGGTTTGTATATTTTAAAATTAAGTTGGATCAACAATATTAACGTTTTGATTGATTTGAATGGTAATCTTGACGATTAATCTATAAATTTTGTGAAGTTATCTTTCCGAAATAATTAAAATTAAAAGGACACCATTAGTTTAAAGGTTATAGTCGAACAAACCATTCGATTTTATTTTACAACGTCTTAAGGCGCATTTACACAGACAAACTTTCCTTTGATGTGGAAATGCCAACATTTACACGAGCCTCTTGAGCAAAATGCTCAAAGAAATGTTCGAGAAAAATCTCGTACAAAAAAACACACGTAAATTTTGGAGAGAATGTTAAGCAAAATTTGTTTGGAGAAATGTTGGTATATAAATTTCTTACAAATTTAAATTTTATAGTTTTATGGGAATTCATTGAACTTAACTGAAAATAGAAAGACTAAGTTTTAAAACAAGGTATTTTTAATTAAGTGCTTTCCGACGGAAAAACAATTTGATGTAGAAATTCACATTTTACCTTATAAGCAACTTCGATTGACCTGATTTTTATAGGGGATATGCCAGTATACTTGTAACTTTGGGTTGTAGAAAAACGAGAATAAAAAAATAATAATGGCACTTATTTATTGCTGTTGCCTATAAAATGTAATGATAAAAATTTACGTTTAAAAGAATATCTCTTTATTTTACTTCCTAGTTTAAAACACAATACAATAACAATTAAGTAAAATTAAAAAACCTATATACATTTTATTAAATCTCAAATAAATGAACAAAAGCACGTTCGGTCTAAATAATACCCGTTTATTACCCACTTTTACAATCCTACCATCCCGACCATTGCCTAAAAAAATATAATTTAGCAGTAATAGACTGGACTTCTGAATCGGAATGTTGCTCCTTTGCATATTGTTTGTTCAGTGTCAGTAATCGATCTTGATTATTACATTAAATTGACAGTAAATATCTATCTTCAGCATTTTCATGAACCTTTTGCTTTTTTAAGCAACCCTTGGGACCTTAAACTAACTAGGTAAATCTGGTGTAAGGAATTAAAAAACAACAATAAAAGCTAAAGGTAAAGTAAAGTTACAAAAATATGTTTAAAAAAAATCTCCCTCCCCTCCCCTTGCTGATATTTGAAAAACTCAAAATTTTTTTGGAAAAGAAAAATTTTCCTAGGTTTTTTTTAGGAAAAAAACCCTTGGAAATAAAAAAACTCGCAAGAAAATCTCAAAAAAAAACCCGGGCAAAAAAATCCGGGAAAAACCCTAAGAAAAAAATATTATAAGTAAACCTAATCCATGTGACAAAACTGATAGTAGAGCCAATAATAATGTTTCGCTTGCCGTCGGCTTTTTTTCACAAAAATTTTAAATAAAAGTTGGTGTTCCATTTTTTTAAAGAATTGAGATCCCTGATCACTGATGTGAAATTTTATTTATTCTCATCTTTAAAAATATGTTTCCAAAATAGATAGCAATAATTTGCTCAAAAATTTAACCGAACAAAATGTTCAAAGAAAAGCTCACAAAAATGTTCACGCAAAAATTTTTAGATATTTTGCACGAGCTTTTATTTGAGCATGTTCGTCTGTGTAATTGCGCCTTTACGTAAAAATCACATAACTATTCTATCTCAATTTTCGCAAATTATTTACTGTTTTGGGCGTTAATACAGTGATAATTTTGTATTTCCAAATTGCTTTCTAGAAAAAATCGGACAACTAGTAATATAGTAAAAGAAATAGTACGAATTTTTTCCCTTCTTATAGACGTAATCAGGGGTGGATGCAAGGTTCAAACTCGAGTGTGCCCTCCCTGTGTGGATTGGTTATAGAAAAAATCTCATAATATGCATAATACCTTTTTATGAAATTTAAACAATATTTTGGTTTTATTAAGAACAAAGAAAAAAAGCTGTGCAATGCCTTGGAAGCATTAGATATGAGTAATAAGGACCCAAGTGCGGATATCGGAGTGGGGTAGGGGCGGTAATAACCCCCCTGGACTTAAATTTTTCAGAGAAACATTTAAAAAATTTAAAATTATTTAAAGGAATATTTTTAATAAATTGTAAAAATTTGAGTCAAAAATGGTATTTTAACGGCGCAAGAACAATCCAGAGATAATATAAATTTGTCAATCGATTTCAATACGACATCTACCACTCATTATCTATCTCTGGTTTCTTTACTGTATTCTCCTGTTCACAGATTGCGCCGCGAATCATTGGGGATTAGGGTCACTGGATCCTAAAACCTGCGGCTGGGACCGCAGGTCTCTGGATTCAGTGACCCTATAGGGGGATTGTTTATTTATCACCTAGGTGATCGAATTGAGAGCAGTGACAACTAGTCAAATGGCCATACACACAGACCACTTAAGGGTTCTAAAAAGTAGCTTTTCACCAAAGGAAAAATTATTAAATAAAACACAAAAACCAGGCCGACGAACTCCAAAACAAAACGACAAAACTAAGGTTATGAAGAATGTCAGGCAGACACACTGACATTGGTTAGTTGCAAATACAGTGAGTCGACCAATTTCGATGTTTGCATGGCATAATTTTTTTTTCCTGGTAAGGGGTGTTACCTAGGTATATATGCTAGATCTCTCTTAGCCGAATACATTTAGGAAAGGAGAACACTAGAAACTATGCTTAGGGTAAGCTCACAAAAAAAAGACGTGGGTGGTTAATTTTGATGGTGGCGGTATCTATAATATAACCATTTAAGTACTTTTTGATGCTAGGCATATAACTAATATTGATAGGTAACCAGTATAGTCCATGTTTTTACATTTCCGCATGTTTTAGCTTTAGAGGAAAATAATACTCAATTTGTTTTTTATTAGAGGAAGAGGATTACAAAGCTTATTAATACAATCTAGAGAGTTTTTGAAATTAGGTGTCCATTATTTGGAAAATTACAAATATTTCCAATTTAGTTTTACAGGTCTCTATAAAGGGTATTTCTGACTGTTTCTGACGTAATATGGGCGCGCCAATTTTGAAACACCACAAAAGCTAAAACAGTTTTTTCCAAAAAATAAACAAAATTTTAAAAAAGTACCAAGATTTGATGGAAAAACATAGTCCAATAAACAATTTAGGCAAAATTTCAGGCCATTTGGAAGTCCCGTTTCCGAGAAACATGCGGAAAAAGAATTGCCTAATAAACGGACCCAACAGCGTTGCCGGTTTAACGATGTAATTGGGCCGTTAAGTGTAATCTTCTGTAACAATTTCGCCCACGGGCGGACGGCGCTTTTATAACGCTGTTAATATTTACGATTTTTGTTTAATTTTTATAGTGCATAGTGTAATTTTCTTAAAAGTTTTTATCTGCGGCTCATTTATTCCTGATTTTTACAACAATTTTTGGGTAAATAAAATTTGGCCCCCCCCCCTAGATTTGAGACCAGGTCTACCCTTGTACACACCTGCTTTCTTGTATTAATGAAAGTTTATCAATTAAAATGGATATGATTTTTTGATTCAAAACGAGTCCACGAGATGGATATCCTAAGATATGCAGTGGATATCCAAATGAATATCCATCAAATATGCATTAGTCTTCCACTAACTTTAGTTGCGGAGTAGCCTATGGATATTTATAAGTATGCAGAGTATATCCCCAGCATATCCATAAGTGCACTTTTAAGGATATAGTATTTGGTATAGAAAATATATCCCGATGACTATAGCTGAAAATTCATGGTAGGTATATCAATTTATCACCATTATGTTGATGTACAGGGTGTCCCCTTATTTTAGGAGATAATTGAGTTCTTTAAAAACATGTCTGTGGAAACCTTTTTAGAAAACACAATGGTCTTTTCGAAATTTTAATCCGACGTTTCGTTTCTGAGATACCATCATCAGGATCAAAAAGTTTAAAACGGACCAAAATGTTTTACTTCATATTTTAGTTTCTTTTTAAGTTTTTTTGTTCTTTTTTCAGAAGGCTTATTTGTCGTATCAATATGGTTTTTTTTTATTGAAATTGGTCTCAAAAACAACAAAATTAAAATGGGACAGGGCCGTACCAGAAAAAAAAATGCACTAAAGTTGATTTTTTCCGGGATTGAAACTAAAATAGGAAGTAAAACATTTTGGTCCGTGTTTAACTTTTTGATTCTGATGACGGTATCTACGAAACGAAACGTTGGATTAACATTTTGAAAAGACCATTGTGTTTTTCCAAAAAGGTTGTCACAGACCTGTTTATACAGAACTCAATTATCTCTTAAATTAAGGGAAATATCATCAATTGGTAATTCCGACCATTTTTCAATTTTCCCCTGTAGTTCAAAAACTACAAGTGAGAGAATAAATCAGTTAATAGCATTTTTTAAAGCTCATAAACCGCATGTCTCTATCTTTAACAACAACGGAGTTTCTCAAAGAATCCCATCGAATATGGGACACCCTGTACTACTTATTGAGATTAGTTATCAAATGATTACCTAAATAACTTTTTGCTGTCTTACATTATATTACCTGCTACATAGGGAACATATTGATTCCAGTGCCGTGTACCTACAATAGATGATATTGAACTAAATTACATCTATAAATCATGTAAATCGCGTTCCTTTAACGAGATAGTAATATTTTAAGTAAAAATTCCTGAAAAAAAATATTCTTTTTGGAAATAATCATAAAAATAACTTGGTTATTATGGGAATATTATTATCTTATCACAAACAAAGAATATTCAACAAAAAATCTGTAACATTCCTGTTGGGAATTTGGAACCTTTCGTTGCACTAAAACAAAGTTATGATTGTTTTCCACAAACCAAAACTACCATATGTCTTTGGAAATCGCACCATTCTTCAGTAGTTTTGGTTTGTGGAAAACAATCATAACTTTGTTGTAACATTCCTGTCATATTCGCATTAGAATATTCCAGAAATCACTTTGATGGAATATCTCCACAATATGGTTACTAACTAAAAGTTAGTTACTATTGATAACCTTTTCTATCTAATATAGTCTTCGCTGGCCGATTTCCTAGATTTACTGATGCAAAATTTCCGCTTTCAATGGTATTTATGGCCCCACATTTTTCTATCCAAATACAGAAATTTTTTATAAATTTTAGTCTCATTTTAATGATAAAGCTTAAATCTGTAAGACTATCTGTAAGACTAGACGAAAATTGCAAAAAGTACGGCTAGAGAACCCTAGATTCAAACCTTATCTTTTAAATGACACAAAAATGTTTGGAAAATTTCTGCGTTCGGACGGAAAAATGTGGGGCCAAAAATACCAAGTGAAACTTTGCATGAGTAAGACAACAAAAGCTGCCAGCGAAGACTAGAGATATTTTAAATAAATTTTAATCTTTTTAGAAAACAAGGTTTTATTAAATGCACTCAAAAGTAGAAAATAATTTTTTATTTTTCTTATACCATAATAAAAGAGATGGGCGAACAATAAAAATTTTAACTTAAGGTATCGTATAGCACGGCAATCTCACCCGTTCTCAACTTCTTTAGATGAAAGCATTATGTTTATTATTCGAATAGAAGAAGAATTTAGTTCTTCTTTTGTTGTTCTCTCTTTGTCACCGTAAAGTTAAAATTTTTAATTTGCGCCCATCGCTTTTACTATGGTATAAGAAAGATAGAAAATTATTTTCTACTTTTACGTGAATTTAATAGAAGCTTGTTCATTAAAAGTTTTTTTTTATAAAAGTTAATTTTTTAATTTTTAGATTTATTATTGAATCCGCCATATCGAAATTTTCAAATCTGATCAAAAATTAATTTTCCCATCCCGAAAAACCCCTGTGTGTCAATTTTGAGCAAAATTTTCAAAATCAGATCAACATTTCGTATATCTTATCCCCCAAAGCCCCCGTATACCAATTTTGGTTGAAATCGGACAAACTTTAGATGATTTCCCCCCTCCACTCCCCTCGTAGGGGGAGGAGTGCCTATTAGTGACATGTTATTATATTGTCACCGGAACTATAAATGCATGCCAAATTTGAAGGCAATCAGATGTGTATAAGTTAGTTAAAATTGGTTATCAAAAGATGATCAAAAATCATCCCCATCCCCAAGTGCCTCAACACACCAAATTTCAACAAAATCGGGCGTACTTCAACTGTACCGCCCTCCACCCCCTTCGAGTAGGGGGAGCTGTCAATTTCGTCACACTATATTCTTGTGTTGTCAGCGCAACTAAATAAGCATGCCAAATTTGAGGGGTGTGTCTAAAACATTGACCGGTCAATTGACCACTGACCAGACCCTTCTGGTGGTCCAATTTTAACCAAATTTGGCAGAGACAATTCAACTGCATAAAAAAACACATCTAGTAACATTTTACTCCCCTCACCCCCAAATAAGGGTGCTAGAGCGGAAAAACACGATTGACCAGGGAAAAAGCTGTTGACCGGGTCCTTATATTTATCAGATTTTGATCAAGCTTGGCAAAAATGTAAAAATACCTAAAGTACAGACGCTGTAAAGATTTTTCCCCCCTAACCCCTTATATAAGGGTGTTAGAGCGAAAAAACACGATTTTCCAGCAAAAAAGCTGTTGACCGGGCCCTTATCTTTATCCAATTTTGAGAAAACTTGGCAGAAATGTAAACGTACCTAAAGTACACGCGCTGCTAAAATTTCACCCCCCGCACCCCTTAAATAAGGGTGTTAGAGCGAAAAAATGCAAATGATCAGCAGAAAAGTTGTTGACCGGGCCTTTATCTTTATCCAATTTTGAATAAATTTGGCGGAAATGTCAGCGTGCCTAAACTGCACGTGCTCTAAAAATTTAATCCCTCTCACCTCCCAAATAAGGGTGGTCAAGCGAAAAAACAAGATTGCCCGGTCAACAACTTTTTTGCTGGTTAATCCTGTTTTTTCAATCTATTACCCTTATCTGGGGGGTGAGGGGGGTGAAACTTTTACGGCCAGTGTAGTTTAGCTACGTTTACATTTCTGCGCAGTTTAATCTAAATCGGATAAAGATAAAGGCCCGGTCAACAACTTTTTCGCTGGTCAATCGTGTTTTTCCGACCTAACACCCTTATTTAAAGGGCGAGGGGGGTAAAACTTTTATGGAATGTGTACTTTAGGTACGTTTATATTTCCGCTAAATCTTATTAAAATCAGATAAAGATAAAGGCTCGGTCAACATCTTTTTCGCTGGTCAATCGTGTTTTTTCGCTCTAACACCCTTATTTAAAAGGCGAGGGAGGTAAAACTTTTACAGCACATGTACTTTGGGTACATTTACATTACTGCCAAGTTTAATCTAAATCGGATAAAGATAAAGGCCCGATCAACAACTTCTTCGCTGGTCAATCGTGTTTTTTCGCTCTAACTCCCTTATTTAAAAGGCGAGGGAGGTAAAACTTTTACAGCCTGTGTACTTTAGGCATGTTTACATTTCTGCCAAATTTAATCAAAATCGGATATAGATAAACGCCCGGCCAACAACTTTTTCGCTGTTCAATCGTGTTTTTTCGCTCTAACACCCTTGTTTAAGGGCGAGGGAGGTAAAACTTTTACAGCACGTGTACTTTAAGTACATTTACATTACTGCCAAGTTTAATCAAAATCGGATAAAGATAAGGGTCAACAACTTTTTCGCTGGCCAATCGTATTTTTTCCCTCTAACACCTTTATGTAAGGGGTGAGGGAGGTACATTATAATACAGCAAGTGTACTTTAGATACGTTTACATTTCTGCCAAATTTGATCAAAATCGGATAAAGATAAAGGCCCAGTCAACAACTTTTTCGCTGGTCAATCCTGTTTTTTCGCTCTAACACCTTTATTTAAGGGGTGAGGGTGGTAAAACTTTTACAGCAAGTGTACTTTAGGTGCATTTATATTTCTGCCAAATTGGATCAGAATTGGATAAAGATAAGGGCTCGGTCAACAACTTTTTCGCTAGTCAATCGTGTTTTTTCGATCTACCACCCTTATTTAAGGGGTGAGGGTGGTAAAATCTTTACATCGCGTGTAGTTTAGGTAAGTTTAAATTTCTGTTAAGTTTGATCAAAATTGGATAAAGATAAGGGTTCGGTCAACAACTTTTTCGATGGGCAATCGTGTTTTTTCCCTCTAATTACCTTATTTAAGGGGTGAGGGGGGTAAAATCTTTACAGCTCGTGTTCTTTAGGTACGTTTACATTTCTGCCAAGTTTGATCAAAATCGATTAAAGATAAGGGCCCGGTCAACAACTTTTTTGGTGGTCAATCGTGTTTTTTCGCTCTGGCACCCTTATTTGGGGGTGAGGGGGGTAAAATGTTACTGGATGTGTTTGTTTATGCAGTTGAATTGTCTCTGCCAAATTTGGTTAAAATCGGACCACCAGAAGGGTCTGGTCAGTGGTCAATTGACCGGTCAATATTTTAGAACTATCCAAATTTGAGGCCTATCGGATGTCGGTAGTTTGGTCAAAATTAAGTTGCAAGATTCCACCCGAACATACATATCTCGTTACATAGATAGTTGCAAGTTAAATAAAAGCTTGTAAAAAGGTGGATTTTAGGCCGATATTGATGAAGGTGAGCGACATGTTCTTTTGGTAGTGCACGGTCACCGTTCTCCTCCAAACAAAGTCGTCCCCGTAGATTAATTTTGATTTTGCTTTCTATACGACAACATTGCGAGCTGTATATGTACATATCAGGTAAAATTAAATGACCACGCTGTCTGAACCAAAAGCAACCTCAGCAACCTTTAATCACGTCAAAAAGTTTCAAGAATCAAAAAAGGTATCGGCTGCAGACGTGATGAAGCAGCTAGCTTGCAGAAAAATTGCTGAGCGCAGCAGTGTTAACTGAGGTTATTTTTGAGCCATTGATCTCAACATTTTGTACGAATATACAATACCTACCAGTTTAGTTGTAAGCTAAAACAACAACTTTTTTAAATGTTTTGAGATTACTTTTTGGGGATTCTCTGAATGATAGAGACAGTTCCTCAGTGTTTAAGGCTATCCAAATTGCGGGTCATAGTATATTTTCTATCACACAATCAAGTGTTACTGGGTGTTTTGTTTGCATCCGTATAGAAGAGGTTGATATGACGTCATCTATCAAGATGGCCGCCAAAAATATAACTCGAGGACGAGGATTCCAAAAAACTAACCATTAAGGTCATCCGATCTTAAAGTCATATTCTCTTCAAAAAATCTTAATAATTCGACGTCTGGTCACACTAACTTCAAATGTACCTCAAACTATTAGGCATATATGCCAAATTCGAGCCTTCGAGTTTGATGCAGTTTGAAGCTTTATGACCTTGAAAAGTACTCCAGTAAAATTAACATATTGCAAAAACAACATACTAAAGGACGCTATTAATCAACTATTAAAGCGAAGAGGACCAAATTTTGTAGGAAAGATAAGAAGGTCGAGTCCAGTAACATTCTTTAAAAAATTTGGTTCAGCTATGATGCGTTTCAATATAGCGGCTTTTTCGTAAAAAAACAAAAATGACAAGGTGGCCATCAATTATTTTTGACTTATCGCCGCTTATTATAAAAAAAAAAGTTTGATTGACTTTAAAAATACCATGTACATGTAAAAAACCAGGTTTTTGTAGTGTTTTTTCCAATCAACCACTACGCAAAAACTTTAAGTGCTGGAGATGAAATTAACATCTTAGCCATAATTAAACACATCATTTTAAACCTTCCCATAATTTTTTTTTTTTTTGATCTGGCGTCCAAGGTGTTTATGCTATACCTCGGTAAAAATGACCTATATGTCGTTTTTATTCAGTTCCGGAACTGTGAATTTTATGTTGTACTCACTTGTCTAGCCAACAAAGTCATTTAAATTACCTACAAGAGAGTTAGCAGAAGTAAGATATATATTACCATATACTGGACCTTGTGTTTTAGATGATATTTTCCAAAATGGCGGACAAAAAAGCATAAAAAATTCTAATTATGCCGGTAGGGCATGACTATACTTGTTTACATTCATAATAAAATTCAAGGATGATAATAGCTTATTAGTCACACATTCATGTGCCACCGGGTGTTTTGTTCACATCCGTGTAGAAAGTTCCTAAACTTAATAAAAACGACAGGCATATAGGTCATTTTTACCGTGGTATGGCATAAGTATCTTGGACGCCAGATCAAAAAAAAATGGTAGGGAGGTTCAAAATGAAGTTTTTAATTATGGCTAAGATGTTAATTTCATTTCCGGCACTTAAAGTTTTTGCGTAGTAGTAAATTGGAAAAATTACAACAAAAAGCTGGTTTTTCACTTGTACATGGTATTTTCAAAGTCAATCAAGGTCATGCATCAACTAAACTTTTTTTTCATAGTAAGCGGCCATAAGTCAACAAGAATTGATGGCCACTTTGTCATTTTTGGTTTTTTACGAATTTGGATAAAATAAAATGTGGTTATAAGTCGCCATTTTGATATATCAGCCGCCATATTGAAACACGTCATAGCTGAACCAAATTTTTTACAAAAATATTGTTGGACTTGACTATCTTATCTTTCTTACCAAATTTGGTCCTCTTCCCTTTAATAGTTGATGAATAGCGCCCTTTAGTAGGTTTTTTTTGCAATATGTTAATTTTACTGGGGTATTTTTGACGGTCGTGGAACTTCAAACTGCATCAAACTCCAAGGATCAAATTTGGTATATATGCCTAATAGTTTGAGGTACATTTGAAGTTAGTCTGACAAAACGTCGAATTATTGAGATTTTTTGTAGAGAAAATGGCAGAAATGTTGTTTTTTTCGATTTCCAAGGTCATTTAAGCTCGGATGACCTTGAAAGTAAATTTCTTGAAATCCTCGTCGCCGAGTTATATGGAACCGAGTATAATCATGCCCCGGTTTGCAAAAGTTGTATTTTTTTATGATTTTTGGCCGCCATCTTAAAAGATGACGTCATATCAAATCCTTCTACACGGATGCGAACAAAACACCCGGTAATACTTGATTATGTGACTAAAGAACTATCAATCTCACATAGTCACAAATCTCCTTCATTCAAAATCCCACGAACTTACACATGCCCCTTCACTATCAGTGTTTACAAGGTAATAGATATTCCACAATAGCAGAAGAAAGCCTAAAAGAAAACATAATAATATCTATATACTATCGCACATCCAACAGGCCTTAATAGCTTTGAAGGTCCACAAAGTCAGTGGCGGTCCCAAAGGGGATGGAGGGAGGGCGATCGTCCCCCTCCTTTGATCCAGAAAAAACTAGACAACAAAGATGCTAGTGGTAACCCTGAAGAAGGAGAAAAAACGAGAAATTTCAGAACGTTCCTTTAAATAAAGACATTCTAGAATCCCTACACAGTATTTTGGGACTTTGAAACAGACGAAAACCACGATATTAGAAATACAGAACAGTATTATATAGAGTTTCAATTTACAAACAAGTTTTAGACAAAATCAAAGTTCAATAACGAAACAAGTATTTTTAACTTGAACATGTTCATACCAAGTTTTATAAAACGTCAAGCCAAAATCAGCGCAAAATTAACTAATGTCGTTTCCAAATACTATAAACTGTTTGTTTAATACAAAACACAAATTCTTGAACTTTTATTGGAAGAAGTCAGTCTTTGGAAACAATATTGGTCAGAAGTAGGCAAAATCTTAAATCAAAACATATATGATAACATTTTCGAGGCAATAAATAAGTGTGGAGATATTTTTCCGTTAATAAAAACATTCTTGGATGTTTGTCAGTAAGTAATGCTTCGTCAGAAAGAAGCTTCTCCTGCCTCAGAAGATTGAAAATATAAGCACTTAAAAACTGCGGCGCTTAGTTTAATTCGACTCAAAAATTGAATTTTTAATAAAATTTTCTCAAATTTTCGGCGCATTTAAACATTTTTTAAAATAAAAAATTTATGAAATAAACGAGTTAAAATCTGAGTAGCCCCCCCCCCCTAGGTTTGAGGCCGAATCCGCGCTTATAGTTACTAAGTTTTGTTTGCATATATTGATATGTTTCTCATAAAAGCTATGCATTTATTGTAGTTTTTTTTTCGTATCGAAACTGCCCCTCCTTTTCAAATGGCTGGAACCGCCACTGACAAAGTTGAATGCAAACATACCTTAAAACAAAAAGCAGATAAGCTTGCAAAAGAAGGGAGTGAAACATCATACTGTGGTGCATAGCCCTAATAAAAATCCAAGTCATGGAACAACTGAACAAATAATAAAATGACCATTCGCACTTAACAATATTTTTTAATTTATTATTAATTTGCGGGTTTTTATTTTTACCACCGATTTGAAATCAATGAATTCACAAATAAGGTTTTTATAGCTTCCAGACTGCTAATTTAATCAATTTAAATAAGGGCAAACAATTAGCAATTAGCGAAGATCATTAAAAAACAGATTCGATTTCTGCGTTTTCGCAAAAACTTGACGATTCCCATGAACACAATTATTTTTGTGATACACTAACTTGTTGTTTGACAAAGTACCAGCCCTGGCAAAGGGAAGAATTCCGAACGGAATTAAGCAGAGAGGCGACGCCGACGGTCTGCTACACGGATGGCTCTAAACTGTCAGCCAGGCAGACAACAGGCGCAGGAGTGTACGCGGAAAGCCTAGAAGTTCAGAAGAATTATCCACTTGGAAAACACGCTACGGTGTTTCAGGCGGAGGTGTATGCCATTATCATGGCAGCAACTCTACCCCAACCCAATACATATGCTCCGACAGCCAGGCTGCCCTCAGGGCTCTAAATGCACTCAAAATAGTCAGTAGTCTGATGGAGGAGTGCGCTGAAGCACTGCAAACACCGGCTCAAGACAAAAGGGTGACACTGATGTGGGTCCCAGGTCATGAGAGAATACCAGGGAACGAGAAAGTGGACGAACTTGCCAGACTAGGGGCCGAAACCCAATACATTGGACCGGAACCTCTTCTGGTATAACAAAGAAACAGGTACAGAGTGAGCTCAACAAATGGGCGAACAATTAACTGAAAACGTCCTGGAGGCAAGAGTCAAAGCTATTCGTGAATGGTCCGAATGTAGCCAGAACTAAATGGCTCTTGGATAGGACCTGAAAAGACATTGGACTGCTGACGGGGATGCTGACTGGGCACAATCGGCTGAACAAACATCTGACGCGAATAAGAGTAGCAGGAGATCCCGTGCTTGCGGGCTCGAAGAGGAATCGGCGCAGCGCTTGATAGCACAGTGTGACGCATATGCCAGATCAAGGCAGCTGAAGTGGGGATTTACCACGATAGAGGAAGAAGAGGTGCACTCGATCAAATGGGCCGACATACTGAACTTCGTAAAGAAGACGGAGGCCCGGAGAGAGAGGTGCAGCGAAAGTAGGGGCATAGGGGTAAGGAACGGGGTATGGCACAAAGGGCTCATGAAGAGGCCTAATTGCCAGGCCCACGGGCCACCCCTATACTACTACTACTACCAGCGCTTAAATTACAAAAGAACCAACGGTTTTTTTTTTAAAGCAAATAACACAAAGACTAAAAATATATCCAACAACAAACAAAATAATAAAAACCAGTGTTAGTTCCATTTGTTTTAAATGAAATCTAACCTGACCTAAGTCAAGTTTAAAATTGGTAATGTGCACGGTTAAGGTCAATGAAAAACTTGCATATAGGCAAAAAGTTATTGTATTTACATTGGAAATCATAGAGTAAGCACCTAATAAAATTCAAATGCTAGTGTTAATTAGTGATTAGTTTATATTTACACTGCACTGTGGTTTTATTCGTTTTTTTTCTTTAAATGGTCATAACTTTTGTTTCCGTGAGCCGATTTCGTTGAAATCAAGTCCATGTACTGTCCTGGACTCCGAAGAATGCAGTAGTAATATTTATATTTAAATGGGATTAGTAGTTTTTGCGTGACGCTACAACAAACAAAATTTCGAAAATTTAAAGTTTTGGTGTCTATTTTGTTTAGTTAAAAGAAAACACGAACATATACCGTCCATAGAAAGGTCATTTCTTATCCTATTAATATTATAAAAGCGAAAGTTTGTGTGTATGTGTGTGTGTTTTTCCTTCAATCACGCAATAACAGCTGAACCGATTTGCATGAAATTTAGTTGGCAGATATAGTGTAACCTGGATGATTGAAACATAGTCCATTTTTTGTTTGACATATCAGTCAAATGACATTATTTTGGATATCCTGGGCAACGCCACGGTTTTTTTAAATCTGAAAATAACTTGAAAAATTTAAACAAGGAGGTGTCGGTAATTAAACACTGTTATCTGTTCAGTCTTATTTCTTGTATTTACTCGGATAAACACACACTTTTTCTATGTTTCCTTGCACCTGATACACTCGTTTTTTCTGGCACGTTCAAGACACTAGATTTACGGTATACGTCTTATTGTTTAATCCACTGTTAATAGGGAATTATTGAAATAGGGCCGCACTGAATAGTGCCTACTTAGCGCCTACTTCACACAGGCTGTGCCTGGCCCGAAAAGGTGCAAATTATAGAATTATTGAACGGTGACGGTACGACTTTATTTGTAACCTACAAATATATGCTACCTGTTTTATAAATTCTGTGTTGTTTTTTCCACATTTTCATATTTAAAAGTATTTTTGAGTGATTAAAAGCATGGAAGATGTGTTGAAAGCAGTGGTCTTGGTGGAGGGTGGAGGTAAGGACCTGGAATTTGTGATTTTAAATAATATTATGAGAAACGAAAACCCATGGGGGTTCTGCAGGGATTTTGTTAAACTACTTCTGATAGCAAAAAAACTCATCATTAAAACGAAGTGTTTGAGCTTTGCTTTTTTCATTTTCTTTCGTCATGTCACCCGATTTCATAAATATATAACTGTTTTGTGCCCAATTTTTACTTTTTTGGCCGTCACAATACAAAAAATTCCCAAAAATAGGGTTAAGGTAAAACGGTACGGTATAATAATATACATAATAGAGACCTTTTGCACCTGTAGTTTTGATGCCTTTTTACTTTATCGCTTATTTCGGGCATGCGCAGTTACGAGGTAATAGCGGAATCCCTTACTAACCGATAAAGTTTGACGTTAGCTGCGGGAGAATACCGTATCCGTAGAAAACATAAAATCTAAATTGATTTTTGAATGCAAATATGTTCTGTATTCTTTTTAATTATAAAGATAAGTGCCAATTTTTATTTAATCATTTTCTTTAGCTAGAACTTCGTAAGAAATGTAAAACATTGATTTGCACTGGCAACCATGACAAGTGAATCCGATTTCTTTATCAAAACCTCCCTTTTCTCTGTTGTGTTTTTGAGTTTTTAGAGACTAATAATAATTAAAATTCACCGTAAAAAACACAAGAATGAGATATTCTAAATGAAAAATATTCATCATCAAACAAATTCCTTTTGTAAATCTTTGTAATAATAAATACCGTATAAAGTCGGCGTGCAAAAACTAGCGTCTTAAAAATAACGTGACGTTAGATAGGTTACAACACGTTATTAAGCGATTAGTCACCTAACAGGGATTTTTTATACGAGGTGCAAAAGGTCTCTAATAATTCCTCTACAAATAAGGGCAGGTCTTAACCTTATTAGTGTCGGCACCAAATGTGTGTGTATCTGTCAACAGCGTCAAAATAGTGCCTGACCTTATTAGTGCCGGGCCCTAACTGCCTGTCAACAATTCCCTAATGAAAATTTTTAGAATTGTTTCTTTTATCTCTGTTGACAAGAGTAAATGTACCGCTAGGTTTTTTTTACGATTTTTGAACGTCAATGTTGTCTTTAGTACCTTTTTATATATCATCTAAGTTGAATGATTTCAATCGAATTCTGGTAATAGCCTCACTTATAAAAAAGTCAACACTATTTATGACATCAGACAGTTTGATTTGGTAATGACACGCACGAGATGCCTTCTGTCTTTTACATTTTATTACCATGGATCTTGCTTGCAAAAATGTAAATTATTTCTCTATATTTTTAAGACAATAAATATTTATTAAATAAATCCAATATAGATTTAGTACCTAAACAAAAATAATTAGCTTTCTAACAGCAATATTTTAAGGACGCTTTCAAAAACGCAACAAAGATACGCTAACAACAAGGAATCAAAAATAGCTTGTTAACTTTAACGATGGGATTTTCTAAAAGGGTTTAGTCTATTTTAGAACGGTCCTAAGTTTAAGTGAAATTTTTGGTTTTAAGCATTTTAAACCAACCCTCCTTGAGTTTTGGACATAGTTTGATTTATAAAAAAAATTTTAATAAATTTGTGTATTGAATAATCATCTTAACACAATCTTTTGTAGGATTTAGGAAGAAAGTTTCAATTTAGAAGAAAAGAATATTAAAAAATTTAAACACACGCGGGGTTTAAATAGTAAACACTCTGTAGAACAAATTAAAATTGCGGTTATGTCACTGTAATTAAAACTTACCCTTGATAATTAATTTTTCCAATTAATACTTGATGTCACACAACGATTTAGATGGGTAATAATAAAATAAGGAGTAGATTAATTTTGTGTTTATTTAAAAGGTGTTTTTATTTATGAAATGTATTAAAAAACTTAAATGCAAGTTTTTTTACATTTCTGTCACTGTCGAAATGTCAGTTTAAAAATATTAGCGCTGCGTTCAATGACAAACTGCGAGTTCGGATCTTTTACCTGTGCTTGCATCTTGGCTTGTACCAACCTCTACTGATGAAAGCTAAAGCTTTAAAATGAGTGGGCTATAAGTAAGGAAAGTTTTTTTGACTGAGCTTTTAGATAACCTCAATGTTTTACTTTCAGTTTGTAAATAAATTAATATAGTTGTTTTGGGTTTTTTTTGGTATATTTTAGCGCATAATCAGTGACCTTCACTTATGTTTGTTTTGCCTCATAGTGCCCTCATAAGTAAATTTTTTGTGCTGAAAACGGGTTCAAAATATGGCGTTTTTCTGGACAATATTGGAGGTGTTTTATTGGTTAATGAACGACTTGGGATATTAAATAAGGAAAATTAATCCTTGTAAAAAAGGTTACTTAGGGAAATTATAAGCAAACTTATTACCAATTGCTACAAAACAATCCTTTCTGGGGGCTATAAATTTAAACCACCCCCCATAGGTGGTCTAAAAAATAACCAACTTTATAACCTCAAACACAGATAATGAAGCTATTATGTGCCAAATTTTTGGCGTATTCACCATTTGCCATTTTGAAACATGTCAGAAAAAATGAGTTTTAGGGCATTTTCTTCTAAAATATGGTATATTTTGAGAAAAAAAAAACAGTTTCTCAGTGGTATTTTGCAATAGCAATACAAAATAATGAATAACTTTGTGTCTTCTCTGTATGGGTAAGTGTTTTTTGAAAACTGGTTTTAAAATTTAGGACCCCTCACAGGTGTAAATATTTAGACCTGTGAGGGTACTATTTTAGATCTTAGTAAATCCCACTGTAGTGTCTTTCAGAACTAACGCAATTATAAAAAATTGGTGCTAGAAAGCAAGGATAGTCCAACACAAAATTAATTATGTTGAAAGGAAATCAAATTATCTCGAAAACTGTAGCTTTGAAAGATTTGAACCTTATTAGTAAATTTTTGGGTAATATTTACGAAAAGCAAAATCTGAAAACCGCATATCAATAGCCACTTTACTTCTAAAGTTATGATTTTTTTTTATATATTTTAATATTTTTCCAAATAACTCAGAAACTAAAGCTTTGGACAAAATTTGTAGTCCATATCCATGAAAACTTAAATCTGAAAACCGTATATCGCTACTTGCTTTTCTTCCAAAGTTACAATTTTTTTAAATATTTTATCCCCCCTTTCCCCTCTTCAACCCCCCCACCACCTCATCCAAAAGTTAATCAGTTCATAGTCAGCCGATAGACGACTTTTGTACCAAATTTCGTTAAAATCGATTAAGGCGACCGCCAAACAACTTTTTTCGTCGATTTAGGTCTTTTGGAACCTTAGTAACTCATTTTTGATAAAATTAAGAAAAGTCAAGATTTCACAATTTTAATAGTCCTTCATACATATTGATATGATGGACTAAAAAATACGTTTTCTCGCAAAATTTATCGGTAGTTTGCAATTACTACCGAAATTTTTTTTGGTCTATACCGAATGGAAAATAGTATTTTTTGTTAGATCAGCACAGTGACGCACGTGGGTGCAAGTATGACTGAAAAAATGAAAATGGGTGTCGCGTTTCACAGGAAAACACAAAACTGTTGTATACTCTTCATTCCAAGTTTCCCTGATCTGAAGTTAAAAATATCGGGCACACGGCAAGTAAGGTTGTTGTTTTTGGAGGTGTTTGTTGAAATTGTTTTACTCTTGCTCAAAATAATAATAGTTTACATTTATTTTTTTATTTGGTTTATTTTCCTCAGAGACAATAAATTTACAATTGTATTAGGAATAGTCTAAAACTTAAATCTAAACAACCTATACCTATAAATGAACAAATATGTAAAAAACGACTCACAAAGTGAAAAGGTGAGAAACTAACAGAGCATTTAGTTCGCGTAACAAACATAATGTGAAAATTATATTTTTAAGTATTTAAGAAGTCTGTAATACTGTAAAAACATTTTGACAACAAATATTATTTTAATTTTATTTTAAAACTATTTAAAGGCAATTTTTTTATGTTAGTCGGCAACAAATTACATAAAAAATTTGGATCTTTGTAAGCAATGCCTTGCTTTGCTAATGGAAAGTGCAACATATTCTTATTTTTTTGTCTAGTATTGACTAGATGGTAATCATCAACTTGTGTAAACAAATGCAAATTTTTATGAACATAAACACAAATTTCAAAAATATATAGACTATACAAAGTCAGAATCTTAAACTGAGAAAAATATCGTGAACAAGAGTCACTATTTTTAATTCCGGCAATACTTCGTATCACTCTTTTTTGAGTCAAAAACACATCTTCTACGTTGGTCGAACAAGCGGTCATTAAACGCGAAGATGGAGTTTGAGACGCGAGCCGCAGGCGAGTTTCTTAATTTGTCTGGGCGTGTAATGACCATAACATGCGAGTTCGTGAACTATATCTTACCTACGAAAATGTCATCAAAAATATGAGAAATTATTAAAAATATCAAACGCGAACACTCTTAAGTCAACAACCTTCATAGCCTGAAGTGTCAATGACGTTCAAATAAGGTTACTAAAGAACTTTTCATATATCTTTTTAAAAACAAGGACTTTTTTTTGGTAAGGTACTAAAATTATATTGGATTTATTCACGTTTAATAAATATTTATTGTCTTAAAATTAGTGCTCTTATAAAATAAATTTTCATCGCTTGTCACGCCATCTTGTGGTTTACATCTTAAGCTAGTATTATGCGTTGGTCGTAGTTAATTATTTTTATTTACGTGATATTACCAAAAATTGTTTTTTTCGTGTCGTTTTCTGACCGCATCTGACAGCCGAGTCGCCGGGGTTCACGACGCGGATTAGGTTACCACCCGTGATCGAATGAGACTGGTGCATGCAACCGTGAGAGCCCCGACTTGTTAACCGCCTCAAATTAGATAGTTATCTATTTTCGATAATAGCGGTGTAAGGCGAGGTGTCAGTTTACCACCAGAATGTGGCCGGTCCAAATACCTTTGACCAATTATGGTATCAGATGAGGACTAATAATATTATATTATGCTAAGGTTTTGGTGATAGTGTAAATAATACACAGTTAGGACATAAGTTCACTCCGCCCTCTTTATTTCTTGATCCAGTGAAAATAAAACAGCGACATGTCAAAACAGCGACATTCAAAAGAGCGACATATTAAAACAGCGACATTCAAAATGGCGACACCTAAATAAAACAGTGACATGTGAAAAGAGAGATACACAAAATGCAAAATTGGCCAATGTATTAATTTATTAAACTTAACCCACTCCAACAAAAAAAATGAGCAAACCCTTCCCAAATAACATTAAAAGTTGTCACGACGTAAGCGGTACCACATAGAGTTTCCTGAAAGTAACCGCAACTTGCCCCCGCTTCGTGCCTACATACCATACCACGACGTAGTAAGTCCGTAAATGGAGAACAATTTTCCGGTAATTTATACGTTGCCACGACTTCAAAGTTAGATACCCAATACCACATTGCACTGCTATGTCGCAACCACGTTCCCGATACATCGTGGAGGAGTTTTTTTTATACAGGGTGTCTTAATTGCTATGGGCCACTATTGCTATCTCGATGACTATAGGAACTACAAGGTTGGTCAAATTGGACAAAATGTGCAGTTTTTGGGGAACATTGAATTTAAAAAATAAATATTCTATCCCCAGCTACGGGAGTTTTTCGAAAAATTACAGAAAACTATTTTATCAGATTTCAAAAATTCGTAAAGTAAAATTTGGTATTTTTTAAGAAAATTTGCCACGTCTAGTTGTAGAGATATTAACATCAACTTACTTTTTTTAAATTCGGACCTGTATTTTTTTTTCATTTTCTAAATTCTCCCTTTTTTTTGATTTTCACGATGTATCACACATCCATATTTATTTACATTTTAATGGTAAAAAATGGTATGATGCGTAATACATCTGTCAAGTCAAGTTTAAATCAACATGGCAGCGTTTTCAAAAGATGAAAAATTGCTGAAAGAGCGCTCAAAATTAATTGAAATTCGTACCCCGAAAGGCTAGAGCGGAATTTGCTACTACACGGATTAAGTAGGGTGTTGCACGGATCATTCGAAAATCCTTCCAAACGGGGAGCAACCGGCAGAGGACGGAAAGGTCTCGTTGAGAGAAATTAGGGAATTATTGAAATACGGCCGCACTGGATAGTGCCTACTTAGCGCCGACCTTAACACAGGCTGTGCCTGGCTCTAAAAGGTGCAAATTATAGAATTATTGAACGCGCCTCTAGCAAAACGGTGACGATACGACTTTATTTCTAACCTACAAATATATGCTTCATGTTTTCGAAATTCTGTGTTTTTTTTATATTTGGAGTGATCAAAAGCACGGGTGATGTGTTGGAAGCAGAGGTTTTTGTGGAGGGTGGAGAGAAGGACCATTTAGAGTTCTGAAGGTATTTTGTTGAACTACTTCTCGTAGCAAACAAATATTGTCTTCATTGGTAAAACGAAGTATTTGAGCCTTGCTTTTTTTTAATTTTCTTGTGCAATATCATCCGATTTCATAAAAATATCACTATTTTGTTCCAATTTTGCTTTGGCGAATAGTTGTCAAAAACGTCAAATACGGCTAGACACAGCCAAGATGCGGCCCAGTATAATTCCCCCACAAATAAGGGCAGGTCCTAACCTTATTAGTGTTGGCACTAAATGTGGTCGTTCTTGCGCATGCGTATCTGTCAACAGCGTCAAAATAGTGCCTGGCCTTATTAGTGCCAGGCCCTAACTGCGTTTCAATAATTCCCTAATGAAAAAGAAAGTTTAGTTTTAAAAAACGTGTTAAAATAATAATAAATGCTGTTAAATAAGTTTAATTTAATTAAATGGTAAAAACTTTAAATATTAAAAAGTTAATAAATAGTTTTCTCATTAGACGCTGCATCAGTCTGCTTATGTTATTAAAACACGCAATTGTTTTATTGGTCGTCTAAACCACCTCTGTCTTTTAATTTTTTTTTAAACTCAATAAAACTTAAATTCAATTTTTTTATCTTTAAACCACACACAAACATGGACATGTAATACATCGTTAAAATAAAAAAAAAGTTCTTAAAAAAAATGAAATAAAAAATACAGGTCCGTATTTAAAAAAGTAAATTTTCTGAAAAACTACCAAATTGAGAAGCGTCAAAAATGCACAAAAAATTTTCCTAACAAATTTTTTGTAAAAATTATACTTTTTGAGATATTTGATAAAATAGATTTCCGCAATTTTTCGAAAAACCTCCGTATCTCGGGATAGAATATATTTTTTTAAAATCTGAAACCAGATTTTAAATGTCTCCCAAAAACTGCACATTTTCTCTAATTTAAGCAACTTTGTAGTTCTTATAGACACCCTGTATGATGGAGTCGAAAAAGGAGTGGATTAGTTCCAAAATTTCTATCCGGTTCTTTTTGGTAACATAAATTCATACATGACAAAGTGATTAAGTGATTAAGGAAACAAACAATGTCTTCAAATTTGTTACTTTTGTTATGGCTAGTATACATTATATATCATATCGATCAAAAAATGTGAAGTTTTACAAGTAGAGAGTAAAAATTTAAGTGCGAAGGAAATTTTAATGTGAAATATACTTCACGTTTATTGCACCAGCGCGCCCTCATAATTCTGCCATTTTCTTGTAGCTTTTTTCGTTGTTTTTTTTGGGGTATGGTTTCACAACCAACAGCTGGGTCTCCCAAAATGTGTTAAGATATCGATGTTTGCTGATCCTATTTTAATTTGGGTATAAAACAATTTATTTCTTTAATATTAGAGCTCAAGAAACGAAAATAAAACAAGGCAGATTTTCTGTTCGACGAAAAAACATCGCCGATCGAGCATGATTCCTCGATAGTATATAGTAGTAAAAAAGATATTTCCTTCACACTGCCACATCATTATGCAACTCATCATAATCATCATATGCAATCACTCGATACCGAGTATGATTTTCCTCTATTCTGTATCGTCGCTATCTGTTGTGCGTTTTTTGATGGCTATGTAAGCCAATTCTCGAGCCGCACACCCTTCCATAGTCCTGGCACACCCAGTCTCCGGCAGCAGCCGGGTGTTGTTGGTCATCCATTCTTCCATTTTGTCGCTTCTTTCTACGTTCTCTCTTTTCCAATTCTAGTCTACGTCGTTGCTCTTCAAAAGTTTGTGCTCCCTCATGGACTGTTCGGCGCCATGTAGCCCTATCGTTTGCCGTGGTCTCGAAGTTGTTTATATCGATGTGACCCTTCATCATATTGCCTTTGAGAACGTCCTTGTACCTTTTTTGTTGACCTCCTTGATTTCTCTTTCCCTCCTTCAGTTGTCCATAAAATATCTGCTTTGGGAGACGTGTTTGAGGCATGCGGATAATGTTACCAGTCCAATGAAGCTGGTGCTTGAAGATAAGGGCTTCTATACTAGTTGCTCTGGCTTCTTCTAAAACACTTATGTTTGTTCGTCGGTCTTGCCATATGATTCTCAGTATTCGTCTTAAACAACTTTGGTGATATTTTTCTAGTCGCCTTCTGTAGGTGGTCCACGTTTCGCATCCGTATGTTAGAGTTGGTATTATGACTGTGTTGTAGACACGAAGCTTGGTCTCCGCATTGATGTCGTGATTGTTGAAGACTCTCTCCGAAAGTCGTCCGAACGCTGCGCTAGCACATTTTAGGCGATGCTGTGTTTCTGCGTCAATAGTTGCATTTGATGATAGGTGGCTCCCAAGGTATGGGTAATGTTCCACGTTCTGCAGAGGCCATTTATGGAAATATTTGGAGCTTGGGGATTCGTACCTGGTTCTCGTTGGTGAAGAATTTGCGTTTTGGCAAGATTGATCTCTAGGCCAATGCTTTTGTAGGCTTGGTTAAATGCGTTGATTACCAGTTGTAGAACTTCCTCTGTATCGGCCATTACGACGTTGTCATCGGCGTACTGCAGTTCGATTACCGAGGTTGTCGAGACCTTAGTTTTTGCTCGCAGTCTGCCTAGGTTAAGTAGGCCATCGTCAAATCTATATAGAATTTCCACTCCCGGCGGTAGATGTTCTTTAACAAGGTGAAGCATGGCACCTAAAAATATAGAGAATAGGGTGGGCGCAATAACACACCCTTGTTTAACGCCTGTCGTAATCTGGAATGACTCTCCTGTTCCATCGTTGCTCAGGACTGTTGCATTCATATTGTCGTGTAGTAGTCTGAGAATTTGAATATATTTTTGAGTGCATCCAGCTTTTGCCAGTATTTTCCAAAGAGCTTCTCTGTTGACCGAATCAAATGCTTTGACTAGATCTATGGAGGCCATGAAGAGAGGGCGATTTTGTTCTCTAGATTTCTCTTGCATTTGTCTGGCACTGAAGATCATGTCAGCTGTGCCTCGATTGGGCCTAAATCCACACTGTATCTCTGGCAGATTTTGTTCAGAAATCGGAATTAATCGGTTTGATAGTATCCGTGCAAGTATCTTTCCAGCAACAGAAAGCAGAGATATACCTCTGTAGTTTCCACATTGGGCCTTATCGCCTTTTTTGAAAATGGTAACTATAGAGGCGTCTCTGAGTTCGGCAGGAATGGTCTCAGTGGTCCATCCATTATGCAACTATGATACAAAACGCAAAATTCACGAAGACGGAACCTTGGAGGGACGGGAACTTGGTATTGTCCCATGGTGGTAAGGAATACTTTCTAACGGCACTATAAAAAATATGACTCAGACGTCATTAGTGGTCGTGATTATTACGTACTTGAGGGGCACTTTTACGTGATGCTAGAGAGTATTCCAAACAAATAGTCCCAAACTGTTATTCTGACGCCCACACTACTACTACAGGAAAGTAGCGAAGTGGGCTGGGTTTAACGAAATAACATTTTCGGTGGAATAAAGGTCAAAAAGTATTATTTTTCCCAACTCCAACAAAAAAATGAGTAGGGTAAATAGTAATAATTAAATAATATATGTATATATAACATATATATATGTAATAGGTCACTGGTTAAAATATTTCTTTTCTGATATGTCGCTCTTTTGTTATGTCGCTGTTTTGAATATCGTTTTTTTCAGTGGCGCACCTAGGAATTGACTTCGAGGGGTGGGGGGGTGACCCTAACCAGGCTTCTCGGAGGGGAGTTTAACCCCATGCAAACCAACCCCCCCATCTCGGTACGCCACTGACTTTTTTGAACCGGAGCCCCAGTGATTGAGGATTTGGAAACTGCTGTATTATCATTAATTTAACTGTGTTTTAACAGCTATGTGCTATCGAAACGCTAATCTTTTTAAAAAAAAAACAGTCTTTAGAAGCGAATCGAAAATTTGAGGTTAGATTACTAATTTTGACTACACATATTTCGGTTACATACATACATAACACTCAAAAAAATTAATCTAATAATAATTTCTAGGCTCTATTTTATATTCCTTGTTGGCTATTGCTCTCTATGTTATGAATCATTCTGAGTTAGTACCATGTTCAGCAAGTTACCGTATTTAATTCATTTGAATTATGTTTAAGCTGCAGTGTACTGAAAATAAAAGTTTTATTTAATATCGTACATTTCTGCATGGCTTAAGAGCTAGGAATACGAAAGGCAAAAACGTCAGTAAATGTTATGAGTAGAGATTCTTTTTTTTTCTGTCTTAAATTTATTTATTTCGCTCAAAAAATGTCGAAATGACGTTCCATACTTATATATATATCCATACTTTTTGGAGTCAAATAATCAGAATTGGTTAATTGGTAAAACTAAGACACGAACGAATTTGGAACTAATTTTGACCTACTTTTAAAAATTTTGAACCACGCTCCTTCCTGGTTTTTAAAGCGTAAAGAAAAATGAAAAGCTACTGTCCCAAAATTAAGAAATACTTTCGAACTCCTAATATCAACAAAAATAATTTCGAAAAACCCACTAGTCACCCTGTTTTTTTAAAACATATGGTGAGGGCGCAGGTTAACGTCAAGAGCCACCCCCCCCCCCCGAAAGATATTCGAGTTTTGATAGGCTTATAATTTTGAAATAATTTCGAACTAATTTTGAACCATTTTTAAAAATTTTGAACCACACTTTTTTTTTAATATTCAAAATAGGGGGTGCAGCCGGACGTCAAGCTAATTTTGGGAATTTAGCTATCGTCAAAACGCGGACCCTATTGAAAACAAATAAAGGTTTTTATGCACAACCGGGCGTTAAAATGCCTTTTACCGCCCGAGTTTTTGAGCGAAAAGTGGCACTTTAACGCCCTAGAGCTCATTTAACGCCCGCGGGTATAGTGATTTTTGCTGAAATTTGATAGTAATTTTGCTTTTTCTGTTTGGCTCGCATTTTGTTCGTTCAAAACAAAAAGATTTTTTACCTAGATATGTTTTTTTCTCAGTTTTCTCATAGATTTTTTTTCTCAAGAACAATAACAAACAAATTGCATAATTATAGGTACAAATCAATCCAGCTTAAAATTAACGATGCAGTTGCTGCAGTTTGAAGTACTCCAGCAGTGTCTTCTTTTAGGTTTAGGCATCCACTTCTTTTTGTTTTTTTCTGGATTTCGCAGAAAAAGGTCCTTCTTTGCCTCTTCGGCGGAATCCAGGATTTCCCTGGGGAGACTTGGTGAACTCTGTTCCTCGATATTGTATGAAAATTTAGAAGAAACTTCTCAGTGTGTTTATTTGGTTGATATGTGTTTCTAGGAGCATTGTTCAATGTTTTTGCCAGATTGCTTGATTAAAAGTGACATGAATAGACTGGTCACCCGCTTAGACAACAATTTTTTTTGTGGAATAATTCATGAATTCTTTTTTCTCCTAAAAAACACGGTTGTCCATAAAACATTGTATGTATCTCGTTCTTAAATTGCGTTTTACGACTTCAGCGTGTAAAAACCCTCGCCTTCTTTATTTTCACGCCGCGGGCGTTAAATGCTGTCTTTAAGACCAGGATACATAAATAACTATAACCAGACTGGATTTGGCAGTTTTTTCTAATTTTCGAAATTTACATTACGGTAGTATACAAAAAAAAAGTAAAAAAGTTAATCATGTTGAAAACGTATTCGTTCCACTTGAAACTTAGTAATAGTATTTAATTCCTTAAAGACTAGCAAAATCTTAATTTGGAAATAAAGAGATCTCATCGCACACAATCTCAGACATAAGATATCAATCAATAAATTAATGATTCATCCGGATAATACGTCGATGGACAGCTACCAGAATAACATCATAATACAACCACTTCAAATTTTCTCAAGGTGTTACACAGACACTCCCTGATGTTCTTCAATAATCCGATTATTTAATACCTTCTGGAATCCATGGATTAGTTGGCTACCTACTTGAATAATTAAAAAAGAAACACTGACTTTTCTTTTTTCTCATGTGTTGTTGTTGTTGTTGGCTACGCTAAACTAAGCAACACTATTACCCTTAGATTAAAAAGAGACAAGATACCTGACACTTACGGAGACTTTGGTTATATTATTATATGGAACAATGTTTACCTTTCTGTTGTTTACAGTAAACACACCAGTGGCGTACCTCCATGCGTAAATATAAATTTACACATGAATTATATTATTCAAATTTTACTATAATATGAAATCTGCAAAATAATTTAAATAACATGCAAAATTCTGCCAATTTGAGCTTTGGAAGCTCCGTAATAATAAATGTGTAGTGGTTTTATACAAAATAAATTTATTACAAAATTTGCATACGGTTTATTGCAACTTCAATTTTCAATACAATAAAATTATGCCTGTCAAACATTAAAAGAAACACAGTTCACATCACCTGGAACATCAAGAAAGAAAATAATATAATATTACTATTAGCTAAAAACTATTTTATTGTGTTTGTTAAATAAATAATCTCCTGTATAACACAGAGGACCTAGGTAATCAGTGGTTATAGGGGCCTTTTTTACATGCGAAACATATAGGTAAAACTATATAATTATATGTTTATTTAATTCCACAAAAGCAACAGTTTATTTGAAATAGAAAATTAATTTTTGCTCTCGTGATCCATGACTTAATAACCTACAATAATATAAATAAGTAATACATCTAAAGAGTCAAGTTTAACTAAAGTTTAATGCTGTTGAGAAAACAAACCCAACACATATCAAGAGGGAGTAAACTGGTACTTCTTATTCTAATGTGCAAGTATAAGAATTATATTAAGGTACATAATGTATGTAATGTTATATTATATTCTGTTTCGAGGCAAAAAATTTGTGACCTGATCAAAGCAAGCAACCAAATGTAATTTTAATTCAACATTTTTACTATCATTAAAATTATTTCAAAAAGTCTTAGAATTACTGAAAATAAAGACATTTTTTTAAAAATATTCAATGCATTTTTATTTTATAGTACCTTATAATAATATACTATATTATCAACAGCTATAAAATATGTGCTAAATTTCAGTTGAATCAGATTCTTTTTATGCCAGACATTTAGTGAAATTTCCCCAACAATTTCATACTAAAAGTTTAAATATGAACAAAATAAAAAACATCTTAACCTAAATACATGTACTTATTATTTCCCTTAATATGATTTGATATACATTGAACAATATACCAGAGGCAAACACTCATCTTTGTGTAAAAAAGATTTATGCTGTCGCCATCTAAGTTCGCCGTTAGAGATGAATTAAATTTTGTTATTTTTTCTGGTCATTAGCAGAAAATTACTCAAAGTGACTTCTACAGTACACAATAAAGTCAATAATGCTTAGGCTTTATGAAGACATCTAGCACAGACAAAGAGATTCAAATATTAATTAGAAGGGCGAGCGAAGATGGCAACGGCGGCAGTATAAATCAACCTTAATATTCTGATAAGAGGTAGGAATTCAATATTCTTACAAACTTTACCTACCTTTATTTTATCTTTATAAAAAAAACCTTCGAAAATATCTCATTTGCGCATTAACTACTAACTTTATCAAAAGTATGCTTTATACCTCGAAAAAAACTTTACAAAACCCTTCGAAAATATCTCATTTAATGCATTGAAAATTAAAAAAAAAAACGTGCTGTTTGATGTTTTAATCTAAGGATCTACTAATTTAACTATATTTCATAAACTTTTTTTATTTTCTGTGTACCTACGGGCATGTACCGTCACTGACTGATTTCACTTGCTCCCCTTTTGTTTTCAAAGCATTGGACCATTTGTTACAAAATATCACTTTGAATGCACTGAAAACCGATATGAATGAAGTTAAAGCATCACTTGATTTTTTCAATACAATGTATGAAGAGCAAAAACAAAGGAACAAAGTACTTGGTGAAATTATTGATGATGTAAAAAAGGAAAATCAAAAACTAAGCCGTGAGCTTTTAGCAGTCCAGAAAAAGATGGTGGAGATGGAATCTGTAAAGATAAGCCATAATGTCGTCAATAATGGTGCGTTTGATAAAAATGACACTGAATACAACATCAAGGAGAAGTTTCTTAAAGTTCTCAAGTGTGTAGATGGTGAATTTGATGAAAGTTGCGTAAGCCATATTAAACCGCTGTTTGCAAAAGAAAGGCCACCGGTGGTAACCATATCTTTTGAAAGGCACGAACTTGTCAAAAATGTGTTGAAAAAAAAACGCGAAAAGAAAAATCTAACCACCCAAATGTGCGGTATTAATGAAAATCTGAGCTTCGTATACATTAATGAGCAGTTACCTGTGGCAACTTACAAACTTTTCAAAGAAGCCAAAAAGTTAAGAGGGAGGGGATTTAAATTTGTGTGGTGTTCAAATGGTACAGTCCTGGCCAGAAAAAACGATGGGGATAAACCTGTCATAATCCGCGATATGGAGCACGTAAGTAATCTACTGGAGCTCCAGGTCAGTGAATAACTCAATTAACTACAATATTCGTGGAAAACTTATAGTTCTCATATTTATTTGTATATTTTTTTCTTTTTCCTAATGGAACATAACTCTTTACTAGACTCTTTTAGATGTTTACAAAATAAAGTGTGCAGTCAACCAAATGATCTTAGGTTTATTAATAATGAAAATAGCAATCTGAACATTATCCATGTTAATATTAGAGGAATAAGAAAAAATTTTAATAACTTGCTGCTTTTACTTAGCTCTCTAGATATATGTTTCGATGTTATGATACTGTCTGAAACACATTTCGTACAGAATTTAAATGAATTTTTAATTCCCCATTACTCAGTTTTTTATAACGAAAGCACAATAAATTGGTGTGATAGCACAATTATTTTGGCTAAAAAAGAGCTGATTCAAAAAAGTCAAATCATTTGTGTAGACAATACAAAATTTTTACGTATCGAAATTTTGAAAGAAAAGAAAAGGTATGGTATTATCGCAAACTATAGACTACCTTCTTTGGATCCAAATAAATATTGGGAAATTCTGCATAGATTATTTTCAGAAAAATATTTAACTTCGTGTAACGTAGAGATTTTTTCAGGAGACATCAATATTAACATTTTGGATCCAAAAACAAAATTTGTTAACGAATACCTTAACTGTTTTTCAAGCTTTGGATATTTTCCATTTATAAATAGTGCCACTAGAGGTACTTCATCTAGCTGTTTAGACCACTTTTTTGTTAAAGGTTCAAACAATTGCGAAGGTTTAATAATTGACAGCGATATAACTGATCACTTCCCTATTATTTTAAACATAAAATTTAGTGTCAATTCCGAGAGCACACCTCAACAGAAAATACATAAGAGACTTGACAGAACTAGTTTGTGTAAAGCTCTAAAAACAGAGTCATGGGTTGACATTTTAAAAGAAACGTCCAGCAATGTTATTGCTACTAAACTAAGCGATGTTTTAAAATTACATATTGATAATACAACATCGATAGTGCAGATTAAAAGTAAAAAAAGGTGCCTAAAACCGTGGATAACCTCTGGTTTGGTTAACTGTATTCGTCAAGGAAATATTCTAAAAAAGGAATCTTTTCTAACTCCTGAAAGGTTTCAAAAATATATTGATAATCGTAACAACCTGTCTAAAATCATAAACAAGGCAAAAACTTTCTATTATAAAAATAAAATTAACAACAATTTGAATAATCCAAAAAATGTCTGGAAAGTTATAAATGAGGCTACCAATGAGTCTGTCAGTAATTCAAAAATAAACGCCATAACAAGTAAAAATGGAATAACATCAGACGATAATTCAATTGCAAAAGAATTTAATAGTTTTTTTAGTTCAGTCGGTGTTAGCTTGGCAAAAAAAATTAAAAAATACAATAAAATACATGGGTTAAAAAAAGCTACAATAAAAAACACAATATTTTTTGAACCTATCACTGAGAGCGAGATGGTCTGTGTTATCAACTCCTTAAAAAACTCAGGCTCATGTGGAGAAGATGGAATAACAGCTAATATTATAAAGGACAATCATCAAAGCTTGCTGAAACCTCTTTTACATCTCACGAACTCTATTTTATTTACGGGTGAGTACCCCGATGTCTTAAAAATGTCTATTGTAATTCCTCTTTTTAAAAACGGCGATAGAACAGATACTAATAACTATAGGCCCATAGCGTTAACAAGCGTACTCAGTAAAATTACTGAAAAATGTAACATCATGGTTCCTGGCTTGCCAAAAAGCTGAAAAAGCATTACATAAAATTAGATGTTGGCTTGATGAAAACCAACTTACCTTAAATACAGATAAAACGGTTTTTATTGATTTTGCCATGAACTCAAGAGGACTTTCAGACATTGTTTCGCTTCGGCTACATGATCCTTCCTGTTCTTTAAAACCTAATGAATGTAACTGCGCTACGGAAATTAAACGAACTAGTTCCGTCAAGTATCTTGGTGTTTATATCGACAGATTTTTGAGGTGGGACGTACATATTAATTATGTAGCAACCAAGATTAAGAAAACAATTTTCAAATTTTACGAACTAAGAAATATTTTAACATTAAGTCTACTAAAATTGGTTTACTCTGCTTTGGTTGAGTCTCTCTTAAACTATGGTATTGTTTGTTGGGGTGCAGCTTCAGAATCTGCTCTTGAATCCTTGATCATTGCTCAAAAATATGTGCTAAAAGTCATGTTTTGTAAACCTAAGAGGTACCCAACTGATCAACTTTTTCAGGTATCTAAGCAACTTACTATCAGGGAACTGTTTTGCTATCGTCTTGTAATTTTTGCTGTAAAAAATCAACTCTTTCAAAGAATGGTTAAGCATTCGATAATAACTAGAGCAGTAAGTCGTACTGATTTTTACATACCGTTTCAAAATTTTAGCGTTACTCAAAGACATATAAACTACATAGGTCCTATTCTAATTAATACTATTCCTAATAACTTGTATAAACAAAAAGTTAAACAATTGCCTAAACTTAAAATCAAACTATGGATAAGAGACAATTTTCATACTGTATCCAAAAAAATTTCCTGGCTATAAAACAAATTCAATATTTAATATATTTTTTTTTTGTTACATATACTTTAAGTAATTGTGTTATATTTTAGTCTACTATTGCTGAGCTAATGTCGCTAGTATAAGTATTAAATTTAGTTTTTTTTTGTATAATTTAAGAGACACACACATATCTCTGGATACATGCTGTTTTCTTAAATGACATACATTGTAAATTACGTTGTATTAATACTTAAATTAAATAAATAAATAAATAAATTAAAATTAAATAAAATTAAATTAAATTAAATTAAATAAATAAAAATTAAATTAAATGTTCTCCTACTGGTAAAAAAACACACTATAAACGTTTTTTGACAAAATATAGTTTTAAAAATACTTCGAAACTGCTTAAACATCCTGAAATTTTAAAATAAAGAACACGAAAAAGCTTATGTCAATAAAAATATCATCCGACCATGTGCGCTCTGCCGACTCACGACCTAGAGTGGTTGACACAGAATTCTCGGTCCCTATCGTTCCAACGTCGTTTAAAAAGGATAGAAAAATAATCGATATTTCTCACCTTTGTTTTGTTTTGATTTTATTTGTAAATAAACAGTGGTTATTATTTGCCAAGGAGTTTTCGTTGGACCAGCTATCTTGTCCCTTTTTAATCTAAGCTATTACCAATGGAGATTTGCACATTTTTCAATAACTTTTAATTCAACCACATTGAATAAGCTCAATATTTTTAATTTGTCTCTAAGGGGTGCAGACCGACCTCAGTATAAGTGCACCAGTCGAGCAGTCGTACAAAACTGTTGAAAGAACGTTTTTGTGACTTTTACACAGTGGCGTGCGGTAAAATTTCAAGTAACAGAAGCGGTTTTTAAAAACTTACCCTGTTTGTAATGTAATTCGATTTTCCGATCACTGTTTGCCTTCCAATGACGTGATCTTTTGATCTGCTAAATTTTTCACAAAATGTTCACCCTGTAACTGTATTTGCATGTTCAAGTTCGTATTGTCTTTCATATCGCACTATGCACGTACACTGTATGTACAGGGTGTCCAAAATTCGATGGTTTCGGGTACTTCTAGAGGAGATAGAAAAAATTCGACCCCCCTTTGCAAGGCTCAAATTTTAGGACAAGATTTTTTCGAGCTACGGAGGCTTTTTGAAAAGTCTGCGTTTTGAGATAGACCCTATAACTTTTTTATTTATGAAAGTATCTTCGTGGTGTTAAATTGCATTTTTGCAGAGTTTTTAAAATAGAATTTATATACCAAATCAAATTTTGTGAGTCATAGAACACCGAAATTTTTTGAGTCCTTTTTTAATTTCCTTCAAAACAATGTGCCTCTTGAGAAAATCGGATAAATAGTCGTCGAGTTATTAAATATTTTCCATAAATCATATAGTAAGCTTTGATAAAGGCGGCTCCACATTATTAAAAAAAATCTAGAGTGCCTTGGTTGACAACCTGAGCATAAAATATAGGTGAATTTAGTTAAGGCCACAAAAACGGCATAGATTTGACAAAACTGCTTGGTTTTTTTTGAGCCAATCTTTACCGGGCAGAATATCGGAAACCAGAAAACGGAATCTGTTGAAATTTGGCAGGAATGTTTATTTTTAAATTCCTTACAACCGTATCTAGACAGATTTTTGCTGGTCTCTCTCATTTTCGAAATAAAATAAACACGGTTCAAGGTTGGAAATCTAAGTGTATGATGGTGTTTAATGATGTATAGTGGAGGGTGACCAGTAAAACTACTGATGAGCCCACGCTGGTTACCCAGGGCGAAACATCGTTTAATCATTTCTCTTTTCGCTTTGATCTTTTGTGTGTTCCTTTTGGGATACTCATCCAAGTTTGAATTTTCGTTATTTCCAACCAAGATCTTTTGATCTTTTGTTTTTAAGTTTCTTTTCGGTTGAAGTAACTGATATGGAGGTTTTTTAACTTCTTCTTTGTTTTAATTGCCAACTTGGTCAAATTAAGTAAGCGGGTTTTTAAGTGGACTTTGTTTTTAAAAGTTCAAAGGAAATCCACCACCTTCTCAACTATCAAAAGCTTACAAATTATAAAATTTAAAAAAAAATAAATTATAAAATATGAAATATTTGCTTAATTACTGATTTTTTTGTTGAATATTATATCTTATAAACTAAGCATTTTTTCTGATAGAATGAACTTATATCATTATGTTTGAAAAAATGGAGTATTTTCATTTTAAAAACGTGATCAAATTAAGCGTAAACCATTTACAGGGTGTTTTTTATTTTTGTTAAATTAATTTAAATCAAAATATTAATTTTTGGTCCATCATGGCTACCTAGATCGAAAAAAAAATATTTATTTTTTATTTTTTTAAAGCTGTGAAAATTTGACATACTGTACTGTTGAACGCAGAAGGTTCCCAGGAATTAAAAAATGTAAAAATATACAGTGTGTTATGTTTAAAAATCAAAAGTAAGGGCGATTTCCGGTAAAACCGGAAGCGACCAAAAGTCACGTGACCTGTCAGAAAACGCCAAATTTGACGTAATATGTTATTCAAAGGTATCAATTTTCTATCTTTATATTTGTGGAAAAAAAGGGGTGAACCACCCCCCTGAAACACCCGGTATACGTTCTGTTACGCAAGACCATAGCAAATCGCAGAGAGAGACCTTAAGTAATTTACTAATTTTATAGTAATAAAGCACTGCTTTATGGATGTTAAAACTGCCCTATATATCAAATTATTTTGCCATTAACAAAAGCAATTGAAAGGTAAAAAGCACAAGGCGTAATCGAGTAAACAATAACTCGTATTTCTCAATCATGTCTCAAATTGTTCATAACTTTCCCATTACCAAAAGATTTACGAGCTTTAGGAAGGTGACGTGCTCTAAATTGGCTGAATTAACTCTCTTGCCCCTCGTGAGCTTAAACCATAAACATGCTTTCTGTAATCATGATGGAAGCAACTACACCAGCTTAAAAATTAACAGCTCTAATAATGATTTAACAGAGACAGTTATATCACCTACGCAGCAAAAGAGCTAGAGATAAAAATAAAGTTACAATGGGTTACTTGAGTAACATACACAGAAAAACTCGGCCTGATAAAAATTTTATTTTATTTATTATAATTTAATTTTATTAATTGATTTTTTTCACCTATTTCGGCTTCGACTCGTTTTGATAAGCTTTTGATTCGATTTGGAGTTTTTTAATCAATTTTTTAACTTACTTTTTTCTTATTTTTAACAGCAAAAAAAACGCCCGGTACAAATGAAAACTCGGAATCAAAACAATTAAACAACAAAAATGGCGTCGCCTCGATTGAAGACGTACGACGTGGCCGCGAAGCCGGCCGAAAACCCTCGTATCGATAAATTTTCGCGCTTGTGCAAAAGATCGAAGCTATTTTCATGGCTGACTAGATTATAGATGTTTGGCCTGGGTAAGGCGCATATTTAGGCTAATAGGTAAATGTAACTAATAGAAAACTATATAATACCAATCGGGTACCGAAATCGGGTCAATTTTACGTCGCTAATATTGGTTAAACATGCCTATTATACGAGCCTGACTTCGGCACGTTTAAAAAATATGATACATCTCTCGTGCTTTCGGAATGCAACTTCTATTAGCATACGACAAAAGGCCCTATTGTATTGGGAATGCCATAACATAAGGTATAACACAGGCCATCCGCCGAAGAAAATTATTTTCACTGCGTGCCAAACAATGCAAGGCATTGTTTTACAAGGTAGTCGGACACAATATAGCAATAAATAATAATAAGTTTCATATGTATATAATATTATGTAGTTCACCGCGGGAAGAAATTATATTATGCCTACTTAAGGTCAGACCAGACCTATACCAGCATAAACCCTAAACTCAGCTTTCTACTTGCGAGAATCATCCCTTAGGGAAAGATTGTACCAAACTAGGGTAGATATTCCATTAAGGTCGGTGGTGGCAACAGAGCAAATGTTTGTTGTAAAGTCGAAGACAATGGCTTTTGTACTTTTTTGACATTTTTTGACAACTATCAACAAAAGGTAGTATGTCCTAGATAATGTCCGTTAACAACATTCAGTTTTTTTTGAAACAATACTATTTGTGGTTTATTACAGGTGAACTTAATAAGCTCACTAAGCAGTGAGTAATTAAAAAAAAAATAAGGGCAACGGGCGTATAAGGATTATCACACATTACTATTTTGCATGAATAATTTTGGTTTTTTTATTTTTTACTACTACAGTATAAATAAAAGCCTGTTAAGAAATTTATATTTTAATTAAAATATTAAATTAACAAACTAATGTACCAAAAATTATACTTTTACGCAACTAAACTAGTGCTGTAAAGTACACTTAATTTTCTTCTTTAAATTCTTCATCTTCACTTTCCAACGAAATGAATAAAGGTGCAATTTCCGAAGCACCACAGGTATCCCAAGATTCCAAAATAACTTTATTTGTATGGCCAACATAGTTCTCCCACCAATAAACAGAAACTTCGTCAGTACTTTAAAAAATAAAAATAGAACAATTATGAGCCAAAAACTTTTTTACTGGCCGCTTTTGTCGTATTTTAGTGATTTTTGAAATATTTTATTTCATCACAAAATAAACAAAATTTAAACAATAAAATGAAAATATATTGCCAGCTTGGACGAAACTTTTTATGAAGAAAAGCCATGGTCACATACTCCTGATATTCATAAATTCGATATATTACATCGCGAATTTTGTGTTTCATGTACTCCGTTATTTTAGTTCTCTTTTCCTTGGCTTGTTTTGCTTGGTTTTCTACATAACTTGCATCACTCTGAATTTCTTTTTTTTTTAAATAAAATGTAAAGTCGCTCATGAAATAGTTAAAGCTTTTGATGCTCTCTCAAATGGGTCTTAAAATGTATACACTCAGTACAGTTTTCGCGTAAATTCACTTCTTCTTTTTCAAGTTGAAAAAAGGTTAATACATTTAAAATTAAAATCTGAGCTTATTCGTTATATCGTGGCATTTTGAAAATAAATGTGAAAATGAAGTAAACTCAGGTAAAAATTTGATTTAAGAAATCCCTTATTTTGAAAATTTTTATGTCGCTCTTGTTTTTTAAATGTTAGAGAGAGGTCACAAAAATGTCTAAAAAGTAAAAATGCCTATGTCCTGGACTTTATCTATATTTTAAAGCTACGTTTTAATTTTTTAAAAACTTTTTTTCAAATAACCGGAAAATAGCCACTTTCCGTACGATTTTTCGTGAGGAAAATTCTACATTACAAGACATGTTCTTTCAAAATATTTCCACTTTAAAGAAAGGACATTTCTGTTCAGTTTTCCGGTCCCATTTTTGGCCAAGTTGGCTATGACTTCTTATTGACACCTTTTAACTTTTGTTTTTTTTCAGTTTTGACACATCTAAAAAAGCTCTTTTACTGTACGGGAAATCAATTTAACTATGTCGACCTGATTTTTTTGCAAAATTTTACGTCATTGAATTTGTTTTCCATGGCAACGCGGAGACTTTATTTATGTTTATCCACAGTGGGAGACCAGAGATTTTTTAGCACCGGGTTTAGGGTACTTATTTTGACTTTTCGCGTTCTGCGCTGCTAAAAAAAACCAATTAAAATACTAAAATAAAAGAAAACCATTTACTGCAGAATTACCTGCTAAAAAACGATACCCAACTACGTATTAAAGTAACAGGGTGTAATATTTAAGGTTGAATTTACAGGTGCATTTATAATTGAATTAGAAACACTCCCGCTAGCTGATACCGACAATAGGTTAACTTAAAAGCATGCAGATTTAAAAATCGGCTACTGGCGCTAGACGAAATAATCGTATTCTATTTTAAACAGGAGCGGCAACGACTAGCAAGAGTCTTTTCAACCTCTAAATGGAGCTTTACTGACCTGTTTTGTTAGTACTCAAGTATCCGTATGTTTTTGAAACTGAAGTTCTAAAACCTATCCTTTGCACTCCAAGATTTCACTAGTACAATTGCACATAACTATCCCGCAATAATTTAAATTTAAAAAAAATGTTTGAATCAAAATAAAAACAAAATTATGTGGGGTTATGGGTGCCCAATGTTTCTATGCGAATTCCTAGTAATCCCAGCGAGCCAGTAAAGTTCTCTTGGTTCTTTGATAGACTCGGGGTAATACCTGCGCAGGGCTAGGCCTTTTTCGGCGGGCGACTGCACACGCGAAGTGGTTTCATATTTGTTTTAGAACAACGGTTTTGAAAACACATTTTTGAAAGATAAACATAACTTCGTGTCAGAAATGATAAAAATACTCTTGTGTCCCACTGCGGCCCGATTTAAAGTTTGTTGACGAAACACCTACAGTTACCATGGAATCATCTAATAAAGTGTCATTGATTGATCGGTTTTCGGAAATGTAAAAAGGAAAAATGTAAATCGGGTTTGTTCTAAACCGCAATTATTTTGAGACTTTTGGGATAGATGACAGCACCAGAGCTTTTATTTTGAAAACAAAATAATTGAGAATTTTGAAAAATCCTTCAGATATTTTGGATAAGCATTTAAAAATGATCACACTGCAAAATTTCAGCTAATTCTGATTTTTAGTTTTCACTGTGCACTCTGGCAAAAGATTAAAAAATTAAAGAACAAGGCGTTGCCAGTTGTACTTTTTTTTAATTAAAATCTGGAGAGAAACTATAGCCTTAAATTTGTTTCAAAAGTTTTTTTTCCAAAAATGGACTCAGATCTCTCATTTTATGAGTTGAATGTGGAGGAAATAATAGAAGCTGCTTCAAGAGTCACTTTCGATTTGCCGCCTGAAAAATCTAAAAAGCACTACCAGCTGAACTTTGATGCGTTTATAAACTGGGACGAATTAAAAAACGTTAAGAAAATTAATGAAGATGTATTGGTGGCATATTTTCCGGAAAAATCGACCACACATTTTTAATGCTCAAAGTAAGTATACTATAAATATAGGTTAATAAACGACAAACCTAAAAATCTGCCTTTCATGAGTGGTTTTATCATTATTTTGCTTAATAAGTTGGCCATGGTCTGCCATAACTGGTGATGACTCACGGTTCCTTGAATAAACAGGGTCTGGTAATTCTTTTGCTCCGCCCCCCTGATGACGACACAAAGATATCAGCCTGCTTTCTTTATCGATTTTTGTTGTTGACATTTGGGGTTATGTTATTTTTGCAGAAGTTTTTGTAATAGGGATATTTTGGAACACTTAAAATTTCGACAACTTTGACAGCCGCTGTGTTAGTGTTTAATAACCACTACCACTACCACTCATCGATTTTACCAGAGTTTTTGGAACACATTAAAGTCACTTGTAACAAAAATTTAGAAATGAGAAAAAGTAAAAAATTTGGCTTAATTTTACAAAATAAGTGTCTTATATGTTGTAACCTGGTAATATTTTATTATTATTAAAATTAATTACGCCAAAATTCTCTAAAATTAACCAGAAAAATAACCACATGGTAGTGGTTAATTACTACAACGGAATGACGTTTAGCTATTGCGCAGACGCAGTAATTACCACAACCACTACGAAGTGTCAAATAAGCCTTCCAAAATATCCCTAATGAAAATTGTATTTGTTCATCATTTCTTTTCTTTATTTGGTCCAAAAGTACCCATCGATATAATTTACATTATTTTTGTCGTAGGTAGCTGCATTTATGCATTTTTTTTAGTGAAAAGGCTCATCATAAATGCAAATATCAAAAAAACAAGGTACCTTATAGTTTTAAATTTGTAATCATATTTTTTGCCTATAGTATTCACAACAAGTCTGGCCTCTGGAATAATAAAATAATCACTCACCCAAAAAGCTTCCAAAAAAAAAATAGCCCTGGCATCAATCATTTACACAAAAAAAAAGAAAAATCCGTAAAATTAATTTAATTTTTCAAGCCTTCTTACAGTTTTTAAATGGCGGACAAAAATAAGCTGCTATCTTTGTGTCGTCATCAGGTCCAAGAGTGGGGCAAAATTAATAGACCGTATCTATTCTACGGACCGTGGTGATGACTGACATCACTGAATTAGCTGTTTGAAGCTAATAGTCACTACACTAGAACTTTTCTAATGTTTTTTACAATTTTGCACAAGTTAAAAGCAGACAAATCATTTCTAACCACAAAAGTTTACTTGTTTTTCGTTAGTTTTGATCTTAAAAACTACTGGTCGTAGCGGCAATGGCCATCCAGCCAACAAGAAGTAGAAGGATAACATTTTCTTATTAGGGGACTGTTCATAAATTACTTAACGCGGCTAAGCGTTGACTAAACTGGTAGGTACTAAAATGTTTTTTCTGATTTGAAACAAAAGTACGTGCGATACACGACCGGAACGTGTCTTTACAGGACTCCACAAGTTTACAGGACTCACCTGCGGCTCGCCCTGTAAATTTCCTGCGTCGACCTGTAAAGACCAGTTTTCCGGTCTTGTGACGTAAATACCTATTTTCTAACATTTTATAGTGCAAATAATCAAAATTCGTAAGTATTTTAAACCATATATTCACGAACCTTTGACAGACTCTTTCTTTTTAGTCGACTTTCAAAAAAGGCGAGGTTGTAAGTTTCAGTGGCTTAGCCAGGGGGGGTTTGGGGGGTTAAAACACCCCTCAGAAAGTCCAACCCAATCTACAATAAATCAATCATACTCAAAGGTTTCAGGGAGAGCTATAGCTCTCCCACTTTTTTGACATTTTACTCCGGTTTGTGACGTGTGTTTGGTGTGATATCTTAAATTTTACCGGCGGTGCTATGACGTCATTAATTTTAACAACAATTTTAGTTTAATTCTATGGAATTTTTCTAACCAGCATTCAAAACGTGTAATAAATGGCATTCTTAGTATAATTTTTCTTAAAATTTTCATCTGCGGCGCATTTCTGATTTGGTAACAAATCTATATATACCACCGCAACCCAATGTACTTTTCCAAAAATATTTTAAAAAAAAAACCTAATGTTTTTATTTAGGATTAACAATTTACCAACACAGGTTAGATAATCTTTAAGGAAATAATTAACCAATTGATTACAGAATGATAAGACATAAATGTAATTATAGCCCTTACTTTATATATACTTTATATATAGATATACCTGTAGACATCTACAAAATTTTTATATTTTATTTTGACTTTTTTAATTTTAGTAATATGAGAATTGCCTATACATTGTAAGATATATTTTTATACAACTGTCTTGAAAAAGGGGGTTTTGCGCACGGAGAACACGATCTAAAAACGGCATTTTGCGAACGTTTTGCACACGCTAACGTCATTTTTGCGCGCGCTAACATCATTTTTGCACACGGGTCTCCCGTTTGTTGTTGTCACGCAACAATATAAGTTGGCTGAGTTCCATAGCAACCGTCACGGCTCCTTTGTTTTGTTAATTACTAATTATACTGCAAATGGAATATTATACATTTTATTAATAAAAACGAGTTAAATTGAAATTTGATTTTTCTGGTCTCTGTTTATTTGCAGTCGTATAAAAAGTACCGTAAAAAACTCTTTTGAAAACCTCTTTGCACACTCCCTCGACTTGTGGACCTCGCCTTCGGCTCGGTCCACCAAACTGTCTCGATCGTGTGCAAAGAATCGTTTTCAAACCTAGTTGTTTAAAACTATTATGGTTGAATAAATATTCTATTCTAAGAGATCAAAATTTTTAAAGAATTTTTTGTTTTTTTTTTGTCAAATTAACATTTTTATTTTGTCAAGTAACATTTTAAACACGTAAAAAATAGCAGTTTAGTGTAATTTTTTTAAGATTTTTGCCTGAAGCGCATTTAAGGGTTAACTTTAAAACAAATTGATAAAAAGTAATTTTATTGGTCTTGACTAAGAGAATTACTTTCCATAAATATCGGGAGAGAAACCGATTTTAATCGAAGATTTGGACCAATAAGATGCATAGTAGCGAGAGAATTCGACTTCCTGGGAGAAAATTTCCTCTCGATTCAAGAATAACCCCACTGGGAGCAAATTTTCTCTCGATTCAAGAATAGACCCCCAGTTCGAGAATAAGGCTGGAATTTATAGTCGATCCTTAAGGCCTTCCTTCGGTGAGGGTTCCTTGAGGGCTCCTCATTGAGTCCGTTTTATAAAGTCTGCATCGAGACTTGCGGAAGGCCACTCTGAGGTCACGTAATATTTGGCAACGTTGCATTTTTGCTGCTTTTTTTTGTTGACCGAGATAAAACAGGAATTTGTGTAGTGAACAGTGGGTTGTCAAGAATGTTAGGTTATTTTTTAGTTTGTGTGATTTTACTGATTTTGTTAATTTGCATGTTGTAGTTTTTAAAGCTATATAAGCCATGGAAAAACGAAAGGGGAACATAACTCCTTTTCCTATGAGGAAAAGGAATACTTGTGTTCACTGGTAGCAAAATTTTCCATATTGGAATAAAAAAAAACAGATGCATATGCCACATCACTTCAAAGAAAACAAAGGGCATGGAAAGAAATATTACACCAGCAGATTGAATTGAATCATCGGTTCTATCGACAGCCCTCTTCTATTATCTTTTTTTACTTCATCATATACAATTGAGTGTATATAATCTTGAAATATATATTTTTAGAAAACCAATATCGTTTTTTGAACGTTTTTTCAGAAAACCTCTCAAAAGTATTTTAAAATCTCTGAGATATATTTTTTTTACTCGCTGATATGGTGAGAGGAGTAGTAGTCCAAGAAATCTTAAAGTTTGTCCATTATTCAGCAAAAAAAAACAACAACAACACATAAAACCTGAACCTAACCTCAAAAACACGACCCAAGGCCTCCTTGAAGTAGCTCCCAAGCTACCTTGGCTTTTACTCAAACTTAAGGCTTCTTTAGAGACTATCAAATGCATTTCCGACCTTAAGGGAACCTCAAAGACCACTCATCCTTCCATCCATCCACAAGTAAATTTAAGCCACGAGCACTTTTCAATGCCCGTAAGCCGGGTAAATATGGAGGCTAAATACTTTTGTGATTTACAAAATAAATACGGCGTAAAAATTCAAATATGAAACCCCAAGATGTAATAAAAGTATTTTTTTCATTATCCGGTTAACCGATAAAATGATTTTTATAGCTTTTCTGAAGATCTATTAGTTTCAATGTAATTAAATGAAATTAGAAAATTTTATTGCCAATGTTTAAGGTGGTTCAAAAAATCAATAAAATTTTCCATTTTCTTTTAAATCTCGGTTTTTTTTTATTGTTTAGCATAACTTTATTTATCTGCAAAAACTATTAGGAATTGTTACCTCATAAAAATAATGAAAAGGTAGGTTAAATATAACCAATAAAGATCCTGCACAATACATTCGGCAATTAAATAGATAAAAAAAGTAAAAAAATCTTGTTTTTTTGTTGTATTTGTATAAGTCCTATTCTCTATTTGGTTTATTTAAATAATTTTCGAAAAATTAAAAATTATTTAAAAAATAGCAAAGAAAATTAAACATTAACCTAACAGTTATATAAAAAATAGAACAAAATTTGATTAACCAAATTTTTGCTAAAATTGTGCAAGGTCCTTTAATTACTTTTTTCTCGTTGAAGTAAACGTTAGAATAAAATAAAATTACCTTTATGGGTAACTTCGACATTAAAGATTGTGTTTGGTTTGTTTATGATTTTTTTTGGTATAATAATAAAATAGATGTGCACAAGGTTTATTACCACAAACAATGTAGCAAACTACGTAGGATTTAAGAGACATTTTGGCCATTGCATTTGTCACTGTTTTTTTTTTGGTAAAAATACTATTAAAACAATGAACAATTCTTGCGAAACTTCTGGTTACGTTTATGCATAGGGGAAATTTAAAAAAAGATAAAAATCCAAATTTTCATTCTGTGTAAGAAAAATTCTGAGGGGAACAGGTTTAAATAAGTAGGATAACAAAAAATTACACAATGCAAGTGTGAGATTAACCTGCATTATGTAGGTGCCCCGATTTTAAACAATTGATTGAAAAATTGTTTACATTTTCTTTAATTTTTATTATAAATTTACGTGGGAAGCCTAGGAATTCGCTGATAAATCACACTTTATTTCTCTGGCAGGTATTTAAAAACTGTTACCATTATTAAAATGGATAAATAATTGGGAATAAATTCACTGTTTAATATGACAGAAATGTTTTCGAGATCTGACCAGGAGTGTAAACATTTTCTTCGCAAATGCTAAAAAAATATTTTTCGCATTAAAATTAGGTTAATATGCAAATTTTTTGAATATTTTGCACATAAATCAACAAACCTTATACGGTCACGTCCAAAATAGATTTGATTCAGTGAGATCTAGCTTAGGGTAGACTCATTCTACTATTATGACCTTCATAAGAAAAGACGTTGGTATGCTTATCGTGTTGGCAACACTGGACCCCAAAAAAACTCAATCAATGTAATTGTAAAATCTTAGTTTTTGATTTTGCGAAGAAAAAATTCGAATCCGTCTACCCTTGGGTAAAGGTCCCATCTACCCTTGGATAAGGGTAAATGGTTTGATTTTTGTACGTATTTTGTGAGCATTTTATTTAACTTTATCGGAAGTTTTTAAACGTACACCGTGGTAGACGTTTTATTAAGCAAAGGTATTTCTTCTAAGGTGTTTTGAACGTATTGGCGTGGTCTTTAATGTTTTCTGTAATGGCTCTCATTAAACGGTAAGCTATATAAACTTTAAACCACTTAAGTAGGTAGAGGCATATAAGTAATTGAATTGGCTATCTGAGACACACACGGTGCCTAAGGAGTCGATGAATTTCTTAATGCCATCACTGTTGGGAAAAATAAACCTTTTAAGTATATGATTCTTATAGACTTTTTAGATATCGTTTCGCATATGGACGCTTATCTTAAGAATATAGTACACTGCTAATAGGGATGTAGAATGTCCTTATCTAAACGCCATATCTATCCATGTTTCTACAATAAGTAAAAGTTATTGTTTGAAGGTATTAGCTTTTGGATTTAAAAATTTAAATAAAGTCCAAATATGCTGAAAACTTTTATTTAACATACTCCTTGACAAACACCACACCGCACAATATAGTAAGTAAGTTTATGTAGATCTTAATCCACCAAGAAATATTTTAATTTCAGTTTGCGAAATAGTAACTCAATTTGACCAAGAAGAAGATGCAGAAATCCAATATGTACACTTCCGGCCACATAAAATGCGTACGCCGATTTTATATAGTGTATTGCGACCCTCGCAACTCAGTAACCTTTCAGGTATTTCAAATTGACAAAAAATGTCACCGTCAGGTTTTGTTGTTGTCAAACGCTTATATTAAAAAATGCCCCAACTAAACGAATTCAAAAAAGCCCAAATTTTGCCAAAATTAGACGGTGGTTGGTCGATTCGAAGAGTAGCGGCCCATTATAGACGAAACAAAGCAATAATTGTAAAAATAAGAAGAAAGTATCAAGAAGAAGAAACTGTAAAGCATAGTAAAGCAACACCGTTCTCAACTAAAAAGCCAGTTAACTCATTTTCGTTTTAGTATCCTTTAGCCTATAATCGGCGCCATATTGACACCAAACTGGCAGAAAATCCATGTTTTACTTGTCTATTTGGTTATAAAAATGGCAGCCACATTAGGCTAAAGGGCACTGAAGAGGTAGGAGTTAACAGGCTTTTTAGTTTAGAACGGTGTTGAGTAAAGTGTGGCCAGTCTCCTTATTTTTGTGTTTACAATGTCAAAAGATCTAATCTGTAATTCGAAAACGTCAAAGTCAGTTGCAATAAGCAACGCAATTAGCAAAACTTAAATTCAACAGACCTTCAGCTATCTTATGCTGTACCAACACCGTACTCAACTAAAAAGCCAGTTAACTCATTTTCGTTTTAGTATCCTTTAGCCTATAATCGGCGTCATATTGACACCAAACTGACAGAAAATCCATGTTTTACTTGTCAATTTGGTTATAAAAATGGCAGCCACAATAGGCTAAAGGGCACTGAAGCGATAGGAGTTAACAGGCTTTTTAGTTAAGAACGGTGTTGGCTGTACGCATTTTATGTGGCCGGAAGTGTAGTTGTTGTTACCCCTCTTTTATTTACTGAGGTGTGATCTAGGTTATTATGAATTTAAATTTGCAAAGTTATACTTTTATTTATTTAACTTAGTTAAAAAGGTGATGCACAAATTCAATATGTACTTAATTGTTGTTACTTCTTTTTCATTTACTAAAATTCTATCGGTTACCTTCTAATTTCATGCATCCCAATCTACAAAGAAATATTTTAAAATGTAAGTTTTTCAAATAGTGATTTAACTTGAACCGAATGTATCCGATTCATCCTCTCTTGAGGATGCCTACGGACTAAACCCCTCCGCTGTAAATCTGGTAATTTGCTCTCTTAGTTGCGTTCGTCTTTGTGTTTTATTTTTAAATCGTTCTTATCATATCATGTCCATGGTTCCATTTATCTACGTGTTGTATCATTTCTTTGAAGAGGTTGTCTCTAGATCGTGTCTTGTTGTTTCGCAGTAGTTCTCAAATCTTGGACGGTAAATTAACGTATGTCATCTGTTCTTTGACAGTACCGTATGTCCTAAAAGTCCCGTTAGAGCTTGTGTCACAAAGTAATCCATTTCTTTGCGTTTGCAGTCTATCCATGTTTTAATGTCGGGAATAATTCTCTTCGTCCATGGTCCTTTCTCTGTAATTCGCTTTCATCTTGCTTGCCAGGATTCCAGTGTTTTCTCTTTGACAGTTTCTTTGTTTTCTTCACTGTGACCATTTTTATCTTCATACACAATTTCTTCAACAATTAGGTCTATGGGCGGGATTCCTTTTATAATCTGAATAGCTTCCGTTGATCGTTCGGTATCCGCATGCTACTCTTAGTAAAGCTTTCCATTCTTATCAGCATGTTTTTGTACGTCTTTGTGCGCAGTACTAGACTCCATATCACTGCCACATTTAACTTGACTAGAAAGGGAATGGATCCTCATTTATAAATCTAATTCTAATTTTTCTCTTTGTCTGTATTAATTTTAGCTTCTTAACATTGTTAAACTAGCACCAAGGTGCAATGTACCTTTGTTTAATCACACATTTCTGTTTTTTCCGCCGGACTTTTGTCTTATTCATATCAACTTGGTTTAAATGTTTAGATAGCTTATAGACTTAAAGCTCGGACATAGTTTGGCCTTTAATAAATAAAAGAGTTTGTTAGTATAGGTTGGTTTTCTGAGGAATTTTAAACGTTCTAGGTTAATAGCGTTCTTTGTTTGTTTTTTTATGCATTATACATGAGATAGAGAATCGGTAATGCCTAAAGCTTTCTTTAAGAATTAAGTGGAGAGTAGATACTTAAATATTTTATTTAATGGTAGCCAAACCATTTGACAATCAACAAACAGTTTGTTTTTTCTTTATTAAAATGATAATTTCATTATCTAAACGTATATTAATATCATTTTTAAAAGTGACTACAAATTGATTTAAAAACAAACATTATTTAAAAAGAAAATTAAGCTCTGGTAGGATTGGAAGTATGTTGGAACTTTTAAACAAATTGTGAACATTTTGACCAATACCCACTGCGACATCATCTAAAATGTTTTTTTTTAACTTTAAAATTAAACAAGTGAGGCTTAGTGAATATGTCATTGTGTCCTTAGAGAAGAAGTTAATATTAATGTGTATGGTAAGGTGGAATGCTTCAGTAAAGCCTGGTATACCCACTACAACCTCCCCAATCTCTTTCGTTGTGTTTCATAACTATTTGAATGTCTTTGTTGCTTGACAAGTTTTTCTGCTTTCGATAGCAGTTTGTGACAAAGGGTTTTCACTATTTATATCTCCTATATCTGCACGAAGCTCCTTCTTTCTTTTCCAAAACATGCGCAATCATGAGTCAATCAAAGAGTCATGTAGTCTCTGAGGTGGGAGGGATTTCGTAATATTAAGTATTTATCAGTACACAAAGTCGGCTTCTTTTTCTTTTTCAGTGGCTCACATTTATATTTTTTTCTTCGAAAAATATATAAAAATCCAGGATTTTTGAGAACAGTAAACAAATTCAAATTTCATTTATTTATCCAATTAGCTGTTATATATATATATATATATATATATATATACAGATAAAATACATAAAAGATACCAAATTCTTTCTGTCAAACAACAACGATCGGCTGTCTTCGTGGATTCAGTGGCGGATCGGGGGGCGCGCCGCCCCCTGCACATTATCAAAGTTTTAAAAACATTAAAGAACCACGTACAGGTCACTCCTACAGAACATATCGCGGTCGATTTCATCTAATTTTAAATACTTACGTTGTGTAACTAGTACTGGTTAAAAAAATGTTCCTGAGATATCTGCTATCAAAGTGAGAAAAATAGCCATACACTGGTATGTTTCAATTAAGAAAATACGGGTCCCTCTAGAATAAATAAAAAAACGTGGCTAAAATTGCTAAACAGAACACAAGCTGTACGCAAGAGTCTATTGTTATTGTTGGCGGATGCCTGGTTTTATTACGGGGGACAGCCAAAAATAAGACATTTTTGCTAATTTTCGAATTTCTGTTTCAAGCTGTCTTGACAATCTGAAGGTTTTTTTGAGTCATAATCTTATAATTTCAATTATTTTTAGGTAAGAAAAATAGGTTTGGCTTGGGTAACTTAAAGGAGTTCATAAGAAAATATGTTTTACGATTCGAGTATTCCTGTTGCCTAAAAACATAACATTAGGTAGTAGAGCAGCAGTGTCGAAACAAATCACTTAAATATCGTAATTTGTAGCCTTCATGCAACTGTCTGCCAAACGTCATATTTGAATTGCATATGCGCTCCAAGATATCTCTAAAATAAATAATTTTGATCCCATTACTTTCTTGATCATTTTTCACAAAAGTAGTGCCAAAACTATTTTCTATCACACGTCAAAATGTTATTAACTTTTTATGTATAGTTATGAAAATGATACCAATATGATCTGATTAAAAAGTGGGCGACGCTGCGCTGCCCCGACACTATGTAGTATTGCTAGTGGTAACAATGTTGTTACAGCAACATTAAGGTCCATTCCTTAAGGACTGATGTACGTGCCCCTCAGACCCTCACAACCTGTAACATCATTGTTATAACTAGCACTACTATATATACCTAAACATTTTTTGAGATCAAGGATAGCGTCGCGGAAACGCCATCAGCGTCGCTGGCGCCGATGCTTGAACAGCCTTCTTTTTTTTAACTCTAGCTCAAGCAACTACGAGCATGTCGAAACTATTTGGTTAGTGGGGAGAGTCAGGTCACCACTAACCAACCTACCAATCTAACTAAACCCCCAAAAACAATGATGACCATAAAAAAGGATTTTTTACCCTATGTTCGTATATAGTCGCTTGAGCCGGCTCACATAAGTTTTATTGCTTGCGCCCTCTCCCCTGGTGAAATTGCTGGATCCGCCTTTGGGTCTTAGCCGATGACGCTGCCACGGCGCATGTGCACAACAGCGTCACTAAGCCAAACGAGAAAATAGAGAGAGAAAGGGAGATAAATAAGAGAGAAAGTACAGGGACAACGTGCCTAAACCTTCTTCTTAAAACTGAATATAATGACAGAGAACCGGATCAAATAAACGTTACAAATTGTTTAACGTTAACGTGCACGTTGCACAACTTAAAGCGTCTAATAGCGTATTAAACGCCCTCAAAAGATTTTCCCACATCCCAGTAACCATTACAAGATAAATCTTTAGTTAATACCCTCGCTCGCAGAGAAGGCTTTAACAGCCAGTTCTGAGTCGAATTCGCACCTTGTTTCGCCAATATTATCCCAACGGCATTTAAGAGGAAGATAACATCACGGCACTCCCCGAAAGAGAAACAAAGAGGTACGGGGATATTAAGGCATGCACAAAGCTAGACAGAGAAGGCACGATATAAATAATTGGACAGGGTGTTAAGAAAATGACTGGTCCGCTTGGATTATCACCTCTAGGCATTCACCAACGAGCCGTACTCATGAAGGTCATCATTTTCTTCTTGTTTTTTCTTTGCTTATCTTCTTTTTTAGCTTAAACCATAGAAATATAAAACGGGAAAGATATAATTTTTGAAACACATAATGCTTCTTGTTCGAAGTAATTTAAAATACGTTTTAGATATTTTTAACCGAATTGGTACACAAGTAAAAAAATTAATTCAACACGACACAAAGAAAATGGGTTAGGTGTTTACTCTGACCTACTTCTTAAGCGATTCTATAAGTAACAACTGTGAGTGTTGGACTCGGTCAAAAGCATTTTGATAATCTATAAAACACGCATATACTGGTACCAACACGTTTTCCTACTGACAAAACCTGCCCGTTGATTGAATGGTTTTTCAGGGATTATTTCACTCCTTCATATTTCGACCAATCAACGTATTTTGAAGTTGTCAAACAAAAGGTATTTTTGTCAATAAATTTGTTTTTTAACTTTATGTCTTTTAAGTCGTACAAATATTAGTTTTGACTAAATAAATGATTTATATATATATATATATATATATATATATATATACAATAATCTTAAAAATTCAGTTTATGATATTATCCTCGACATAACTATGACAGACCCGTCGCAAAGGTGTCTGATGCTACAATTAAAACGTCTTGTCTTATTTTTCTCGTAAATTAGTCTTGTCGAATATCATGCGAGACCAATTTTGTAACGGCAATTTTTTCTCTTTTTTTTTATTCAAATTGCTTTTTGGAAATTTTCGGTCATATTAGACGAAAATTTTTTCTGCAAAATTTTCTCTTGTATGATATTCAAAGATATTGCGTCTTTTACTTCCTCTAGTTTACTTCCTGTGGATCATGTTATATCTATGCTTTTGGATTGAGAATTCCTCTGAATATTCGGACCCATTATCGCTTAAGAGCGCCTTAACCAACCACAACAAGGAAACTCTTGCGTCGGTGCCGGGGTACACGGGGGTGGCTGGCATCGAAAATGCAGATATCCTAGCTAGAAGAGGATCTGAAAAACCGTTCATAGGACCTGAACCTGGGTTCGGTATACCAAAAACCTCAGTACGTGGCCTCCTAGAACGGTGGACCAGAAACGAATACAAAGACCATGTGAACCAGACACCGCAACACAATGGTGAAGTGTTTATCGGCATCACTGGCCGAGGACATACTTAAGCTCTCGAAAGGTCAGATTACAATAGTGTCACGACCTTTATTACACTGAAAAAAATATTCACAAATCCTTATACTTACCATAATTTTCTCACCTAATTAAAGTTATAAAATAACATATTAACCATATACAGACCGCTTCAAGCTACTGCGAACATAGGGCGGAAGAAGTCTAATTTGCCAGTGTACGTACATGCAGAGACACCGCACGCCTATCAGTGAAGCAACCAACACTCAGGCTTCCGATCGCCATTCGCTGCCGTTCGCCGCCTTTCGCCTTGTATTTAGTACGCCTCTAACCACGGTGCTGTGTGGAGCGTAGTCAATGAAACCGGAATTTGGTCAATAAATACGCAAATTTTTATAACGTAATTTTCTTATTTTTTGTCACTGATAAATAAGAGCGTTTTATTGTCAACTGCTCAGATTTATCAGTGACGACGTGTTACAATGAAAATAATAAGGAGAAACAAAATAAAAGCAAGTTCTCAAAATAATACATTCTAAAAACCAAAAAGATTCTACCAGTCAAAAAAAAATTAAAGCAAATGTTCGAAAAGTCCTCCTTGCTCGGCTAGACAATATCCGAGCCTACTATAAAAACCCCTTCTAACGTTTCCAAGCATGTTAGGGGTGATAATTTGAAAAGCTTCTTCAAAAACAGATCGAAGTCATTAGGAGCAAGATCGGGAGATCGAGCTGGCCATAAAATAGTTCCCCGTGTTCTTATAACCCGAAATACATTATCAAGATATTCCCTAACAAGGCCAACATTGTGAGCGGAACAACCATCTTGTTGAAACCATGTTTCACCAAATCTTACACCTAACAACTGCCTAGCAGTTGGAATAATGTGCTGCTGCAGTAGATCCAAGTATCTAGGACCATTCAAATTGCAATTGCCGTTAATAAAAAATGGCCCAATTACGTGTTCCCCTACAATACCCCCCCCCCAAACATTTAGTTTTTGGGGATACTGTGTTCTTACGTCAAAATACAAATGCAAATTTTCCCTCGACCAATATCGAACGTGTGTTGGGTTATGACGATTTGACCATTTGACCATCTGCACTTTTTCGGCAACTTCGTAGACATCCATTTTTAGTTTTAAAAATGTATTATTTCAATTAAGAACTTACCCATCTGTTTCTCGAGCAAGGCAGAAATAAAACAAAATAATAAAAACAAAATGAATTTCCAAAAGATAACACTGCAGCGTGCTTCGAATCCACCTCGGTCGTACGGCACGGAGAGTAAATTGGACTTGATTCCCCCTATGTTCGTAGTAGCTTGAAGCGGTCTGTATAAAAACTACTTACCGTAAGTAAAAAAATCTACTATTATAACTCCAAAAATATGGCTCTAAATAAAATAAAAAATATATTTTGGAGCTCTAAAACCCATGTCCTATCATAATACACCCGAAGAAAAAAAATAAAAACAAATTATAAAAAAAAGTGCAATACGCCGACGGGGTTCGAATCGACAACCTACAGGTTGATAGACCAATGCTATATCCACTGTACCATGCGCTTATAAAGACATAGGTTGAAACCGCGGAATACAAGCGTTTTGGCGAATTCTTAGGTCGATTGAAAATCAATCAATCAATCATCTCTAAATCAAGGGTTACCGGGTTCGTTTCCGGTCATCGATTTTTTTTAACTTATTTCCATCATGATCTCCCTATAAATAATGATGATGGCAATACGTACGTTCACAAATCATTACAGGCATGCATTATTATTAGGATGAATATATTTTTCCGCATGATTTTTCGATATTTGATGCCTTCACTTGTCCTTAGTAGAAAAATTCACTAACCCCAAGTGAAGGAAAAGTTAAGTGAGTTATTACATATTGGTAAGTAGATAAATCACCATGGGTTAACAAACTTGGGTCTAAGTAGGTCGTTTTACTGGCAGCTATTGAATTCATCACTTGGGGCTTATAGAAACTTCACTCAATACTAACAAAAGAAGACAAGTAGACACTTCTTGAGATGGTTTTCTGAGTATACTTCATTCTCTTAATTTGTCTTTGGTATCCGAAGATCCGAATGTTTTTTGGATCGATCCTGAGGGATAATCACCCTAAGAATAAATTTATACAGATCGAAACTCATTCAATGCTTTCTTTTCCATTTCTATGGCCTAAACTCCGAGTGCATAGATTCAACCGCGTCCATTCTAGCAAATCGATGACTTGTGTTGCGGTATCATCAAAATTACCTTTTGTTTTACCTGCGTCCATCTGTTGTCTTCGTCCTTTTTGTCTTAACGTAATTAAACAAGGATGTACGGCATAATGGGTTCTTGGTTCTTGAATGCCCCCAACTGGGTGCCGGTTTCACGGTTTTGATGCTCGTTGGTTTTTATGGTTTTCTGATTAGTGTCTATAAGAAAGATTTTAGTTTCGTGTTGGCAACAAACAAAATTTGTGATAAGGCAGCATCAGCAAGGGACTAAAAAGACGCAGACATTTGCAATCTTATAGTTATTGGCCCACTTCACCAATTATACAACTAGCTAATTTAAGAGGGCCTCCATCAATCAGTCGAGCTTTTCACTAACACAAATCTATTGAAATCCAACAAAGAAAGAAAAGGACATGAGGAGTCTTAATATAACTGTAATTACTTTATACTCTAAACCTTTACGAGGGGGGCTGGGTTAATTTTTGGGCATCGGGGTTTTAAAAACATTCTGGGGGGTGTCAAAAAACCACCAAAGAAGAAAGTATGTAATTTTTAGTGCACGGCCTCTAACCAAATAGCAGGTGGGTGAGGTTGGTAAAATATATCTACCAATTCCCTAATTTTATTACTTGATGAGTTATAAGCTTATTCCGGGCCGCAGCGGCCATATTGTAACGTTTGTTGTCTTTATTATATTATTATTCGCAAGCAAAACGCAGTTAATCCACTTTATCTGATTTTACAGAAAGAAAAAACAAAGAACCACGAATGCCTGATGTCTAATAAAATTCCAAATTTTCGTGCAGCACATTACGGCAATTAGCAATTTTTTGTGAGCTCGCTATAGTTACTATTGTTGTCTTTTTCTAAATGCATTCGTCCGAGAGAGATCCAGCATATATCTGTACACCCTTCGACCCCGTTTATCTGGCAACGATAACTTTTTCAAGAAGTTATATTTTCTGGACCGAGGGGTGCAGGGAGAGCATTTTCTGGCAAGCCTGATCTCTCTCAGGCCGATGCAATTAAAAGAAGAGAACAATAGTAGCTTTCTTCAACTCACAAAAGATTGCTAAATATACATAATGTATCCCAAACAAAATATCACTGAAACAAATTTATTTTGATGTTCTCAATCGCTTTTGATTTCATTCATTTTACTTGATCTTTTTTTTTTAGTGAGTAACTTATTGTCATGCCTATAGTTAAACGAACTTACTTTTGTTTGAAGTAAATCTGAATAGTCGTCTTTATGCTAGACACTCTCTTTTGAAAAATAAAATTATTAAAAATAGTAAGTAAATCAAAAGCAATGCCTTTCAATTGCATGTTGATGCTTTTTGTCATAAAACCGTTAAATTTACATTCTATTCCTGAAAAAATGAATTTATAAAAAGGGTAGAAACTTGTGCAACTATGTGGTCATGCGTAGTTTGCACCTGAGGACGATCAGAGATTGTACTGGGGTCGTATTTTCGAAACCATACGAAATTATTCGCATGCGACTACTTCCGTCTCTTCCTATACCGTATAGAAAAGGAGGCAAAAGATATGCCGATATGCTGATTCATGGGTAGTACGTGCAAGAATAACCGGTTTTTCATGCGAAACAACACGAATGCCTCCACCCACTCGTGCAATATTGCGTTAAACCAGTCGAATTCGAACGCGGTCCACACATACCGGCTTATCTTTCGCCTCTCATTTCACACGGTATAGAAAGAGACTGACATAAAAATTGTTGATTATTCAGTATACGTATGCGGATATATTCGTATGGATTCGAAAATCAGACCCCTGATCGAAACATCAACAAATCGGTCGTGTACAAATAAAATATAGACAAAGGAAGTCCGAAATATAGAGCTAATATCATGTATAATATATAACAAGGCAAAAACTTTAACCCTAATGATATTTCATCAACCAATAACTGTAAATGATTAAAAAATGGATTTATAGCATTTTGTATGGAAAACTCTCGTTCGCCCTCCAACTCCTACATCAATAGAAATGATTGATTTCCCGAGGAATCCAACACAACAACTCGGTGTGTTTAAGTATTTGATTTCATCGGTAACCGAATCGAATACTACATGTTAAGACCTAATATTTCTTGTAGAAGAATGCATGCGAAGCCTTTAAGAGAGCTATATGACAACTGTAAAAGAAGAAAGTTTGTTGATGATGTTCTTAAAATATAAATTTGTGTATTTATGTGCCATGCTGCACTTTTGTTTTTAATAGACAATTTAAGTTTTACGTATTTTCTTTTTTTTCCAAGTAAGTAACGACATTCATAAAGTTTAAATAAAATATAAACTAGGTGTTTTAAAGTAGGGGAGGGAAGAACCCTTTGGAGTAAAAGACGTCCCCACTTCCAAATCTCAAAATTGGAGTACTCCAGAAGGGGAACTTTAAACTCGGGAGTTTTTGTGTTTCAGTGCAAAATGAACTTTCTCAATTTCGACTGTTCATACAGAGGATGGAACTAGAGGCCCTGTATGCGACTTTTAAGTTATTGTTTTACCAGGTGAGCAACTGGATTTGACAGTTGTTAGGGAAATGTTTGAAATTGTGTTTTGGCAATAATAGTTGGTAACCCCTGATAATAAATAACTTTGACACTGTAAGATTTTCAATTAAGGAACGGCAGGTAAAAATACGCGCCTCCACGAATTTGTATTGTTCCGTTATCCAACGGAGAAAGAAACTCAGGAAAAGTGAAAAGAAAACATGCATTTACCAAGTTGGAAAATTAATAAAAATAGCCGAATTTGCGAGATAAGTAAGCTACAAGCAGTAGTTACAAACATACGCATTGAGTATGTACCTACTTCGTTAAACTCATTATGTTTCCATGTTTTATTGTAAGAAAAAGAGTAACAAAAATATAGATCATAGATTATTTACATTTTTAATATCTACCGTGTGTATTCACTGTTTGTTTTTGTTTTTTTTTGTCCAAGCTTGACATATTTTACTAACTAAAAAAAATCAATCTTTCAAAAACTGTCTGGGGAAAGTACAAAAAGAGACAATAAAACATCAGTTTATTTCATAAAATCCGTTTTACATCAGAGACAACATAATAACTTACGGAGACTAACAGAAAGATAGGGCCACGCAGGAACTACTTTCCTGTAGGGCATAGCGTATTGCGGCGAAAAGTGAAAGTAATGCTTGTATTAAGTAAACACCTACCTTGTCCCGTGTATCTCTTTCTATATGATCATAAAACAAAGACCGTACATTTTTCAATGTCAAAATATATTTCACACAATTTAATTTTGTACCTGCCGGTTTTTACCACTGCTTGTCAAAGTCTGTCAAGCCTGGCAAGCGGTTTTTTAGATTTTCAAAAGTGAGTTATCTTAATCAGTTTTGGTTGGAAATCGCGCTAGTTTATGGGATTAGCTATATAGTGGGTTAACAACTTATTGTACAGTCTAAAATACCATTCAAATCAGGCTGGATCAATATCATTAAAGCTAGAGAGCATGGAACTATTTGAAGAGTGCCGAAAATTGGAGTTCAGATTTTTGCGAACCAAATCCCTGAACAAAATATTGTGATGATTTATACAGAGCTAAGCAGGAAGATAATAGGTTAAAATCTGTAAGGCTTTTATACTGGAATTTTTTCCCAAATAATAAAAGAAAATAACATAATAAAATGTTGTTACCGTTAATATTTGATAATATTCCTCAACATAGTTATAACCCCCTCTTCCTATTTTAGCTTTTTAAAGGGTCCAAAAAACTTTTTGTAAGCTAAAGAAAGTTTTTTAGCTGCATGGAACAGTGCAAATTTGGTTAAGATTTGTATAGAGCTAAAACTTTTCGCAAATGCATTGCTTTTTTAACTCTAAAAAGTGTGAAAAAAACTGCACCTGTTAAGCTTTTTCATATCTTTTTATTATTAAATGAGTGTAAGTGTGAAAAATTAACCAAAAGAATATACATACAGCTTCAGGCTACTGCGAACATAGGGGGAATCAAGTCCAATTTACTCTCCGTGCCGTACGACCGAGGTGGATTCGAAGCACGCTGCAGTGTTATCTTTTGGAAATGTATTTTGTTTTTATTATTTTGTTTTATTTCTGCCTTGCTCGAGAAACAGATTGGTAAGTTCTTAAGTGAAATAATACATTTTTAAAACTAAAAATGGATGTCTACGAAGTTGCCGAAAAAGTGCAGATGGTCAAATGGTACTATCAAGGTAGACCATTAAGACTTATTCAAGAACTTTTTTTGGAGAATTTTGTAAATCGCCCAGAACCTAGTTTATCAACAATTTATAGGTTTGTGCAGAATTTTTAAAAGTTTGGTTGTGCAGCGCCAAGAAACCATAAAAAACCCACTGTTTTGAATGACGAACAGGAAGTACGAGATGTGATGATTTGCGCAGCAGTAGAGGAAAATCGAAAGTTAACTATCCACCAAATTGCCGAAGCAGTTGATACGTCTTCAGCCACTGTCTTACGTGTTCTCAAAAAGAATGGTTATTCTTACAAAGCGTCAAAAACGCATCAAATTTTTCCGGAGGACAACTATCGTCGTATGGAATTTTGCGAAACAATGATGGAAAGGGCTAATCGTGATGAAAACTTTCTGAGATCTATTCTTTTCACAGATGAAAGCACTTTTCCATTATTGAATCGTCATAACCCAACACACGTTCGATATTGGTCGAGGGAAAATTTGCATTTGTATTTTGACGTAAGAACACAGTATCCCCAAAAACTAAATGTTTGGAGGGGGGTATTGTAGGGGAACACGTAATTGGGCCATTTTTTATTAACGGCAATTTGAATGGTCCTAAATATTTGGATCTACTGCAGCAGCATATTATTCCAACTGCTAGGCAGTTGTTAGGTGTGAGATTTGGTGAAACATGGTTTCAACAAGATGGTTGTCCCGCACACAATGTTGGCCTTGTTAGGGAATATCTTGATAATGTATTTCCTAATCGGGTTACACGGGGAACTATTTTATGGCCAGCTCGATCACCCGATCTTGCTCCTAATGACTTCTATTTATGGAGCTATATTAAAAATAAAGTTTACGGGCATGAAAGGGCTAATAATTTGGAAGAACTTCGGATTAAAACTGAAGAAGCTTTTCAAACTATCACCCCTAACATGCTTGGAAACGTTAGAACGGGTTTTTATAATAGGCTCGAATATTGTCTAGCCGAGCAAGGAGGACTTTTCGAACATTTGCTCTAATTTTTTTTTTGACTGGGAGAATCTTTTTGGTTTTTAGAATGTATTATTTTATTTTGAGAACTTGCTTTTATTTTGTTTCTCCTTATTATTTTCATTATAACACGTTGTCAGTGATAAATCTGAGCAGTTGACAATAAAACGCTCTTATTTATCAGTGATAAAAAATAAGAAAATGACGTTATAAAAATTTGCGTATTTATTGACCAAATTCCGGTTTCATTGACTACGCTCCACACAGCATCGTGGTTAGAGGCGTACTAAATACTAAACGCAAGTCACGCAAGTGGTGATCGCAAGCCTGAGTATTGGTTGCTTCACTGATAGGTGTGCGGTGTCCCTGCATGTACGTACACTACAAATTGGACTTCTTCCGGCCTATGTTCGCAGTAGGCTGAAGCGGTCTGTATGTATTTTATTAAGCCTCAGGCTGTACAAGTAGTTCCTTCCTGTAGCCACCGGCTGCGCTCATGTCGCCGTCAAACAATGTTCCCCAAGTATAACACGGTATCGGTCACTCTCGCGTAGCTTTTACTTTCCCTATGTTTTACATGCAAATATGAAAAAACTAGAAAGAGAGGGCAATATGAGTTGCCCACTTCTGGTTGTCAACGGTCAAATGTATAGAGGGCCTCTAGGTGGAACCTAGGACGACGCCGATCGATCCTGCGAGAGACATACAATTATGCCATCTGTGTGCAGGTTTCGTCTACAAGCCAGCAATTATAAATCGCAAAACAACCGATCATATGTACTTTATTTAGAGTTTTCAAATAAAAACGGGATTTTTTCGATAAAAAAAAATTGTGAAAAAAGTTTTTTTTATTTAAGTCAACGGGGGGGGGGGGATTGTGGTTATGATGTAAGTGTACTGAATTTATTTCTCTTGAAGTTGATCACCTTTAAGTAAACCACCGAAATAATTTAAAACCCTTGAAGCATTTCTAAACAATAGTTATCCAACATAACACATTTGCATGAGAAAGACTTCCTCTTTTAACTAAGCTAAACGCTAAAATCAATTAGAGTTACACCATCTCAGATTAGTTTTCAATTAGTTCACAAACCCTAGGTAGGTAATTTAAATTATGTAAATGAATTAGATGCCAATTTGGTTTAATTATATTTAACACCGAAAGGCGACATAATGGAGTTGGTAGTTTTAACAAATTGTTTATTATTTAATTGGTAAGAAAAATAGTTAAATAAACAGGATTTGGAAGGTCACCTAAAATGATGTTAAAGATTGTTAATAGCTATCGACGCCTAAATCTTAACCTTAAAAAGTCTTGCATGAAGGACAAGACTTAATAAAATTATCAATGTTTGTTTAATTTAGTTTTAAGAATATATTTGTAACGAGGTCAGACTCGCTGGAACGTCTGCTGCTGCTGAATCAAAAATTTGTAATTTGGGCTTAAGTCATTGGCGTCCGCTGGGGAGAGAGGGGCTTAGGGGCTCAAGCACCCCCCCCCAGAGCCATTAAATATCATCTAAATACGGTGGCTCCTATCGCCAGCTCACTTCTCATTTTTTCTTCTCAAAAGGGAACAATTTATTAGGGTAGATAATGAAGAATCATCTTTGTTATCAATAAGAACTGGCGTTCCTCAAGGTTCAGCTTTGGGTCCAATATTATTTCTCCTTTACCTGAATGACATAAACTTGCTTTGTTTTAACACCAAGGAAACAAATATAGTGATTTTAAATTCATTTGTGATGATTTAGTTTTAGAAACACAACTTATTGAAGAAAAAATAAACCAACTTAAGTTGAACGAACACGTTGCAATTTTGAACCATAAATTAGCTAGTGGTTGCTTCGCAGTAAGGATAGTGGTGAATGAACTAGGTTTTGACATTGCCAAATTGGTATATTTTTCACTAGTTGAACTACATATCAGATATGCAATATCATTCTTGGGCAACTGCTCGGATGGGTTGTTCGAGTCGGCAATAAGGTATGTGTGTAAGATTGGATATCAGCATCATTGTAAGCCTCTCTTTATCCAACAACAGTTTGCTGCATATTTATTCTTGAGACGGCCTAACGCACAAATACCACTATCAAAATCTAAACAACTCAAGAACTTATCCAACTATATAACAACTACAGATTTGGACACGTATTTCGTAGTCAGTCTTTACCCAAAATTCTTTAATTTTTAAGAGTAGACAGATTTTCAATCATCTACCTGCAAACTTAAGAGAAATTGCCAATTTTGAAAAATTTAGAATTAAGTTAAAAACTTTCCTACTTACCAAAGCCTATTACAAAGTAAATGACTATATTAATGAAGTATTTTTAAATAAATATACCTACCTGTCTTTGTGACATTTTGTAACTTATCTTTTGGCTAAAACCAAAAATTGTAAATTTTTAAAGATAGTTTGTGATTTTGTTGTTTAAAACTTGTGGTTTTTAGTTTAAGTTTGTTGAGTCTAATATTTTACATATTTTTCATAATTAGCTATTCATTTTTTATTTTTATCTAACTTTTATTGGTAGACCATAAAGCTATGCTTTCTCAATGTTTATTTTCAGACAATAAAGTATATTTTAATTTGATTTGGTTTAATCCTAATTAATTAATTAATTAATTAATGATTAAATCCTAACGTTTTCGGTTACCTATATCATTTAATATTTAAAATTTTGAAGACATTGATTGTACAATTATCCAGAATTTATTTTACATATTAGGTGGATTGAAACGGAGCAAGATAGGAAGAGAGGACTTGCATGCAATTTAGTTTAGACACATTATAGAAAGGCAGTATAAATTAGAGCATGGCACAAGTATAATATTGGTTGCCATGGAAACCCCACGATTGTAGGTATGGTTTGAGGTATGGTTGGACCTTTAAAAACTAAAATATTGTTACCTATCGAACTATAACTCGCGGCTCCCCGAAGAAGAAAACGAAGAAAGGAAGATTGACCGAAATGAAGAACATAAAATAGAAAACGAGAATTTAGTGAAGGCGGGATTACCCCTCGGTCCGCCTTTTAATGCCGCAGAGAGGCCATGGGAAAAATGTTTTCTTCGATATGTATAAAGGCAAGCTTTAAAAGATATTCCATTATTTTAACGGTTTTTAAAGACGCAGCTATAATAAATGCATTAAAGATTTTATTTAGGAACAAAGAAACCACCCTCTGGGGCCAAGTCGGCAAGCAAGTTAAACAAGATAGGTCAGAAAAATCGCTTTCTTATCTTCCACAGTTTGAACTTATGAGCTATTGAGGCAAGGACTTGTGTTCGAAGGTGCTGCCAAAGTTCCACTTAAGTCGAACTTTATGATACTAAGTTTTTGTTGCTTATGGGCACAACTGGAAAATTTGTTATATGATTCGGCAATGTTTTGGGAAAAGAACCCTGCCATTTTCTTATGGAAGATGTGTTTGGGTTATTTTTTTATATTTTAATATGTTAGAGAGCGGGACCCAATGAGCAATTTTTCGTTATGGGCACTTCCCTGAATATGTACAGGGTGAGCTAGAAATTAGTTTAAAGTTACTAAAATGGCCGTTTTTTACTAAACCTAACCTTCGTATACGACAAAACTAAAGATAGGAAATAATTAAAAACGCTTTTCGTCGATTTTTACTGTCAATGTCACTTTAGGCAAACAAGGTTAGGATCGACGTCTATTTCCCCCTTAAAGACGTATCTCGCAATATTAGCAAACGTCCCCAGGATGTTCTAGAGCTATCCCGGGGATATTAATAACAGTACCTCCTTGCAATGTTCCGCGGTCGTTCCGGCAACGTTTCTTTGATAATGAAGACTCTAAAGCTGCACTTGGTCTTGGAGTAGTACACAGAATATGGTCTGGATGGTGGTTACATAAGGTGACGTTTTTTGACTATTTTGGTACGTTTTAAGAAAGAACATAACTGACGTAGTTATGTTCTTTGTGTTTCTGTAAATCGTATTAAAATTTCAAATTCAAATTAAAAAGTAGCTTTATTGTGAGAAATTGTAAATTGTAGATTAACATAAACTATCTATAGCTACTTAATTGTTACAGCCAGTAAAGAGCATGATATGTGTACCTAATATTATATGTATATACCTAGAAATTTATTTGTTTCAACAGTAGAAATGCTTTAATTTTCGAGAAGAATCTCACCAATCTCACACTTAAAGTTTGATATGTTTGTTTGAAATATATAAGATAATCTACTTGCATCGCACCATTCTTTAATTAGTGCCAATCATTTTGAACTGCCGATGATAGTCTATCAGTATCGACGTCATGCCATAGCTCTGTCTGATCGTCCGCAAGTGCCGTAAACCCTCAACTGATTGGAAGATACAAGATGTCATTAATAAATATTAAAAATAAGAGAGGTCCTAGAATGGACCCCTGAGGTACGCCAAAGTGTATAGCTTTTTCAGAAAATATATTATCAATGAAAATAACTGACTGTATTCTGTAAGATAAGTAAGAACGCGTCCACTCTAGTTCAAAACCTCGTACCCCATAGCCATGAAACTTTCTTAACACTATTCTGTGATCTTCACAATCGAACGCCTTGGATAGATTACAGAATACTGCCGTAGCCCTTTCCCCAGAGTTAAGTGTGATATATAGGTGCTCCAAAAAGTTAAAAATAGCATCACTAAAACTTTCTTCAGCCTGAAAGCCAAACTGAGAGTTATTAAGAAGGTTATGTTGAGAAAAAAATGATGTTAGTCTAATTTGTACTAGTTTTTCTATTACTCTGGATAAGGAAGGAAGTAATATATATATATATATATATATATATATATATATATATATATATATAGGACGAAATTTGTAAGGACTTTTGTGATCGCCACCTTTATATAAGAGTATAATAAGTGCTTTTTTCAGACACAAAGGAAATTTTTATGTACTAAAAGATTTGTTAATAGCTAAAGCAAGTATACGAAGCGAGATTTTATCCCATCCTGAAGAATTTTTCTTTTTTAGTTTTTTCAAAACATTTTTAATTTCAAAAGCTGAGGTGTAAGATAGAGTAAATGTTTCAGTTACATTTATGTGATTTAAATAATTCCTTGGATCAATATTTGACGTGATTTTATCAGATAGATTTAAAGCTATACTGCTGTAAAAGGAATTTAAGTCGTTAGGTGTAAGATTTGATTCAACTGTGGAAGAGTTTTTACCTCTAAGTTTATTCACTATTTTATTATTGTTATTGGATTGTTCAATTTGGTTGTGAAAGTAAAGTCTTTTAGCCACCTTAACTGCTTTTTTTATATATTTTTCTATAATTTTTAAAGTGAGCAAGAAAGATATCATTATTTCCAAAAACTTTTTAACATCTTGCAAGAGTCTTAAATTTGAGGCTGTTTTTTTTACACCCTTTGTATACCAGGGATTTCTTTTTTTACATTTAATATTTAAAATGGGAAAGGATATATTAAATTTATTTGTAATAAGCAAGTGAAAATGTTCTAAAGAGTCTTCAGTCATACAGATGTTGCTCCAGTCCGTCTGACTACACAGGTACTTGAACTTTCTAAAGTTTTTGTTTGTAAATAATTTACCTCTTTTTCGATTTACATCAACTCACTAGGTAAATGTTGTTTAAAAATAATTCAAATCCATTGATTGGCTATTTCAGATATTGTCCAAACATAAATTCTAATATAAACGCATTCAAAATCCTGCCAAAAAAAAGGCACTAATATTGGGGCGCTTGCCAAACTGCAAACAGAACCTAAACAAATCGGTATGCGCTCGACAAAGGGAACAAAAGGAGACAAAAAAGGGCATTTAAAAGCACGAGGGCCAAAAAGGCTGTAAATTATTTGTGAGTCCAGCTGACCACAAGGTGATTGTCACAACTAGACAGCCCAAAGGTATTGTTGTCACAAGTTTTTATTGTCGCGACAACTTAAGATAAATGGTTTTATTGGTGCACTGATGTGGTGCCGCCTTTTACAGATCTCAACTGCGTTGTGTGTATTGGAAATGCTTCTTCCGGCGTTTGGACGTTATAAAAGTTGTGCTGGCATGAATTCTTGAATGAAGTTGGGGTAATTAATGAAGCAAATGTCACACGCATGCAGAGTGAAAAGATTAAAAGTTTAAACATTGGATTAAGATTGAAGTTTTTATGATATATGATGGAGCCAGTACATCACCTTTAAAGTATTACTAAACAGCAGTAGGTACCTGTACTTGAACACAATTAGGACTAGGGGTACCACTATAAAGCCGAAAAAGTTTCAGTCAGAAACGTTATAAAAGTTGTGTTGGCATGAATTCTTGAATGAAGTTGGGAGAATGTATAGTGAAAAAATCAAAAATTTGAAAATTGATTTTGTATTGATTCTAGATTGAAGTTTTATGATATATATATAGTAGAGTCAATATCTCAACTGAATGAGGACTGAAACAACTTGCAAGAATTTAACAGGACTGGGCCCGTATTCTTGACGGGCGGTGAGGTGAGTAGTCACCCGTGAGTATTTGCCTCTCTCACTTTTTACATGGTTCAGAGCAGGTGCAAAATGAAATCAGTATTGTGTAGTAGCGATCCTAACATCACTCTTCGAATATCTGTGATTTGTTCGTGGCATGGCATTAAGGCATACAAGATCTGGTGTTATCGTAGATAAGAATGAGAATCTGAAAAGACTGCAATACTGCGTTCGCGTACTACTATAAATCTGAAAACGCGGAAAATCGCACTTTTTTTCGTTGGCCCTGACCAAGTTCAATACCTCTTTCTCAAGTAACACATCCTGCAAAAGCGTTAGTACAGCTTCATTTAATCTCTGTCATTTCGGCTGTTAAGATTGTTTTACCACTAAATTAACGCTTAAAATAACTTCTATAGTTATATCATATCTAGCTAATCAACTTTTAAAGGTAAATCTTATACCTAAAAATATGCTAAAACTTAACTAACAAAATATTTTCAATTTTTACTTTTTTTCTTAAAATACAACTGAAAAAAATGCCAAGATGGCAACGGCAGTTATTTGTTGTATCCTAGTGCAATTTTTATTAAAATGCAGCTGCTCTCAATGCTATTTAGCATTTGAGAACAAGCGCCCTCTACCGCTAGGCTGGGACCGTGAGCCCACAGCCAATATTTACTTTTGTTTTAGATTTATTGTTTAAAAAAATGGAAAGATGCTTGGTTGCACGGGCGGGCGAACCTGTTTTATATTATGGCGAAACATAACCTCCCAAAAATTTGTGAAAAAATAATCTTTTTACATAAATATGCTCAAATCTGAGTCTGAAAATCCTTCAAAATTAACTAAATATTCAAGACATTTAATTCTGGATTAAAATTTAAAAAAATATATAAATTTTGTGATTAAAAAGCCCTTATTATCTCAAATTTTTGAAGCGCGTGCAGTTTTACGAGGTATCTTTACAGGTTTCGTCATCAAACGCGCCTTCGCATAAAGATTTGACTCTGTCCACAAAATGCGAATTTTTGACTGAGAGTTTGTTTAACATCACTAATATTTATTTTAGTTGTCTTCCATGTTGTCGGACAATTTTGATTTAATTGCTATTTTTAAATACATTTTTTGCCAGGGAAGTTATATTTTAAACAACATTGCTTTCATGTGCAAAAATGCTGTATTTTTAGCTGCCGTAGACTTTGTCACAGGCAAAAAATATTCCCCAAAATAGAAGAAGACAGCAAAAGCATTATTGTTATCTTTTTTGCTGCGGAAACGTTATCGCAGCTTATTCACAGCACGCTGTGTTACTTGGGTATCCTAGTGCAATTTTTATTAAAATGCAGCTGCTCTTAATTCTTTTTAGCATTTGAGAATAAGCGCCCTCTACCGCTAGGCTGGGACCGTGAGCCCACAGCAATAACGCCAATATTTACTTTTGTTTTAGATTTATTGTTTAAAAAAATGGAAAGATGCTTGGTTGCACGGGCGGGGGAACCTGTTTTATATTATGGCGAAACATAACCTCCCAAAAATTTGTGAAAAAATAATCTTTTTACATAAATATGCTCAAATCTGAGTCTGAAAATCCTTCAAAATTAACCAAATATTCAAGACATTTAATTCTGGATTAAAATTTAAAAAAATATAAAAATTTTGTGATTAAAAAGCCCTTATTATCTCAAATTTTTGAAGCGCGTGCAGTTTCACGAGGTATCTTTACAGGTTTCGTCATCAAACGCGCCTTCGCATAAAGATTTGACTGCGAATTTTTGACTGAGAGTTTGTTAAACATCACTAATATGTATTTTAGTTGTCTTCCATGTTGTCGGACAATTTTGATTTAATTGCTATTTTTAAATACATTTTTTGCCAGGGAAGTTATATTTTAAACAACATTGCTTTCATGTGCAAAAATGCTGTATTTTTAGCTGCCGTAGACTTTGTCACAGGCAAAAAATATTCCCCAAAATAGAAGAAGACAGCAAAAGCATTATTGTTATCTTTTTTGCTGCGGAAACGTTATCGCAGCTTATTCACAGCACGCTGTGTTACTTGGGTATCCTAGTGCAATTTTTATTAAAATGCAGCTGCTCTTAATTCTTTTTAGCATTTGAGAATAAGCGCCCTCTACCGCTAGGCTGGGACCGTGAGCCCACAGCAATAACGCTAAGATTTGCTTTTGTTTTGATTTATTGTTTAAAAAAATGCAAAGATGCTTGGTTGCACGGGCGGGCGGGCGACCATGTTTTATATTATGGCGAAACATAACCTCCCAAAAATTTGTGAAAAAATAATCTTTTTACATAAATATGCTCAAATCTGAGTCTGAAAATCCTTCAAAATTAACTAAATATTCAAGACATTTAATTCTGGATTAAAATTTAAAAAAATATAAAAATTTTGTGATTAAAAAGCCCGTATTATCTAAAATTTTTGAAGCGCGTGCAGTTTCACGAGGTATCTTTACAGGTTTCGTCATCAAACGGGCCTTCGCATAGAGATTTGACTGCGAATTTTTGACTGAGAGTTTGTTAAACATCACTAATATTTATTTTAGTTGTCTTCCATGTTGTCGGACAATTTTGATTTAATTGCTATTTTTAAATACATTTTTTGTCAGGGAAGTTATATTTTAAACAACATTGCTTTCATGTGCAAAAATGCTGTATTTTTAGCTGCCGTAGACGTTGTCACAGGCAAAAAATATTCCCCAAAATAGAAGAAGACAGCAAAAGCATTATTGTTATCTTTTTTGCTGCGGAAACGTTATCGCAGCTTATTCACAGCACGCTGTGTTACTTGGGTATCCTAGTGCAATTTTTATTAAAATGCAGCTGCTCTTAATTCTTTTTAGCATTTGAGAATAAGCGCCCTCTACCGCTAGGCTGGGACCGTGAGCCCACAGCAATAACGCCAATATTTACTTTTGTTTTAGATTTATTGTTTAAAAAAATGGAAAGATGCTTGGTTGCACGGGCGGGCGAACCTGTTTTATATTATGGCGAAACATAACCTCCAAAAAATTTGTGAAAAAATAATCTTTTTACATAAATATGCTCAAATCTGAGTCTGAAAATCCTTCAAAATTAACTAAATATACAAGACATTTAATTCTGGATTAAAATTTAAAAAAATATAAAAATTTTGTGATTAAAAAGCCCTTATTATCTCAAATTTTTGAAGCGCGTGCAGTTTCACGAGGTATCTTTACAGGTTTCGTCATCAAACGCGCCTTCGCATAAAGATTTGACTGCGAATTTTTGACTGAGAGTTTGTTAAACATCACTAATATTTATTTTAGTTGTCTTCCATGTTGTCGGACAATTTTGATTTAATTGCTATTTTTAAATACATTTTTTGCCAGGGAAGTTATATTTTAAACAACATGGCTTTCATGGGCAAAAATGCTGTATTTTTAGCTGCCGTAGACTTTGTCACAGGCAAAAAATATTCCCCAAAATAGAAGAAGACAGCAAAAGCATTATTGTTATCTTTTTTGCTGCGGAAACGTTATCGCAGCTTATTCACAGCACGCTGTATTACTTGGGTATCCTAGTGCAATTTTTATTAAAATGCAGCTGCTCTTAATTCTTTTTAGCATTTGAGAATAAGCGCCCTCTACCGCTAGGCTGGGACCGTGAGGCCACAGCAATAACGCTAAGATTTGCTTTTGTTTTGATTTATTGTTTAAAAAAATGCAAAGATGCTTGGTTGCACGGGCGGGCGGGCGACCATGTTTTATATTATGGTGAAAAATAACCTCCCAAAAATTTGTGAAAAAAAATATCTCTTTTACATAAATATGCTCAAATCTAAGTCTGAAAATCCTTCAAAATTAACTAAATATACAAGACATTTAATTCTGGATTAAAGTTTTAAAAAAATAAAAATTTTGTGATTAAAAAGCCCTTATTATCTAAAATTTTTAAAGCGCGTGCAGTTTCACGAGGTATCTTTACAGGTTTCGTCATCCAACGGGCCTTCGCATAGAGATTTGACTCTGTCCACAAAATGCGAATTTTTGACTGAGAGTTTGTTAAACATCACTAATATTTATTTTAGTTGTCTTCTATGTTGTCGGACAATTTTAAACAACTTTGCTTTCATGTGCAAAAATGCTGTATTTTTAGCTGCCGTAGACGTAGTCACAGGCAAAAAATATTCCCCAAAATAGAAGAAGACAGCAAAAGCATTATTGTTATCTTTTTTGCTGCGGAAACGTTATCGCAGCTTATTCACAGCACGCTGTGTTACTGCATGAAAACGGGTATCCTATCGAACTGACTAATGACACCAATAATAAGCTGTTAGCAATTCCAATATTCTTCCAAAAAGTAGATATATATACTTTGACTTTAATTATATTATTATGCTGTAAGCTTATTGGTTTTAAAAAAACAAAGAAGTAAAACTGACACAAACTAACCTCAAAATACATCAGGAAAATGTCAGAAGCTCAAATCGTGCTCAAAACTCGTTCAAATCGCTTCATGAAAACGTAAAAATGAATCGTATCGAAAACGTATTCAGTTCCACGTGAAAACATAGTACATCTAACCAACGCCATCTTATAGCGCATCATCAGTCTTCTAAATTAATTGCAAGATGGACTCACCACCATAAGCTGCGCCATAGCATTTTTATTTTAATATGCAACGTGTTTATCGTGTTGAAATCTTGTCCTATCAAAATTTTGGCCGTAAAGTGGCGTTGGGATAATCACAGGTTATAACTTTTGCAAAAGAATGACGAGGCTTTCGATAATTGAGTTTATCTGGGTTGAAACCAGTATTTCAACCAGTGCTGTACCGTGGAGTTAGATTCAAAAAGTATCAACATTTTTAAAAAAGGTCGGTAAAAGTTTCATAGAAGTTTTTGCCTTGGTCGCGGTACCTTAGAAAAACTGAGTTAATGAAAGTTTTAGTTGATTGACCCATAAAGGAAGTCGCTTCAAATGGAAGTTAGCATAATCACGCTTATCGAGGGGGGGGGGTTAACCCCAAAACTAGTCAAAAATATAGTACCTTATGCCTTTGTTTTGAACGCGTTAATTATAAGCATACGGATATTGGCCCTGTGTCCCCTGGCACCAGCCGCCGGTGACAAGAGTGATGTATTTGTCAGAGACAACGTAATAACTTACGGAGACTAACAGAAAGATAGGGCCGCGAAGGAACTACGTTCCTGTAGCGCATTGCGGCGGAGAGTGAAAGTAATGCTTGTATTAAGTAAACACTTACCTGGCCCCGTCCATCTCTTCCTATATGATCATGAAAGAAAGACAGAACATTTTTCAATGTCGAAATATATTTCATACAATTTTAATTTAGTACCTGCCGGTTTTTGCCACCGCTTGTCAAAGTCTGTCAAGCCTGGCAAACGTTTTTTTTTTAGATTTAAAAAAGTGAGTTATTTTAATCACTTTTGGTTGGAACTTTTTGTAAAGTCTAAAATGCCATTCAAATCAGGCAACCAAAGCAAGAAGATAATAGTTTAAAATACAACAAAAAAAAAGAGAAATAGGTTAAAAATCTGTAAGAGTTTTTTTTATACTGAGATTTTTTCCAAATTAATAAAAGAAAATAACAAAATAAAATGTTGTTACCTTTAATATTTAATTGATAATGTTTCTCAACTTAGTTATAACCCCCTCCTCCTATTTTAGATTTTTAAAGGGTCCAGGAAACTTTCTGTAAGCTAAAGAAAGTTTTTTAGCTGCATAGAACAGTACAAAGTCGGTTAAGGATTGTATAGTAAAAAGTATGGAAAAACTGCTCCTGTTAAGTTTTTTCATATCTTTTTATTATTAAATAAGTAAGTGTCTGTAAAAATTTAACCAAAAGAATATTTGTATTTATTATGCGTCTGGCTATACAAGTAGTTCCTTCCTGTGCCACTGGCTGCGCGTGTGTTGCCGACAAACAATATTCCCCAAGTATAACACAGTATCGATCACTCTCGCGTAGCTATTACTTTCTCTATGGTATTTGTGAGCCGCTGTCACGTCAGTAACGTTAAAAAAAAAACAAGGAAAAAGTGTAGTGTTTTTTATTGAAGACCAAACCCCATGAACATTTGTACCTTGCCCTCCTCCCCAGCACATTTTTCTCACTGCGCCTGATAATATTCTGGACGAAGGAATCAACCAAGATCTTAAGAAACAAACCCTGAATGAAAAGGTTTATTTCCAATAAAACTAGAATTTTATAGTTTATAGAGTAGTTGACACCTCTAAAAACAAATTAAAGTTTTACAACAGGAATTCTGAAAGGTATTGGGTTTCCCTCAATGACTGGCGCTTAAGGTGATCCCAAACAAATTATTATTATTATTGAATGAACAGGTTAAAGGATATAAAAGATGTAATAAAATAAGTACTGATAACCACCTCATAAACCATTTGAGAAGACAAAATTATGGAAAAGGTGTGGTGAAAGATCATTTTAATTTTTATACCCTTATTGATAAAGGTGATATCCTAGTAACATTTTTATTATTTGCCGGATGTTTGGTAGTTTAAGTAACCATTGATGGTTTTGAATTTTAAATAAGTGACTCTCAAGTAGCACAGATATCACTTTTTGGTTTTTACAGCCAATCAAAGGTTGGAAAAACGGTTTCCCAACTGAAATTTAAAGCAAAATGGCCGGCTTTTTAAAATTTGTGTTTAAAACATTTTAAAACCTCGATTTCAAAACCAATTGACTCTAACATCCAAATGGCCCCCCGGAAAGCTGAATAAAAACCATATAGCCCTTCAGTTGTAACTTTACTTCAAGAAAGATTCTAGAACCAATAAAAAGCATATAATTAGCCAATTGGTTTTGTCTTTTCGGCTAGGGTCGGGTTAGGTCAGTTTCTTGAGACGCCATAACAATTCTCTACATTGTTGAATGTAAATTAGTTGAGGCCTGAGTACTTTTATGTTTTTATGTTATATGTTTATGATTTCTGAAACATAACGTTAAACAAATCATTACCAAAAACTGCAAAAATTGCAATGCACTAAATCATCTTTATATATTCTTAGATCTGGCTAAGGCTTTCGATACGGTCAATCATTGTACTTTGATTGACTGTGCTGAGGGCTTAGGCTTTATAGGTATTGCACTAAATTTGTTAAAATCATATTTACTAGACAGAGAACAACAAAGACAAATCGATGACTCCTTGAGTGACTCTGTAAAGGTCACCTACGGCGTTCCGCAGGGAACGGTGCTAGGACCAATCCTATTTACAGGGTTTACTGGCATCGTTCGCTGATGATACCGTGGGAATTTTTGACGGCCATACGTGAAGAGAACCCAAGGAAAAAGCAGATAAAGTTCTTACAATAATGAAACATTGATTGACAAAATGTCGCTTATTGTTAACATTGACAAAACAAAGGACATAGCGTTCATTAGCACAAAACGTAAAAGACCACACTTTAATTCACTTAAAATTAAAAACAACAGCCATGACACTAGAAAGCAGAATATTTTTGAAATCAAAGAAGTGCGATCAATTCCTTGGCATAGAAATAGGTCAGTGTTTGAAATAGAATCACCACATTACGAAATTAATTAAAAAAACAAGGTTCATTCTGTTCAAATTTAATAAGTTAAAAAGGATTTTAGGACCACCACAACTAAAAATGATTTATTACTCATTAGTACAATCACACATTCAATATGGTATTATAGCATGGGGGATGCATACAATATTCACCTTAAACCTCTCGAAAGTATCCAGAAAAGTTTTACTAAAATCATGCTCGGGGGAGACTTTAGGTATCCAAGCAATTTTTTATTTCAGGAAAGCATGTTGTTTGATATAAAAACACTTTACGTATTCAAGACATCTCTATTTCAATTGAAACATAGACATACTCTCCAGCCAATAACTCACCGATACGATACAAGACATAAAAAATTTGCAGTTACTAAAATCAATAAAGTCAAAAAGAACCACATTCAACAATTTTCATAGCCCCACATATTTATCAACAGATCCCAACAGAAATAAAAAGTATGAACTCACTTAGATCATTTAAAATACAACTTAAAAATTCGTTTAAAAGTAAGCCAAGAAAAAAAATCCACAAATTAATAACTCTTCTTTACAAAATTTAAAACTCTCACTTACATTTTACATGATCAAAATAAAAATAGTTTTTGTTAACGCCCATCTGACCTAGCTTAAGTTAGGTTTAAGTATTATTAGTATTTATTTAGAGTCCCATAGTGGGATATATTGAGAATTATTTTATTTATTTTATTAACACAATTGTCTGGTTACGTACAAGTGCAACTTCTGTGGGTTGCTTTTTTTTTCTTTCCCTTAATAAGAAAATCTCTTATGGTATATGTATTATCAAAAATTTTTGGGAAAGAAATGTAATATACTACTACTATTATACTACTATACTACTATATCATCCATTTTTTTTATTTGAAAAACTATTTGGTTTATTCTTTGACACATAGTTGGAAAAAGGTTCTTAAAACCGTCCTGACCAAGGGCGGATCCAGGGGGCCTTGGCGGGCGGTTCACATCTTTTTTTTTAATATCTAAATAACAAAAATACTTTAACTTGGACATCATATCTAGTCACTTCCCAAAATTTTATGTGAAATTCACAACATACGTTCAACCCATTCAACATTCATAACCCAAAAGGTTTGGCCAACCGATTAACAGCAACTTGGGATACTTTGGCTATTTTTGACAGTAAAACTGAAACTAATTAAAAACGGTTTACTGATCTTGTAAACTTGGGCAAAAATGATTATATAGCCATTACTTTATATCAAAAAGATACAATAAAAACGAGAGATATGACTATTTCAGGCAGGAGCCCGCCTCTCCGAATCGTTTATAAACTCTTGTTTTATATTCGGTTTTGATTGAATATGTATCGTACCGGTTCTGACAAACGCATGATCATCAAATAAACGACCCAGCCATGCAGACATTACCAATGAGTTATAACTGGCTGATTTAGTGACGAGCCACTGACAAAGACTTGAAAAATGGCTGGTTTTATGGCTAATAAAGATGAAATATATCTAGAAGCAGTCATTGCTGCGTCTTCTTCATTTTTAGCGATTTCTAAATCAGTGGCTATAAGTTTTCTCCTGTAGAATCAAATTGTATTTATTTATTGGTATTGCGAGACAAGTGCGGGAAGGGGGGGCGCCGAAACATGGTTTTTAAACCTCTTGTTTTTAATATAAATACCTCTGTGGGTCTATTCTTGAATCGAGAGAAAATTTGCTCCCAGGGAGTAAATTCTCTCGCTACTATGCATCCCATTGGTTCAAATCTCTCACTTTTGCCCGATATTGATCGAAAGTAATTCTCTTAGTAAAGACCAATAGCTACTCTTAAGTATCAACAGATAACTCACTTAAAGTTACCTTAAATTAATAAAATTCATATTGGTACATACATACAAACAAAAAAGTAATAAGTAAGTATATTTAATACATATTTAAAATAGCTATGTTAAATTTGTTTAAACTTATATGACTGAAAACTATTGAATACAATATACTATACAGTCTCTCCCAAAAGAGAATATCGGATTTTTTGGGAGAACTATGGGTGTTTAAAAAAAAACTTATATAGGATTATTGTAGGAAAAAAAGCGTCTTCGAATGTATACTCTTTTATACAGGGGGCCCCAACAATAAAATTTGACACAAACTTACTTTTTTGAAAGTTGGACACCCTGTATATTATCTCATTTTTTGAATCCTTAAAAAATAGGCTTTTGAAAAATACCAAAATTAGACTTAAAGTTACAAAAATGGCCGCTTTTTACTAAGCCTAACCTTCATTTATGACAAAACTAAAGATAGGATAATAATGGTTTCTGCAGATCTGATTCAACACATAACGACCTATATTTTAGATATTAGTACTAATGTCCGCATCGGTACCCAAAAAAAATATGCTTCAGTTATCTGCACACAGTTACTAAAATCATGTTTTTGGTGAAGGTATAAAAAAACATCTTTTTTTTCGCTGCTCCTACAAGCGTCAAATGTGCTTCTAAAATAAGGGATTTTGAGCAATTTCAGGCGGATTTTTTGGCTTATTAATATCAAAAATGTAGCTCGTTATGTGTTGAATCAGATCTGCAGAAATCAGTATTATCCTATCTTTAGTTTTGTGGCAAATGAAGGAAGTTTAGTAAAAAACGGCCATTTTTGTAACTTTAATCTAATTTCTATCTCACCCTGTACATATTGGGGAAAGTGCCTATGACGAAAATTGTTTATTGGGATCCCCTATATAACATATTAAAATATAAAAAAAAATTAACCAAAACACATCCTACATAAGAAAGTCCATAAGAAAGTCCAATTTAAAAAAAGATACGTTTGTGTCATATTTTATTTATATAAAATGAACTTACATGGGGTTTTTTGAAAAAATCCATAGTTCTATAAAAAAATCCATTATGCCAGACTTTTTTGGGATAAACTGTATATACAACGAGAAAATTAACTGTTACTGTTAATTTTCCACGTTTGATCGGTAATTTTTTCGTCTTACATCCATGTCAACTTAACGCAGGCTTATTTTTATCGAGTAGAGAGCTCATAACGCAAATTAAGGGGTGCGGTTACATAAATCCTCTGCGGGTAATAACGTTTTTGACGGCTCGCTTCATATTTTCAATTTATTCATTAATTTATGGTTCTTTTCGCGGGCAAACGGCGCGAGTAAGATGAAGGGCGAAGTTACGACGTGCGCTGCAATAAAGCCGGATTAACTCCAATAAGGCGAGCAGCAACGTCCAAACCGAGTAGCATTTTTGGTCAGAACTTGGATTTTTTTTTCAAGAGTATCAAGGGTAAATCTTGCATAAGACGCCCGAACTACTTTCCTGCCAGTCATTACTCCTCTACCAGGAGAGCCCGTGTAGTGTCGGATTCCTACCGACTAAAACCCCTCGATTGTGGCTCCAACCTGCCAGGTGGCAAGCCACAGTCACTGCACTGCAGCCATTACTGGCTTATTGTGCACCCCCTTGGTTCCTAGGCTAACCACTCCATTAATTTTATCCCCTGCACAAGTTTGTACAGGTTCTTAATGGAATAGTCCCCAGTCAATATTGGGTCTAGTTTAACTACCCCAAATATTAGATGCCTTTTGCGATCCAGTGCCTCGCATTGGAATATTACATGCTCTACTGTTTCTGGTTCCTGATTGCATAGTCTGCAGCTCAGGCCTCCGTGATACAGGCCCATGTCGTTTAGGTGAACTTTAACCGCCATATGGCCGGTCATAATTCCTATTATAGTTCTCACTTGCATCCTACTATACTTTAGCAGGTCTTTGGTGAGCTTGGCATTTAGGCCTTTGATAAAGGCTCTGCTGTGTCTTAGCCTCTGTCTTCCTAGCCAGTGGCTTTCATATTTTTCCCTTATCCAGAGTTTGACCTGGGACCTTATTGTACACTTTGGTACCCCCAGGGCTGGCTCTGGTCCGATGTATTTTTTTGACGATCCTTGTCTTGCAAGTTCGTCAGCTTTTTCACTGCCTTGTCCCGGCACCCATACTAATTTTATTTTATTTTGTTCCGCCAGTTATAGTAGTTCATCAATGCATTCCCACACTAGCTTTGAGGTTACCTTCGGGCACATAAGCGCTCTAAGGGCTGCCTAGCTATCTGAGTATATAGATATGGTCTGACCGAAGTAACCCAATCTATTATTCTCTCTTGCACATTCTCGGATGGCAAAGATTCCTGTTTGGAATACTGTCGGGTACGATCCCTGTGAGAAATACAGTTTTCTCCTAGGTCTTTCCCCGAATATTCCTGCCCCACTGCCTTCGTCAGTTTTTGATCCGTCTGTATACCAGATCAGTCCTTCCTGTGGCAGCGGGTTGTTTTGTCCTGACCACGCTACTCTATCCTGTATAGAGTTGGTTCATACAGGTACTTGGATGACATCTGGTCTGATCTCATTCTTATCTGGGGGTTCATAGTTTTTTAAAGACGATAAAGTCCGATCTTTGCCTCTCCCTGTATCACCAAGTGAAGTGGGGGAAGGTCTAAGAGCACCTCCATCGAAGTTGTGATGATGGAAATAAGTTAAAAAAACTCGAAAAAAATCGATGACCGGTAACCCTTGGTTTAGAAATTTAGATTTTTATGGACAAGCGTCCATATACAGGGTGTTCCAAATTCGATGCTCACCATGGGGATCTCCTAAACGGTAGAAGATACGAAAAGGTTTAAATTAGGGCAAAGTTGCGCAATTTGGCGCTTTGCTCAAAACCAAAAAAAAAGTTTACAAATTCCGGATAGTTCCGGAGATAGGCGAAAAACACCGAAATCTTTATGTTTAGTTTTTATTTTTCGGCGCCCTTATTCTCAAAGCTGTCAAAAAACGCTTAAAACTTTCTACAGGCACTTTTTTAAAATCTACCTAATGAGAGGTCCGCTTTCGAGATTTGACATTTCAGTGTGACAGGAGGACTGTCAAGTTCATTTTTTCTTATGGACACATGCTTTTTTCTCCTGCCGTTTGGTTCATAAAGGATGACAGATATTTTCCAACCTCATTTTGACAAGTACCTGATGTTTTGAGTTATTTGACCATCATCCGCTCAAATTCAAAGAATAAAAAACAAAGAAAAAAACCTATTTTTTGTTACTACGTAGTTTGCACCTGAAGACGATCAGAGATTGTACTGATCGAAACGTCGTGTATAAATAAAATATACACAATGGAAGTCCGAAACACAGAGTTAATTTCAAACACATCATTGTCTCAAACTTTCAAACAGACTTTGTTTTTGTTAAAGATACATTTTATCATTGCATTTTTTCGTCTATGGTACATTCCTACGAAGAGTGAAATTTACCTTTACAATTTGAGTTTATTATATGTTAAAAATTATTATTGTAAAGACATTTCGGAGACCCTCAAAACAAGGTATCACTCGACGCACTTGCTTTATTCCAAATTTAGGGCTAAATACGTGAATCTTGGGTGCGAAGTTTTAAAATGAACACCCTGTATATACAAATTAAATAATTAAATAGTTTTACACATTTAAGCCGGGTTTACTCAGGTGATTAAGCACAAGCACTGTTTTTGTAATAGGCATAAATTTTGTAATTACAATAATTTTTAAAACATTGGTTTACCCAGCATCATAAATTTAGTTATAATTTTTGATAGACGCTAAAAAACAGAAGAAATCCAAATTAACCTAACTTTTGTGTTTTGATTTTTGTTTATTTTGGTTTTGAGTATTTATTTTGTAAAAATGATGCATTTATCTGGCCTCGATTATGAAGATCATACAGTCATTTTAGTTTAACAGCTGTTTATTTGACATTTCGGCTACAAGTAAAAAAAGGAGAAATATGATCATGCGCAGATTCAAACATGTAATAGTTTTTGTAATAAAGTTAAAAGTTTCCAACTTTATTTTAAATCAAGCGACTGTTACTATGCTTATTATTACATTATTACTAATCAAAATCTTAATCAAAAATTTGTCCTTAATCACCTGGGTAAACCCAGCTTTAAAAAAAATCAAAATATAAAAAATAACCAACAGGATCTTTTTGGCAGTTAAACTGTTTTCGAATTAATGTACAGAAATAGTCTATCTGTAGAGATTATATATAGATTTTTGACTAGTTTACAAGTTTCATAAAACGTTTAATTAATTGCAGGTTAAATCAAAATTGCGCATGATCGTTTACACAAAATTGAAAACGCTTAAGAGTTAGCTATTCGCAATAAATGCGCAATACATAGAGTCGACTTTATTACATTGAACATCCGCTTTAAACTCAAAGCACCACATCCTCAATAAGATATCAATGATTGGTCAAACCACCAATAGCCGGCATAATAAAAATATTAGTCGGATATCACCTTTGTCATTAAGGTACAAACATTTAAATTATATTCCTTCCCTTAAATGGTTTATGATGTGGTTAATTATCACTATTTATTTTATTATATTTCTTTCATATCCTGTAACCTGTTCTTTCAATATAATAATAATTTCTTTGGGATCACCTTAAGCGCCAGCCATTGAGGAAGCCCCATACCTTTTACAATTCCTGTTGTAAAACTTTACTTGTTTTTAGAGGTGTCAACAGGTATAAACTATAAAATTGTAGTTTTATTGGAAATACACCTTTTCATTCATGCTTTTCTCAGATCTCGGTTGGTGCCTTCGTCTAGTACACGATCGGAAGTGTACCCAATTGAGTGTACCCAGAAAAATGTCTTAAGGAGAGGTCGATTTTTGACAAACATTTTTTCTTTGAGTTTTTTTAACATACCTTACATAGTTCTTATTGAAATTCATTTATAGAATTTATTTCTTCGTTTCTCTGAAATCCTTCCATCCAGTCAATAACTCGTTTTTCCTGCTGTGCTTTCCTACTTTTTTGCTTTAAATGATCACAATTTTTATGAAATAAAGCCTGTGTCCTACCCAGGAACGCAAGGAATCCAGTAATAAAACTGTTGGAACAAATAGACAACAATTTAAAAAGAATGTTTAATGTACAAAAATAGTCTATCTAAAGAGATTATGTATAAATTTTTGCCTAGTTTACAAGGTCCGTAAAACGTTTTCAATTAATTGCAAAAGCAAATGCGCATTTTGTTCGCCGTTTATACAAAATTGAAAACGCTTAATAATCAGCTGTTTCCTGGGATACGTTCATATTAAAACGCCGAACGTTGGGTTAATGTGAACAAACTGGATGAACTAACACCAAGATAACCTAAAAAATTAATTTTATTTTTTTGAGAATTTTTTTTTAGTGCAGTGATTTTGGTTAGGTTTAACTGTTTATAAACCTAATGCGCAAGTCGACACAACCACCTCCTAGAGAAGGACGTAAAAGGCGTTTGATCTGAACGCTTTGGAGCGTGCCCGACGACATTCGACGCTTTAAGTGAACACACCCCAGTGTTTGCACAACTGTCAAAAATAGAGTCGACTTGATTAAAGTCGTTTTTTGGCGTAGAACACGGTGCTTGCGTGATTTCGAAACGTGACGTCACCGGTTCAACCCCAACGTCATGGGTTCTTGCTATCGCCAAAATGCACTTCCCAGTGACAGTTTTACAAAACCTAACCTAGCTTATTGCTATGGAATATTTTTTAGCGTTTTGCTTTTTTTTAAAGTTTAAGTTACTTGCGTGAATTTGTCGGATCCAACTCAATGTTTGATTTATTTGCGGTTGATGATAGACCGGAAATGGCAGTGTCAGACTCCATCATTTTATTATCGAAAAAACACAAAAAAACAGCCGGTGCTCCAAAACCTGACACTACCTGCGTATTTTGACAAATGACTACTCCCGCCATATTGGAATCGTGATTGAAGGAATTTTGAAACAGTCCGCACGGTAAAAAATTTTGTCTACAATGGAAACACGTTCTTTTGTTGAACAAATTGTTTTACCTTAAAACAATTTGTTTTGAACTAAAATATTTTATTTTAGTTCAACGCAGTGTTTAATCTTGAAATGTAACTTTATTTTCTTCTTTCAATGTTTTGTTTCGATACACCCCATTTTGCAACAAAACAAATTGTCTTCATATAAGTAATTCAGAATTCTTGCTTTATTTTATTCAAAATAAAATAAAAATTAGTTTCTATCCAAGCTACGACGCTCTGTCTTCTTCTAAGAAAAATTAAATTTTGAAAGTTGAGTTTTCACCCAAAACAACCCAGTAAAAATTATCTCTAACGGAAACAAAAAATATGACAACCTGAGGCATTTGTCTTGAAGTGAGAAAATAAAGTTCCTATTGTCTTGAATCGATACATCTTCCCGAAATTTGTCTTAACGATTTTTGACCCTCGCTTAGTTATTAATGTAATGTGAAACGAGTAAGTGTATCGGAATGTTGATTTGATCTATAGAAATATGCAAAATATACGTGAACTTTTGGAAGAATGGGATATGCCCCATGAAGTAATCAAAAATTTTACGACTTTTGTGTTTTACTTTCGAGAATAGGGGTCTTCTGCAGAGGACTACATATCTCAAAAATTACCCAAGGGTCCACTTAGTATGCATGCCAAGTTTCATTGCTTAATCATTTTTTGCAAGGTTTTTTTCAGAATTTTAGAATGTAACACTATGTTTCTTAAAGATGTTCGCGTTCGCAGTATTTTTAAGTGTGGTTGTTGTTATTGTGTTATGTTTCCGATAGAATAAAAATAAATATTTTTTTTATTTTCATACTTAGGATTGCATTTGTTTCAGCTTTTAATCCTCTTATCAAATCACCTTGATCTTTTTCAAATTATTCTACCTACTTTTTAAAATCGTCATATATTTGACAACAAAATTTATTAAAGGATAGGTGTTATCTACACCTATTTTATAAATTGAGTTTTGTTTTTTAGAAAAAAAGAGGTTGATTTCATAGATAAAATTCGTTATTCATTTTATATAAGAACTAAGGACATTGGTCAGTACGCATTAAGCTCCTAATCGATTTCGAATTAACTAACAATAGCATATTTTATACCAAGGGATAAAAAGCCACTTTTATCACGAGGTTTATTATTATTATGATACTCTACTAAAATGATTAACTAACTTTTTATCCCTGATAGGTAACTTTTCATTCCGATCCCTAGGGATAAAAAGTACAAGTTTTATCTTTAAAATGCGAAAAAGACATAATAGTGACAAATATTTCTTTAACAAAATAAGCTAAGGCATTGAGAACCGAATATACCACTGAAATTAGCGTTTTCTCTTCTAGAAAATGAGCTCAATTTGTAAAAAGAACCCCGCCAATTTCTTATGTAGCGCGGGCACCGGGTAATTTTTTTCAAATTTTAATATGTTATAGGAAAGGGTCAGACAAATATTTTTTTTATCATTGCCACCCCTCCGAATGGGTACAGAGTGAGCCAGAAAATAAGGTAAAATTGACTATTTTTTAACTCACGAATATAACAAGGATTTAGTGAGGTACAAAATAGTCAATTTTACCTTATTTTCTGGCTCTATTGGGAGGGTGAAAATAATAAAAAAACATTTGTCTCACCCTTTCCTATTAAAATTAAAACATAATAAAATTTCAACAAATTTAACGGGTGCCCTCGCTACATAAGAAATTGGCGGCATTCTTTTAAATTTAAGGAAAAAATTATTTTAGAAGAAAATAATACAAATCTCCGGTTGTTTTGATGTCAAAGAAAGATTTGTCTTGAAACAAAATATTGCATTTGTAGGTTTGTCATTTTACTTGAAAAAAGGATATCGTCTTGAAAGAAATCTATAAATATTTTCATTATTCTATTTTAAGTCAAGAAAATTATTTGTCTTGGATGGAGAATCAAAAGTGTATTGTTTTGAATAAGCAAATATTTTAATTCTAGAGGAAAAGGTGCCTTAGATTAAAACAGTTCCATTTTTATAAAAAAAGCAATTTCCGTTTCTCATTAAAACAGAGAAGCAAGATATATTTTGTTTTAAATCAAGACAATATTCTCTTGGTGAATAGGAAAGCACAAATTGTTTTATATCAAAGCAATTTTCTTTGACCTAAGACAAAATTTTTTACCGTGCGAGGAGCGGTTTTGAGATTCTTTGAAATGTGTTGAACCGTGACGTCACCAATTCAACGCCAAAATGATATTTCTTGTATGATTTCAAAATGGTTTCGAAATCTTCTCACCCCAAATAAGGACTTAAATTTAATATCCATCCAAAATTCAAAAAAGGCGACAATTCTTTAAAATTCCAAAAAATCATCAATGGTGACTCACTCGAACTACTAATATCCGGAATAATAAAAATATTACTCGGATATACCTTTATCGATAAAGGTATAAACACTAAAATTATCTTGCACCACCCCACCTTATTTTTCTCATTCATAATTTTGTCTTCCCTAAATGGTTTATGATGTGGCTATCACTACTTATTTCATTGTACCTTTTATATCCTTTAACCTGTTTCTTCAATAATGATAATTTTCCAATGATCACGTTGTGGAAAACCCAACCTATATTACAATTACTGTTGTAAAAATTTCCTTGTTTTAGAGGTGTCATCAACTACCGGGTGGGCTATAAAAAACCTGACAAAATGTTTTCCGTTATAACTTTTAAACCATACCACCGATTTTAATGCAAAAAACTGTTCTTTACAGGGAATGAGCAAGACTTTGATTAGAAACATTTTATTTTTCGCCATCTTCAAATCTAAGATGGCGGACAGAAGCAAACTTTACCCTTCAAAGAGCCTGGTTTATTCTTATGTTACGGACATTTTTTGGACTTCTTATGAAGTCGTAAAAAAGCTTTATTTCTGCCACGCAGAACTAGGTGCGAATCATGGAAAACAGTGATGGAAACAAATATTATTTTTTTAAGAACCACTAAAACGGTTTTAATGATTTATACCTCGTTGTGCATGGCTAAAGCAGAGCTTTTCTACGAATAAAAAAAAATTAAAAGTTTTCAGAAAATATGAATAAACGAGCCTTTTTAAAGAGACAAGTTTAATTTTGTCCGTCCTCTTCGATTTCAAGATGGCGACAAATTTCAAGAGCAGTAGTTAAAGAACAATCGATTTCGCCATGAGACTTTATTTCATCAAAATCGGTTTAGTAATAATGAATTTATGAGAAAATTTATGCAGACAGAATTGAGACGGCAATCGAATGATCCGTAAATCACTGAAAGAATAATTTTTTTGGAACCACTTAACCGATTTTAATGATTCGCGCCTCGTTCTACGTAGCTGAAACAAAGCTTTTTTACGACTTCATAAAAAAATTCAAAAAATTTCTGTAACATAAAAACATGAAGGGTAAAGTTTATTGCACTAAAATCGGTGGGATGGTTTAAAAGTTTAAAAAATAAAAATAAAAACATTTAAACAAACGAGACTCGTTCTACATTTTACAATTAAAAACAAAATAATTTATTTAAATGTTTTTTATTTTTGTTTTTAAACTTTTGTAATGTTCTTTAAACGTTAATCTCTACCGTGACGTTTTATATACCAGGTCTGAAGATGCCTAATAGGCGTCTAGATTTTGAATAAATTTTGTATTTTGAGACTTTATTGCTTGAGTTTTTTAAGTCCCAAATTGAGTTGCAAGATTTGACCCGAAAATACAAACATATATACATAGAGGTGAAGTTCGTAAAAAAAAGATTTGTCAAAAAGTGACATTTAATTGTTTGAATAGGCTAAAATGTGTTGTCAACAGCTATTTTTTGATACCAGAATCATAATTCTGTTCCATCTCCCATCAAACATGGTCAAAATGTATAATGGATCACCCTGTACATAAGTATGTTTTAAATATTTATACCTTTTAAAACCCTTGGATATATGGCAATAAGTTAAGGTCGGTTTTACGACTTGTACATTGATATTCATTAAAGCGACAAAACTGCCTTTTCAATTTGAAATTTCTTAATACATTTTTAATGTGTGAAAGAACGTTCTAAAATTGAGGAAGTTTTCAATTGTTTGGATTCTAACAGTATTTTTTACCAGTATCGTCCAAAAAATGTTTTTCGTATTTTATGTATCCTACAAAAATATTTCATTAAATAAACAAAAAATAGTAGTTTTCACAACTAGTGGCTAAAATAGTGCTTTTTACAAGCGTCGCTGCGCTCGTTATTTAAAAACGCGAGTAAAAAAAGCACAGTTTAGCTGCGAGTTGTTAACAATAGTATTTTAATACCTTTATCAAAAAATCCAAGAAAAACAGGAAAAGACTTTTAAAACTCTCGAACGAAGAGCACTTCTCACAACACACCATCTTTACACTAGAAATCAACGCGGTTGGTAAATGAAATAACTGTTAATTTTTAATTTTAATCTTTGACAGTTTGATATTTTGTCGAAGTTTTTAAATCATTTTTTCGTAAATACAGGCGGAAATGGCTTCATTTTTAGACAAGAATAATGAGATTTTTCCAATATTACTATTTTCCGCTATTTCTCTTTAATATCGGGTAAAAACGGACAGAAATCCTTTTTTTGCACCCGTGATCAAAAAAAAAAATTTTTTTTGCATCGGTAACCAAAAAAAATTGTTTTACTACGACCACATATGAAAATGATAGATTTCACACGATTTGCATCCTTAGAAAACGTTAAATTTCACCCGCGTGTAGAAATTTTTCTGCACATGTGTTGAAAAGTGTACGATGGCAAGTGCGGAAAAGCACTTTTCAACACATGTGCGGAAAAGCAGTATTTTCGTGCAAAATTAAAGACAAATTTTTACAAAAATTACTAAGATTTATCAGTAGGGATATTTTGAACACTTAAAATTTTGACAACTTTGACAGCCGCTGTGTTAGTATTTAACAACCACTACCACTACCACTCATCGATTTTACCAGAGTTTTTGGGACACATTAAAAACTATCACTTGTAAAAAAATAAGAAAAAATAAAATATTTGGCTTAATTTTACAAAAATAAGTATTTTATATGTTGCAACCTGATAATATTTTATTATTTTTAAAATTATTTACGCCAAAATTCTCTAAAACTAACCAGAAAAATAACAACAACCACAACGAAATGGATTCGTAGCTTACGGCAGTGGTAGTGGTTAATTACCACTACGGAATGACGTTTAGCTATTGCGCAGGCGCAGTAATTACCACAACCACTAGGAAGTGTCGAATAAGCGTTCCAAAATATCCCTAGTGTTCGTGGAAAAAATAGGATACACCACTTGATAGAAACTATCTTTTCACTCGCGTGTTGTTTTACTCGGCTAGCGCCTCGTTCACAACATTCAGGCTCGTGTGAAACTTGTCACTTTCTACTCTTGCTATGTAATACACTATTTTAAGTATTAAAAAAAATAGGGTTAGGATGTTACCTACAACTTGAAAATTACTAGGTAATCGAACAAAAATAAATGTCAGATGGATGTCATATATCCAATGTTAATTAGCTGGACGCATATTCTTGAATATCCGGGAGGAGAACTTTGCGAGAAGTGAGTAAAAGTTTCCGTGTTACATAACCTAACATTCGGTAACTTATTGTTTATTTTGCAACATTTTTTCATGGCTTAAGTATTTTAATTTTTCATGTTCAAGAGTAGGACTAGGGGTATGTGATCAATAACTCCCTGAAGCGTTCCCCTCCCGGACATTTTACCGAGATCGCAAAAATTAGATGAGAACAAAAATCGTCCACACTTACATCGGTCAAAGCTTTCTTTAAGTTTCCACAGATACTAAAATCATAAGAAAATATACACAGAACACAAAGTTTTTGTATCGCATGCCATATTTTACCGGAAGAATACTTCACACACTGTTGTGACAAGTCAAAGTTGGCCGCAACATTTTTGAACATTATTTAGTCCCAAGGGTGGGCACTATATATAAGACGGTAAGGTACTGTGTACCTGGGGCGTAAGGGCAAACATTTGACTTGTGTACACATTTTTAAATATATTGCTTTTAAATGAATAGGTTCAAAAAGGTGCCGCGAAACAGTGGGTCCCTTTTCGATGGGCCGTAGGGCCAGCAACTCGAACATACATTAAATATATTTCGGAATACAATGCCCAGGTTAATGGTTTTTGGGAAGGAATGGCTATTAGAAGTTTTCTAGCCAGTTAGTTAGCTAATATCAATTATTGATATTTTAGTACAGTGTGATTCATGATATTTTCCATTCCCCCCTTATTATTAGAGCTGGAAAAAGTTTTATGTACGGAAGTTGCATAACTTTTTGTAAACTTACGAATGACGTTCTAAAAAATTAGCAGCTGTTACCGCAACCGTTAAATTTTTAAATTAACTTTTTTATTATATTTACTTATTTACCCTGTATATTTTTCCAATTTGGAAAGGCCTTTTTTTTCTGATTCCAAAAATACATAATATATTGGATCGAGAACCATCCAGTAAATGGGAAAATACTTTCTTGTAAGAATAATGTCTTTACATACATACATACGTTATTTTCCAATCAAAGTTTATAAAGATTTAATTGACGTCAACTGTCAGCGAGAATTTTCGATCTGACATTCGGTAATTTTGTTTGTCCCTAAAACGACAGTTCGTCACAGTTGAGCCATGCTGATATTGTTATTAAAATTTCACAAAACTTTTTTTTCACACTTCTTTATCTATAATTTTAGGGACAAACGCATCACTTTTATGAACGTATCAATTCAAAATGTTTGTCCATATTTCGAACCTTGTCTAGCCAAAAATAACAATACAATTTGTTATAACATGTCAAACTAGGTTTTAGTTTTTTTAAAAAATAACTCTTTCGCCAAAATTTCTGTCAGAAAAAACCTAATCTAAAAACTTCAAATAAAAATGGAACGAATTATAGTTTACGTGGTTCTTTGTTCAATTCGTTTCGGTTAATATAACTGCACTAAACAAATCAAAACACTATCGGTGGGATTTACTAAAAGGATTTAGTCTATTTTAGGACAGTCCTAAGTTTTAGAGGAATTTTTGGTTTTAAGCTTTTTAAGCCAATCCTCCTTGAGTTTTGGACATAGTTTGATTTATAAGAAAAATTTTAATAAATTTGTTTATTGAACAATCATCAACACAATCTTTTGTTGGATTTAAGAAGAAATTTTCAATTTAGAAGAATAGATAATTAAAAATTTTAAACCCACGCGGAGTTTAAATAGTAAACGCTCTGTAGAACAAATTAAAATTGGGGTTATATGTCCTTCTAATTAAAACTTACCCTTATTAATTCATTTTTCCAATTAAAACTTGATGTCACACAACGAATAATAAAATAAGGAGTAGATTAATTTGTGTTTTTATTTATGAAATGTATTAACAAACTTAAATGCAAGTTTTGTTTACATTTCTGTCACTGTAGAAATTACAGTTTCAAAATATTAGCTGCGTTCAAATCACAAACAGCGAGTTCGAATCTTTTACCTCTGCTTGTACCTTGGCTTGCACCAACCTCTACTGATGAAAGCTACAGCTTGAGTGGGCTTTGAGTAAGGAAAGTTTTCCTGACTGAGCTTTTAGATAATCTCAATGTTTTAATGTCAGTTTTTAAATAAATTAATATAGTTTTTGTTTTCGTGTTTGGTATATTTTTCGTGCATAATCATTGACCTTTACTTATGTTTGTTTTGCCTCGTAGTGCCCCCATGAACATATTTTTTGTGCTGAAAACGGGTTCAAAGTATGGCGTTTTTCTGGACAAAATTGGAGGTGTCTTATTGGTTAATGAAGAACTTGGGATATTCAATAAAGTAAATTAATTCTTTTAAAAACCGCTAATTAAGTAAATTATAAACGAACTTATTACCAATTGCCACAAAACAATTCTTTCTGGGGGCTATAAATTTAAGCCCCTCCCCAGAGGTGGTCTAAAAAATAACCAACTTTATAACCTCAAACACAGATAATGAAGCTATTATGGGCCCAATTTTTGGCGTATTCACCATTTGGCATTTTGAAACCTGTCAAAAAAAATAGTTTAAGGGCATTTTCTCCTAAAATATGGTATATTTTGAGAAAAAAAAGCAGTGTTTCAGTGGTGTTTTCCAATAACCATACAAAATAATCAATAACTTTTTGTCTTTTCTGTATGGGTAAGTTTTTTTTGAAAATTGGTTTTAAAATTTAGTACCCCCCACATTTGTAAATATTTAGACCTGTGGGGGATAGAATTTTAGATTTTAGTAAATCCCACTATATAATTTTAGCAAAAACACGCAAAAGGGTGAAAACACCACACTTTGAATAATAGTAGTTTTTTGTTTGGTGCAAAAAATCTAAAAGAAATTATCGGTTTTAGTATCCTTTGGCCTACAATCGCGGCAGTATTGACACTAAACTGACACAAAATCTATTTTTTACCGGTCAATTTGGTTATGGTTCAACTAAAAGACAACAAACGTTTTTGCTGCGATTGTTGGCATAGCGCTTCCCGTAAAAGTCGAAGTAAAACTGGAATGTCATCATCCTGTAAAAAAGTATATTGATTTGTTACTTAAACCACCTAACAGAATATAAACTATACTGGCTATTACCCAAGGAGCATTTTTCTGACTTCCGACTAATTACAACCCAACATGACGTCGGTTTTTGGCCCAAATTTAGGTCGGCAGTTGGTTTGTCCATCAAACAACGTATTTTTTACTAAGACCTGACGTCGTCAACAACTGGTGCATCAGTTGTGACGTCGATACTTACCAAAACTGACGTAGCCAAATGTTGGTGATACTCGCTACTTATCAGCGACGTAAATTAACGTAATTTTTAGAATAAAATTGAAGGTCGGGCCAAAGTGAAAACGGACGTCAATAAATTTAGGATGTATGTTGGCCAGGTAAGTTTTTGCCAAGATTTCCTGCAAATGGCAACACTGCAAATACGAAGGTATTTTATAAATATACTTTACATGGACTTATGTTAGAATAGAAAGTTTAAAAGTTTATATTGTATAGTTTCCAAAATAATCTAATAATCTAATTGGCCACTCACCTTGGGACACCCGGTATAACGTCCATTTCATGACACGTTATATTTAGTATGAGTTTTAAAGTAAAACTGTAATAATATTGACTTTGGCAAACTTTTATTTATTAAATGTAACTATTCCGAGGTCCACCGACGTGGGTGCGTGACCTACAATTATACTACAATATTCTAGGTCGGGTCGTTCTACAAGGCGACGTCGCAGGAGGTGTTCTTGTCCGAATAGGTAAATAATCATGACAAATTTGGTCGGCGCCCGAAATGTCATTTTAAACGTTTAGCATCGATGCGCCATTACAACAATACATTTTATTTTTTCATTTTAAAGGCTTAATATGTAAATAAACTCATTTGTTGGCAACTAAAATACATTTTTTAAATGCCTATAATGTTTTACTGTAAGAAACGGGCTTTCCTATAATTATTTACTTTTTAGGTTAATTTTTTTAAAAATTAATTTCTTAATATTTTTGCATTATTTTTGTGGGTTTCTGTTTTTTTAATGTCAATTTTAATTATATTTATCAGTAAACTGACCTTCGCTGGAAGATTTGGATCCATAGAATGTTTAAAACTAACTTTTTTCAGTTACCTACAATATCTAAGATAATAATTAAGGTCATCCATATTCCATTGGGATGTGTTTGTTTAGACATTTAAAAGTTTTTACCTAATAAGTTTAAACTTGGTGTGCACAGTAAAACTTTGAGTCGCGAGTCTACGTAATATGACGTAGTATTTGACCAAAACACTGTGCAGCACCCGACATCGAAACGACTCGAATTTTGATTTCCCACTTAGGTGCTAAATCGAGTCCTCAGGAAGACTGATGGACGTCGGATCCGACGTCAGGTATTTCTTGCCCTACGTGACCCTAACGTAATATAACGTCCAAATGCTTGTTGGGTATATATTTATAAATAAAAGTTAACTACATATGAGTAATAAGTATGTTTTCATCTCGTAGATTTTCTATGCACGGCGTGTCAATAAGTAAAGTTTTTAACAGTTATAAAATTAAGTTTCGGAAAACTACATTATTTTACAAATATATGTATAAACATAAATATAAATTGTCACTAAAAATACTTAATGTATAATATAATAAAATAAAAGTAAAATAAAAAAGGAAAAAACAGTTGGTATATTGTAGTCAAAACACAAAAATAAAAAATGATCAAAAAATAACAAAAATACACGTAAGGACAAATTACAGTAGGACAGATTACTCAATATGTATCGAAAATCAAGCATCTTGTTCTTTCATATATTACGCTCTTTGTCAGAACAGAGAACATGCTCTATGAAAGAAATAGAAGAAAATCATTTCGATACATATTGAGTGCGCTTTGAAAACATACTATATATTACACACGAACAAAATATACCTAAAAAAATAATAAAAAAATACCTTAACATACAAGGGAGGGGTTCGTAATTAACTCCATTAACCCTCCTCTTGTATACGTCGATGCTTTTAGCAAACTGCCAGGCGCTTCAAACTGCAATCCATACTCTTGTATTCGGTTATTAATACGAAGGTATTTTAATAATATAATAGGCAAAAATTTAGTGGTGACTTTTCCCTCTCTAAATATAAAAATAAACACACCTTTTCGAAAAGCCAAAAAGAAAACAAAAAAGGCCCCCATAGAAAATTGTGTTTTGTCAACTCTAAAGCGGATCTATGGGTTTGTTTAAAGAGACGGTGTAAACAAGGACACCTGTCAGCACACCTATCTATGGTTTAAACTGTTTTGTACCATTGTGCGAAAAGAATCTTTTTGTCAATGCCCAATTTTTCTATCTCTTTTGACGGAAAGAAATGACAATCCGTTCTCGGAATTTCCGAAATGTAACTGTGAAAATTGATTTCACGTGTGTCACTCAGCGTTTTCAATATTTAGGTAATCAGAGTTTTACGTGTTTAAATCATATATGTCACTTTTATATGTCCGTTGGTCACAGTTTAAAGGACCCTTTAAGGTCGTAGTTACAATCTAGGGAACTGTTTTTAGCAACACTGTACGGGAAATCAACTTAACTATGTCGACCTGATCGACAGTGGGACACCAGAGATTTTTTAGCAACAGGTCAAAAATTTGGGGTTAGGTTACTTATTTTGACTTTTCGCGTTCTGCGCCGCTAAAGCACATAAGTATTTTTTAATTTCGCTTTTTTCGTAAAGTGTGTGTGGTTAACGCTATAAAGTTTATCAATGGTATGATGGCATTTCACCGATAACAGCAACCTCGCCGTTCGGCTATACCGACAACAGGCTAACTTAAAAGCATGCAGATCTAAAAATCGGCTACAGGCGCTAGACGAAATAATCGTATTCTATTTTAAACAGGAGCGTCAAGGACTAGCAAGAGTCTTTCCAACCTCTAAATGGAGCTTTACTGACCTGTTTTGTTAGTACTCAAGTATCCGTGTATTTTTGAAACTGAGTGTCTAAAATCTGTCCTTTGCACTCCAAGATTTCACTAGTACACTTGCACATAAATATGCCGCAATAATTTAAATGAAAAAAATGATTGAATCAAAATAAAAACAAAATTATGTGGGGTTATGGGCGCCGAATATTTCTATGCGAATTCCTAGTAATCCCAGCGAGCCAGTAAAGTTCTCTTGGTTCTTTGATACACTCGTGGTAACGCCCGCGCAGCACTAGGTCTTTTTCGGCGGGCAACCGTACACGCGGAGTGGTTTCATATTTGTTTTAGAATAATGTTTTTGAAAACACATTTTTGAAAGATAAACATAACCTGGCATGGTTTTCTGTCATAAAACGTAAAAATACTCTTCTGTCCCACTGCGGCTCGATTTAAAGTTTGTTGACAAAACACCTGCGGTTACCATGGAATCGTATAAATTCTGCGATCTATCGGCCAACTAAAGCAAGGAAATATAAAAAGAAAAAATGTAATCCAGAGGATATTGTTAGTATTTCTCTATTTTTTTTGTAAATCGGTTTTGTTCTAAATCGCAATTATTTTGAGGCTTTTGGAATAGATGACAGCCCCAAAGCTTTTATTTTGAAGAAAAAATAATTGAGAATTTTGAAAGATCCTTCAGATATTTTGGTTGAGCATTTAAAAATGATCATCCCTGCAAAATTTCAGCTAATTCTGATGTTTAGTTTTCTCTGTGCACTCTGGCAAAAGATCAAAAAATTAAAGAACAAGGCGTTGCCTTGTACTTTTTTTACTTAAAATCTGGGGAGAAACTATAGCCTTAAAACAAAATTATGTATAGTAATACAGATATAGCGTTAACAGCTTTTAAACGTGACTACAGTTTTTGTACTTTTCTTTTTCAGAGATGTAAAGAAAAACTCAATACCCTAGCTGTATCTGTGATGAACCAGTGGCCTGGGGTCAGGCTAATGGTGACCGAGGGGTGGGACGAGGAGGGCCATCATAATGCTAACTCTCTTCATTATGAAGGTAAGTATCAGCTGGCAAGGTTTGACAATAAGTCGCTAGTTTGACTATTATTTTATTGGTGGTATCGCACAATCCTATATAATGAAGGGTTGAATTAAGGTCGAGTCAATACATCGCCTTAAGGTCTTTTATACCTTCTTTTAAGAAAGATATTAAATGAAATAAACTTAAATTGCCTTGTAAATGAAGCTTAAAACGCTCTAGCCAATGACCGTACATGTTATCGCGTCATCAATACGTGGCGCTCTGCAATTGGTTTAATTAAATTTGTCTCAATATGTCTATCACGACTCGTGGCGTCTTTGGATTGGTATGAACCGCCACCCTGGTTCTTGAGATCTTTAGACCTTTCCGGAGCACTTTTATGGTGCGTTTACCCATCAGTTAAGCAGAAATTTATCAGTATTTTTAAATTTAGTTGTAAACGTAATTTTAAATATAAGCTTAAAAAAATTACCTGTTTACCCATTCCGTAAACATAAACACAAATTTATGGACAGTTGGTAGAATGAAATTTATGGCCTTTGTCTTTTATTTTCCATATGCATGGAAACTTTTCCACAATCTCAATAAAAATACCTTCTTCATGACTATCCATGTTTATTTTTAAACTCGAAGAAAAAACGCGTTAATCCCTTTAAAAAAAGATTTTTTTTGATGTTATGTTGACTGCAATTGACAATTGACGTGGCGCGATATTTTAACTCAATTGACGCATGCGCATCCAACGATTTTTAGCAAGCACAATCAAAAATGTTGAAAGTTACCAACTTTTCTTAATGATAAATTTGTGCTTGCGTTTGTGATTAACAATACATTTTGAGTAAAGGGGTTCATGTGTACATATTTAACTTTTTTGACACTACTGCTAAATTTAAAGATTTAAAGTTTATGCTTAATTGATGGGTAAAACCACCATTAAATACGAGAATGCCGGTCTTGTTCAACACCGTTCTCAACTAAAAAGCCAGTTAACTCATTTTCGTTTTAGTATCCTTTGGCCTACGATCGCTGCCATATTGACACCAAACTGACAGAAAATCCATGTTTTACTTGTCAATTTGGTTATAAAAATGGCAGCCACAGTAGGCTAAAGGGCACTGAGGCGATAGGAGTTAACTGACTTTTTAGTTGAGAACGGTGTTGTCTTGTTTAGGCAAATTTTGTATAGAGTGTACTGATAAACGTTTCCTTGTATAGGTAGAGCGGTAGATGTCACGACAAACGACAGAGACCGTTCGAAATATGGCATGCTTGCCAGATTGGCTGTGGAAGCGGGGTTCGACTGGGTGTACTACGAGAGCAGGGCGCATATCCACTGTTCTGTTAAATCAGGTAATAACCTACGTTTTCTATACATATATATTTATGTTCACTATTTATTTCGTACATTCTACAAATATACTGTACTATTTAGCCGATTTTTTTAAAACTGCTGCCTTCTTTGGATTCTTAGATAGGCTTTATAACATCAAAATCAGTTTAAGGAAAGTAAATTTATAACCATTTAATGCAAAAAACCGAGAAAAATCCGTAAAAAACCGCGAGGAAACCTGCGGGTATTCAGCTAGTTTTTCCTAACATGTTAAAAAAGTTTACTCCCGCGGTCAGAAATCATGAAAAATACCTATATACTTTTGTCGGAATCTTGAGTTCAAAAATTGAATTAAAAGTGACAGCTGTGTGGTCCTGTCATTTGTTTTAACTAAAAAAAGGGTCTAATTTGGCTTTTCTTTAATATTCAAATAGTGTATTAGCAATAAATAAAAGTGAAAATCTATTTAAAAGTGACAGACTTTGACATCTGTCAATGCCTGTTAAAATGACATCACCGATTTTTTTAGTTTTTGATATTTTGTGACATGTTATGTGACCTTTTATACTTTGGTTGTAACCCTGAGTCCAAAAATTGAAAAGAAAGTGACAGCTGTGGGGGCCTGTCATTTGTTTTAACTAAAAAAGGTGTTATTTAATTTCAAAATAGTTTATTAGCAATAAACACAAGTTACAATCTATATACAATTGGCAGTTTTTGATACCTGTCAATGTTTTTCCAAATGACAGCCCCTTTTTTTAGTTTTTGAGATTTTTTTACTTTCGTGATATCCCAGAATACAAACATTGAAAACAAAGTGACAGCTGTTATTTGTTTTAACTAAATAAGTTGTCCAATTTAGCTTTCTTTATTTGAAAACAGTTTATTAGCTATAAACACAAGTGACAATATATTAACAAGTGACATATTTTGACATCTGTCAATGCCTGTCAGTTGTTAGTTTTGATATTTTGTGACCATACCACCTTTTTTATTTTATGATATAATATCCATGAATCCAAAAATTGACATGAGTTAAAATCAAAACCATTTAAAACTATGGTATAAATAACCCAGATTTGTCAGAAACAACACTTTTCCAGAGAAATAACAAAATATTTTTCCTGCTCAATTTTTTAACAGGTTAGGTAAACTGTCATTTTATTTGATAACTTTAAAGTTGGATTCTATGCCAGTGAAGTGTAAAAGTCTCTATGACTTGCTAAAAAATTGTTAAACTTAAAAAAGCGCGTTTATCCTATTTTCAGGATTTGACAGCTTTCAAAATATGTCACTTGTAAATAGATTGTTACTTGTATTAATTATTAATAAATGGTTTTTAAATTAAATAAAAGCTAAATTGAACACTTTCTTTTGATTAAAACAAACGACAGGGCCCCACATCTGTCACTTTTAATTCAATTTTTGGACTCAGCGTTCCGACCGTTCCGACAAAAGCAAAAAGGTTATATGACATGTCACAAAAAAATAAGTGCGATCATTTTGACAAGAATTCATAGCAGTCAAAATAGCCAGCATTTTTACATTCAGCTTGCTTAACTTGGTAGAAATTGACACATTGTTAATCAAAATCGACCATGGTTTGCCTGCTTTTTGATATTAACTACGGTCGCGATTCTTCAGAAACGACAGAAAATCTCACCTGTCAGAATTCTGGACAGTGGCGATTTTTACTTAACGCCTCATTTAAAATAAAAATCGTTATATTTATCCTAACGTTGTAAGAAAAACTGCGTCATTTTTTTATTAACATTTTGTAAATTTAATATTTTAAAGCTATTCTGCAGGACTAGTTTATGGCGGAGCTAAATTGTTACTACGCGTACCAATAAACATCGAAAATTCTCACCATGTAAAAGGAAAGACAGAATTTGTGTGACTTTTCTGAGCAGTGACAGCGAAATATTCCATGGCTATCTATGGTTATGTATGTTAAAAGTTTTAAAGGTTTGTTTACACATAAAAATATTTTAAGGAATATTAGCAAATAGTCCTGACAAAAAGCATTAAGTGTAAACTTGTGTTTAAAAATCGTCAAATTTTTTGTAAGGGCGAGATTTTCTGACGGTTTTTGAAGAATCATATAAAAAAAAAGTCACACGAATATTTTGGCGTGCCAACGACCAAACGACACTGGCGTTTTCGAGCATTTAGACTACGATTTTTAAAAAATCTTGGATACGTCAACGTTGTTATTCATTCATTCATGGAATTTTCGTAGGACACACCCCTTTTGAGGGGTGAGTTTGGCCCGAGGAATTTAAATAATGAAAGTGATGATATGATATATTATTTTAAAGTTCTAAATTTGCCCCTCGTAGGAATGTGTCCTAAAAGAAAAAACGTAAGGATAAAATGTGACATTGTATTTTTGGCCAGTACATCTAACGGCGAAGTTATCGCTAATAGGAAGATTTTGGTCAGGCAGTTTAACGGCAAATTTCGTTACTCTTGCGGTTACCGTTACCGTAAATAAAGGTAACTTCAACTACTTCAAAAGGTTAAAAATAGAGCTTTTGAACCTAGTCAATCACAATAACCTTACTTTTCTCAAGTCCTTTTTTTATTTGCTTTTCTAACCATATCATGGAGGAAAGTATTAATTTAGTGATATGACTGGGACACGGACACGCCAACATTAAATTTAGTCAGGCAACTGATTTTGCAAGATATCTTTGGTGGAGTAATAGAAGAAATTGAAACTCTGCAATCTTATTTATACCTTAATAAAGTTAACAGCCTGACAGAGCGCTACTGCACCTGCCCAGAATAAAGGTGACAAAAGACCTGACCAAAATCTCCCTATTGTTATGCTTATTTTTATTTGTAATAAAAATGTTCGCAGAAAGAGTTTTGGTCAGTTAAACTTTTTTAGTTGACGTTAAATATAACCTAACTTTTTTTGTTAAATATAACCCTACTTTTTTACCGATTTTCTTCGAATTTAAGAAGATGAAGAGGAGGATAAGCTCTTTTTCAGTAAATTTCTATCAATTCTATAAGTAGGTATTTTTAAAAATATTGCAAAAACAAATAAATAAAAATAATAAATATAAAGTTACTCTTCCTTAATAACCACTACCACTACGGAATGACGTTTAGCAACTGCACAGTCGCAGAAATAACGATAACTGTAATGAAGATTCAAAAACACTGACCAAAAGTACCCTATTAACTAAAAAAGATTTAAATAAAAACGATTTTGCATTGGTTGGCTTATTTTGCGATTACAAAATTGTACAGGATGCTCTTAAAAAACACCAGGGCTATGTTATTTTTATTTTTTATCTACCTTCTCGTCGTAAAGCTATAACAAGGCCGAAAGTGGGTCCTGCTGAAAATACTTAAAATTCCGAAACAGTCGAAAATTTAAAAGCGAACAGGTAGGTCCGCGACGGGCTTGTAAAGCAGCGCTACTTGACCAGACATAATGACAGGTTGTTTGGTGTAAAAAACGACACAATGGGAATCTTTGCGATATCTTCGATCGGATTCTACCAAAAAATTGATCGTATCGATCTTGAATCGCCTAAAAGCCAACCACATCCCGTTCCTTTTCGTGTGTTAAACAAAGAAAAAAGGCCATATAGGTAGGTTCTACTTTTTAGTTGGAAAACGGTCTTGCAAAATCGGCACACAACCATCAAAGCAGACTGGTATCGATACCGGCGATCGCTAATTCGTTAACTCGTTGAATGTCAAAATAACCGCAATAAATTGGACTTTTTGCGGTCTTGCAATTTTTACATCAAAATACTTAAAACGGAAATCTATGCATATCTAGTAAGAGTAGCTAACTCTAGAGGCCCTGCCCAAGTAGAACAAGACGTCCTCAGGGCGTTCCATTTAGGTCCGAATGTCCTGGGTCCAATCTTCATGACGTCTTTAGGACTTATTTTTTGGTAATTATGCACTATATATAGGGAGATTTCCGCCAATTTTTTGTTAGATTAGGAAGACTTCCGCAGTTCCTTAAAAACAATTTCGAAAAACTCAAAACAGACAGACAACATACATACTCTTTTTTAATACCAAAATAAGACTACGTTTGTTTGAAAGTTTGAGACAATGATGTATTTGAAATTAACTCTGTGTTTCGGACTTCCATTGTCTATATTTTATTTATACACGACGTTTCGATCAGTACAATCTCTGATCGTCTTCAGGTGCAAACTACAATCAATTCCTAAGGCTACGTACTTATATACTGTGAGAAATCACTCAACCTTGAAGTTTAAGAAGTTGGCTCCGCCCAAGGAGGGGCTTCCAAATATTTGGGATTTCAACACTTGGTTTACTGAAAATACCCTGATTCTGCCCAATAAAGGCAGCTTCAAGGAATTTTCGTTTCTTCCAGTGTGACTCCTTGTGCAAAACCTTTGCTTCTGCCCACTTCATTCGGTGTTGTTTTGACCATGCATGTTCGGCAATTCCTGATTTCGTGGTTTCACCTTTTTGGGTATTCGTCTGATGTTCCTTAAGCCTAACAGATAGTGGTCTTTTAGTTTCGCCTATGTATGATTCACCACACTCGCAAGGAACTTGGTAAATGCATTCCTTATTTTGTTTGTTCTCCGGTTTTGTTTTACTAAGAAGGCTTCGAATTGTATTACTAGATTTAAAAGCAGTTTTAATATTAAAGTTTTTCGCTACTCTTCGAATTTTCTCTGATACTCCTTTAACGTATGGGATTGTAAGGAATGCATTTGCCTGGTTTTGGTCATGTAATCTCTGTCCTGTTTGTTGAAATTTAGAAATAGTATCTGTTATAAGTTTCAGGCTGTAACCATTCTGCTGCAGATCCTTCTTAATGTTTCTTATTTCGATTTCCAAGTCATGAGAATTGTTACAAATTTGAACGGCTCTGTTATACAAAGTTTTGATTATGCCTCGTTTGGTTGTAGCAGAATGATTTGAACCTTGATTTAAATATTGTCCTGTGTGAGTGGGTTTACGATAGACTGTTGTTCTGATGTCGCTTTCTACTCGTGTGACAAGTACATCAAGAAAAGGAATTTGACAATTTTGCTCCAACTCCATTGTGAATTTAATGGTGGGTCTTATGTTATTTAGGTGGTGAAGAAATTCTGAAAGTTGTTGGTCATTCCCGGTCCAGACAATAAAAGTATCATCAACATATCTCAGCCAGAGCTTAGGTTTATATGTTGCGGTATCAACCGCGTGTGATTCGAACCACTCCATGTAAATATTGGCCACCACTGGCGAAAGCGATGAACCCATTGGCAGACCGTCTTCCTGAGCATAAAACCTATCTTTCACTTGAAAATAAGAGTTATGTAGGCAGCACTCCAACAACTCCATCACTCCCTCCAGCGGTAGGCTGGTACGTTCATAAAGGGATTCGTCATCAACCAGTCTCTTTCTAATAATGTCTAGCGATTCCTTTATTGGGACATTGGTGTATAGACTTTCGACATCAAAACTGACAAGTCTATCCTCGGTTCCTAAAACAAAAGATTTAAGAATATTAACAAAATGGTTTGAATTTTCCACAAATGAAGCGGTCTTGCCTGCAAGAGGTTGAATAATTTTCAAAAGGAATTTAGACAGATTGCTTGTTGGAGAATTTCTGGAACTTGTAATTGGGCGTAAGGGCATTGCATCTTTGTGAATTTTGGGAAGTCCGTATAGATGAGGAGGCTTGCTATAATGTGGTGTAAGTTGAGATCTTGTATTGTCCGGAATATATCTGGAATACTTTTTCAAAATTCTATAAACCTTACTTTCGATTGATTGCGTCGGATCTTTTGGGAGAAGTTTATAGTTTCCTTTAGCAAGTACCTCTTCAACTTTCTGGTCATAGGTTTCCGTGTCCAAAATCACTGTTGCATTGCCCTTGTCTGCCGGTAAGATTTTAATTGATTTGTCCTTTTGAAGATTCTTCAACGCGATTTCCTCTGTTTTGCTTATATTAGAGGTATGCTTAATAGGTTTGTCAATAATGGTCCTTACCTGATGTCTGAACTCGTCGGCGTCTTGTCGTGGAAGAGGATGACCTTCTATGGCGGTGATGATATCGATGGTAGGTATCTTCTTAGGAGCGATGGAAAAGTTAAGTCCTTTGGCAAGTAAGTTTTCTTCTATGGGTGTCAATGTCTTCTTTGACCCATTAACGATGGTTCTTACAGCGTCGGTGGTCGATTGGCTTTGTGGCTGTTGATGGGCGAATTTCCTTTGGTGCTTTGCTTGCCAAGTCTGTCGTAGATGGTCGCAGGTTCGTGTAATTTTGTCCAGAATCGGTTGATAATCTTCCTCCATAGTATATTCTCGAATCTCCTGAAACCGTTGTCTCAGTTCTTCTGTCAGTAAGGACTTGTTCCAGCGATGAAAGCTGATTTGGGACCGTATAAGCGCTTTACTGGCGTCATCTAGAATCCGCTGAACTCTTTGTCCTGGAAATGATGCCTTAAGACGAAATGCAACCGGAATAATGTTGCTGTCTCTTGCTTGGCATAGGAATTCGATGTGCGTGTCTTCTTTGGTATGCTTAATTAAAGTTTTCTCGTAGCCTCGAAAAAGATCGCTGATACCGGGTCCGTACCGGGATTCCAACGTTTGTTTGAAAGTTTGAGACAATGATGTATTTGAAATTAACTCTGTGTTTCGGACTTCCATTGTCTATATTTTATTTATACACGACGTTTCGATCAGTACAATCTCTGATCGTCTTCAGGTGCAAACTACAATCAATTCCTAAGGCTACGTACTTATATACTGTGAGAAATCACTCAACCTTGAAGTTTAAGAAGTTGGCTCCGCCCAAGGAGGGGCTTCCAAATATTTGGGATTTCAACACTTGGTTTACTGAAAATACCCTGATTCTGCCCAATAAAGGCAGCTTCAAGGAATTTTCGTTTCTTCCAGTGTGACTCCTTGTGCAAAACCTTTGCTTCTGCCCACTTCATTCGGTGTTGTTTTGACCATGCATGTTCGGCAATTCCTGATTTCGTGGTTTCACCTTTTTGGGTATTCGTCTGATGTTCCTTAAGCCTAACAGATAGTGGTCTTTTAGTTTCGCCTATGTATGATTCACCACACTCGCAAGGAACTTGGTAAATGCATTCCTTATTTTGTTTGTTCTCCGGTTTTGTTTTACTAAGAAGGCTTCGAATTGTATTACTAGATTTAAAAGCAGTTTTAATATTAAAGTTTCGAAGAGTAGCGAAAAACTTTAATATTAAAACTGCTTTTAAATCTAGTAATACAATTCGAAGCCTTCTTAGTAAAACAAAACCGGAGAACAAACAAAATAAGGAATGCATTTACCAAGTTCCTTGCGAGTGTGGTGAATCATACATAGGCGAAACTAAAAGACCACTATCTGTTAGGCTTAAGGAACATCAGACGAATACCCAAAAAGGTGAAACCACGAAATCAGGAATTGCCGAACATGCATGGTCAAAACAACACCGAATGAAGTGGGCAGAAGCAAAGGTTTTGCACAAGGAGTCACACTGGAAGAAACGAAAATTCCTTGAAGCTGCCTTTATTGGGCAGAATCAGGGTATTTTCAGTAAACCAAGTGTTGAAATCCCAAATATTTGGAAGCCCCTCCTTGGGCGGAGCCAACTTCTTAAACTTCAAGGTTGAGTGATTTCTCACAGTATATAAGTACGTAGCCTTAGGAATTGATTGTAGTTTGCACCTGAAGACGATCAGAGATTGTACTGATCGAAACGTCGTGTATAAATAAAATATAGACAATGGAAGTCCGAAACACAGAGTTAATTTCAAATACATCATTGTCTCAAACTTTCAAACAAACGTTGGAATCCCGGTACGGACCCGGTATCAGCGATCTTTTTCGAGGCTACGAGAAAACTTTAATTAAGCATACCAAAGAAGACACGCACATCGAATTCCTATGCCAAGCAAGAGACAGCAACATTATTCCGGTTGCATTTCGTCTTAAGGCATCATTTCCAGGACAAAGAGTTCAGCGGATTCTAGATGACGCCAGTAAAGCGCTTATACGGTCCCAAATCAGCTTTCATCGCTGGAACAAGTCCTTACTGACAGAAGAACTGAGACAACGGTTTCAGGAGATTCGAGAATATACTATGGAGGAAGATTATCAACCGATTCTGGACAAAATTACACGAACCTGCGACCATCTACGACAGACTTGGCAAGCAAAGCACCAAAGGAAATTCGCCCATCAACAGCCACAAAGCCAATCGACCACCGACGCTGTAAGAACCATCGTTAATGGGTCAAAGAAGACATTGACACCCATAGAAGAAAACTTACTTGCCAAAGGACTTAACTTTTCCATCGCTCCTAAGAAGATACCTACCATCGATATCATCACCGCCATAGAAGGTCATCCTCTTCCACGACAAGACGCCGACGAGTTCAGACATCAGGTAAGGACCATTATTGACAAACCTATTAAGCATACCTCTAATATAAGCAAAACAGAGGAAATCGCGTTGAAGAATCTTCAAAAGGACAAATCAATTAAAATCTTACCGGCAGACAAGGGCAATGCAACAGTGATTTTGGACACGGAAACCTATGACCAGAAAGTTGAAGAGGTACTTGCTAAAGGAAACTATAAACTTCTCCCAAAAGATCCGACGCAATCAATCGAAAGTAAGGTTTATAGAATTTTGAAAAAGTATTCCAGATATATTCCGGACAATACAAGATCTCAACTTACACCACATTATAGCAAGCCTCCTCATCTATACGGACTTCCCAAAATTCACAAAGATGCAATGCCCTTACGCCCAATTACAAGTTCCAGAAATTCTCCAACAAGCAATCTGTCTAAATTCCTTTTGAAAATTATTCAACCTCTTGCAGGCAAGACCGCTTCATTTGTGGAAAATTCAAACCATTTTGTTAATATTCTTAAATCTTTTGTTTTAGGAACCGAGGATAGACTTGTCAGTTTTGATGTCGAAAGTCTATACACCAATGTCCCAATAAAGGAATCGCTAGACATTATTAGAAAGAGACTGGTTGATGACGAATCCCTTTATGAACGTACCAGCCTACCGCTGGAGGGAGTGATGGAGTTGTTGGAGTGCTGCCTACATAACTCTTATTTTCAAGTGAAAGATAGGTTTTATGCTCAGGAAGACGGTCTGCCAATGGGTTCATCGCTTTCGCCAGTGGTGGCCAATATTTACATGGAGTGGTTCGAATCACACGCGGTTGATACCGCAACATATAAACCTAAGCTCTGGCTGAGATATGTTGATGATACTTTTATTGTCTGGACCGGGAATGACCAACAACTTTCAGAATTTCTTCACCACCTAAATAACATAAGACCCACCATTAAATTCACAATGGAGTTGGAGCAAAATTGTCAAATTCCTTTTCTTGATGTACTTGTCACACGAGTAGAAAGCGACATCAGAACAACAGTCTATCGTAAACCCACTCACACAGGACAATATTTAAATCAAGGTTCAAATCATTCTGCTACAACCAAACGAGGCATAATCAAAACTTTGTATAACAGAGCCGTTCAAATTTGTAACAATTCTCATGACTTGGAAATCGAAATAAGAAACATTAAGAAGGATCTGCAGCAGAATGGTTACAGCCTGAAACTTATAACAGATACTATTTCTAAATTTCAACAAACAGGACAGAGATTACATGACCAAAACCAGGCAAATGCATTCCTTACAATCCCATACGTTAAAGGAGTATCAGAGAAAATTCGAAGAGTAGCGAAAAACTTTAATATTAAAACTGCTTTTAAATCTAGTAATACAATTCGAAGCCTTCTTAGTAAAACAAAACCGGAGAACAAACAAAATAAGGAATGCATTTACCAAGTTCCTTGCGAGTGTGGTGAATCATACATAGGCGAAACTAAAAGACCACTATCTGTTAGGCTTAAGGAACATCAGACGAATACCCAAAAAGGTGAAACCACGAAATCAGGAATTGCCGAACATGCATGGTCAAAACAACACCGAATGAAGTGGGCAGAAGCAAAGGTTTTGCACAAGGAGTCACACTGGAAGAAACGAAAATTCCTTGAAGCTGCCTTTATTGGGCAGAATCAGGGTATTTTCAGTAAACCAAGTGTTGAAATCCCAAATATTTGGAAGCCCCTCCTTGGGCGGAGCCAACTTCTTAAACTTCAAGGTTGAGTGATTTCTCACAGTATATAAGTACGTAGCCTTAGGAATTGATTGTAGTTTGCACCTGAAGACGATCAGAGATTGTACTGATCGAAACGTCGTGTATAAATAAAATATAGACAATGGAAGTCCGAAACACAGAGTTAATTTCAAAGACTACGTTTGGATTACACGCCGGATGTCGTCGGATTATATTTCTGTCTCTCCCTCTGTGAATTGCGAAACAACGTTATTTTTTGTTTTCATTTGTGCTTAGTGGGGAGCTAGTTTTAATATTTTGTATGATGAGTTTTAATATCTCAAATATGTCCTGGTAACGTCCGAGTCAAAATTTACTATATACGTCTTAAATCGTTTAAAATGTCTCCAAAACAATAGCAAAAATGTCATGAAAATGTCCCAGAAATGTCTCAGATTTGTGCCTAGGGACGTTTAATAAACCGACATCCTTAAGACGGCCTGGAACGTACGTCTTATGGATTTCTGGTTTTATAACAAAAGATGTCCTAAAGACGTCCTTAAGACGTCGAAAGTCCTAAAATGGACGTCCTAGGGACGTCCGAATATCCTGAGCAGACATACTATGGACGTCTTTGTGGTACTTGGGTGTATACAATTTTTGATAGTTATTGTTTTACCAAGGTAATGATCAAACCATGATGGTAATTTAAGGCTTAAAATATTTTAGCATAATTTAAGGGGTAACGTTTTTGATGAAGCACTTTTTACCTCGTTTTCTACATTTTTATGCCATGATATTGCCCACATTTTAAAACTTTCTTTCCAAACTTTCGATTTCTAGAATAAAACACAAATTTTTCAAGTTTTCACTGTTTTTTAGGCGTTCAAAAAAAGTACTGCCAAAAAACATTTTTTTTCTCTGGTAACATGAAAAATATTTAGAGAGAAAGAGCAGAAGTTTAGAGATAGATGGAGAGATATTTTAGTGACGTGCAAAAATATTTGAGGTTGTTAAAGGGAGGCAGCAGCCAATAAAAAAGTATTTTAGAGAAAGATGGACATAATTTAATGGAAAAGCCATGATGACTCTTAAAATAATATTCTTAAATACCTTTGAAATTATTTTTAGATATGCTAAAATACACTTTAGTAGAATACGTTTTTTGGTAAATTTAAAGACTGTAAAGAACTTTGTTTGAAAGAATTGAATTGAATGACAATTTTTACTGTTTTTTGGATAAAAATGGCAAAATAAAATTCATATGCATGACACCACTCAAGATGACAGACAGATAACATAACAGAAATTTTTAGTAAACAATGGTCTTAAATTATTTTCTTCTTTCTCTAAAATACTTTTTTATAGCCTGCTGTCTCTCTTCAACAACCTTAAATATTTTTGTACGTCACTAAAATATCTCTCCATCTACCTCTAAAATTCTGCCCTTTCTCTCTATAAATATTTTTCATTTTATCAGAGAAAAAATTTTTTTTGGCAGTCCCTTTTTTGAACGCTAAAAACATAGTGAAAAGTTGAAAAATTTGATTGTTTTATTCTAGTTTGGAAAGAAAGCTTTAAAATGTTAGCATAATCATGTCATAAAAAAGTGAAAAACATAGTAAAAAATTGCTTCATCAAAAACGTTACCCCTTAAATTATGCTAAAATATTTTAAGCCTTAAATTACGATCATGGCTTGATCATAAGGCAAATGTTTACTAAAAATTTCTGTTATGTCATCTGTCTGTCATCTTGAGTGGTGTCGTGATTTTTATTTTGCAATTTTTGTCCAAAAAACAGCAAGAATTGTAATTTTTCAAAGTTTAAAGTGTGTAAAACATAAGGATTAATTTCTTTCAATCAAAGTTATTTACAGTCCTTAAATTTACCAAAAACCGTGTCCTACTAGTGTATTTTAGCACATCTAAAAATAATTTAACAAGTATTTAGTTGTTAGGGAAATGTTGACAATTTTTTTATGTATTGGCAACCATTGGAAATAGATAATTTAGTCAGTGTCACATTTGTGATTAATAAACCTAGGTACATCAAAGGACCACGGACTATTTAAATGGAAAAATTTTCCCCCTGATATTCGGATGCGGTTTAAGTATGTTATATAGGACACACTAAGAAATATTTTTTATTATGGGTACAACCTTGGATCTATGCCAGGGGAGCCGAAAATATCTGTGAAAACGTCAGAAAATCTCGCCCTTACAAAAAATCTGACGATTTTTAAACACAAGATGCTTGCAGAAAATGCTTTTTGTCAGGACTATTTGCTAATATTCTCGCAGAATAGCTTTAAAATATTAAATTTACAAAATGTTAATAAAAAAATGACGCAGTTTTTCTTACAACGTTAGGATAAATATAAAGGTTTTTATTTTAAACGAGGCGATAAGTAAAAATCGCCACTTTCCAGAATTCTGACAGGTGAGATTTTCTGTCGTTTCTGAAGAATCGCGACTAATTTAAAATAAAAGAGATTTTTGCTCAAAGAATTGTTTATATTGTCTATATATAAAGAGGATATTCGTTTAACCCTAAATTCAAAAGCCCTTTGCAAATCTTCTAAAAGTCCCTGCTTTTGGCTTTCTAAAGATACATATGCTATGTTTTCATGGGTATTGAGTTCGTTTTCAAAACTCATTGTATCTTTTTCTTTTATATAGCGTGTTCTTTATCAAGACCAAGAACACGCTATATAAAAGAAAAAGATAGAATGAGTTTTGAAAACGAACTCAATACCCATGAAAACATAGCAATAAATCAGCAGTGATTTTAACGACTGATTTCTTGTTCTTAGTTGGAAAAAAATATCGCTTTTGTCATTTTCACTTACTCCAACTACAACAACAAAATTATTGCTTCCATCCTTTTTTTAGCTGCTTAATTTAATATGGGGCAAAATATTTTTATTTATTTTTTATTAGTTTGCTCGAATCTGGTATATTTCAAAACAAAACAGATTTTTTGCTTAGCTTCTCAAACCATTTGCAAATTATTTATTTTCGTCGCCTGGTTTATTAATAGCGGGATACCCCCGGGTAAAAATAACTTCACAGTTACACGGTACCCAAAAACTGTATTTTCGACTATTATATAAAAATGTTGCTTTTATCATTTTCAGTTATAGTACCTCCAAAAACAGTATTGTGGAACATAAACCGGCTATAATAAAGGTTTAGTTGCCCTGCACAACTATATTATTAAAAATGGTGAAAATCTCCATAAAGAAAACATAAAATTATAACTAAATCTACGCCAATGAGCAGGGACCAAGGAACTATAAGCACTTCTAATCGAAATCTACTTCTTCTTATTGGAATTGTAAGCATACTTTAAATTAATTTAAATGCTTGAGCCACACATTAAGAAGCGTCAAGTTTATACAAGATTTCTAGTTCTTGCTATTCTTTTTTCTTCAGATTCACTCTCTTAGAAGGAATTTTATTAAAATAAATTCTTGGTTCTTGGATTCCTTTCACGTTGAGCATGTAACTTGTAACTAATTGATTAGATTAATGCATTATGTAGTTTAGTTTTTTTTTCGTTAGTTATCGGTGTTTCCTCATTCAATCAAACAAACATCATTACTATGTAAACATATTTTTTCCTCTTAAAATCAGTTACGTGAGTCGTTAAAAAAGCAAATTAATTTAAGTTTGCATAACAGTCTATAAGAACTGCGTTTTCGCAATTTATAGGGATAAAAAGTGCACTTTGTGTCCCTGATATTAGGAATAAAAGTGTTACTTTTTATGCCTGAAAAAAATAAAAACCTTAGATTGTCAGCACACCACGTTTTAATTATTGTGATTCTTAAGATTTTTACTCCCACACCAGTCATAAAAATGCTTAGTTCGTTTTGATTTTGTTGGTAAGTATACGTTTCTTTTGCGGCCCAAGTAACTGCAGCTGACTAAGCCATAGCCTACTCAAATATAACTGACTTAGCCATCCCCTTCTCAACTATATTTGCCTAAGGCATCGCCTTCTCAATTATACCTGTCTAAACCATCCCCTTCTCAACTATACCAGCCTCAATTTAGCAAAATTTTTTTGATAAACAACGGGTTTTACGAATGCCGGTTTTGAAAAATAATGGTTTTATTAAAAATGGGTTTTACAAATAACGAGTTTGATGTGGAATGAGTTTGATGAATAATGGTTCGATTAAAACGGGCTTATAAATTTCGAATTTGTTATTAAATGGGTTTGAAGAAATAAGGTTCGGATAAAATATTGATTTAACGAATTGCAGTTTCTGTAGTGAATGACTTTATGATAGAACTTTGTTTTATTTAACGGGTTTGATTTTGCACATTCTGATAAACCTCACATTTGAAATCTGCCAATGATTTAATAATTTCGTCAAGAACGCAATCGATAAGCTCCAAAACGTTAATAGAATTAAAGGAAACTTCGGTGTAATCGCATTACAAAAGTACTCGAAATCCCTTTTTCGCAAACAAAAATATTATTTTGGATTAGGCATATTGGTTTTTGCAGTTCATAATAAGTACCTGTCTATACCTTAAGTTCTTCGAAGAGCCGTTTACTTAGCGACTTATTCAATGTTAATTTTGAGTTCTTTTAGTAAATTTACTCAGGTGTGTTATTGTTCGTCTTCGAAAATTTAATCTTTTTAAAAAGTGATTAAAGCCCTCTACGTACATTGGTAAGCCGCGTTGTTATCCGGATTTAGTGATTCGGAAATACCAAAATTTAACTTTTGGTTTTGTTTGGGATGTTTCGAGAAAAGTTGGGGATCAATTGTGCTGATTGACTTGTTTGCCAAGCCGGAAAATTCTCATAACAAGGCAGCGATTTCATGGTTTTATGATTTTGAAGTTGAAGGTTAATGTTGATGCCCAGAGAAGAGGGTTTTACTGAATATTATAGATAAAGTAAAAAAAAAATTATAATAATAAATAATATAATACAAATAATAATATGTACTAATATAATATAATAAATTTTATAATAACAAATTATATAAAATAATAAAAAAATTAGCGAATCGTGGGCGATCGTAAATGAGTTGACAGTAAGAAATGGTCGTGGCAGATATTCTGATATTGAAATTCAACCACATTTATTAAATTCTGAATATGTTTCAGTGGGAAATGACATTTCAGAAATTGGGGAGTTTGTAAATTCATCAGATTTTTTTCACCGGTTTTTTGAAAAATGAAATATGACATTAATCTCACATTCCATGTCGTAAAAAAACGCGATAAAAATCAGTCAGAATTTAGCTATAGCCTAGATTTTTTTGTTGATTTTTTTCCAATTGAGAAATTTGTGCTTTTTTGAAAAAATCCCATTTATTACAATCAAGACGAACGAAAAATCCTCGTAGGGCTATGTCCATCTTAAACTAGCCCAAATTGAAGATTTACTTAACTCCTTATGCTGGGTTTATACAGCAAATAAAATAAAAGAAGAAATAAGAATTAGCCCTGCGATTTTTCAAACGTGATCATGTGATCACAAATACGATTTATTATTGGGTGTTCGTATTATTATATTATTTTATTTTGCTGTATAATTCCAGCATTTGTAGCTTTAACGCAACTTCTTATCAAGTCGGCAATCTTTATAAGAAAACATCAAAAAATTTGAAAACAAAATAACGACAAGAAACAGGTGAATAAATGACGTTAATGACATTCATCGGGAAGGCTCACCGGCCCCGAGAGTCGGTGAGCATCGATGCCATCAATTGGTGAATTGGTGGAATCAATCGGGTAATTTAAGAACCCGATGAATATCACCAAGAATCATAGATGAATTTACAAACTCGATTGTTTTCATCTGTGAGCTCATCGGTGAATTTACAAACTTGCCCAATATTAACTTAGATAAAGATCCCTTGTCTTATCTTTCCACTGAAACTTCACCAGCGATCCGAAGGCATTTCATTGTGGGGAGGGAATAAAGGCCATTTTCCCAACTAGTATTAAAAGCGATTCCCAAGTTAGCTGAAACTTAAAGAAAAGATTTATTGTTGTTTGGAGAAATTAGAAATACAAAATATTTTGTAACGTCTACTTAAATTTCCCAACTGAACCTTTATATTTCCCAACTGCAAACAACTGAAAGCAATATTGGGGAGGGGGATTGCCGGTGAGTGAAACAAAAATAAATGATTGCTTAAATAAGAGAAGTTTTCGGAAACTTAAAAAATTTATACCTATTCTACTGCTACTGAACGTTTTTCGCGAACTACCATCATTATATTCCGGATGTTTTAAACATTGCCAAAATTATCCCTCTACACAAAGAAGGTGATTTAAAAACACCTAGAAACTTTAGACCATGCATCTATACTTTTAATCATCTCTAAAGTAGTTGAAAGTATAGTTAAAAATCAACTTAGGTCGTTTTTTAATCAACACAAAATTTTTAATGAAAACCAGTTTGTAAGTAAAAGTTTTAGTCGTGTAAATTGTTAAAAATTGAAAAGTAATTTGTTTTGGAAACTGAAGTCGACATCGCCAAGTTAACGACGACCAAACGTTGATCGCAACTATAGTCATCCGTCACAACTATTTATGACCGTCCATTTTACTAACCATTTTTTCAGCGGTTTCTTAGTCGTGAAAACGACGTTTTCTGGCCGAGTTGTTGTGGACGCGGGCGCGACTATTTTTACCGAATCAATTTTTATGTTATGTTTGCAACTAACCAATTTCGGAACCCTGCCCTTTGTCAATTTCTAATGGCTAAAATTGAGGCGTTTTCGCGTCTGTTAGCCGAGAATTCGTTTAAAATACGGTGGAACATCGGTGTCAACATTCGGTTGACCGATGGGTTTGACATCCATCTGACATCTAGAATTGATGAAATGTCGTTGTTCCATCGAATACATAAAGAACGCGTTGCGGTATAAATAGCTGAGTGCCAATAACCACAATTAAAAATAATAAATTCATACTTCAACTTTGACTTGAGAAAATCGGAAATGTGACTTATAATTAGGGCCGTATTCGTAGTCATTCCCAAGGCTCCCTTCTTCTTTGGGAACTGTAAATTCTTATCGGCGAAGGAAGGAAGGAGCCTTGAGGAACTCATGCTGTACTTCTGGACAGTCGGACAATCGGTGAAATCCATCGAAAAATTTAGGAACTCTATTGTTGGACTGGTAAAATCCATCTAAAATTTATGAATTCTTTTGTTGGCACCGGTGGATTTATAAACTCGCCCACAGTATAGTATTTGAATCCGTCAGGACACAGGAATGTTGACGACGTGCAGCCATGATTAATTCGATAAAATGATTAATTCGATAAAATTGAGTCACAATAACATTTAAAAACTATTCTAATATCTACATTTACACAAAATTCGGAACTTTTTGCATGTAAAATCTGGTATTTTGTCCTTAGGAAGCTTAAACAGCAGCTCTAGAGCTTTATATTATATATTATTTTTTTTTATTTCATAAAATCTGCATATTTCACAGTGAACTGTGGATTGTTTATAAATTTCGGCATTGGTTTGCGTGTTTATAGAAATAGGTCATATTTCAGTTAAATAATTGACTTATCAGTTTAGGTAATAAATATAATTTTTGAACACATAATTGCACTCTAAAACCCACTTAACTAATACTAGTCGTGATCGCATAGTTGACAAAACCAAAAAATCATCCACCAAATTAGTATAAAAGAGGGTCGTGTTTAAGTAAAAATAATTGTGACGTCGGCATTGGTACGCGGTACACAACGTTGAGTAGTCGAAAAGTTGCTAGTTGGGCTATCAATAGAGATCAAAATAAACTGTGTTTATGCTCTTCAAAAAAAAATATCGCGCTAACAGTGAAAAAAGTTTATTATCCAAGACGTCTTTTTTCATGGGAAAAAGGGATAGCTTGTCGATATCAAGCAAACAACGACCTCCCGGATTTTAACTTTTCAGAACTAGATTCCTTGAAGCACGATAAAACCGTTTCTATTAAAATCCATTCTTCTTCTTCAAGTGCCATGCTCTCTTCGAACGTTCGCTCCCGCGCGATCTGTACCCTGTCAACTGCTTTTCGGAAAAGTGTCGTAGTACTGACACCATACCATTCATTGTCTAAGAATTTTAAGCCATAATATTCGTCTACGACCCGGACCTCTTCTGCCTTCTATTATCACATATCGCCTCAGTCAGTGTCCACACTTCCATGCCATAATAAAAGATGCTTAGGCATTAGGATCGCGACTACACAACACTGATTTCATTTTGATAAAAAAAGATCTGGCCTGTTCAATTCTTGCACGAACTTCTTGCATGTTGTCCCAGTTCTCATTGAGGAGGCCACTCAAGTATTTGTATGAATACACGCGTTTGACTTGCTGCCCATTTACTTCTAACATCTTTTCCTTGGTTATGACCATCCATTTTGTTTTCCCTACATTTAAGTTAAGCCCAAATTGCGAACTTGTGGCAGCAATTTAATTTAACAACTTTTGCGTCGGCATATTGTAGGTTCTTGACTTTTATGCCGTTTACGGTCAGATCCTCTTCGCTGTTATAAAGCATACCTCTTCTTATTTGGACCTCTTCGGACAGTTGGCCATCAACCTTTATTTGGGCAGTCTGATTCCAGTATAGATTATATATCTTTAGATCTCGGTCATCTAGATCAACTTCTTTTAGCGATTCTATGAGTTTTTCGAGTTGTACTCGATCAAACGCTTTCTCATAATCTATGAAACAGGCATATACTGGCACCGATACATCCCTAGACCGGTGAACTAAAACTTGAATACCAAGCATGGCCTCTCTTTTCCGAACCCACCACGAAATCCAAACTGCGTGTCACCCATAAAGGATTCGCATTTTCCATAAATTTTTTTATTAGTAATGTTTAGGAAAAATTATCACTCAAAAAAGTCCATCAAATAATTCCCTCCTCAATGAATAAAAAAATTTACTAGATCGCGTATATAAGCTGACTAAAGAAACAAAAAGAGTAATCGGGTGAACTACTAAAGTTAATTTGAAGCTATTTAACTAGCACAAATGTCACAACAGATCCTATCTCACAATGTATCGTTTTACAAGTGACCGTCTACACACAATTTCGGAGGGAAACAATCAAATTGCATGGAACCTTTTACTATATTATATTCATTTATAATAAATAAATTATTATAAATGAGAAATAGTAGTTTTCACAACTGGTGGCTAAAATAGTGCTTTGTTTACAAGCGTTGGTATAAATAACGAGCGCAGCGAGGTATTTAAAAACGCGAGTAAAAAAAAGCACAGTTTAGCCGCGAGTTGTTAACACTATTTTTTTAATACCTTTATCAAAAAAATCCAAGAAAAACAGGAACATACCTTTAAAAATCTCGAACGAAGAGCACTTCTCGCAACACACCATCTTTACGCTATACATCAAGCCGGCTGGTAAATGAAATACCAATGGTTTTCATAGCGATGTGCCTTTTTACTCGCTGACGTTCATTGTTGCGACATTTCAATCTTTAACAGTTTGATATTTTGACGATGTTTTTAAATGATTTTTTTCTAAATACTTGATGAAAACTGGCGGAAATCGCTTAATTTTTAGATTTAGATTAATCAGATTTTTTTCAATATTACTATTTTCCGCTATTTCTCTTTAATTTTGGATAAAAAACGTATTCAAAAACGCGAGTAAAAAAAAGCACAGTTTAGCCGCGAGTTGTTAACACTATTTTTTTAATACCTTTATTAAAAATCCAAGAGAAACAGGAAAATACTTTCGAAACACACCATCTTTACACTATAAATCAAGGCGGCTGTTAAATGAAATAACAATCGTTTCCATAGCGATGTGTCTTTTTACTCGGCGACGTTCATTGTTGCGACATTTCAATCTTTGACAGTTTGATATTTTGACGATGTTTTTAAATGATTTTTTTCTAAATACTTGATGAAAACTAGCGGAAATCGCTTAATTTTTAGATTTAGATTAATCAGATTTTTTTTCAATATTACTATTTTCCGCTATTTCTCTTTAATTTTGGATAAAAAACGTATTCAAAAACGCGAGTAAAAAAAAGCACAGTTTAGCCGCAAGTTGTTAACACTATTTTTTTAATCCCTTTATTAAAAAATCCAAGAAAAACAGGAAAATACTTTCGAAACACACCATCTTTACACTAAAAATCAAGGCGGCTGGTAAATGAAATAACAATCGTTTCCATAGCGATGTGTCTTTTTACTCGGCGACGTTCATTGTTGCGACATTTCAATCTTTGACAGTTTGATATTTTGACGATGTTTTTAAATGATTTTTTTCTAAATACTTGATGAAAACTGGCGGAAATCGCTTAATTTTTAGATTTAGATTAATCAGATTTTTTTTCAATATTACTATTTTCCGCTATTTCTCTTTAACTTTGCAGACAGTTACTAAAATCATGTTTTTGATGACGGTATTAAAAAAAAATAAATTTTGCAACTTTTTTTAGTTGGCTAGATTCTCGTTTATGTCACATATGTTTTTAAATACGTGCTTATGTTATCTAAAACGAGGATATTCGTTTATTCCGATCTTCTAAAACCCTTTGCGTATAAATCGCCTGATTTTTTATATTTTTGGGGGGGGGTGTTCTCTAAAGTTTGCGGTGCTTTTATTTGATACATCGTTGTGGCTCTTAGTAATGCAGTCGGCATAGCACCCATTTGGGTTCTCTTGGGCGTCCAAAATAACAAATGACCGTGCCGTTGGTATTTGACGATAATACGCCGCCGCCTTTGCGCCAGGCTGCGTTGGGTGCAAGCGTTTCAAAATTAAATGACCCTGCTAAAGATAAAGCCTAATTTATATCACTCGCCGGAAAAAAGGCAAGTCAGGCCCGATTTTGTTGTCCTCTTAAGAAGTTTCTTCACTTTTGTCTTTTATCTCCTTACTGTTTTTATAATAAATTGTAACTTTCCAAAGCAGTTATAAAAATATTACTGGTCTAAAATCTTCCTCCTGTCAAAATGTACATTTTGTAGCCCCCTAAAATTCATAGGCCTGCCACACTTCTGCTACCAACTTTACAACGTAAACCAATTTATTGGGCAAATCTTTTTTCCGTCAAGTACGTTCTTAAATTTTCCGATGAATTTCTGATGCCGTTATCCGGTTTCTAAACTTCTCTGATGCAATTAACCATTCATCAGTTGATGCCGTCCATATAACTATGAGATAATATAAGGTGACCAACTCCTAAAGGGGCAAAACCGGGACACTATATACATATTCTGTATTTTTTCTTATATGCACCCCTAATAATATTAGGATATATTTTCCGAAATACTTATTAAAGAAAAATAATTTAAGTAAGGCTTCAATTCAAATTTATAGATGGCAGAGAACATCCGCTTTTTTAATTGCAGTGATTTTAAACTTACAAAATACAGTGGTATCAAAACCGGGGCGAACCGGAACTTTTGCTGAAAAACCGGGACTATCCGGGACGGATTTTTTCCCCGAGACAAATGGTTAAAAATCGGGACTGTCCCGGCCAAACCGGGACGGTTGGTCACCTTAGATAATACTATGTTGGGAATTTGGAACCTTCGGTTGCACTAGAACAAAGTTATGATTGTTTTCCACAAACCAAAACTACACTTTTTTGCACCCGACACGCGTTTCGCTAACAACGTTAGCATCATCAGGAGACGATAAACAATAAACTAAATTGACCTAAGCTCTATCTTCTATACAATCTTTTGGTGGGCGGAGATAAGACTAATAATTTGTGATTGATCGCGATTTATTCTCTCTTTTATCTCTAGTTGAGGGGAGATAGGATTATAAATCGTGATCAATCATTAGTCTTATCTCCGCCCACTAAAAGATGTATATAAGATAGAGCGTAGGTTAATTTAGTTTATTGTTTATCGTCTCCTGATGATGCTAACGTTTTTAGCGAAACGCGCGTCAAGTGCAAAAAAGTGTAGTTTTGGTTTGTGGAAAACAATCATAACTTTGTTTTTTTTAGGAGATAATAGACGCTTAAAGTAAATATTTCAACGCGTCGGTATCGGTATACCTAAGAAACAAAAGCGGGCATCGTTCGAAATATGGCATGAACAAATATAGTGTATTTTGACTTTGTTTAGAACGCGTTAGGTGTTTAATGTAAAGGCACTGCCCTTGCATTTTCCGAAAAAAAGCTATAGCAATAATAAATCCCCGAATCAAGTTAGCCTGGCCAAAAGCAGCCAATTTTTCGCCTTATTTAAAAATTATTCAAATACTGGCACTAATTTTTGGACAGCAAATTGAGCCTAGAGGGCGCTAACTTCAGTCGTTTTCTGGTAAACCCACGACGTTAAACCAACGACTCCCGCCGACTGTAGTTGGGGTTGCAACGTCGCTACGACTCAAAAGTTTATTCCTTAAATTAGTGCAAAACTGGGTTTTTACAACGTCCACAAAACGTTAACCGGGCAACTACAGCCAAGTCGCCGACTTATTAAAATAAATCGTCGCAACGTTGAAATGCAGCTTGGGGTTAGGTACTTTTTTATGCTGTAAGTCACTGCCAAAGCCACTTTTCATAGATTGGCAGTGTTTAAGTCACTAAAAAAGTACTTTTCAGCGATGGCCACAAGTCGCCTGCCATGGGAGTGGGGGGCACAGATAAAGACAAGAAAAAAATATGTACTTAGTTTTACGCCCCGCTGATATAACAGTGGCGCACTCAGGAATTGACTTCGGGGGGGGGGGGGTGAACCGCCCCTCCCTTCGGTGCGCCACTGGGTGTAAAACGATGATAAAAATACCGAGGCGAAGTTGTAGAGGAGAATATAATCACCATAAAGGTATATTTGCAAGAAACAAAACTGTCGATGGGAACCGAAATGGTTTCTCATAAAACCTTATTGGTGGAGAGGTTTTTCAGTTTCATGAATTAATAAAATTAAAAGCTCATAAATAATGCCGCGGGCCGCCGTTTTAATTCACTGTACAAGAACGTTATTTCAGTCAGAGTATTCTATAAATTAACGAGAGAAACGTATGGGACATATAACTATGAGATATATACAGGGTGCATCCTTTAAATGAAACGATGCTTCTATCTTTAATGATTTTTTTCGGACTTTGCGCCCATGATAAAAAAAAATTGGGGCCCCCAAATGGAGGCCCAGGGTGTACCAACTATTTTTTTAAATAAGCAGGTACCACTTGTGGTACCTTTTTGGAAGGCTCCACCAGCCTAGGGGAGAAAATGTTAAGCTGAGCAAAACTTGCGATTTCTGGAATGTTCTATTTTTGCGCAAGAAGGCTTATATATTTTCGTTTCTGAATTCATATCACTTTTTCCTCTAGGCTAGTGGAATTCTGAGGTACTCTAGGGAAATTCTACAGTGAGATTCGAACTAAGCGATTCCTCCTAGGCTAGGGGAAAACTGGGGGGTTAAGGGGAAAGTGTGAGATCGGAACTTGTGGGCCTGTGTTATATAACCGAATAATCAAAAACTCCACCACGAGTTATATAACAAAATACGAATTACCGAAGGTATTAACCTACTATTTGAGACCACTTATATATTTTTTAATTTGCCTCTAGAGGCTAAAACTGTTTCTATTAAAAAAGTAATTTAAAATATTTCTTTGTGTCAAAAAAAATTACAAAAACATAAAATTTGGGTGCTTTTTATATATATTTATATTAAAAATCAGCTTAAACTTTTTACTCTCAAGTATTTTTGCACACTATCCATGAAATAATTGTATAAAAAATAAATAAAGTAGGCTTGCTAGTTCAAGGTTGGAAATCTAAGTGTATGATGGTGTTTAATGATGTATAGTGGAGGGTGACCAGTGAAACTACTGATGAGCCCACGCTGGTTACCCAGGGCGAAACATCGTTTATTCATTTCTCTTTTCGCTTTGATCTTTTGTGTGTTCCTTGTGGGATACTCATCCAAGTTTGAATTTTCGTTATTTCCACCCAAGATCTTTTGATCTTTTGTGGTTTTTAGTTTCTTTTCGGTTGACGTAACTGATTTGGAGGTTTTTTAACTTCTTCTTTGTTTTAGTTGCTTTAGGAGCATAATTCTACTGGAAATATTAACACGCCAGGACGAATTCGTATTAGGTAACTTGGATAAGTAAGTACCAGTGTGGAACTATGCCTATTTGTGAGTGGTTCAAGGTTGGAAATCTAAGTGTATGATGGTGTTTAATGATGTATAGTGGAGGGTGACCAGTGAAACTACTGATGAGCGCACGCTGGTTACCCAGGGCGAAACATCGTTTATTCATTTCTCTTTTCGCTTTGATCTTTTATGTGTTCCTTGTGGTATACTCATCCAAGTTTGAATTTTCGTTATTTCCACCCAAGATCTTTTGATCTTTTGTGAGGCTTGCTAGTAGTACCAAGATTTATTCATTTTGCGTAAAAACTTTTCTTGTAATTTAAATATTTTTTGTATTTGGAGTGGAAATAGTGTTCCGTCCGTTCCCTGTTAAAAAAACCTCATAAAAGATCATAGCAAATAATAGATAAGATATCATAAGTTTTTATAATCTATGCTCATATAAACTTAAACATTATATTTTATAATTTTTGACTAGTGAAAGTGAAACACAAATCCCGCAGAGGAATTCATCATATTTTATGAGCCAGTGGGCTTATAAAAGTTTACAATATTTTATGATTTTTAATATGACAATTCCTCATAAAGGTTTATAAGATTTTATAAGATCTATTTGTAGCATTCGAAAATAAAAAATTACAGGTCAACTTTAGCAGTAGTAGTAGTAGTAATAGTAGTAGAAGTAATGTAAGAGATTAATATACAGTCAAACTAAAATATAACCTAACCTAAACTATAAACTACGACAACCTAACCCACTATAATACAATAACACTCCTTGTGCTTGCACAATATCTACATATCTAATAGAAAATTGTTCTCGTATAAGTACTTATTTATCGCCAGGAGCTAGGAGAGATGTTACTGATAAATTTCTATGGGATTTCATAAGCCAAAAACTATTTTTTTACAAGCTTTTATTTAACTTGCAATGTATCTATCTATGTAACGAACAAGATATGTTTGTTCGGGTGGAATCTTGCAACTTAATTTTGACCAACATCCCGACATCCCATCGGCTTCAAATTTGGCATGCTTATATAGTTGCGGTGACAACACAAGAATATAGTGTGATCAAATTGACAGCTCTCCCCTACTCGAAGGGGGTGGAGGAGGGTACAGTTGAAATACGTCCGATTTCGTTAAAATTTGATGTGTCGGGGGATAGAGATAACGAATTTCTAATTAGATTTTGAAAATTCAATATGGCGGATTCAAGATGGACGATTTTTAGTCATCTGTTGCTAACCAATTTTAACTTACTTATACACATCCAAATGCTTTGAAATTTGGCATGCATTTATAGTTCTGTTGACAATAAAATAATATGTCATTATTAGGCACCCCCTCCCCTATGAGGGGAGTGGAGGGGGCAAAAACTAAGTTTGTCCGATTTCAACCAAAATTGGTATACGGAGGCTTTTGGGGATAAGGAATACGAATTTTTGATCAAATTTTGAAAATTCAATATGTTTTGCTAACCAATTTTAACTGTCTTATCCACATCCGATTGTGTTCAAATTTGGTATGCGTTTGTAGTTCCGGTGAAAATACAATAATATGGTATTCTCAGGTACCCACCTCCCTCTAACGAGGGAAGTGGAGGGGGAAAAAGATTTAGTTTGTTCTATTTCAATCAAAATTGGCATACAGCGGTTTTTAAGGAGGGGGATTATGAATTTTTGCTCAGATGGGATCATAAGTCAAAAAACTTTTTTTTGTAGAAGTAAGTAAGTATTTTTTAATTAGTTTTCAGTTGGTCAAAAAGACTGATAAAAATCAGGTGTTTTTTAAGAGATCTAATGAGGTTTTTTTGACAGGGTGGACACATGAAAATCTATAAAATGTTTTAAGTTTGCCTGACTATAAAATTTATTTAAAGACTTATAAAAAAATGTTTTTACCAACTCCTAGAAAATTATAATTGTTCATAGAAATCTGTCAAATTCTATGAGTTAGTCTGATCATAAAATATCCCAAAATCTCATGAAAAAACGTTTTTTTTTTTAAAACTCTCAAAACATTATAAAAAAAAAACAAGGGTGTAATCATAGAAACCCATAAAATGTTACGAGTTGTTTTGACTATAAAATCTGTCAGAAAACTATAAAAATATCGGTTTCTATAATCCCATAATATATCATAAAAGAAAAAGAATGTAAATATATAAACCCATAAAAGTTGATGTGTCGGTGTAATTATAAAATCTCTTAGAAAATCGTACTTTTATAAAACCAGCAAATATGTTAAAAAAAATGTATGCACTTATCAAATTTTATAAACATTTATAAGCCTAACTGATTATAGGATCAGATAAAAAACACACATGTAAAACCACATAAATTCTTACCAAAATCAAAGACATACCTCATAAATTCTTACAAACTTTTATAATCCTAAAATTTTTCCTCACAAAAGCTCATAGAACTTATAAAAATCACATTCAGGTGTGTGTTTTTATGAGGTTTTATGCGGTTTTTTTGGCAGGGTTATGCAACATTTTGTTAGTTAAATTCTTAACTCTTTTTTTGGTAAAATAGTGACAAATATTATTTAAGTGTGAGATCCTATTCGCAGATAAATAAATAATACAAAAATGAATGAAGGTATGCTTCTTTTTGCTGGTCTGTCCGTTATCCATATCAAAAGGCTCTTTACCAACTTACTAAAGTAGACAAAAAATAAGTTTATAACTGAATTGTTTGAGTACAATTAATGTATTTATTCTTGGGTAACAGCGTTAACATATTTGCAGCGCCTAATGGAAATATTTGATATACTCTAAATCTTCAAACAACTTCCAAGGCACGAGTTTCGAATCTATTTTTGTATCATCAGTGTGGTACAAGTCAGGTTATCTTTATGACCCAATGCATGGCAAGCTATCGGAAAATATGTACAAATATCAACAAAGCTTCCTTGTTATTGTTTATACAACTCAGTTGATTTTTTTTTCAAAAACTGGCCAGACATCATCGAAAATACCCTTGCAAAGCGCACTTTTTTCAATCGGCGATAATACTCCTATTAATATTGGAATAGTCCTCTACGCTTTTTACCGATGCTCGCAATGGCGCCGACTTCTTGCCTTTATTGGTCATAACCGATGTCTTCAAGAAAACGCTTGACAATCAACCGCTTGTCACCATAAAAAATGATCGATAAAATCAACCTGCATATGGATGGCCGTGTTTAAAATAAAACCCGGTTCCTATGCGTTTCTCATGCGTGATGGCCATCCCTGACTCAAAAACGGCATTACTAAGCGAGAGTTGGCTATATAAGCGCATGTCGCACCAAATGATGAGTTTTTGAGTCATGATAGCCGCTCATTGAAAAACTCATAGGTGGGAACCGCGTGTAAAGGCGCAATTACACAGACGAACATGCTCAAATAAAAGCTCGTGCAAAAGATCTAAAATTTTTTGCATGAACATTTTTGTGAGCTTTTCTTTGAACATTTTGTTCGGGTAAATTTTTGAGCAAATTATTGCTATCTATTTTGGAAAGATATTTTTAAAGATGAGAATAAATAAAATTTCACATCAGTGATTAGTGATCTCAATTCTTTATAAAAATGGAACACCAACTTTTATTTAAAATTTTTGTGAAAAAAAGCCGACGGCATGCGAAACATTATTATTGGCTCTACTATCAGTTTTGTCACATGGATTAGGGTTACTTATAATATTTTTTTCTTAGGGTTTTTCCCGGATTTTTTTGCCCGGGGTTTTTTTTTGGGATTTTCTTGCGAGTTTTTTTTATTTCCAAGGGTTTTTTCCTAAAGTAAAAAAAAACCCAGGAAAATTTTTCTTTTCCAAAAAAATTTGGGGATTTTCAAAAATATCGGCAAAAAACTCAAAAATTGCACTTTTAAGCGGTAATCCGCGCCTCACGACTATGAGGAGTGGTGGGGAGGGGATTTTATTTTAAACATATTTTTGTAACTTTACTTTACCCTTAGCTTCGATTGTTTTTTTTTTCATTCCTCACACCAGATTTACCCAGTTAGTTTAAGGCCCCAACGGTTACTTAAAAAAGCAAAAGGTTCATGAAAATGCTGAAGATAGATATTTACTGTCAATTTAATGTAATAATCAAGGTCGATTACTGACACTAAACAAACAATATGCAAAGGAGCAACATTCCTATTCAGAAATCTAGTCTATTACTGCTAAATTATATTTTTTTAGACAAGGGTCTGGGATCGTAGGGTTATAAAAGTGGGTAATAAACGAGTATTACGTGCTTTTGGTTTTGGAATCTAACTCAATCTACTTTTTCAAAAATATTTTACAAAAAAAAACTAAGAGATCAAGATTTTTGAAGAATTTTGTTTTTTTTTTGTCAAAATTTTCGCCTGCGGCGCTGTATCAATATTAAATATTGTTACAAATTTGTTTAATTTTAAGCAATTCTTTTGTAAATAACATCTAAAAGCGCATTTACACAGACAAACTTTCCTTTGATGTTGAAATGCCGACAAACATTTACACGAGCCTCTTGAGCAAAATGTTCAAAGAAATGTTCAATCAAAATCGTGTACAAAAAAACACACGTAAATTTTGGAGAGAATGTTGAGCAAAATTTGTTTGAAGAAATGTTGGTAATAAAAATTTCTTAGAAATTTAAATTTTATAGTTTTATGGGAATTCATTGAACTTAACTTAAAATAGAAAGACAAGGTGCTTTCCGACGGAAAAACAATTTGACGTCGAAATTCACGTTTTACCTCATAAGCAACTTCGATTGATCTGATTTTTACAGGGGATATGCCAGTATACTTGTAACTTTTTTGGGATTGTAAAAAAAATGAGAATCAAAAAAAGAAATATAAATTGGCACTTATTTATTGCTGTTGCTGGGTTAGGAGAAGGTAAAAACCGTAGACTAGTGAGAGGGAGTTTTGGTCAAATGAACATTGACACACAAAATTACAGCAGTGTTTGACAGCGCTGCGTTCCGACTGTCTAAACCTCCCTATCCCCCCCCCCAGGGAATAACTAACTACTCTCCAGAACAGTTCTCTAAAAATATCCACCTGCATTTTAAAAAGTAATTACTTCGAAGACATTTCCGTTTTCTTTTTGTAATGAAAGAAAACCAAAAAAGTTAGAGAAAAGAATTAAATGTTATTACCTCCATCATTAACTATTTTAACATTGCATATGACAAAACTGATAGCCAATAATAATGTTTCGCTTGCCGTCGCCTTTTTTTCACAAAAGTTTAAAATAAAAGTTGGTGTTCCATTGTTTTAAAGAATTGAGATCACTGATCACTGATGTAAAATTATATTTATTCTCATCTTTAAAAATATGTTTCCAAAGTAGATAGCAATAACTTGCTTAAAAATTTACCCGAACAAAATGTTCAAAGAAAAGCTCACAAAAATGTTCGCGCAAAAAATTTCAGATATTTTGCACGAGCTTTTATTTGAGCATGTTCGTCTGTGTAATTGCGCCTTAAAACGCGTAAAAAATAGAATTTGATTGCAAGTTTTATAAATTTTTTAGTGTTAATTTTTTTAAAAAATCTGCAAATGAGACTAGATTAAGGCGCATTTACACAGACAAACTTTCCTTTGATGTTGAAATGCCGACAAACATTTACACAAGCCTCTTGAGCAAAATGTTCAAAAAAAAGTTCGAGCAAAATCTCGTACAAAAAGACTCACGGAAATTTTGGAGAGAATGTTAAGCAAAATTTGTTTGAAAAAATGTTGGTATAGAAATTTCTTACAAATTTAAATTTTATAGTTTTATGGGAATTCACTGAACTTAACTGAAAATAGAAAGACTAAGTTTTAAAACAAGGTATTTTTAATTAAGTGCTTTCCGACGGAAAAATGATTTGATGTCGAAATTCACATTTTACCTCATAAGCAACTTCGATTGACCTGATTTTTATAGGAGATATGCCAGTATACTTGTAACTTTTTTGGGGTTGTAAAAAAACGAGAATAAAAAAATAATAATTGGCACTTATTTATTGCTGTTGCCTGTAAAATGTAATGATAAAAATATACGTTTAAAAGAATATCTCTTTATTTTACTTCCTAGTTTAAAACACAATACAATAATAATTAAGTCAAATTAAAAAACCTATATACATTTTATTAAATCTCAAATATATGAACAAAAGCACGTTCGGTCTAAATAATACCCGTTTATTACCCACTTTTACAACCCTTCGATCCCGACCCTTGTCTAAAAAAATATAATTTAGCAGTAATAGACTAGACTTCTGAATCGGAATGTTGCTCCTTTGCATATTGTTTGTTCAGTGTCAGTAATCGACCTTGATTATTACATTAAATTGACAGTAAATATCTATCTTCAGCATTTTCATGAACCTTTTGCTTTTTTAAGCAACCGTTGGGGCCTTAAACTAACTAGGTAAATCTGGTGTGAGGAATTAAAAAAAAAACAATCAAAGCTAAGGGTAAAGTAAAGTTAGAAAAATATGTTTAAAAAAAATCTCCTCCCCACCACTCCTCATAGTCGTGAGGTGCGCATTACCGCTTAAAAGTGCCATTTTGTGTTTTTTGCCGATATTTGAAAAACTCACATTTTTTGGAAAAGAAAAATTTTCCTGGGTTGTTTTTTGAATTTAGGAAAAAACCCTTGGAAATAAAAAAAAACTCACAAGAAAATCCCAAAAAAAGCCCCGGGCAAAAAAATCCGGAAAAAACCCTAAGAAAAAAATATTATAAGTAACCCTAATCCATGTGACAAAACTGATAGCCAAGAATAATGTTTCGCTTGCCGTCGGCTTTTTTTCACAAAAATTTAAAATAAAAGTTGGTGTTCCATTTTTTTAAAGAATTGAGATCACTGATCACTGATGTGAAATTTTATTTATTCTCATCTTTAAAAATATGTTTCCAAAACATATAGCAATAATTTGCTCAAAAATTTACCCGAACAAAATGTTCAAAGAAAAGCTCACAAAAATGTTCATACAAAAAATTTTAGATCTTTTGCACGAGCTTTTGTTTGAGCATGTTCGTCTGTGTAATTGCGCCTTTACACAAGCATTTTGAATAAGCTGAATTCGGCGACAGTCCATTTTCCGCATAATTAAAATGGGATAAGACTAGGGCATCACTTAGGATGATTTTGCATTTTGGATTTAACCAGTTTTTCTTTGAGTAAAGTAGTTTAAGATTGCAGTAAGCTCTCCGTATCATACTAGAAATATGCTCGGAAAATTTTAAGCCACTATCCAATATCAGACCAAGGTTGCGTGCAGAATTAGTTGTTTCAAGATTTTGACCATCTATTTTGATGTGAATATTATTTCTTTGTCGATTTTGTGGGATTTTGCGACCAAATAACATACTAAGAATTATTACACAATTTGTCAAATTTAAGACATCACACCAAACACACGTCACAAACCGGAATACAGGATCAGAAAAGAGGGGGAGCTAAAGCTCTCCATGGGTCCCTTGATTATGATTAATTTATTGTAAATTGGGTTGGACCTGCTAGGGGGGGGTTAACCCCCAACCCCCCCCTGGCTACGCCACTGGCGTAGGTACCTAATTTATGGGCGGCCCCTTATCGGCCTTGAAATTTTCAATTATTTTATTTCAGAGCAAGATGACATCATGGCATAATCCCTCTAAATAACAAATTCACCCTTCAAATTCATTTTCGTTTCGTTCAGCTAGTTTTTGATTGCTCTTTACCTAACACATGACATTGGATATCTCGTCTTCCCTTACTCATCTGTTGTAGAATTGTCCTGTTATTCCCGATTTAAATCGATTATTTTGTGACATTTACTCTGCAAGTGGTCTCCGGGACGTTTAGTAAACGTCCATTAAGACGATTCTAAAAAGACATAAAAAAATAGGTTCCAGAAACGTTCTAGCAACGTCTATGTAACGTCCCAAGGGACGTTCCCGGAAAGTACAGCGACCAAACAGGTCGTTCCCGGAACGTACTGTAAGTTATGGTGGGACGTCGCAGGTACGTTCCCGGAACGGACTCATACGTGTTATTAGGGAAATTACTTTTCGGTTTTCATGAAGTGATTTGAACGCGTTTTGAGCACGATTTGAACTTTCAATATTTGCTTGATATATTTTCAGGTTAGTTTTCGCCTATTTTACTTCTGTGTTTGCATTTTTGCATAAAGGTATACCTAATTTCTGCAAATATAATTGGAAGTGCTAACAGCTTATTATTGGTGTCATCAGTTAGTTCCATACGATACCCCGTTTTCATGCAGTTGGATCCCGATACGATCCCAAAAAAAACTGTATTGAACTTTGAAAACGTTTTCATCTTCAAGTGAAAACGTAGAAACAGGCAAAATCTGTACTTTATGAGATTTGTCTTGGTTTTTAAAAGTTTGATTTATATATCGCATAGAAAACATATACAACCTGATAAAACGTTATAAAATCTCCTAAAGCATTTCTAGCAGGGTTGACGCGGTTTTTTTGATAGGATTTTATAGGTTTCTTTAAGTCGGAGGGTTTTTTTTTGGAAAAATTGTATTTGATGAGCTTTGTCATGGTCTTATGGGGGTTACACATACCGCATAGAAAACATAAAAGCATGACCCACTGGTTTGTTAGAATTTATGCGAGAAGGACATTCATCAGACCTACATTGGGATTTTAAAGTAGAGGCGGACCCAGTCTTGTAGAGCAAAATCGCTACCTAATATAATTGACAACACATAATAGACACTTAGGGCGATATTTACTAAGATGGGTTAGGGTTTAGGACTATGGGACGTATGTGGTTTTTAATCTAATTTCGCGGGTTTTTTTTTAAATTTGAATAAAACTTGTTGGAATTTTGGACTTACTATAATCGTCCAAATGATTTCGCAAGAAAAAAACACAGGTTTTCCAAAAATTTCGTGAAAAAAATGGGAAAAAAGCAAATTGACGGTGGGTTTATCCCCGTTTAGTAGGCTTTTTAACTAAAAATACTATGTTAAATGGATTACTTACTTATATTTTTTTATCGCTTTTTATCCCCAAATGTGCAGAGGTCCATATGGAAAGATATATTCTTACACAACACTTCTTTAATATGACGAAAAAATTAAATTAAAATTTTTAATTCGTGTATTTTTATCGATTAAAAACTGTCAAAACACTTAACTGACGTTTCGCTCGGTGACGTTTTGCTCATTTTGAACGAGAATCGTACCTTCTGAAGTAAAAGATAGCCTTCCACATCTACGCGTGAACCACCAATTTTGACAAATTTTATTTTGTCCATCTTTATAAAATTTCCTTTTCCTATACCTTTCTTCCCCCCCCCCCCCCTTATTATTTTACAGTTACAAATGGTAACGAAAAGCTGTTGCGAATTGCCAATCTGGGAGAAATGCAGGGAGGAACGAGAGGAGTCAATTACTCTCCCTCTTCCATGCTTCTGCAAAAAATCTCCGAATTTTCATAAAAATTTAGAAAAATTGCTAAAATCACACGTTCCTCTCGCCCCTAACGCGCCAGAATTTACCGCTGAAGACTTTTACCGGCGCGTAATATGACATCACCGCACAAAACCGCGCAAAACCACCAAAACAATAAAAAAATAAGCAAATCCCCAACAACCGAAAAATGCATTTTTTAGCTTACGCGGTATATTCTGCGCGGTTAAAGCCGCGGAACTTTTATTATTTGTATTTTTTACATGCGCTATTCTTTAATTTGCGCTGAATTATATATTATTTAGGCGAAGATTGTCATGTTTGCGCGTTTTGTGAATATGCCGGAATCAGTTTTACACTATAATTGCTTACTTGCTTGAAAAATAACAGCGCACAGCGATTATAGAGCTAAATTTATACCGTGAAAAATTGCTTTTTAAGATTCCGCGCGCTATGAGTTACCACAAAAATTTAAACTTCTTAATTTTTTAGGCGCGCGATTGACAAGGTGTGCAGACGCCTAAGCAAACAAGATGTGTGTATATAAGAAATATTTGTTTTCATTTAATTATTGAAAATTAATTTTAATCTTATATGTATAAGGCTTTTTTCTTGATTTAAGAGAGCAGTGATCTCCCTAAATCAACTTAAAGTGAGACACCATACGTTCCTATACATTATCTTAAAAAACGCGCTGGAATACCCAATTAAAGCAAAAAAAAGTCTGGAATTTGGATTTTTAATAATTAAAATACTTCAAAATATTTATTTTGAACAAAAAAATCAACCAAATCGTGATTGTTCTAAAATTTAAAGTAGATAAACCACCTCTTGGCATTGGTCTATGATATACGATGAATTTACTCAAAATACAACATCCCGTGTCACTTTGACATTTCTAAGATTTCTTGTTTACCCATATTTTATTAATATTTACAGATTATTTGGACTGTTTTAAGAAAAAATGTCTCTATGCGTCCCATTCCAGTACATTTTGACGTCTATTCAGGTAAAATTACCTTATAAATTGTGGTCTGGTTCGGCTTAAAATCAATTTTTCGATACCCATGTATATGTTAGCCTTCAAACCAAAGTTATTTTTGATTCCTTCCTCCGTTTGTGAAAGCGTCCTTAAAAAAAGAGTTACAGTTGTGCTTACCGTGCGACGTAACCAAACCAATTATTGTTCAGTGCTTAATGCCGCTCTCTTCTATTTCCTTCCTTGTGGAAAAAAGTGAGAGGGCAATAGAATGGAAAATAGAAGGAGTTATACTGTGGATCAGGCATTTATGAAAACCCGCAGATAACAAAATGGTTAGGAATACGCTAGCTGCGTGCGAATACTGCAATAGTGGTCGTAGAGATAGGTTACACGTAGTATCCGTTCTGGGGTCGTATTTTCGAAACCATACGAAATTATTCGCATGCGACTACTTCCGTCTCTTCCTATACCGTATAAAAAAGGAGGCAAAAGATATGCCGATATGCTGATTCATGGGTAGTACGTGCAAGAATAACCGGTTTTTCATGCGAAACAACACGAATGCCTCCACCCACTCATGCAATATTGCGTTAAACCAGTCGAATTCGAACGCGGTCCACACATACCGGCTTATCTTTCGCCTCTCATTTCACACGGTATAGAAAGAGACTGACATAAAAATTGTTGATGGATTCGAAAATCAGACCCCTGAGCATGTGCACTGAGATACGATTACGATTAGGCCAGTAGCGGTCTCAGCCATTTGAAAAGGGGGGAGGCGTTTTCGATACGAAAAAAAAACTAGAATAAAAGCATAGCTTTTGTGAGGTACATATCAATATATTCAAACAAAACTTAGAAACTACAAGTGCGGATGTGGTCTCAAATCTAGGGGGCGGAGTACTCAGATTTTAAGTTTTTTATTTCACACATTTTTTATTTTAAAAAATGTTTAAATGCGCCGAAAGTTTTTGAAAAAATTACATTAAAAATTCAATTTTTGAGTTGAATGAAAGTAAACTCCTAAAAATCAACGGTATCATAGCGCCGCAGAAGAAAATTTTAAAGAAAATTACAGCAAAAAATGCATTTTTTACTTAAAATTGTAAATATATCAATGGTTTCGAAGCGCATAATGACACTACAAATGCCATTTTTTAAATTAATACCGTAAATAGCAAAGGTGTTATAGCGCCGCAATTTATGCCCTACTTTTTATTTTCTAAATGTTTTCATAAAAAATTTAAAGTCAGGACAGGGGCCTATCTCAAAAAAAAATCGTTTCGGGTTTTTTTGGGCAAACCGGTCAATGACTCACTCAATGTCAATTTCAATATGTCTGTTGATATGCAGCAACGCTAAGCCCGTCAGACGAATTTCGGTCATAGTGTTTTTAAGTACTTATATGTTTCCAATCTTCTGAGGCATGAGAAGCTTCTTTTTAACAAAAGATCAAAAGATCTTGGGTAAAAATAACGAAAATTCAAACTTGATGAGCATCCCACAAGGAACACACAAAGGACCAAAGTGAAAAGAGAAATTATTAAACGATGTTCCGCTCTGGGTAACCAGCGTCAGCTCGTCAGTGGTTCCACAGTTCACCCTCCCCATACATTATTAAACACCATCATACACTTTGATTTCCAACTTTGAATCGCTCACAAATAGGCATCGTCGAATCCGCACTGGTACTTATCCAAGTTACCTGATACGGATTCGTCCTGGCGTGTTAATATTTTCAATAGGATTATGCTCCTAAGGCAATTAAAAAACAAAAAAAGAAGTTAAAAAACCTCCAAATCGAATTCATCAACCGAAAAGAATCTAAAAACAAAAGATCAAAAGATCTTGGGTGGAAATAAAGAAAATTCCACGTTTGAATTTCCACCCAAGATCTTTTCATCTCTTGTTTTTAGTTTCTTTTCGGTTGATGTAACCGATTTGGAGGTTTTTTTAACTTCTTTTTTAAGCTTCTTTTTGACGAAGCATTACTTACTGGCAAACATCCAAGAATGTTTTTATCAACGGAAAAATATCTCCACACTTGTTCATTGCCTCGAAGACGTTATCAGGTATGTTCTGATTTAAGCTTTTGCCTACTTCTGACCAATATTGTTTCCAAATACCGACTACTCCCAATAAGAGTTCAAGAATTTGTGTTTTCGATTAATCAAACAGTTTATAGTATTTAGAAACGATTTTAGTTAATTTTACCTTGATTTTGGCTTCACGTTATACAAAGTTTAATATGAATATGTTCAGGTAAAAAATATTTTTTTATGTCCAAATTGATTTTGTACAAAACTTGTTGAAGGTCAGACTGTCCCAAAATACTGTGGAGAGATTCTAGAATGTCTTTAAAGGGACTTTATGCAATTTCTCGTTTTTTTCTCCAAGGACTTCAGGGTTACGCATTCTCTATTTTGTGCAACTTTAAGTGTCTATTTTAGGTCCAGTACAGTAATAATGCTTTTAAACAATTCTTAAAAGGCAAAAAAGAGTAACCTAAAGTGCTGTTAAGGTACTTCTCCGCCAGAGGATAGGGGAATAAAAAAGGAAAAATTTAGGAAAAGTATCAAAATGACAAAATCCTAATTCGGGACAACTGTGGGTCAAAATCTTTAAATTGACTTGGGTAAATTGAAATTAATTTTTAAAATTTTTGTTTCAGAATCTTCACAAGCAGCCAAATATGGAGGCTGTTTCACCGGAGAGAGCACCGTATTGACATCGACGGGCGTGAGGCGACCTCTTTCCGACCTCAGAATAGGAGAGAAAATCCTCGCGCACGATCCCACAACCAAACAATTAGTTTTTAGTGAAGTTATCATATTTTTAGATTACAACCCCGTGGAAATTCGGGAGTTTTTAAAAATTAATCTCCATTCCGGGAGAACTTTAATTGTGACGCCGAACCATTTAGTGACTTTAAAAGACGGGAGGACGGTGTTCGCGGATAAGTTAAAACTTGGTGATAATTTATTAGTTAGTTTAGTAGAAAATAAATTAGAAACAAATTCAATTTCCGATAACAAAGACAGTACTTTAGAAATTTCAGAGGGCGATGATCAAATAGTCAGTATTACCCCGGTGTTGCGCAAAGGGGTATTCGCACCACTAACAAAATTAGGCACGGTGGTCGTCAACGAAGTAGTGGCCTCTTGTTACGCCACCATAGATAGTCAGGCCGTTGCCCACTGGGCGTTCTTGCCACTCAGGTTAGTTTGGAACGTCAAACTAGGCGCGAGTAGGCTGTGGAATTTTGTAATTAGGCCAATTAGCGGTTGGACAAACGTCCAGGTCAGCTTATCAAAACCCCAAGTGGGCATCAATTGGTATGCCAGGGTTTTGTATGTTACTGGCGATTTTTTGATTCCTTCTCATTTAAAGAGTTCAAAAGATCTAAATTAATTGACTGATTGATTCAAATTAGCTCTTTTGTGTCTGAATTTAACATCTTTCACTATTTCAATTTGGCGACTTTAATGTTGGAGATTGTCTAAACGAACTCAATTACCACTATGCGGTTACTTTCGGCGCCGGCGTTTTGTTGCCTTCTGTTAACGTTACCTAGCACTCTATAACGCGTTTATTTAAAATTAACGAATGACAGATCGCTATACCTACTGCTAAGAATAAATATAAATTTGTCACTTTTTGTACGCGATTTTCGAAATTTCTAATTTTGACGCGACTCAAAATTTCATATGTCAAAAATCCAACTTTTTTATCTCATAACCAATTTAAATAATTAATACCTCGGTAGGCGAAGAAAGTATGGGGCTTTTGCCTCATTGACAAATATCTAGACCAGGGACGCACACAAATTTTTCGAAAAGGGTTAAAGGATATATCGCCCTTTTTATATGGCAAATTATTGTACTGACCTTATTTGCAAACCGACCAAAATCTAATTTTCTTTTTTGAATTTGCCATAACTGACTTTTTAAAAATAAAATTTTAAACTTCAAAATTTCACTGGCATCTATTAAACTTTTTTATTTCTCATCTGATTTAAACGAAACTTTCTCTAAATTATAAAACGTTTCCAAGACACTTAACTGTAACAGAAAACTGTCAGATGATTTAAACAAAACTTTTCTAATTTTGACTCAAAATTGACAAGTCAGCAGCCATCCTGCGTCGGCCATATTGAACTTCGTTAGTTTTAGTCCGATCTAAACCAAACTTTTTTGCACATAAGCGTTTTTAACAATATATAATTTTGTCCCAAAATTGTCATGTATGTTGCGTCGGCCATAATGAACTTCATTGTTTTTGGTTTGATTTAAACAAAAGATTTTCTAAATTATGAAGCTTTTCCAAGACACATAACTCTGGCAAAAATGGCTTTCGTTATTTTTTGTCCGATTTAAATAAAACCCATTTAGATTATAAAGCTGTTTTACCAGTATTTCTGGCATTTCTTTTTAAAAATATAACAAAATATAATAAAGTTCCATATGGCCCTTGTAAGATGGCTACTGGCATATGTCAATTTTTGATCAAATTTGGATATTGCTGGAAACGCTTTATGTGCAACAAAAGTTTTGCTTAAATGACAAAGTTTAATATGGCCAACATCTGTCAGTTTCCTGCTGTCACAGTTAGGTGTCTTGGAAAGGTTTTATAATTTAGGGAAGGTTTCGTTTAAATTCGATAAGAAATAAAAAAGTTCAATATGACACAGACAGTCATGGAAAATTCAAAAAGGAAAATTAGATTTGCAAATAAGGTCATGACCATAATTCAAAAACTGTTAAAAAGTACGAAATCGACGACTTTAACGTCACTTTTCGGGTACTTCTGGGAGGAGTGGAGAGTTGGCGCAATGAAACAAAAATCTTCTTAAGACGAGTACTTCAACATATAAAAATATCAGGGAATTCCACCGAATACAAATTTCCACTTAAAAAGGGCGATATCCTTTACCCATTTTTTAAAGTTCTCCGCCATCTTGGATTTTTAACATATGTCAAATTTTGAGTCAGATTAGCAATAACTCATGTTTTGTCTTATCAACAAGCTTAAAATTTTCAAAATCGGACTACTAAGTAGCAAGTTATGCCAGCTCTCAACAGTGCACCTTCCTACAGACATCACAATTTTTGGTCTAAATACTCCTAATTTAAAATTTTTATAACTTTTTTATCTTATAACCAATTTAGATAAGTGATACCTCGGTAGGCGAAGAAAGTATGGGGCTTTTGCTTCATTGGATTTTTGACATCTGTCAAATTTTCAGTAGCGTCAGTAAAGTTTCAACTCGAAATAAAAATAGCTGAAAATTTCAAAAATCGGCCGACTAGGTCCAAAGTTATAGCGCGTTTAAAAAGTGACAATTTTTTTGGCCCACACTATATTTACTAAAAAAATGTTCAGTGTAAGTAGCGAAAAAAATTGTACTAAAAGGTACTGGCAAAAAATGTACAGTTTATTGTATATTTTTTGGTACTGGTAACATTATTTCTAAGCTGTTATTAGCGCTTTTAAATCATTTTGAATGAAATCCTCAAAATAACCAAGGTCTAATAAAAATGTTGTATTATTTTGTACAGGTACTTAATTTGTGCCAAATATTATTTATTAATGCGTAATTTTAAATATAAAGATTAATTTATTTGGAAGTAAAAAGTATACGGTACATAAATACTTTATTAGGTATACCAATTTTTACGTACTATTTTATAAGAAACTACAAGTAATTTTTTGACAATAAAAAATTGTTCCTAGTAGATTTTAAAATTTTAAATATTGTGCTGTTTTTTGACGTTTTGTTTTGTCTTTTGTTCTTCAAACTTTAAGGCCATTATAGTTTACTTAGGTGGTGTAGGCTCTGTCTGACTGGTCAAAATAGTTTGTTTCCAAAATGTGCTTATTCCGTCTGCTTTAGTTTATGGGGTTACAAATAATCTTGACCAGAGTTTTTCTTTATTTCATGATGAATTTAAAACATTTAAGTAACTTTATTTTTTTGTATCAATGTGTTCCTTTTACTAAAAAGTAAACAAACTCTTATACTTTTTAGAATTTAACTTTATTACGTAACATCAATTGATAGATAGCCAGCTAATGTTTATATTAAAAATTAATAAGAAACTAGAGTAAAAAAGCGTATTTTTTAAATGTAAATGTCGTTTTGTAATTATTGTAAATTTTTGTACATTATTTATACTAAAATATTTGTACATTTTATTATTTATGTATGTTGTACTATAGCTTTAATTTATCGCATTAAATTTTATATCCGACTTGAAATAAATATTTATACTGTAATTAAATTGGTTTTATTATTTTGTTTTTATTCTTAGGGTCAGTTTCTGAATGGCGGGTTGGTAATCTCAGTTTTTTGCTGCTTATTTAAGCATATATTATTCTAAGATTGACCCTTAGGTATAAGATAATTATCTTACCTCACCTTGAAACCATGATGGTGACCCTGGAGTTTACTTAAACCTGCATTTTAAATATTTTTATAAAGTTACGTTACATGAGTTAGAGTTAACTTGCTATTGAGAATATGGGCCTTAGATTAAGCATAATTGCAAAATTTTTTGTAGTACATAAAAAAGGGACATAATTTGCTACGGCTCCCTTTTATCTTCGAAAAGTCTGAAAAAGAATAAAAAAAACGTTGGAAATAACTTTAAGTAAGAATGCAAACAGAAAAAAAAACATCACCATAAAATAACGTTGAGAGATGGTGTCCCAAAAACTCTCTATTAATCAATCAAAGCTTTTTGCGATATCTGTCTAATATCGAGATTTGACGTTCCATAGCCTCTTTTAACCATTAGCCGCAATCGAAAATTTCCAACCATTTTCCAACCAACCATGTTATTCACTAGTCCATGGTTTTCGCGGGATTTGAGGTTCTGTTAAAACAAAAAATATAACCTGTCAAAATTTATCCAAATTTTTCGTGTTTTAAAAAAATCCTGAAAATGGCCACTTTTAAACAAAAATGTGAGCAATATTTTGGCACCACCGACCTCTATGAAGTACTCAGTGTATCGAAGGATGCTTCAGTAAAAGAGTGTAAGTTTTAATTATTTTTTTTTTTTATAAAATTATTTCGAGGTTTATATCTAAAGGTGATTTGTTGATTTACCCTGGATTTAAAAAATGGACCATATCGGCGAACGACGAGGTTTCTGTTATCGGTGGAAATGCCATCATACCATTTATAAATAAACTTTTTGCTGTTAGCGCTAAAAAGTTTATAAATGGTATGATGGCATTTCAATAGTTGATCTTCCACCGATAACAGCAACCTCGCCGTTCGCCGATAGAGTCCAGTTTATAAATCCAGGGTAAGGCAGAGGGTTCCGTAAGGTAAGCGGTATGTGCAGTATACAGTTTTCTGCCATTTTTGATTTTGGTAATTATGCAGTATACGGTTTTCTGCCATTTTTGATTTTTTTTGAAAAATTCTTTATGGGGGCACCTTCTAGGGTCCCTAGGACCCCAAATCCGCCTGCGCCCGATTTTTTTTTTTTTTTTTTTTAACGAGAAAAAAGGGTGCCCAGGGGGGGTTGTAAAGTGTTTTTTTAATTGTTTTGGGTTGGTTTGGATTAGGTTGGGTTGGACTGTGTTGGTTTGGTTTGTTTTAGTGAAAAAAAATTAAAAAAAACCAAAAAAAATCAAAAAAAAAAACCAACCGGCGCAGACGGATTTGGGGTCCTAGGGACCCTAGAAGGTGCCCCCATAAAGAATTTTTCAAAAAAAATCAAAAATGGCAGAAAACCGTATACTGCATAATTACCTTGATTTTTTTTGAAAAATTCTTTATGGGGGCACCTTCTAGGGTCCGTAGGACCCCAAATCCGCCTGCGACCGATTTTTTTTTTTTTACGAGAAAAAAGGGTGCCCAGGGGGGGTTGTAATGTGTTTTTTTGATTGTTTTGGGTTGGTTTGAATTAGGTTGGGTTGGACTGTGTTGGTTTGGGTTGTTTTAGTGAAAAAAAATTAAAAAAAAACAAAAAAAATAAAAAAAAAACCAACGGGCGCAGACGGATTTGGGGTCCTAGGGACCCTGGAAGGTGCCCCCATAAAGAATTTTTCAAAAAAAATCAAAAATGGCAGAAAACCGTATACTGCATAATTACCCGGTAAGGCGCAAGGGAAATAAACAATAGCAAATGCATGTTGCTCTTACCGCTTGATCACTATGAACAGCATTATGCATTTGCTATAGTTTATTTTCCTTGCTGTCTTACTGTATATGGCTTATCTTATGGAACTCTGAATCTGTCTTAAAACCTGGTTTATTATAGATTAAAGGCATTTCTAAATTGGAGGATTGTCATTTTGGTTTGGTGAGACTAGCCTGACTGCAAAAAGACAATTAAATTGTTTCCATAATTTAGTTTTAGTTTTCTTTATTGATAAATATTACACAAAGTGCTTTTACAAGTCATACAAAAATAGAAAAAAATATTAAACACATGACATTCACAAGCAGAATAATAAATAAATAAATAATAAAATGTATTAAAATTTAAATTTGACAATTAACTCTTTAAAATTTATTAAAATCAAATGTAGAAGCACACTGATATTGACATTTAACTGGAACTCACACTTAAAAAACAAAAAAATGTACAAACAAGATTTCAAAATGTTATCACAGAACTCAGTACAAAAGTCAAAATTACTTTAGAGGTACTCCTCAAATTGTTTTTTAGTTTTATAATTAATCTTCACTGGACCTCAAATAAGCAGTTTATATTACCCTTATTTTAGCTTTTAATACAAATTAGCAGCTTAAAGGCTCATTGATTGGTTTTTTCTTGCTTAAACATAAAGAGGGCCTTTTCTAACTTTAGTCATTTAGTCAGGATTAACCATAATGCACAATTCTTAAATTTAGTGCTTAATTTTATGTCTTCATCTTTTTCCAGCATAGTGCATCAGTTGCTAAATTATAAATTTATTTGTCATGAAACTTGTGGTCAACCACAAATCAAAAAGAATGGAAGAGAATCCACATTTTCTTGCATGTTTAAGATTTTTAGTAACTATTTAAGTGTTTTTATTAATACCTAATTATCCCATTTTTAGTAAAAAAAGCATACCATAAACTCTCGCTACTTGTTCACCCTGACCGAGTTGACGAAAATGAAAAAGAAATAGCAACAGAAAAATTTAAAGTGCTTGGCAAAATTCATTCCATTTTACAGGATGAAGGCAAGAGAAAAATCTATGATGATTGTGGTGATTTTGATGAGGTAAATGAGGTCACAAAATTCAAAAATAAGGTTTTTGATATTTCTGTAATTTTTAAGACATTTTTTATGGCATAACATAAATCAGTTTATTTAATTTATTTCAAATAAAAACTCACTAGGGTAGTGTCAAGTTTATATATGATCCACAAACAACCCCACTTCTTAATTATTTAACTTATAAGAGTGCTTTTACTTTGCATCTTTGGCCAACATAAGCGAAAAAAAAGTGGCAGTGGAAAAAATATAAAAAACAATAAAATTTAAAATGGTGCCCTTTGACAGTTGCATTTGTTTTACAGGTGCCATTCTGTGTGGTTGAAGTTTTATAAACTTAGGTTTTAGTAAAAAGAAAATGTTATAATAGAAATTTTTTAACCTCTGTAGTGCACTATATAGTTTACTATTAAACAATAGAGGCTGCATTTTGTAAAACTTAAATCATGACTTTATTCCTTGCTATATCAGATCACATCACAATAAATACATTTGCTTTATTAATATAATTATCAGAGATTTGGTACAAACAGGAAAAATACAAAAAGCACTTCATTTTTGTGTAACCTCCAATAAATTAATAAACCAACTATAAATTAACAATGACAGAATAAATGTAATATTTTTATTTGGTTAACTATTTGATGAAGTTTTATTATTCATTGCCAAATTCAGTTAAATGGTAAATATTGGTACCCATATTTGGAAACTGTGCAAAATATAACCTCCATTGGCATGGAATGGCTGATAAACCCAACTTGGTTTATTTCAGTTCATATCTTGGTTTATTTAACTTTAATCTAGTTTGAATTAATCTGGTTTGAAAGGTTGTTTTATTGCTCTTAGGAATCAGATGACCTGTCTAACTGGCTAAAATATTGGACTTCAATGTTTAAACCAATTGAAATCAGTGATATTGAAAAATATGAGAAAGAATATATAGGATCTGAAAGAGAACGGTTAGACCTGAAGAAAGCCTATGAAAGTACCAAAGGTAATTTTTTGGCAAGGCAATTTTAAGTACCATCCTCTAATGCAAGTTTTTGTTAGGAAATATGGGCAAAATCCTAGAAATGGTCTCCTTCAGCAATTGCGACAGCGAACCCAGATTTATAGAAATGGTGCGAGAAATGATAGATAAGGAAGAGGTTCCTGAATATGAAGCATTCTTTAATGAATCTAAAGCTAAAAAACTGAGAAGACTCAAAAAGTGGGAGGCTGAAAGGCAAGAGGCTGAGAAAATTGATAGTAAGCTTATAACTTGGTTTTAAATTTTAATGGTTTTGATACTTTTTTTTTTGCTATTTACAGATTTTTATCAAGTAAGGCTTTGCTTGTGGAAATAAATTATGGTAATTTTTATAAAACACAACACATTTTGGTAGTTTTTAATTACATTTATTCTGTTTCGAAAATAATTTTTAAAATTTTTTTGTTTTAAAAGTGTTATACATTTTTTGAACAGAATTTGTTTTAGATTTTTGTGTATAGGTACAAAAACTTATCAACATTTTGGCAGTTTAAAAACTTAAAATACTTTTTTAAGATACCTAGATTTTTGTTACCTTGACTGCAATCATGATTTAGTTTTATGCCAAAACCTGCTTCACAATTTTGTTGTGTTTTTATTTTACGGACGCTTTCTTATTTTTACTGGTGAGCTAATATTAGAAAATGAGATAAACCCCTTGATAATATTAGTATTACTTATTATTATTTTAATAGCTATTAATAATTTATATATAGTGTAGGGGCATATGTCGATAATTTCTATCCCGTGGGATTTTGAATGAAGGAGTTTTGTCACTATGTGGGATTGATAGCTCTTTAGTCACACAATCAAGTGTTACCAGGTGGTTTTTTTTTGCATCCGTGTAGAAGGGGTTGATATGACGCCATCTTTCAAGATGGCGGCCAACAATCATAAAACCGGGGCATGATTATACTCGATGTCATATAATTCGAGGACGAGGATTCCAAGAGAAATTAACTTTTAAGGTCATCCGACCTTAAATGATCTTGAAAATTGCAAAAAAAACAAGATTTTTGCCATTTTCTCTTCAAAAAATCTTAATAATTCGACGTTTTGTCACACTAAATTCAAATGTACCTCAAACTATTAAACTATTCGAGTTTAATGCAGTTTGAAGCTTTATGAGCTTGAAAAATACCCCAGTAAAATTAACATATTGCAAAAATAACATGCTAAAGGGCGCTATTAATCAACTATTAAAGCGAAGAGGACCAAATTTTGTAGGAAAGCTAAGAAGGTCGAGTCCAGTAACATTTTTCAAAAAATTGGTTCAGCTTTGAGGCGTTTCAATATGGCGGCTGATATATCAAAATGGCGACCTACAACCACATTTTATTTTATCCAGTTTCTTAAAAAAACAAAAATGACAAGGTGGACATTAATTATTATTGACTTATCGCCGTTTACTATGAAAAAAAAGTTTAGTTGGTGTATGACCTTAATTGACTTTAAAAATACCATGTACAAGTAAAAAAAACCAGGTTTTTGTAGTGTTTTTTCCCATTAACCACTACGCAAAAAATTTAAGTGCCGGAGATGAAATTAACATCTCAGCCATAACTAAACACATCATTTTAAACATTCCTATCATTTTTTTTTGATCTGGCCTCCAAGGTGTTTATGCTATACCCCAGTAAAAACAACCTATATGTCGTTTTTATTAAGTTTCGAAACTCTGAATTTTATGTTCTACTCACTTGTCTAGTCAACATTACCTATAAGAGAGTTAGCAGAAAAGTTAGATATACATTACCATATACTGGACCAGGTGCTTTAAATGCTATTTTCCATTTTTCCAAAATGGCGGTCAAAAAAGCATAAAAAATTCTAATTATGCCAGTAGGGCATGACCATACTTGTTTATTAACATTCATGGATAACAAGGATGAGGTTACAGCTATTTATATTTATTATCCATGTAGAAAGTTCCTAAACTTAATAAAAATGTAAGGCATATAGGTAATTTTTAGCCAGATCAAAAAAAAATGGTAAGGAGGTTCAAAATAAAGTTTTCAGTTATGGCTAAGATGTTAATTTCGTTTCCGGCACAGTTTTTGCGTAGTGATAAATTGGAAAAATTACAACAAAAAGCTGGTTTTTCATTTGTACATGGTATTTTAAGGTCAATCAAGGTCGTGCATCAATTAAACTTTTTTTTCATAGTAAGCGGCGATAATTCAAGAAGAATTGATGGCCACCTTGTCATTTTTGCATTTTTACAAAATTGCATAAAATAAAATGTGTTTATAGGTCGCCATTTTGATATATCAGCCTCCATATTGAAGCGCGTCATAACTGATCCAAATTTTTTTTAACAATATTGCTGGACTTGACTATCTTATCTTTCTTACCAAATTTGGTCTTCTTCCCTTTAATAGTTGATGAATATAGCGCTCTTTAGTATGTTATTTTTCAAAATGTTAATTTTACCGGGGTATTCTTCACGGTCATGAAGCTTCAAAGTACATAAAACTCCAATGATCGAATTTGGCATATATTCCTAATAGTTTGAGGTACACTTGAAGTTAGTCTGACAAAACGTCGAATTATTAAGATTTTTTGTAGAGAAAAATTTTTTTTTTGCAATTTTCAAGGTCAGTTAAGCTCGGATGACCTTCAAAGTTAATTTTTTGGAATCCTTGTCGTCGAATTATATGGAATCGAGTATAATCATGCCCCGGTTGCAAAAGTTGTATTGTTGTATAAAAGATGAGGCATGCAAACAAAACACCCGGTAATACTTGATTATGTAACTAAAGAGCTATCAAAACTCCTTCATTCAAAATCTTACGAACTTACACATGCCCCTCCACTAATACCTACTCATTACAAATTTTCAAAAATGTGTGTCATTTTTATTTCTTGTTTTATTTTTACCATTTTGCTCACCTTTGAAATAAAAATTGAAAATTCTTGAAAGAAAAAGTTCATTAGAAGTACATATTTGTTATTTGCAATTACATAACATATTGCTCATCGCCTTGACCGAATGCTGTAAGGAAATTAAAAAATAAGAAAAAGAAATTCAAATAATGTGTCTAAACTCCTCTGTTTCCAAGATATTTAGATTGGGGAAAAAACGACATTCCAAAAACTGAAAAAAATTGGTATGATTTTTTAATTTAGGACCATCCAAAAATGTATTATTAATTTTTTTTAAACCAACATCGACAGGGCAATCGGTAAAACAGATATATTAATTTTTAAAAAAAATACCAGGATATATTATGTATACCTGGGAATATCTCTTTAATACTAAAAAAACTTAAAAATATTTTGACCAATTTTCTTTTGTGGGTAAATTGTTTTTATGCGCGACTCTACAAAATGTTGTATTTTTTTGTGAATTTCTAAACAATGTGTACCATAAACAAAAAAAAAACTCAGGTAGACACATTATATCTTGAAAATAGAGGACTTCTGACTCCCACGTTATATTTGCAGTCGGACCTTTTGCAATTTCTAGATTATTTAATTTTTTAAAACATTTTTGTTTCCGTTGTGCGTTTTAGTAAACCAATTAAGCAGGGAACTTGAGGCAAATGTGAAAAAGCGCGCGAAAAGTTTCGGCAACTTCATGATGGATCTGGAGGCAAAATACGCGCCGAAAGGAAAAAAGTCAAGACAGGCCCTCACTGATGGCAAAGGTAAAAAAACAGGAACAACCCCAACAAAGACAACTAAGGCAAGGAGGACGACCAGATCCAAGTAAATATTTCTTTTTACTTTACAGAAAAGCCCAAAATCGAAACTGTTAAAATCAAAAATTAAATTGTAGAGAACGAATTAGAGTCACTGCATCACGACAACTGCGTGGGGGCTTCAGGATGCAGTAACCCTAGAATGAATACCAGCACCACCTAGAGGAGTAATTTTTTCTCTTGTACTGGTGGGTCATTTCATGAAATCAACCAAAAAAAAAGGGAGGTTTGGCAGACCATCTCCCCGATTTCGATAATTTTTGGTACATTTATTCTAACCATAAAGGGGATGAAATATCCCAAATTTGAAATTTTTTTGAACATTAGTTTTTTTTAAATTAATTTGTGAACATCACAAAAACTACTTACACTTGGACGGTAGTTTATAGCTCGTTTTAAAGGTATTTTAAATACCTTTTGAATGATGTATCACATGATATACTTTTTGTTTTAAAAAAAAAATTGAAATTAAAAAAGGAACTTTTTTAATTTTTGAAAAACAGCATTTTTTATTCTTTTTTATAAAATATATTTGTTTCTGGGTATTTCGCCAAACTATTTACAAAATTTTAAGATGGAGACTGGGTTCATCAAAAAAAAAAATATTTAAAAAATTTTGAATTAAAAAAAAATGAGGTCATGTAGTACTTCATTAAAATGGTCTTTAGAATACCTACACATACCTTAGTATGTGTAGTTCTCAAGATATTCAGATTTTGATAAATGCCTGTAAAGACAGTCAATTTTAGCCAAATGTGCAGGTACACAAAAAGAGTAATATCTTGAGAACTGTATACCGTACAAAAGCAAGTAATACCTTGTTTTATAGGTATTTTAAAGGCCACTTTGATAAAGTATCACAGAACCTATTTTTGAAAAATCATTCTTGAAATTTTGTAAATAGTTTGGAGAAATATCCAGAAACAAAATGTATTTTTTTTTAATAAAAAATGCTGTTTGTCAAAAATTAATTTAAAATTTTTTTAAAACCAAAAAGTACTTCATGTGATACATCATTCGAAAGGTATTTAAAATACCTTTACAATGAGCTATTAACAACTGTCGTAGTTTAAGTAGTTATCGATATATTTTCATTTCTTTGCAGCCAAAATGATCGAAATCGGGGAGATGGTCTGCCAAACCTCTGGTTGATTGGATTTGAAATGACCCTGGCCTGGGAAGGTCTTGCCTGGGCACTCAGATTTGCCTGACATTCACAGTTATCCACTCTTACCCCTAAACAATTGAAATGTCAATTCAATGTTTTCTTTCCTTTAATTAATGGTTTTGGTTTGGAAAATCTTTTTAAAATTAGTTTTTTCAGCAATTTTGAGATATTTTACAAAAAACTAGACACGATGAACCGAGCCTAAAGCAATGTAACAAACAATAATTTGCAAAATTACAATAGTAAAATTGGAAAAAAACTGGTAAAAGTTTTCGAAATTGCCGAAAAAACGCGTTTTTTTTTTTAAATTTTACAAACCAAAACATTCAACTTTAATTTTCTGAGGATTGTACTTCCATCTTTAGATGCTTTATGTTTTTGTTTTCTGTATTTACTAAGAATATTTAACAAAGAAAGCTTAATTTCAACGGTTCTGATTTTGTATAAACCATAAAAATGTTTGTAATTTGTAGTTTTATTGTATTAACAATGACTAAGTTATTTTAAAAATATTTATTTGAAAAAAAAACTAGACTTGGAAGAATTACTGGCCTTTAGGCTTCACCCTTCTTGAAAGAAGCTCTTAGCACATGTGTTATGTGGCTCTTAGTTTGGAATGATTTTTCGTTAAAAAACCCTGCACAAATTACATGGGGGACGGCTTTCAGCTAAATGTCATAATTTTTCTATATGTTGTTGTACTCGATCAACAAAGCACAAAAATAAAAAAAACGAGATAGGGAGCAGGATTACTTTCTGAGATATGGGGCTTTAAAGTTGACGTGTTTTAAGGCTATATTTTTGGACATGGTGCAAGATGTTTTCCCACAACTTTGTTGATTACCGCCAAAATAAAACAATTCGTTTCTCGATTTGTCCTGAATAAATACCCTTTCCATCCATGTAAAAATATTTCTTTAAGGGTTCTTTGGTACCACCAGAAAAGTAACTGATTTGTGAATTTTAAAAACGAAAGAAAATGACCGCTTTTAAAAAAATGACAATTTTTATTTTCTTTAAAACAAACGGCCAGATTTTAATAATTTTTACATATGTTAATAAAAATAATGAGAGTAAGCTAAAAAACATTTTTGCTTGAGTGGTAGCATTAATTGGAAAAATGGTAGGTACCTTTAATGCTTTAATATTTCTGAAATATGAAAAGTGATTTAAAATAACTTATGGATCGGTTATACAAACTTTTTCTGGACAAATTCAATTTAAAAGCTTAATACGAATATGTTGGTACCGATAGGTATCCATTGGTACCTGTATTTGACCAATCAAATTGCTCGTGTGTTATATGCTTTTAGGCTAACTTGGGATTGCCGGTAACGAAAATGATAACATTTTTCTGGTTTTTGACACTGCGTTGCCAACAGAATGCGTAAAATTATCTGGCAACAAATCGCCGTTTCTTCAGCGTAAGTTTGACGTTGTCAAGCCTACTTCTTTTTCTTTCTCGTGGAAAAACGGTAATAGTAACCGGAAAAATGTTATCAAATTCGGTACCGGCGACCCCAAGTTCGTCAAAAAGCATATACCACACGAGCAATTTGATTGGTCAAATACAGGTGCTAATGGGTACTAATTGGTACCAACATATTCGTATTAAGCGTTTGGATTGGATTTGTCCATAAAAAGTTTTAACCAACCTATAATATATTTAAAATCACTTTTCGTATTTCTTGAATATCAAAAAAAATTAAAAGTGCCTATTTTTTAAATTTATGGTACCACTCAAGCTAAAAATTTTTTCTTTAGCTAAGTGACATTATTTTTAATGAAATATGTGAGAATTTTGAAAATCTGGCCGTTCGTTTAAAAGAAAATGAGAATTATCATTTTTTTAAAAATGGTCGCTTTCTTTCTTTTTTAAAACCTACAAATCAGTGACTTTTCTGGTGGTACCAAAGAAACCATATCAAAACGTTTTTAATGGGTGGAAGGGGTATTTCATTCCAGACAAATAGAGATTCGAATCATTTTATTTCGGCGGTAATTAACAAAGTTGTCGAAAAAAACTTGGACCATGTCCAAAAATATTCTTTATAGAAGCAGCAATTCGTTAAACCAATTTTTTATCCGAACCTTATTCCCAAACCCATTCAATAACAAATTCGAAATTTATAAGACCCGTTTTTAATTGAACCATTGTTCATCAAACTCATTCAATATCAAACTCGTAATTTCTAAAAGCCATTTTTAATAAAACCCGGAATTTGTCAAAACCGGAATTTGTAAGACCCGTTGTTTAGCAAAAGTTTCTGCTAAATTGATTGCGCATTCTCCAATAACACATGAACAGGAGGCGTATACGCAGGTGGCGCGGCGTTTCAATGCATTTGTCGCTGCTACGCTCGCATACTTGTACAGTTAGCGTTCAGTAGTTTGTGTGTAGATATGACTTGCATTCCAGTTAAGAAAAAATTTCGGGTCTTACGAATTCCGGTTTTGAAAAATAATGGTTTGACAAATTCCGGCTTTTATTAAAAATGGGTTTTACAAATTACGAGTTTGATATTGAATGAGTTTGATGATTAACGTATAGTAGGTTTGAAGAAATAATGTTCAGATAAAAAATCTTTTTAATAAATTGCAGTTTTTATGGTGAATCGTTCTTACGATGAACATTTTTGTTAAATACGTTCTGATAAATTCCTGGTTTTGTCATAGGCGTTCCGCAAGAGCTGAAGGCGCAAAAAGGTTTTTAACGAGTTTTTCACTACGCTTTTCCGATAGCTGCAAAAGTTAAAATATAAAAGAACGATTTTTACGTTTTTCATTTTTTATTAGTACTTAATAAAAGACCCTTTATTTTTCGCCGAGTATTTCTAACTATGCCCTCTGTATTTCGTGCGGGACAAAAAACTGATCAATAATTTTTCACGAACTAGATGTAATAAAACGAAAAAGAAAATTTATAAATAAGGAGTGTATTTTAATAAAATAAAAATATACAAGTAAGCTACACATTATATACATAAAATATAAAAAAAATAATCAGCAAAAAGCCTATAATTCGTATTCGGATAAATAATAATATAAAGCGGCATACCTACAATTCAAAGTAAAAAAAAACAAACCTAGGGTTGTCTTGATCCAGGGACTGATATATATTAATCTGTCCCTGCTTGACCAAAGGTCTTAACTAAAGTCAGTTAACTCTTATCATTTGCCCTACTATAAGTTAAACTTTTCTGTCAATTTGCCCTTCAAGATTGCCGCGTACTAGAAAGAACGAGTTAGAAGTGTTGTTTTTGTTTTTCCGCTGCTCAGTTTTTCGATCAAGACACCCATAGGTCAAAGTATAAACCGATGTGTATAAAGTGCAGTTCTCGTTTTAAAAAGCAATAATATGTACAACATTTTATAACCATTATCAAAAAACAGGTTCTGACATGTATACATAAACTAGGGTACTAGTTATTTCAAACTGTGACTAAAACAGGGTTGAAACTGATTTTTAATTTTTAAATTCCCTGAATTTTCCAGGTTTTACCTGACCTTAAGTTACAATAAGCATATTAAAAAAAAATATTTTAATTTAAATGTTTACGTCCTGAAAACGTTTTAAAGAAGAGGTAATTAAAATAATTTAAGCAGAAACACAAAAATTTACGTATTGAAAAAAAAGTGGGTTGGAGTGCGATCCATTCTGAATTTTTTTCCAAAATTATGTCATAAATGTATAATGATGCTATATGAAATATAGCAGTAAATTCTTCAAAAATGTTGATATTTTTCACGTTTTTGCCAAATATTATTCAGGGTCGGTCGCAACTTTTTTTGTGTTGCTAAAATCATGTCATAAATGTGACGAAGTTGGAAGGCTGTTGAATTAAATTAAAATTGTAATAACTAATGTTATCGCGCCGCAAGCAAATATTTTTGCAATTTAAGAAGGAAATTTCAAAAGTTTTGATATTTTTCACGTTTTTTGCAAAATCTAGAAAAAGAAAAATAAACATTGGATAACCAAAGAAACAATACTGTGTTTTTGGCATTATATGAGGAACAGAGTGTGGAAAGCATAAAAGATAAAAACCATACAGTAAAAATTCCCCGATTTACATTACTTGGGCCCATTCCCTGACTTTTCCAGGTTTCCCTAACCAGTTTCAACCCTGTAAAACTTGTGCTTGGTGATAATGGTATAAAACACATACAGTCAGTCCCAAAAGTTTGGGAATAATGGAACTATGTTTTTAAAAAAAAACATATAGGATTAGTTTAGGAAAAAAGCGATTTTAGGCTTTTATAGAGGGTGTCCCAAAAATAAAATATGACACAAATTTATCTTTTTTTTTAAATTGGACACCCTGTCTATTATCTAATTTTCTGAATCCTTAAAAAAAATCAAAAAATGAGATAATCTACAGGGTGTCCAATTTAAAAAACGATAATTTTGTGTCATATTCTATTTTTGGTACACCCTGTATAAAAAGGTATACATTTTTCGAAACCGCTTTTTTTAACCTATGTATCAATTTTTCCAGACTTTTGGGACCCACTGTATAAGGCTGAAGGCATAAATATAAAGGATTTTTTTGTCCGGGATTACAAGATTTTTTTGCGGTTTTTTCCAGGTAAATGGACCCAATAAAATCCCTCATATTTGTGCCTCTTGCTTTACCTACAGGATTTCCACAAGTACATACGTTTATAAAAGGTAGTCGAGGTGTAAATACAAGGTGGGCACAGATTGTTCTGGATATTCTTCCAGTATTTTTTCCGCGTATTTACGTTTGGAGAGGTTCTGTTTTGTAGACTGAAAAATGCTTATTTTCCTACTTATCCCTGGTTTGCAATGATTTCACCCCTGTGCCCTTATTATCGAACCGATAGAAATTCTGCTCCCAGGGGCCTTGTTCTTGAATCTCGAGAGAAGGAACGATCCCTCAAGAGAAGGGATCAATCCCGGGGAATGATCCCATCCCTCGAAAAAAAGATGCTTTTCCTTGAAACTTCTTCAAAATTAGACTGAAAAACATACATTTTACGCGCATGCTTGCCTGAGAAATGGGACCAATCCCTGGCTTTGGAGTTGGGGAGCGCGAACATACAATTTTTGATAGAATGGAATGACCGATCACCGCTCAAGAATGTGCGTTCGACGTGGGATCATTCGACACAAATCTATGTCGTTCCTTACTCAAGAATTAGGGCCCACTGAGTCAAATTCTCTTGCTACTATGCTTGTCAAAATCTTCGGCTTAAATCGGTTTCTTTCACTTTTGCCCGATATTGATAGAGTAAGTCTATTGGTCTTGACTAAGAGAATTACTTTCGATCAATATCGTGCAAAAGTGAGAGAAACCGATTAAAACCGAAGGTTTGGACCAATGAGATGCATAGTAGCGAGAGAATTTACTCCCTGGGAGCAAATTTTCTCTCGATTCAAGAATAGACCCCCTGGGAGCAGAATTTCTATCATTTGAAGAATAGGGGCCCTGGAAGTATTACTAATCATAATTTGTTTTTAACCTACAGGGTGTTAAGATTAAAAAACATAATCGTTTTTGACAATATCAATGCGACTAAAATTTGGCACATATAAATTTAATTTGATGTCAAATGTTATTGGCTATTAAAATTGCACAAGTTGTGTTAAAAATCTACTTTTAATATCTCTTGTGGGACACACTGTATATTTTTTTTAAAAAAAGATCGACGATTTGGGTACAATACTCTTAAGATCTGGGAAAACTATCATCGTTTTTATGTACAATAAAATTTTCTTTGGCAAATCAATAATAACATCTAGATTTTAACAGACAAGAGTACCAAGTAACGAAATGTCAAAATGTTACTTCGATCGAGCAATGCATACTTTTGCAAAAAAGTTTTACTCTAAATTACTGTTAAATTTGTTTAAAGAGTGGAAATTATTTTTTTTCTGTTAGTGACCTTAGCTTAGTAAATGTCGAGGTAAATGCAGGAAAAATAGAACATACAAGCAAACAAAACTTAGTAACTACAAGTGCGGATTTGGTGTCAAATCTAGGGAGGGAGGGGTACTCAGATTTTAAGTCGTTTATTTCATAAAGTTTTTTATTTTAAAAAATGTTAAAATGCGCCGAAAATTTTTGAGAAAATTACATTAAAAATGCCATTTTCGAGTCGAAATAAACTAAAATTTTTACAAAAATTGCACAAAAAAAATGCATTTTTGATTTAAAATTAAACTAAAATTGTAAATATATCAATGGTTTTAAAGCGCAGCAGGTGAAAATTTTTAAGAAAATGACCCTACAAATGCCATTTTTAAAACAAATTTAAACTAATACTGTAAATATCAAAGATATTATAGCGCCGCAATTTATGCCCTACTTTTGATTTTCTTAATGTTTTCATAAAAAATTTAAAGCCTAGGTAGGGGGGTTAACTACCCGCCGAAATCCGCGCTTGAGTAACTATACGGATAATTTTTTCAGTTATAAAAAACAGCAAACTAAACCTAATAGCTAAATATTAGTTATATATAATGATAATTTTTTGAGGTCTAAAAAGCTTTTTTTGAGGTCTAAAAAGCTTTTTAAGTTGAAACATTATCTTTTATTAACATTAGATGCCTATCTCAAAAAAAAAATCGTTTCCGGTTTTTTTGGGCAAACCGGTCAATGATTCGCTCAATGTCAATTTCAATATGTCTGTTGATATGCAGCAACGCTAAGCCCGTCAGACGAATTTCGGTCATAGTGTTTTTAAGTACTTATGTTTTCAATCTTCTGAGGCAGGAGAAGCTTCTTTCTGACGAAGCATTACTTACTGATAAACATCCAAGAATGTTCTTATCAACGGAAAAATATCGCCACACTTGTTCATTGCCTCGAAAACGTTATTATATATATGTTTTGATTAAGCTTTTGCATACTTCTGACCAATATTTATAGTATTTGGAAACGACATTAGTTAATTTTGCCCTGATTTTAGTTTCGCGTTGTATAAAACTTGTTATGAATATGTTCAGATCAAAAATACGTAGTCTCGTTTTTGAACCTTGATTTTATGTCCGAAATGATTTTGTCTAAAACTCGTTTAAAAATTTAAACTCTATAGTATTGTTCTGTATTTCTAATATCGTGGTTTTAGCCTGGTTCAAACTGTCCCAAAATACTGTGGAGGGATTCTAGAATGTCTTAAAGGAATTTTCTGCAATTTCTCGTTTTTTCTCCAAAGACTTTAGGGTTATTACCACCATCATCTTTGTTGTCTACTATAAGTTTCAGAATTCATTTTGTCATTTTGTAACAACTAAAACACGATTGATTTGATTTTTTTTGCCAAATAAGCTAAAATTTCTAAGCCCACCGATTCAAATGTTTGAATATTTCGAACTAGTGGCCTTAGAAAAAAATGTTAGCCTAAAATGAAAAAAGTGCTCCGAGCCGTTAATTTTTACGTCAAGTTTTTATATATCTATCAAAAAAAAAAGGAAGTAAAAATAAAGATCGCATATTTTTTGTTAATTTTGGATATTAAGGTTACATTTTTAGAATGATAAGTCTTTCCACATGTGGACCTGCTTTTTATTTGAAAAAACTTTTTAAAAATGTATCATCCACGGAGTTGAGAAAAGATTCCCAAATAATTAAATATATTTTTAGTTGAGAACGGTGTTGTTTATGAATTATAAACAATTAAATTTCTGTTGAACAGGTAGGGAACTTTATTGTTTTACTTGAAAAGGGCTAACACAGACATTTCTAAATAGAAACCGACATGGTGAGGAGAGATTCACGAAAATGATAATTGTGAAATATCCATTACCTACATTTTGACGATAGCTATAGATAAAAGACAAAAAGGAAATTTATACTCAGATGCGGTGAATTTTTATTATTGTATTTAAGAAAGATGAAAAAATAGTGTGAATGTTGAAATTCACGTAAATGAGATTCACGGAAATGAACTCTGCAAAAATCGGACTATTATCATAAGAACTATTACTACACAAAAGAGAAACGAAAATTTGTTTAAAACTTACCTATTCTTTTAACACGGATATGAAAGAAAAACAATCAACTCTCTCTACCTATATCTAAAACCATACTGATATATTGTTCTTGACTAGTGGCAACTATTAGAGCTTTATGATAAACGTAAAATGAAACAGCTCTATATTTTGACAAATTAAGTCGTTTTACATATTTTTAACTGTAATTTTCTTTATTTTTGGTTTAACATAATCCTTTAGGTATTGATGTATGAAAAAAAAATTATTTAATTTTTCCTTATTTTAATAAAAAGTGGATTAAACTCTCACGGTGAACAGTCACGGAGATGATATTTTTAGGGTAGAAATGTTTAAAAAATATGAAAAATATTAAAATTTTAAATTTGTTTTCCGAGTACAACAACAGAGCTTTTAGCAATATTCTATGATTCTATTGAACACTTTTTACCAAAAATACATGGTTTCTCGCTAGTGAACAACAAAAGTTGACATCTCGTGAGAATTAGCCATATATCGGGTGACCCGTTTTGAACGTCACATTAACTTTTCCTGGAACTAAGGTCAATGACAGAAAAAAAAGTCTCTACTCTTAAATAGGTATGATAAATAGATAATGACGCCAATAATTGTAATTCCCAAAAAAAAATAATTCAAAATAATACCCATGATAACCTCGTCTCTAAAACATGAGTTTTTAAAACGTAGCTTAAACTAAACTGGTGGTTAGAATGGGCTTCCTCACTGAATTACAAATATTCAGGTGTCACATTCTAAACATCCCAAAAAAAAGAACTGCATAACCATGAAATTTTTAAAAATGTCCATTTTTATATTAAAGACACCGTAAAAAGTGAACTGTGTAGTACACAATAAGGCTTTCTGTAATATTAAAATTTTGAAGGTACAGGGTGTTTGTTTATAACTGGAACACTCAGTATCTTTTTTATTATTGAAAATAAAGGGTAGGTCTAAATTCAAACATTTCTTGGCAAATTGCAACGAACTTAAGCGCTATAACAACTTTTTTTTATTGCCCTTGGTATACAGTGTGTGGCAATAAAGACAATTTTTTTAAATAAAACACCCTTTATATTTTGTATTGTATTTGATTAAAATTTTAAACGCAAATATCTCAGAAACTACAAAAGATATTTTAATAGTGTTTGGTATTTTTGTAAATCTAATTTTTTGAAAAATTCAAAAATGCAAAAATATACTGGGTATTCTATTTTAAAAAATTAGCTTTATTGCCACATCCTGTATACTAAGGGGAACAAAAAAAAGTTGTTATAGCGCTTAGCCTTTATTTTCATTAATAAAAAAGATACTGAGTGTTCCAGTTATAAAAAAAAACACCCTGTACCGAGAATTGAGATTTTATAGCCAAGGAACTCGAATAATAACAACATGCAAAATTTTTGTTCATTAGCTTCTAGAAATTGAAAATTTGTATGTTTGGACATACCTTTTGAGGAAGGAATTTTTGATTTTCTTTTGGAATAAAATCCGTCTAAATTTAGTTAAAACATTTATAAGGTAGTAGGTACCCAATTGGTATAATACAACTAGTGTTTTTGAAAGTTGTTTTTACAAGCGGTTTGCCGCTAGTAAAATAAAGCAAAATTTGAGATTAGACTGAATTTATGTTACACCATTCAGTACTTTTTTAAAACATAAAAAAAGGCCGCCACTAAAGGTTTTTTACACAGGTAAGAAGCATTTAGAAAAATTCTGTTTTGGAGGATGGTGTAAAATAATAGCAGTTTGTACAACTAGCGTTGTTGTGGTAATTATAAACTTTTTAGTTCGCAGTTCAACTATGAACCAATCAAACTGCCAGTTATTCATAAATGCCAATTCCGAAATTGACCGACTTTAACGAGGACGGCATGAACTGCGAACTGAACGTGAGCGTAGTTTATAACTCCAGCTCACGTATTTTAAAAACCGCGATTAAAAAAAGCATACTTCAGCCCATAATATGGGGTGGCCCATAAAAAACCGCACATTTTTTTAAGGTATAAATTCGTTACCTTACTTGTCAGATTTCAAACATTTTTTGTTTTACTGGAAAGCTAAAACTTTCTAGGATCCTGTCACCAGGATTGCCATTTCGCTAAAATTCAAGATGGCGAACGCTTTTGAAAAATGCCAATTTTTCGCCTACCCTGCCAATTTTTTATGTGCGCCACTGTCTTTCCTGACTAATGTCAGTTAAAAAGCCACACCGTTGACGTCACTTGTTAAAATTGGTCATGAAAGACGAAATATGTAATAAAATTAACGGAATGACTTTTTGACCTCTAAAAAATTAATTTTGTGTTTAACCATCATACGGTTCTACTATACTTTGGAAAAATTAACAGAGATATGTTTGTGAATCAGTAGATACCTTTCGCGCCAATAGTCAAGGGAGTAGTTTTTTGGTTTTTACTAAAACGTTGAACAACTTTTAATAAGAGGCCCAAAACTCACTCTGTTAATTTTATTCAACCTGTCGTATTTCATGACCAATTTTAACAAGTGATACCTTTATGAATACGTCAAGGCTTTTTAACTGACGTTAGTCAGGAAACGCAGTGGCGCACATAAAAAATTGAGAGGGGACGAAAAATTGACATTTTTCAAAAGCGTTCGTCATCTTGAATTTTAACGAAATGTCAATCCCGGTGACAGGAAACTATAGCTTAAAGCCTTAGGTTTCCAATAAAACAAACATTTTTGAAATCGGACAAGTGGGTACGGATTTATGCGATAAAAAAATGTTCGGTTTTTAATGTGCCACCTTTTATTTTATGTTACACCATTAATGAAGAACCACTTAAAAAGACAATTATTGGTCAGTATTATTTTTAATATTTATAGAACTCTTATAAACCGCTAGGATAAAAAAAGAAATAAATAGATAAAACAGAAATGGAAAAAATGAGCTCTAGATTCTCCCTCGAGCATGACGGTAATCCAAGAAGACCCGCCTACTATAAATAGTAGAAAGAAAATTTCATACTCTTGTTATTTTGTGACTAAAATGGGATTGTCGGTACTTATGGTGTAAAATAAAATGACTAAAATGTTTAAACCAATTTTTTTTCTTCGACACATTTTTTGTGTGGTTTTTGAAGAGCGTTCACATACACATTTTTCTGCCAGGCCAAGATCCAGATTTTTATTCCATTCGCATTCTTTCTTTTATTCTTGCGTTTTCCTACACGGGCATGCAAAACAAAACAATAAATTAGTATTTTATCAGACCAAAATAAAATTAAATCGAAAAACAATCTTTAAAAAAAAAATTGTTACCACTTTAAAACAAGACAATGCAAATTAATAAAAATACGCAAAGAACCAATTTGACCGTACTAAGCAATCCCAGGAAGCTAAATAATTTCCACATAATATCCACACGCGTTTTTACATATTTATACATAGAAAGGTAATCACCCATCTATATTTTATTAATTTTATGTCTACATATTTAACATCCAATACCTAACCTAATAAATGATCAGGTTTGCAGGCCCTTTGGACGACACATAGCAGAATTGAGTTTAATAATCTCTTGATCATAACATGTGGGCATAAAGTTAATAAAATATTTCAAATATTTGTAGATGTTTACCTTTCTTTCTCACTCAGTATATTATTTGACCAAACTTTTACTTTTTTTAGTGGGATTTTGACAAATTTCAAAATTAAAATTGTTGGACTGTTAACTTTTCTCTATTTTTTGACCTTCCTCCATTTTTGACGTTTATATCCGCCTCTGCTTACAGTGACCACATTGAGACTAAAAAAATGTTCCTTTATTAATAAAAATACAACTAAATTTTATAAGGCTTTTTTATTTACTAAATAATAATGGTCAACCCGCTGCATTCATTATTATTTTTATAATAAATTTTACTTAAAAAACAAAACAAATTTTTTTTTATTTCTGATGTACCGTTTATTTCAAATTTCCTCTTAATTATAGTTAAAAAGATATTTACTACGTTTATTTCGACAGTTCTATCCGGATCGGAACCGGGTTGGCTTCATAAATAAATCTCCGATATAAACACGTGGGATCGAAACTTCGATGTTATTACCTTAATCGACGTCGCATTTCAGGGACCTTATTTGGATATCTACCAAAAAAAAACGAAGAAAAAGAAGGATACTTAACCTACAATTTGGCATCTGGGACATCAAATTGCATAATTTGTTGGCTTGCTGCCAACGATATAGTGCTTTAAAAAAATATATTTTTTGAAATATTTTTTTCCTTTCGCTATTTTGTGCTAATTTGGAACGGGGGGCGGGGGAGTCATTTTTCGCCCCATCTTGACCAACTTTGTCAGTAAAGTGGCCCTCGCAGAAATATTTCGCTCTAGATTACTCGGTAAAGTGCCCTTTTTAATAATAAATAAAAGGTGCATGGCCATTTATTTTTTGTGAGTTATAATTCGTTAATATATATTTCACCTAAAATTTACCAAACAAGTACCACATTAAGTAATCAATTAAATAATATAAAATTACGTAAGCTGGCAGACGTGTTGTCACGTCGTCATAGGAAACTACTATACCATTGAAGTACAATTAGCGACGTCGAGCCGACCCGAATTCGTATTCCCCATTTAGGTCGTATTGGGGTCGTATGGAATCAGATTTGTACCCAACAGGCATTTGGACGTTATATTACGTTATGGTCACGTAGGGCAAGAAATACCTGACGTTGGCTCCGACGTCCATCAGTCTTCCTGAGGACTCGATTTAGCACCTAAGTGGGAAATCAAAATTCGAGTGTTTTGGTCAAATATTACGTCAAATTACGTAGACCCACGATCCAAAGTTTTACTGTGCACACCAAGTTTAAACTTATTAGGCAAAAACTTTTATATGTCTAAACAAACACATCCCAATGAACTGTGGATGACAATAATTATTATCTTAGTTATTGTAGGCAACTGAAAAAAGTTAGTTTTACACATTCTATGGATCCAAATCTTCCAACGAAGGTCAGTTTACTGATAAATATAATTAAAATAGACATTTAAAAAATAGAAACCCACAAAAATAATTCAAAAATATTAAGAAATTAATTTTTTAAAAAATTTACCTAAAAATAAAATATTTATAAGGAAGCCCGTTTCTTATAGTAAAACATTATAGGCATTTAAAAAATGCATTTTACTTGCCAATAAATGAGTTAATTTACATATTAAATATTGTTGTAATGGCGCATCGATGCTAAACGTTTAAAATGGCGTTTCGGGCGCCGACCAAATTTGTAATGATTATTTACCGATTCGGACAAGAAGACCTCCTGTGACGTCGCCTTGTAGAACGACCCGACCTAGAATATTGTAGTATAGTCACGCACCCACGTCGGTGGACCTCGGAATAGTTACATTTAATAAATAAAAGTTTGGTAACGTTAATTTTATTACATTCTACTTTAAAACTCATACTAAATATAACGTCTCATGAATTGGACGTTATACCGGGTGTCCCAAGGTGAGTGGCCCATAAGATTATTTTGGAAACTATACAATAGAAACTTCTAAACTTTCTATTCTAACATAAGTCCATGTAAATTTTATTTATAAAATACTTTCGTATTTGCAGTGTTGCCATTTACAGGAAATCTTGACAACAACTTTGTTAAAGAAGAAGTTAAAAAACCTCCAAATCAGTTACTTCAACCGAAAAGAAACTAAAAAACAAAAGATCAAAACATCTTGGGTGGAAATAAAGAAAATTCAAACTTGGATGAGTATTCCACAAGGAACACACACAAGATCAAAGAGAAATGAATAAACGATGTTTCGCCCTGGGTAACCAGCGTGGGCTCATCAGTAGTTTCACTGGTCACCCTCCACTATACATCATTAAACACCATCATACACTTAGATTTCCAACCTTGAACCACTCACAAATAGGCATCGTTCCGCACTGGTACTTACTTATCCAAGTTACCTAATACGAATTCGTCCTGGCGTGTTAATATTTCCAGTAGGATTATGCTCCTAAGACAATTAAAATAAAGAAGAAGTTAAAAAACCTCCAAATCAGTTACTTCAACCGAAAAGAAACTAAAAAACAAAAGATCAAAAGATCTTGGGTGGAAATAAAGAAAATTCAAACTTGGATGAGTATTCCACAAGGAACACACACAAGATCAAAGCGAAAAGAGAAATGAATAAACGATGTTTCGCCCTGGGTAACCAGCGTGGGCTCATCAGTAGTTTCACTGGTCACCCTCCACTATACATCATTAAACACCATCATACACTTAGATTTCCAACCTTGAACCACTCACAAATAGGCATCGTTCCGCACTGGTACTTACTTATCCAAGTTACCTAATACGAATTCGTCCTGGCGTGTTAATATTTCCAGTAGGATTATGCTCCTAAGACAATTAAAATAAAGAAGAAGTTAAAAAACCTCCAAATCAGTTACTTCAACCGAAAAGAAACTAAAAAACAAAAGATCAAAAGATCTTGGGTGGAAATAAAGAAAATTCAAACTTGGATGAGTATTCCACAAGGAACACACACAAGATCAAAGCGAAAAGAGAAATGAATAAACGATGTTTCGCCCTGGGTAACCAGCGTGGGCTCATCAGTAGTTTCACTGGTCACCCTCCACTATACATCATTAAACACCATCATACACTTAGATTTCCAACCTTGAACCACTCACAAATAGGCATCGTTCCGCTTTGATCTTGTGTGTGTTCCTTGTGGAATACTCATCCAAGTTTGAATTTCCACCCAAGATCTTTTGATCTTTTGTTTTTTAGTTTCTTTTCGGTTGAAGTAACTGATTTGGAGGTTTTTTAACTTCTTCTTTATTTTAATTGTCTTAGGAGCATAATCCTACTGGAAATATTAACACGCCAGGACGAATTCGTATTAGGTAACTTGGATAAGTAAGTACCAGTGCGGAACGATGCCTATTTGTGAGTGGTTCAAGGTTGGAAATCTAAGTGTATGATGGTGTTTAATGATGTATAGTGGAGGGTGACCAGTGAAACTACTGATGAGCCCACGCTGGTTACCCAGGGCGAAACATCGTTTATTCATTTCTCTTTTCGCTTTGATCTTGTGTGTGTTCCTTGTGGAATACTCATCCAAGTTTGAATTTTCTTTATTTCCACCCAAGATCTTTTGATCTTTTGTTTTTTAGTTTCTTTTCGGTTGAAGTAACTGATTTGGAGGTTTTTTAACTTCTTCTTTATTTTAATTGTCTTAGGAGCATAATCCTACTGGAAATATTAACACGCCAGGACGAATTCGTATTAGGTAACTTGGATAAGTAAGTACCAGTGCGGAACGATGCCTATTTGTGAGTGGTTCAAGGTTGGAAATCTAAGTGTATGATGGTGTTTAATGATGTATAGTGGAGGGTGACCAGTGAAACTACTGATGAGCCCACGCTGGTTACCCAGGGCGAAACATCGTTTATTCATTTCTCTTTTCGCTTTGATCTTGTATGTGTTCCTTGTGGAATACTCATCCAAGTTTGAATTTTCTTTATTTCCACCCAACAACTTTGTTATTTTAAATTAAACAGCCTGTATATATTTGCATTTTTGGATTGGATTGGTTGACAAGTTTTCATGTCGTATCTTGGTTTTTCACAAGTGATCGTTTTAGACTATTTTTAAATTTAACTCACGGTTAAAATATACCAAGGTAAATTTAACCCTGGATTAAAAATAAAACGATAGCCTTATAGGAATGTGGAAACCGTTTTGTCCCCGGTTTTGTCCTATCTTTAACCGTTATGATGTTACGGGCTGTCAAAATTATAACATGGCTATTTTCACCTGTCAATATTTTAAAAACAGTTGAAAATAGTTATAGGACATTATGCATAAAATGTAACTAGAATTCTTTGTAGAATCCAAAAATGCGAAAATATACGGGGTGTTTTATTTAAAATAACAAAGTTTTTGTCAAGATTTCCTGTAAATGGCAACACTGCAAATTCGAAAGTATTTTATAAATATACTTTACATGGACTTATGTTAGAATAGAAAGTTTGAAAAGTTTCAATTGTATAGTTTCTAAAATAATTTAATAGGCACCCACCTTGGAACACCCAGTATGACGTCCAACATACATCCTAAATTTATTGATGTCCGTTTTCACTTTGGCCCGACCTTGAATTTTAGTTAATTTACGTCGCTGATAAGTAGCGAGTATCACCAACACTTGGCTACGTCAGTTTTGGTAAGTATCGACGTCACAACCCAAGTAACATTTTAGGGCATATTGGGAAGTTGGAAGGTTAAGATAACCAATCATACGTCAAAACATACCCCGTTTTCCTTCAGAAAATTACTTTGTAGTTTGAGGTTTGAAAATAAGTTTTAAACTGGACCAAATAACCTTAAGGAACGGTCATTATATACACGACATTTTAAAGGTTCTCTTTTAGGATATTTTTCGAATTATTTTCCTGGTATCATGTCTTCAAAGTTGTTTCGAATATAAAGTTAAGAGAAGTTAAATCGATAGTAAACTTGACTTGAGATTCTACTCTGAGGTCCTCGCCTTGTTTGGGCATTTCTTGGTCAACATTGCTTGTCAAAAGTTTTTAATTAATGTCCTGAAGAAATCCCTCAATGTTAAGAACTTTTTTGGTTTAAAACTGGACTCAAAGTTACTTATTTTTGACCTACAGTTATTCCTCAAAGTTAGGGTTTTTTTTGGAATAAGTTTTAGGACAAAAATTTGTTTTTTTGACCAAATAAGTACAACCTAAAAATATGTTCGAACTTTATGGAAAATTATTCTATTTTATTTAACCATATGGAATATTAAGATTTGATTAGGTTAAAACTTCAGTTTTGTTTTTCTTGATGGAAAGAAAGTAGTTCTGGTAGAAAACAAGAAAACTCCTTTGCGTCACGTGTCCTCTAACGAACTGTCATGATCAGCTGTTTAGATTAATCAATAATCATAACTTTCATGTTCCTTCTCGGAATTTCCAAATTATAAGATATTTCCTTAATAACTATTGTATCTTCAACCTTTGTTTGGATTTTGGCCTATTAGATACCTACCCTCCTATAATAAAAAGGGTTAGGAAAAACCAGATGGAAGCTCAAAATTCAAACAAAGAAAGTAGATGTTTAGGTAAAATTTGGGTTTAAGGAAGAGAGAGCATTCACGTTTTGATCGTCGAAAAGGATACTCTGTGTTAAAGTGCCTACCTAGTAGTGGTGATCCTGACAGTTTTGTGTTTTAACATGCCAAAAGAAACAAACCTTTCACAGCATCAAGCAGTTTTTACAGAAAAGTTAAACAAATTAAAAGTGATAGTGGGGACCCAACAAGTCCTAGTGGATCTCTACAAGTGCCGAACATAACCAATGGGAATACACGCATCCGCCTTTATGTCAACAATCAACATGACAACCGAACAATGGGCAGGGGGTGTGCGGGGAACATTTGGCAATGAATTCGAAAAATGGATAAACCGTCCTTGATGCAAAATTGATAAGAAATTTTGGCTTCAACATTGGAAATTTTGTGTTTGAGGGAAAAAAAACATGGTTAACACGACTTTTAGGGCACGGTCGCCAAAAAAAGATAAGGCTCCATGTTTTTTTTCTTTTTTAACAAGTCTTTATTATTTTTATTGAAAAAAACAACAAAATTTGTATGGAAATGATTTGTTTACACTTGTTTCGTACCCAAATATTAGATTATGATTACAAATTGGAAATAATATTTAATTAGTGTTTTCCCGAAGCATAATTTTCGCGATGTTTTTGTTAAAACTGCATGTTTCGATGGGCGCGTGAATTTTATGGAAGTAAAAGTAAACAATTCAACAAAAAAATTTTCGGCGCATGTCGGTTTCCTCCCATTAATAGTTTAAAATAGTAGTTTAACCCCTATGATTAAAATATAGCTCTGATTTTTCATCACCATTTTTTATTTCCAAAATTGTTGTAGGCCATGGACATAATTATTACTTTTGTCTTTTTTTATTTTCATTTAAAAATGATTTCATCTCCTTCTATTCTGACACGTAGAGGGCGCTTCAGTCACAGACAAACAAGAGGGCACTGAGAGGGCATTGTGTACAATAGGACACAAATTAGGTTGAGCATTTATGCAGATGTGTACATGTGTCCCAAAAGTTGGTAAAAAGTGTCCTCTGGGCAAATTCACCTTCAGGAAAAAAAAATTTAATTAACTATTTTATCCCACCAAATTACCTTGGTTTTTGTCCCCACTTTGGTAAAAAGACGGGAAATTTCCCTCTTTTTTGACCTCCCAGCTTTTCATAAGAAAAAATTACTGGCTTATCTCGGGAATATTTTACCAAATTTTAACCAAAAATGTTACTTGGGAACTGATGCACTAGTTGTTGGCGACCTAAGATCTTGGTAAAAAATACGTTGTTTGATGGACAAACCAACTGCCGACCTAAATTTGGGCCAAAACCGACGTTATGTCCGGTTGTAATTAGTCGGAAGTCAGAAAAATGCTGCTTGGATAGTCCGCTTGCCAACGTCGGTGTTTTTAAGCCAACGGGTAGAGGACGTAGTTTGACGTCCAAATGCTACTTGGGCGGATCGGACCGTCGAAATAAACGTAGTAATTAAGCGTTTCAAGATATAAATTTTGGGTTGAAGTTTACCAAAAGAACATTTTTTTTACCTTTCAAATGACCCAACTTTTTTCTTTTAATATCTTTCATATTCTTCGCTAGCTTCACAACAACCATTTTTTGTTTAAACTGCCCCCCCCTTACGAATAATCAAAAAAACTATTTTGGCGGGTGTACCGGTCTTTAAAACATGACGTATGCTAAGTCAAAGATGGAAATCAAAACTAGTTCAGCTAAATTTTTCAAAATATAAAACAAACCATTTTGTTATTCTCTGTTTTTGCTATAAAGTAAAAAAAGTGGAAGGATGGGTGTCGTGTCATCTCTAAACGCTGATCACGTAAATTATTCCTAAACCCTGGGTATTCCTTAAAATGGTTCTTTGAATATATACAGGGTGTTTCAAAACTTACGTTAGAAACTTTTAGAGGTATCCCAAGTAACATTTTCAATTACCTCAAGTTTTATAATATAACAGAAAAGATTTGTGGGATAGAGGGCAAAGGGTAAGAGAATAAATTGGAAAAAAGTTTTTACTCGACCAGGATTTGTACCCGGGACTTCTAGAATACCAGTCTAATGCTCTACCAACTGAGCTACCGAGGAACTGGGGTTTTGACTGGCTATTCGGAAATCCTTTCGTCCGATTCATTTGTTAGTAGTGGGGAGATCTAGATCTAGATCTAACTAGAGATTTTATAGCCAGTTAAAACTCCTATAAAAAATGAAATGTTACTTGGGATCATATATATGAAGTGACAAAAACCCTTAATCACTGAAATTCTCATAACTAAATAAAAAGGTCAAATAATGACATACCTCTTAAGATTAACGCAAGGGGACACAGGACTAAATTCAGTTAGGTTCTGCGGCGGGTTGTTGTGGTCCGTTATAAATTAAAACAATATCCGCAAAATGAATAGTTGTATGTCATTTTTTACCACAAAACACGAAACAAAATCACTAAAAAACTATTATAGTCCAATTTTTTGATTAGCGGACTGACGTCATTTATTGTCAACGGTTGTCAACGGTTCGCATGTCAAATAATTTGTTGTTGTCACTTTGAAGTAACAGTTGAAACAATCAACTACATGACTTTTTTTACATATTTATTGTCACTGTCTAAAACAATGTATCAAATAGAGATCCAAAAAAATGACATCAGTACGATCATCAAAAAAGACAAGAGCGGGGCGGGCAACGCACTTGCTTGCTTGATGCTTGTTTTTTGTTAGGTACTTTGTTGATAAGCTTCAATGTACAGTCAACGGTGAAGAAAATGTTTTAGCACATTTCTGGAAAAACTTTTGAACAAATTTAAGCAAAATGAATCGTAATTTCGTATTAAGTATTAGGAATCATGTCTCTCATTTTTATACATAAGTTGTGAAACACCCTGTATGTCTAAGAATTTGATATTTTAGTCATTGCACTCAATGCAAAAGTTATCCAAGTTTCACGGTGTTTAGAAGGGGCTATTTTGCATTAAAACTTAATTCGGTAAGACCTAATCTAAACACCGATCGGTAAAGCTTAACTGGGAAATTTTTGCGTTGATGGGCATCAATCGAAATAACCGCAGTAAATTTTTAACACGTGCAATTCAAGAATGCAAAGCCTGGTGTGATTTAGGTTGTTAGTAAGGGGGTAACCACCAGTTGACAATTTTGTTGAATTGTCAATGATTGCAGGGGGATTTACTAAAAAGGTTTAGTCTATTTTAGAACGGTCCTTCGTTTAAGTGAAATTTTTGGTTTTAAGCATTTTAAAACAAACCTCCTTGAATTTTAGACATAATTTGTTTTATAAAAAGAATTCTAATAAATTTGTTTATTTAATAATCATCTTAACACAATCTTTTGTTGGATTTAAGAAGAAAGTTTCAATTTAGAAGAAAATAAAATTAAAAAATTTAAAGCCACTCTGGGTTTAAATAGTAAACACTCTGTAGAACAAATTAAAAATTTTTTCCAATTAATACTTGATGTCACACAACGATTTAGATGGGTAATAATAAAACAAGGAGTAGATTAATTTTGTATTTATTTAAAAAGTGTTTTTATCAATGAAATATATTAAAAAACTTAAATGCAAGTTTTTTACATTTCAGTCAAAATGTCAGTTTAAAAATATTAGCGCCGCGTTCAATCACAAGCAGCGAGTTCGGATCTTTTACCCCTGCTTGCGCCAACCTCTACTGATGAAAGCTACAGCTTTAAAATGAGTGGGCTTTGAGTAAGGAAAGTTTTTTTGACTGAGCTTTTAGATAACCTCAATGTTTTACTTTCAGTTTGTTTTTTGTCTGGTATATTTTTCGTGCATAATCAGTGACCTTCACATATGTTTATTTGCCTCGTAGTGCTCACTTATTACCAAATGCCACAAAACAATCCTTTCTGAGGGCCATAAATTTAAACCACCCGCCTGAGGTGGTCTAAAAAATCACTAACTTTATAATCTCAAAAACAAATAATGAAGCTATTATGTGCCAAATTTTTTGCGTATTCACCATTTGGCACTTTATACACGTATATTTCGAGAAAACGAAGCAGTTTTTCAGTGGTATTTTTTCAACAACAATACAAAATAATCAATAACTTTGTCTCTTTTCTGTATGGGTAAGTGTTTTTTGAAAATTGGCTTTAAAATTTAGTACCCCTCACAGGTGTAAATATTTAGACCTGTGGGGGGTACTATTTTAGATCTTAGTAAATCTCACTGTTAGGGTCTGCAAGGGACTGCGAACGGATAAGATTTGTGACATGATTGCCAACAGTGGTTACCCCCTCGAGTGTTAGTATTACTGCTTAAATCACTAGCAAGTGTTAGAATAAAGTGCGAGTCAAAAATGCAAAAGCAGCCTCTCACCGAGAATATTTCAGATACTTTTATTATTTTAGAAAAATGTAGCATAGATATGTGTCAGTATAAGATATTAAGAGCCAATTGCACGGTACTAGAAGTTAAACCTAGTTTATATTTAATTGATGTTTAGAATATGATACGTTGATATTTTAAGTTCATTGTGGAAGCTTATTCTAAACAACAATTAAATTTAAATTAGGTTTAACATTGCGTTGCAATTGACAATAACGCAATTATTGAAGAGTCGAAAACGTCATAGACTACTTAGCGTAGCAAGCAGCATTTTTACGTTATTGACATGGAGTACGTGTGCGCAATACCACAAGTCAATTTTACGAACTTCAATAATATCCTATTATGAATATATTGTGTTAAAATTCGCTGTCAGAAGTCACCTAGGCGCTGATTCGGGTGTTGTAGGATGTGAGGGATCGCTTGAGAAAAGTGCATATGCAGTAGATTCAAAAAATAAAAGCGCTCAAAATCAGTGATGAGACTACCAAATAGTCTACAAGTTATTCCGGGGCACGCGCAGAGCAGCCACGAAAAAAGGGAACCCGTTCTCTTGCCCCTAACCAGCTAGAGACTTGCTGGAAAGCTCGCGTGAAAAACGTCACCGGACACTTTTTGAGCATGTGAACTCACTTCACTTCTCTCGATGGATCGATCACATCCTACAAAAATCAAAATCACCACCTTTAAGTAGCCAAATTAATTTATATAGGGTGCGAATTTTGACACTATTATATTAAGGTACATGATAATTTTTTATAACGGTACTTCGCCAAACATTTTTTACTGTTCCCGTACCACTATACGTCGTAACTATAGCGACATCTGTCAAAAATTTGTAGTAGCAGTTATAGCGTAGTACGTTTATAAAAAAATGACCTGTAAATTGCACATTTCATTTTTTAAGCACGTATGGGCAGTGTTAGGTGGGCCGTGGAATGCTTTTTTTAGCACAAATCCGAAAGGATCGAAAGTTGCAGGACAACATATGTGACTTTCAAATAAAACGAACCTTGTCATAGAGAAATTGTCGTCGGCTCGCAAAATAACGTGTACTATAGTAAAACTACACCTATAAGAAATAAAAACGGTTTAATTCAAAAATTTCATGAAATATATAGGTATATATTCTTAACAAAAAGTGCAATCCCTTTCGATCATAAGAAGGCGTCGAATAAATAATAAGCGGGTAAGTTCATAAATCGTGGCTGGGAATAACAACGTTTAAGGGGTTAAATGTAAGGATTTTTGTTTTTTTCTCATGAATGAACGGCTTAACTGAGATAACACTGCCCGTTTTACACTGACAACTATTTCATGGATTTCTTCATGTTCAAAAAGATTGAGCTTGATTTTAGCATTGTACTACTATAGAAATTGACGAATTAATTAATAAAATATAAAACAAAAATAAATAAAAACGCTAATAAATTAAATTCGCGAATTTCATGGATTTATTCACGCGATAAGAATATGTTCTGTTACGACGGAAGATGATATAGAAATCTTAGAAAGAAACAGAATACTTCAGAAATCAAGTAGGTTGCACAAGTTGCCTCCAAAGTTAGATGGTGATTGAATTTTGAGGATAAAGGGCAGAACAAAAAATTCAAATGACATTGATTTTGATGCCAAAAATCCAATTATTCTTGACCCAAAGAATCATATTACAAAAATTGATACTGATGCACTACCACAAGAAAATGAGACATATTGGGCAAGAAACTATGGCAAACGGAATTAGGCAACGATTCTTCTAATAAGCATGAGAAATGCAGTAAGAAACACTGGGAGTCTATGTCAAAAATGCGTTGAAGGGAGTGCATGCAGAGTTTCATTCACTTTCGGGCCAATGAATGTTTCTATAGGAAGAAGAACCACAGATGCAGCTATAATGGCATTACAAAGACTAATCGGAAGAACAGGTTGTCCAAAGAAAATAATTTCGGATAATGGAACAAACTTTCGAGGAGCTGACACTGAAATTAAAAAATCTGTAGCTGAAATCAATAAAGATAGCAGGTTTGTTATAGAACTAATAAACAGAGAGATTGAATGGACGTTTATACCCACTCGGGACTCCACACCAAGGAGGATGTTGGGAGGGACTGGTACGTTCAGTAAAAGTCTATTTAAAAGACATACTCAAAGAACAGACTATTTCGGACCAATGAATGTTTCTATGGGAAGAAGAACAGAGAAGAGATGGGAAGTTTTATTCACTTGACTGAATACCAGAGCAATTCATTTAGAACTAGCCTCATCTTTTACCACAGATGCAGCTATAATGGCATTACGAAGACTAATCGGAAGAAGAGGTTGTCCAAAGAAAATCATTTCGGATAATGGAACAAACTTTCGAGGAGCTGATACCAAAATTAAAAAATCTGTAGCAGAAATCAAGAAAGATTGTTATAGAACTGCCAAACAGAGAGATTGAATTGACTTTCATACCCCCTAGGGACTCCACACCAAGGAGGATGTTGGGAGAGACTGGTACGTTCAGTAAAAGTCTATTTAAAAGACATACTGAAGGAACAGACTATTTCGGACCAATGAATGTTTCTATGGGAAGAAGAACAGAGAAGAGATGGGAAGTTTTATTCACTTAACTGAATACCAGAGCAATTCATTTAGAACTGGCCTCATCTCTTACCACAGATGCAGCTATAATGGCATTACGAAGACTACTCGGAAGAAGAGGTTGTCCAAAGAAAATATCATCATCATCAAAAAAACTCGAGGAGCTGACACTGAAATTAAAAAATCTGTAGCAGAAATCAATAAAGATAGCCAGTCTGTTATAGAACTGACAAACAGAGATTGAATTGGAGGATGTTGGGAGATACAGGTACGTTCAGTAAAAGTTTATTTAAAAGACATACTCAAAGAACAAAACCCTAAGGAAGAAGTATTACACATATTATTAGTAGAATGTTAGTATACCATAAACTCTACGTTCGTGTCTCTGTATCCAGCTGATCCAGAAGCAAATACTCAAAATCATTTTTTTGTTACGTTCTAGCTCTTTTTACTCTTTTGGTTCATTTTCAGAAGTAGATCTAGTGACCAGAAAGAATTGGAGAAAGGTGCAGCACCTAGTCGATTGCTTTTGGAACTCACTGAAAGAACCAAATGGTTCCACAGAGACTCCCGAAACTGTTGGCCAAAAGCGATCATCATGGTTACCTATCCAGGACAAGACAGATAAATTAGATCAGTAGAAGTGAAGACTCAAAATGGGAGCTATAGATGCTCTGTGACAAACCTTTGTATTTTGAACGTCAAAGAAAATTAGACTGTTTCAACCAGGTCGTTACAGTTCCATCAGTTCCTAGTTTCATTTTTTTGTATCCCCGGGAGTGTTACGACGGAATGTCTTAATTAAAAGTGACCTTGGAGGCATTTGAAGATTTATTGTTGTTTTGATTAGTAATATAAAAGTTACAAAAAGACTTTTGGTAGAAAATAATAAATAACACAGCAGCACAGTAGTTGAGCTGCTAAATAAAACATTAGCTAAGATCGGGGCCAATATGTTCTAATTTTGACCAAGTTTGAGGTTAACTCTGAAGATAAGATTGTTTTTTGGTTTAAACCATGTTAAAACGGAACTGCAGCGTCACGAATGTGACTTTAAATTAATTTATGAAGACTGGGTAGGAGACGAAAAGACATTAGACTTCTGATAAGAATACTGACCGGATAAACCGGCTCAATAAGCATCTGACTGTCATGAGGATCGGGAATGACTCCATCTGCCGGACGAGTGGAAAGGTAGAGGGAGACATCCCTGCACCTCGTTGCAGAGTGCGAGGCATACCTACTACTAGCTACCATGAAAAAATCCATGGATGTCAGTTTAAAATGAGCATTATTGGGTTTGAGCGTTTTTTTTTTCGTTCACTTATTTGGCATTTCTTATATCACGCCCCTCTGTCGACGTGTAAATCTGCCTAAAATACACTCGGCAATTGTCTGGATTTCGATTTATTTTAGGAACGTGCCCAGTCTGGAAATTGTTTAGGATGAAACACGAGTATTTTCGTAGGGAACATTCTAAATTATAACTTAGCCTTATATATTTATCTCCATGTAAAGCATATTTTTTTGTAAAGTTAATATTTAAATTGATATTTTAAACCTGACAAAGAAGACGCATAAGTAATCGTAATTTTTACATATAGTGCGTGCCAAAAAACGAACTTTTTGTCTCTCATTACTGTGCAATAATGATTAGGGTTACTGCATCCTGAAACCTGGCGAAAGAAGACGCAGTTTTCGTGATGCAGAGACCCTACTGATACTATAACAGCGCCACCTGTACAAGAGAAAAAATTCATTCATCTAGGTGGCTCTGACCGATCCAATAAAATTGGAGGCGATGTTGCCAATTTATAACCAAGGAAAAATGTCCGGTTTTTTGCCACACCCAAATTTTCTTTTGATTATACATAGTTTAACAATAATATTTATAATAGTAATAATATGTATAATAAAGTCTAGGCTAAATTGACATTTATACAAGTTCTTATACTCTTTCGAAAGTCGAAAACTAAAAGTCTAGTTTGGAAATAAGATCCATGAATCTTTTTATTTTAACTCTACATTATTATTTTAACATTGAACCATGCACGCACTACTAACACGCATTAAACATTATAAAGACGTGTAATATTTATGATACCATGTGATATGCCAGAAAAAAAGAAAAACATAAAATTTTTGGAGTTCATGGTGTGCTAGGCTATCAAAATGTATTCAATTTCGAGAAACTTTGCCAATTTTCTTTGTGTCCATTTTCGTGTCGCGATTTATGTGTCTGCCTCATCGCCGTCGCTTCGGTGCAACACCGGCTCAACTAAAAAGCCAGTTAACTCTTTACCGTTTTAGTATCCTTTTGCCTACTATCGCTGCCATATTGACACCAAACTGAGATAGGAGTTAACTGGCTTGTCCATGAGATAATTATTGTTGAGCCCAGTATTGTCTGACTCGAAGTCAACTGAGTCCTGAAATATATATATCTGAAGCTCCTCTGCCCCGCCCGCCAGACCGGTCTGATGAGCACCCCCTAGGAAGGCAGTTTTCTTTTTCTAAAGGGATTTAGACCTAAACCTTTGTCGGGGCTAGGGATCTTTAACGTGCTCTACTATCATGGATCCACTATGGATCACACGATATCGTCCTCTTAACGTCCTCTACGAGGGACAGTATGGAATCGTGTTAACCTGCCTTCTAGCTAACACGGCCTACTCTGCTCCATACGGCGTTTTCCTTAATCTTACAAAATTATGTAATTTTTATAAGAAAAAGTCCAAGTAGATTACCAACGGCCCCGGGGATCGAACTCAGGTCTCCTGGTTGATAGACCAGGTATGTATCAACTATATTAACCAGTGCGGTTGTGTTGTTAGGTGTTTGTACCCCAGACAACACCGTTCTCAAGTAAAAAGCCAGTTAACTCATTTTCGTTTTAGTATCCTTTGGCTTACTATCGGTGCCATATTGACACCAACCTGACAGAAAGTCCATGTTTTACCTGTCAATTTGGTTATAAAAATGGCAGCCACAGTAGGTTAAAGGGCACTGAGATGTTAGGAGTTAACTGGCTTTTTAGTTGGGACGCTGTTGCCCCAGATCAAAACTGAATTTAGAACATAATTGTTTAGTAATGTAAGAATTAATCATTTTAACAACAAACCAAAATGTAGGAAATTAAATTGATTATTACAAACTTTAACCCTATGATCATGGTTCTATGTAAACAAAGACCATTTCCTGCTCAATTAAATGTTACAAATTTAAACTTACTACTTACATACTTCTTTTGATTTCTGCTACATAACTGATGTAATAGCCACATCTAAGGCAAAAATATCGACAATAACACAAAACTTAAAAGCGGCAAAAATTTCTCGAAAACAATACGTCATTCTGACACTTTTAGGAAAATTGATAGTAAAATTTTTAGAAATAATTTGGCAGACATAGTCGAAATTGTACCCATTTGTAGTGACGTCATTTTTGTTTATCTCTGTTTGGTACATTTCAAACGGCAGTGACATCAAATTTTTCGAAAAAATTGGTGTCTGATTATTGTTCGTTTTTTTATAAGTAAACATCCTCTATATTTTTACCTAAAATATTAGTCACTGTCATTCTTAAACATCAATTTGTCAGTGTGTTGTCAAAGTTATTTTTTAAAGCAAGAAATGCCTCGAAAAAAATATAACAGGTATAATGAGCAAACGCAGCTAATAATTTTAAATATATTAGGTTTTTTAACTGGAAAAAGACCGAGTCCTTACGGAACCGCCCTTCTTCAAGTTAAGAATGTAATGGAGCAAACAGCAGAAGCAACCAAATTAAGTCCCACAACATGAAAATATTACGAAAAATTGGATAAAATCAAAACAAAATTATGATTGTTTTCCACAAACCAAAACTACACTTTTTTGCACTATACGCGCGTTTCGCTAACAACGTTAGCATCATCAGGAGACGATAAACAATGAACTAAATTAATCTACGCTCTATCTTATATACAATCCTTTAGTGGGCGGAGATAAGACTAATAAATCGTGATTGATCACGATTTTTAATCCTACCTCCCCTCAACCAAAGAATGAAGTGTACTAAACGGGATAGGTCCTCTATCTTTATTTAAACTATTTCTGGATTTAATGATTTCCATACTTTCATATGCATTCAAAAGTCTTTTGTTTGGTACACTTTTTAGAAGTTTTAGGTTATCTAATGTGAATCTATGATTGTTTTCAAAAGCATGCTCGGCCACACTTGACTTTTCTGTTCTTCCGTTCTTAAGTGTGCTAAGTGTTCTTTAAAACGTGTTTGAATAGAGCGTCTCGTTTGGCCAACATATTTTTTATCACAATCCATGCAACTAATTTCGTAAATTCCACTTTTTTCTAGAACTGTAGTTTTATCCTTGGGATTTCCTAGTAAGCTTCTTATTGTGTTACCGGATTGATATACTAATTTTAGACCGGTGTTATTAAATACTTTCTGCAATCCTTTCGTATAATTAGGATTATACGGAATTGATACAAATTTTGAGTCGCAGGTATCTTTTTGTCTGAAAAAGGTAGAATTCCGAAAGGTCTTTTGAAAAGAATGTCTATTTATCAGCTTATTTATTAAGCCTTCGTCGTAACCGTTTTCGCCAGCTATATTCCTAATCCTATTATTTTCTGCTTCAAATATTTCTTTGTTTAAGGGGAAATTTACTAATCTATATGTTAAAAAGTGCAAACTTGCAAGCTTATGTTGTAAGCAATGAAAAGAGTCATTTGGAATATACCTGTTGGTGGCCGTGCCTTTTCTGTATAGGTCAAAGTCCTACTATTAAATTTACTTATGAAACAGAGAACAACGGTACACTGCCATGTCTAGACACTTTAGTTATAAGAAATAAAAATAAATTGGACTTTGACCTATACAGAAAAGGCACGGCCACCAACAGGTATATTCCAAATGACTCTTTTCATTGCTTACAACATAAGCTTGCAAGTTTGCACTTTTTAACATATAGATTAGTAAATTTCCCCTTAAACAAAGAAAGATTTGAAGCAGAAAAGAATAGGATTAGGAATATAGCTGGCGAAAACGCTTACGACGAAGGCTTAATAAATAAGCTGATAAATAGACATTCTTTTCAAAAGACCTTTCGGAATTCTACCTTTTTCAGACAAAAAGATACCTGCGACTCAAAATTTGTATCAATTCCGTATAATCCTAATTATACGAAAGGATTGCAGAAAGTATTTAATAACACCGGTCTAAAATTAGTATATCAATCCGGTAACACAATAAGAAGCTTACTAGGAAATCCCAAGGATAAAACTACAGTTCTAGAAAAAAGTGGAATTTACGAAATTAGTTGCATGGATTGTGATAAAAAATATGTTGGCCAAACGAGACGCTCTATTCAAACACGTTTTAAAGAACACTTAGCACACTTAAAATACGGAAGAACAGAAAAGTCAAGTGTGGCCGAGCATGCTTTTGAAAACAATCATAGATTCACATTAGATAACCTAAAACTTCTAAAAAGTGTACCAAACAAAAGACTTTTGAATGCATATGAAAGTATGGAAATCATTAAATCCAGAAATAGTTTAAATAAAGATAGAGGACCTATCCCGTTTAGTACACTTTATTCTTTGGTTGAGGGGAGGTAGGATTAAAAATCGTGATCAATCACGATTTATTAGTCTTATCTCCGCCCACTAAAGGATTGTATATAAGATAGAGCGTAGATTAATTTAGTTCATTGTTTATCGTCTCCTGATGATGCTAACGTTGTTAGCGAAACGCGCGTCGAGTGCAAAAAAGTGTAGTTTTGGTTTGTGGAAAACAATCATAATTTTGTTTTAGTGCAACCAAAGGTTCCAAATTCCCAACATAGTTGGATAAAATCAGACAAAACTTACGCATCTAATATGTCTTCAAAGCAAAACACAGCCAAAACTAAAATTGCAAACTATTTACAAAATGAAATTCGGGAAACAATTTATTCAATGTACGCCAGAAAATATTTGACATTGGCAAAAGTTCAGGAAACAAAGATGGATAAATAGTATAGGCTTTAAGTGGAAGAAATCAAACAGTCGAAAATATTTAATAGACTTACCAGACATTGTCCATAAAAGATAGTAGCACCAAGTACACGGATTCAAAAAAAAAAAACATTGAAGGTAAAAATAATCTTGTTATCTTTTTAAATTTTGTGATAAAAATGTGCGCTTATGAATTAAGCTCCGCCTGTTTTAAATACTTTGAACGCTTTTCGAAGGCAAGTTCAAAAGTTTAAAAAAATGTAAAACAAGTTAAGGGGTGAAGGTCAATCGGATGGTTTGCTATGACTCCGATTATGACTGTCATATTGCCTCACTGTGAAGTTCTGGGGACCTTTAAATAACCGTGCCTTTTAAACAACTTGATTGACCCCCATTTTTATAAAAAAAAGCAATATCAGAGAATTAAATGTCAAATTTTCCCATGTATTTGGTGGTAGTATATATATTTTTGAAAAATTAATTTTGTATTACAGAATATGGGTTAAATTTAAATTAGGTAAGATATCTGTTTTTTTTTCAGGTCATCGATATATATTGTGGTCGCTAATTTAACATTCAAAAGTAATTTATTATGAAAACATGAAGAGAACAAATTTTGAAAATTGGTTTCAAACACAGCTTGTTCCAAATCTACCTCCAAAGTCTTAATAATCATGGACAACGCAAGCTACCATTCTGGCATATATCAGAAGATTCCAAGAAAGTCTTGAACCAAGCAGAGGCTAATCGGGTGGCTAAAGAAACAGAATATTTACCTTCCAGAACAGGCAATGAAACAACACTAATTTTATTTTGAGATTTCTTGTATAAGTATTTAACTGTATTTTTTTATTTATTTTAATTATTTATCAAGATGTTATTTTTGTCTTAAACGAGTAAATTAAATTGTTAATATTTTTTTATATTCTGTACATAATCACGCTAAGTTTGGTTAGTTAGCTTTTTGACGGTAACGGTAGTCGCTATTCGGTGCTAATTAGCGCCTGTGTTTACCTTTAATAAATGTAACAGTCCGGCAGACCGCTACTGCGCCTGCCCAGAATAAAGGTAAAGGTAACAGACTGGTCAAAAACTTGACCAAAATCACCCTAATGTTATAAAATTAAATCGTGTAAATTTAAGTAGGTACTCAGTCTTAATTTATAACGTCACGGATAAATAGATAATGAACAGCTTTAGACACCTTAATATATCCAAAGTTAAAATGACATTTTTTATTATGTCCATCACCCTATAATAATAGTAAAAGTATCAGCGTTAATTATCTACCAGTCATTTGTTGCAAAAGAAATATCAGTGGACGTTTTTGGCTGCTATTATGACATCGCTACAAATGAGTATAATTTTGACTATAAACCAATGTCAGTTATTTTATACACTGCGCAACTTATTTTTTTTTTTAATTTGTAAGCACAATTTAAAAAGGAATAACCTATTTAACCAGAAATTACCTTGTGTGTGCTTTTAGTGTGTGCATGGTTCATTTTGAGATTTTGACGTCCAAAAGACCTTTATAACAATTTTCTTCTAATCGTTTATTCTATCTAAGGTACTTTCGTCTAAATTTTTTGGTCTTCTTTATATCAACTTTTAAGATAAAACCATTTTAAAACCGAATTAATATTTAAGTAAAAAAATAAATTTAACAATCACAGCCTCTAAACTAGGCAAAATTTAACGCGTAAAACATTTACAAAAATTTCGATTTAAACCGACAGGAAAAAAACGTGCTAGGAAGTAAATTGTGCCTAAAACTACACACCCATTCATCATTAGTAACAAACAATATAAAAAGAGAGCAAATATAAAACAGTAAACAAATAGTTACTTGGGAAAGGCTAGGTATTTTTTTCAGTTATTGTCCCAAAAACGCGACAAAGTAAAAAAAAATATAAAAAAGCTGCTAACAATAAATTTTAGCTACCTATTTTAGGAAAAAAAGAATAGGGCATATTTTACAACTAAAATCCGTTAAAGCTTTCATAAGTACTTCTTAACCAACTAGCATACTAATATACGGCCATGCTGAGCCTGAAAGGCGTAACTAACATTTGTCTAAACTGTCATCGGTCGCTTCGTTTTAAACGAATACTACGCCCCCATTTTTTTTAAGCAGTCATTAAAATAACACTACCATTTCCCCAATTTCGTAAAATTCATTCCATTGGATAAAGCGGGAAGGGGGCCCGACAGGCTGAGTCGCAGAAAATGCAGTATTAAAATAACAACAATATTTTTCTCAATTAATGCCCTTACGCCTTTTTGACTTGGCACGACAGTATAGTAGTACCCATAAAAGCGATGTTAAGCAAATAATCGAACGTATAGTCCCTTATACATAACGCGTATAAAACGCCTAAACGCAAACAAACTCATGGTTCAGAACTTATGCTACACACTGTAGAAATGGTGATGTGGAGTAATGCGAATTCTTAAAAGGTCTTCTTTTGGCGGGCGCTCGAAAGATGATAAGTTTTTGCGGTGTCTTGTTTTTTTAAAGCCGCAGCTTGGATCTAGGGAAATTTTTTTTGGCAACTCTGCAGAAAATAAATAATTACTTCACCATAATTTTTACGGATGGCGCCACTTGTACTGATGTACATACTATGCGGCAAAACGCCAATCTACTGTTTTGGCATGTACTGCTTCCGTTTTTGCATATAGAGAGCAATAGGCGTATTTTTTTTTAAACTCCGGTGTATAGTCTTTTTAAAAAAGGCATTTTGGTTTTTATTATCGCAAGGGGTTTGTGAAACCTACTAACTTAATCCAAAGGATGTTTAATATGTTTCAAAGTTTTGTAGAGCATCTTTACAGGTATCTACATGTTCGTCAACCAGATTAACCTGACCCAAAAAGTGCTCGTATGCAAATACTTTTAGTGTTGTATCGAAAATGCGACCCTTGGTTTGATAAAGTTGTACTAGTCTTGTTTTTGAAATATTTTCAAAAACCCCCTATTAGAAATTTCAAAATGAGGCACCCTAATGGGCAAACTGTAAATTTTTTTTTTCTAAAACCCATTAATTCTTTATACACCGCAAAAGAAGGTTCCTAATATGAGGATACAGTGTTGCCGGTTCTAACAACTATTCTTTGAACTTGAGAGAAAATCTGTCGCCTTCAGGAAATTTCCATCTATTTTTTCACCAATCATTCAGTCTGCCAAGATGAAATAACCACAAAAAATGACACAACATGCAAAAATAGTAAACCAACACCGACTAAACTCCACTGGCAATCATCAAAAATCAGTTCAACAGGAAGTTTACTACCAGACATTACGTCGTCTCACTCTGGCTCAACGAAACTAATCCAAGCCAACATAAAACAATTGGCGCAGTGGACTCGAGCCCGAGGCTTGCGCTAATTAATTATTGAACGCGCTCCCACCACCTTGTCTCACTCTAGCGCATGCTCCGGAGTCACTCGGATCAGTTTTGCTTAACGAAACGAATCTATTCCGACAAAAAACAATTGGCGCAGTTACGGGCTTGAGCCCGGGGCTTGCGCTAATTATTAAACGCGCTCCCACCACCGGCACCACTGTAAATAGCTTGACGGTAACTGTACCTATTAGAGACCGGCGACTGGTGCCGTCTGTCCGGTATGGGTGGGGGAATTAGACTGGCGCCTCCGCCGACGACGTCTGCCATCAGTGTGAGGGTAGAAGGCGCCGATTCGTCCACCTCGCCGATGCAGTTTTCCAACAGGCTATTGGTGACCGGTTCGGTGGTCAGGTATTGGGTCATCCGCGAACGCAGCATGTAGACGTAGGTTCGGTATCGTTTTATCTGAAAACAAGTAAAATTAAAAATTGTCAAACTCCTCGACCACTGCTCCCGAAGTGATTTTTTGCACCGAATGTAACTGAAATAAAGTAGTGCCTAATCTACGTCTACACACCAAATTTTGTCATGATTGGATGAACGGTTTAGAAGTTACTCTTTAAACCAAGTTACAATACAAAAATCATGTTTTGTAGAAAAATTAAGTGTATAAATCAATCGTCTATGCTTTTATTACAGGAAAAAGGTCATATTTTGTCTAAATTTGTGAATTTTGACAAGTGAGCTGTATAGCGCACACAGCTGATTTTGGCTTGTTTGGTTGTGAAAAGAAATAATTTTTTGTTAATTAAATGGGGTTTTCCCACATTTTTGGGAAGCAACGGAATTTGGTACCTTAGAGTGAGTTATCCAAAACGCATTTATTCTTTCTTCTGAAAAACTCTTGGTTTTGTAGAAAAATTTTTTTAAAGTTGGAGTTCTACAAAAACGCTCAAAAATTTTTTTTAGCCAACTAACTTTACGAGAAAAGTAGCGAGTGGTGACCTTTTTCTCAGCCTCTTCCTAACTTCAGTTTAATGCTTAGCTGTCACTAAATGTCATTTCTGTTTAGTAATCAATCTGTTAAAAGTTGTATTTATTTTTTCTCGAGCTTTTTCTGCATCAAAATGAAAAAGTGCGTTTTCCGCGGATGTGAAAATAAATAAATGTGAGAATTCCCCTGGAAATTTAAGATATTTTTGCCCTTCCCTTTGGGACCAAGAAGAAAATTGTGGCTCTAGAGGCACTAAAGCTGAAAAAATTATCCACGGCTGGGCGCAATAGTGTGTGAAGATCACAGCTGAAATTCAAATACAACCCCATTAGAGACATCGCCATCCAAAGGAAAAATTTTTCTTTACAAAAAAAGATTTCATGATCATGTAAAAAAATATAGGTTTACCGTTGATGGTTCTCGCGTAAAATAACCCCCGTACAATCTGTTAAGACAAGTAAAATTTAGGTCACTTCTTGTTTAACCCATTATTCTTATGGCAATAAAGTTTTTAAATAAAAAAGAGAGTTTTACCAACCACCACTGATTTCAGACACAGTCTATCCACCAGTCGGCCCTTCAACTATAACGAATCGATAACAAAAAAAAACGAACTTTACAAAATACACCGGAGTACCACAAGAATACCTACATACCGGGTGGGACTTGGAGAATAAACGCAAACATGTGTTTCACCCTTGTTAAGGATCATCGGTACGCCATAAGGTTTTATAGACAAATAATATGAACGATCAAATTCATGAACAAATGCTCGGCAAAACATTATTCATAACAGAATGAGAAATTATGGATAGTGGGAATTTGTTTGAAACCAGTCAGGTGGTAGAACTAGTGGAGGAGGCCAAAAATCCAATAGTTTTCTGTTGGTAAAACTCTTTTTTTTATTTATATTTAACTCCACTATAGACATTGGGAATTTATATCTCATTCTGTAATAAGACTTTTGTTGATTTGCTTAAAAACTGGAAAGAAAAGATTTATTTAAAATTGACCGAGCCAAACTTCCCACTTATGACATAGAAAAGTCTGATAAGGTCAGTCCTCCCCACCTTTATGGGAATCTAGGGACGTATAAAACTTCTGTAAAACTTTTTTTTAGCTCCAGTGATGGGAGTGAAAAAATATGGTAAATCACTTCAAGTTATTTTTTTCTAATATTTTTTCTTCAAGTTTAGTGGAATTTTTTTAAACTTATATTTAAATTTATTGCCTCAGGGTTAAATTTTTTGAAGTTTAAGAAGTTCATACCAAGTAATTTAGAGAGATGCATTGATTAGCAAGAGTCAATGTTTCTTCCCAAATTTTTCTTAAACCAAAAACTTCTGGGTTAGTTTACCTGCCAAGGACTGGGTTGGGGTCGAATCTCGTATTAATTTTAGATGTTGGGAAAATCAAGTTACTAATGCATCGCAGACGAAAATTTGTGAAAAATGATATTAAAAATGACATTATTTTCACATTTGTTAATGCCATTATAGAGCCACAAGCAAAATTTTTGAAAGAACCCCTGCACAAAAACTTGTAAAATGTAACCGTATTTTAATGTATGTACCAAAGGTCAAAATAGTGAAATTCTGTGAGGATCGTATATGATAGGACATATGAGCCGTCAAATAACAGATGTCTGGCAAACACCCAAGAAGACTTTTTTCTCATAACTTTCAACCGAAAAAAATCTTGGGTGGAAAAACGAAATTCAAAATTGAATGCGTTTTTTTTAACTTTTTTTTTTATTTCTCTTTTGTTTTAATCGCCTTAGGAGCATATTCCTATTGGAAATATTAACACCCCATAGCCAGGAGGAACCCATATCAGATGACTTATAATAAAGTACAAGTGCGGAATGATGCCGATTTGTGAGTGATTCAAAATGATGTTTGGGGTGGGCGCCTAGTGGTTTTATACTGTCTGAAATTGTTTCAATCTTGTTTTAGAAGCATGTTCTGTAAATAAGATTCATTTTGGGACCTTCAATGGAAAAAATTGTCATTTTTAATATTACAATAGTTTCATATAATTTTTATTTTTAATAAGTGAAGTGAAATAAAATCATTGCCTGTTCTTTTGTTTTGTAAGAAATAAATATACCTACTGTAGAGCGTTTACCATGTTGTATGTATCCTAAAACTCAAGCTTTTAAAGGGGGACAAAAAAATATCAAGACTAAAGTTAAATAGTTTTATTAAATAATATGGTCAAAAATACGTACTATTTAAACAAAAGGAGTGTTAGATACACAAGAAAATAGCAAATTATTAATAAAACAAAATAAATAAATGTACTATTTTAATTATACAATTTTTTATTATCCTAAATATACAAAACTTTAATTTTATATCTGAAGGAATCCAAAGAGGTGGAAAAAAATATACACATTATTAGCAGAGCTTCATATAGGTCTATTAAGGTTGTAATTTGTATTATAATATTCTAAGTTAAAAATATTCCTATTTCTTGTAATCCGCTGTGGAACCCTTAAGCCAATTCTATGTATTAATTGAGGAGAATCAAACATTGCACTTAAAATCTTAAAAAGAAAACCTAGATCAAGACATTACTCGACGGTTTTCAAGAGTTGTGACCTTTAGTAATTTTAAAACATCACAATAAACTATTTCCCCAGATGGAATTTTAAGTTTAAAAGCTACAAAATGTAAGAATTTCTTCAATACCCTTTCCAGATTTTCTACATGACATTTATAGAATGAGGACGATATGGAACTACAATATTCTAATATTGATCTAACAAGAGAACAATAAACATTTTTAAAACAGATTATATTGTTAAATTCAGATAGGCTCCTTTTTAAGAAACCCAGTAGATTAAAAGCTTTGTTACAGATAAAGTTATAGTGATTTTTAAAGCTTAAGGTTGGGTCAAATAATACCCTTAAGTCTTTAAATTTTGTGAAAAAGTGTTGAGATCATTCTGCACTCTTTCACAATCCCTAAAATCTTTAACAATTCTAAATGTTTTAATCGTCTGCATATAGAAGGATTACACAGCTACAGAAACAGTCTGAAATATCATTAATAAAACAAATGAAAAGAATTGTAGACATAGGTCCCCTTGTACTTGTACTCCAGACTTTACTAATATCTCTTCAGAGAGACAATTTTTTATCCTAACAGCCTGTCTTCGGTTCTTATTATGCCAAGATTTGTACAGGGAATCAAAACAATGTATTAACATCAATCAGTGAAGATTTTTTTTCTTTCAAAATCTTTGTCAAAAGACATTTTTAGCAATACCAAAAATAAATTATGGCGGTACCTTACATTGAGGTTTTATCTCTTAACAGATTTTTTTAAGTTTTTGATGGTCCTGTCATAAGACTCCTCTGTAAAAAATTGTGCTCCACCAATTTGGATAAAATTTTAGTATGTTATTGTCGTAGTCAAAATACACAATACAGAAATCATAATGAAAATTTCATAAAAGTGTTTTATAACACTTATTTTAAGTCTTTAATAGTTATGCTCATTGATTTTTTAGCAATCTGAGTACTTGGGTCATCAAACTATAAATATATTAATAGCAGGTTTTAAATTTGAATCATGATATCTGACTTACCCTGTACATTATAAATGGTTTACATGAAACAAGAAATTTTATTCAAATTGGCGAAAAACAATGTTTCACATAGAACACTGCAAGATTTGATAAAAAACGGTACTTCACTTTGGGGTCATTTGTGATTTATCACTTTGAAGTTTCTACAGAGATAAAAAAATTCAGGCTGACAACATTTTTTGGAGTTCATCATATATTTTTGTGATTTTTACAAAAAAAATCCATGTTTTATAAATAATTTCCGCGTTTTATTAAACAACTCAATGTTTTGCATTAGTTTAGGTAGTAACTATATTTTTGGTATTACTGTAAGTATGCGCGTTTTGAGATATCTACATTTTTTATGGCACTTTGAGATTAAATTTTTGTTTTATGACTAGATATTTAAGTAACGAATGAGACTTTAAAAAAAATATAAACATTAAAAAACCAAAAAAAAACCGCAGAAATTAATTAAAAAAACACGGATTTTTTTAAGTGCTTTAGCAGACACATATATCGCCCAAAGAACCTTTTCTTGAATATCTATAGCTAGCAGCTACAGTAAGTAAGGATGTTTTTAGAAGTTCAACCCTCTTTCCAACCTCCCACCACCATTAAAAACTCATTGCTTGATGCCAAAGATATTTTGTAAAAATTTTTATAAAAATCGGTTTAGCAGCTCTACACTAATGTAACAAAAAGACACCACACCAAAACATGGGTATTGGCTTCTCAGGTACAAGCCTGATTTTGAAATTTTAATTTTTTGAATTTCCTTCAAGACTTCATCTTTAACTTTTTCCCCCTCTCCACTGCCTCAGTGCCCAGGTGTTTAGAAGCGCCAATAATAGCCTCAGTTAACGTTATTCTGCCAAATCGCAAGCTGTGCCATAATGGAGAATTGGCTTGAAGTCGAGTATCCGTTTCAGCTTCGACACACAAGGAATCGCTCATATTTGACCGCATGTAATTAATGAACCTGTCAACATTCAATTGGTCCATTTTCTCTGCAGTTTTAAACTTGAACCAGAGCTGGTATACATCGATATAGGTGTACTTGTCTTCAGATCGCAAAAGGGTATATATTACCCCCTTGTTATCTGCGCAGATTTACATCAATTGAGACACATAATTACCACTTATTGGTCCGAGGGCTGGTACGTCTTCGTTTAAGTGACTGCAAATCCATTTTGTCATTTCCAACATCAGCCAAGGCAGATTTCTGCTAATATTATGTTGTAGAGGTGCAGGCTGGTTCTTCACTTCTTCTGTGAAGCCAAAAAAGGACAGCAATGACATGCTTGCAGCCCCCTGTAAGTATCAAAAAAGAAAAATTAAAAACAGTTAACAATTTTCTAATAACAGGTTAAAAGGAGACACATTCTGCTTGCGTCTTTTTTTATCTTGTGAAAACTAAATTTGCATTGTGTGTTCCTAGCTTAACAGAAAGTGGTACAAAAAATACATCATAGTTAGAAAATACCAGAAAAATATTTTTTTAAAAATGGCACCAGCAGGCATGTATGAATTTTATTTTTCTTCAATATCTCAAAAATTACTGATCTGGCTAATTTTTGTTGAAAATATTATTTCTTTTAATGTGAAAACTGTACGTGTGTTGCTAGCTGATACGGATGGTGAGTTATGATTTTCAACCCCCTTTCTTACCCTCTTTACAACCCTCACCCCCATCAAAAACTAATCAGCTCATTCTTTGGTTCCAAAGAATTTTTGTGCTAAATTTCATCAAAATCGGTTAATTTAGTGGCTTTTCAGTCATCGTTGTCCAGACAGACAGGCAGGCAACAATTAAGAAATTTTGTATTTAGGTCTTTCATGTTTATTTGAGTTATTTTGGCATAAAGTGGTTTTTTTTTCGCTTATATTTTTGTTCTTGAAGTTAGAAGACAGAGAAATGTGAAATGACGCCGAAATTTGATAATTAAACAAGTCTCGGAGATGGTTTGGGGATACAACCTTTTAATGTCTAAAAAATTATTCCAATGTTCATAGCTCCTCATTTTGTCCTAACAAACGTAACTTTTTGTGTTGGTATGCTCTATGCATAAAGGTCAACTTTTAAAAAATTTAAAGCAGTTTTACTTGGATTTTCCACCCCAGATATGTACAAAAAAAAGAGCAGCTCCTAATATTCTGTTAGTTAAAGATATAATTTTCCTACCAGGTGTAATTGCAAAACAGTGGCAGCTGCTATTCTGTAAGTTATAATTTTACCTCTTTTTCTCAAAAAATGTAAATAATAACAATTATTAAGTAATTTTAAAAAGACTTTAAAAAGAGATTAACCAAATTTTTTTTTTAAATGTGATGTAAAATGTGTATAGTTTCAAAAGTTTTTAAAACTACCTGCAGAAGCAGAACAATCTTTGCACTCAGAATGCAGCACTTTTTCCTCCTTCTCATTAACAGAAATTTCCACAGTATAAGGAGTATTTCTTACTCTGTGCTCCGGAGTTATTTTCGCCTTAACTGTGCAAACATCTCCTTCTCTCTTAACTTGGACATAGCCCACAGCATTGTCACCATAGACCTCCTTCGTAACTAAAATAAACAATAACACTTAAACCTTCAATTATCTCACTTTTAACACCAAATCAACCAGACCATGTACATTTTTAAGGTACAAACAAAGTAAAAATAATTTCATATATTTTTACAAATCTCGAGACAAATCTGTCTTAGTTATATACCTCAAAATAGTTTTCCCAGATTTTACAGCTGTGGTTAATTATTTCTGATAAAGCTTTTCTAACATTTTGTTTTAAATTTTATAGCAAAATTTTAGGTGTACCTACAAATGACTTTTTTATTATCTTCACATTTTGCAGCTTTTTACTGTTACAAAAAAATCCAGGATGTTTAAAATATAGTAACTGTAAGAAATTACTTATTTATTGTCATTTATATTTTGCTTTTAATAAGTTGGTCAAACCCTTGGTCAAAACTAGTAAGAGATCCTGTTGAGTCCAATATTTCCTTGAATATCTGAAAAACTACAAATCTGATATAGTTTTTGTTGGAACTGTAATTATCCATCTAAATATTAAAACCGTGTGTTGCTAGCTGCTATAAGTATATTTTTATTTTCCTTGAATATTTCAAGAACTACAGATCTGACTTCAACGTAAATGTAATTGCTAGCTGCTACAATTCCACCCTCTTCACAACAAATTAATTGACTATTATATAATGTTTTGTTTTAAAAGTCATTTTAACTAAATGTTTGGGATTTTCTTTGAAAGATACTTGAATGATTTAATAAGCTAGTCATCAGGTTTTATTAAACCCAAAACCCTAATTTTAAATATTTATTTTTAGTTTAGTTTTTTACTTTATTGACATTCTTTTGTATTTTTTTTAAAACTAGCTTTTGCTAAGTATATAAATTAACCTCGAAATTAACATTGCATTTTTCTGAAAAATTTTACCGTCATAAGCCTAATGTGTTAGTAAAGAAATTTGATGGTAATGTAGCACTAAATTATCATCATGTCAGAATTTAGCTCAATCTTGATAGTTTAGAGAGGCATAAAAAATTACTGACATTTGTTTCATGCATAAATTAATTAACGTCTAAATGACTGTTAGACATCATCATACTTTTCACATTACTTTTCATACAACTGACTATAGACAAAAAAATAATTTATTGAAAGAACTTTATTGCTTAACTCAGTAACCAGTTATTAATGTTTTTAATGTATCTATTAACTCCTTAAAAAGACTAACAAAAAGAATCTTACCAGACTAAATATTTTTTTTTATTAAATTTTATACTGTTGTGTGTCTGTTTCCAAATATTTTGCATTATTCATACTATAACTCCTACTATACTATATTTCATGTCTTTATTTATTAATTAGTATTCAGTGTTGACTATCTAAACATTTTTTCTTTTGCCAAGGTATTGATTTTAATGGGGTTTCTGTTCCCTATAAATATAAATAAATAAATAAAATTACTTGTGCTGAGGTCCTTTCTCAAAAAGTTACCTTGCTTCTTCTTACTTGGCATAAAAAAGTAACAAGGTTTGTATTTTTGTAATCGGGAAAAAAAAAGTTAAATTTAAAAAAATATGTACAGGGTGTCCAAAAATCATATTTCAAGTCACTTGACAAGGTTTTTATAACAAATGCTTAACAGTCTTACTTATATATTTTGACACAATTTGGATTTTTAATGTGCTCAGTTAAACCATACTCACTTTCCAGTCTTAACATTCTTCATCTCAGCGCTAAAGAAATCCATATTATCCAAATAATATAAATGAATCATCTCATGATCCACTTTGGGTAAGTTGTTAGAATCACTCTTCACAAATCCCTTCTCCATATTCTGAGCCATATTCTCTAAAAAAAATCCAAGAAAAAATCTTAACAAAATTCAAAAAGTTAAAAAACTACTTACCTACAGCTCTCTTTAAAAATCTTTTTATCAATACTTTTTTTAATATAAATATTGAAACCTTTAAAATAAGTGCAAAAAAATGAAAAGAACAGAATATTATTGCTTTAGAATAGATAGCTATATTTGAAGTCTGAAAATACCATCATGGCTGTACCCAAGGGGTGAACCAATCCAGCAAGTGCACAAAATATTTGGCAGGACCTATATTTTAGCACTTGCAGGCCTCCTATATTATGACTTTCATTTTATCCTAAACCCAGGAGGAACTGGAATATGGACACTTTTTCCAGGAAACGTACAAAATATGGGATCATTTCACCTGTTGGCTGTACCAATATACAGATTTTAAATAATAGCAGAACAAAGTTTTTATAATGTTACTAGTATGAATCTATACTTTTGCAAGCAAATAAGAAAAGCTATCAAAAGATATAGATTTTAGGAGAAAATTCTGTCTTCTAATAGACATGTAGCAAGCATGAAAATTGTTGGATCTGGGGTTGAGTTTTTATGGTGGTTTTTGACGATGCATCAGAAAGCGGCTTTATATAAAGAGTGTCTAAAGAGCCAACAATTTATTATGTGTTTTTCATATTTTCGTTCTTTTTCAAACTAAATTAACCCAACCTAACCTAAACAGACTCAATCCAACTTATTAAAAGCCAAAACAACCCAAAAAAAACACACTTTAAACTAAATTAACCCAACCTAATCAGACTCAAACCAACTAAATTCACCCAACCTAACCTAAACAAACCAACTTATTCAAAGCCAAAACAGCCCAAAAAAACACACCAGCCCTACATCTTTTTTTGGCATAAAAAAAATGTTTGGGTTGTTTTGTCTTTTAATAAGTTGGTTTGAGTCTGTTTAGGTAATATGAAAATATGAAAAACACATAATAAATAATTGTTGTTGGCTCTTTACCCTCACGACTATTCAGCCGAATTGTCGGCTCTTTATAGACACTCCCTTATATAAAATTACTTAAAAAAACTTACCAAATATCAAAATTTGTATGCGCACACTCTGTTAAAAATCGCAATCAAAAGTTCTTCTTCTTGTCTCCGAATTAAGCTTATAAACCCAGCTTAAATATTCTTAGCAGCTAGGGCTATGGTGGACAGGAACCGTACTGTTTGTAATAACATTCACTACATATATAGTTGTATATTACTTGTAGGCTTTCTAAACGACAACAAATATTACTAAATGTTTATAATTTTATAAATTAACTTCAAAAGAATCACAACCAAAAAAGCAAAACACATAAAAAATGAATTGACAGTATGACTTAAAGTTAGCCGCAGTTCGCAACCCAGTGGTCCAAATAAAAACTGCACTTGACAAATTACAATGGACCAGCCAAAAATGACGTCACCTGTATTGATTATGACGTCACCTATATTCGTTTTCAAAAATCGTAAGGCCACTGAATCGACGATTAAAAACATTATTTTTCACATAGAAACCCAAAATTTTTTGGGGAAAAAAGTTTTTAGATGGATTTCTTGGACCTTTATGTTTATGTATATTCCAAAAAAAAGGTAACTTTTTTTTTATGGGAAAGCCCCATTGCGCCACTCTCACTATTAAACAAAAATTTGATTTTTTCCAAGTCTCCTCTTTTAGTTTTGCTGCGATTGATCCTGTCTCTGCATACTAGTATACTCAGATGAATTAAAATCGTTTCTTCTTTTTGTCAAAAGTTTGGTGCACGCTTTTCTAGCCATTTCTTTTGGATAAAAACGTCCAAAAAACACGAAAAACCACTAACTCAAAACTTCGTAAAATTCTTGTCAAACATTAAATATCAGGGATATTTTACCAAAATGTTGTTCGAGTTTGCGTAATTATAAGAAAATAGTTATCAAGTTCAATACCTAGGTGGCGCTACATCGCAGAGTGATCTTATTCTGATTTAAACTTGGTTTGAACCAAACTTGGCTTACATTTGAATTGAACAACCGCTCACTGAATATAAACTTGGTTTAGAGAAAAACTAAGTTTAGGTTAAACCAAGTTTAACCACTATTGAATAACCAGACCATAGGGTTCAAACTTAAAATATCCTCAGTGGGCAATTTTTTATTAACATCGCTGACGTTTAGATAGGAGAACACTCCCTTCTTCTTTTACATCTCAGGAAAGTGGAAACCCAATTTTGCCCTCTGCCCTCACTATAACAAGTTCGAAAACAGCTTCCCCAAAACGGAAGCTTTACGCAAAAAAATGCGCCTCAGGCGAAAATTTTGGGAAAAAAAATGTAAGGAAGTAAAATGCCTTAATCAAATATGTAATATGGTTCGTATGTATGGGCGCTGAGACTACTATCTCACCTCATATAGTAAATAAGCCTCCTTTTCCTTATAGTTCTGTATCACGAGGGATTTCGATCCCTTCTCGGGGGGCATTAGCTTGTGCTCGTCGAGCAATCCTTCCAGTCTCGATACTCTCTCCTCGTGATCTTGCAATTGTTCGCTCTGTAACAAAAAAAAAACATTTAATATGTATATAATATGTATACTTATTAAAACACGTCAAAATTTGTTAAGATGGACAAACACGAGTTAAGGTGGAGGCACAACTAAAAATACAAGCTACTACAAACCGATTACTAACCCCACTTTTTTGAGCGATTTCCATTGACGAGATAGAAATTATAGAAAAATACCAAAGGACTGTAAGTATTTTTATTTCAACTTCCAGAATTGATTTAACTTTTTCGAAACTCTGACGCGAGTATCTACATTATTTAACGGTGCATCCACCTTAAATCACAAGAAACAATTTTGTTTTTTTTTTAATTATATGAAATGATCTCTCAAAATTGTAAACTGTATCTCAAAGGAATTTTCCAATTTTTTGCTTAAAATATACCGTTAAAAACATTAGGCGATTTCGGCAAGCTTTGGTACACTATCGGTGAAAAACATAGGTATTTTTTAAACTGCATGGTTAACTACCGAATTATATTTTGACACTGACCTTTTATACTATGCTGGATTAAAATTTTAAAATATTGAGATCAAAAGATTGTGTTTAAAAATAATGTTTATATTACAATAATACTAACTAATGCATAAAATAACTGTAATGAAAATTTAAAAATACAACTGTATGGTCATGGTATTGTTCCTCAATTGAAACTTTCAATAAACCAGTCCCTTGCTTTCCTTCTATTGTGTGATCTTTTTCCATCGTTTTTTATTGCGTTCAGAATCTTTTGCCACGCCTGTAATTGACCAACCAAGTTGCAGTTTTTCCCGAGGTTTTTCCAGAAGTTGGGCTTTATCAAATAAAGAAATACGAAAACAAATTTTTTTATTTACTTGTTAGAATGATATCCAGAATGACATGCTTTGACAGTTTTGGACAAGTACACTATCGGCATCATAAAAGTGGTACGTGATAAACATAGGTATTTTTTTAAATTGTATGGTTAACTACCGGATTATATTTTGTGACAGACTGGTACTAAAATGTGAAAATATTGACATTAAAGATTGCTTTCAAAAATAATTTTTATATTACAATAATACGCTAACGCATAAAACAACTGTAACAAAAATTAAAAAACACAACTGTATCGAAAATTATAAAACAATAGAAACAAATTATTAGGTATATAAATTTTAATATCTAGTCATTGCGCCATTCACCTCAATTATACCGTTTAACCTTCTTGGTAGAGAATCAGCCAAAATTTCAAAAAGGTTTTCATTTTCACCAATCAATTCTTCATAAGCATAGACTATTAACTGGACCAAGTGATGTTGATTTCCCGGCACAATAATAAAGCTTTCCAGCTTTTTTTTAAATTAAACCCCAGATATTTTCCATAGGATTGGCGTCTGGGGTTTTCGAAGGTCAAGGAAGAACTTCAATATTTTACCCCCGAAACCAATTTTGGCAAATTCTGGCCGTATGAGCAGGGCAGTTGTCTTGTTGAAAAATAAACTGGTCTTGATAAAGTTCTGTGACGGCTGGAAGCATGGTGTTCTCTAAAATGTCCACGTAAAGCTCTGCGGTGAGCCTTCGATTGATTCGAAATAGAGCATCATGACCTCTAGCAGAAATCCAACCCCACATATTTACCGAAAATCTTCCAGCGCGATCTCATAGCGCGTTCTTGATGGACGATACACCCGAAATTGTTTTCTGTCACTACAGGACTGGAAAACTTTTTCATCGGAAAATATTACCTTTCGCCAAAACTCTGGTTCCTTTAGAGAGTAATTAAGGGCAAAAAGTAACCTGGCCTGTTTTTTTTTCATTCAAAAGTTTAATTTTTTTAGCGGCTACACGACATCTTAAATTAGAGCCTTTCCTTACGCGATTTCGTGCAACTCTTACACATCCTGGAAATTGGGTTAACCTCTTTGTGTTGTTTTCATAAAAGCGACAAGGTTTCGATACAGTCATAAGTTGAAACTTTCAATAAACCAGTCCCTTGTTTTCTCTCTATTGTCTAATCTTCTTCCCATCGTTTATTAATTTTTATAATCGTGGTTTTACTGCGTCCATAATGTCTAGCCACGTCTCTTATTGACCATCCTAGTTGTAGTTTTGCCAGGAGTTGGGCTTTATCAAATAAAGAAATTTGTGGAGGCAGAATGACATACTTTGACAGTTTAAGAAAAATACAATAATGGGTGACTTTGTTTGCAAAAATAGGCATTATAACAAAAAGTATTGTGCACCACTTTTATGATGCCGATAGTGTACAATTATAAGTGACTTTGTTTGTAAAAATAGACCAAGTTATTACAACAAAAAATAGTGTGTACCACTTTTATGATGCTGGAAGAGTGTGTGAAGGATTGTGATCAATATGTACACTAACTGCAACATAACAAAATAACCTCAAAAAAACAAACAAAAAAGTCTGGTTAAGGCTCGTTTCTCTTGGCCTACCGAACGAATTCAAACAACTATGACGTCACAGATACCAATTTGTTAACCAAATGGTATACCAAGGAGAGCTTGCCGAAATCGCCCATTGTTAAACATAGATTTTTTGCAAAAATTGGAAAAACAAGAAATTATCATTTCAGTTCCTTGTAGTCCACACAATGCCGGGCAACAAACAAAGAAAAACAAATAATATTTTCTTGTTTTTGCTCGGCCAAAATGGGGACAACACTGTAGCAAAATTTGTAGCGTTGAGTAGAAAATATTCATTGTTTGATCTTTAAACACTCCAATTAAAAAGTTTTTTTCTTAAAATAAAAACGGATCCACACCCTACCTTCCAAAGCTTGCTTTTGTATTTATCTTAATTTAATAGAGAAAGAGAACGTGGGACCTCGGGTCGGGAAATAAAAACAAAAATAAATTAGCTTTTTTAGAAAAGTGTGGATCAACGTAGTGTATCCCAATGAGCATTTTTGTCTATATAGAAGTTACAGCAAATAATATAAAACCTTCATAAAATAATCAAAAGTTATATTATTTAGTGTTGGTGATAATTTTATAACTCTATATATCTCTTAAATGAGTAAAGAAGACTTGAAAAACAACTGACCAACACCAGCTTATAAAAATTTATGGTACATAGTAATGGATAGAAAAACAACATATAGATTTTATAAAACTTCCTTATGAACCCTCAAGTCTAGATATTATTATAAAAAGGTTTTACAACTGTTCTAACAATACTACATAACAAATTAAAGGATTTTATCGAATTAGAAATATAAATTTTCCATCTCTCTTCCCTTTGCTTGTTATGTATTCTTTTTCTTTTTAAAATAAAAAATTTATAAAATGGTGTTTACCAATCTTCTAAAATAAATTAAAATGGAAGTGAGATAAGTTGAAGCAGGAATATGAATATTTATATACTATAGGTTAAATAAAAGCTGTTTTCCCAGTCATCCTACTCTGATAATCAGCTGCGGTCCCGTGTGTACTGTATAGTTTTCGAATACACTCACAAAATTTTCATGGGCTCCAAAAATACTTGAGAAAACGGGGAAAAAAATATTCATTTAAATAATACTTTTTTTCACATATGTTTTTTGCTTTCTGGGAGAAATATTGAATTTTGTATTATGTTCTTAACCCTAAACAAACATTTCGATTAAAACACATGTTGAAACCCCATAAATAACGTTTTTATTTTGGTCAAAAACCTATTGATGAAATCCAAAATGGCGAAAATTTACGACAATTCTATAAAAAAAAACAATACAATTATACCACTGTTTACCTCTTTCAACACTTTTTTATCAACGTTTTAAAACATGATGCTAGTTGGAACAAAAGGCTGCAGATGACGCAGTGTTGAACACTGAAGGTCCGTTTCTGCGAGCTTAACATAGTTACCATTGTTCTCTTTTCCTAAATGTATTCGTCTGAGAGAGGTCCAGCATACTACACATACCAGGAAAAATACCCGCCTGCACACCCTTCAACCCCTCAAAACTGTCAGAGGTAACTATCTCAAGAAGATAGTTAGATTGCGGGGTCGAGGAGTGTACAGGCAGGTATTTCCCTGGTATGCTAGATCTCTCTCAGACGAATGCATTTAGAAAAAGTGGATAATAGTGACTATGTCAAACTCGCAGAAACAGACCTTGAGGCTGCGTTCCGTCGCGTCGTAAGGTGATGTGTTCACAATTGCCGCCGACCAGCCGTGCGAACTGTATGCACCGTGAATCGAAGTTTCACGGTGCATTTTTGAGAACTTAACACGGTTACTATATTGTTCTCTTTTTCTAAAACCCGGTTCCCATCTATGGGTTTCTTATGCGTGGGCTCCTCGAATCAAAACACGGATCACATAGTCTAAGCGAGATTTGCCCATACAAGTTCATATCGGTCCACGTGATGAGTTTTTTGAGTCAGGGTGGCCGCGCATGGGAAACGTTGGTCGGAACCGGGTGTAGAATGCATTCGATCCCGATATCTGTCATCGAAAAATGTAATTAAAACCAGATAATGATGGTATGGTATCTCGCAAAAACGCGCCTTTTGATGTCGCAAAAACGCATCTTTTAAAGTCGCAAAAACGAGCCTTTTGATGTCACAAAATTAACCTAAAAAATCTTGTTTGTTTTGTTATAAATTAAAATTGTTTTTTTGTCGTAAAAACAGTGGTATTATAACCACTATACAAACAAATTAATAAAAACATTATAGAAAGAATGGGCAAAAAAGGTTTATGAATGAGTTCATAAGAATATTACAGGCACCAATTTATATAAAAGTGTCTCTTTGTTGTTGGTTAATGAAGTTTTTATAAGTGAGTTGATAGCAACATTTTAAAAACCAATCTATATATCTATAATTGATAGTCACTTACGGTTTTATAGATGGGTTAACAGAAAGATTTCAAAAACCAATTTATATAACTTTTGTCACTGATGACTTATATTTTTATAAATATGGTGGAAACATTATTAACACCAATTTATATAACATTTGTTACCGATGACTTTAATTTTTATACAGATGTCCGTGGAAATATTGTTAACGCCAGTTTTATGTTACCTTAGGGTACCATCAATTTAGAACCTTTAATAAAACAAATATACAAACTCAATTCCTGTAGAAAACCTCTAAATACCCTAGGGCATTAATGGAACCCTCTTTATAATAATTATATAAATTTTTTTCACCAGAGGTTTCCGAAAATGCTCATTGGGATATTTTACTTACCAATGGTAATTTGGTATGACTGCACGGCAACAGCGGTCTTTGGAACTTCTTCTGGGAACCGACAGCGGCCTCCAGCGGCGGCGCCGAAAAGCTAGCGGCAACGAAGTTGATCGTGTCTATCCATGACTGCAGCTCTTTCGAATCACTATTATAAAAAGCAATAAAATTAAAACAGATATGCCTTATTTCAGAGGTCAGATGTTTGTTTGAGGTTATGTCTTTCCACTTTATTTTTATGTAGATATCAGTGAAACGAAAATTCCAAAACCAAACAGATCGAGCGAGATTTGCTGTGGTTACTTGTACTACTCACTGTCGACAGGTAGCTATAAGGATATATGCTTGAGAATAGGATGGAAACATTTAATGAGATTTGGTTTAAAATGATGCATCTTTTGAATTTTTTTTACCAAAACCAAAAAAGGCGATTTAAAATATAAAATAATAAAAAACATTTTTTTTTTATGTTTTTTGAATTTACTCTGAGCAGTAGTCAACTCTCAAGTATTTTTAGTCTGTGAAGTGAGTCCTCGTTTTCTTGCCCTCACAGCTACTATCAATTATTTTTAGTCTTTGAAATAATTCCTCGCTAAGTTTCAATTATTTCCTTTCTAACAAAGTGGTTGTCAAGATTTGCTGTAAATATTTTATAAATATACTTTACATGGACTTCTGTTTAGAATAGAAAGTTTGAAAAGTTTCTATTGTATAGTTTCCAAAATAATCTAATAGGCCACTCACCTTGGGACACTCGGTACAAAAACCACTCCGCGTGTGCGGTCGCCCTCTGAAAATGGCTTAAGGCTGCGTGGGCCTTACCCCGAGTTTATCAAAGAACCAACAGAACTTTACTGGCTCGCTGGAATTACTAGGAATTTGCATGGAATAGTCGGCGCCCATAACCACACATAATTTTGTTTTTATTTTGATCCCATCATGTTTTTAAATTAAAATATTGTATGTGCAAGTGTACTAGTGAAAACTTGGGAGTGCAAAGGGTAGATTTTAGATCCCAACCTCGGTGAATTTGGGTAATATGTTCGCAACACTCTTGCTAATTATTGAGGCTTCTGTTCAAGATAAAATATGGCTATTTCGTCTAGCTCAGCAGAGGCTAGAGGGAGTATTTTCAATCCAATAATATACATCTTAAACAATGCACCCAGTTTTAGTTTCGATTCTTTTATAATGTGTAGTTGCGTAGCGTTTTTTAACTGGTATTTATGCAGTAAATACTTCTCGATACTTTAGAACGCGGGTTCAAAGTCTCAAAAAATAAAAATGTTTTTTTACCAAAAGTTTATGTAGAAAAACGTTAATGGTAGAGCCATGATGAACCTTAAAATAATTTAATTAAATACCTGTTAAAGACTGTAAAGTACTCTGATTGAAAGAAATTAATACCTCTTTACGTCTTACACACGCTTTGAACAATTAAATTACTGTTTTTTGGATAAAAATGGCAAAATAAAAATCATATGCACGACACCACTAAAGATTACAAACAGATGACAAAACAGAATTTTTTATTAAACAAAAATATTTTTCGTTTTAATAGAGAATAAATGTTTTTTAGGAGTACTTTTTCTGAACGCTTAAAAAACAGTAAAAACTTGAAAAATGTGAGCGTAAGTTTTAAAATGTGAGCAAAATCATGGCATAAAAATGTGAAAAACATAGAAAAAATTGCTTAAATAAAAACGTTACCCGTTAAAATAAATAAAATAAAAATAAATTACGGTTTTGTAGTGCGCCGGCAGCTCAGATTAATAAAAAAAATGAGATATAACAGTAAACAATATTACCCCGATCAACCAGCCACAATGTTTATTTCCCAAAAAATACATGGTTGCCAATTTACCGCGGGGTTTCCCTAGAAACAAAATAATTCATAAACTTCTTGAAGCTCTTTTGATAATATTATTGATTATTTGACATATTTTTATATAGGATAATTTTTCTTATGCTAATAACTTAATTCTTAGTCCTAATTTTTAGTCTCAATAATTAACTTTTTTTAATTTTTAATAAGTAGAATTTCGAGATTTATAAAAAAGAACACAAGCCGGCAACGTTTTTTCGACGAGCCGCGAATAAATGCCGACATGTTTGGTTGCAGCTGACGGCGTTGTTGTTAACGGGGGTTTGTGTTGTTCGGTGATTTTTGAATTTAATTGTGACTAATTGTGAAAAAAGAACTGTATCAAGCTATTTTGAGGACCAACAAAATGGTTTACCATTGCCTGGTATGCAATAAAAGCGGATATTCCAGCCCAGAACTAATATTTCGGAGGTAAGAAAGATCCTGTCATTTTACGTTAGTCATGGGCGTAGTATGAGGTAAAAAACTGCGTAAAAAGTCTAATCTAAGACTAATACTAATCTTTTTTAAGAAACAAAAGTACCAGATAATTTTGCTCCTTTTGCAGCATGTAAAATATTTATTTATTATAATTTATACATAACAAGACAAGACAATAAGACCAAGTGCTGATAGTCAGGTACTGGGGCAGGTATTTTTTGTATTTTAATGGGTACCTGGGTACTTTCTATAATGTGAATAAAACCGTTTTGGAGATATTTACTCTGAGCCAATCTTATTTTTATTTTCATTAATATTTATTATTTATTTTTTTGCCTTTTGACTCCTGTTTCCTGAAAAACTACTAGTAATTTTTTACCTCTTCCTTAAATTTTCCTTGTGTTCTGTATTCAGAAATGAACATGCAGCCAATGTGTAAAGAATAAAATTTGTTGGCCTTAAAATTTTTATAATTAACATCACAAAAAGTTCTCTTAATTTGATAAATAAAGTTTATATTCCACTAAAGAAAACTAAAAGAGACATTATTATCATAGTGAAAAAAACGCTTAATAAGCCGTTTATTAGCGTGTTTTTTTTTGGACAAAAACGTTATAAAACGGGTTATTAACCGTTTTTTTTTGCTATGAAAATATTTTTTTTTACTTTTGTTTTGTGGGATACTGCACAATTAAAAAAAATATATAACAGCCATCTTGAATAATTTACCTAAAAATCATTTCAAGTGCTCTTTGGTAAACTTTTGATCTGTTCGTAAATACCTACATTCCTCAAACTAAACTTTATCCTTGAATAAATCTATTTTTTGTGGTTATGCAAGTTTTGGCAGTTAATTCTTTTGAATAAGAAAATCCGACCAACCCTACCTTATATCTCTTTTTCACATTTATATATTTAAATTAAAATTAACGCCGCCACTGGTAATGGGAAAAGCAATTTTTGACAGTGTTGCCGTTTTATTGCTCTATCTCTTTTCTGTTCATATAATCGTCCAGAAGGGTGTTGGATTGTAAACATTAGAGGATTTCAATAGGGAATGTTTGGTCTCTCTTTAGTTATTAGTCTGAGGCAGGCAGCGACACCTATAGGAAAAATTTTCGTACAAGAGAAAAATTTCTCTAGGTGGTGCTGGCGCGAGAAGCGCACTGGAAATAAAATAGGAATTATAAATGGAGACATTTTGCTCGCTTAAGTTTTTTTAGTAGCAATTTAAAAAAATATTCGCGTAAATAATTAATTTAACGATTTCTTTAAAGATTTCCGCTTTCTAATGGGATTTCCGGAAATCCATTAGTGATTTCCCGATGCTACAAGGATTTCTGCGATTTCCAGAGGATTTGTTAGCAAGTGAACTGCGATTTCCGAAGTGAGACGCCTCTCGCCAAAACCAAAACAAGCAATATGGACGCAAGTGAAGTAAGCAATAGAACCACAGGTAAAGTTTGGTCCGTTTAGTTAAGGGATGAATTTGAATAAAAAATGCACTTCTTCCAATTACTTAATCTAAAAAACTCTCTTTGCATCAAATTTTGTACGGTGAAAGTTTAAAGCATAATCCCGGAATCATTTTACGGATTTTGTATAATTTTAAGTTTTTTACATAATTTAATAAAAACGAGATATATATATATATATATATATATATTTGAAAAACCTCGCGAGTGGTCTATGGGGGATATCAGAAGCCTCCGCTGTGCAAAATTTTGTTAATTTTTGATATGCGGTTTATCTGTTTAAGTAAACGAACTGCTTTTAGGATTCAAATTGACTCTTAATGGCGATCGAATGACACTCCAAAGAAAGCTCCCATCAAAGTGGCGGCACTCATGGTGTGTGCTAAAAATTGGAAACTTGTCACACTCTTACCTGGTCTGAAACAAATATTCCGCCTGGTCCGCCGTCTGCAGCCTGAACACGTACTGCTTCTTCCTGTAGTCCTGCGCGGCGGTGGCCAAGGCGTGGTGAATCCTTATGGCGTTGTGCAGGTTGTCCCCTCCAAGTTGTTTCTTGCCGAAACCGTTCTCGTCCTTGTGCAGGTAGAGCACCAGATCTCGCAGCGTGCAGTAGAACATTTTCCAGCTGCGTTTGTGGAACGGCGCTAGAAAAACGCAGCACAGGCCTTCGAAAGAGCGTTTTATTTGAATTGCCAACATGCATTTGCGCAAATATCTACGGCTATTTGTTCGGTGTTAGCAATGTTAGTAATCAGAATGTGGATAGCAATGTTAGTAAGATTAAACTATCTAGGCTATCGTATCTACAACAAATCTGCTAAACGGTAGGAGATACGAAAAGGATTTCATGCTTTCCTTAATACTAAAAGAAAAGTTTACAAAGTCCGGATAGTTAGAGTTAGTTTTAGATTTTATTTGTCTGTGCTTTTATTCTTAAAGCTGTCACCTAAAACTTTTTATAGGCACTCTATTGAGTTCTACCTAATGACAGGTCCACTTTTGACATTTGACATTTTGGAGTGACAGGAGCACTGTGCTTTTTTTTCTCCTGCCCTTAGGTTAATGAAGGATGACAGATAATATTTTGAAACCTTATTTTGACAAGTTACCTGACGTTTTGGGTTATTTTTTTAACTTGCTCAAGATATTTTGAAAACCCGTCTTTGTTGGCACTTTAAAAAAATTATTTTCCCTAACATTTTTTAAATATGTTTTTACGTTATTTTAAATTAAAATCTAAAATTATCAAAGTTTTAATAAGATATGTTACAAAATTTAATTTAATTTAAAAAAAAATTAAAATTACTTAAATTAAAAACAAAGCAAAAATGTATTTTCAAAATTATTTTCTTAAAACAAAACGTCAACAAAAAATGTCATTTTTAAAATGTCAAAAAAGGTACTGCAAGCGGTATTTTAAAATATATTGAGTAAGTTAAAAGCAAAATTTAATTGGACTGATGATAGTCAATTAATCCAAAACGTAGGTAAAAATAAGGTTAATGAATCAAACGGCGCTGGCGGCGGTAGAAAAAAAGCACGTGTCGATAAGAAAAAATTAACTTGGTAGTGCTCCTGTCACACTGAAATGTCAAGTCTCAAAAAAAATCTCTAAGCAGGTAGATCTTAAAAAAGTGTATGTAGAAAGCTTTTAAGCGTTTTTTGACAGCTTTAAGAATAAAGGCGTAAAAATAAAAGCGAAAAATGTAAAAATCTCCGGAACTACTATACAACTTGTCAACTTTTTTTTAGTTTTGAGCAAAGCATCAATTTACTCAACTTTACCCCAATTTAAACCTTTTCGTATCTCCTACCTACCGTTCTACCGTTTAGGAGATCCCCTTAATGAGCATCGAATGATGATGATTCATAAGTTGGGCCTTCTTTTTTAATTGCCACTTGTGTAAGAATAACCCTTAAGTTTGTATATTTTTTTTAACATATGAAAGTACGGTCCTGTTTATTTTAATCAAGCACGATTCTTGAACTGTGAACGCAAATGAATGTGCATAAGGATCGTAATTGTAATATTCTTGTACCAGCATTCACGAACTTGATCGCTTGGCCCGCGGCAGGCGAGCAACTTCATTTCGAGAGACGTAGGCGTATAAATTACTATTTCATTGAATCCATTTATTTTTGATAGGGGGGGACCGTTCACTTCACAGAAGTGAACATTGAGATTGAGATTCAAGAATTCAGCCCCTGGTGTGAGTTGTGAGTACTCCCTTTTCACCACACTTTCAAGAATATTGGCACCTGGTGTGATCTCTACCATATCAAACAGAATTGTTTTTTACCCACAAAAATAACTGTTCAACAATAACAGACAACTAAAAAAAAAGAAATGGGATGTACGGTGGCTCCTGTTCGCCAGCTCACTTCTCATTTCGAACTTCTGACGTCACAAACGGGAAATTTCTGTTATTACGTGCCTCTGACGTCACAAGCAAGTAATTTCTCAGTTGTTACATGCCTACGGAAGCCGGGTAGTGCAATTCTTAGTTTCCAGTTCCGACTTCGCATTTGTGACGCCAAAAGTAAGAAATTTCCAACTTCTGATGTCTCATATTTCATATTTCTTACGTCACAAGTAAGAGATTTTCTACTTGCTACGTAGAAAATAAGAATTGTTGGTTCCTGACGTAGAAAGTAAATATATTCTTGCCTGTGACTTCAGAACTCGCACCTTTTTTTAACGTTTTTTTGTTTTACTGGGTTTTTAAAACCTTTTTTTGGTTTTGATGGCCCAATTAGAGGTAAATTATAAGGTTTTCTTATTTGATACCTTTTCTTACACATTGCTTGTGTGGTCTAATAAAAACGTAATGATAAAACAATAACTATAAATTGTTTATTTGGCACAAGTTAAAGCTCTCTATAAAACTACACAAAAAAATTAATTTAACCTAACCTTTCTTTTCTAAATTGTTTTCACTCATACACGATAAGCTCACAATCTCAAGAAAAAAACAAATATATAAATTTTGAGGCGCAATTAACTGATCAAATATTTACCTTTAAATCAGTCACAACTTTAAAATTTTTTAAATAAAACAAATAATAATTATGCAATTAACTTTCTTCTTCTTTTCCGATTTTAACGACTGATCCTAACCTCAAAAAACTTTCTGACGTCACAAAGAAGAATTTACTTACTTTCTACGTCAGAACACAACAATTCCTATTTTCTACGCAGCAAGTAGGAAATCTCTTACTTGTGACGTAAGAAATATGAAATTCCTCAGTTATGACGTCAGAAGTTGGAAATTTCTTACTTGTGGCGTCACAAATGCGAAGTCGGAACTGCGAACTGAGAATTGCACTACCCGGCTTCCGTACATGCCTCTACCCGCCAGAGCGCATTTCACAGCTCTCACTTCCCATTTCTGACATCACAATCGCGCTTTGTTTCACTGTACCTTGACTCGAACCCAAAACATTACAATCAGGCACTGTAATGTAATGTAAATAAGTAAAGTAACAACAAAATAAGTATTTTATTTTCAACAAGGCCATGCTCTGTGAGTTGAGAGCTCGTGTCACGGTATAAAAATATTTTCCAGAACATATTTTACGAGGTAGGTGGGTTGAAACTACCAATACTGTGAATTATAAACGGAATAAACTTCAAAGTGAGTCGGTTTTTGTAGCCAGCCGAGCGTTAACCTTAAAATTAGCAAAAAAGCGTGAAAACTCGAGTGGAAACCCAAGCAACAATTTTCTGACCAATGACCACATACTTCACCTAAATGGACGTTAATTTGGGTGTATAAATTAATGATCTTAAGACGGTCTTACATATTACGACAAAATTCCGTTGGTTTAACGTTAGATAATACTGCAGTAACATTGTTACCGTCTACCCAACGTTTAGCCGACCTGTCACGCGTTGGTGCATTTTCTAGTAAACCAGTGACGTCGTGTGGACGTTTTTATGACACTCTAGTTACGTTCTACCGACGTATCAACGTCTTTCTTGTGAAAAAGTTTCCAAAGGAAGTAATGACATTATATTCTTCTTCTCTGCTGCACTTATGTACGGCAGATCGCCCTATCTCTCTCTAGATTTTAAATAACTGGCTCAACTGGGAATAAGAGATGACATTATCCTACAAGTATATGGGCGAAAGAGAAAGACTGGTGCTCTTTAAACAGTAATGTCTGATCCACAGCTTCACTTCTTGCCGCTCACTAAAAATTCTTTTTGCTTTTGCTTCCAAGAAGTAAAATCTTTGAAGTGTCCTGCCATATTTGAGAAAACTAAATGTTGTTTCACAGTTCACCGACCATTTATTTAGAAAAATTGAATAAAAAGTAAGGTTATGGGGACCATCAACTGTCATCGGCGGAATTGTTGGAGCGTTTTCCAATCGCATGTCGGGTTGATAGTAACCAACGGTCGTGTGGGAATGTTTGATGACTGTAGTCCATTTACGTGTATTTTTTGTGATTCTCATAATATTCGCCATTTTTGATGCCGTCGCGTCGTTTATGTTCGAAGTGGCCGTCATTGTTTATATTTACTAAACACGGCAAAAAATACTACAAACACCACTGAATGGCATTTTGGAGACGTTTTATGTTCCGGGTGAGATAGGTATTTGACCATGGAATCCTAAAAAGAGGGCTTTAGTAGCATCCATTTTTTTTTAAACACAAACAAATCAAGGGCGCACGTGTTTTTTCATTCCTTTTCTAAGCATATTTGTTAGTAAACCGAATTGCGTTTTTAAATTTTGCTCCCATAGTGGCCATATAAATACTATTTAATAAACGGTAATTATCATACTATAATTTTTTGTTTGCCATTTTCTAAAGTGTATAAAAATAAGTTCATTATAGTAACCGAAAATCCCAGTTTGGGTAGCGAAACACCACCAAAAAATCAATAACAAAGAGGGCGCTAGTGTAGTCATTTTGGGTCGTATTTTACGACGTCACAAGAACTATTACTATTCCGACTCCAGTCACTGCACAACGGCGTAAGGACTCAAAAATCATCCACCATTTTGGTGTAAATCCGGGTTGGCATGTTGGCTAAAACGACGTCGCATCATAACGTCGGGTCGCATTTAACAACGTCGCTACGCCGTTAAATTGCTGCTTGGGAATGGATCGAAGCAAGATCAGAAATAAAATTTTATTTTTAGCAAGAAGGATTTTGGGAAACGGAGCTGTTCACTGAACTTATTTGGGGCTTGTAGAGGTAAGTATAGCCTCGACATTATATAACTAAATCTGGATTGATAGTTCCGTAAAGTAAGCAAAAATATTTCATTCTTGTGAGGTTAAAAGCGTGATTGTGACGTCAGAAGTGTGAAAAGAGAAGTAAGCTGGCAGATAGCCGCCACCGTAAGGATAGGCTGATAAGCTTTATTCAGTTCGAGTGACAAAAATAAAAATTGTTTTTTGATGATGACGTCTTTGTTAACATAATATTGTACGGTGAGTGCTGCCTAAACTTTAAAGCTTTCCTGTAAACACCAACACCACTGCGGACAGGACCGTATTCCATTTAGTTGAGGCAAATCCAAAGGTTTCAAAAAAGGTAAGATGTTTTTTCATTTTAAACCACAAAATCTGTTTTACTTACTTTTTAAATATAAGTCTTAGCTTATGAATCACCCTGTATAATATCTATATTTGTTAATGTCACCAATAACCATTTTTTTAAATAAAACACAATACTTTGTCAATACCACCAATTATCATGCTAAATATTGCGTTATTAAGAGGGTATGTGGCTCAACAGACCGAATGATCCATATACTTATCAATTTATACTCCCTCACTTCACTAGTGCTTACCAACATGCATTTTTGCAAAGATCTACAGCTAATTTAGTGTTAGCAACGTTTATGCATGCCAGAAAATGTTTGTTGACAATCTCAGCTTTTGAGTTTACAAAAACAATACTGCCAGGTTGGATAGTTTGAAGAGACGCGAAGCCCCGAGGCAGCAATTAAAAATATTTATCGCACCAGGTCGTACTTTTCAGTCTCACTTTTTTCATTACCATCAATTTTGACGACCTAAAAATTCACGGGAGGTACAAAGGATAGAGTTCAAGTTTTTCACGGTAGCTAAGTCAAAAATAAAACGTTTTCTGGCTACTAAGTAATTAGAATATACCCCTACACCAGTCAGAACTAGTGGCCAATAGCTTTTTTGCCACTGCTATCCTACAAAATCACATAATTCTCATAATATCTGGGATTAGATTTCAAAATATTTAAATTACATATTATTATGCGACATTATTTTTGGTCGAAATAATAAAATTACACATCATTTTAATCTGCGGCAATTTTTTTCCTTACCGCCGCCCTCACCTTTTAAACAAATAAAACAGAGGCGTACGTACAAACTCTCCCGGGGGGGAGGCAACCTTTAGGAGTCGATTAAGTGGCTCTGATGGGGGCGGGGCGTTTAAGCTCCTCCCCTTTGTACGCTGGTGAATAGAACAATAATATTGTACGACATCACCAAAGTTTGTACACGACGTTTCGATCAGTACAATCTCTGATCGTCTTCAGGTGCAAACTACAATCTGTTCCTAAGGCAACCGTGAAGTGTAAGGTTGGCTCCGCCCAAGGAGGGGCTTCCAAATATTTGGAATTTCTAACTTGGTTTACTGAAAATGCCCTGATTCTGCCCAATAAGGGCAGCTTCAAGGAATTTTCCTTTCTTCCAGTGTGAATCCTTGTTCAAAACCTTGCTTCTGCCCACTTCATTCGGGGTTATTTTGACCATGGTGTTCGGCGATTCCTGATTTCGTTGTTTTACCTCTTTGGGTATTTGTCTGATGTTCCTTAAGCCTAACTTACTAAGAAGGCTTCAAATTATATTATTAGATTTAAAAGCTTTTTTTATATTAAAATTGTTCGCTACTCTTGGAATTTTCTCTGATACTCCTTGAATGTATGGAATTGTAAGGAATACATTAGCCTGGTTTTGGTTTTGTAATCTCTGTCCTGTTTGCGGAAATTTAGAAATAGTATCTGTTATAAGTTTAAGGCTGTAACAAGGTTCAAATAATTTTGCTACAACCAAACGAGGCATAAGAACTTTTTATAACAGAGCCGTTCAGATTTGTAACAATTCTCATGACTTGGAAATCCAAATAAGAAACATTAAGAAGGATCTGCAGCAGAATGGTTACAGTCTTAAACTTATAACAGATACTATTTCGAAATTTTAGCAAACAGGACAGAGATTACAAAATCAAAACCAGGCAAATGCATTCCTTACAATTCCACACATTAAACGAGTATCAGAGAAAATTCGAAGAGTAGCGAACAACTTTAATGTAAAAAAGCTTTTAAATTTAATAATACAATTCGAAGCCTTTTTAGTAAAACAAAACCGGAGAACAAACAAAATAAGGAATGTATTTACCAAGTTCCTTGTGAGTGTGGTGAATCATACATAGGTGAAATAAAACGACTGTTAGGCTTAAGGAACATCAGACGAATACCCAAAGAGGTGAAACAACGAAATCAGGAATCGCCGAACATGCATGGTCAAAACAAGACCGAATGAAGTCGCCAGAAGCAAATTTTCCATAGTATATAAGTACGTAGCCTTAGAAATAGATTATAGTTTGCACCTGAAGCCGATCAGAGATTGTACTGATATACAATGAAAGTCCGAAACACAGGGTTAATTTTACATTTAATGTTGTTGAAAATGTTAAAAAAAACTCCATTGCCTTGGTGAGAACTTTGTTGACAAATGTACAAGAAATTACCCTCTTGAAAGCTTTTTAGATTTAAAAGAAAAATAAAGTTAGCCCATTAAGGCTTAATACTCACTTCGTTTGGCGTTCGCCTCATAGCAACATTTGCGCATGACGTAACCTTTTTTGTACTCTACCGCGTTGGCGCTGCTGGGCACGTCCAAAAACGGGTTCCCGATGATGTTCATGCCCCCTCCTTCGTTGGGTCGAGTGTGAGGTTGTGGATTTGTCTCTTGGGCCTCTTCGTCCCTTTAAAAAAGACAATATTTTTGTAACGGCTTGTATCTACCAATATTAAAAATCAACGGTGATCTTTTAACCAGTAGTTAACCAGCTTTATCGCATTAGACATAATCGGGAACCTGCTTGAAGCGAGATATTATATAATATAAAAAAACCTGGGAGAAGAATGAGGACTAAACAAGACGAAGGACGATTCCCAATCGATGTTATAAAGCGAATAGAAGAGTTTAACACTTGCTATCTTTGTCTCTTAAGAGATACAATAAGATTTTACTATGAAGAAAGACAAATAAAAATAGAAACAAGAACATTAGGCGATGGAGTCTTACAGGGTTCGGTGCTAGGCCCGGATTTGAGGAATTTTCCATATGATGACTTACTGGACTTATGCCAAACAGACCAGATTAAATTGTGGGTTTTTACACACAACTTAGGGCATGCATTAGACCTGAGAAAACCATAGTGCAGTTGTTTTCTCGAACAGCTACAAAAAAACGCTGAGTAATAAAAGTCAAACAACGATGTGCAGTAACGGCTTATAAATAACAAAATACAAAGAAACATTTTAAAATTTTTCAAAGAAGAATGCCCCGAAGAGTAATATGCGTATACAGAACGATATTACAATCAATAGAATAGAACTCTAGATCAAAGAGAGATCACAAACAGAAAAATAATCACAAATATTCAAATACAAGATCCACAAGAAAGAAAAGTAAGGAACAGAGATAATGCGCAACAAGGCAAATGGCAGACAAGTTGAAATAGCTCAATGGATAAAAATACTTACACAAAACTTAAATATAAGAATAGAAAGAAGCGTAATATATTACAGGACGCAACTCTTCACAGGACACGGATGCTTTATGGCATACATTAAAAGAATCAATAAAAGAAAAACAAACAGTTGTATGTATGACTGTGAAGTAAATACAACAAGCACACGTAGTTTAAATGCGCATACTTCGAAAGAGAGAGAGAGAGAGAACCCAGCTTAGTACAAAAATTGACATTTACAAAAAAAGTCATAAAACAAAAAGATAAAAAAGCAAAAGCAAGAGAAAGCTACTGAGAATAAAGTGGAACACGGGTAGTTGCCACTGGTAAGAGCGGATTTTAATGAAGATCTACTGGAGAGTCCTAGTGTGCATAAAGCATTTCCCCTCCAACACCTTCTATACATATAGTCTGAGGACTCTATGTCAGTTGTCAAACCGTTGTAGATTTGTAGAGAGAGAAAGAAAAAGAGAAAATGGGAGTGAGAGAGAGAGAGAGAGATGTAAACAAACAAATAAAAAAGTGCTTAGTGTACAAACATTCCTATAAGGCCCGATGGAAATAAAAAATCTGAACTCCTCCATTTCTTTTAAAAAGTAGCACTTCATATGTGTGACGTCTACCAATACTTACAGGGCCCATTCTAATGGATGATTCTTAATGGCCTGGTAGAGATGTCGCAGTACGTCTTTGGAAAAGTTCTCATTCTCGTTCAGTCCAGAGAGGTTCTCTATGAACTCTCCGCAAGTCATTTTCCGCCCCACATTGGTTCCGTGGAGGTCGGTGTTTAGTAACATGATGGCACATGTTAGAGTGTGTACTGCATCTGAAATTGGAATCATATTTTTTTTAAAACTAATTAAATCATTATGCCTGAGATGATTTTAATGTTTTCTAAACCCGTGCCCGTGAGTGTTAACAAATTTCGCACACACAAATTTTATGACGTGATTATTGAAAATATCAATTTAAGTTACACGTCAGAATTTGGTGTAGCTCAAGAAGGGCTACAAAAAGATTTGTTTTTAGATTAAATTCTTACAAAAAATATAATATTATTTATGAAAAACGATAAAAAAATTAATTTAACGTTTAACATATTTACAAAAACTGCCAAAATTTTAAAGGTTAATGAGCTACCACAGTCTAATAAGATTTTTGTTCTTAAAAGGTGTTATTCCATAGCTTCCACCCAAATTTTGAAAAACAGTGACCTATTTTTTATTAAAACTTTGTATACATAGCCCTACTAAGATTTCAACAAGGCTAATTCCCTCAGTAGGTGTTCTTCCGACAATAAAAGTTCCAGGAATTTCCGACACGTTTTTTTTATAGCCCATTGCGAAAAGAATCTGGAGGATAAAAAGAGGTCTCGAAAATTTCTGAGTAGGCAAAACAATGTAGAAAGTAGTAGAAAAACTAGAAGACAGAAGAAAAACGAAGACTCGTGAACATTTTTTGGGTAACTGAATAAACTTGAAGAATTACTGACCCAAAACAAGAATTATTTAAACAAAAAATGAATGTGTTAGTTACTCATCGGTTATTATGTTGCTTCAGTCATATTTGAGCGGTTTTTTTTCTTCAAGAAAACAAGAAAATATTATTTTCAAGAACGACTCAATGTAGATTTAAAAAAGTGATCTAAAACATACTCTACAAAGCAAAATTAAAAAAAAAAAATAGCTTAGTGACCAACTTCCACCAAAAAAGTGACTCGAGTTAAAAAGTGACTTGAGATTAAAAGTTGAAGCCCTGTTATTTCGACTCGTTTAAGAGATCGGTCGTTTCACCAACCTGAAGAGTTAAAAGATCCTGGGTTACATTCCAAGTATCTCTTGGAGAAATGCACCAAGACCCTCTCCCTTTCCTGCGTTTCGCCGGTCAGTGAAAATTGTTTCAGGAACTTTCTTAAAGCTATGTCTAAGCTCTCCTTCTCAAAGTCGAAATACCTTAGGTATTCTTCGGCCACTGCCCTACTGAAATCGTTACTAAAAAAGAAAAATACAGAAATAAATGAGGGGTGTTTTCAGTATATTAAACAACAAAGTTGGAAGCAAATACTATATTAAACAAGGTTGGACATTAAAAAGAAGTTAAAAAACCTCCAAATCAGTTACTTCAACCGAAAAGAATCTAAAAACAAAAGATCAAAAGATCTTGGTGGGAAAAACGAAAAATCAAACTTGGATGAATATCCCACAAGGAACACACAATGGACCAAAACAAAAAGAGAAATTATCGAATGATGTTTCGCCTTGAGCAACCAGCGTAGGCTCATCAGTGATTCCACTGGTCACCCTCCCCAAACATCATTCAACACTTCTCATCATACACTTTTATTTCAAAATTTGAATCACTCACAAATAGACATCGTTTCGCACTGGCACTTATCCAAGTCACCTGAAACGTCCTGGCAAGATCTTTTGTTTTTAGATTCTTTTCGGTTGAAGTAACTGATTCGGAAGTTTTTTAACTTCTTTTTATTTTAATCGCCTTAGGAGCGTAACCCTATTGGAAAGATTAACACGCCAACGGGTTCGTCCTATAATATAATTCTCCGAACGCATATATCATACTGCCAGTTAAAACTTGTAATAATAACAATAATGTGAATTATCCGTCATCTTAAATTATTACACTTATACGTCAAAATAATTAAATGACAATGCAATTTTCCGATTTGAACCCGGAACCGCCACAAATCTTTTCTGTAAATTCATTAGGGCGCTAAATCTTCCCTTCATCCCCTGAAATAGTAAGTATATCACATTCCTACATACCCTTATTGACTTCCTGAGAATTTTAAAGGGGCCATGCAGTGGCGAATTTAAAGGGCCGTAGCTCCCAAACGGCCCGACTGAACCCCATTTTTTTTTTGCTTTTATTTGAAGAGGATTCATAGGGCTACACCATACTACAATATAAAACAATTTGTCCGTAACCGGTTTTCAATGTATTTAGTGCGTAGATTCTTTATAACATTTCATAATATGTCACGACGTTTTTATCACAACTTTATTCAATATTTTAATTTTAATTCTTGGTTTATCATTTTTAAGTTCATTTCTTTGCTTTTCAAAAAAAAGATGATGTTGTGTCAAATAGAAAATTTAATGTGACCGCGTTATTAGACACTTAAAGTAAATATTTTAACGCATCGGTATCGGTATACGTAACGCGTTCGAAACAAAGTCAAAATACACTACATTTTTGACTTGTATATTCCATGTTTCGAACGATGCTTGCTTCTTTGATGGGTGTGATGACAGAATCTCGTTACGTACGGAAGGATGTACGTATCGTTACGAACCCACGAACATACGCAACGATTTTAATCAGAATTTCTGTCATCGCACCCTTCAAAAAAGCGGGCATCGCTCGAAGCATTGCATAAACAAGTCAAAAATATGTGTATTTTGTCTTTATTTCGAACGCGCTACGTATACCGATACCGATGCGTTGAAATATTTACTTTAAGGGTCTAATTCATTTAAGAAATTTGAAGGGCCCTGATTATCATCATTCAAACCAAACTTGAATGATAATTTAACACTTTTTAATTAAGGGGCAAAACTTGAAGTTTTTAAAATCTAAATTAAATATTATTCATAACAAAGTGGGTGTTCCCCAAAACGAACTAAAAACTTACTTTTTACTAAGATGCCTCGAGACGTCGGATTTTTTAAATCCTTCTAAATTGTACAACCGTTTGGCCAGCCTGATGGCGGAAGGCATGTCAACCGCCTTTGGAGAGTAATGAAAACTGTGGAGACTTTCCACATCGCTCTCGTCCTCGGAGGACAGGGGAGAGGACTTCTTTTCATCCTCCCTGCTGGTAGGATCCTCGTCTGTTTGGAAGTCCTGTAAGACAAAATCAACAAGAATAGTGTAATTAATGACATTTACGAATGTTTAGGGGGGCATACAATTTCGGAGTCAGAGTTATCAACTGTCAAAATCTAAACTTTTGAAATCATATACCTACCACGAGATAACCTAATGATTTAAAGTTGACATTTAAAAGTAGTTTTGAATAATAACCTGTAAATTGTAAAATTAACATATCCTATCGAAAAAACATATCCTTTTCAGCAGACCATTTGTACGTTAATATGTACCTAAACCGGTTTTATATAAGAACGGTTTTAAAATCGCTTTCTCCGAGGGTTTTGTATGTCTTTCATTAAATGTCAGTTTAAAAAGAAAACAAATAAGAATTATTGCTGAATACTGGTTAAACAATGTTACTAACTTACTTAACTCAATCTGCAAAATGAAAATACATAGCTAATCTTTAAATATCATTGTGTACTGTTTTTAATTGTTCTATGCTAAAATGCGCCTTTGTTTTGTAGGACTTAGATTTAGGCATTTTAAATTTTGTTTTTATATTATTTTTGATGTTATTTAAGAAAATTTCTAAGCCAAAAACCAACTAGTAGCTGAAGGTTAATTTTAGTTGCTGATTTTTACTTACGTTTTACTTTTATTGATTTTGGTGTTCTTTGTTATTGTTACTTATATTACTTGTTTTTTTTAGTCTTTAAATACGGACTGGACTAGATCAATTTATTGCCTGCCAGATCCTGTTTGCATCTCTATTACTGTTTAAATATGTTATTCATGAAAAAATGTATGCAAGTAAACGTATTATTATTATTATTATTATTATAAAATAACTAAGTTACCAACAGATTTTTCAATAAAACTAGTGGTTTTAAAGCGTTTTTAAAACCACTTTCTTAAATCGCTTTAAAATAAAATCGATTTAATGAAGCCCGTATAAACAAAGTAACTGTAAGAGGAAACGAATTAGCGCTATTGGAGAGGTATTATAGGAAGGCGCGCGTTAGGAAAAAAAGCAAGGAAGATTTACGCAATATCATCAATTTTTATGTCATTATTCGTGGCATTTCTTGGAATATATATGGCGTTATTTATATTTTCTTAGTATTTTGCATTATTGGTGGCATTCTTATGAGCGTCTTGGCCTGCGGAATACAACATCGCAGGATCGCATCTCGGCAAGTACACATTGCTTCACAAAACACAGAAGGAAAATCCACGAGGCAGTTGGCGCTCTACGCCAGGGAAGTTAGCTTAAAAAATTGCCTTTTAGGAGAAGTTTTTTCAATCAAGCTGATTTTTGCACAGATGATAGTACCCATCAATAGTACTCTCTAAAAAAAAGGTTACACCTCCTAGGAGGCTTGCTTTTTCCGCCATCTTAAATTAAAGATGGCCAACATAATGTTTTTTTAAATTCTGTAACATTATTATTTTCTAACCGATTTATGTCAAACAAACTCCATATTAACGAAGAAGAGAAGTTATTTTAGGCTCAACATTTTCCTCTAAAAATTAAGGTGACAAGTAAATATGAATAAAGCTGCTGCTTTAAGTGGTGTTGGGAAAAAATTTATTTATTAAATATTTTTCCTCTCCAAAACTGTGAAAAACTGAAGGGATCTAGACTTTCCAGGGTATATCCAGACTTTTCTACGGGGTATCCCGACCTTTCCAGAGTGTATCCAAAGATTTCCATTGTATATTCATACTTTTCCAGGGTGAGTCCAGACCATTTCAAGGTATGTTCGGACCTTTTCAGAGTGTATCCAGACTTTCCCAGAGTGTATCCAGACTTTTCCAGTGTGCGTCCAGACTTTTACAAGGTTGCATGTGGACTTTTCTATGGTAAATCCAGACTTTTCCGAGTGTACCCAGACCTTTGCAAGGTGTATCCATAATTTTCCTGGGTATATCCGGACTTTTCGAGGGTATATCCAGAAGTTTCCAGGGTGGGTCCAGACCTTTTCAGAGTGTATCCAGGCTTTTTCTGGGCATATCCGGACTTTTACAGGCTGTATTTAGACTTCCAAAGTGTATTCAGACTTTTCCTGGGTATATCCATACTTTTCCGTGGTGTATCCAGACTTTTCTAGGGTTTCTCCATACCTTTCTAGGGTGCCCGACTTTTTATTACATTTTATAGGTGCTACCTATATATATATGTATATTTGTTTAAAAAATTTTAGCGCCAATAAACTAAGATTTTATTCTAACAATCACTTAAAAACGGATAAACCGATTTGGATAAAACCTCGTTCCTAACATAGCCCACTTTTTATTGGTCATTTCGATTAATGACACACAATTTTTTAAAAGTTTTCTTGCACTTTTCATGTGCGCCATTTTATTTCATTTTTATAAGGTTTCCAACGAGGTATCACAAGAAAAAAAATAACAATTGTTTTTTTTTTTGTTTATTTTTATTGATTTTTTATTAAATTTTGTAGCTAAAAACAAAGGTGAATAGTTTAATTTTTTTTTTGGTATTCTTGAGTTCTTTTTGACTATATCTCCCGAACTATTCAAACTATCACAAACTCAAGGACTGTTTCAAAATCACAAAAAAGCGCATATTTTTTTAACTTTTTTAGAAATACGTTCCAAATAAAGTAAGCAATTTCTTTTAATTTTATTTTTTTTTTAATTTTTGACAGAAATACAACCTGTCAAAATAGTTTTAGTAACAGAGGTAATGTTTTTTACTCGACGAGAATCGGTTAATAAACAAGAAATTTACGATTTTCTTAAAGAATTACCAGCTGCCATCTTTAATTCAACATGGCGGAGGAAGTAAACCCTCTAGGATGTGTAATTTTTTTTTACATGGTATTATTAACGGGTACTATCATCTATAAAGCTATATTGCAAAAACTTCTCCTATTTTTCATGCTTTTTTTCAGGAATAAAAACGACAAATAACAGTTTTTTTTAAATTTATTTTTAATGATTTTGTTTATTTATATTTCTTATCTAAAAAGAGTAACTGGTTTTATTTTATGTCAATTGAGCAAGAAATAAAGTTTTTACATCCTGCACAAGTTTTATTTTTTTTTTGTGTTCTTAAATCCTTTTTGACCATATTTATCTCCTGAACTACTCAACCTATCACAAACTCAAGGACTGTTTTAAAATCAGAACAAAAAAGCGCATATTTTCTATTTTCTTTTTTTGCTAAGAAATGCGGTTAAAATTTGATTTCTTATATTATTATTTTATTTTGACATAATTACAACCTGTCAAAATCGTTTTATGTTTTTCTTTTATTCTTTTGTCAAAAAAAAAATTAATGTTTTTTACTTGACGAAAATCGGTTAATAAATAAGAAAGTAAGAATAGTACCAGCGCCATCTTTAATTCAACATGGCGGAGAAAGCAAGCGCTCTTTTTTTTACAATACATATTCCAAGGCAGAAGGCTGAGACTTCCACGAGTTTGGATCTAGAAGGTAGCCGGAATCCCGCCAAGCTTAGGCTATCTACAGCGCGGATGCCAAAAGATTTGACCTGCGTTCTCGGGTAGCGGGAACATTCCAAGACTTCGAGCACTTTGAATGGTTGACTGACTGGACTTTGACCATTCTGAGTGTGAAAAAACCCTCGACAGCGAAACCAGGGTTGTATCGCCTTCGATTTCCGGGTCATCACATACGACGAGCAGCTGGGAAGAAATATTCTAACTTCTAGACCAACTTCTGCTGGGAGGGTAACGATATTTGAGAGATGCAATTCCAACATGTAGCAGGACCACCCTTCGGCTGGCGGTTCACTATGTATACTTGCTACGCAGTCTAAAGATCCCTGCCCTCGACAAAGAGGTGTCAAAATGAAGTCCTCTTAGAGAAAGAAAACTTGCATCCTAAAAGGTACGTGCATCAGTCGGGGGTGCACGGGGGGTATGGCAGAAAGGGTCCATTATGCAGCCTAATTACCAGGCCTACGGCCGCCCATCTATTACCACTACTATGAAAAATTTAAATTTTGCAGTAGCAATATTAATTCGACCCCACCGCAGTAAGACCATGTTCGATAGTAATCTTGTTGTATTTTTACACTTTTTCCGCCTGTTCAAGGGGATTTTCACTGAGGAACTTCTTGGGTAATATGTGAGGAATACATGGATATGCTTGGAAATACTTGTACAAATTTTGACCACTCAAAAGTCCCACCAGTTTTTTGAGCAATGACGAGAATCCGAAAAAAGAAGGGTGTTATAAGTTTGGCCCCTATCTCCCCTAAAACCCTTAATGGGGGTAGTTTTTAGAAAAATTCGCATGGTTGTTGTTCATTTTGTTGTTGTTCGTCCACTTACATGGATGTCTTGATGGCCGTCGCTCCTGAGAGTGCCCGAATCGCCCGCGGCGGTGCCCCCTTGTCTTTTGTCGGGCCCTCTGACCTGTATCACTATGCGGTGGCCGTCGCCGGTCGGGTCGGTTTGGCCCGGTGTGCCCCGTAGCCTTTGTCGCGGCTCGGAGACTAGAAGCGTGCTGTCGCTGTCACTGCAAAGGAAAAAATATTGATATTAAACAGTGTCTGATTTAAAATTATTAAGCGCGTCTAATAGCTGAAGCAGCATTTATCTGAGTTCCAACTAAATCTGACGTAATGCGACGTTATTTAACGTCAAAATTTAAGTCACTACTTCGGAATTTGGTAAACGACGTCGCTTCAATATCAAAACTAACGTTGTTAAGCGTAAGTCAGTATATTAAACGACCCGTCGACGTCGTATACTGTGACGATACTTTCTACTGATTTCCCAACGTCGGGCTCACGTTGGTCTCTACCGTATACTACGACGTAACTTTTTATTGATTTTAAAATGTCGGTCTTATGTTGGTTTCTGTGACGTTAAATTAGTTGTCCTGTCCAAAGACCAATCGTCGTCGGAATCGATTACGATTAAATAAGGCAATGGAAGTTCGAAACTCTAGTTTACTCTTAAGTTCAACATTGTCGAGGGTTTTAATTATTTATTTTTTTAAATTTTATACGTTATAAACACGAACCTTATCATTTGTCAAAAGAGAAAAAAACATTTTTTTATACCTTTTATACCAAAAACATGATTTTAGTAACTGTCTGCAGATAACTAAAGCATGGCTTTTTTGGTTACCGATGCAAAAAAACTTTTTTTTTTTGATCACGGGTACAAAAAAAGATCTGTCCGTTTTTTACCCAAAATTAAAGAGAAATAGCGGAAAATAGTAATATCGAAAAAAATCTAATTATTCTTGCGTAAAAATTAAGCTATTTCCGCCAGTATTTACGAAAAAATCATTTAAAAACATCGTCAAAATATCAAATTGTCAAAGATGAAAATGTCGCAACAATGAACGTCACCGAGTAAAAAGGCACATCGCTATGGAAACCACTGTTATTTCATTTAACAGCCGTCTTGATTTATAGTGTAAAGATGGTGTGTTGCAAGAAGTGCTCTTCGTTCGAGATTTTTAAAAGTATTTTCCTGTTTTACTTGTATTTTTTAATAAAGGTATTAAAAAAAAATAGTTTTAACAATTAGTGGCTAAAACTATTATTTTACGTCCCCCTAACAAAGGCCCAATTTCGATTGATTTATGTGATACAAAAACTATTTACCTGTGGTCACTAATTTCCATAACGCAATCTCTAATTCCAACACTGTCGTCATCGTGATAATCTGGGCTGGAAATATTCGAAATCGCTAAAAAGAAACACTACGATTTTTATGGGCCAAAAGTTATTTTCATTTTAAAAAGGTAATTTTGACAATTTACTCAATAAACAATGATTTGTAAGTATAAAAGAAACAAACAAAACTAAAGGATTATTATCTTGATTCTTGATAGTAAAGTCAACACTTATAGATAATAAAACCGTCACTTCAAATATTGACAATTCGTGCAGTTTTTGTTGTCTTCTGGAGACTCTGGTCCGACATAGAACTTATGAGTTTTTCACACGACGCACTATGTATTTTTTAAAATAACTGCGCCACTGTTGTTTCCGAAAATTAAACAAAAACCAAACTGGGATTTAGATATTTTAATTAGAATTATTGATTATTCATTATTTATTTATGAAAAACAACACACGGTATTTTTATAATATAAACAGAATATTTGTTTTGTTTATAAACGATAATTTAATTAAAAGATATTTACAACTTAAGTGATAATTCAATTCGGAAGAAACCAATTTTTTTGGGAATGAGTTATTAATAAAAACAAGAATAGGGAAGTATGTTGCGCGTGTATATTTATTTTTTGTCACAAACGTGAAAAACAGTTATATACCGAACAAGTACGGAAGGTGAAAGCATCGTCCATGCAACTGCCACCAAGAACGGAAACACTTTACGCACATGTTAGGTGCCTTCTTTACTTGCATAAAAGTAAGCTCTTTCTAATCATTTTTTTTTTGTTTTTACTAAAAAAATTTGTATTTTCTTCATTTTTAAGTCAAATATCAACAGATAAACCGCACATCAAAAATCAACAAAATTTTACACAGAGGTGGCTTCTGGTATCCCCTGCAGACCATTCGTATGGTTTTTAAAAGAATATATACAGACCGCTTCAAGCTACTGCGAACATAGGGCGGAAGAAGTCTAATATGCCAGTGTACGTACATTCAGAGACACCGCACGCCTATCAGTGAAGCAACCAATACTCAGGCTTGCGATCACCACTTGCATGACTTTCCTTTGGTATTTAGTACGCCTCTAACCACGGTGCTGTGTGGAGCGTAGTCAATGAAACCGGAATTTGGTCAATAAATACGCAAATTTTTATAACGTAATTTTCTTATTTTTTGTCACTGATAAATAAGAGCGTTTTATTGTCAACTGCTCAAATTTATCAGTGACGACGTGTTACAATGAAAATAATAAGGAGAAACAAAATAAAAGCAAGTTCTCAAAATAAAATAATACATTCTAAAAACCAAAAAGATTCTCCCAGTCAAAAAAAAATTAAAGCAAATGTTCGAAAAGTCCTCCTTGCTCGGCTAGACAATATCCGAGCCCCTATAAAAACCCCTTCTAACGTTTCCAAGCATGTTAGGGGTGATAATTTGAAAAGCTTCTTCAAAAACAGATAGAAGTCATTAGGAGCAAGATCGGAAGATCGAGCTGGCCATAAAATAGTTCCCCGTGTACTTATAACCCGATTAGGAAATACATTATCAAGATATTCCCTAACAAGGCCAACATTGTGAGCGGAACAACCATCTTGTTGAAACCATGTTTCACCAAATCTTACACCTAAGAACTGCCTAGCAGTTGGAATAATGTGCTGCTGCAGTAGATCTAAGTATCTAGGACCATTCAAATTGCCGTTAATAAAAAATGACCCAATTACGTGTTCCCCTATAATACCCCCCCCCCAAACATTTAGTTTTTGCGGATACTGTGTTCTTACGTCAAAATACAAATGCAAATTTTCCCTCGACCAATATCGAACGTGTGTTGGGTTATGACGATTTGACCATTTGACCATCTGCACTTTTTCGGCAACTTCGTAGACATTCATTTTTGGTTTTAAAAATGTATTATTTCAATTAAGAACTTACCCATCTGTTTCTCGAGCAAGGCAAAAATAAAACAAAATAATAAAAACAAAATGAATTTTCAAAAGATAACACTGCAGCGTGCTTCGAATCCACCTCGGTCGTACGGCACGGAGAGTAAATTGGACTTGATTCCCCCTATGTTCGCAGTAGCTTGAAGCGGTCTGTATATCTTGTTTTTATTTAGTTTTTAAAAATAATCGATAATTTTTACCGTGAATTAAACATTTTTAGGACACAAAATTATTTAAAACTTAAAATCCGTGAAATGGTTCCGGGATAATGCTTTAAACTTTCGCCGTACAAAATTTGATACAAATTTATAACAGTTTTTTAGATTAACTAATTGGAAAAAGCGCATTTTTTGTTCAAATTCACCCTTAATTACGAAATAATAATCTACTGTGTGATTGTTTCTCAAAATTATTACATGAAGACCCTGAATTACTTAATTATTTGCGAAAAGTGTTACCTATTGATTGGTCTAGTTGGGTATTACATACCTTCAGAAACACTATAGTCTGTCAGCTGATTGCTATGTTGGGGTCCATTGCTAACCAAACAGGGTACGCGCCTGGAACCCGATTGGCTTGACATCACGGAGGAAGACACTAATAAAAACCAAACAAATTAATAAAAATAAATGTATAGGGTGTCCAAAATTCGATGGTTTTGGGGGGTTTGGGTACTTCTAGAGGAGACAGAGAAAATTCGTCAATATACTACTAGATACTATAGATCTAGAGGAGACAGAGAAAATTCGTCAATATACTACTAGATACTATAGCGACAGAGTTTCAAAGTCGTGAGTCAAAATAAAAATACTAAATACTAGCTACTAAAGTAAGTAACAACATTTTGGTATTTTGTATCTTGTAATTTGTATCTCGTTAACGAAAATCGCACGAAAAAGTGGGGTTAGAAATCACTGTAATCTGCATTTAGTAGCTTGTATTTTTAATTGTACCTCCAACTTAAGTATAGATGTTCTCTTATTAGCCCCGGATAACATAACATATTTTATTCTCGACATGAGTTAGGCAAAATTGTTTTTCTATCGAAAGAGGGTGACGATATTTTACTAATCAAAAAGTTTTATGACCTAATCTGTGCATAAGGGCGCTATAATGGTAAGAAACTTTCCATTTAACACCATCACCGAACGGTATAGAGGCGAGGAAGCATCGGATTCCAGTAGTGTCTTTGAACCTTAACATAAACCCTTTGTCTGGTTTTCGAAATGTTGAGGATGAAATATGTTACGGGATCCGGCGGGCTACTCTATACTTTTTTGCAATTTTTTCGTTAATATTTTCTTAATAAAAATAATGAAATAAAAATGTGTTTTTATTGTTTTTTGTAGTTTTACAACAAAATTCGTAATCTTACATAAACAGGTTGTAAAATTACAATGTAATTTTAAGAACAATTTGAAAACGGTTTGTAACTTCACAATGAAAAACTTTATTTGTACAATATAGAAGTGTTAAAATTACCAAACTACATCTAACTGCGATTCCTATAATTACAGTATGACCGCTTCAAGCTACTGCGAACATAGGGCGGAAGAAGTCTAATTTGCCAGTGTACGTACATGCAGAGACACCGCATGCCTATCAGTGAAGCAACCAATACTCAGGCTTGCGATCACCACTTGCATGACTTTCCTTTGGTATTTAGTACGCCTCTAACCACGGTGCTGTGTGGAGCGTAGTCAATGAAACCGGAATTTGGTCAATAAATACGCAAATTTTTATAACGTAATTTTCTTATTTTTTGTCACTGATAAATAAGAGCGTTTTATTGTCAACTGCTCAGATTTATCAGTGACGACGTGTTACAATGAAAATAATAAGGAGAAACAAAATAAAAGCAAGTTCTCAAAATAAAATAATACATTCTAAAAACCAAAAAGATTCTCCCAGTCAAAAAAAAATTAGAGCAAATGTTCGAAAAGTCCTCCTTGCTCGGCTAGACAATATCCGAGACTATTATAAAAACCCCTTTTAACGTTTACAAGCATGTTAGGGGTGATAGTTTGAAAAGCTTCTTCAATTTTAATCCGAAGTTCTTCCAAATTATTAGCCCTTTCATGCCCGTAAACTTTATTTTTGATATAACTCCACAGATAGAAGTCATTAGGAGCAAGATCGGGTGATCGAGCTGGCCATAAAATAGTTCCCCGTGTACTTATAACCCGATTAGGAAATACATTATCAAGATATTCCCTAACAAGGCCAACATTGTGAGCGGGACAACCATCTTGTTGAAACCATGTTTCACCAAATCTCACACCTAACAACTGCCTAGCAGTTGGAATAATATGCTGCTGCAGTAGATCCAAGTATCTAGGACCATTCAAATTGCCGTTAATAAAAAATGGTCCAATTACGTGTTCCCCTACAATACCCCCCCAAACATTTAGTTTTTGGGGATACTGTGTTCTTACGTCAAAATACAAATGCAAATTTTCCTTCGACCAATATCGAACGTGTGTTGGGTTATGACGATTCAATAATGGAAAAGTACTTTCATCTGTGAAAAGAATAGATCTCAGAAAGTTTTCATCACGATTAGCCCTTTCCATCATTGTTTCGCAAAATTCCATACGACGATAGTTGTCCTCAGGAAAAATTTGATGCGTTTTTGACGCTTTGTAAGAATGATAACCATTCTTTTTGAGAACACTTAAGACAGTGGCTGAAGACGTATCAACTGCTTCGGCAATTTGGTGGCTAGTTAACTTTCGATTTTCCTCCACTGCAGCGCAAATCATCACATCTCGTACTTCCTGCTCGTCATTCAAAACAGTGGGTTTTTTATGGTTTCTTGGCGCTACACAACCAAACTTTTCAAAATTCTGCACAAACCTATAAATCGTGGATAAACTAGGTTCTGGGCGATTTACAAAATTCTCCAAAAAAAGTTCTTGAATAAGTCTCAATGGCCTGCCTTGATAGTACCATTTGACTATCTGCACTTTTTCGGCAACTTCGTAGACATCCATTTTTAGTTTTAAAAATGTATTATTTCAATTAAGAACTTACCAATCTGTTTCTCGAGCAAGGCAGAAATAAAACAAAATAATAAAAACAAAATGAATTTCCAAAAGATAACACTGCAGCGTGCTTCGAATCCACCTCGGTCGTACGGCACAGAGAGTAAATTGGACTTGATTCCCCCTATGTTCGCAGTAGCTTGAAGCGGTCTGTATAATCTTCAAAAAATACACAATATATTATCTAAAGCACAGTTTACATATTTTTTGTAATTTTAAGATACTTATCGTTGGTCACAAAATTACCCACGATAAGTTCTTTAATTTTACTAACCCTTTTTAACAGCAGAGATTTAAAATTTTGAACGTGGGTTAATGATCGCAGAAAGGTTGAATCGAATGGGGTTCTTGCACATTTTTCAGTTACCGCATATTTGGAAACTACGTACAAAAATATTCGATCCCTATCATTTATTTTTTCAAAAAAGTAACTATAAGCTGAGAAAAACACGTTTAAAGCTGAACCTCTTGAAAAACTGCTAATTCGGCCATCATGCTCTGAAGTTAGCACGCCGATGACCTAGTTTGCGCTTAGCCACCTCCATTAATCTAGCGACCCCACCCCAAGAAAATCACAATTTATTTATGCCATAATTATGTGCTAATTTCGTCCCCAATCAAAAAATTTTGTGCTCCTCTGGTTCCTGAGAAAATCTGAAAAGAAAATGGGGTAGCTAGGTTAATATTAACTTACTGACCCCACATGTTAAGGTGTCATGGAATTTAAAAATTTCAAAAACCAGTATTATCTGCAAATTATGTGCTAATTTCGTCCATGATCAGAAAATTTTGTACTTGTCTGGTTTCCGAGAAAATCAATAAAAACGATATTACATTCATTACATCATTTGTAATAACCTAGCATTCGGAATCTGAAGTACGATTCCCAAGTAAAAATATATTATTACAAAATCATGTGCTCCATGAATATGTACAAGAAAAATCCGAATTTTTTATTTACAGTGCAGTTTTTGAGTGGGGTAGTTAGCTTAATATTAACCTAGCTAACCCACTTTCTTTTTTGATTTTTTCGGAAATCAGATGAGTACAAAATTTTCTGATCATGGACGAAATTAGCACATAATATGCAGGTAATACTGGTTTTTGGAAATTTTTAAATTTCGTGATACCTAAACATGTGGGGTCGCTAAGTTAATATTAACCTAGCTACCCCACCTTTTTTTTTAAAAACATAAGTTAAAATGAAAAATCCGATTTTTTTCTTATATATTTGCACATAATTAGCACATAATTTTAAAACCAAAAATTTTTAGTTTGACGCCATATTTTCTGATGGGGTTGCTAAGTTAATATTAACCTAGCTACCCCATTTTCTTTTGTGACTCTCTCAGAAACCCGAGAAACACAAAATTTTTAGATTGGGGACGAAATTAACACATAATTATGGTGTGACTAAATTTTGATTTTCTTGAGGTAGGGTCGCTAAGTTAATGGAGGTCGCTTAACCGCTAAATTATTTTTGACGTTTTCCACTTTGGCGTTCGCGCGGTACCTGCCTGGTTGGTGGCGACTTTCAAGCAGGAGATGCCAGGTTCAAGCTCCGGGTCTACTTGGACTTTTTCTTATAAAATTAGAGAATTTTGTAAGATTAAGGTAAAACGCAGTATTGAAGCGAAGTAGACCGGGTTAGCTAGAAGGCAGGCTAATTCGATTCCATACCGTCCATCGGAGAGGACGTTAAGAGGACGGTCCCGTGTTATCCATATATTGATAGTGGAGCACGTTAAAGATCCCTAGCCCCGACAAAGGGGTATAGGCTAAATTAACTCCTTCTAGGAAAACTGCCTTCCTAGAGGGTGCTCATCAGACCGCTCTGGTGAGTGGGTAGGGGAAGGGGTATATAGATAATACAGGGAAAAAAGTAGTACTGGTCGGCCGTCATAGTTGCGCAAGGCCATTGTCTTGTTGTTGTAATCTATTGTAAAATTGATTAAATTCGGTGTAAAACTTAAGGCCACAAAAACGGCATAGATTTGACAACACTGCTTTGCTATTTTTTTGAAAGATCAACAATAGGTGGCATTACTAATACCATTTCGAGTGAAATCGTGCAGTGTTCAGAACACGGTGCGACCACCATATATGAGGAAAAGTATAACTTATTAGGAACGTAACCATTTATTAATGCTTCTTTAAAAGGTTTGGATGCTTGGCTTCATGCTTCATGGATTGCAATATCTCAAAATTAAAAAAATCAAAAGAAAAATCATTAATCAACAGAAAAAAAATATCAAATTTCCGTATTATTTTTATCACTTGACATATATCAATTTATTGGCTGCATGTTCCATTAGAAAAGTGGCCGGTTCAGTTTCCTTGGGCCTACTAAATTACGTGACCTTGGCGTTTCAGAATTCAGGAAAAATATTGCTTACAAAGAAAAAACCATAACGTTTTTGTTATCCAATAATAGGATTTATAAAAATCTACAACCGTATCCAAAGGATTTTTCAACATTTAGTGTATTTTTTTTCAAAAAATAAAAAATTCAAAAAAATTGCTGTTACAGGTTTCTGTATTATCGACGAGCCTAAAGAAAAAGCCAGGTAAGATTTTTTAATTTTGTTAGCCGTGTTTATTTTATTTCGAAAATGAGAGAGTCAAGCAAAAAACTGTCTAGATACGGTTGTGAGGAATTTGCCAAATTTCAACAGATTCCGTTTTCTCGTTTCCGATATTCTGTCTGGTAAAGATTGGCCCAAAAACAGCAAAGCAGTGTTGTCAAATCTATGCCGTTTTTGTGGCCTTAAGTGCTGGATCAACTGCTAAAATAGGTACGTGAATTAAAATTTCCGTTTTCTTGGAGCGTGTTTACATTTAATTAATATAATCCTCAAAGTTAAAATTAACTGGTCCAAATACAAGTTTTTTCCACTCAAGATCTTTTGTTTTTAGATTCTTTTCGGTTTAAGTAACTGATTCGGCGGTTTTTTAACTTCTTTTAGTTTTAATCGTCTTAGGAGCGTAACCCTATTGGAAAGATTAACACGCCAGAACGAACCCGTATCAGGTGACTTAGATAAGTGCCAGTGCGGAACGAAGCCTATTTGTGGAACCACTGATGAGCCCACGCCGGTTGCCCAGGGCGAAACATCATTTGATCATTTCTCTTTTCGCTTTGGTCCTTTGTGTGTTCCTTGTGGAATACTCATCCAAGTTTGAATTTTAGTTTTTTTTCCACCCAAGATCTTTTCATGTTTTGTTTTTAGATTGTTTGCAGTTGAAGTAACTGATTCGGAGGTTTTTTAACTTCTTTTTGTTTTAATCGCCTTAGGAGCGTAACCCTATTGGAAAGATTAACACGCCAGGACGAACCCTTATCAGGTGACATAGATAAGTGCCCGTGCGGAACGATGCCTATTTGTGAGTAATCCAAAGTTGGAAATCAAAGTGTATGATGGTGTTAAATGATGTTTTAGGAGGGTGACCAGTGGAACCACTGATGAGCCCACGCTGGTTGCCCAGAGCGAAACATCATTTGGCCCTTTGTGTGTTCCTTGGGGGATACTCATCCAAGTTTGAATTTTTGTTTTTTCCACCTAAGACCTTTTGATATTTTGTTTTTAGATTCTTCGGTTGAAGTAATTGATTCGGAGGTTTTTTAACTTCTTTTTTGTTTTTACAGTACAAGTGTTTATACAAGTGCTTGGGAATGTTGAAAATTGATTTTTCCGGACGCGTCTCCGAATTATTTGAACCTCCAGGAGCACAACACTGCATTTTAAAGCCACAGATTATTTATATATATGAAGGGGTCCGCCGTAGACCAGTGAACAGCGTCTTAGCCTGCAGAACAGAGATCGCAGGATCGGATCTCGGCAAGTATACGTTGCTTCACACAACACCGAATGCGACTCGAGACGACGACAGGCGGCCCTACTTCTCAGCAGCTCCGCAGTTGACATTGTGCATAACAACAAACGAGGTAGAAGTAGGCGGCACGGTTGACACTGCACCGAAAAACTTTCCGGAACTCAAAGGTGGACGGCCGAGGACGCCACCAAACTGGGTAGAGGAGACTAGCCGGTGACCCAAAACGACGACCTGGACTTCTCCGAGATCGGAACTCCATGGGACGCGGCTGAACTCCGACAGATTTGGTAGCGGGAGTCGACAGAGGGTGACTCGGAAAGAGGCGGTAGCACCTTCGGGTAGCAGGACCACTCCAAGGAATGCGTCTGAAGACTCCGACGGCGACCTCGACCAGCGAAAGCGGGACCTCGATTTTCGGGTCAACTTATATGACGGCGGGCTGCTGGGGAGAAAAGTCTACCATCAACCAAGTTCTGCTGGGACGGTGGCGATGTTAGATAGATGCAAGTCTAATATGTAGCAGGACCACCCTTCGGAGGAGGTGTAAAGCCGGCGGTCCACTGTGTATACTTGATACGCAGTCTAAAGATCCCTGCCCTCGACAAAGGGGTATCGGGCAAAAATTAAGTCCTCTTAGAGAAAGAAAACTTGCATCCTAAGGGGCACGTGCATCAGTCGGGGGTGCACGGGGGGTTTGGCAAAAAGGGTCCATTATGCGGCCTAATTGCCAGGCTACGGCCGCCCATCTACTACTACTATATATATGAAAAAACATTTTGGCTCTATTTCAGTGATAAACAATCGAAAAACTCTATTTTTACTCACGACCTCGTGTCGTTCGTTGTTATATGTTTATCATGCTCAAAAAATGGAGACATTGGAGATGTAGTGCTATCAAATAATGCTCATGGAACGACACAGAAAATATTAAATCTTAAAGTGATAATAGAAGGAAAAATTTAAGGCAGAAGAGGCCCGAATCGCAGACAAATATAGCTTAAAAATCTCGGACAAACAATAATGTTTTGGTGTTACAGTGGACAGGGACAAGTGATGGTTCAACTTACCTGAGGTTGGGGAATTGGGTGAGTTCGAATGCAGGGGACTAGATGAGGCTGACGTGTGCGAGGAGTTGCTGCCGTTTGAGAGGGTGTGGCCGAGCTTTTGCAGTTCTGAGATGGGTGCATTGTATGTCCAAACAATCCTGAAAAAAAAATTTCATCGGCTGATAAGGTTGGTATTTTTAAATGTTCAGAAGATGGAAGTGCATGGTTGGGGTACTTTTATAAAAAAAAAAGTTTTTGTACTCTTGTCCATACATAGTAGACCTGGCGATAAGTCATCGAAGTCCTCGATTCCACCTTTATTGAACAGTCGAAAACCAAGTAGTTCAATTTGAGAATAGTATAAAAACTCTGATTTTCATTTAGTAATATAATTTATTTTGGTTATATTTTATTTTTTTTGCAGTTTCTAATAGTCAATTATTATATATAGAATTTAATATAGAACTAACAAGCTATTAAAAATTGAAATTTTCTGCATATCTTTCAAACTAGAAAAAGTATGACAATGGAAGAATTTGATTTTTACTTAATTTTTAAGGCGGTAAAAAACCCGGTAATTCTTACTTCGGAAAAAATGACATTCTAACTTCGGTTTTGGAAAAACATACAAGTTTTTATTCTCAATTTGTTGTGGTACTACATTTTCTAAATTTTGGGTGTTTTTGACAAATTTTGAAGTGTTTACATTTTGTTTATTTTACATATTATTGCATATGAAAGACAAAATTGGCAGTGGAATGACATAAAAATGACAACAGACACTGCCTCCTTCAATTGAAGGAAGTAGCGCAAGAGATAAATAGAGAATACGTAATATTTCGAAAAAATAAACAAACAAATTGCAAAATAAGTAATAAAAAAATTGTAGGAATAGAAATGTCAATTTACAATAAAATTAAAGGCTCCTAAAATTGAGCTTTAAATAGTAAGTGTTGCAATTCAAAACAGAAGCTCGCTTGTCACAAGGGCCGTATTCAGATTCCTTTCTTCAAGGAATAAGACTTGAAGGTGTCCTTGGACCTAAACAACATTCATAGTCACATAAGTTCGCCTTGAGGCTTCTGCCAAGGAATACGAAATCGAAGAACGCCTCGAAGGCCGCGTTACACCCGTAGGTTCCCACCTACGACTGTAATAACATTTCATATTGACATCATGTGACGAGTGAGTGAGCACTCACAAGAAAGTCGTGATGGGAACCGCGTTTTAGGTAAGGAAACCGCAAGGTTCCCTTCAAGGAAGGACTATGGATACGGCCCTAAAGTAGGCCTTGACTTTACCTGTCACTGTCGTGACATCTGAAAATGACACAAGGCTGATCTAAGCGTGGTAGGACAGTGGGAGTGACAGCTGACGAACGCCAAAGCCTCAGAAAGTGTGACAATTTAAAATAGAAGAGGTCTTGTAATAGGGTTCTTGCAGATTTTTCTACATAAAAAAATATTCGACCCCTAACTTTTCTTTTTTTTTTAAGTTACTATAAGCGGAGAAAAACGCGTTTAAAGTTGAGCCTCTTGAAAAACTGTTAATTCGGCCATCATGTTTTGAAGTTATCGCGCCGATGACCTGGTTTGCGCTTAACCGCTAAATTATTTTTCATGTTTTGCACTTTGACGTTCGTGCGGTCTTCTGATTCTTCTGTTTACAGCATGGACTTCGGGCCAGCTGGCTCCAGCATCCAACAGTTTTCGCGCGGTCTTGTTGTGATCGATTGCAAAATTGTTTAAATTTTTGTGACTACTTACCTTTTCGATACCTATTGCAAAACTAGAGCTTGATGTGTATTCGGTGTAAAAGTTAAGTGCTGGATCAACTGCTAAAATAGTTAGGGGAATAAAAAGATTCCGTTTTCTTAGAGCGTCGTTAAAATCCAAAACCATTTATGATTTTTTTTGGTTTTAGTTACCGCCAACCAAAAATCTGATGGACCTTCAGCTCGCACTTATATTTCTTCCAGTCCACTTTATCTGAAGCATTAGTGCGGTCACACTGATATAGAACCAACAATTGTTATCCTTCTCCCACATCTGCGAGACAGGTTCGAGCTCATTCATTGCTTTAATAAATACAATTTTAAAATAATCAATGTTTTTAAGGAAAAAACAAGGAAAAACGGAAAATATTTTTCTAGGTTATGTTCAGCTGAACTGTCACTCTTCTTTTAAGTCAGTTTTGGTTACATGGTCAACGAAGAATGGAGGCGGATTCCGAATGTTTGCACATATTACGTAGTTTAACATTGGCTAGTTAGATTTGGATAAAATTAGGGCTGCAAATCGGTGTCCTTGTCCAAATAGGTGATAAATTGGTAAAAGTACTATAGCAGTCCAAATTCGACCATTTTATTATTAATTACTACCGAAATAGTGCTTTCAAAAAATATATTTTTTTAGATAGTTTTTTCTTTTTGCTATTTTGTGCTAATTTGGAAGGGGGGGGGGGAGAGATATTATTCGCTCTATTTTTTGTGAGTTATAATTCGTTAATATATATTTCACCTAAAATTTACTAAACAAGTACCACATTAGGCGAACAATTAAATAATATACAATTACGTAAGCTGGCGGACGTCCCAATGAGCATTTTTGTCTATATAGAACTTACAGCAAATAGTATAAAACCTTCATAAAATAACCAAAAGTTATATTATTTGGTGTTGGTGATAATTTTATAACTATATATCTCTTAAATGAGTAAAAAAAAACTTGAAAAACAACTGAACAACACCAGCTTATAAAAATGTATGGTACATAGTAATGGATAGAAAAAACAACATATAGATTTTATAAAACTTCCTTATGAGCCCTCAAGTCTAGAGATTATTATAAAAAGGTTTTACAACTGTTGTATCGATTTAGAAACATAAATTTTCCATCTTTCTTCCCTTTGCTTGTTATGTATTATTCTTTTTCTTTTTACAATAAAAAATTTATAAAATGGTGTTTACCAATCTTCTAAAATAAATTAAAATGGAAGTGAGATAAGTTGAAGGAATATGAATTTATATAATATAATAAATAAAAGCTGTTTTTCTAGTCATCTTACTCTGAAAATCAGCTGCGGTCCCGTGTGTACTGTGTAGTTTTCGAATACACTCACAAAATTTTCATGTGCTCCAAAAATACTTGAGAAAACGGGGAAAAATATTCATTTAAATAACATTTTTTTTTCACATACGTTTTTTGTTTTCTGGGAGAAATATTGAATTTTGTGTTTTGTTCTTAACCCTAAACAAGCAATATTTCCATTAAAACAAATGTTGAAACCCCAACAACGTTTTTATTTTGGTCAAAAACCTATTTTTGGAATTCAAAATGGCGAAAATTTACAATTCTATAAAAAAACAATACAACTATACCACTGTTTACCTCGTTCAACACTGTTTTATCAACGTTTTAAAACATGATGCTAGTTGGAACAAAGAGCTGCAGATGGCGCAGTGGTGAACACTGATGGTTTTTGCGAGCTTAACATAGTTACCATTGTTCTCTTTTAGATTGCGGGGTCGAAAGGTGTACAGGCGGGTATTTTCCGGGGTGTTCACATTTGCCGCCGACCAGCAGTATCAGCGTATACGCTCAACGTTTCACGGTGCGTTTTTGCGAACTTAACAGAGTTACTATATTGTTCTCTTTTTCTAAAAGATGGTTCCCATCTATACGTTTCTCATTCGTGGATCCCCCGAATCAAAACACGCATCACGTGGTCTAAGCGAGATTTGCCGATACGGCCTTCCATCTACTCGCGTTTTAGTGAGCTTTGAACGTATGTGGCAGCCATTTTGACAATTAACTAATGTAATAACTGTCAACAGTGTCAAAAATGGCGGCGGAATACGTGTAAAAGGGTACTAAAACGGAAGGGGTTGGCTGGCCTCCATGTCGGAGGTATGTCCTATACAAAAATACAAGTTCATGTCGGACCACGTGATAAGTTTTTTGAGTCAGGGTGAACGCGCATGCGAAACGCTGGTGGGAATCGGGTGTAAAATGCAGCCGACGCCTTAAACTAACCTTAAAAAATCTTGTTTGTTTTGTTTTTATAATTTTGCCGAAATAAATTAAAATTGTTTTTTGTTCTAAAAACAGTGGTATTATAACCACTATATAAAGAAACTAATAACAGCATTATAGAAAAAAACCTTATGGGCAAAAACGATTTATATAACTATTGTGTTTGAGTTCTCAAGTTTTTATAAGTGTCTCTCGAAATATTTTCAATTTTATCTTATATAAATTTTTTATTGGTTATTTAAGTTTTTATAAGTGGGTTGATAGCAACATTTTAAAAACCAATCTATAAATCTTTAATTGATAGTTACTTACGGTTTTATAGATGGGTTGACAGAAAGATTTCAAACACCAATTTATATAACTTTGTTAACACCAATTTATATAACATTTGTTACCAATGACTTTAATTTTTATAAGGATATCAGTGGAAATATTGTTAATGCCAGTTTTACGTTACTTTAGTGTACCATCAATTTAGAGCGTTTAATAAAACAAATATACAAACTCAGTTCTTGTAGGACACCTCTAAATACCCTAGGGTATCAATGGAATCTTTATAATAATTATATAAATCTCTGTCACCAGAAGTGTCTGAAAATGCTCATTGGGGTATTATCACGTCGTCATAGGTAAACTACTATACCATTGAAGTACAATTAGCGACGTCGAGCCGACCCGAATTTGTATTCCCCATTTAGGTCGGATTGGGGTCGTATGGAGTGAGATTTGTAGTCCGCTTGCCAACCTCGGGATTTTTAAGCCAACGAGTAGAGGACGTAGTTTGACGTCCAAATCCTACTTGGGGGGCGGCTAGTAAAAAAAACCGGTCGTATTTGCTTTGAAGTTTGCAACGTTAAGTATCAGTGACGTCACGGGGACTTACGGAAGTTTTTTTCAAGGGTCCCAAGTTTAAGAAGAGGCAGAAAATGTTGTGAGAAATCTGTTCAGTAATTTAGTGGTCCCAAAAATATAATAAAATAATAAAATCGGCATATTTTTAATTGAAGGAGGCTGTAACTTTACCTGTCACTGTCGCTGGCGCTCGAATCGGGCCGAGTGTCCAACAGCGTGTTCAGCGAGCTGGTGCAGTCCTCGTCGGCGTCCATGTTGGCCGTGCTGACGCCGCCGCCCAACGCGTTGTTGGACGACGGCTGTTGCAGTTGGTCCTCGCTACGACTGGTGCGCACGTAGTTATTCGAGGTGAACGGGTCTTGCGGAGAGTGCTAGGGAAAGCATGTATATGATGGAAAAAATAAATAAGCAATAAAAATATAGAAAAGTATACGGTTTTCGGCCATTTTTGCGTTTTTTCCAAAAAATTTTTTTACACGGTTAATATGCTTCGCCAGAAGTACGAAACCGTCGGCGCGTCAAAAAAATTCCTTGTTTTTCAAAAGTTACAGCCAAAAATAGTTGAAAAGATATCAAACTTACGGGACCGCGGAATGAAAAGGGGTACTTGGATGGGGTGGATTGTTCATTTAAAACACTGTAAAATATGTCAAAATACAGGCAAAGGATCGAACTTTATTCGTCACTTTTTTCAACAAATTATCGAAAGTATAACAACACGACATTTTTGAATTTTCCAGCAAAACCGACATTTTACGTCATTTGCAAAGAATCAAAAAGACTTTTTGGTTTATTGGTAGGTCATCCGCACGGGCGCACAGGGACAGAGTGCGTTCACCAACTTGCCAATTTTGACGCGTAATTTAAATTTGAAAATTTTCTTCAATTTAAACAAAGTTAGGCGTGATTTGCTCAACAATTTTTCTCTTTTTATAGCCATCCCAACCCTTCTTTTATGAAACCCCGCTTAACCTAAAATAAACCAAATCAACGAACCCCTAATATTTTTTGCTTAAAATCAATTCAATCCTTTTTGAAAACTCAACCCAACCCTTCTTTTCCAAAACCAAAAACAATTTAAACCCAATGTTACTCAATTAAATGAAAATTTTCAAATTTAAAAAACGCGCCAAAATTGACAAGTTGGTGAACACACTCTCTCCCTGTGCGCCTGTGCGGATGACCTACCAACAAACCAAAAAGTCGTCTTGATTCTTTGCAAATGACTTAAAATGTCGGTTTTGCTGGAAAATCCAAAAATATCGCGTTGATATTCTCGGTTTCGTACTTCTGGCAAAGCATATTAACCGTATGTAAAGGAATTTTTCGAAAATCTTAAAAAATGGTAGAAAACCCTATACTGCATAATTACCATAAAAAATACAAAAAAAAACACAAGTGTAATACATAATTTTAAAAAGAACTTTGAGCTGATTTTAAAAATAAAATAAAGAAAGAAAATACTGGTGTTGTGTTATATCCCAAAAACTAAAAGTGACAAAAAAAATCTTTTTGTTTGATAGTCAAAATCTGCTTTAAATTATCTACAAAAAAGCAATACACACCAAAAAAAAATCACAAATATAAAAGTTGTAGACCTCATCCCAAAATGCAAACTTTTCAAGAAACCCCCGTAGCTCTAAAATGGCTTGACTCTTCTTAGAAACAAAGACACTGTCCTAAAAGTGCCTTAAACGTCCCAACGTGCCTAATTTGAATCGCCCTGTAGATAAAGACTTACCGCGACGGGTGGGTGGTGATGACGATTGGCACTGACCGGGGACGTGTTGGCCGAGTTGGAGCCCGAGTTTTTGGCGCCCCCTGTAGTCGAGGGCGTCGCCCCCCGGCCCCCCAACTCGGCCTCGTTCGGACTGTTCGGCACCGAGTTGTGCAAGGGTTGATGCCTGAGGTGGTGCGCGTGGCTGTTGTGGTACCTAAGGTTGTCCACCTGAAAATACCGAGAAGAAAATGTGTAAATCGGCCTTGTTTTATGCCTTTTTAAACCGAAGATTAATACTGGTCGGTGTAGGCAATAACGTCGGTTTTTCACATATAAGTATGAAAAACTATAACCGTCCTGCTCTTCCATTTCCCGAAAAAAAATCGTACTAGAGATGTGTGATTCGTGAACGATTCGTTCACTATGATCGAATCACTTGCGAGTATTGAATGATCGAATCATGTTTCCACGATATGATTCAATCAGTCAAATGAGAGTCAAATGACCGACGAAGACAGAATGAATCCAACGAATGAATCAAATCGGAATGGATGAAATTACTGATTGACCCACTGTGGCGATACACTGAATTAGTTGGAAATAGGTCGATCGTTTGCCCTCGGGGTAAACTGTGTATTATGGATTATCACTGATAACTATTTTAAAATCAGGAATCGGGACTGTTGAAAAATACAAAAACCGCGATTACCGTTTCTTTTTTTTGGGTATAGGTATTACGTTAAGAAACGAATCGTTCAGTACAAAATGATCGATTTGCCCATCTTTAATTCGTACCGATAATAACTCTTCCAATCAAGTTACAAAAAAACCCAGATACGAGTGTAATGGGCAGGCGCGTCGATTGCGTAAGTAGTGAAAGCAACTGACAATCATCTCACAGCGAAAATGTAGGTTATGTTCAATATTTTTGTTTGCTTTTGGAAAATTGGATACCATAAAAAGAATAAAAACTGTTGTCTAGTGTTTCCCATAATTTCGTATCAATAGAAAATGGGCTTCCTTTAGATTTAAACATGGACAGTTTTAACAAAAAACGAAAGAGTTAAGAATTTAACTAACAAAATGTTACATAACGGACGGAACATAACAAAAGGAACACTATTTCCACTCAAACTCAAAAAAGTGGTTTACGCAAAATGAATAAATCTTGGTAATACTAGCAACCTTACTTTATTTATTTTTTATACAATTATTTCAAGGATAGTGTGCAAAACATTTGAGAGTAAAAAGTTTAAGCTGATCTTTTAATATAAAAAACACCCAAATTTCATGTGTTTGGCATTTTTTTGACACGAAGAAACATTTCAAATTACTTTTTTAATAGAGACAGTTTTAGTCACAGTGGGTCTATTCTTGAATCGAGAGAAAATTTGCTCCCAGGGAGACAAATTCTCTCGCTACTATGCATCTCATTGGTCCAAATTAAAAAATATATTATAAGCGATCACAAAAAGGATTTTCGTTTTACAATTGGTCCTGGTTCTGGTTGAACCAGAACCGCAACCGATCCTTTCGTTTTAAAACAATGACGTCACAGTTGCAACCCGGTTATGAAATTTTAGAACCAGCCTGGGAGGTTGGTTCGGCCCTTTGGTTGTAAACATAACCCCTAAAATCAAAGATATCTTAATAATATTTTAAATGACGTCATTATTTTAGAACCGCTGTCAAAATTTATGTCAAAATAATGTCAACCAGAACCAGGACCAATTCTTAAATCGAAAATCTTTAAAGAGTACGTTAATACCTTCGGTAATTGGCAATTTGTGATATTACCCGTGTTGGACTTTTAGCTCTAATGGCTGTCGGGCCACTTAAAAAGTTTGATTTCTTTTATACACTAACGTAGCCACTTGTTAGTAACATTTTGTTACCAAATTTAATGTTGAGAATACTGATACGAGGACCGACCTTTTTTTGTTGTTTAGGAATAATACTGGCGGCCTGGGTCACCTTGGAAATGTTTAGGATCTTCTCGCCCGTCATCATGTAAGCCTCGAACTTCGGTTGGCCCCCTTTACCATTGGTCGGTCCTCCTCCGGCACAATCTGTGGCGTCTTTGCCACAACGAGAATCTAAAACAAATAAATGCTCCGTCATAAGTTTGATTAAACAGCGTATACAAGACTACATCTTGGGTGCGCTTCCTCGGATATGAGAGAGAGAGAAAGCCAACAACCACGCAAATCTTACCAAGATGGCCCAAGCCACATGCTTTGTTCGCCATGCCCGCGTTCGCTAGTGCAGGCACGTGTGGTTATCTTTGTCAGGCACGTGTGGGTAACTTTGTCAGGCACGTGTGGCTACCTTTGTCAGGCACATTGTCCTCTCTCTTGTACCTCAACAGAAGCGCACCTAACATGTAGACATGTACACGCTGTGGTGATAAACTCTCGTTAAATGACACGCCGTCGTTTCCGGCCCCCAGCCCTGCTCTCAGGAACCTCAGTCTAAGAGCGGAGCTGAGGGCAGCAAAAAATGTGTGTCGGTTATTAGCATTACAATAGGCATATCTTTGTGTGCAACAAGCCAAACAAGCAGCTATTTTCTTAGTCCGCCCCATTTTATTTTTCAGTTACCGCATATTTGAGAACTACGTAAAAAAATATTCGACCCCTGTTTTCTTTTTCTTGATAAAGATAAATATAAGCGGAGAAAAACGCGTTTAAAGTTGAAACTCTCGAAAAATTCCTAATTCGATCATAACGCTCTGAAGTTAGATCGCCGATGACCTTGTTTGCGCTTATCCGCTAAATTATTTTTGACGTTCGCGCGGTCTTAAGGCGGATTTACAATTAAGCAAGAAAGCACGCAAGCAAGCGGACAAATGTCAATGTCAAATTTCCCGGCTTTTCCAATTTTCTCGAAAAGTACACTTGATTTTAAAAAAAACTGTTACATGCATGCATTTTTCCTATGCCACAAAATTTAGCTTTTCATTAGTGTATACTATTATAAGGTACCACCAGCTTAGTATGCCTGACAGCTTAAAATTCAGTGTGAAATCCTTAAAAATGCCACATATATCAACATTTACAAAAGTTCAAATTATCACTCGAGTTATAGAAGACGGCTGGTCTATAAGAAGAGCGGCCACCCATTTTGGAGTTGATAAAATGACGATAATGCGATGGAAAAAGCGCTGGAAATAATTCTACGGATAGGAAAGATCGATCAGGACGAACAAAAGTAAGTTCTGAAGTGCAAGATGAGAGACTTATTGACCATCTCAGACAAAATCCTTTTTCAACGTCGGTTGAAGCAGCTAACGTAACATTATTTCCGGGTTTTTTAGCAACAGTAAATAGAAGAGTAACGAAATCAGAAGTCTCTTGTCGAGTTGCTGCAAAGAAGCATTTTCTAACAGAATAACAAAAACAGGCCAGAGTGATTTTTGCACTGAACAACGTTCAACGTGATAATGACTTCTGGGAGAGGGTGGTTTTCACTGACGAAAAAATTTTCAATCATCTTCAAGCAGCAGGATAATTTTAGTTTATCGTCCACCAAATTCTAGATTTGAACCTGCTGGATATTTTTCTGTAAACATGTGGGGCTGGTTTAGTGCTAGAGGTTTCGGTTTTTTTTGGAGAATCGAATGAAGATTCAATAGTGAACGATATATTGAAATCCTTGAAAACGTTATGCTGCCATCTGACTTCGTTTATCAGCAGGATAACTGTCTAGTACACACGGCTACTGTTGTTCGTCAATGGTTTCAGAATAATAATATAGAAACACTTCCTTGGCCAGCCAACAGCCCTGACCCTAACCCAATGGAAAATATATGGGGTCGAATCGTTAAAATAATATACCAAAAAATTGGAGACCACGAAATGTTGAAGAGTTAAGCGATGCTATAATTATCGCGCATTGATCAGCTCTCAGAAGACCATCAGTATTTTCAAAATTTAACCTTTTCAATGCTTGTAATAGAGAAAAATGGTGATCCTATTAAATACTAAATTATTTATTTTAGTTCTTTTTTAAGTTAAAATAATTAGCATTAAGTTTACAATCGTTTTTGTCCTAATCCAAGTTTCCTATTCGTCGAATTGTTTTCAATCCAGCCCTGTTTCCATCGTATTATTGTTATTTTATCAACTCCAAAATGGGTTACCGCCCTCTTTATAGAACAGCCTTCGTCGGTTACTCGAGTGATAATTTGATATTGTTCAATAAAGACTTTACTAAAACATTATTTTTGCTGATTTTTTAGTATTATGCAAAATTTAATATTGCCTTTAATTTAAGTAAAAAAATATTTTCAGTTAGAGACCTTTTTTAAACAATATTACAAATTGTCGTACTTTTGAAGTTTTTAGGCATTTTAGCTGGTAGTCCGTATATATTATACACTTTTAGAAAGGTCAATTTTGTGACTGCATGTATGCGTTTTTTTTTAAATCAAGTGTACATGCTGAGTGAGGCGCCACTTGCGAGGTTAGGTTTTCTTTATTTTAAACTTCTTAAAATTATCCCAAGAAAATAAAAATAAATGTTGATGTTTTCGAACTTCTAAACACCTAGAAATGTTTTAAACGCACTCTATTTCGAAAATAATTTGTATTATTCGAGAAAATTGGAAAAGCCGGAAAATTTGACGTTGACATTTGTCCGCTTGCTTACTTGCGTGCTTGCTTGTTTAATTGTATATTTAATTATTGTGATCGATTGCAAAATTGTTTAAAATTTTGTGATTATCTATTCGATACCTATTAAAAAATCAGCTAAAATTGCTAGGTGAATAAAAAGATTCCGTTTTCTTAGAGCGTGTTTAAAATCCCGAAAAAATTATGATATTTTTTTTTGGTTGTAGTTGGAAAGGTGGGTTTATTAGAGCACATCTAATTAATATAATCCTCAAAGATAAAATCAACAGGTCTATATAATACAAGTGTTTATAAGTGCTTTGAATGTTTAAGCGATATGTACTAAAGGTAAAGCGTCTCAGCTCCAAAAATAGATAAAAACATGGCGTCGGGGGTCGAGGTGACTTGATTCTTTACATTTTGTAGTAGGCCGTTTTTCGTGTTTTGAAAAAGTGAAAGTCGTTATTTTGGGCTGTTTTTCCGTTTATGTACTATTAGTTTCTCTTTTTATAGAAGTGCCCTTCAGTCAAGAGTCACGTACGGAGGTTATGTATTGTTTTTATGCTGTGTTTTGTGGTAGTTTTGTGGTATAAATACCTACCTAGTGAAATTATAATTGTTTTTGTCAAACATTATTAAAAATGCCTCATGCATGTGTTGTGCCAAAGTGTCGGACTCAGTATGATAAGAAAAACCCAAACTTATCGACTTTTAAGTGTAGGTTATTTTTCAGTACCACTTGAATAAACTTTCCCGTCTTTTGGTGACTCTTTCCAAAAGGGCTTACCTTGTACGGTCGAAGTGTGGTATTATTGTTGATAACTACCACCTATTTGTGTTTTATATTTTGACCATGGTTTGGTTTTTCATTTATAGGTTTGTGAACTACATTTTAAAGCCGAAGACATTGGAGGGTCCACACAATTTTACACAGCTACATCCTACATACATTTTACAAGATTTTATTTAAAGACCCATAAGTTTACACAAAACTTACAAACATCTTTGAGCTATTAGTAGTAGTTTCTCTGATAATATCAAACAATCTTTGAATAATGACTTTTTTCACAAAAATTTGGCACAAATATGTGTGTGTGTGTGTGTGTGCAAATATATAGTACTTTGTAAAAAAACAACATTTATGCATCTTAGTCTACAATTTAACTTTTGACTGAATTGAATTGATGACCAAAAGCAAATGTAAATTGCTTGCAGGGAACAACATTGTTTTCTTGAAAATATTTGACAAAAGAAGAAAATATAGGAGAAAGTCCAAATACAAAGCGACTGAAATTAGACAATGCTGCTCCCTCTAAAGCTATAGAAAAGTGTCAGTCCATGGACAATTACAAAAACGGAAAACTAGAGTTTTCGGTTTTTGTAATTGTATATATTTGTTTTACACATATTGTGGAAATACCTGAACTTTACTTTATTTCAAACTCTATTAGGACGAACATTTTTTATACTTTTTAGTTGGGAAAATCTTTTCGCGAACTATTTTAAAAATCGAGAATTTTTCATTACTCCTTATTTCACCAATATTTATTTTTCTTTTACTTTATCTGTTGCATCCCAATGAGCATGTTTGTCTATATAGAAGTTACAGCAAATAATATAAAACCTTCATAAAATAACCAAAAGTTATATTATTTAGTGTTGGTGATAATTTTATAACTCTAATATATCTCCTAAGTGAGTAAAAAAGACTTAAAAAACAACTGACCAACACCAGCTTAAAAAAATATATTGTACATAGTAATGGATAGAAAAACTACATATAGATTTTATGAAACTTCCTTATCTAGATATTATTATAAAAAATATTATAAAAAGGTTTTACAACTGTTCTAACAATACTACATAACAAATTAAAGATTTTTATCAATTTAGAAATACAAATTTTCCATCTTTCTTCCCTTTGCTTGTTATGTATTATTCTTTTTCTTTATAAAATAAAAAATTTATAAAATAGTGTTTACCAATCTTCTAAAATAAATAAATAAAATAAAATAAACGCTGTTTTCCCAGTCATCCTACTCTGATAATCAGCTGCGGTCCCGTGTGTACTGTATAGTTTTCGAATACAGTCACAAAATTTTCATGGGCTCCAAAAATACTTGAGAAAACGGGAAAAAAATATTCATTTAAATAATACTTTTTTCTACATGTGTTTTTTGCTTTCTGGGAGAAATATTGAATTTTGTATTATTATAAACAAGCAATATTTCGATTAAAGCACATGTTGAAACCCCATAAATAACGTTTTTATTTTGGTGAAAAACCTATTGTTGGAATTAAAAATGGCGAAAATTTACGACAATTCTATAAAAAAAAACAATACAATTATACCACTGTTTACCTCTTTCACCACTATTTTATCAACGTTTTACAACATGATGCTAGTTGGAACAAAAGGCTGCAGATGGCGCAGTGTTGAACACTGAAGGTCCGTTTCTGCGAGCTTAACATAGTTACCATTGTTCTCTTTTCCTAAATGTATTCGTCTGGGAGAGGTCCAGCATACTACAAATACCAGGAAAAATACCCGCCTGCACACCCTTCAACCCATAACTGTCAGAAGTAACTATCTCAAGAAGATAGTTAGATTGCAGGGTCGAAGGGTGTACAGGCAGGTATTTCCCTGGTATGCTGGATCTCTCTCAGACGAATGCATTTAGAAAAAGAGGATAATAGTAACACAAAAACAAAATTATGATTGTTTTCCACAAACCAAAACTACACTTTTTTGCACTCGACGCGCGTTTCGCTAACAACGTTAGCATCATCAGGAGACGATAAACAATCGTTTCTCCTGATGATGCCAACGTTGTTAGCGAAACGCGCGTCGAGTGCAAAAAAGTGTAGTTTTGGTTTGTGGAAAACAATCATAATTTTGTTTTAGTGCAACCAAAGGTTCCAAATTCCCAACATAGTAATAGTAACTATGTCAAACTCGCAGAAACGGACCTTGAGGCTGCGTTCCGTCGCGTCGTAAGGTGATGTGTTCACAATTGCCGCCGACCAGCCGTGCGCACTGTATGCACTCGAAGTTTCACGGTGCATTTTTGCGAACTTAACACGGTTACTATATTATTCTCTATTTCAAAACACGGATCACGTAATCTAAGCGAGATTTGCCTATACAAGGTCATATCGGTCCACGTGATGAGTTTTTTGAGTCAGGGTGGCCGCGCATGGGAAACGCTGGTCGGAATCGGGTGTAGAATGCATTCGATCCCGATATCTGTCATCGAAAACTATCTCAAGAAGATTTGGATCTCTTATGTCTCAGATTGATGTAATTAAAACCAGATAATGATGGTATGGTATCTCGCAAAAACGCGCCTTTTGATGTCGCAAAAACGCACCTTTTAAAGTCGCAAAAACGAGCCTTTTGATATCACAAAACTAACCTAAAAAATCTTTATACAAAGAAATTAATAAACACATTATAGAAAGAATGGGCAAAAAAGGTTTATGAATGAGTTCATAAGAACATTACAGGCACCAATTTATATAAAAGTGTCCCTTTGTTGTTGGTTAATTAAGTTTTTATAAGTGAGTTGATAGCAACATTTTAAGAACCAATCTATATAAAATTAACCTAAAAAATCTTGTTGTTATAAATTAAAATACTATACAAAGAAATTAATAAACACATTTTAGAAAGAATGGGCAAAAAAGGTTTATGAATGAGTTCATAAGAATATTACAGGCACCAATTTATATAAAAGTGTCCCTTTGTTGTTGGTTAATTAAGTTTTTATAAGTGAGTTGATAGCAACATTTTAAAAACCAATCTATATATCTTTAATTGATAGTTACTTACGGTTTTATAGATGGGTTAACAGAAAGATTTCAAAAACCAATTTACATAACTTTTGTCACTGATGACTTATATTTTTATAAATATGTTGGTGGAAAATTTTTATAAAGATATCCGTGGAAATATTGTTAACGCCAGTTTTATTTTACCTTAGGGTACCATCAATTTAGAACCTTTAATAAAACAAATATACAAACTCAATTCCTGCAGGAAACCTCTAAATACCCTAGGGCATTAATGGAACCCTCTTTATAATAATTATATAAATTTTTGTCACCAGAGGTTTCTGAAAATGCTCATTGGGATGATGAGCTTTACACAAATACTTTTTACCTAACTATTGTTATTTTTTTTAGCAAAATGGCTTTGCTAGTTTTCAGTCAAATTTAAAATTAAGCTTTGACAAAAATCAGATAAATGGAAGAAAATATTTAAGAGAAAACCAGGAAGAAAATATTCCTCTAGGGGCGTCCACAAAGACATTCAACTAAAATATACCTTTATGGACGTCCATAAACCATCATTTTTTGCCCAATTTCAACCCTTCTTTCCCCCCCTGGTTACACTTTTTAACACTTTCACCTACTCCCCCCCCCCATTTCTGCGTTACATAACTTATGAATGGCCCCTATAGCAAAATTCGCACGATTTATATGTTCCTCGACTTCCGCGGCCATACTGAATCGAGTTGATTGGCGTTCCGTGGAGGTGCTATTGGTTAAAGTTTACTTTTTTCGGACGCGTCTCCGAGTTATTTGAACAGCCAAGAGCACAACGCTGCATTTTAAAGCCACATATTATTTATATGTATGAAATAAAATTTAAAGCACTTTTTCAAAAACAAAAAACAAATGATAAACAAATACTATAGGTTATGAACCGTAATCTCGGGCGGCTAGCGAAAAAAACTGGTCGTACTTAATCTGAATTTTGCAACCTTAAGCACCAGTCACGTCACGAGAACTTACGGAGGTTTTTTCAATGGTCCAAACGAGGATCCCAAGTTTGAAGCGAAATTACACGATGAAGAAGCAGAAAAAAAAATCTTTTGAGAAAACTTTTTGATAATTTAGAGTCCCGAAAATATAATAAAAGAATAAAATCGCCTTCAATAGATACCTGTTTCAAGAGGTTGCCACTGCAACCTGTCATTCGACAGCTGGTTGCTGGGTGGCAGTAGAGGTTCTTGTTCGGGGGCGGCTGGACACCGGCCGTTGGCGGCGTTGTGCCGCCCATGTTGGTGAGACCTGTCAAAAAATTACAACAATTAAAATATAAATATTGAATCTTTAAAAACTATATTGGGGAGTGAAGGAAACTTTGTGTAGGTGAGACTTAAATCATCACAGCACTTGGTATGACACGTTGAGGCAAATTTAAAAAAAAATAATAAAATAAAGAATAATTTTTTATAAGTTTTCAGTTTCTAGCTGTTCGAAAAAAAAAAATTAGTAAAATATGTCAAGAAATAGACAGAACTGTCCGTACTTGTTGGGTTACTGAGCAGAAAATATTCAAAAATGTTTATCTTTTACATTTTTTGTGAAATATCTCAAGATAGTCGGTGGGGTTAGCTGCCGAGAGGTGAAGATAGTTGAAGCTGGATCGGGGTGGCATTAAGTTTTACGAAAAGTATATTAATACCATTTTTTACACGTTTTGAATGCAGTTGATAAAAATTGCGTCAAATTAATAAACTAAAATTGTAGCACCCAGCAAATTTAAGGGTGAATTTGAATAAAAAATGCGCTTCTTCCAATTACTTAATCTAAAAGACTGTTAATCAAATTTGCATCAAATTTTGTACTGTGAAAGTTTAAAGCATGATCCCGCAACCATTTCACGGATTTTGCTTAATTTTAAGTTTTTTACATAATTTTAAGTTTTTTACATAATTTTACGTATCCTAATAGTAGTTTTAACACTAGTGGCTAAAACAGTGCTTTTTCATAAGCGTTGTTTTAAATAACGAGCGTAGCGAGGTATTCAAAAACGCGAGTAAAAAAAAAACACAGTTTAGCTGCGAGTTGTTAACACTATATTTTTAATACCTTTATCAAAAAATCCAAGAAAAACAGGAAAATATTTTTAAAAATCTCGATAGACTTCTCGCAACACAACATCTTTACACTATAAATCAAGGCGGCTGGTAAATGAAATAACAATGCGCTTACTCGGTGACGTTCATTGTTGCGACATTTTAATCTTTGATATTTTGACGATGTTTCTAAATAATTTTTTCGTAAATACTTGGTAAAAACTGGCGGAAATGACTTAATTTTTAGGCAAGAATAATTAGATTTTTTTAATATTACTATATTCCGCTATTATTCTTTAATTTTGGGTAAAAAACGGACAGAAATCTTTTTTTGCACCCGTGATAAAAAAAACAAAAAGGCCATGCTTTAGTTATCTACAGACAGTTACTAAAATCATGTTTTTGATGAAGGTATAAAAAAAATGTTTAATGGTCAAGCCATGATGGTAACTTAAGGCTTAAAATATTTTAGCATAATTTAAGGGGTAACGTTTTTGATGAAGCAATTTTTTACTATGTTTTTCACATTTGTATGCCATGATATTGCTCACATTTTAAAGCTTTCTTTCCAAAATTTCGATTTCTGGAATAAAACACTCAAATTTTTCAAGTTTTCACTGGTTTTTTCTAGCGTTCAAAAAAAGTACTGCCAAAAACATTTTTTTCTCTGTTAAAATTAAAAATTTTTAGAGAGAGAGGTCAGAATTTTAGAGATGGAAAGATATTTTAGTGACTTGCAAAAATTTTTAAGGTTGTTTAAGAGAGACAGCAGGCTATAAAAAAGTATTTTAGAGAAAGATGAAAATAATTTAAGGCAAATGTTTACTAAAAATTTCTGTTATGTCATATATCTGTCATTTTGAGTGGTGTCGTGCATATGATTTTTATTTTGCAATTTTTATCCAAAAAAAAACAACAAAAATTGTAATGCAATTGCAATAAAGATGGTATTAATGTCTTTCAATCAAAGTTCTTTACAGTCTTTAAATTTACCCAAAAACGTGTCCTACTAAAGGGTATTTTAGCACATCTAAAAATAATTTAACAGGTATTTAAGAAAATTATTTTAAGGGTCATCATGGCTTTACCATAATTCACGGTAAAAATTAACGATTATTTAAAAAAAATAAATAAAAACAAGATATATATATATAATTTTTGAAAAACCACGCGAATGGTGTGGAGGATACCAGAAGCCTCCGCTGTGCCAAATTTTGTTAATTTTTGATGTACAGTTTGTCTGTTTAAGTAAACGAACTATTTTTAGGATTCAAATTCACTCTTAAGCCAAAAAGTCTTTAAAAAATTTTAATCTTTTTTTTAAAAAAAAGGTGGGTTCTGCTAGCTGCACTGCCCTTACTGACCTGTGCACGGCCGGTTCCGGTCGCAATCCACTGCTGTTATTCAAATGATGGTACCCAGTGGTCCTATTCGTTATATTGGCGAGCGGTCTCTCGAAATCGCCGATGCCTCCCGTGGAAAGTAGGTGCTTTTTGATTGTGGATTTGATTTTGGGATCTAACGAAGAACAAAATTTAAGTCGTTTAGTTTTTCCGCAAAGACACTTCAAAATAACGTATTAATTGACCCACTTTTCCTAATTAGTATTTAAATTGTGGTGGTAAAACTCACGACCCTTAAAATTTCAATATTCCCAAAATGTCCCCCACCCCCTTAAATAACAAATCTAGTGTTCACTACTGTGTCGTTTCCGTGTGACCCTTCTTTTCTAAGGTAAACAAAGTCCTTTTTTGTCATTCCAATCGGAGCCCAGACATGGGGTTTCTGCACACACCAAAAAAAAATAAGCAACCCGCGAATTTTTTCCAAAGCAAAAACTTTTCACTAATTTTCGAGTTTTTTTTTGACCCCAAAAACCTCACTAATCAAAAAGAAGCACCCCATTTGTATCTATTTTAAATTCGTGTGATCTCAACTCAAATTGAAAACGTTTAACAGTTTCAGTTTGGCCAAGGCTCAAAAGTGCAATACAGTGTAAATAAGTTGTACGCAATATTTTTTAGCGTGTCAAAAATTGTAAACAAACAGAAAAACAGGCGTAGTAGTAAACTATGTCGCTTGCCAATAAATATAAAATTACAATTAGGTAATAGGCCAAGATAACATTGGTCAACACACGCGTTTTTGAATAATTTAATTACGCTGAATATTCTACTAAAACTACTAATATTATAAATGCGAAAGTTTCTGTGTTTGTGTGTATGTGTGTTTGTCCCTCAATTACTTTGTTTATACGGCACTTTTATGCAAAACCGGGCGTTGGAGATCTGACAGGCACTAGGTATTTTACTACTGAAAATTTAGAAGAAACTTCCCAAGTGACGCTGTGACCATCGGCCACAAATCTAGACTATCAATTCGGTTGTCAGAATAGATCAGCTGTGGATAGAAGTTTCTAACCTGTACACTATCGGCATCATAAAAGTGGTACGTGATAAACATAGGTATTTTTCAAATTGTATGGTTAACTACCGGATTATATATTGGGGCAGACTGGTACTAAAATGTGAAAATATTGACATCAAAGATGGCTTTCAAAAATAATTTTTATATTACAATAATACGCTAACGCATAAAACAACTGTAACAAAAATTAAAAAACACAGCTGTAACGAAAATTATTAATCAATAGAAACAAATTATTAGGTATATAAATTTTAATATCTAGTCATTGCGCCACTCTCCTCAATTATACCGTTCAAAATTTCAAAAAGGTTTTCATTTTCACCAATATCTTCTTCATAAGCATTGACTATTAACTGGACCAAGTGATGTTGATTTCCCGGCACAACATTAAAGCTTTCCAGCTTTTTTGAAATTAAACCCCAGATATTTTCCATAGGATTGGCGTCTGGGGTTTTCGCAGGCCAAGGCAGAACTTCAATATTTTGCTCCTGAAACCAAGTTTGGCAAATTTTGGCTGTATGAGCAGGGCAGTTGTCTTGTTGAAAAATAAACCGGTCTTGATAAAGTTCTGTGACGGCTGGAATCATGGTGTTCTCTAAAATGTCAACGTAAAGCTCTGCTGTGAGCCTTCCATTGATTCGAAATAGAGCACCATGACCTCTAGCAGAAATCCAACCCCACATATTTACCGAATATCTTCCAGCGCGATCGTTGTTACCAGCAATATATCTTTCCTCATAGCGCGTTCTTGGTGGACGATATATACTCGAATTTGTTTTCTGTCACTACAGGACTGGAAAACTTTTTCATCGGAAAATATTACCTTTCGCCAAAACTCTGGTTTCTTTAGAGAGTAATTAAGGGCAAAAAGTAACCTGGCCTGTTTTTTTTACTCGTAAGTTTAATTTTTTTCGCAGCTACACGACATCTTAAATTAGAGCCTTTCCTTACGCGATTTCGTGCCACTCTTACACATCCTGGAAATTGGGTTAATCTCTTTGCCTGGGCAACAGATGCAAAAGGGTTTTCTTCCATAAAAGCGATAAGGTCATAATCTTGTTCATCAGATGAAACTTTCAATAAACCAGTCCCTTGTTTTCTCTCTATTGTCTGATCTTCTTCCCATCGATTTTAATTTTTATAATTGTGGTTTTACTGCGTCCATAATGTCTAGCCACGTCCCTAATTGACCATCCTAGTTGTAGTTTTGCCAGGAGTTGGGCTTTATCAAATAATGAAATTTGTGGAGACATGTTTTATTTATTTGTCAGACTGAAATACAGAATGACATACTTTGACAGTTTAAGACAAATACAATAATAATGGGTGACTTTGTTTGTAAAAATAGACCAAGGTATTAAAACAAAAAGTATTGTGTACCACTTTTATGATGCCGATAGTGTACGTATAACGCTGTCACCATAACCGTCGGAAAAATAAAAAATAACCAAAAATTCTTTTGCATTTTTCAAAGTCACTGTCAAGTCCATCTTTTCTTAATTTTTTTTTTAAAAATGCCGAACGTTTGCTGTATTATTAATTGCAAAGGCAATTATAGGTACGGGACACGTTTTGGTGTTTGCCTTTCCAAATGATCCTGATGAACATTTGATAGAATTTTTGTTGAAATCTATTTTATGGCGAATATCAAACATTCTGCTAAATAACTTTTGCAAACATGAAAACGACCATACTACCGAAAACATAATGCCAAATTTAAAGAGAAACAAAATTGACTACTAGAAGTAACAGCGGCCCATCGCCGAATAGTCCGCAGGATAAACCTTGCAAAATATTATTAAGTAATGAAACTTATTTATTTATTGTGCGTTAATAATATTTTGCAAGGTTCGCTTGATTTTTGCGCTTTGTCCTTCGTACTCGACTATAGAATTAGTTGTTTATTATTATTAGCTATGTAGTTACTTTATAACTACTAACTAGATTAAAAGACAAAGATTTTAAAAGTACCTACTTTAAACTGTTTCTTTATAATAATACATACTATAGGTAAAAAGTAAAAAATACATAATACAAAAACGATTAGCACACTTATAAGCAAATGTCTAATGTGTCGTTAATTATATGACGGATTTCTTATTTTTCATGAAACGCCAATGACAATAATATTGGTAAAAAAGGGACAATTTGACTGACATTGACTGGAGAAACCACTATCAACAGCTGATTGATAGGCTATGATTAGTGACCAAAGATTGCTTCGTGTGTTGTCAAAATATTAGACAGCTTTAGACCAACAATTTTTTTTTTGTGGAATAATTCATCAACAGCCTTTTGCACCAACATATTTAGGGGTCACCTATCATTAGGAGGCACCTAAATCTAGTTTGGTTTTAGGTTAGGGGAGCGCTAGGGGGCCCCTAGATTTAGATCACCTAAGGTAGTCTAGGGGAGTTTTAAATACAAACGAAACTCTTGCCTAATCTAGGCCACCTTATTCCAGGTGATCCCTAAATAAGTAAATATGTTGGGGCAAATGGCTGATTGTAACCGAAAAAAAAGAGTCTATTCAGGATGCAGCTAAATACGAAATAGTCTGCTGACCAAAAAATCTATTAGGTTAGCCTTCCATTATCAGATTTTCCGCGCGGGTTTCAACTTATGGTGAAGGTACCGTTCTGTCACTGTTTTTCTCACTGACAGACAAGGTCAAATTTTAAAATTCGCGCGGAAAAAGAGCTTATGAAATTCTAGCCTAAGGGTGTGAGAAAAAGCAGAGCATTTTTTATTGTATAAAAGGACTTTTAACGTAATAGCTATTACCCAAAAAAACGAAACGGTAATCACGGTTTTTGTATTTTTCAACAGTCCCGATTCCTGATTTTAAAATAGGTATCAGTGATAATCCATAATTTTCATACAGTTTACCCCGCGCGTAGGAATTTGCTCTATTTAACTTATTAGTTTATTGGCTGTCTCTTTCAAGATCCACTCACGCTGCTCGCTGCTTTCATTCAACCGATTGAATCAGTCTGTCCGTTTTCTCCGTCGGTCAGTCAGTCATTTGATCCATTCCGATTTGATTCACTCGTTTGATTCATTCTGTCTTCGTTGGTCATTTGACTCATTTGACTTACGCATCTCTAATTTGGTGTGCTCCAGTCACAAACCTTATAACCAAAAAAATAGACTGATGATGTTGCTTTAAGAAATGACTGCTTCATGTATTTGACAGTTTGGTGCCAGAAGCAGTTGGCAATGCACCAAAATCCCTATAACTACCAACTGAGAAGCACAAATAACACTAGACGCGGCTAATTGTAAAAAAGGCTCTGGCATAATAAATTTGCAATTTTTTTAACGATAATCTTAAATAATAGCCCCCACCACCTTCCCTTAAAATATGAATTTTTTTAATGGGTAAAGTACATTTTATCTTTAGGAAAAAAAGTTCCCCTTCTTTAAGTATCTAGACCAGTTTATGAATGACCCCTTAAAAAAAATCACCCTGTCTGTTCGGTACTCTTTATTTATGCAGGCAAATAAAAATAATAATTCAAATAAAAGTTGAGCTTATGGGAAATAGTGTAGGCGTTTATACAGCAGAAATAAAAATAGGAAGATGGGCAACTTTTATTATGTGAAAAAAATTTGGGCATAACCTCACTCATTTTTTGGTTTGGTTTAGGCAGATACCTATTATTTAAGAAAACAGTATGATTGAGTTTAGTTTAATTATTTCAATTATTGAAGCTGTGTGCTGATTGGTTCAGTTATTTTTATTTTCTAGAAGGTGTATGTGTATGGGTCAAGGGATTTGGTTAATAAAACGTCCTTTTTTTGGAATGCCAACATTTCGCAAAATTTATTTTTATATATTGAAATGCCGACGTTTTGCAAAATTTATTTTTATATAATTTTGTGAAACATTGGCACTTCAAAAAAAGGACATTTCATTAACAAGATCCCTCAACCCATAAACATACAGCTACAAGAAAATTAAAAATAGGATCATTAAAAAATTTTGCCAAGTTATTTTTATTCAGCTGTATAAACCAAAATTATTTATTTTTATTTTAATTTTTGTTACTTTAATTTTTATTTGCTTGTATAAACCCAGCGTTAAATTTTATTTGTAGAAAATAATTATTTACAAAATACCATCAAAAAAGTTACAATACAAAAAATACTTAAAAGTAACTTATTTACAAACAGAAACTACTTATTTTTAATTAAAGATAATATATAAAACATGTTGTTTAAACAATACAAGTTTTGTTCAAACTTTTCGGACCTTTTCTCCAGATATACTTTCACTAATTTTATTTGCAGAGCTATGACTCCTCAAAGTGCTGTATGTTTTAATGATTGCTTCAACTAAAAGCTGGTCAAAACAGAGTCTTTGGTATTTAATAACAGTCTTAGAGTCTCTTCAAATGCTCAGTAACCACTTTCTACTAATAGCAGCATCTGGTGGAAACCTATTGAAAGAAATAGAAAAACAATAATTAGACTTTTTCATTATTACGATACTTAATAATACTGCCATCAGCTGATGAGCGATTCAACATGGTTGCCTTAGGAAAAATAAACCCTTTTTCATAAGGCATACTGCTAATACAGGGTGTCCTAATTAACATGGGACACTATTGCTATCTCAGTAATTATAAGAACTATAAGGTTAAATTTATTAAGATTAAATAAGTTTTTAAGCTCATAGTTTTAAGTATTGCAATTTTTTGACAAATCTCTTTTAAAGAATTTATGTTTCTTTCTTTCTCCTGTCAACAATGTTGATTCCCCACACTGGTGAGCTGTAACCACCTCATGGGCCTTTCAGAATACAGGCAATGATCGCAGAAGTATTAAAGAAAATTGGCAAAAATAGGAATTATTTACTCTTACCTGTGATAGGAAAACGTATTTCCACTCGCAGAATTGCTGTTGTTGCAGCCGACAACAAAGCACTTCATGATGCAAAAGGGCACAGAAAAAGTATATTAAAAACACAACACGTTAAGCAAAAACTTCTTCATCTTCTTCTCGGTTACTATAGATTCGCGTCTTTACAGACGTCTATCCAAAGCAAAATCTTCGAAAACCAAGAAACGAAAATAAAGAAAATGGCGAATCTACTAACGTCAAGACCGTCAAACGCAGTGCTACCAACCAAAAACGTGGATAAAGAGAAAATAAGTTGTCACGTCATGACACTGTTTACACTGCCCCTTTGAAATCTAGTTAATTCGAACAGTTTTCTAAATAAATTTTTTTAAATACTCAAGAAACCGTGGTGTTATATTTTTTCTTAAATTTCGTCAAGCAGTGCTTGTTATATATTCATCAAATACTAAAATATTGAGTTTGCAACCACAACAAATTTTACTCAAGTCGGTTTACTCTGGTTCCAATAACACCAAACTGTCACTTCCATGAGGCAGTCATTTATTGGGAGAAAACCCATAAGCATTAGCAGTCTATTTTTTTGGTTATAAGGTTTGTGGCTCCAGTCCGCTTGCTTTGTCTTGTTGCTGTGGTTCGTGATGCATTCGCGCATTTAGCAATTTTATAAGGGCTTTTATTTATACTTTTTCTGTTGTATTATTTTAACAGTTGTTATAATGAACATTTTCACGGTGGAGTACTTATATAGTACTAAATTATTTTAGCTCTTTGAGAATGGAGCAAAAAATTGAAATAAAAAATGCCGGTAGACATAAACCCGAAACTGACGACTGGCGATTTTATTTAAAACCCTCTTTACATAAAAGCGCTTTTAGGTGCGTATAAACGTAGTAAATGACGCAAAAACGGCTGAACAGATAAAAATGAAAGAACCAAGGACAATTTAAATGGAAACTGGATCTTAGTGGGATTTTAACGCCATTTAAGTATGTTATTGAGGCAGTCCCTGATTTAGGGGATGGGATGAACTTAAAAAAACTATCAATTCCCAATAAATGACAACGCTGAATTTAAAAATGACATTCATTTTGACACCTGTCAAAATAGCGGAAAAATAAATAATGAACTTCAACTTTCTGGAAAAGCGAATACCTTTGTTTTACTTTGTTGAAGATATTTAATCGGAAACCGTAAAAAAGTGACAGCTGCCTTAACTTTCATTTACTCTCATGGGGAAAACCACTGATGCGATTTTTAACATCTGTAAAACCCTGTCAAAATAAACATGGAGCTTTGAGAAAAGTGAATAACTTTTTTTTACTCTGCTGACGATATCGAATCGAAAACCGTAAAAAAAGTGAAGGTTGTCTTAACTGTCATGGGGAAAACCACTGGTGCGGTGACGCATATTTACGAGTGGTTTATTATTACAAGCTTTTTTTCAACTTCACCTCTATTATGTATACAGACCGCTTCAAGCTACTACGAACATAGGGGGAATCAAGTCCAATTTACTCTCCGTGCCGTACGACCGAGGTGGATTCGAAGCACGCTGCAGTGTTATCTTTTGGAAATTCATTTTGTTTTTATTATTTTGTTTTATTTCTGCCTTGCTCGAGAAACAGATGGGTAAGTTCTTAATTGAAATAATACATTTTTAAAACTAAAAATGGATGTCTACGAAGTTGCCGAAAAAGTGCAGGTGGTCAAATGGTCAAATCGTCATAACCCAACACACGTTCGATATTGGTCGAGGGAAAATTTGCATTTGTATTTTGACGTAAGAATACAGTATCCCCAAAAACTAAATGTTTGGGGGGGGGGGGGGTATTGTAGGGGAACACGTAATTGGGCCATTTTTTATTAACGGCAATTGCAATTTGAATGGTCCTAGATACTTGGATCTACTGCAGCAGCACATTATTCCAACTGCTAGGCAGTTGTTAGGTGTAAGATTTGGTGAAACATGGTTTCAACAAGATGGTTGTTCCGCTCACAATGTTGGCCTTATTAGGGAATATCTTGATAATGTATTTCCTAATCGGGTTATAAGTACACGGGGAACTATTTTATGGCCAGCTCGATCTCCCGATCTTGCTCATAATGACTTCTATCTGTTTTTGAAGAAGCTTTTGAAATTATCACCCCTAACATGCTTGGAAACGTTAGAAGGGATTTTTATAGTAGGCTCGAATATTGTCTAGCCGAGCAAGGAGGACTTTTCGAACATTTGCTTTAATTTTTTTTTTGACTGGGAGAATCTTTTTGGTTTTTAGAATGTATTATTTTATTTTGAGAACTTGCTTTTATTTTTTTTCTCCTTATTATTTTCATTGTAACACGTCGTCACTGATAAATCTGAGCAGTTGACAATAAAACGCTCTTATTTATCAGTGACAAAAAATAAGAAAAATACGTTATAAAAATTTGCGTATTTATTGACCAAATTCCGGTTTCATTGACTACGCTCCACACAGCACCGTGGTTAGAGGCGTACTAAATACAAGGCGAAAGGCGGCGGAAGCCTGAGTGTTGGTTGCTTCACTGATAGGCGTGCGGTGTCTCTGCATGTACGTACACTGGCAAATTAGACTTCTTCCGCCCTATGTTCGCAGTAGCTTGAAGCGGTCTGTATATGTTTCTATGTTCAAGTAAAAATCTTGCAACTCAATTTTGACTAACTTGTAGTCCGATTGAATTCAAACTTGGTACGCGATTATAGTCCCGGTGACAATATATGGTAATGGTAGGCATTCCCTGAAGGGAAGAAAACGCCTAAATTTGTCCAATTGCACCCAAAATTGGTATACGTGGGTTTTTGGGGATAAGGAATACGAATTTTTTATCAGATTTTAAAAAATCAATATGGCGGATTCAAGATGGACGATTTTTGGTCATCTTTTGCTAACCAATTTTAGCTGACTTTATCCATCCGATTGTGTTCAAATTTGGTATGCGTTTATAGTTCCGGTGACAATACAATAATATGGTATTATCAGGAAAGTGGAGGGGGAAAAATATTTAGATTCTCCGATTTCAACCAAAATTTATATACGGGGGTTTTTGGGGATAAATTATACGAATTTTTGATCAGATTTTGAAAATTCAATATGGCGAATTCAAGATGGACGATTTATGCTCATGTTTTGCTAACCAATTTTAACTGACTTATACACATCCGATTGTCTCCAAATTTGGTATGCGTTTATAGTTCCGGTGACAATACAATAATATGGTATTAACAGGTACCCACCTAGCCTAACGAGGGAAGTGGAGGGGGAACAACAATTTGTTCGATTTCAATCAAAATTGGCATACATGGGTTTTTAGGAAAGGGGATTTTGAGTTTTTTATCAGATTTGAAAATTTCAATATGGCGGATTCAAAATGGACGATTTAGGGTACAAATCTAAAAATGAAAAAATAATTTTATATAAAAAAAGCTTTTCAAATACAAGCTTATAAAATATTTCACTAAATAGTAGAAAATAATTTTTAGCATTCTCATATCATAATAATAAAAGCGATGGCCGCAAATTAGGTCTGTTCTTCTGTATTATAGTGATTTCAAATACTTGCAAATAATCAATAACATATATTTTTCGAGTCAACATGGCCAAACTTTCTATAATGCCCTCATCGCTTTTATTATTATGATGGTGAACTTTATATTTTTGTATAAAAGCTTGGATTTGAAAAGCTTTTTTTTATATAAAATAATTTTTTAATATTTAGATTTTTACTCTAAATCGTCTATTTTGACCCGCCATATTGATATTTTCAAATCTGATCAAAAATTCGTAATCCCCTTCTCTAAGAACCCCTGTATGCCAATTTTGATAAAAATCGAACAAACTAAATCTTTTTCCCCCTTCACTTCCCTCTTTAGGGGGAGGCGGGTACCTGATAATACCATATTATTGTATTTTCACCGGAACTATAAACACATACCAAATTACATGATTAAAAATCGTTTATCTTGAATCTGCCATATTGAATTTTTTTAAATCTGATCAAAAACTCGTATTCCTTATCCCCAAAAAACCCCGTATACCAATTTTGGTTGAAATCGGATAAACTTACGTGTTTTCCCCCCTCCACTCCTCTCGGAGGGGGGGAGGGGGTGCCTAAAATACCAAGTTATTGTATTGTTACCGGAGTTTTAAACGCATACCAAATTTGTCGTCGTCGGATGTGTATAATTCAGTTAAAATTGGTTAGCTAAAAATCGTCCATCTTAACTCCGCCATTTTTGAGTTTTCAAAATCTGATAAAAAAAATTCGTATGCCTTATCCCCAAAAACCTTCGTATACCAATTTTGGTTGACATCGGACAAACTTAGGTGTTTTCCCCCTCCACTCCCCTCCTAGGTGGAGAGGGGGTGCCTAATAATACCAAGTTATTGTATTCTTACCAAAACTTTAACAGCATACCAAATTTGAAGACAGGCGGATGTGTATAGTTTAGTTAAAATTGGTCAGCAAAACACGACTAAAAATCTTCCTCTTGAATCCGCCACATTAAATTTTCAAAATTCGTCTTCCTTATCCCCAAAATCCTACGTATACCAATTTTGGTTGAAATCGGACAAACTTGGCTGTTTTCCCCACTCCAGGGCGTGCCTAATAATAACATATTACTGTATTGTCACCGGAACTATAATCGCATACCAAATTTGAATTCAATCGGACATCTAGAGGTTAGTCAAAATTGAGTTGCAAGATTTGACTCGAACATATAAACATACATACATAGAGGTGAAGTTAAATAAAAGCTTGTCCAGCATTTTTAAACGTCTAAATTGAATTTGAATTCATTATTTTTTGGGTGACTTCGCTCACCAGTCTGGGTCTCTCTCAAGCATATTGGGTCTGTATCGCGTTTTCTTTGTTACGTTCGGTGTACAAATAAAAACGAATATCATGGCCGCCTTAGCAGGCATATTACATAATAATATATTTTTCATCCATAAAGTATTTCTGACATCTTGCTGTTTCACTCTGGTGCATTTGATTGATATGAAAGCTTAATATAAGGGGTTATTCGGAGTGATTTAAAGTTAGCAGTGTAATTATAATCGGGTTATATAGGGCGTTTGATTTTGGCAACTTAAAAATCTGGTTTTTGGTCTATGGAGAGTGAGGTTATGTTTTGTCTAAATAAAAATGGAATGGACTGTACTTATGCAATACACAAATGAAATCAAAAACGTATGTTTAGAAAATTATAAAGTCATGTCATGCATCACCCAAAAACTTTTTTAATGAGATATCCCAACTATTCTTCTAAAAAAAATTAGAACTGATACAAAAAAAATAATGCATTTTCGGAATCAGCACGACAAAATTATTCACAATTACTTATTTTTTCAAATTTTTGTTTTGTTGACCAGTGTAACTCGCGCGGCCTACGTCCACATGATTGCAATGCCAGTTTATAAGGATTAATGAAAACCTGTTAAATTTGCAATTTTCATTTGGTTATAAATTATGTCGATTACGGGTTGGGGGCCATCCAAAATTACGTAAAGCAAAAAAATGTGAATTTTGACTCATCCCTCCTCCTTATTGTGATGAACCTTTTATAATAGCTCAATTAATGCACAAGAAGCTAGTAGCGCAACTTGTGATTTTTTTTATTGGAAGCTATATAACTAAGGGCTAATTTTACAACCAAAGGTAAAACTCCAGATTAAACCATAGTTTAGCCTTCAGTTTAATCTTTGGATTAATCCATCGGTAAACAAGTTGCTCAATTTTATAAGTCGGAGTTAAACCACGGCTATGAAGAAAGACTACATTTTCTTTACATATATAGGGTTGATTATTTTAACCAAAATGGCACCAACTAGAGCCAAACTTGATTACAGACAGATAGAAAGATATACAGTATATATATATATATATATATATATATATATATATATATATATATATACGTGTAAGCTCGATGTGAGAATAAAACTTGCTGGTCTGTGGGATGTTCCAACTCTTCTCGAATTTCCTTGTGCACAATTTCGCATATCTCTTTAGATAATTCAAACCTCTTTTTAAAATCTACATATCGTCGGACTCCTCTAAAGGATTTGTTCTAGGACAAATAATATTTGGTCTTCGTGCTTCGACAATGTCAATCATTTCGTCATTCTTCATCCAGTTGATCAAAAATAAATTTTAAGTCATTGATCATAGCGATTTTACTAAATACTTACAGTCTTTTTACCAAAAACAAATTTTTAATAACTTTTTTGAGGTTAGAATCTTTCGGTAACTATTAAACTGAAGTTTAACAAACACCCAGACCGCTGGTAACGGTTAAACCGAAGTTTGTTGGTAAACTGCACCTATAAAACGTAAAAAAGTCGACATCTGTGGTTTAAACTGAGGTTTGACGTTTAACTATGAGTTGTAAAATTGCGCATAAGTAAAGCTAATTTAGTGCTAATTTTTTTCCGCAAAAAAATTTAGAGCTTGCGTTTTTTAATAGCGCATGTGCTGCTAGGTTCCGTGAGAAGCCAGCAGCACATGCGATTGCACAGTGGCGGTCCCAGCCATTTGAAAAGGGGGGGCGGTTTTGATACGCAAAAAAAAAATAGAACAAATGCATATCGCGGATTTGGTGTCAAATCTAGGGGGGTACTCAGATTTTAAGTCGTTTATTTCATAAATTTTTTTATTTTAAAAAATGTTGAAATGCGACGAAAATTTTTGAGAAAATTACATTAAAAATGCAATTTTTGAGTCGAATTAAACTAAAATCATAAATACCAACGGTATCATAGCGACGCGGGAGAAAATTTTAAAAAAAAATCCACTAGAAAAATGCATTTTTGATTTAAAATTAAACTAAAATTGTGAATATATCAATGTTTTCAAAGAGCAGCAGGCGAAAATTTTTAAGAAAATTAAACTAATAGCCGTACTAATACCGTAAATATCAAAGGTGTTATAGCATCGCAATTTATGCCCTACTTTTGATGTTCTAAATGTTTTCATAAAAAATTTAAAGCTAAGGTAGGGCGGTTAACTACCCCCCTATCCCCCTGAAATCCACGCTTGAGTAACTATACGTATAATTTTTTCAGTTATAAAAAACATAGATAACAAACAAACCACAAACAAAACCTAACAGCCAAATACTTTTTTTTTAGGTCTAAAAAGCTTTTTAAGTTGAAACATTACCTTTTATTTGTAGAATGGTTTAACGATCATATTTTTAATTTTTTTTGAAGGTGTAGGTTTATGGGTTGAGGGATCTTGTTAATGAAACGTCCTTTTTTTGAAATGCCAACGTTTCGCAAAATTTATTTGCTTCTTCAGGGCTCTAAAATTGAGTGTACAATAAAAATAGTGTGGATTTAAAAGAATTTTTGTTAAAAAAATGTTATTATACAACCAGCAAAAGTTTAAAAAGTAAAACGATAATTTTTTTATTTTTTAGTATAAGTTTGAGAAGTTTTAAAATTGAATGTACAACAAAAATAGTTAAACAAAATATGTTAAAAAAATGTTACTATACAACCCGCAAAAGTTTAAAAAATAAAACGTTAAAATTTTGTATTTTGTTTTATTTTTTAAACTTTTGCTGGATAGTATATGTATATATTTATTGTACATTCAATTTCAAACCTTCTCAAACTTATACTAAAAAATAAAAAAATTAACGTTTTCCTTTTTAAACTTTTGCTGGTTGTATAATAATATTTTTTTAACAAAAATTCTTTTAAATCCACACTATTTTATTGTACATTCAATTTCAGAGCCCTGAAGAAGCAAATAAATTTTGCAAAACGTTGGCATTTCAAAAAAAGGACAAAAAAAAAATCGTTTCCGGTTTTTTTGGGCAATCAATGATTCGCTCGATGTCAATTTAAATATGTCTGTTGATATGCAGCAACGCTAAGCCCGTCAGACGAATTTCGGTCATAGTGTTTTTAAGTACTTATTTTTTTTTTTTAATCTTCTGAGGCAGGAGAAGCATCTTTCTGACGAAGCATTACTTACTGACAAACATCCAAGAATGTTCTTATCAACGGAAAAATATCGCCACAGTTATTCATTGCCTCGAAAACGTTATCATATATGCTTTGATTTAAGCTTTTGCCTACTTCTGACCAATATTGTTTCCAAATACTGACTTCCAATAAAAGTTCAAGAATTTGTGTTTTGTATTAATCCAACAGTTTATAGTATTTGGAAACGACATTAGTTAATTTTGCCCTGATTTTGGCTTCACGTTGTATAAAATTTGGTATGCATATGTTCAGATCAAAAATACTTCTCGTTATTAAACGTTGATTTTATGTTCGAAATGATTTTGTCTAAAACTTGTTTAAAAATTGAAACTCTATAATACTGTTCTGTATTTCTAATATCGTGGTTTTCGCCTGTTTCAAAATGTCCCAAAATACTGGGGAGGAATTCTAGAATATCTTTAAAGGAATGGCAGCCTAATTAGAGAATTAATGAAGAGAATTCAGAAAAAACAACCTACATAATTAGAGCTAATTTAGTGCTTCATGGTTTTATATATTTTTTTTAAATATATAATACGAAAATTATACTACAAATATTATATTTTGACATAGGGAAATTTTCCCGAGGAGTAGTTTTTTTTTGGTGAAAGTGATGTAACTTTGTAGTACTAAATGCGTTCTAATGATTCATGTAACTTTTGGTATTAAATCTCTTTTGGTTTGCCCGTTATCATTTGAGCTGCTAGCTACCAAAAAAAGTAACAGCGCAGGCTCTATATTTTAAAGAAAGCGAGCTTCAAATTTTTTAAGGCGTTAGGAAATTAGTACCGTAACATATTTAAATAGTTCATATAGTTTTAAAGGTAGGGGGTTGTTGGAAGAGGTTTTCGTCAGTACCGACGTTTCGGCCTTTATAAGACCATCCTCAGGGCACTACAATACAAATGGATTTCAATTTAAATGTTAATTTTAGTAACTAAAAAGTGGATACAAAAACCATTACGAAACACAAAATATTTTTTTTTAATTTTTTCTTGTGTGTTTCGTAATTGTTTTTATATCCACTTTTTAATTACTAAAATTAACATTTGAATTGTAAGTATCCATTTGTATTGTAGTGTCCTGAGGATGGTCTTATAAAGGCCGAAACATCGGCACTGAAGAAAACAGATTTCTGGTGTTTTTATTGACCTCTTAAAGGGGAAAAAAACATATAGTTTTAATTTAATAAATTGGATATCAAGAATTTTGAGATAACTAAATGAGATAGACTTAAAATCTAATGCCTATAGGAGAATTTTCCCGAGGAGTAATTTTTTTTTGGTAAAAATGATATAACTCTGACTCATGTGACTTTTGGATTTAAATTACATTTCGTTTGCTTACAATTACTTGCACTATTAGCTTCTGCAGAAGCAAGCAGGGCACGCGCTCTTTGTTTAAAAAAAACGAGCTCTACATTTTTTTTTGGAATATAAATTTAGTACTTTGCCCGGTTTTAATAGTTATGTTAGTGTTAAGTAATCTTATTGATTCACTGTAAAATAAAAACGATTTATTGAATGGCGGCGCAATTAGCATCCAAAAACATACTTTTTTGTAAAGCATCTAATTATGTGAAATTTTACTTCTCTGGCTATTTTTGTTCTGGAGATATTAGAGTTGACTCGGATTTTTAAGACATCCTCTATACTAAAAGGTTGTTCCCTTATAAAAAACGTCCTACTCCCAAGATAACTTAATTTTGTTTTGGTTTATATAGGCTTCAATGTGCAGATGAGTTTTGGTATTCCAAAGTTGGGACTTCCCTGAAGCTAGCAGAGCAAGATGAGCAGAACATTTTTTTTTATAGTGCATAATTAGGTGCTAATTAAGTGCCCCATTTAAAAATTTTGTGCTTCTTTTTTTTAAAATACAGCATGTTCTGCTAGGTTCAGATGAACAGAACAGAGCAATACATTAAAAATCATCGGAATGAAGCTAGCAGAACACGCTGTATTTAAAACCAAAGATGCACTAAATTTTTAAATGGGGCATTTAATTAGCACTTTATTATGCACTAAGAGCATTTTGATTCCGATGATTTTGAATGTATTGCTCTGCTGAGATCATCTGAAGCTAGCAGAACACGCTGTATTAAAAAAAAAGACGCACTAAATTTTTAAATGGGGCACTTAATTAGCATTTTATTATGCACTATGATAATTTTGATTCCGATGAGTTTTAATGTATTGCTCTGCTGAGTTCATCTGAAGCTAGCAGAACATGCTGTATTTAAAAAAAAAAGGGGCAGTGAATTTTTAAGTGGGGTACTAATTGCAATACAAAAAAGTAGTTCTGCTCACCTTGCTCTGCTAGCTTCATCTGGCTTGTCATAGTTCTGGCAGTCAAACGGCCAAATTTATAATTACCAACACAAAAAATTAAAAAATTAGTCAGGAGAAAAAAAGGAAAAAACAAATCGCAGCTAAGCAAAATCTAAAAATCTATCACTTACCTAGTTTATACGGACCTTTGGTGGTAGAATAGTTATTTACCTAACAAGTTCGCCCGAACGACGCTCCAGCCAGCGTCCGTGAAAACAATCATTGCGTGCGTCAAATTTTTTTTGCGTGCGTGAAAAAAACTTTTTCCGCGCGGTGTGCGTGTGTCGCTTTCCGCTCGCTCGTAGGAAATAGTAGTTTTAGATAACTAACGCGATTTCAGATGGACAAACGACGCGCCAGTGGAGTGGAACTTTCCGCACGCAAATGAGTGCGGAAACATTTTATGTTGTTTATACGAATTTCTAAAACGTCTTGTCAGACCCGTATAAACTAAGCAACTATTGTATTGTAAATATTACTGTTATTTGTCCCATTCCTTTGCGAAATACCCTGTATATTTACACAAACGACAAATTCTTACCCCGTTTAATTTTTAGCGTTACTGGGTCTGAAGATAGCCGCAGGCATTTTAGCACTGAAAAGCAAAAATTAAAAAATGAGTGTTAATAAGAAAAGTGAGAGCTACAGTAAAAATGAAAAGGCAAAGTGGAAAATAAGTGGTTTTAACAAAAGTTTATAAGGTGCTAATTACTTAAGGGGCATAGCGTATTCCGTGAGACTTTCGATAAAAATATTACGAAACCTGTTTTAATCGATTACTAATGGACCCACCAACACTGTCTAACCGGGTAACAGCTCCAAAAATGCTGCAGTCGAAAAGTTGGGTTAGGGTGTCAATTTCTTCTTAAATTCATACGGTTTAAGATAGTGAAATGAAATTTGGCATATATGTTGGCCTTTCGGCAACGTACCCTCGCGTGACATAAAAAGTTACATATCTGACCTCTAGGGGGCAAGAGGGGCCAAAATGTGTTTTTAAACTATCCGTCATACCTTCCATACTAATGCACCTGCTCATCTGAACCTCAGTCAGTTGCTAGTTCATACTATTACCTACAAGTCAACTATATCGAAAAAAAATTGTTGTTGATTTCAATTAAAACATTATATTTCACTTATGTTTCAGCCAATGTCACCAAAAATGTACCACCAGCGGCGCAGTGGACAATTTCTCCATTTTAAATACCCCCAAATTTTCCCCAGCCCCTAGGGGCGGCCCCTAAATAGGCGCTAAAAATTTTAAATCTCGAACAACAAAATTTACTATACCAAATTCAAAAAGTGCAAAAATTACAAGTTCAAGTTAAAAAGCTTACATTTTAAGAGCGAATTTTGATCCTAAAAACAGTTCGTTTACTTAAACAGCGGAGGCCTCCTTAAAAAAAAAATATATCTGGTTTTTATTTATTTTTTTAAAGTAATCGATAATTTTTACCGCCAATTAGACATTTTTATGATACGTAAAATTGTGTAAAAACCTTAAAATTATACAAAATCCGTAAAATGGTTTCGGGATAATAGAGTTAATAGAGACCTTTTGCACCTGTAATTTTGATGCGCAGTTACGAGGTAATAACGGAATCCCTTACTAACCGATAAAGTTTGACGTTACCTGCGGGAGAATACCGTATCCCTTATAATTGACATGGTTGCCGATAGTAAAACGTTAAGTAGAAAAACAAAAAATTTAAATTGATTTTTGAATGCAAATATGTTCTGTATTCTTTTTAATTGTAAAGATAAGTGCCAATTTTTATTTAATCATTTTCTTTGGCTAGAATTTCGTAAGAAATGTAGAACATTGATTTGCACTGGCAACTATGACAAGTGATTCCGATTTGTTTATTATAACCTCCATTTTCTCTGTTGTGTTTTTGAGTTTTTAAAGATTAATAATAATTAAAATTCACGGTAAAAAACACAAGAGTAAGATATTCTAAATGAAAAATATTATTGGAAAAATTCTTTTTGTAAATCTTTATAATAATAAATACCGTATAAAGTGGGCCATAAACAAATCAAAGGCGGCGTGCAAAAACTAAAAATGCTGTCTTAAAAATAACGTGACGTTAGCTACGTCACAACGCGTTATTAAGCGATAAAGTCACCTAACGGGGATTTTTTATAAAAGGTGCAAAAGGTCCCTATTAGACCACTAATTTATCGTCGCCTTATTTGCTTACCGTATTACCGTAATTGAGATGTTAAAAAGAGTTTTTAAACCGCAAAGACAAATGATCGTAAATGTATTCTTTTGCCCACATACAAACTGCCAATTTAAATAGAATAGAAAAGAAAACAACAATTCCTGTTTTTGCAAATTCACTTTCACAAAAAAATTAAAAACCTAACTAAGCAAAAAAACGAATTATCACTTACCACCCTTTTGCACAGGAATAAATCTGGTTGGTTGCAAAAAATAACCGACCGTTTTTGTTATTGTTAAGCCTCCGTAAGGAACGTATTTCGGTTCGGTTATTTTTGGATACGGGAGAAAAATAACCGATTTTGCCTACGGTATCACCAATTTTGATGGTCTATTAACGCTCTAACGCTTTAAACTATCACCGTACAAAATTTGATACACGTTTGATTAACAGTTTTTTAGATTAAGTAATTGAAAGAGGCGCATTTTTTATTCAAATTCACCCTTAAGAACCTATATTTTTAGATCCAATTTTGTCTCAGCCCCTAGGGGCTGTACGGTGGCAAGATTTTTACCACTTTTATATTGAGTGGTTTTCTACTCAATATGTACAGGGTGGTCCAAATTCGAGGGGCCTCTATAGCTTTGGGCTTTTGCAGCATAGTTAGCCCAAAACTAATATACATGTTACGGGCTCGATTTTCAAGAGAAGTCGAAAACTAAAAACCGCATTACGATATGTCAAAGCGTTTCTGAGCTACAGGGTAATTCTAAAAAATGTGCGATTTTAAAGGCCTTCTACAACTTTTTTATTTGTAAAGAATAACATTTTTTGAAGATTTTTTAAAGACAAATCTACCTGTTTCACCGATTTTCTCTTCAAGCCTTTAGTTCCCGAGATATCACACAAAGTTTTATTTTTTTTAATGGAATACCCCCAAAATTTTATTAAATAGTTTAAAAGATATTTGCATATGTTGATATTTACCATAGTAGGCGCTGTGCGCGCCCTAAATGTGTAAATAAAATTTTATTGTTTTTTTTTCATACAAAATCAAGTTGGCTGCGACACGGGGGGACACAGCAACCTCGAACTTTAACTTCTAGTTTACTATAATTAGCAAAACTAAAAATTTTTATTAATTAAACTATGTAACACCTAAAATCTACATCTAACAATTTTCTTTAATTCTAAAACAAATGCTCAAATTGACGGCCGTTTTCTTGTAAACATATCCTACATCTTCTCTTGACGCTATTTTCTGCATTAAGAAGTTCTACCGCACGAAGCTGTCTGAATGAGGTACGAATTGCCTCTTCCTAGTCCCTTCTAGTAGTTGGGCGAATTCGAAATACAAGGTCCTTGACTCTCCCCCACAAAAAGAAGTCGCAGGGGGTCAGGTCTGGAGACCTGGGGGGCCAATATATAGGACCTTTATTTCCGATCCAGTTTTCGGGAAACACAATATTTAGCAAATTAGTAATGTCTCGTGCATTGTGAGGAGGTGCACCGTCATTTTGAAAGTATAGCTCATTATTTTGCTGAAGTGGCAAATTGTCGATAAACGAAATCACCTGTTCTTCTAAAATTTGTTGGTATCTTTCGGTATTTAAATTTCCATCAAAAATATATGGCCCAATAATTTGTCCTCTGTAGATGCCTACCAATACCTTAAAACTGAACCTTCATTGATTCGCTTGTTCCACCATAATATGGGGATTTTGCTGTTTCCAGTAATAGCAGCTATATCTGGTGAATATTCCATCACAAGAAATCGTTGCCTCATCCGTACAAATAACTTACCACCTGCAAAATGCACGTCTTGGAGCAAAATCTCGTTGCCGTAATTGGTGCACCCGTCGGGGTCGATAGGGCCTAAACTTGTGTTTTTTAAGCACCCGAATGGCATTGCTGCGTGGAATTCCAGTGTTTCTCTCGATAGCCCTGGTGGAAGTATTCGGGTTAATTTCTATTTCTCCTAGAACCGTTAGTTCTTCCAACTCTCTATCTCTGGCTAGGCTTCTATACTAGGCCGCGGTTTTGTAAAGGATCCGTATTCTTGTAGATGACGTTTTAACTTCAAAAATATTTTTGAGCTAGTTTGCCTTCTTTACGGACATCTCTGGAAATATAGATCTAACGCTTCGATTTTCGTTAGTTTCAATATAACATTTTATCGTGTCGTACTTTTCAAAGTTTTCAAACATTATTATATCTTGACAAAGACGCCATTTTTGACACTTGAGCTCGTTTATCATGGCAATTGATTTTATTTGATCATAGCTACCTAGATAGATACCCTAAAACTGCTTAGGGCCTACTATGGTAATTATTAAAAATTGCAGATATCTGTTTAACCACTTAATAAAAATAGTTTAACAGGAAATTTTATTATAAAACTATTTTTTTTTTAAAAATTGGGGTATTCCATATAAAAAAATGTAACTTTGTGTTATATCTCGTGAACTAAAGCCTTTAAGACAAAATCGGTGAAAGAGGTAGATTTGTCTTTAAAAAATCTTCAAAAAATGTTTTTAATGAGAATCTCTATCTTTACAAATAAAAAAGTTGTAGAGGGTTTTTAGAAACGTACATTTTTGAGAATCACTCTGTAGCTCAGAAACGCTTTGACATATCGCAATGCGGTTTTTAGTTTTCGACTTTTCTTGAAAATCGAGCCCGTAACATGTATATTAGTTTTGGGCTAACTATGCTGCCAAAGCCCAAAGCTATAGAGGCCCCTCGAATTTGGACCACCCTGTACATCTAAACCTCAACAAAAAGTGTGCATATGGAGTGTTTTCTGAAATATGAAAATGGTGAAAATTCGATCCCGCCTCCTTACAGCCCCTAGGGGCTGGGACAAAGTTGGGGGTATTCAAAATTGAGAAATGGTCCACTGCGCCCCTAGTGGTGCATTTTTGTTGACAGGGTGAAAGAGAAGTGAAATATAATTTTTTAATTGAAATCGACAAACCTAGGGGTCTTGTTAATGCTATAAACATTTTTTCGGTATAGTAGACTTGTAGGTAATAGTATGAACTACCAACTGATTAAGATTAAGATGTGCAGGAGCATTAGTACAGAAGGTATGAGGAATAGTTTAAAAACACATTTTGGCCACATATGTAATTTTTTATACAAAAGAGTACATTCCCGGAAGGCCAACATATGTGCCAAATTTCGTTGCTCTAGCTCAAACCTGAATTTAAGAAAAAAAAATTGACACCCTAACCCTACTTTTTGACTGCATCATTTTTGTGGCTGTTAACAGGTTAGGCAGTGTTGGTGGGTCCATTTAGTCCAAGCAATCTATCCAAGTTCCAATGGTTTAGTTCGGAATCGGAGCGGACAGGATGCAACTTTGAGGGTAGTTAGGGCCTATATAAAGATGCTTAAACCCAAGTTTTAGACTTCATCCCCCGGGAGGTTTTTCCGCCATCTTGGATTTAGGGGTGCATTTATTTTTCGCAATTTGCGGCTTAAATATGCAGTTTACGGAAAAGTATGCCCAGTGATTTATTGTAGATAATAAGATTCCCCATCAAAACTATGGGTATAAAAAAACTCATAAATTCACTATTTAAACAATTAAGATCATTTTAGTGAAAAATATAGGGGTTGAACTACAGTTTTTTGACTTTTTTAGCCTTCCTGTGCCATTTATGAAAAAATATAATCAGGAGGTAAATGTAGACCTTGAGAATCTTTACAATATTTATCTCTTAACTTTTTTGCGTATCATTCTTCATTTTCGCAGTGCAGCGCTCCGAATTCGCGCGCGCTCACCTCCAGCGCCTGAAAGTCGAGCGTGGTGCGGCTGATATTATAAACCGAATCTCGCAGAACTACTTTGGTATAAGAGAAGGCTCAATGAAACTTTGTGGGTAGTTTAGGTACATAAGCGAGAAGATAAATCTACGTTTTAGACTTCATCCCCCCCAGGTGTTTTTCCGCCATCTTGGATTTGGGGGTGCATTTGTTTTTCGCGAATTGCGGCTTAATTATGCAATTTACGGGAAAGTAGGTCCAGTCATTTCTTATAGATAATAAGATCCCTTATCGAACTATGTGCATTAAACAATTAATAAATGCATTATTTAAACAATTACGAGCATTTTAGTGCAAAATTTGGAGTTTGAAGTACAGTTTTCTAATTTTCTAGCTTTTATGGATTCAACGATATGAAATCAAGTTGAATACGGTAACTTGTTTCTTGCAGTGTTTATCATTTATATTGAATATTATTTATAGTCATTTATAGTATATACAGACCGCTTCAAGCTACTGCGAACATAGGGGGAATCAAGTCCAATTTACTCTCCGTGCTGTACGACCGAGGTGGATTCGAAGCACGCTGCAGTGTTATCTTTTGGAAATTCATTTTGTTTTTATTATTTTGTTTTATTTCTGCCTTGCTCGAGAAACAGATGCGTAAGTTCTTAATTGAAATAATACATTTTTAAAACTAAAAATGGATGTCTACGAAGTTGCCGAAAAAGTGCAGATGGTCAAATGGTCAAATCGTCATAACCCAACACACGTTCGATATTGGTCGAGGGAAAATTTGCATTTGTATTTTGACGTAAGAACACAGTATCCCCAAAAACTAAATGTTTGGGGGGGGGGGTATTGTAGGGGAACACGTAATTGGGCCATTTTTTATTAACGGCAATTGCAATTTGAATGGTCCTAGATACTTGGATCTACTGCAGCAGCACATTATTCCAACTGCTAGGCAGTTGTTAGGTGTAAGATTTGGTGAAACATGGTTTCAACAAGATGGTTGTTCCGCTCACAATGTTGGCCTTGTTAGGGAATATCTTGATAATGTATTTCCTAATCAGGTTATAAGTACACGGGGAACTATTTTATGGCCAGCTCGATCTCCCGATCTTGCTCCTAATGACTTCTATCTGTTTTTGAAGAAGCTTTTCAAATTATCACCCCTAACATGCTTGGAAACGTTAGAAGGGGTTTTTATAGTAGGCTCGGATATTGTCTAGCCGAGCAAGGAGGACTTTTCGAACATTTGCTTTATTTTTTTTTTGACTGGGAGAATCTTTTTGGTTTTTAGAATGTATTATTTTATTTTGAGAACTTGCTTTTATTTTGTTTCTCCTTATTATTTTCATTGTAACACGTCGTCACTGATAAATCTGAGCAGTTGACAATAAAACGCTCTTATTTATCAGTGACAAAAAATAAGAAAATTACGTTATAAAAATTTGCGTATTTATTGACCAAATTCCGGTTTCATTGACTACGCTCCACACAGCACCGTGGTTAGAGGCGTACTAAATACCAAAGGAAAGTCATGCAAGTGGTGATCGCAAGTCTGAGTATTGGTTACTTCACTGATAGGCGTGCGGTGTCTCTGCATGTACGGACACTGGCAAATTAGACTTCTTTCGCCCTATGTTCGCAGTAGCTTGAAGCGGTCTGTATAACCGTGAAAGTACAGTATATTATTTCACGTAAAAACTTTTTGGCGTGGAATGACGAAATTTGTTTGGCGTGGAATCTACCTCGCTTCAGATTTTTCAGACATGTTTTTCAGGAGATTATGTTAATATTGTGCCGTTTTCATAGTGCACCTGCTCTGACGGGAAATTTTAGAGATAAAAAACCTATTTCGAAGTTGACTGTGGAAGTGTGAGCATCTTCCAGATCGCTTTCAATATGAATCACAACGACTACAGATCCAGTAAGTTGGTTTATTATGCTCCTCATTATTCCAGAACTGCGAGGGAAATTGTTCTAACACGCCAACAGCGGAAATTGAAGATGAATTGGAAGAAGAAGACGAAATCGATTGCGGGACCGATTATGGAACGGATGAAACCTTTCTCGATTCCACTACCGTTGACGACACTTACCAAGACTGCGGGACACCTGGACCGTCACAGAAGAAGAAGAAGCGAAGGCTATAATTGACTGGTAAATAAAATAATGTATTAAGTATTTGCACTTTTTGTTTAGACCGTTTTTTTTTATCAGTCTTGAGTTTTAATACTGAAGGATAAACGACACATTACAGTTCAAAAACCATAAAAATACGATCTTAACCCCTGAATTTTTTTCACTGAAATGCTCCTCGTTGTGTCAATAATGCATTTCTTAGTCGTTTTATCCACGGTTCGATAAAAAATCCTATTATCTACAATAAAGAATTAGACCGTAAAACAAAATTATGATTGTTTTCCACAAACGAAAACTACACTTTTTTTTGCACTCGACGCGCGTTTCGCTAACAACGTTAGCATCATCAGGAGACGATAAACAATGAACTAAATTAATCTACGCTCTATCTTATATACAATCCTTTAGTGGGCGGAGATAAGACTAATAATTTGTGATTGATCACGATTTTTAATCCTATCTCCCCTCAACCAAAGAATAAAGTGTACTAAACGGGATGGGTCCTCTATCTTTATTTAAACTATTTCTGGATTTAATGATTTCCATACTTTCATATGCATTCAAAAGGCTTTTGTTTGGTACACTTTTTAGAAGTTTTAGGTTATCTAATGTGAATCTATGATTGTTTTCAAAAGCATGCTCGGGCACACTTGACTTTTCTGTTCTTTCGTATTTTAAGTGTGTTAAATGTTCTTTAAAACGTGTTTGAATAGAGCGTCTCGTTAGATAGTAGATAGATAGATAGTAAAGATAGAGGACCCATCCCGTTTAGTACACTTTATTCTTTGGTTGAGGGGAGATAGGATTAAAAATCGTGATCAATCACAAATTATTAGTCTTATCTCCGCCCACTAAAGGATTGTATATAAGATAGAGCGTAGATTAAATTATTTTATTGTTTATCGTCTCCTGATGATGCTAACGTTGTTAGCGAAACGCGCGTCGAGTGCAAAAAAAAAGTGTAGTTTTGGTTTGTGGAAAACAATCATAATTTTGTTTTAGTGCCACCAAAGGTTCCAAATTCCCAACATAATTAGACCGTAGACAAATGCAACTCTAAATCCAAAAACTTATAGGGGAATTAAGTTAAAAACTCGGATTCGAGTTCTCACTAACGTTTTCGAACTCCTTGCAATGTTTCATTTTACGCTTTCTTATTTCAGGGCGATTCTAGGAGTCAGTTTACCACTCGTACCACATTCGACTCACAGGCGCTTGGGAGTGAGAGCGCCTAACTTTGGAGCGTTGCATTGCGAAAATGAAAAGTGATCTTTTCAAGACTTATCTTTTTGCACTAAATATATTTTATGATAAACGATAAATTGTAGCTGAAAAAATTAAAAACTGTATTTCAAATTCTAAATTTTGCACTAAAATGCTCCTATTGTTTAAATAATGCATTTATTAATTGTTTAATGCACATAGTTCAATAAGGTATCTTATTACCTACAAGAAATGACTGGACCTACTTCCCCGTAAATTGCACAATTAAGCCGCAAATCTTGAAAAACAAATGCACCCACAAATCCAAGATGGCGGAAAAACGCATGGGGTGATGAAGTCTAAAAAGTAGATTTATCTTCTCGCTTATGTATCCAAACTACCCACAAAGTTTCATTGAGCCTTCTCTTATATCAAAGTAGTTCTGCGAGATTCGGTTTATAATATCAGCCGCACCACGCTCGACTTTCAGGCGCTGGGGGTGAGCGCGCGCGAATTCGGAGCGCTGCACTGCGAAAATGAAGAATGATTCGCAAAAAAGTTAAAAGATAAATATTGTAGAGCTTTTCAAGGTCTACATTCATCTCCTGATTATATTTTTTCATAAATGGCACAGGAAGGCTAAAAGTAAAAAAACTGTACTTCAACCCCTAAATTTTTCACTAAAATGATCATAATTGTTTAAATAATGAATTTATTAATTTTTGTATACCCATAGTTTCGATGGGGAATCTTATTATCTACAATAAATCACTGGGCACTAAATCCAAGATGGCGGAAAAACCTCCCGGGGGATGAAGTCTAAAACTTAGGTTTAAGCTTCTTTATATAGGCCCTAACTACCCTCAAAGTTTCATCCTGTCCGCTCCGATTCCGAACTACAATTCTAGATTGCTTGGACTAATTCGTAATCGATTAAAGTAAGTTTCGTAAAATCTTCATCAAAAGGCACGGAAGCCAAATTGTCTAAGTATGCCCCCTAAGTATATATAAATTCTTAAAACAAAATTCCTAATTATTAATTTATAATGAAAATTAAATTCCAGTACGCAGTGAAACAACCAATGAATACGATAAAAGGAAAATAAACCAGTTAAATTTAGTAATAATTTAGTCCGTTTTTCCAAAGCGGTTCAATCCAGGATCAAAGGATTATGGAAATTAAAAAAAACACTTTTTTTTTTGGTTTGCACCTGCAGCAAACATTTTTCAAATATTGAAAACGAGAATATATCGGAATGCGGGTAAAATGGTGCCAAGTAAAAAAAAGTTTTTTTAAACCTCTGAAATAGTTATTTACCTAACAAGTGCGGAAAGTTATACTTTTCGCACGTGTCAGGTACAAAATTTTTCCTAATTGCCTAAAATAGTTATTTAAATTTGATTTTAAATAATTTGAAAAAAAAATGCGTGCGGGAAAGACTCAGAGTAAATCCATTCCCGCACGGCTTGCGGAAAATGTAGCTTTCTGCGCGAAAACACGCGCGTAAAAGTTTACTTTTACGCACGCTAGTAGGAAAATGGCATTTTTTAGGCAGCGTGTGAAAATAGTTATTTGCCTAACAAGTGCGGAAAGTGATACTTTTCCACACGCGACGGCAGTCGCACAAACAACGAGGAGCGAAGCTCGGGCAAGCCGTCAACGGCGGAAAAGACACTTTTCAAATATTGAAAACGAGAATATATCGGAATCGGTAAAATGGTGCCAAGTAAAAAAAAGTTTTTTTTAAACCTCTGAAATAGTTATTTACCTAACAAGTGCGAAAAGTTATACTTTTCGCACGTGTCAGGTACAAAATTTTTCCTAATTGCCTAAAATAGTTATTTAAATTTTATTTTAAATAATTTGAAAAAAAATGCGTGCGGGAAAGACTCAGAGTAAATCCATTCCCGCACGGCTTGCGGAAAATGTAGCTTTCTGCGCGAAAACACACACGTAAAAGTTTACTTTTACGCACGCTAGTAGGAAAATGGCATTTTTTAGGCAGCGTGTGAAAATAGTTATTTGCCTAACAAGTGCGGAAAGTGATACTTTTCCACACGCGACGGCAGTCGCACAAACAACGAGGAGCGAAGCTCGGGCAAGCCGTCAACGGCGGAAAAGACACTTTTCGCAGGTGTCAGGTACAAAATTTTTCCTACTTGCGTGAGAGTTATGTAAATTTTATTTTAAATAATAAAAAAAATGCGTGCAGGAAAAAATATTTCCCGCACGCCGCGCCGTGCGCGAAAGACACGGAGTAAATACATTCCCGCACGGTGTGCGGGAAATGCAACTTTCCGCACAAAAATGCGTGCGTAAAAGTGTTTTTACGCACGCTAGTAGTAAAAACGTTTTCACACCTTGTTTTATAATATAACTATTTTTACATCAGTGACCAAGCCGATGTTTTTCAATTTGCTAAATTCGTGCTTTTGATAAAAGCATAAAAGAAAACATTGCAGCAAACATTTTCCAAATATTAAAAAAATATCGTCAAAAAATAACAATTTATTAACGTAATAACCAAATGGCAGTGGCGTAAAAAAGCCAGAAAGGGCAATTAAATGAAAATGCAAATAAAAAGAAAATTTGAATAAAAAATTATTACTATTGTTGTAAAAACAGATAGAGGGCCTCGTCCAGGATACCGAGAAAGAATGAGATGTTGCAATTGGATAATATTTTGAAACTATCAAAATATAGGCTAAATTATGAAAAATTACACTTCTTGGATTGCCTATAATTTTGAAATAAGTTTGAATAACATTGACCTACTTTTAATCCTACAAAGGAGGTCTGAAAAATAACGTTTCCTAAAAATCCAAAATGGAGGACAATTTTAAAAAAAATCAAATTATAGTCAATTCGAAAAGTGCTATTTTTTATGACCCACCCTTTATTTCTGTTTCCTTTCAATTTACTTGTTTTCTTTCAGCATCCCAGAAAAAATTTAGCAAAAAGTTACCTTATTAGCAAGTATTTACTACGTTTTCACGTGCAACTGAATACGTTTTGAATACGATTTGAGTTTCTGAGATTGGCCTGATGTACTTTCATGTTAATTCTCGCCAATTTTACTTCTTTGTTTGCTTTTTTAAAGCCAATAAGTTTACAGCACAGTAATATTATTAAAACAAAGGTATACCGGGTGTCCCAAGGTGAGTAACCTATTAGAATATTTGGGAAACTATACAATGGAACCTTTTCAAACTTTCTATTCTAACATAAGTCCATGTAAGCTATCTTTATGAAATACTCTCATATTTGCAGTGTTGGCATTTGCAGGAAAACTGGCAACAAGTTTATTATTTTAAATTGAACACCCTGTATATTTTTGCATTTTTGGATTCTACAAAATAATTTAGGTACATTTTATGTATAATGTCCTATACCTATGTTCAACTGTTTTTAAATTATTTAGTTTGGTTCTATCCCTAACCGTTTCGATGTTACGGGCTGTCAAAATTAAAAAATTTCAATTTTCACCTGCCAATATTTTAAAAACAGTTAAACATAGATGTAGGAAATTATATATAAAATGTACCTAAAATATTTTGTAGAATCCAAAAATGCAAAAACATACAGGGTGTTCAATTTAAAATAAGGAAGTTGTTGCCAAGTTTTCCTGCAAATGGCAACACTGCAAATATGAAAGTATTCCATAAAGATAGTTTACATAGACTTATGCCAGAATAGAAAGTTTGAAAAGTTTCAATTATATAGTTTCCCAAATATTCGAATAGATTACTCACCTTGGGACACCCGGTATACCTACTTTTTGCAGGAATATTGGAAGTGACAACAGCTTATTATTGATGTCATCAGTCAGTTTGATACGATATCCGTTTTTATGCAGTTGGATCCTGATACGATCTCAAAAAAAGTGGTACTGGATTTGGGCAGGGCCACCGAAACGAAAAAAATTTCGATACGCCGCGTTTTCATGGAAGATTTAAAAGAGAATCGTATTAAAAACGTATTCATATCCACGTGAAAACGTAGTTACGTACTAAGTCCCTTTACCTTCTTGACAGGTGTTTTTAAGTGCCCTTGAAAGAAAAAAAGTAAAAAAAAAATGAATAAGCGAATAAATGACGAAGGAAAAAAGAAAACAATACAGAGCGTAACAAAAATTTTAAAAAACTCACCCTCTTTAGTGCTGTATTTAATTACATCGGTTTCGTTTACTTTTAATATCACATCTCCAACTTCAACCTGAAAAAAAAATCAAGATAAGCATTACATTCAAATTCGGTAACTGACATGGGTGCTTATTATTGAAAGGGAGAGTAGGAAACGGTCCTCGGGACCATACTAGAGAGCGTCGAAAAAAGTATTAAAATTAATATAGTGCAAGTGACGTCCAAACTGGTTTGGGACTGCAGAGCAGCTCTAAATAATCTGGCAAGCACCAAAGGGTGACACTAGCCTGGGTTCCAGGACATCGGGGACACTCTGGAAACGAAAAAGTCGATGAATTGGCCAGACAAGGCTTGGCAATAAAGTTCACAGGGCCTGAACCATTTTGTGGGATGGCTACGACCAGAGCCAAGCAATCTATTAAACAGTGGCTCACCAAAGAGACGAACGGTCTGTGGGAGCAAACTCCTGGACAAAGACAGGCCAAACAGTTCATTAAAGAACGTTTACCAAAGCTGACCGCAGAACTTCTTAGTAAGGAAAGAAAGCTTGTCAGACAAATAGTGATACTACATGCCGCTTATGCAAGAACGAGGAAAAAACCTCTTTAAATGTCCTATGTCAGTGTGAAAGCCTAGTAAGAACCAGGGCCTTACTGGGGGGCCTAGAATGTCCGCGGCCAGAAAGCTATTTTCTCTCGATTCAAGAATAAATCCCCAGGTAGAACTTTACTCCCTCCTAAACCCCGGCTGTCAAGAATAAGGGTCCTAAATACAAAATGTGTCTATTACCTCATAGTTATATGTATCTAATATTGACTTTGACTAATCTTTAATTTATGCATTGATCTGTGTTTGTATTTGGAGTAATAAATTTTGCGATTTTATTACTCGTATATACGCAAATTGGACCGAAATAGAAACACTCGTTAGCTATAAACAACCCCGTCACGAATAAGTATGTACAGGGTGTCTCCCCAATATTTTCGGAATCTTATCCTTAAGCTAGGAAAAGACGATGCATCAAACTCGTGTAACTTTTTCCATGCATCTTTTTTTTTTGAAGCATGAACGTACTAGGGTCCATAGGACCCCAAATCCGCCAGCGCCGCGCCGGTTGTTTTATTTTATTTATTTTTTTTTTTAATTTTATTCCACTAAAACAACCTAATCCAACACAGCTTAACCCAAAACAATCAATCAAAAAACACATTACAACCCCCCACCACCTTTTTTTCTCTTAAAAAAAAAACCGGCGCCGGCGGATTTGGGATCCTAGGGACCCTAGTAGGTACCTCTATAAAGAAATTTTCATAAAAAATTAAAAATGGCAGAACTCTCCAAATTGTACTTCTAAATTCTAATAAAGAACCTAGGTAGATCTAGAGTCCATGTGAGGATGCATTTTTGACATATTTACATAATTGTCTCTAGGTTGGTAAGGCAGCACCATACAGTTTTTCTTTTTTCTTCGCGTTTTTAAATACCTCGCTGCGCTCGTTATTTAAACCAACGCTTGTAAAAAAAGCACTATTTTAGCCACTAGTTGTTAAAACTACTGTTTGGGTGACGATTTTTTACCCAAAATTAAAGAGAAATAGCGGAAAATAGTAATATTGAAAAAATCTAATTATTCTTGCCTAAAAATTAAGACATTTACGCCAGTTTTCACCAAGTATTTAGAAAAAAATCATTTCAAAACATCGTCAAAATATCAAACCAACACCGTTCTCAACTAAAAATCCAGTGAACTCCTACTGCCTCAGTGCCCTTTAGCTTACTGTGGCTGCCATTTTTATAACCAAATTGACAAGTAAAACATGGATTTTCTGTCAGTTTGGTGTCAATATGGCACCCATCATAGGCCAAAAGATCCTAAAACGAAAATGAGTTAACTGGCTTTTTAGTTGAGAACGGTGTTGATCAAACTGTCAAAGATTAAAATGCCGCAACAATGAACGTCACCGAGTAAAAAGGCACATCGCTATGGAAACCACTATTATTTAATTTACCAGCCGCCTTGATTTATACTGTAAAGATGGTGTGTTTCGAGAAGTGCTCTTCGTTCAAGATTTTTTAAAGAATTTTCTTGTTTTTCTTGGATTTTTTGATAAAGGTATTAAAAAATAGTGTTAACAACTCGCGGCAAAACTGTGCTTTTTTAGCCACTAGTTGTTAAAACTACTGTTTGGGTGACGATTTTTTACCCAAAATTAAAAAGAAATAGCGGAAAATAGTAATATTGAAAAAATCTAATTATTCTTGCCTAAAAATTAAGACATTTCCGCTAGTTTTCACCAAGTATTTAGAAAAAAATCATTTCAAAACATCGTCAAAATATCAAACCAACACCGTTCTCAACTAAAAAGCCAGTGAACGCCTACTGCCTCAGTGCCCTTTAGCTTACTGTGGCTGCCATTTTTATAACCAAATTGACAAGTAAAACATGGATTTTCTGTCAGTTTGGTGTCAATATGGCACCCATCATAGGCCAAAGGATCCTAAAACGAAAATGAGTTAACTGTCTTATTAGTTGAGAACGGTGTTGATCAAACTGTCAAAGATTAAAATGTCGCAACAATGAAGGTCACCGAGTAAAAAGGCACATCGCTATGGAAACCACTATTATTTAATTTACCAGCCGCCTTGATTTATACTGTAAAGATGGTGTGTTTCGAGAAGTGCTCTTCGTTCAAGATTTTTTAAAGTATTTTCTTGTTTTTCTTGGATTTTTTGATAAAGGTATTAAAAAATAGTGTTAACAACTCGCGGCAAAACTGTGCTTTTTTAGCCACTAGTTGTTAAAACTATTGTTTGGGTGACGATTTTTTACCCAAAATTAAAGAGAAATAGCGGAAAATAGTAATATTGAAAAAATCTAATTATTCTTGCCTAAAAGTTAAGACATTTCCGCCAATTTTCACCAAGTATTTAGGAAAAAATCATTTAAAAACATCGTCAAAATATCAAACCAACACCGTTCTCAACTAAAAATCCAGTGAACTCCTACTGCCTCAGTGCCCTTTAGCTTACTGTGGCTGCCATTTTTATAACCAAATTGACAAGTAAAACATGGATTTTCTGTCAGTTTGGTGTCAATATGGCACCCATCATAGGCCAAAAGATCCTAAAACGAAAATGAGTTAACTGGCTTTTTAGTTGAGAACGGTGTTGATCAAACTGTCAAAGATTAAAATGCCGCAACAATGAACGTCACCGAGTAAAAAGGCACATCGCTATGGAAACCATTATTATTTCATTTACCAGCCGCCTTGATTTATAGTGTCAAGATGGTGTGTTGCGAGACGAGCTCTTCGTTCAAGATTTTTAAAAGTATTTTCTTGGATGATATATATGATAAAGGTATTAAAAAAATAGTGTTAACAACTCGCGGCTAAACGGTGCTTTTTTTACTCGCGTTTTTAAATACCTCGCTGCGCTCGTTATTTAAACCAACGCTTGTAAAAAAGCACTATTTTAGCCACTAGTTGTTAAAACTACTGTTTGGGTGACGATATTTTACTAATCAAAGTTTTACTCGACATAACCTGTAGATAGTAACTAAGCAACTTTTCATTTAAAACCATCACCAAACGGTATAGAGGCGAGGAAGCACCGGATTCCAGTAGTGTCTCTGAACCTTAACATAACCCTTTTTGTCTGGTTTTCGAAATATCGAGGATGAAATATGTTACGGCATCCCGCGGGCTATATATATACTCTATACTCTTTTTTAGCAATTTGTTCCTTTATATTTTCTTGATAAAAATAATTAAAAAATAGTATGTATTTTTATTGTTTTTTGTAGTTTTATAGCAAAATTTGCAATTTTACAAATAAAATTGTAAAATTACATTTACTTTTACAAATTTGGTTGTAATTTTGCATAAACAGTTTGTAAAATTACAATGTATTTTACGAAAAAATTGAACAATTTATTGTAATTTTACCAACCGGTTTGTAACTTTACCTTGCAAAACTTTATTTTTACAATATAGAAGAGCTAAAATTACCAAATTACATCTTACAAGTCGGGGTTTCGATTAAAATTACAGTATATACTCTGTAAAGAAAATACACTATATATTATGTAAAGCCCAGTATACATATTTTTTGTAATTTCCGGATACTTAACGTTGGTCACAAAATTACAGTACATACTCTCTTTAATTTTACAAATCCTTTTTAACCGTGCAGGTTTGCTGCGTTGAAAAACTGGTTTCGTCATTACCTTCTCCACATAGGCCGATCAGCTCTTATCGTTTTAGTGTCCTTTTATCCACCTTCGCCGCCATTTTGACAGAAAACTAATGGATTATCTGTCACTTTTGAGTGAAAATGGCGGCGAAGGTGGATAAAAGGACACTAAATCAGTATGAGTTGATCGGCCTATCTGGAGAGGGTACTGGTTTCGTGCACTTTTTATGTTTTCCCGGGAAGATTTTCAATAATTACTCTCTCATGTGATACTACTAATATTATAAATGCCCAAGTTTGTGTATTTATGTCCGTGTAGCTGTTCCAAAGCGGCTTTACTAAACCGATTTGGATGAAATTTGGCAGGTACTTTTTATTTGAAATTTCGCTCAATGACAGCTATCAAATTATTTCTGGATGTCGCGGGGAACGCCCCAGGTCGACCGCTAGTTTCTATACAGGGTGTCCTAACGAAAACGAAACAGAGGAGGTTTCTAGTATTTAGAGTACGATTTTAAAAAGACCCTCAAAAACGTCGATTTTTTATTCAAGGGAGACACTTTTTCGCTATATTTTTAAAATTTTAACATTTTTGTAAAGGCATTTGAAAGATCTTCAAAATAAGGGGTCACATGACCCACTTTCAATATTTAAATTCTGGTGGTGAAACTTACCCACCAAAAAAGTGTTCGAAGGTTTTTTGAAAATCGTACTCTAAATACTCGAAAACGCCTCTGTTCGTTGGGACACCCTGTATAAAGAGAAAAACTACTGTGTGAATAAAAGCGGATAATTTTTTTTTCGCAAAAAGTAAAAACAGAGGTACACTATTTCTTTGTCCGTGAAACAAATCAGATCACAGTCATTTCTAAGGCATCTTTGTGAAAGTAAATAAAAAGGCGGAAAATTAAAAACGTCAATAGTTCAAGGTCGTATAGAAATAAGCTTAAGCCTCAGACTAATAACTAAAGAAGAGACCAAACATTCCCTTTTGAAATTCTCTTACGCTGGGATTTACTAAAAGGGTTTAGTCTATTTTAGAACGGTCCTAAGTTTAAGTGAAATTTTTGGTTTTAAGCATTTTAAACCAACTCTCCTCGAGTTTTGGACATAGTTTGATTTATAAGAATAATTTTAATAAATTTTTTTATTGAATAACCGTCTTAACACAATCTTTGGTTGAATTTAAGAAGAATGACTAATTTGGAAGAAAAAGAAATTAAAAAATTTAAACCCACGTGGGGTTTAAATAGTAAACACTCTGTAGAACAAATTAAAATTGGGATTATATGTCACTCTAATTAAAACTTACCCTTGTTAATTAATTTTTCCAATTAATACTTGATGTCACACAACGATTTAAATCGGTAATAATAAAATAAGGAGTAAATTAATTTTCTATTTATTTAAAAGACCAATCTCGCTGCTGTCTGTTTTCTCAAAAATAATGGAACAGTTAATCAAAACTAGAATCGTTAGCTTCTTTAAGAAATATAAAATCTTCTCTACCTTACAGTTTGGTTTTAGAGAGGGTAGATCCACGCAGGATGTTATAAAATTTTTAACATCACAAATAACTGACGCACTGGACCAAAGTGATGCCTGCACTTGCCTGTTTGTGGATCTATCCAAAGCTTTTGACACTGTTTGCCATGAGACTCTCTTAAATAAACTTAAAAATTATGGTATATGTGGGAAAATCTTTAATCTTATAAAAGATTTTTTAACAAACAGACAACAGCGAGTTAACATTGATGGAACCTTCAGCGATGAAACAGCTGTAAAATTTGGAGTGCCCCAGGGAACCGTTCTGGGTCCTCTACTTTTTACAGTTTACATTAATGATATGCTGAATCTTAAACTAAAAGGTACAATGGTTAGTTTTGCAGACGACACCGTATTATTTTGTAGAGCAAAAACTTGGCAAGAAGTTAAGAATCAAATCGAGGAAGATTTTTTAAAATTGAAAAACTGGTTTCAGCATAACAAATTAACTTTAAATATAGAAAAAACAAAATACATGCCTTTTTCATCGTACAAAAACAATCTTCCTAAACTTGGAAACCTAAAAATAGAACAGTATGAGATACCAGAAACTTCAACAATAAAATACCTTGGTATCCAAATAGATAAGTTGCTAAGATGGGATGTGCATATAAACTATGTAACAAGTAAAATAAGGGGGCTTCTCTCAAAAATCTTAGAGACTTTCTTAATAATGATCAGTTAAAAATACTATATATGTCATTGGTACAAAGCCACTTGACTTATGGCATTCTTGGTTGGGGTTGTGTTGCTGAAAACCATATACAAAAGCTAGCAACTTTACAAAAATGGTTCATTAAAATTATTTATGGCAAATGCAGAACATACCCAACCAACAACCTCTTCACGGATAGTAAACTGTTGGACATGCGACAATTATACTGTCTCGAAATAATAAAAAATATTAAAAAAGGAAAAATAGATATCTATTTTAATAACAACAGCACAACTAGAAGCCGAACACTTGCATGTTCAACAGTCACTAATAAAACGCATGGACAAAGAAGTCTAAAGTATTTTTCACATAGGTTATACAACATGCTTCCAAATGACATCAAATCTATAAAAAATTGCAAAAGTTTTAATATGAAAACCAAATTGTGGATATCGGACCAGCGTAGAGAAATATTTAATAACTTGGTAGATCTCAAGTATCCTAAATGATAAATACACTAGCAGAAATATACTATAGGCACCTACCTACTCCCAGTTCTAGTCACTTAAATATAAACCATTTCCAGACTTTGACACTAACCCGGCTTGTGAACCTTAAACTCAATTTTGACAAACACTGATTATGACTCTATCTCAACCGAACCGGACAAAAACAAAACCACGCACAAGCGCTTTTAGTGCTTCTGTGGTTATTTCCCAACGTTTATATTCTACATTGTAAGTTTTGTAGTTACTTGTTCACTTTTTGTATATTTTTTGAATAAATGTTTTTTGAATTGAATTGAATTTTGAAAAAAAGGTGTTTTTATTTATGAAATGTATTAAAAAACTCAAATGCAAGTTTTGATATGGCAGTTTCAAAATATTAGCTGCGTTCAATCACAAACAGCGAGTTCGGATCTCTCACCTCTGCTTGTACCTTGGCTTGCACCAACCTCTGCTGATGAAAGCTACAGCTTTGTAATGAGTGGGCTTTGAGTAAGGAAAGTTTTCTTGACTTGCTTTGTAAATAAATTAATATAGTTGTTTTGGGTTTTTTTGTTTGGTATATTTTTCGTGCATAATCAGTGACCTTCACTTATGTCTGTTTTGCGTCGTATAGGGCCCTCATAAATATATTTTTTGTGCTGAAAACGGGTTCAAAATATGGCGTTTTCATGGTCAAAATTGGAGGTGTTTTATTGGTTAATGAACAACTTGGGATATTAAATAAGGTAAATTAATCCTTGTAAAAACGGTTACGGAAATTATAAACGAACTTATTACCAATTGCCATAAAACAATCCTTTCTGGGGGCTATAAATTTAAACCACCCCCAGAGGTGGTCTAAAAAATCACCAACTTTATAACCTCAAACACAGATAATGAAGCTATTATATGCCAAATTTTTGGCGTATTCACCATTTGCCATTTTGAAACCTGTCAAAAACAATTAGTTTTAGGGCATTTTCTCCTAAAATATGGTATATTTTGAGAAAAAAAAGCAGTTTTTCAGTGGTATTTTGCAATAAAACACAAAATAATGAATACCTTTGTGTGTAAAGGTAAGTGTTTTTTGAAAATTGGTTTTAAAATTTATTATCCCCCACAGCTGTAAATATTTAGAACTGTGAGTGTACTATTTTAGATCTTAGTAAATCCCACTGCAAATGTTTACAATTCCAACACCCTTCTAGAACAATACATGAGAAGAAAAGAGATAGACGAAGAAAACGGCAACACTGTTTTAAAGTCGCTTGTCCCGTCACCAGTGGCGGCGACTTTTGCGTGCGTCAACCCACTTCGCTTCAAGTCATAAAATAAAATAAGTTTGTAGCCAAAATTTAAATTCTAGCCACCTAATTAGAGTTAAATTTATAGTAGTGTCCAAGGCTTCCTTCCAAGAAGGACCTTGCATGGATGGCAATACAAGACTCTTAAACTGCGACGAATACTAACAGCACTCCGCTGTAATAGTTTTAAATTCAACTGTCGGGAGTTGTTCCTTGTATATGCAATTACCTACTCTACATGGGATATTATGTTTACCAACGCATTCGCCAGAATTCTAATATACGTACTAGTGATGGGCACGAAACATCGATGTTTCAAGAACATCGATGTTTTTTGTTCAACATCGATGTTTTTAACATCGATGTCTATAAAATATCATCGATGTTAAAACATCCATACTTTTTTTAAACATCGGAACATCGAACATCGAAAAAATTTTGGGAAATAAGAAGTTTGCACCTGTACTACCCACTGCGTCTCGAAAAAGAAGAATTGCCTATTTTTGAGATGTCGGTCGGCTTTGCCACCATTAGGTGTCGCTACCTAATCTAAACCAATGTAGACAGTTAATAGCTTTTGTATATATCATTGTCCGATTATTATTATATCTCTTATTTACATGCTTATTATAATATTGTGTAAAATTAACAATAGGGACATTTTGGAAGGTTTATTTGACACTTCGTAGAGGTTGTGGTAATTACTGCGTCTGCGCACTAACTAAGCTTCGAATCTATTTCGTTGTGGTAGTGGTAATTTTTTGCGCTAATTTTAGAGAATTTTAGGGAAATTAATTTTTAAAATAATAAAATACTACCAGGTTCCAACATATAAAACACTTATTTTGTAAAATAAAGCTCAATTTTGTGTATTTTCTCATCTCTAAATTTGTTTTTAATATGTTCCAAAAACTCGGGTAAAATCGGCGCGTCGTAGTGGTAGTTAAACATTACCATAACGGCTGTAAAAGTTGTCAACATTTTAAGCGTTCCAAAATTTCTCTAATAAGTCTTCAATAAGACAGTTTCTTTGAATAACGGAATACTCTCTAAAAAAAGCAAAAAAAAACATGCTTTTATTCCGATGTTTTTTCACCATCGATGTTGAGTTTCGATGTTGACATCGATGTTCAACATCGATGTTTTTTTGTCGATGTGCCAATCACTAATACGTACCGGTGTTGTGATTTAAAACAGTTTGAAGTTCTCGGCCTTAGATTAAAAAACATCCAATTGGTTCTCATCATATAGTGTTTCTACAAAATTGCATTTTAAAAATCTGAACTTAACCTTAATTCTGCCAAAGTGAAATTCTGCAGTTTTTGAAAGAACAGAAATTTAACACTGAAATAGCTTAATTTTTGGGAATGAAAGAAAAGAGCTTCGCTTCGCTTTGATCTTTTATGTGTTCCTTGTGGGATGCTCATCCAAGTTTGAATTTTCGTTATTTCCACCCAAGAATTTTTGATCTTTTTTTTTTAGTTTCTTTTCGGTTGAAGTAACTGATTTGGAGGTTTTTTAACCTCTTTTTTGTTTTAATTGCCTTAGGAGCATAATCCTACTGGAAATATTAACACGCCAGGGCGAATTCGTATCAGGTAACTTGGATAAGTACCAGTGCGGAACGATGCCTATTTGTGAGTGGTTCAAGGTTGGAAATTAAAGTGTATGATGGTGTTTAATGATGTATAGTGGAGGGTGACCAGTGAAACTACTGATGAGCCCACGCTGGTTACCCAGGGCGAAACATTGTTTAATCATTTCTCTTTTCGCTTTGATCTTTTATGTGTTCCTTGTGGGATGCTCATCCAAGTTTAAATTTTCGTTATTTCCACCCAAGATCTTTTGAGTCTTGTTTTTGTTGAAAAACAACCATTTCTTTTAAACAAGAGAATATAGAGTTGATGCTCTCAAATTGAGAAAATTAATGTTTTTATTCAAGAGAGGACATGTCTTGCCTACCTTGCTAAGCCTTTTTTTTCAAAACACTCTTAAACTTGGTAAAAAATAAATATTCTCTTCAAGAAAGATAGTGGGATGCATCGTTTCTTGCATAAACGCAATACTTCTCTTCGATTAAATAATCGTTTTACTTGAACCGAATTAGAGAATTATCTCTAATTAAGATTTTCAATTTTCTCGCACATGCACATTTCTTTTTGAGCTATAACTTCGTTACCACTTGCCCGATTTCAAGACTTTTGTTTTATTGTAAAGCTAAGGCTTCAGACAATACGATACTGTCACCAGAATTAACACTTCGCTAAACAAGATGGCACGCGCTCCCTTGGCAATTTTTTATGTGCGCCACTGTCTTTCCTCTTTAAAGTCAGTTAAAAAGCCACATCCTTGACGTGTTCAAAAATGTATCACTTGTTAAAATTGGTCATTAAATACTAAGGATAAAATAAAATTAACAGGGCGAGTTTTTGGACTCTATAAAATGAATTTTGTATTTTACCATAAAGTAAAATCTCAGATCTATCCACGATACAAGGGATTTAAAGTACGTCATGTTTTAATAGTTTTAATTATTGTTATCCCAACAACGCCCAAAAAACTTTTAATTAGAAGCCAAAAACTTGTTAATTTTATATCTTCACGTCAAGTGTGTGGCTATTTAACTGACGTTAATTAGGAAAGACAGTGGCGCAAATAAAAAATTTGCAGAGGGGGCGCAAAATTGGCATTTTTTAAAAGCGTCCGCCGTCTTAAATTTTATAGAAATGACAATCCTGTTGACAGGATCTCATAGTCTAAAGCTTTAGCTTTTCAGTTAAAAAATTTTTAAATCGGACAAGTGGTTACTAATATATACCCTAAAACAAAATGTGCTGTTTTTTATTGGACTCCCTATATTTTGGACTTTAATATTTTTACTTCCTGCTATTATTTATGAAGTCAAACATTTTTCTTGACTTTTAAAAAATAATTAAGTATTAGTCAAAGGCTTTTAATAAAGAAATCTGAACCAAAAGGTATAAAACTTCTTCATTATGATTTGCTAAAAATATTTTGTCAAAAGCTTTACCATGAATTTTTGCGCTCCAAATATAAGGATAGTTACAAGAAAAATAGAAACACCAAAATGACATGAAAAATGCGCAAGAACGAATATTGATGAGTTTCACTTTTAGGGTGTTCATTTTAAAACTTCCCACCGAAGATTTCTCGATTACTAAAATTATTATTTTCTAACAAAATAATATTTTTGGATTTTTACACTGTATGAAAGGGCTGTTTGCAATAACATTTAAATAATTAAACTTATTTTAAATAATAATTTTAATTAAAATTAATTTGATGAATCATGGATGATGTGTTTGCGTTTAATTGTATAATGGGACTTTTATAATGATGTTAACAACTGAACTGATTTTAATTTTTCTTACAAGGGCATTTATAAAATTGAAAAACCTTTAAAAAGAGGCTGTCACACAACCCATATTGCATTTTAAGGCTTTTGAGTCAAAAGTGATTCAGATCCCATGTTCTGTGTAACAAGATTGCCAATATTTAATTTTGTGGTTCGAGACATTTTGACTGGGAATTTTCAAATAATACACCCTGTATAATAAATAACATAGCTTAAACTACTGCACTAGGTGGAATATGTCAATTCTAAAATATTAAATTCCATGATTTAGAAAATGTGGTTTTATTAGCCATAGAACACAACAAAGAATAAAAACTTACATAAAAAAAAGCTGGGAAAGACCCCGCCATCCCGTGGAATATAAGTTATTCGATATGCTGTTTAGGGCCCATCTGAGTCAAAGAGACATTAATGGAATAGAAACTATAGCCAGAAATCCAGCAGCTTTCCAAAAAAATAAGTGAAAGTTCTCCTATTTCAGTATGCACTTTTATGATGACTACCTGTGTTTGCTAAGAAAAACTTAATTTCGTTACTTTGTATTTTACTCTTGAAAAAAAGCAGTTAAGCCAACTCACAACCAATGTGTGTGTAGTAGGCAACACTTTTAGGATGCCTAGAAAATAGTCAATATCTGTTTTTGAATTTTATTATCTTATTATTGACTCCGAAAGGGCTCCAAACGGCATATCATAGACTATTTGGAAAATTCATCGAACGATATGACCTGCCACAAAACACTCCCCAATACATAATGATGAGCACAGGCCTGGATGAGCAGTTTGTAAAGGTACTTTGTTTGTTGTAGGTAAATATGCGAAGAATTATCTCAAATAGAGACAATAAGCGGGCCTGTTGTTTTGATTTAAATATCTTTGTGTTGCCGGTATCTAGTTCAAAGAAAATTCGGGTATCTTGGAATCAAGAAAACATGCAAATCATTTCATCAATTTGAGAAAAGATGATAGCCACCGTTGTCTTGATTTGAAACACTACTTTGTGTGGGATCAAGAAAATTAGTATTTTTTCAATGTAGATCCCTGTTTTATCCCCCCCTGTAATTATTTTTCTTAACTTAAAATAATATATTCGAGATAACTGAATCACTTGATTTGAAAAACCGTTTCTCATTTTGAAGCAATGAGTCTTAATTTAAAATATCAAGATATCAAGAACAATAAAGTATTGTTGCAAAACAGGCTATATCGTTAAGTCAAGTGAACTTGCTTTGAGTAAAGATAATATTTTTGAGAAAATAATATTTCTCAAAAATTGTGTGGCTACAATTTTCCAGGCGGAACTCTTTGCCATTGAAATGAGCGCACGTTGGATGATAGATCATAACTGGCGCAACAGATCAATAAAGATACTCTCCGACAGTCAAGCGGCTCTTGAATCTTATAGGTGCTCATCGAGAACCGTTAACTGAATACCCTAGCGCGAATAAACACTGTGTCGCCGGTATGGATTCCGGTACATTCTGGGCATCGGGGAAATGAAACTGCCGACCAGCTGGCGCGAGAAGCGACCTCTGCCGTCTTTGTTGGCCCCGAACCAGCCCTTGGAATAGCATACAATACAATCAACACTGTTCTCTCAGGCTGGATGGAGAATAAGTTCCATCAATATTGGAAAGAATTACCGGGATTGGCACATTCCAAAGAGTTCATTACAGAACCTTGCAGGAAGAGGGCCGGGAAACTCATTGAGCTCACCAGGCGGGACATCCGGGCAATGGTTGATCTATACACCGGACACTGCAGGCTGAAAGTATCACTACACAGAATGGGTTTAAGTGAGGACACCGAATGTAGGCTCTGTATGGAGTATGATGAGACGGCCAGACATGTGCTGTGTGAATGTCCGGCCATTGCACGTCAGCGTCAACGTATCTTCGGTAAACCACAAATCAACGGACTGGATCTGAATGATGCTTCATCAAAGCAAGTTGCGAGCCTCTTGAAGCGGCTGAATATTCTGTATCAACAAAAAATGTTAAAAGTGAGCCACAATAGACCCAATAGTGGTCGCAGTGGACAGTGCCATACTGGCACACTCACAACTTAATCAATCAATCAAATTGTTTTCATAATTAAAACTGGCAGAAATTTTAAAAGACGTTAGGCATAAAATTATCTATTTTCACATTAAAAAGATTTTTCTCGAGACGTAAGCTCTTTTTAAAAAAAAGCTAAATTGCACCGCAATGTTAAACCTAGTTTAAATTAACCTGATGTTTAGAATGTGCTTTTCGATGAATTAAAAATACCAAGGTGTCACATTCTAAACACCAGTTGAATTTAAACTAAGTTTAAACATGCGACGCAATTGGCCCTCAGCTGAGAAAAATATTTTAAAATCGTAAATCCTTCTTTTTTTTCGGCGGATTATTTTCCTTTAATCTTCGAGTGGCAAAATATTATTCTGATCTTTCAGCTTATTTTTCGCGACTTTTACGACCGAAATATTCGGCTATGAGAATGATGGTTTGAACAGATGGTTTCTTAAAACGAGCTTTTGTAAATTTATTTGTCTATTGTTATAGCGTACTTTTTGAAATTCGCATTCCTTGAGTGGATATTTAGTGATCCTAAATTGAATTGGATTGAAATCGCCTTTATTTTAAAAAATATATATAAAAAAAAAACTTTCAAAGAACAAGCTTTTATTAAATTCACTCAAAAGTAGAAAATAATTTTTTTTATACCTTCATCAAAAACATGCGGGAATAGAGTAATATTGAAAAAATCTAATTATTCTTGCCTAAAATTTAAGCCATTTCCGCCAATTTTCACCAAGTATTTACAAAGAAATCATTTAAAAACATTGTCAAAATATCAAACTGTCATAGATTAAAATGTCGCAACAATGAACGTCACCGAGTGACAAGGCACGTCCCTATGGAAACGATTGTTATTTTATTTACCAGCCGCCTTGATTTATAGTGTAAAAATGATGTGTTGCGAGAAGTGCTCTTCGTTCGAGATTTTTAAAAGTATTTTCCTGTTTTTCTTAGATTTTTTGATAAAGGTATTAAAAAAAATAGTGTTAACAACTCGCGGATAAACTGTGCTTTTTTTACTCGCGTTTTTAAATACTCCGCTGCGCTCGTTATTTAAACCAACGCTTTAAAAAAAAGCACTATTTTAGCCACTAGTTTTTAAAACTACTATTTTATCTTTTTTATACCATAATAAAAGCGATGGGCGCCAGGTCCATTTTTAGAATTACAGTAGATCAGAGACAAAAATTATAGTAGATTCTAGAATTTTTATTAAAAAAATAGCGGACTACAAAAAAAATGTTTAATAAAAAACTGAAAAAAAATTAATAAATATTTTCATCTTTCAATTCATCCTAAACTTTATAAATTGTTTCCTTTCTCGGTTTAGTTCAAAATCATAAAAAGGATAGGATTAATGCGACCCACATTCCTTTTGAAACATCTTTTGCTGGTAAAGAGCGGGAGCTTTTAATCCCATTAGAAATTTCTCGTTTGATGGAAAAAGAAAACAAGTGTTCTAAATGTTCTCCGGTGATTTAGACACAGAGCTTATAATCGAAAATCACCAAGTTTTGTTACCATAATATCGACTGTTTATCGAGCTATTTTTGGTATCTATTGCTGTGGTAGACTTTCACTCAAAGAAAAGTATAATAGAGAAATGTAGACGTGCATAAAAAATAGTAGATTTAAGGCGGGTTTACCCAACTTTTCATATTGATAATTCATAACTTTAATTCATAGTGTATAAGCACAAGAGTTTATAAGCATAGTGCATTAGGATAAATTTTGAAAATTAACATACCAAATTGACAAAAAAAAGAACAAAAAAAAATGTTTTTCTTTACCTAACCTCAACAGGTTAGGTATTCTTCCTTCTTGTTAAATTTCTGTTTTCTAATATCAGCTAAAATCAATCACTCCCATTTTGAAATCAACCAACCAAAATGTTTTCTTTGCTTTTTTCATATTGATAGTGCATAAAGTTAAAATTCTCCAACTTTTAAATTATGCACTGTGCTTATGAATTGTGAATTATAACTATGAAAACTTGGCTAAACACTTCTATTAAGAATAATGTATTTAACATTATGACTATGAATAAAATTGTGCTTAGATTATAAATTATCAATATGAAAAGTTGGGTAAGCCCTCCTTTAGATTAAAATAATAGACCTGGCAACACTGCATCCGGTTCGCCCGCAAATATGTTGGATGCGCTTCGCCTGCGACGCTAGTGTCACCCTTTAGATCGTCCGCACTCTTCCATTGGGCTGCTAACTATTTTAGGTGCACTAAAAGCCTGGAAGACAGCTATGGCTTATAGCGTACACCTACATAATTATTGTTTCCTTTCCACTTTCCTTTAAGTTTACCGCCACGATAATAGCGTTACTCGCTGAGAAGGTAACAAACTAAGTGGATCTTCCCAATGCCAAAGTTTACTATTATTCTGTCTGGTCTATTTATTTAATCAAATTAGGGAAATTAAAATTAAATTTCGAAATAGCAAAATAATAATATTCCTACGCTATCATCAGCAAAAATATTGTTATTCCCGGTAAAGTTAAAAGGTTATCTTTATATATTTGTTAGAACTAGAGCCGATATATAGTGTACCAAAAATATATTTGTATATAGTATAGAAAATGCGAAACTAAATTTAGCAGAAACATAATTTGTCAGAAATCAAAAGAAAAGAAAATAATCGCTCCGAAAAAAATTGTATCGAAAATGAAATGACGTGAAAATCAAATCGCTAGAAAATATATGCATAGAATTAAATTTAAACTAAACATATTTTTATAGAAACACAAAATGTAAAAAAAATTTTTTAACGAAAATAATTTAATAGAAACATAATAATGCCAAACCTCAAAATTCAAGAATCCCAATCTGTCCGAAAATGATTTGAACCGATAGCCACGAATCAAATTGCTACGTTTCCAGGCTTACGGAAGGGAAGAGTCGAAGTAAGTTGTGATATTGTATTAATTTATCCCCTTTACATCCCTCAACCCCCCCCCCCGTCCCCAGATTATTTCATAATATTAAAATCGGTTCACGGGAAGTGTAAAATGAATCGCAAGATTTGATAGACAGTTAGACAGCCAGAAACTGTGAAGTTAAATAAAATCGTTTAATAAAAAAAAATCTCCGTGTCATTTTCCAAATAGAGAAACTTGTCAACGCCGCAATCCATGGCCTACGGCGCTCTAGACATGTGCGAGTTTGTAAATTCAAAATTTTTTTGACAGCGGTGGAACATCGGTGCCAACATTCGGTTGACAGATGGGTTTGACATCCATCTGAGATCTAGCAGTGATGAAATGTCGTTGTTCCATCGAATACAAAAAGAACGCGTTGCGGTGAAAACAGCTGAGTGCCAATAACCACAATTAAAATAATAAAATCATAACTTCGGCTCGAGAAAATCGGAAATGTGACTTATAAGGGCCGTATTCATAGTCGCTCCCAAGTCTCCCTTCTTCCTTTGGAAATGTAAATTTTTTATGGGCAAAGGAAGGAGCCTTGAGAAACGACTATCAATACCATCCTTAAAGGCACTTATGCTGTACTTTAATTTTTACAGTTTTTTCAAAATAGTCTTCAATGCAAGTACGTTTTTTGCTCAAATTTAGTATGATGTCTAGCTCATCATCAGAGTCTTCACTTGAACTGTCTTGCATTAATATTCTGGCTCACCACTCCATTAAGCATCCTGTACTGTAACTTGTATTAACCAAAATGCATGAAAAATATCTTGGTTTGAATAAGTTATAAAAAAACTGGAAAAAGTAGGGTTATGTTTAATCCAACGAAGATTTTCCGCCGACTCCCGAAGCTGGTGGCGATCGGTGCCAACATTTGTTGGATTGGTGAAATCCATCGAAAAATTTAGGAACTCTATTGTTGGACTAGTGAGATCCATCTAAAATTTATGAACTCTTTTGTTTGCACCGGTGGACCACCGGTGGACTTACAAACTCGCCCGATTTAAGTTTGACGCATGCCCAATAGCGATTCGGATGGATTGTGGTTCTGCTCATTTAAGGATTTGTAGTTCGGGTGTTTTTCGTTCCTAGAAAATTATTTTCGATACTTTTGTAATTCATCAAGTTTTAATTGGAAAAATTAATTAACAAGGGTAAGTATTAATTAGAGTGAGATATAACCCCAATTTTAATTTGTTTTACAGAATGTTTACTATTTAAACCCTGCGCGGGATTAAATTTTTAAATTTTCTTTTCTCCTACATTGAAACTTCTTCTTAAACAACAAAAGATTGTGTTAAGATCATTATTCAATAAACAAATTTATTAAAATTCTTCTTATAAATCAAACTATGTCCAAAACTCAAGGAGGGTTGGTTTAAAATCCTTAAAACCAAAAATTTCACCTAAACTTAGGACTGTTCTAAAATAAACTAAACCCTTTCAGTAAATCTCACCGTTAAAGTTTTGTTTACACACAAAAATTAGCCTATTAACGAACATTTTTAAATAATATTTCTACATATTATAAGAAATACTATTCTTAATGATTAGTCTAATAGTAAATCTAATTAACTTATAGACAATTAAAATAATGACAAATTAAATTATTGACTTTTCTTATAAAAAACAAAAGATCAAAAGATCTTGGGTGGAAATAACGAAAATTCAAACTTGGATGAGCATCCCACAAGGAACACACAAAAGATCAAAGCAAAAAGAGAAATGATTAAACGATGTTTCGCCTTGGGTAACCAGCGTGGGCTCCAATTCATACTGATGAGCCCACGCTGGTTGCCCAGGGCGAAACATCGTTTAATCATTTCTCTTTTCGCTTTAATCTTTTGTGTGTTCCTTGTGGGATGCTCATCCAAGTTTGAATTTTCGTTATTTCCACCCAAGATCTTTGCATCTTTTGTTTTTTAGTTTCTTTTCGGTTGAAGTAACTGATTTGGAAGTTTTTTAACTTCTTCTTTGTTTTAATTGCCTTAGGAGCATAATCCTACTGGAAATATTAACACGCCAGGACGAATTCGTATCAGGTAACTTGGATAAGTAAGTACCAGTGCGGAACGATGCCTATTTGTGAGTGGTTCAAGGTTGGAAATCAAAGTGTATGATGGTGTTTAATGATGTATAGTGGAGGGTGACCAGTGAAACTACTGATGAGCCCACGCTGGTTACCCAGGGCGAAACATCGTTTAATCATTTCTCTTTTTGCTTTGATCTTTTGTGTGTTCCTTGTGGGATGCTCATCCAAGTTTGAATTTTCGTTATTTCCACCCAAGATCTTTTGATCTTTTGTTTTTTAGTTTCTTTTCGGTTGAAGTAACTGATTTGGAGGTTTTTTAACTTCTTCTTTGACTTTTCTTATTTCTTTTTAAGTTTCTCTTATCTACAGCCTTGGTATCTTTTTTCCATATACATTTGCAATTTCTTTGTAAATAAAGTCGTATATTTAAAAAGTTAAAAAATAAATAACAATAACTAATTCGTTAAATAAAAAACCTCTTCCAAGCCATTCTGGTCTGGGCGGGTGCCGAGGATCGAGGCCGCATTCCCCCGCTGAATAGCCAAGCTAATCAGCTGGACAATGAAACTCCTGGTCAGTGACTCTCTGCCAGAATTTTTTATTCTCGCAGAGATCTCACTGACCATGCGCTTTGTATCATCACCCCAAGGTCCCAAGGTCTCCACACTAAAGGGCACAAAAATGAACCTATCCACTAACTCTTTATACTTGCGTCTCTTTTGTTGTTCGCCAAGATAGGCAGCTTCACCTGCCTTGGCGCTCGTTCTGGATACGTAACTACCTGCCAAAGTGTCCCGACAGGTTACATCCCAAACGAGTTGTTTTCCCTCCCTCCATGGAAAATATGTTAAACCATCTGCTCGTTTTCCATCACTCCTACATACACCAGTTGGTTCCAACATATTTGGTGATCTGCTACAACCAAAGACCGATGAATGATGTCGTTTAGGAATCGATGGCGAGATAACCTACCAGCACTATTGGAACAGCACAGACCGTGATCACACACATCGGTTGACCCAAACGAAGAGCGACAGAAATACGAAAGGTGTTATTATCCAATAAAGTACCCAGTGGAGGAGAAGGAAGGGCGCCAAGCCAGGCATTGTTTTCTTTTTCTTAAAGAGCTAGAAGGCGAGCACAGAGAAAGTTGTCAAATTGTTTATGAGTTTTGGGGCCAGGAGACGGAAAAGAATGTAAATTACATAGATTAAACCAGCTTTTCAAGGCAAATTCATGGTCGTAATAATTTTCTTTAAGAATGTATTTTGGAAGAATTGAAGAAATTAATAATTCAGTATCATTGACTGAGCCCAAAAATGCAGAAAAAGTTAAATTTTCAACATTACGAATACCAAGTCCTCCAAATCTAACTGGTAGAAATGCTAAAGACCAAACTTCTTCGTTAAAATTTATATTTGAAATGTTTTGCATGGTTTGCCTAAAGAGATAATTAATTTTTAAAAGAGAAGTTTTAGGTTTCCAACATGGTGAAGATCTTAAAAGTTTCTTAATCAAAAATAAGCTAAATGTGAATTTAGAATCTCGAGATTTTTACATAAAAGCTCAATTTTTTTAAATTTGTTATCAAGATATTTTTCTATGCAATTAGATGACAGAGGAGAACCTAGTAATTCCAATGATGAAAATTCATAAATTTTAATGTCTTGGGCTAGATTCTTAAAATCTAAAATGTGTTGACCAGGTATTGAATTTTGAAGAAAAAATAGTTCGCATTTGCTGGTATCGATTTTAAGTCCTAAGTCTTTAGATTTAAGAATAATATTTTCAAAATCATTTAAAACGTGCTCAGTGGAACCTCCCCAACTACCGTCATCTAAATACCATGCATTAAATTCTGACTTTAAGGATTTTATTAAAGGATGAATAACTAAGCAAAAAAGGGGTGGTCCTAAAGGATCGCCTTGCTGGACTCCTTTTTGACCGAAGGAAAGCCTTGAATGTTCTTTATAGCATTGATGTATAAAATTAGAAAACTCTGGAATAATATCTTTTACTCTTTTTAGAATTACATCTCTATGAATCATGTTAAAAGCATTATAAAAATCAATTTTTAAAAAAAATTTACTTGATGAGTGTTGAAAGTTAACAAAACGGCGAGCGCTGCGTGAAATAGCTTCTGCGCCACATTTAGATCCAAATTTCTTGATGGAATCGTTCTCCATGTTCGTAGTCTAGGTGAGACTGTAGAAAGTGTATTTTTATTTAAAAAAAAAATCCCATATTTTCATATGACCATAGAAGTTCTTTTACAATCTCTAAATAATTTTCTGATTTCCTAAAAATTTGATCAACACTATTCTAAAGACTTCCCATGCCTCTTTTTCTTTTCCTTCAAGTACAGCGTCAAATCCCAAATTTACTAAAAGCTTTCTTTTTTATTTGGGGTGGCAGAAAAATTCCCTCTTTAAACTTGGAAAGTTTATTTATTTTTAATTTTTATTTTATGTGATTGAAGGCAGCAAGATCTCTATTCATAGCTTTAACGAAGTTTTTAAATAAGCCAAGTTTGATATGTTACGGCGGAAGTAATATTTTATTTGAAGGAACTAAAGAATTGTTTGTAATATTTTTCACTATAAAATTACCTTTAAATCTGCACAAATTTTCCAACCATATTTGATCCTTGCCCAGTTTACAACAATAGCTTCATATTGGGATATGTTTCTTTCATATACCTAGTACATAGCTAAACATAAAGGAACAATACCTCTCATTACCTAAATTCAAATACACACACAAAAATCACTCTCTCAGTCTAATCCGTGACAATACGTTAACAGCATGAGCCAGCGTAAAAGATTTATGGTTTGCAGACAGGTATACCGCCCGTATCATGTAAACCAAAGGTCGGAAAATGTTTTTTTTTTCAAAAGACCGGAAAATAGCCACTTTCCGTACGATTTTTTGCACGGAAAGTTCAACATTGATCCTCTTCCGGTCCCATTTTCGGCCAAGTTGGCTATGACTTCTTGTTGACATCTTATAGCTTTTGTTTTTTTGGCAGTTTTGACACTTCTAAAAAAGTTCTTTGAAATTTGTTTCAAAAGTTTGTTTACAAAAATGGACTCACATCTAGAAAATGAGTTGAATCCGGACTAAATAACAGAAGAAATATATTTATGAGTTCTTTTATCATTATTTTGCTTGATACGTTGGTACTAAAATGTTTTTTCTGATCGTTTGAAAAAAAAGTACGTACGATACACGACCGGAAAGTGTCTTTACAGGTCTCCGCAGGTTTACAGGACTCGCCTGCAACTCGCTCTGTAAATTTCCGGCATCGACCTGTAAAGACCAATTTTTCGGTCTAGTGACGTAAATACCTATAAGCGATGGATATGCGTAGAGCATGTCAAAATCTATAGGACTGAGCTTTTCTTTGTGTTTGACTAGTGTTCTATTTAAACACGGTCCACCGTATACCTTCCGGGAAAGACACTAACACATATATGAAAAAACGCCATCTCCGATGAGCTTGCGATCTTCAGCAATAATTTGAATCAGTGACTCCAACTTTAATCCAATTTTGGATTATTTCAGTCATTTTTATTCAAATAGCGAAAAAGCACTCTAGAAAATTAAAATTAACACAACAAACAACGCAGAAATGATGGCTGCATTACAGTTTTCTAGTTTGTTCGTAATTATTGCGTTTTTCCCATTGAGTTTTTGTAAAATTTATCTGCCAGAAGGAGTGCCAGAAATTAACAGGAACATTTTGGGTTCTAATGGACCTTTTCGAGATTTTGAGGAATCTGGTAAGTACCAGATACTAACAGACACAAGTAACTGGGTTTAAACGACCCAACACACCTTTCAACGGGCGATAGTTATGTGCTACAGGGTGTTAAAGCATAAAAACATCTAAAAAAACTTAAGTATACCACAAATGAAAAAAAAAACGGTGACCTCTCTATTTTTTTAAAATTAAAAAGAAGTCCGAACGGCCACGTTTTATCTTCTTCTTCTTCAAGTGCCATGCTCTCTTCGAACGTTGACTATCATCAGCGCGATCTGTACCCTATCCACTGCTTTTCGGAAAAGTGTCGTAGTACTAACACCATACCATTGTCTAAGATATTTAAGCCATGATATCCGTCTAGGACCCGGACCTCTTCTGCCTTCTGTCCTTAGTAATCTACGATAACACCACATGGCCTCAGTCAGTGTCCATGCTTCCATGCCATAATATAAGATTCTAAAAACATAACACCGAAGCACACGAATTCGGAGAGTGATATTAAGATCGCGACTACACAACACTGATTTCATTTTGATAAAAGACGATCTGGCCTAATCAATTCTTGCACGAACTTCTTCCATGTTGTCCCAGTTCTCATTGAGGAGGCAACCCAAGTATTTGTATGAACCCACCCGTTCGACTTGCTGCCCACTTGCTTCTAACATGCCTCTGATGTTCTTTTCCTTGGATATGACTATCCATTATATTTTCCCAACATTTAAGTTAAGCCTGAATTGCGTACTTTTGCCAGCAATTTGATTCAACAACTCTTGCAGCCCTTCCAACGTGTCCGCTATTATGACAGTGTCGTCGGCATATCGTAGGTTGTTGATTTTTTTGCCGTTTATTTTGTTACTATAGATATCAAACAACAGCGGAGACAATATACAACCTTGCCGCACACCCCTTCTTATTTGGACCTCTTCGGACTTCGGACAGTTGTCCATCAACCTTTATTCAGGGTTCCTAAGATTTTCCTTAGGGATAGGATTTCAATAAATCAAACAGAAATGGCATAGAAAGTTCTGCGCGCACAAAAGAAACAGGTATATTGAGCAATGGTGCCAGTTTGTTATTATCTCCGGACTGCTTTCATGAGAAAAAATTGTCACCACTCTTTCATTGTGAGCATAAATCATAGTTGCAATAATAACCGTTGACAAGATGTCTGCAAATTCCGCTAGATGGCGGCCACACCATGAGATGATCGAGGAAAAAATTAGATGTTTTCAGGTCCAAACCACAGCTTTTTCTTGCTTAAAGGAGGCGGCAGGATCCATTATTTACGATACTGAGCGATAAACTCGTGAGGTTGTTAACATTAGAAAGAAATATCTTCGCTTTTAATTAAATTTCTTTCCATTCTGTTCTACTAGTGACATCTATCCGGAAACGGCCAAACCATGCAGCTAGCATTAGCAGCCAAAGAAATCAATAAACGGCGCTGTTTTTCCTGCAGAGCTTTTTGCTTGCGATATTATTGATTTTAAATAAAGCTGGTCCTACACTACATTTGATATTATCGAGGTGTTTTATGACATAATCTCGAAACATGTAGCGAACCAATTCTTCAAAACTAGCGGGAGGGTAAAAGCGAAAAATAAGGGGCTGCCAATATTTGTAACACCCAAAAAGGGGTGAAAAGATTTATTTTGCTCTGTTTCTTTACAAAAAACGTTTTTTTTACGAAAAACTTGAGCTCTACCACTTTTTTTATTTTTTTCTTCAACTTTCTCGAAATTTTCGTCATACCGTAGAAAATCTCCCCCATGGTCATACTCTACTTTTATTAGAAAAAATTTAGAAACAGAGACGGGATCAGTTTTCCTAAAACGGGGGATCTTGGTTTCGAGTGAGAAGATAAAGGGCGCCGCAGGCAAAAATTTTTCAATTAAATTAGCCGAACGCAAAAATGTTACAAAGACAAAGCACGAAATAAAAATGGCGCCGCTTACAATTTTTTTTCAAAAATTACGTAATTTCGGGAACGCAAAGAAATAGGTCTAAAGAGTATAATTTTTAAGAAAAAAATATCAATTTTCTCGCCCTCCTCCACTGGGACTACAGGGGCCGTGCACAAATTACATAATGGTCATAGGGGGGAGGGGGGTTACAAAACGTTACGTAGGGGGGAGGGCGGTTTTCGACAGCGTTTGCATTTGTGTGAAACTAAGAAAATTTGGTATGAAAATAAGTGAAAAGTTTTTTTTTTGGGAGGGGGTGGTGGTCTTGAAATCGTTACGTAATATTAGGGGAGTGGCGTGCCAAACCGTTACAAAACATTACATAGGGAGGGGGTCAAAAATTGGTAAAATCACCGTTAGGTAATTTGTGCACGGCCCCACATCTGACTGTTCCTCCTTTTTGATTTCGAATCAAAGTGCAAAACCCGGGTTGGACGTTCGAAGGCGTCAACCCGTCCTATTTGCTTGATAAAGTTTCTACGGAAATATCTCAGTCGATTTCTCCGTCCGTGCATGAACGCTTTACGTTAGGCATTTGCATGTATCTCAGTCCCCAGCCTGTAAACAGTGCGTAAGGACAATGGTTACAAAGTGAAAAGCCGAAAAATATTTTTTTTACGATATCTTTCATCAGTTTGGTATTAAAGTCGAGCAAAAACAATTTTTATTCCAGTCCTAAAGGTATGAAAATGGAAAACATTAGAAAACAACAACGTGTAAGATGTACTGACAACATCGCCCCTTGCCCATGCTTTTCTGCCTAATGTGCTTTTCCGTTTGTCTGCGTCTTATACACGGCTGCTTGGCCCCCTAAGGATTTGCTTAGGAACCCTGTTTAAGCAGTCTGGTTCCAGTATAGATTAGCAATTATCTTTAGATCTCGGTCATCTAGACCAACTTCTTTTAGCGATTCTATGAGCTTTTCGTGTTGGACTCGATCAAACGCTTTCTCATAACCTATGAAACAGGTATATACTGGCACCGACACATCCCTAGATCGCTGAACTTAGACTTGAATGCCAAACAGGACCTCTCTTGTCCCAAACCCACCACGAAATCCAAACTGCGTGTCGCCCATAAAGGATTCGCATTTTCCATAAATTCTTTTATGGATAATCTTTAGAAATATTTTTAACATATGGCTCATTAGGCTGATTAGACGGTAATCACTACACTTCTTTGCTGAATGTTTTTTAGGAAGTGTAACAAAGTTTGATTTTAGCCAGTCATTAACTTAATAATTTTAACTCATTCAATATCAAACTCGTAATTTGTACACGCAGGTGGCGCGGCGTTTCGATGCATTTGTCGCTGCTACGCGCGCATACTTGTACAGATAGCGTTCAATAGTTTGTGTATCGATGTCACTTTTATTCCAGTTAAGAACAATAGTGACATCTACAATGAGCTTCATGCTACTGCGAACATAGGGGGAATCAAGTCCAATTTACTCTCCGTGTCGTACGACCGAGGTGGATTCGAAGCACGCTGCAGTGTTATCTTTTGGAAATTTATTTTGTTTTATTTCTGCCTTGCTCGAGAAACAGATTGGTAGGTTCTTAAGTGAAATAATACATTTTTAAAACTAAAAATGGATGTCTACGAAGTTGCCGAAAAAGTGTAGATGGTCAAATGGTACTATCAAGGCAGACCATTGAGACTTATTCAAGGATTTTTTTTGGATAATTTTGTAAATCGTCGAGAAACTAGTTTATCAACGATTCATAGGTTTGTGCAGAATTTTGAAAAGTTTGGATGTGTAGAGCCAAGAAACCATAAAAAACCCACCGTTTTGAATGACAAGCAGGAAGTACGAGATGTGATGATTTATGCTGCAGTGGAGGAAAATCGACAGTTAACTAGCCACCAAATTGCCGAAGCAGTTGATACGTCTTCAGCCACTGATTGTTATCATTCTTACAAAGCGTCAAAAACGCATCAAATTTTTCCGGAGGACCACTATCGTCGTATGGAATTTTGCGAAACAATGATGGAAAGGGCTAATCGTGATGAAAAGTTTCTGAGATCTATTCTTTTCACAGATGAAAGCACTTTTTCATTATTGAATCGTCATAACCCAACACACGTTCGATATTGGTCGAGGGAAAATTTGCATTTGTATTTTGACGTAAGAACACAGTATCCCAAAAACTAAATGTTTGGGGGGGTATTGTAGGGTGAACACGTAATTGGGCCATTTTTTATTGACAGCAATGTGAATGGTCCTAGATACTTGGATCTACTGCAGCAGCATATTAATCCAACTGCTAGGCAGTTGTTAGGTGTGAGATTTGGTGAAACATGGTTTCAACAAGATGGATGTCCCGCTCACAATGTTGGCCTTGTTAGGGAATATCTTGATAATGTATTTCCTAATCAGGTTATAAGTACACGGGAAACTATTAATGACTTCTATCTGTGGAGTTATATCAAAAATAAAGTTTACGGGCATACTTCGGATTAAAATTGAAGAAGCTTTGCAAACTATCACCCCTAACAAGCTTGGAAACGTTACAAGGAGTTTTTATAATAGGCTCGGATATTGTCTAGCCGAGCAAGGAGGACTTTTCGAACATTTGCTCCAATTTTTTTTTTGACTGGGAGAATCTTTATTGTTTTTTTATTATTTTCATTGTAACACGCTGTTAGTGATAAATCTAAGCAGTTGAAAATAAAATGCTCTAATTTAACAGTGACAAAAAACAAGAAAATTACGTTATCAAAATTTGCGTATTTATTGACCAAATTCCGGTTTCATGGACTACACTTCACATTGCACCGTGGTTAAAGGCCTACTAAACGCAAGCCGCGGACGGTGATCGCAAGGCTGAGTGTTGGTTGCTCCACTAATAGGTGTGCGGTGTCCCTGCGTGTACGTACACTGGCAAATTGGACTTCTTCCGGCCTATGTTCACAAGTAGCCTGAAGCGCTCTGTAGATGTCACTTGCATTCCAGTTAAGAACAATAGAGTGACATATATATGCTACGTTTTCATGGGAATTGAGTTCGTTCTGAAAACGATTTCAATCCGATACCGTCCATGAAAACGCCTGTTTTTCCAGTATTCAAATCGATTTCAATCTAGATCCGACCCTGAAAATTTTTTAGGGTTGGATTAAGATCGTATTGAGATCGAAATACCGATTTTCCATGAAAACGGGGATTAGAGTTTACACATGCATATTGCGTCGGATTACCAGACAGCCGCCAAATTATATTTTATTGCTCTCACTCTTTTTGAGAGAGAGAGAGAGAGAGCGAGAGAAATAAAAGTAAAACTGTGGAACCGGCATTCTAAAATTTGGTGGAGTGTATAGAAAAAAGAAGATTAATAACATAACCTTACTTAAATAACTAAAGATTTGTTTTTTAAAGATTTAAAAAAAAAATAATTATGGAAAATAAAAGAAATATTTGGCTCGAAAGTGTATGTGCTATGCACATATGCCAGTCCAGCATTTCTTTCTTCACTTCCACTTGCAAACAGAGTAGTAATTAAAATAAAAAAAATGTGTGGCAAGGGCCAACATCATCTTTTGAATAAAATACATTCTTTAAAAAAAGTACCAAAACTCAAAAATGAATATTTGACAACTATGACATATGTCAGCTGCCAAATATCAAAATTTGAAAACCGTTTTCAAATCGATTCAAAATCTCATGAAAAAAAAGTTTTCAAAACATATTGAAAACGAATTCAATATCCATGAAAACATAGCAATACACAAAGTATTGAACACTACCTGTGAATACTTTTAGCCACGTGTTGGACATAGAACAACAAACGCATCGAAACGCCGCGCCACCTGCGTGTACACCTCCGGTTCATATATTTTTGGCGAATGCGCAATCAATTCAGCAAAAATTTTCTGATAAACAACGGATTTTATGAATTCCGGTTTTGTAAAATAATGGTTTGACAAATGCCGGGTTTTATTAAAAATGGGTTTTACAAATTACGACTTTGATATTGAATAAGTTTAATGAACAAAAAACGGGTCTTATAAATTTCGAATTTGTTATTGAATGGGTTTGAAAAAATAAGGTTCGGATAAAAAATTGGTTTAACAAATTGCAGTTTTTATGGTGAATGGTTCTTACGATGGTTTGATAAACCATAAGATTTCAAGAAGTACTAACATATTGTATAGGTTATTGTACAATATTAATTCGTTTTCTTTTTTCTAATGCTAATGTTTTTTTTAAGATTAAACTGATTAAAAAAATTAGAGTAAACTGAAGTTTCGAACTTTCGTCTTTATTTTTTTACTTTTTCCACGACAACGTTTCGATACATCTGCAATCTTTATCAGGTGAATATTCGTTGTAAAAAAGCAAAAAATAAAAACAATGGAAGCTCGAAACTATAGTTTACCCTCAAGTTCAACATTTAAACAACAAAAAATTTTTATTTTGAACCAATGCAGAGGGTTCTTTTAGCCCCCCCCCATGAGAACTATCGGCAAGATATTTTATTGCTGCTATTGGCCACTACCGTTGAATTCAAATTTTTCGATCCAATTTCAATAGAATATAATAGAAATATGCTTTATTGTCATAAAAATATACATTTTGTGGACAAAGCGTTAAAGTTAGACATATAACAAAATAATGGTCAAGTTAAATAAAGGCATAATTAAAAATAAGCCTATCAGCAACCATGAAAAAATAATAAATTTTAGAGGTTATTATCTACAAAAACAAAACAAGAGCATTTTGGACACTAATAATAAAATAAGTACCAAATCAGGACACACACAAACCTGTAGACTAAAAAATTTATTAAAAATTATTCTATGCGAAATGATTGTTTAGTTTAAAAAGTGTTAAATAAAAAAAACAAAACATCTTTAACACGCTATCACAGAAAAGTTAAAATAAGGATCACAAACACAAGACAAACAATTAAAATAAAAATCACACGTTAAAATCATACAGAAAAAACAACAAAACATAATAAAAACCAATATTTTGAGTTTTACTAACCTATGTTGAACTGTTATTAGAGAAATTTTGGAACGCTTAAAATTTTGACAATTTTCATAGCCGTTATGATAGTGTTTAACAACAATTACCACTATCACTCGCCGATTTTACCCAAGTTTTTGGAACACATTAAAAACTTTCACTTGCAAAAAACTTTAGAGGTGAGAAAAAACACAAAATGTAATATTAATTTTGCCAAAATTGTCTCAAATTAACCAAAAAAATTACAACAACCACAACGAAATGAATTCTTAGCTTACGGCAGTGGTAGTGGTTAATTACCACAAAGGAATGACATTGAGCTATTGCGCAGTCAGTAACTAACACAACCACTACGAAATGTCAAATAAGCGTCCCAAAGTATCCCTATTTAATTATTTAACCTACTCAAATTTGTCGTCGAAAAATTCTTGCAGACTTTAATGGGCTTTATTAACCAAAAGTTTTTTAACTGTTTCCTTTAGTTAGAAGATATTCTATTTTTTTTTATTTTAATTTTGGAGGATGGTTAAACATTTTAATTCCACTGTAGTGGTTGGATCTATGAATAAATGTTGATTTGGGAATCGGGAGAATTAGGTTGAACTTCCGCTGTGATCTAGTATTGTAACAAGTTCAGGACGCAGAAAATTATTACGATGAATAAAGATTAAAGAAACTGACTCTAGAATGTAATATGGCGGCTGAAATTCAAACATAATTAAATTTGAAAGGAAGTGTTGTTTATTCATGATTTACTTGTTTGTCACTTGTTAATTACAGCGTATACACAAAGGGGTCGCCCCCCCCCACAATTAATCAATTGGCAAAATCAGTTTTGATCCATATAGGAACTGTTTTCTTATTTTTTTGTCAAAAAGTTATAAAAGTCGAAACTAAAATTTTTAAGGCCCGTTTACGACTTTCAGATTGCAGAGCCCCATTCCAAAACTCATGGTGCCAGAGCGACAACCCCTCTTTTATATACTACTGGAACGACATCTTAAAGGGCTGCGAAAGAGTCATTTACAAGGGCTGCGGAGCTACTAGAAACAACTTTTTAACTTTGAGGGATTGCGAGACGCAAACAAGTTTTAAGTGTGGTAGAGGGAGTGCGCCCATCAAAATTCAAGAACGGAATTGGCCGATTAAAAGAAATGTTGAGGTAAGTTACTTTTCGCACTTTGGGGATAAAAGGCACTTTTCATCCTTCATTTTAAAATGTACTTGTTATCAATCATTTTAAGGATAAAAGTGTATAAACAAATAAACTCTCTTGTTGGGCTACAAGCTTTAGGCGCCAGGATAAGAAGTGCCAGTTTTTTCCCTTGGTGTATAATATATAGACTATTTTGCCAGATTTTAGTTACAACCCCACCCTCGATTTTTTAATGGATCTCCACGAATTCGGCGTTCTAAAACCCAAAAACTCGCTTTTTACGATTTCGTCGCTCTCTGTCAGTTTGTCTGTCGTTCTCTAGCTCATTTTGTCGCCACTGAGGTTCAAAAACCCGTGCACTATAATCTCAATGAAACTTCAAATGCCGAATATTCGTGTTGGCGATCAACTCTTCAATTTTTTTAAGTTTTTCTTTCACTCACCCAATATGTAACCCGAAAAAAACGACCCGGTGTACATGACATTTGACATAATCTTAATTATTTTCGGTTTTTACAGTTTTTCCGTAAACGAAACTCAGAATACATGAGCTCTCAAAAATTTCTAGTGCTCCTATGGCAGGTCACTTCTCAGGTTGATCTAACGGCTGAAGAAATTTAATCAGATCAGATTTAATTCAGATCAATTTTTAAACCTAAAGTTGCCCTGCAGCTTAATGCATTTGGTGTATTCGACATTCTGAAACGGGATCTAAAATCTGAAAGATAGTAGATTAAAATTAGTTCAAGCTCATCTTCCGAATGGTCCTAGACCCTTTGATGCCATCGGTGAATCCACCGATGATTTTAAGACAGTACATAAGCCAAAATTCGTGGAGAACTTGACAAAAAAATTGTAATGTTTTGCCACTTTTGGATTATTTTTCATCAATTTCTTTTAAGGTTACTGATCAAGATCCTAACCACAAACCCACCGAACAAGAAAAAGCCAAAAAATCTAAGGACGACACCAAAAACTTTTTGCAAATTGAACAAACGAACTACAACTCCAAGAATTAAAAAACTTTTTTGACAATTAAGGCCACAAGATTTTAAAGAAAAAAAAATACAACTGACAGGCTTTTTTTATAATTTTTTAAATATTTGCCAGAGTGTCCAGAAAAAACTAAACATCAGAATAAGCAGGGTTGTTCATTATCACATTCTTAACAAAAATATAATGTTTTCAAATATTCAGTTCCCAAGCAACAAAATCAGTAGCGACGTGATGGCCGTTTCCACGCACTATCCCTAATAGAGTTGTGGCATCATACCACGGCGACGGTTTTACTACTACTATACCTCGTGCCAGGTCGAAAAAAAAATTTTCCCCAGAATTTTAGTTTAAATGGTGCCAGATTTTGAATAGAATTCCCCAGATTTCTATTTCACGATTTTTGTTAAAATAAAAAAAATCATACAGGTATATATATATATATATATATATATATATATATATATGTTTTGCAAATTTAAAGTGTGATTTTGAAAAAATCCGCGGACATGTCGATGGTTTGTTCGAGGGGGACACATTTTGGTTATTTTAAAATTTTTGTAGCACGCACCTCCTTTGAGAGGTAAACTTTACCCCTAAATTTTGAAAAGTAGGTTGAGTGATACCTTGTTCTGAAGGTACCTTGAATGTCTTTACAACCGTGTAAAAATTTTGAAAATGTATCGATTTGTAGGAATGTACGACAGAAGAAAAAATGCAATGATAAAATATATCTTTAACAAAAACAAAGTCGACATGTCCCGAAATTTCTTAAAAAATAAAAAAATAACTTTTTCAAAAAAACTATTGGGTCGCAACTGCAAAAGCAAATATCTAATGTCTATTTATTTATTATAATAGCTTGTCGTTGACTTTTTGAATAAATATTTTTGAATTATTTGTGATTTCCTCAAATTTTGCATGTTTTAAAAAAAATCCCACTCTATTTGTGATTTCCCCAGATTTCGGTTATTTTAAGAAGTTTCTCCTCAATCCCCAAATAACATCAAATTTCCCCAGTTCTGGGGAAAAATCCCCAGAAATGGCATCGCTGACCTCGAGGTATTCACCGTTTTTGAGAATGCGTTGGGACGTGTGTACAACTACATCGCGACGGTAATGATTACTCTTAATATATAGGAGTTAATGTAAAACAAGAAGTGGGTTGACGTCCCAACTCCACAGGTTTCAAACAATGATGAAAATAACAAGGCGTAGTTTTTCAAAAATTATGGCTTATTTATTTCAAGTCAAACTTTTTCTCAATGCATTTCGGCCTTACTGGGCCATTTTCAAGGGTTCTAAAATAAAATGACATGGTTAAAACTATAACAAACAAACAAACAAAAAAACATCAAGATGTAAAAATAACATTAACAAGTTGAAAAAAGGGGGACATTAGGACAGTGGTTAAAACTTACATGAAAAAAACATGTTTTTGAAAACAAAATTTCAAGAAATATAGCACAATTAATTTACGTGACTCATCATTTTAATTATTTTGATGTTTGTGGCGCCATCTCAAAGAAACTTAAAAACTGTAAATTAACTTTATTTGCATTTATTTAAAATAACCTTCTGGTACTCTGTTAGTTTTCTGTAACTTATACATTTAATTGATTTTTAGTCAGTCAATAGTTAAAAGATCTATTATGTAGAATATTATATGCCCACCTATAATATGAAAAAAACTATTTCAAAGCCCAAAATGAAAGTGTAATAGACTAGAAGAAATCAATTGGAAGAGAAAAAAATAAGTGTTAAGGGTTAAATAAGTTATTTAAAGGTGAATAAGTTTACTAATTTTGCAGCTTCTATGTACATAGAAGGGGACTTTTCATTGAGACAAAGTTGTTATCTATTTCTAGTTTGGCGATTTGAATGTTTTTCAAATTATTTAATTTCCTACCCTTATTAACTATATGTAGTGGTTTAAAATTGTTTTCTACTGAGAAATTGTGTTTTTCGTTTTTTAAGTGGGTGCCAAACGCGGATTTATTATCTTGAGTACTTGTTTTGGACCGCAAGTGTTCTTTTCTTCCAGTTTGACCAATATATGAAGCTGGACAATCAGCACAGTTTAATTTATAAATGCCACTCTGTGAGATTATCGGCAAAGGATCCTTAGTTATGGAAAGCAAAGATTTGATATTGTTTAAAGGTTTGAAAGCAATTCTAGCCAGGATAATATATTTTTTCAAATATGACCTACTTTTTCCGATATGGAGCCAAGATAAGAAATCGAAAAATATTTAAAACTTGGTGTGTGATTTTGAAACAACTGTTCAGTGTTTGTGGATTGTTGATTCAAAGTCTGTCAATGAGTTGCTTATCAAAACCATTTATAATTCCTATTTGGTAAATTATTTGTTTTTCTTTTTGAAAATTTTCTGAAGACATAGGCCCATGTAAGTCTGTGAAACATACTATTTAGAGCTGCATTTTTGTGTTCTAAACAATGAAAGGAGTCGAAAGGAATTAAGTGATCCGTTTGACTTTTCTGAAAACCGACAAGAAAAATTCTCCGTTAATCCGTTCAATCGTTAGGTCTAAAAAATTTTTTGATTTTGTTCAATTTCTATAGTAAATGTAAGGTTAAGGTGGAGACTATTAAGAAAAATAAGGAAATCATTTACCTCTTCTATGGTACCTGTCCAGTATAATAAGACATCATCCACGTACCTATGCCAGAATTCAATTTTTTCTAAACATTTATTTTTTGATTCAAAAAGAATTTTCTCCTTAAAAAAAACTTGAAGAGTTCTGCCAAATATGGGGAAAGGCTGTTTCCCATTGGTAACCCAGCTTTTTGCCTATAAAATGTGTTGTTAAATTTAAAGTAATCATATTCCAACACTTTTTTTAATAAATTTAAAAGACAATCTACTTGTTGTTTGGAAAAGTCCACCCTTTCCAATATCTTCTGTAAAACTATATATAGGAGTTATATCGTCGCGGGTATTAAACGGACACGTTATCCCGATGTCCTGTTTACCACATAAAGTAGTATTTCTGACTTTATAGGGTTTTTTTTCTCTTTCCCACATTCTTAATTGAAAATATGTTGATCTTTTTCTAAACTATATCAGGACACACACCATAAAATATGTGAAGACATGACAGAAAACCAAAATATCTATATCATAACCTATACCTAATCTAATAATTATATTTTATTAACCACTTTTCCGAAGTCTCAACATCTTCAATTTATAAACGCATAGCACTTTACTGATTAAAAAAGCTGCTTTTTTGATAAAAAAAAACACCCCCCCCCCAATTTTGACCTAGTTTTATCTAAAATCATTTGAGGTTAGGATGTCCAAATTAAATGTCTTTCCAGTTTTAATATGTTTTATTAACTAAACATTAATATTTTTACTTTTATTGTTAATAGGAGTAATAACATGGCGGCGCGCGCATCCAATTGACGGTGCTGCATTGATTTACAACGTTAGTAAAGTAGCGATAACTCGTAGGCAACGTTTTTCCACTATATGCACATTTATTTCTTACTGCGTGGTAGATAGGCTACCGTATAGTCTCCATAACTTTGCAGTTTTGTATTGAGTAGAGATTAATGAATTGCAACCAAATTAAAGTAGAGTCGTTATCTCGTAATATTAAAGAAATTAAATGTGACAACTATGAAGTAAACCTCGGACTTTAAAGTTTTTTCGTGCTTCTAGTAATGGTATATAGTAATATAGTGGAATATATTACATTCGCGTATAACTTTATATTTTTACGAGACTGTGGTCATTTGTTAGCCGCAATAGTGACTACACTAAGTGACAATAATGACATTTTTCCTATAGTTTTTTTGTAGGAAATATTACTACGCTTTAACCCATTTTTGGTGGCAATGACAGTGAAATTGACTATAATTGTTGCTTGGGTTTTTATTTCTTTAGTTCTGATGCTGCCGTCTTTTTCGAAGGTTTTAACCTAAGTAGCGGTTTGAAACAAACGCGATTCACAGAAAAATTATCAAAAATTTCCTCGGGATTAATTATTATTCCCTTTTTAATTTTTGTCTATTTTAAGGAGAAGAAAAGTGTTCGTTTTTCTAAAAGCCTGGACACCCTGGCAAATAAAATCACGGATCAATAACTGTCGCTTAACCGTTTTTAATTCATTGAATTTAAGAGAGAAATGTATCCTGTAAATGTATTTATATATAAAATTAAAAAAAATACCAATAAAATATTTAAAAAAATGCTTTTTTCGTTTTATTTCTATTTTAAGATAACTGAATCAGGAAGAGTTGAAGCCGCCGCTAACGAACATTCTGACGAACGGAGCCAACAGGAAAAATCAAAGAAAATCAGGGAGGATACCAAGAGCTTTATAGAAAACGAGCAAAAACATTGTAGAAAATGGTAGAAATTATTTTTTAGTTCGCGTACAGGAAAGTTTTTAAAAGACAGAGAGTCACGGATACTAAATGGGTCAATCTTGAAATAATGTACATTTTCCGAATATATTTTTTTTATTAATAATACTTTCGTTTTTTGCACTTTTTAATTTTCATAAAACTCTTTGATATTACATAAATACTTTCATGTATTATGTCTAGTTAAGATCGTAAAAAATTATTAAGACATTTTTAACTAAAAAAGTGACTTTGACTAAAGGATTAAAATAAATTGGACCATATGTATGTTCAGAATACTAAACAGTCAAAAAAGTTGAAACGAAAAACATAACCATTTATTTTTCTATTTTTATTTAAATTAAGGAAAATCCACAGAAGTGACAAAAATGTCTACGGAAACAAAAGAAAATAAAACTTTTTCGATTTCTTACCCTTTTTTTCGACAACATCGAAGTGATCACACTACTCTGACCGACTTAATTTTAGAACATTTTGACTAAAAAATATGGAAAAAAAACAACATTAAAACATATGTGCTAGAAGTATATAGTTTTCAACATTTCTGAAGTTTATTGGATTATTGTTTTGTCCACGGAAGTGACAGTGTAGAATGGATACGTTTATTTTGATGCTTCAAAAATGGCAGAATAAACAATTAAAAATTACAATACCTTATTTTAAAAATTCTAAAAACTATGTGCATTTTTCACTTATATTTATAGGAAAATATTTTTTTGCACTTTTTAGGCAGAGGTCTCTGAAGAATTTAGAACATCATTTGCGGTGGGATTTACTAAAAGGGTTTAGTTTATTTTAGAACTGTCCTAAGTTTAAGTGAAATTTTTGCTTTTAAGCATTTTAAACCAACCCTCCTGGAGTTTTGGACACAGTTTAAATTAAAAGAAGAATATTAATCAATTTGTTTATTGAATAATCATATTAACACAATCTTTGGTGGATTGTGTTAAGATGATTTGTGTTGGATTTAAGAAGAAAGTTTCAATTTAGAAGAAAAGAATATATACCCACGCGGGGTTTAAATAGTAAACACTGTAGAACAAATTAAAATTGAGGTTATATGTCACTCTAATTAAAACTTACCCTTGTTAATTAATTTTTCCAATTAATACTGGTTGTCACACAACGATTTAGATGTATAATAATAAAATAAGGAGTATATTAATTTTTTATTTATTTAAAAGGTGTTCTTTTGTTACGAAATGTATTAAAAAACTTAAATACAAGTTTTCTTTACATTTATGTCACTGTCGAAATGTCAGTTTCAAAATATTAGCTGCGTTCAAATCACAAACAGCGACTTCGGATCTCTCACCTCTGCTTGCACCTTGGATTGAACCAACCTTTACTGATGAAAGCTACGGCTTTGAAATGAGTGAGCTTTAAGTAAGGAAAGTTTTCTTGATTGAGCATTTAGATAACCTCAATGTTTTAATTTCAGTTTGTTAATAAATAAATATAGTTGTGTTTTTTTGTTTGCCATATTTTTCGTGCATAATCAGTGACCTTCACTTATGTTTGTTTTGCCTCGTAGTGCCCTCATAAATATATTTTTTGTGCTGAAAACGGGTTGAAAATATGTCGTTTTTCTGGACAAAATTGGAGGTGTTTTATTGATTTCTGAACAACTTAAATAAGGTAAATTACTTCTTGTAAAAACGGTTACTTAGGGAAATTATAAACGAACTTATTACCAATTGCCACAAAACAATCCTTTCTGGGGGCTATAAATTTAAACCACTGCCCAGAGGTGGTCTAAAAAATCACCAACTTTATAACCTTAAACACAGATAATGAAGCTATTATATGCCAAATTTTTAGCGTATTCACCATTTGCCATTTTAAAACCTGTCAAAAAAAATTAGTTTTAGGGTATTTTTTCCTAAAAAATGGTAAAAAGCAGTTTTTCAGTGGTCGTTTGCAATAACAATACAAAATAATTAATTACTTTGTGTCTTTTTTATACATAATTTTAAGCAGTTTTTTATTTTTTCAAAACAAGGCGAAAACACCTGTTTGCATACATTTTCAAGAATGACCCAAATACTTAATTGTTAGACGGTTTTCCCTTCCTTTAGTAATTAACTAAAGCTGATCTGCGAAGTTTAAGGTTAAAAAACCCTTTATTATTAAGACACACACCACCCATTCACACACAATCTTCTTACTTAACTGTCCAACATTTTTAGCATTATTTCCGTTAGCTGAAGTTGACGGTATTTGCATGTCCAAGTCTGATAGTCATTTAAACGAAGATTCGCTAAATACGCTGGAAAACTTTTTAACTTGATTATCATAGCGCTGCTACGCTGCCTAAAAAACATTCAGCAAAGAAGTGTAGTCAATAACGCCTAATCAGGCTAATGAGCCATATTTTTAAAATATTTCTAAAGATTATCCACAAAAGAATTTATGGGAAATGCGAAACTTTTATGGGCGACACGCAGTTTGGATTTCGTGGTGGGTTCGGGACAAGAAAGGCCTTGTTTGGCATTCAAGTCTTAGTTCAGCGGTCTAGGGATGTGTCGGTGGCAGTATATGCCTGTTTCATAGATTATGAGAAAGCGTTTGATCGAGTCCAACACGAAAAGCTCATAGAATCGCTAAAAGAAGTTTATCTAGATGACCGAGATCTAAAGATAATCGCTAATCTATACTGGAATCAGACTGCTCAAATAAAGGTTGATGGCCAACTCTCCGAAGAGGTCCAAATAAGAAGAGGAGTACGCCAAGGTTGTATATTGTCTCCGCTGTTGTTTAATATCTATAGTAACAAAATAATAGAGAATGCACTTCATAACTGCGAAGTCATAATAGCGGACAGGCCTGCAAGAGTTGTTGAATCAAATTGCTGCCAAAAGTTCGCAATTCGGGCTTAACTTAAATGTTGGAAAAACAAAATGATTGGTCACATCCAAGGAAAAGAGCATCCAAGGCATGCTAGAAGTAAATGGGCAGCAAGTCGAACGCGTGGATTCATACAAATACTTGGGTTGCCTCCTCAATGAGAACTGGGACAACATGCAACAAGTTCGTGCAAGAACAGGTCAGATCATCTTTTGTCAAAATGAAATCAGTGTTGTGTAGTCGCGATCTTAATACCACTCTCCGTATTCGTGTGATTCGGTGTTATGTTTTTAGCATCTTATATTATGGCATGGAGGCATGGACACTGACTGAAGCATTCAAGATGTGGTGTTATCGTAGAATACTAAGGATATCTTGGATGGACCTAGTAACTACCCAATAAACATTTTTCAATCGCGACGTCACTTTAGGTAAAAAATATTGTAGTTCTTTAAGCGCGAGCAAATTTGCATCAATCGCGAACTCACTTTAGGCAAAAAATATTGTAGTTCTTCATACAACCTCGAATTATCGTCGTGTTTTCGTTGGCATTTGGAAGTCTTCACCGGAGACGTCATCCGACGGTCACCAAGTTGGAAGTGATTTCTAGTAAAATATCCGGCGTTTTAGCGTTGTTGGTAGCGAGGTTTTTGAGTGGAAAGTAATTTTAAGTAAAAAATTCCGACATCTGAACGTCGTTGATGTCGTTCCTTGTTCATTTGGTCAATTTTTCTGAACAGATTACTACCTCGGTTCAACGTCATGCCGCCACGGCCAATTGGAATGTCTAAAGAGAACTACGATATACTAACACATTTTATAGAAAAAGGAACAAACTATTTATGTATATAAAAAACACAGTGGTAAGTAAAGCCAAAGCCAAGTAGGGGGTATAGTATGTATTTATCTCGATATTTGCCCAGTCATTTCAAAGATAGTCATTTTCGGAACCTATATACCTATTGCTGGTAATGTGTACATATCGTCAGCCAGCGTGTTTTATTGAGATATACAGGGTTCCTAAGATTTTCCTTAGGGATAGGATTTCAATAAATCAAACAGAAATGGCATAGAAAGTTCTGCGCGCACAAAAGAAACAGGTATATTGAGCAATGGTGCCAGTTTGTTATTATCTCCGGGCTGCTTTCATGAGAAAAAATTGTCGCCACTCTTTCATTGTGAGCATAAATCATAGTTGCAATAATAACCGTTGACAAGATGTCTGCAAATTCCGCTAGATGGCGGCCACACCATGAGATGATCGAGGAAAATTAGATATTTTCAGGTCCAAACCACAGCTTTTTCTTGCTTAAAGGAGGCGGCAGGGTCCATTATTTACGATACCTACCGATAAACTCGTGAGGTTGTTAACATTCGAAAGAAATATCTTCGCTTTGAATTAAATTTCTTTCCATTCTGTTCTACTAGTGACATCTATCCGGAAACGGCCAAACCATGCAGCTAGCACTAGCAGCCAAAGAAATCAATAAACGGCGCTGTTTTTCCTGCAGAGCTTTTTGCTTGCGATATTATTGATTTTTAAATAAAGCTGGCTCTACACTACATTTGATATTTTCGAGGTGTTTTATGACATGATCTCGAAACATGTAGCGAACCAATTCTTCAAAACTAGCGGGAGGGTAAAAGCGAAAAATAAGGGGCTGCCAATATTTGTAACACCCAAAAAGGGGTGAAAAAGATTTATTTTGCTCTGTTTCTTTACAAAAAACGTTTTTTTTTACGAACAACTTGAGCTCCGCCACGTTTTTTATTTTTTTCTTCAACTTTCTCGAAATTTTCATCATACCGTATAAAAAAATTTTCCCCATGGTCATACTCTACTTTTATCCGAAAAAATTTAGAAACAGAGACGGGATCAGTTTTCCTAAAACGGGGGATCTTGGTTTCGAGTGAGAAGATAAAGGGCGCCGCAGGCAAAAATTTTTCAATTAAATTAGCCGAACGCAAAAATGTTAGAAAAACAAAGCACGAAATAAAAATGGCGCCGCTTACAATTTTTTTTCAAAAATTACGTAATTTCGGGAACGCAAAGAAATAGGTCTAAAGAGTATAATTTTTAAGAAAAAAATATCAATTTTCTCGCCCTCCTCCACTGGGACGACAGGGGCCGTGCACAAATTACGTAACGACAGCGTTTGCATTTGTGTGGAACTAAGAAAATTTGGAATGAAAATAAGTGAAAAGTTTTTTTTTTTTTGGGGGGGGGGGGGGGTAGTGGTCTTGAAATCGTTACGTAATATTAGGTGAGTGGCGTGCCAAACCGTTACAAAACATTACATAGGGAGGGGGTCAAAAATTGGTAAAATCACCGTTACGTAATTTGAGCACGGCCCCACATCTGACTGTTCCTCCTTTTTGATTTCGAATCAAAGTGCAAAACCCGGGTTGGACGTTCGAAGGCGTCAACCCGTCCTATTTGCTTGATAAAGTTGCTACGGAAATATCTCAGTCGATTTCTCCGGCCGTGTATGAACGCTTTAGGTTAGGCATTTGCATGTATCTCAGTCCCCAGCCTGTAAACAGTGCGTAAGGACAATGGTTACAAAGTGAAAAGCCGAAAAATATTTTTTTTACGATATCTTTCATCAGTTTGGTATTAAAGTCGAGCAAAAACAATTTTTATTCCAGTCCTAAAGGTATGAAAATGGAAAACATTAGAAAACAACAACGTGTAAGATGTACTGACAACATCGCCCCTTGCCCATGCTTTTCTGCCTAATGTGCTTTTCCGTTTGTCTGCGTCTTATACACGGCTGCTTGGCCCCCTAAGGATTTGCTTAGGAACCCTGTTTAAGCAGTCTGGTTCCAGTATAGATTAGCAATTATCTTTAGATCTCGGTCATCTAGACCAACTTCTTTTAGCGATTCTATGAGCTTTTCGTGTTGGACTCGATCAAACGCTTTCTCATAACCTATGAAACAGGTATATACTGGCACCGACACATCCCTAGATCGCTGAACTTAGACTTGAATGCCAAACAGGACCTCTCTTGTCCCAAACCCACCACGAAATCCAAACTGCGTGTCGCCCATAAAGGATTCGCATTTTCCATAAATTCTTTTATGGATAATCTTTAGAAATATTTTTAACATATGGCTCATTAGGCTGATTAGACGGTAATCACTACACTTCTTTGCTGAATGTTTTTTAGGAAGTGTAACAAAGTTTGATTTTAGCCAGTCATTAACTTAATAATTTTAACTCATTCAATATCAAACTCGTAATTTGTACACGCAGGTGGCGCGGCGTTTCGATGCATTTGTCGCTGCTACGCGCGCATACTTGTACAGATAGCGTTCAATAGTTTGTGTATCGATGTCACTTTTATTCCAGTTAAGAACAATAGTGACATCTACAATGAGCTTCATGCTACTGCGAACATAGGGGGAATCAAGTCCAATTTACTCTCCGTGTCGTACGACCGAGGTGGATTCGAAGCACGCTGCAGTGTTATCTTTTGGAAATTTATTTTGTTTTATTTCTGCCTTGCTCGAGAAACAGATTGGTAGGTTCTTAAGTGAAATAATACATTTTTAAAACTAAAAATGGATGTCTACGAAGTTGCCGAAAAAGTGTAGATGGTCAAATGGTACTATCAAGGCAGACCATTGAGACTTATTCAAGGATTTTTTTTGGATAATTTTGTAAATCGTCGAGAAACTAGTTTATCAACGATTCATAGGTTTGTGCAGAATTTTGAAAAGTTTGGATGTGTAGAGCCAAGAAACCATAAAAAACCCACCGTTTTGAATGACAAGCAGGAAGTACGAGATGTGATGATTTATGCTGCAGTGGAGGAAAATCGACAGTTAACTAGCCACCAAATTGCCGAAGCAGTTGATACGTCTTCAGCCACTGATTGTTATCATTCTTACAAAGCGTCAAAAACGCATCAAATTTTTCCGGAGGACCACTATCGTCGTATGGAATTTTGCGAAACAATGATGGAAAGGGCTAATCGTGATGAAAAGTTTCTGAGATCTATTCTTTTCACAGATGAAAGCACTTTTTCATTATTGAATCGTCATAACCCAACACACGTTCGATATTGGTCGAGGGAAAATTTGCATTTGTATTTTGACGTAAGAACACAGTATCCCAAAAACTAAATGTTTGGGGGGGTATTGTAGGGTGAACACGTAATTGGGCCATTTTTTATTGACAGCAATGTGAATGGTCCTAGATACTTGGATCTACTGCAGCAGCATATTAATCCAACTGCTAGGCAGTTGTTAGGTGTGAGATTTGGTGAAACATGGTTTCAACAAGATGGATGTCCCGCTCACAATGTTGGCCTTGTTAGGGAATATCTTGATAATGTATTTCCTAATCAGGTTATAAGTACACGGGAAACTATTAATGACTTCTATCTGTGGAGTTATATCAAAAATAAAGTTTACGGGCATACTTCGGATTAAAATTGAAGAAGCTTTGCAAACTATCACCCCTAACAAGCTTGGAAACGTTACAAGGAGTTTTTATAATAGGCTCGGATATTGTCTAGCCGAGCAAGGAGGACTTTTCGAACATTTGCTCCAATTTTTTTTTTGACTGGGAGAATCTTTATTGTTTTTTTATTATTTTCATTGTAACACGCTGTTAGTGATAAATCTAAGCAGTTGAAAATAAAATGCTCTAATTTAACAGTGACAAAAAACAAGAAAATTACGTTATCAAAATTTGCGTATTTATTGACCAAATTCCGGTTTCATGGACTACACTTCACATTGCACCGTGGTTAAAGGCCTACTAAACGCAAGCCGCGGACGGTGATCGCAAGGCTGAGTGTTGGTTGCTCCACTAATAGGTGTGCGGTGTCCCTGCGTGTACGTACACTGGCAAATTGGACTTCTTCCGGCCTATGTTCACAAGTAGCCTGAAGCGCTCTGTAGATGTCACTTGCATTCCAGTTAAGAACAATAGAGTGACATATATATGCTACGTTTTCATGGGAATTGAGTTCGTTCTGAAAACGATTTCAATCCGATACCGTCCATGAAAACGCCTGTTTTTCCAGTATTCAAATCGATTTCAATCTAGATCCGACCCTGAAAATTTTTTAGGGTTGGATTAAGATCGTATTGAGATCGAAATACCGATTTTCCATGAAAACGGGGATTAGAGTTTACACATGCATATTGCGTCGGATTACCAGACAGCCGCCAAATTATATTTTATTGCTCTCACTCTTTTTGAGAGAGAGAGAGAGAGAGCGAGAGAAATAAAAGTAAAACTGTGGAACCGGCATTCTAAAATTTGGTGGAGTGTATAGAAAAAAGAAGATTAATAACATAACCTTACTTAAATAACTAAAGATTTGTTTTTTAAAGATTTAAAAAAAAAATAATTATGGAAAATAAAAGAAATATTTGGCTCGAAAGTGTATGTGCTATGCACATATGCCAGTCCAGCATTTCTTTCTTCACTTCCACTTGCAAACAGAGTAGTAATTAAAATAAAAAAAATGTGTGGCAAGGGCCAACATCATCTTTTGAATAAAATACATTCTTTAAAAAAAGTACCAAAACTCAAAAATGAATATTTGACAACTATGACATATGTCAGCTGCCAAATATCAAAATTTGAAAACCGTTTTCAAATCGATTCAAAATCTCATGAAAAAAAAGTTTTCAAAACATATTGAAAACGAATTCAATATCCATGAAAACATAGCAATACACAAAGTATTGAACACTACCTGTGAATACTTTTAGCCACGTGTTGGACATAGAACAACAAACGCATCGAAACGCCGCGCCACCTGCGTGTACACCTCCGGTTCATATATTTTTGGCGAATGCGCAATCAATTCAGCAAAAATTTTCTGATAAACAACGGATTTTATGAATTCCGGTTTTGTAAAATAATGGTTTGACAAATGCCGGGTTTTATTAAAAATGGGTTTTACAAATTACGACTTTGATATTGAATAAGTTTAATGAACAAAAAACGGGTCTTATAAATTTCGAATTTGTTATTGAATGGGTTTGAAAAAATAAGGTTCGGATAAAAAATTGGTTTAACAAATTGCAGTTTTTATGGTGAATGGTTCTTACGATGGTTTGATAAACCATAAGATTTCAAGAAGTACTAACATATTGTATAGGTTATTGTACAATATTAATTCGTTTTCTTTTTTCTAATGCTAATGTTTTTTTTAAGATTAAACTGATTAAAAAAATTAGAGTAAACTGAAGTTTCGAACTTTCGTCTTTATTTTTTTACTTTTTCCACGACAACGTTTCGATACATCTGCAATCTTTATCAGGTGAATATTCGTTGTAAAAAAGCAAAAAATAAAAACAATGGAAGCTCGAAACTATAGTTTACCCTCAAGTTCAACATTTAAACAACAAAAAATTTTTATTTTGAACCAATGCAGAGGGTTCTTTTAGCCCCCCCCCATGAGAACTATCGGCAAGATATTTTATTGCTGCTATTGGCCACTACCGTTGAATTCAAATTTTTCGATCCAATTTCAATAGAATATAATAGAAATATGCTTTATTGTCATAAAAATATACATTTTGTGGACAAAGCGTTAAAGTTAGACATATAACAAAATAATGGTCAAGTTAAATAAAGGCATAATTAAAAATAAGCCTATCAGCAACCATGAAAAAATAATAAATTTTAGAGGTTATTATCTACAAAAACAAAACAAGAGCATTTTGGACACTAATAATAAAATAAGTACCAAATCAGGACACACACAAACCTGTAGACTAAAAAATTTATTAAAAATTATTCTATGCGAAATGATTGTTTAGTTTAAAAAGTGTTAAATAAAAAAAACAAAACATCTTTAACACGCTATCACAGAAAAGTTAAAATAAGGATCACAAACACAAGACAAACAATTAAAATAAAAATCACACGTTAAAATCATACAGAAAAAACAACAAAACATAATAAAAACCAATATTTTGAGTTTTACTAACCTATGTTGAACTGTTATTAGAGAAATTTTGGAACGCTTAAAATTTTGACAATTTTCATAGCCGTTATGATAGTGTTTAACAACAATTACCACTATCACTCGCCGATTTTACCCAAGTTTTTGGAACACATTAAAAACTTTCACTTGCAAAAAACTTTAGAGGTGAGAAAAAACACAAAATGTAATATTAATTTTGCCAAAATTGTCTCAAATTAACCAAAAAAATTACAACAACCACAACGAAATGAATTCTTAGCTTACGGCAGTGGTAGTGGTTAATTACCACAAAGGAATGACATTGAGCTATTGCGCAGTCAGTAACTAACACAACCACTACGAAATGTCAAATAAGCGTCCCAAAGTATCCCTATTTAATTATTTAACCTACTCAAATTTGTCGTCGAAAAATTCTTGCAGACTTTAATGGGCTTTATTAACCAAAAGTTTTTTAACTGTTTCCTTTAGTTAGAAGATATTCTATTTTTTTTTATTTTAATTTTGGAGGATGGTTAAACATTTTAATTCCACTGTAGTGGTTGGATCTATGAATAAATGTTGATTTGGGAATCGGGAGAATTAGGTTGAACTTCCGCTGTGATCTAGTATTGTAACAAGTTCAGGACGCAGAAAATTATTACGATGAATAAAGATTAAAGAAACTGACTCTAGAATGTAATATGGCGGCTGAAATTCAAACATAATTAAATTTGAAAGGAAGTGTTGTTTATTCATGATTTACTTGTTTGTCACTTGTTAATTACAGCGTATACACAAAGGGGTCGCCCCCCCCCACAATTAATCAATTGGCAAAATCAGTTTTGATCCATATAGGAACTGTTTTCTTATTTTTTTGTCAAAAAGTTATAAAAGTCGAAACTAAAATTTTTAAGGCCCGTTTACGACTTTCAGATTGCAGAGCCCCATTCCAAAACTCATGGTGCCAGAGCGACAACCCCTCTTTTATATACTACTGGAACGACATCTTAAAGGGCTGCGAAAGAGTCATTTACAAGGGCTGCGGAGCTACTAGAAACAACTTTTTAACTTTGAGGGATTGCGAGACGCAAACAAGTTTTAAGTGTGGTAGAGGGAGTGCGCCCATCAAAATTCAAGAACGGAATTGGCCGATTAAAAGAAATGTTGAGGTAAGTTACTTTTCGCACTTTGGGGATAAAAGGCACTTTTCATCCTTCATTTTAAAATGTACTTGTTATCAATCATTTTAAGGATAAAAGTGTATAAACAAATAAACTCTCTTGTTGGGCTACAAGCTTTAGGCGCCAGGATAAGAAGTGCCAGTTTTTTCCCTTGGTGTATAATATATAGACTATTTTGCCAGATTTTAGTTACAACCCCACCCTCGATTTTTTAATGGATCTCCACGAATTCGGCGTTCTAAAACCCAAAAACTCGCTTTTTACGATTTCGTCGCTCTCTGTCAGTTTGTCTGTCGTTCTCTAGCTCATTTTGTCGCCACTGAGGTTCAAAAACCCGTGCACTATAATCTCAATGAAACTTCAAATGCCGAATATTCGTGTTGGCGATCAACTCTTCAATTTTTTTAAGTTTTTCTTTCACTCACCCAATATGTAACCCGAAAAAAACGACCCGGTGTACATGACATTTGACATAATCTTAATTATTTTCGGTTTTTACAGTTTTTCCGTAAACGAAACTCAGAATACATGAGCTCTCAAAAATTTCTAGTGCTCCTATGGCAGGTCACTTCTCAGGTTGATCTAACGGCTGAAGAAATTTAATCAGATCAGATTTAATTCAGATCAATTTTTAAACCTAAAGTTGCCCTGCAGCTTAATGCATTTGGTGTATTCGACATTCTGAAACGGGATCTAAAATCTGAAAGATAGTAGATTAAAATTAGTTCAAGCTCATCTTCCGAATGGTCCTAGACCCTTTGATGCCATCGGTGAATCCACCGATGATTTTAAGACAGTACATAAGCCAAAATTCGTGGAGAACTTGACAAAAAAATTGTAATGTTTTGCCACTTTTGGATTATTTTTCATCAATTTCTTTTAAGGTTACTGATCAAGATCCTAACCACAAACCCACCGAACAAGAAAAAGCCAAAAAATCTAAGGACGACACCAAAAACTTTTTGCAAATTGAACAAACGAACTACAACTCCAAGAATTAAAAAACTTTTTTGACAATTAAGGCCACAAGATTTTAAAGAAAAAAAAATACAACTGACAGGCTTTTTTTATAATTTTTTAAATATTTGCCAGAGTGTCCAGAAAAAACTAAACATCAGAATAAGCAGGGTTGTTCATTATCACATTCTTAACAAAAATATAATGTTTTCAAATATTCAGTTCCCAAGCAACAAAATCAGTAGCGACGTGATGGCCGTTTCCACGCACTATCCCTAATAGAGTTGTGGCATCATACCACGGCGACGGTTTTACTACTACTATACCTCGTGCCAGGTCGAAAAAAAAATTTTCCCCAGAATTTTAGTTTAAATGGTGCCAGATTTTGAATAGAATTCCCCAGATTTCTATTTCACGATTTTTGTTAAAATAAAAAAAATCATACAGGTATATATATATATATATATATATATATATATATATATGTTTTGCAAATTTAAAGTGTGATTTTGAAAAAATCCGCGGACATGTCGATGGTTTGTTCGAGGGGGACACATTTTGGTTATTTTAAAATTTTTGTAGCACGCACCTCCTTTGAGAGGTAAACTTTACCCCTAAATTTTGAAAAGTAGGTTGAGTGATACCTTGTTCTGAAGGTACCTTGAATGTCTTTACAACCGTGTAAAAATTTTGAAAATGTATCGATTTGTAGGAATGTACGACAGAAGAAAAAATGCAATGATAAAATATATCTTTAACAAAAACAAAGTCGACATGTCCCGAAATTTCTTAAAAAATAAAAAAATAACTTTTTCAAAAAAACTATTGGGTCGCAACTGCAAAAGCAAATATCTAATGTCTATTTATTTATTATAATAGCTTGTCGTTGACTTTTTGAATAAATATTTTTGAATTATTTGTGATTTCCTCAAATTTTGCATGTTTTAAAAAAAATCCCACTCTATTTGTGATTTCCCCAGATTTCGGTTATTTTAAGAAGTTTCTCCTCAATCCCCAAATAACATCAAATTTCCCCAGTTCTGGGGAAAAATCCCCAGAAATGGCATCGCTGACCTCGAGGTATTCACCGTTTTTGAGAATGCGTTGGGACGTGTGTACAACTACATCGCGACGGTAATGATTACTCTTAATATATAGGAGTTAATGTAAAACAAGAAGTGGGTTGACGTCCCAACTCCACAGGTTTCAAACAATGATGAAAATAACAAGGCGTAGTTTTTCAAAAATTATGGCTTATTTATTTCAAGTCAAACTTTTTCTCAATGCATTTCGGCCTTACTGGGCCATTTTCAAGGGTTCTAAAATAAAATGACATGGTTAAAACTATAACAAACAAACAAACAAAAAAACATCAAGATGTAAAAATAACATTAACAAGTTGAAAAAAGGGGGACATTAGGACAGTGGTTAAAACTTACATGAAAAAAACATGTTTTTGAAAACAAAATTTCAAGAAATATAGCACAATTAATTTACGTGACTCATCATTTTAATTATTTTGATGTTTGTGGCGCCATCTCAAAGAAACTTAAAAACTGTAAATTAACTTTATTTGCATTTATTTAAAATAACCTTCTGGTACTCTGTTAGTTTTCTGTAACTTATACATTTAATTGATTTTTAGTCAGTCAATAGTTAAAAGATCTATTATGTAGAATATTATATGCCCACCTATAATATGAAAAAAACTATTTCAAAGCCCAAAATGAAAGTGTAATAGACTAGAAGAAATCAATTGGAAGAGAAAAAAATAAGTGTTAAGGGTTAAATAAGTTATTTAAAGGTGAATAAGTTTACTAATTTTGCAGCTTCTATGTACATAGAAGGGGACTTTTCATTGAGACAAAGTTGTTATCTATTTCTAGTTTGGCGATTTGAATGTTTTTCAAATTATTTAATTTCCTACCCTTATTAACTATATGTAGTGGTTTAAAATTGTTTTCTACTGAGAAATTGTGTTTTTCGTTTTTTAAGTGGGTGCCAAACGCGGATTTATTATCTTGAGTACTTGTTTTGGACCGCAAGTGTTCTTTTCTTCCAGTTTGACCAATATATGAAGCTGGACAATCAGCACAGTTTAATTTATAAATGCCACTCTGTGAGATTATCGGCAAAGGATCCTTAGTTATGGAAAGCAAAGATTTGATATTGTTTAAAGGTTTGAAAGCAATTCTAGCCAGGATAATATATTTTTTCAAATATGACCTACTTTTTCCGATATGGAGCCAAGATAAGAAATCGAAAAATATTTAAAACTTGGTGTGTGATTTTGAAACAACTGTTCAGTGTTTGTGGATTGTTGATTCAAAGTCTGTCAATGAGTTGCTTATCAAAACCATTTATAATTCCTATTTGGTAAATTATTTGTTTTTCTTTTTGAAAATTTTCTGAAGACATAGGCCCATGTAAGTCTGTGAAACATACTATTTAGAGCTGCATTTTTGTGTTCTAAACAATGAAAGGAGTCGAAAGGAATTAAGTGATCCGTTTGACTTTTCTGAAAACCGACAAGAAAAATTCTCCGTTAATCCGTTCAATCGTTAGGTCTAAAAAATTTTTTGATTTTGTTCAATTTCTATAGTAAATGTAAGGTTAAGGTGGAGACTATTAAGAAAAATAAGGAAATCATTTACCTCTTCTATGGTACCTGTCCAGTATAATAAGACATCATCCACGTACCTATGCCAGAATTCAATTTTTTCTAAACATTTATTTTTTGATTCAAAAAGAATTTTCTCCTTAAAAAAAACTTGAAGAGTTCTGCCAAATATGGGGAAAGGCTGTTTCCCATTGGTAACCCAGCTTTTTGCCTATAAAATGTGTTGTTAAATTTAAAGTAATCATATTCCAACACTTTTTTTAATAAATTTAAAAGACAATCTACTTGTTGTTTGGAAAAGTCCACCCTTTCCAATATCTTCTGTAAAACTATATATAGGAGTTATATCGTCGCGGGTATTAAACGGACACGTTATCCCGATGTCCTGTTTACCACATAAAGTAGTATTTCTGACTTTATAGGGTTTTTTTTCTCTTTCCCACATTCTTAATTGAAAATATGTTGATCTTTTTCTAAACTATATCAGGACACACACCATAAAATATGTGAAGACATGACAGAAAACCAAAATATCTATATCATAACCTATACCTAATCTAATAATTATATTTTATTAACCACTTTTCCGAAGTCTCAACATCTTCAATTTATAAACGCATAGCACTTTACTGATTAAAAAAGCTGCTTTTTTGATAAAAAAAAACACCCCCCCCCCAATTTTGACCTAGTTTTATCTAAAATCATTTGAGGTTAGGATGTCCAAATTAAATGTCTTTCCAGTTTTAATATGTTTTATTAACTAAACATTAATATTTTTACTTTTATTGTTAATAGGAGTAATAACATGGCGGCGCGCGCATCCAATTGACGGTGCTGCATTGATTTACAACGTTAGTAAAGTAGCGATAACTCGTAGGCAACGTTTTTCCACTATATGCACATTTATTTCTTACTGCGTGGTAGATAGGCTACCGTATAGTCTCCATAACTTTGCAGTTTTGTATTGAGTAGAGATTAATGAATTGCAACCAAATTAAAGTAGAGTCGTTATCTCGTAATATTAAAGAAATTAAATGTGACAACTATGAAGTAAACCTCGGACTTTAAAGTTTTTTCGTGCTTCTAGTAATGGTATATAGTAATATAGTGGAATATATTACATTCGCGTATAACTTTATATTTTTACGAGACTGTGGTCATTTGTTAGCCGCAATAGTGACTACACTAAGTGACAATAATGACATTTTTCCTATAGTTTTTTTGTAGGAAATATTACTACGCTTTAACCCATTTTTGGTGGCAATGACAGTGAAATTGACTATAATTGTTGCTTGGGTTTTTATTTCTTTAGTTCTGATGCTGCCGTCTTTTTCGAAGGTTTTAACCTAAGTAGCGGTTTGAAACAAACGCGATTCACAGAAAAATTATCAAAAATTTCCTCGGGATTAATTATTATTCCCTTTTTAATTTTTGTCTATTTTAAGGAGAAGAAAAGTGTTCGTTTTTCTAAAAGCCTGGACACCCTGGCAAATAAAATCACGGATCAATAACTGTCGCTTAACCGTTTTTAATTCATTGAATTTAAGAGAGAAATGTATCCTGTAAATGTATTTATATATAAAATTAAAAAAAATACCAATAAAATATTTAAAAAAATGCTTTTTTCGTTTTATTTCTATTTTAAGATAACTGAATCAGGAAGAGTTGAAGCCGCCGCTAACGAACATTCTGACGAACGGAGCCAACAGGAAAAATCAAAGAAAATCAGGGAGGATACCAAGAGCTTTATAGAAAACGAGCAAAAACATTGTAGAAAATGGTAGAAATTATTTTTTAGTTCGCGTACAGGAAAGTTTTTAAAAGACAGAGAGTCACGGATACTAAATGGGTCAATCTTGAAATAATGTACATTTTCCGAATATATTTTTTTTATTAATAATACTTTCGTTTTTTGCACTTTTTAATTTTCATAAAACTCTTTGATATTACATAAATACTTTCATGTATTATGTCTAGTTAAGATCGTAAAAAATTATTAAGACATTTTTAACTAAAAAAGTGACTTTGACTAAAGGATTAAAATAAATTGGACCATATGTATGTTCAGAATACTAAACAGTCAAAAAAGTTGAAACGAAAAACATAACCATTTATTTTTCTATTTTTATTTAAATTAAGGAAAATCCACAGAAGTGACAAAAATGTCTACGGAAACAAAAGAAAATAAAACTTTTTCGATTTCTTACCCTTTTTTTCGACAACATCGAAGTGATCACACTACTCTGACCGACTTAATTTTAGAACATTTTGACTAAAAAATATGGAAAAAAAACAACATTAAAACATATGTGCTAGAAGTATATAGTTTTCAACATTTCTGAAGTTTATTGGATTATTGTTTTGTCCACGGAAGTGACAGTGTAGAATGGATACGTTTATTTTGATGCTTCAAAAATGGCAGAATAAACAATTAAAAATTACAATACCTTATTTTAAAAATTCTAAAAACTATGTGCATTTTTCACTTATATTTATAGGAAAATATTTTTTTGCACTTTTTAGGCAGAGGTCTCTGAAGAATTTAGAACATCATTTGCGGTGGGATTTACTAAAAGGGTTTAGTTTATTTTAGAACTGTCCTAAGTTTAAGTGAAATTTTTGCTTTTAAGCATTTTAAACCAACCCTCCTGGAGTTTTGGACACAGTTTAAATTAAAAGAAGAATTTTAATAAATTTGTTTATTGAATAATCATATTAACACAATCTTTGGTGGATTGTGTTAAGATGATTTGTGTTGGATTTAAGAAGAAAGTTTAAATTTAGAAGAAAAGAAAATTTATACCCACGCGGGGTTTAAATAGTAAACACTGTAGAACAAATTAAAATTGAGGTTATATGTCACTCTAATTAAAACTTACCCTTGTTAATTAATTTTTCCAATTAATACGGGTTGTCACACAACGATTTAGATGTATAATAATAAAATAAGGAGTATATTAATTTTTTATTTATTTAAAAGGTGTTTTTTTTTTTGTTACGAAATGTATTAAAAAACTTAAATACAAGTTTTCTTTACATTTATGTCACTGTCGAAATGTCAGTTTCAAAATATTAGCTGCGTTCAAATCACAAACAGCGACTTCGGATCTCTCACCTCTGCTTGCACCTTGGATTGCACCAACCTTTACTGATGAAAGCTACAGCTTTGAAATGAGTGGGCTTTAAGTAACGAAAGTTTTCTTGACTGAGCATTTAGATAACCTCAATGTTTTAATTTCAGTTTGTTAATAAATAAATATAGTTGTTTTGGGTTTTTTTGTTTGGCATATTTTTCGTGCATAATCAGTGACCTTCACTTATGTTTGTTTTGCCTCGTAGTGCCCTCATAAATATATTTTTTGTGCTGAAAACGGGTTGAAAATATGGCGTTTTTCTGGACAAAATTGGAGGTGTTTTATTGATTTCTGAACAACTTAGGATATTAAATAAGGTAAATTACTTCTTGTAAAAACGGTTACTTAGGGAAATTATAAACGAACTTATTACCAATTGCCACAAAACAATCCTTTCTGGGGGCTATAAATTTAAACCACTGCCCAGAGGTGGTCTAAAAAATCACCAACTTTATAACCTTAAACACAGATAATGAAGCTATTATATGCCAAATTTTTAGCGTATTCACCATTTGCCATTTTAAAACCTGTCAAAAAAAAATTAGTTTTAGGGCATTTTTTTCTAAAAAATGGTAAAAAGCAGTTTTTCAGTGGTAGTTTGCAATAACAATACAAAATAATTAATTACTTTGTGTCTTTTTTATATATAATTTTAAGCAGTTTTTTATTTTTTCAAAACAAGGCGAAAACACCTGTTTGCACACATTTTCAAGAATGACCCACATACTTTATTGTTAGACGGTTTTCCCTTCCTTTAGTAATTAACTAAAGCTGATCTGCGAAGTTTAAGGTTAAAAAACCCTTTATTATTAAGACACACACCACCCATTCACACACAATCTTCTTACTTAACTGTCCAACATTTTTAGCATTATTTCCGTTAGCTGAAGTTGACGGTATTTGCATGTCCAAGTCTGATAGTCATTTAAACGAAGATTCGCTAAATACGCTGGAAAACTTTTTAACTTGATTATCATAGCGCTGCTACGCTGCCTAAAAAACATTCAGCAAAGAAGTGTAGTCAATAACGCCTAATCAGGCTAATGAGCCATATTTTTAAAATATTTCTAAAGATTATCCACAAAAGAATTTATGGGAAATGCGAAACTTTTATGGGCGACACGCAGTTTGGATTTCGTGGTGGGTTCGGGACAAGAAAGGCCTTGTTTGGCATTCAAGTCTTAGTTCAGCGGTCTAGGGATGTGTCGGTGCCAGTATATGCCTGTTTCATAGATTATGAGAAAGCGTTTGATCGAGTCCAACACGAAAAGCTCATAGAATCGCTAAAAGAAGTTTATCTAGATGACCGAGATCTAAAGATAATCGCTAATCTATACTGGAATCAGACTGCTTAAATAAAGGTTGATGGCCAACTCTCCGAAGAGGTCCAAATTAGCAGAGGAGTACGCCAAGGTTGTATATTGTCTCCGCTGTTGTTTAATATCTATAGTAACAAAATAATAGAGAATGCACTTCATAACTGCGAAGAGGGTCTAACCATAAAAATCAACAACATACGACATGCCGCCGACACTGTCATAATAGCGGACAGGCCTGCAAGAGTTGTTGAATCAAATTGCTACCAAAAGTTCGCAATTCGGGCTTAACTTAAATGTTGGAAAAACAAAATGATTGGTCATATCCAAGGAAAAGAGCATCCGAGGCATGCTAGAAGTAAATGGGAACGCGTGGATTCATACAAATACTTGGGTTGCCTCCTCAATGAGAACTGGGACAACATGCAACAAGTTCGTGCAAGAATTGAACAGGTCAGATCATCTTTTGTTAAAATGAAATCAGTGTTGTGTAGTCGCGATCTTAATACCACTCTCCGTATTCGTGTGCTTCGGTGTTATGTTTTTAGCATCTTATATTATGGCATGGAGGCATGGACACTGACTGAAGCATTCGAGATGTGGTGTTATCGTAGAATACTAAGGATATCTTGGATGGACCTAGTAACTACCCAATAAACATTTTTCAATCGCGACGTCACTTTAGGTAAAAAATATTGTAGTACTTTAAGCGCGAACAAATTTGCATCAATCGCGACCTCACTTTAGGCAAAAAATATTGTAGTTCTTCATACGACCTCGAATTATCGTCGTGTTTTCGTTGGCATTTGGAAGTCTTCACCGGAGACGTCATCCGACGGTCACCAAGTTGGAAGTGATTTCTAGTAAAATTTCCGGCGTTTTAGTGTTGTTGGTAGCGAGGTTTTTGAGTGGAAAGTAATTTTAAGTAAAAAATTCCGACATCTGAACGTCGTTGATGTCGTTCCTTGGTCATTTGGTCAATTTTTCTGAACAGATTACTACCTCGCTTCAACGTCATGCCGCCACGGCCAATTGGAATGCCTAAAGAGAACTACGATATACTAACACATTTTACAGAAAAAGGAACAAACTATTTATATATATAAAAAACACAGTGGTAAGTAAAGCCAAAGAAAGGGTAGGGGGTATAGTATGTATTTATCGCGATATTTGCCCAGTCATTTCAAAGATAGTCATTTTCGGCACCTATATACCTATTGCTGGTAATGTGTACATATCGTCAGCCAGCGTGTTTTATTGCGATATACAGGGTTCCTAAGATTTTCCTTAGGGATAGGATTTCAATAAATCAAACAAAAATGGCATAGAAAGTTCTGCGCGCACAAAAGAAACAGGTATATTTAGCAATGGTGCCAGTTTGTTATTATCTCCGGACTGCTTTCATGAGAAAAAATTGTCGCCACTCTTTCATTGTGAGCATAAATCATAGTTGCAATAATAACCGTTGACAAGATGTCTGCAAATTCCGCTAGATGGCGGCCACACCATGAGATGATCGAGGAAAATTAGATGTTTTCAGGTCCAAACCACAGCTTTTTTTTGCTTAAAGGAGGCGGCAGGGTCCATTATTTACGATACCTAGCGATAAACTCGTGAGGTTGTTAACATTCGAAAGAAATATCTTCGCTTTTAATTAAATTTCTTTCCATTCTGTTCTACTAGTGACATCTATCCCGAAACGGCTAAACCATGCAGCTAGCACTAGCAGCCAAAGAAATCAATAAACGGCGCTGTTTTTCCTGCAGAGCTTTTTGCTTGCGATATTATTGATTTTTAAATAAAGCTGGCCCTACACTACATTTGATATTTTCGAGGTGTTTTATGACATGATCTCGAAACATGTAGCGAACCAATCCTTCAAAACTAGCGGGAGGGTAAAAGCGAAAAATAAGGGGCTGCCAATATTTGTAACACCCAAAAACTTGAGCTCCGCCACGTTGTTTATTTTTTTCTTCAACTTTCTCGAAATTTTCGTCATACCGTAGAAAAAAATTTTCCCCATGGTCATACTCTACTTTTATTCGAAAAAATTTAGAAACAGAGACGGGATCAGTTTTCCTAAAACGGGGGATCTTGGTTTCGAGTGAGAAGATAAAGGGCGCCGCAGGCAAAAATTTTTCAATTAAATTAGCCGAACGCAAAAATGTTAGAAAAACAAAGCACGAAATAAAAATAAATTTTTTTTTCAAAAGTTACGTAATTTCGGGAACGCAAAGAAATGGGTCTAAAGAGTATAATTTTTAAGAAAAAAATATCAATTTTCTCGCCCTCCTCCACTGGGACGACAGGGGCCGTGCACAAATTACGTAAAGGTCATAGGGAGGAGGGGGCTTACAAAACGTTACGTAGGGGGGAGGGGGGTTTTCGACAGCGTTTGCATTTGTGTGGAACTAAGAAAATTTGGAATGAAAATAAGTGAAAGGTTTTTTTTTTTTTTGGGGGGGGGTAGTGGTCTTGAAATCGTTACGTAATATTAGGGGAGTGGCGTGCCAAACCGTTACAAAACATTACATAGGGAGGGAGTCAAAAATTGGTAAAATCACCGTTACGTAATTTGTGCACGGCCCCACATCTGACTGTTCCTCCTTTTTGTTTTCTAATCAAAGTGCAAAACCCGGGTTGGACGTTCGAAGGCGTCAACCCGTCCTATTTGCTTGATAAAGTTTCTACGGAAATATCTCAGTCGATTTCTCCGGCCGAGTATGAACGGTTTAGGTTAGGCATTTGCATGTATCTCAGTCCCCAGCCTGTAAACAGTGCGTAAGGACAATGGTTACAAAATGAAAAGCCGAAAAATATTTTTTTACGATATCTTTCATCAGTTTGGTATTAAAGTCGAGCAAAAACAATTTTTATTCCAGTCCTAAAGGTATGAAAATGGAAAACATTAGAAAACAACAACCTGGAATGGATTTACTACGTGTAAGATGTAGTGACAACATCGCCCCATGCCCATTCTTTTCTGCCTAATGTGCTTTTCCGTTTGTCTGCGTCTTATACACGGCTGCTTGGCCCCCTAAGGATTTGCTTAGGAACCCTGTATAGATACTTACATTAGGTGAAACAGATTTCAGGACTGCATCAGCGTTCCATCTTGGATCTACTTCATTGTTTTCCATGAAGTTGATCGATTATTATTGTTCTTGTGCAAGTATCTGAATTCTTACCTTAGATATTTTTAGGCAAAAACGTTAGAGCCAAACGTCGTTGGGTGGGAGAATTTTAGTGGTTCAAATGACTCAAGGTCGCAATTTTGTCGGGCATTGGAATTCTCATCTGCAGAAGTCGATGAGACGTATTTTTGTGGGGTTCTGGTTAACCGACGCGGGAAAATAAGGTGCATTGAGTAACTGCGCCATCTTTTTTGCCAAACGGAGTATGTGACGCTGGCCGCCATTAAAAAAAGTTGCGCTTTTTTTAAAGATTTTAGCGGTTATTTATGATCAAATAACATATTTATTGTAATTTTAATGCTAGTTTTTATGATATGTATATAAATATGACTTGAAAAACATAGTTTTAAAACTTCTGTTTTTTTTTGCAAAAAAATACGAAAAACATGAAATTTGCATTATTCTTGAAGCCCACGCGTTTTTTTCCGCCTAACCTTACTATATTTATCAGTAAAATACCCGTCGCATGGAAATTTTGATTTGGAACATTCCTTAAAAGTCAATTGCTATCAATGTTGAGACCTTTTAACAAAAATAATCGACATCTTTGCATTTTATAACTTTGGAAAATATTGCTACAACGTAAGTTACTTTGTCAACTTGTCCAATTTTTCTCTACTACATTTACAGTAAAAAAAATTTAACGTCAGTTTTAATAAACTCTCTTGCACTTATGGTTGGTCGGCGGCCGACGTCGTTACGACCCAAATTCATATGCTCCATTTAGGTAGAAATTTGGGTCGTCAGGTACGACATACGACGTCGGCCGTCGACGTCGGGTCGCCTGAGGCGACGTCGCTGTCACGTCCAAATGTTTATTGGGTAATGTGGATGTTAGAATAAATAAAGATCTTGAAGTTTTATTTACCATCAAAAAAAGAAAACTTGAATATTTTGGGAAATGAGAAATATAAGATTTTAAAATTGATAAAAGAAGGCAGAAGAGGCCCGGGTCGTAGACGCATATCATGGTTTAAAAAGCTTAGTGGACAGGGTGCAGATCGCGCTGATGATAGCCAACATTCGAGAAGCGCACACAACACGCGGGCAGACTTTCTGCTGTAACTCGGTTTGAGTGAAGGCCGCGTTGTTATGAGCCTGATATTTAAAATAATTTTTTGCTTTTTTAATAGAATCTAAGTAATTGTTTCCTATTTCAAAAATTACATTTAAGAGATGTTTTTCTAGGGGAAACACGCACGCACGCCGCTGGAAGTTGTATTCAAATGGGCATAAACCCAATTAGTTATGGTATTATTCCAGATGGCGTTATTACAAACGACTGGATTGTTATGGGATAGGACAGTTCAATTCCCTTCAATTAAGTTAATAACGTTAATATTAGGGTTTCTGTTAATGAATAATGAAATGACTAATAATAATTGATGGATTAAGACTGAAATATTATATCGGGTGGCTCAAAAAAACCGGGATTTGTTTGACTGTCCATTACTTAAAAGGTTTTTGTCCGATTTAAAAAAATTTAACTATTCTGAAAAGCCAAGCCTTCAGTATTTAAGAATTTGATCCTAAAATTGACAATTTATGAACGGATATTTTTGACCCCTCCTGCAATTATTTGATGGTGAAAAAATTAAATTTGCGTATAGAGCTTTTCCCAGTGTACTGATGTATCGCTTGTTAAAATATCTAAAAAGAAAGGTACCAAGTAGCATTTATCCGTCTTCCAATCTAATCTGTCATAAAGTGACGTCGTCGTATTAGTCAGTAACTTTATTTTGTAAAGTTGTCTGCTAGTAAGTGAAACGACAAACGTATTTTGTAATAAAATCCTACGTTTACGTAGTCAGGTACACATATGCGAACCTTAGACGACGTCAAAATAGGCAACGTAATTTGTACAAATATTTGCCCAGACGGATTCACGTCAGTTTACGTTTCAAAGCCGACTGTTTTAACGCCTATACCTAAATCAACCACGAAACATTGTCGGCCTTGTTACCTTAATCGACGTCGCATTTCAGTGCCCTTATTTGGATACCTACCAAAAAAGGGACGAAGAAAAAGAAGGATACTTAACCTACAATTTTGTATCTGGGACATCAAATTGCACAATTTATTGGCTTGCTGCCAACCAAAAATCTGATGGACCTTCAGCTCGCACTTATATTTCTTCCAGTCCACTTTATCTGGAGCATTAGTGGGGTCACACTTATATTGTTTAATGTCGCTTTTTTTGTCCTTCTCCCACATCTGCTAGACAGGTTCGAGCTCATTCAGTGCTTTAATAAATACAATTTTAAAATAATCCATGTTTTTAAGGAAAAACCCAGGACAAACGGAAAATATTTTTCTAGGTTATGTTCAGCTGAACTGTCATTCTTCTTTTAAGTCAGTTTTGGTTACATGGCCAACGAAAAATGGAGGCGGATTCCGAACGTTTGCACATATTACATAGTTTAACGTTGCAAATCGGTGTCCTTGTCCAAATAGGTGATAAATTGGTAAAAGTACTATACAAGCTCAAATTCGGCCATTTTGGAGTTGCAAGCTTGGGCTGTCATTATTGACAACAATTTCTTTCTTGTTTTTCTTGAAAAAAAAACAATTTAATAATGCCTTAAAAATGCGTTTGGTATTATTCTTGAGTGATTTTAGTATTAATTACAAACGAGAGTGCTTTAAAAAATATATTTTTTTAGATATTTTTTTCTTTTTGCTATTTTGTGCTAATTTGGGAGGGGGAGGAAGATATTTTTCACTCCATCTTGATCAACTTTGTCAGTAAAGTGTCCCTAGTTAATAACATAACTTTTATTAAAAAACAAAAGATAAAGAGATCTTGGGTGGAAATAACGAAAATTCAAACTTGGATTAGAATCCCACAAAAGACCAAGTTGGAAAACTTTTGTTGGAAGTTAGAAATCAAAGTGTATGATGGTGTTTAATGATGTATGGTATAGTGAAACCACTGATGAGCCCACGCTGGTTACCCAGGGCGAAACATCGTTTAATCATTTGTCTTTTCGCTTTGGTCTTTTGTGTGTTCCTTGTGGGATGCTCATCCAAGTTTGAATTTTCGTCATTTCCACCCATTTTCATCAGTTTGGTATTAAAGTCGAGCAAAAACAATTTTTATTCCAGTCCTAAAGGTATAAAAATGGAAAACATTAGAAAACAACAACCTGGAATGGATTTACTACGTGTAAGATGTAGTGACAACATCGCCCCATGCCCATCCTTTTCTGCCTAATGTGCTTTTCCGTTTGTCTGCGTCTTATACACGGCTGCTTGGCCCCCTAAGGATTTGCTTAGGAACCCTGTATAGATACTTACATTAGGTGAAACAGATTTCAGGACTGCATCAGCGTTCCATCTTGGATCTACTTCATTGTTTTCCATGAAGTTGATCGATTATTATTGTTCTTGTGCAAGTATCTGAATTCTTACCTTAGATATTTTTAGGCAAAAACGTTAGAGCCAAACGTCGTTGGGTGGGAGAATTTTAGTAGTTCAAATGACTCAAGGTCGCAATTTTGTCGGGCATTGGAATTCTCATCTGCAGAAGTCGATGAGACGTATTTTTGTGGGGTTCTGGTTAACCGACGTGGGAAAATAAGGTGCATTGAGTAACTGCGACGTCTTTTTTGCCAAACGGAGTATGTGACGCTGGCCGCCATTAAAAAAAGTTGCGCTTTTTTTTTAGATTTTAGCGGTTATTTATGATCAAATAACATATTTATTGTAATTTTAATGCTAGTTTTTATGATATGTATATAAATATGACTTGAGAAACATAGTTTTAAAACTTCTGTTTTTTTTGCAAAAAAAATACGAAAAACATGAAATTTGCATTATTCTTGAAGCCCACGCGTTTTTTTCCGCCTAACCTTACTATATTTATCAGTAAAATACCCGTCGCATGGAAATTTTGATTTGGAACATTCCTTAAAAGTCAATTGCTATCAATGTTGAGACATTTTAACAAAAATAATCGACATCTTTGCATTTTATAACTTTGGAAAATATTGCTACAAGGTAAGTTACTTTGTCAACTTGTCCAATTTTTCTCTACTACATTTACAGTAAAAAAAATTTAACGTCAGTTTTAATAAACTCTCTTGCACTTATGGTTCGTCGGCGGCCGACGTCGTTACGACTCAAATTCATATGCTCCATTTAGGTAGAAATTTGGGTCGTCAGGTACGACGTCGGGTCGCCTGAGGCGACGTCGCTGTCACGTCCAAATGTTTATTGGGTAATGTGGATGTTAGAATAAATAAAGATCTTGAAGTTTTATTTACCATCAAAAAGCGAAGGCCGCGTTGTTATGAGCCTGATATTTAAAATAATTTTTTGCTTTTTTAATAGAATCTAAAGTAATTGTTTCCTATTTCAAAAATTACATTTAAGAGATGTTTTTCTAGGGGAAACACGCACGCACGCCGCTGGAAGTTGTATTCAAATGGGCATAAACCCAATTAGTTATGGTATTATTCCAGATGGCGTTATTACAAACGACTGGATTGTTATGGGATAGGACAGTTCAATTGCCTTCAATTAAGTTAATAACGTTAATATTAGGGTTTCTGTTAATGAATAATGAAATGACTAATAATAATTGATGGATTAAGACTGAAATATTATATCGGGTGGCTCAAACAAATCGGGATTTGTTTGACTGTCCATTACTTAAAAGGTTTTTGTCCGATTTAAAAAAATTTAACTATTCTGAAAAGCCAAGCCTTCAGTATTTAAGAATTTGATCCTAAAATTGACAATTTATGAACGGATATTTTTGACCCCTCCTGCAATTATTTTATGGTGAAAAATTTAAATTTGCGTATAGAGCTTTTCCCAGTGTACTGATGTATCGCTTGTTAAAATATCGATAAGGAAAGGTACCAAGTAGCATTTATCCGTCTTCCAATCTAATCTGTCATAAAGTGACGTCGTCGTATTAGGTACAAAATAAAGTTGTCTACTAGTAAGTGAAACGACAAACGTATTTTGTAATAAAATCCTACGTTTACGTAGTCAGGTACACATATGCGAACCTTAGACGACGTCAAAATAGGCAACGTAATTTGTACAAGTATTTGCCCAGACGGATTCACGTCAGTTTACGTTTCAAAGCCGACTGTTTTAACGCTTATACCTAAATCGACCACGAAACATTGTCGGCCTTGTTACCTTAATCGACGTCGCATTTCAGTGCCCTTATTTGGATACCTACCAAAAAAGGGACGAAGAAAAAGAAGGATACTTAACCTACAATTTTGTATCTGTGACATCAAATTGCACAATTTATTGGCTTGCTGCCAACCAAAAATCTGATGGACCTTCAGCTCGCACTTATATTTCTTCCAGTCCACTTTATCTGGAGCATTAGTGGGGTCACACTTATATTGTTTAATGTCGCTTTTTTTGTCCTTCTCCCACATCTGCTAGACAGGTTCGAGCTCATTCAGTGCTTTAATAAATACAATTTTAAAATAATCCATGTTTTTAAGGAAAAACCCAGGACAAACGGAAAATATTTTTCTAGGTTATGTTCAGCTGAACTGTCATTCTTCTTTTAAGTCAGTTTTGGTTACATGGCCAACGAAAAATGGAGGCGGATTCCGAACGTTTGCACATATTACATAGTTTAACGTTGCAAATCGGTGTCCTTGTCCAAATAGGTGATAAATTGGTAAAAGTACTATACAAGCTCAAATTCGGCCATTTTGGAGTTGCAAGCTTGGGCTGTCATTATTGACAACAATTTCTTTCTTGTTTTTCTTGAAAAAAAAACAATTTAATAATGCCTTAAAAATGCGTTTGGTATTATTCTTGAGTGATTTTAGTATTAATTACAAACGAGAGTGCTTTAAAAAATATATTTTTTTAGATATTTTTTTCTTTTTGCTATTTTGTGCTAATTTGGGAGGGGGAGGAAGATATTTTTCACTCCATCTTGATCAACTTTGTCAGTAAAGTGTCCCTAGTTAATAACATAACTTTTATTAAAAAACAAAAGATAAAGAGATCTTGGGTGGAAATAACGAAAATTCAAACTTGGATTAGAATCCCACAAAAGACCAAGTTGGAAAACTTTTGTTGGAAGTTAGAAATCAAAGTGTATGATGGTGTTTAATGATGTATGGTATAGTGAAACCACTGATGAGCCCACGCTGGTTACCCAGGGCGAAACATCGTTTAATCATTTGTCTTTTCGCTTTGGTCTTTTGTGTGTTCCTTGTGGGATGCTCATCCAAGTTTGAATTTTCGTCATTTCCACCCATTTTCATCAGTTTGGTATTAAAGTCGAGCAAAAACAATTTTTATTCCAGTCCTAAAGGTATAAAAATGGAAAACATTAGAAAACAACAACCTGGAATGGATTTACTACGTGTAAGATGTAGTGACAACATCGCCCCATGCCCATCCTTTTCTGCCTAATGTGCTTTTCCGTTTGTCTGCGTCTTATACACGGCTGCTTGGCCCCCTAAGGATTTGCTTAGGAACCCTGTATAGATACTTACATTAGGTGAAACAGATTTCAGGACTGCATCAGCGTTCCATCTTGGATCTACTTCATTGTTTTCCATGAAGTTGATCGATTATTATTGTTCTTGTGCAAGTATCTGAATTCTTACCTTAGATATTTTTAGGCAAAAACGTTAGAGCCAAACGTCGTTGGGTGGGAGAATTTTAGTAGTTCAAATGACTCAAGGTCGCAATTTTGTCGGGCATTGGAATTCTCATCTGCAGAAGTCGATGAGACGTATTTTTGTGGGGTTCTGGTTAACCGACGTGGGAAAATAAGGTGCATTGAGTAACTGCGACGTCTTTTTTGCCAAACGGAGTATGTGACGCTGGCCGCCATTAAAAAAAGTTGCGCTTTTTTTTTAGATTTTAGCGGTTATTTATGATCAAATAACATATTTATTGTAATTTTAATGCTAGTTTTTATGATATGTATATAAATATGACTTGAGAAACATAGTTTTAAAACTTCTGTTTTTTTTGCAAAAAAAATACGAAAAACATGAAATTTGCATTATTCTTGAAGCCCACGCGTTTTTTTCCGCCTAACCTTACTATATTTATCAGTAAAATACCCGTCGCATGGAAATTTTGATTTGGAACATTCCTTAAAAGTCAATTGCTATCAATGTTGAGACATTTTAACAAAAATAATCGACATCTTTGCATTTTATAACTTTGGAAAATATTGCTACAAGGTAAGTTACTTTGTCAACTTGTCCAATTTTTCTCTACTACATTTACAGTAAAAAAAATTTAACGTCAGTTTTAATAAACTCTCTTGCACTTATGGTTCGTCGGCGGCCGACGTCGTTACGACTCAAATTCATATGCTCCATTTAGGTAGAAATTTGGGTCGTCAGGTACGACGTCGGGTCGCCTGAGGCGACGTCGCTGTCACGTCCAAATGTTTATTGGGTAATGTGGATGTTAGAATAAATAAAGATCTTGAAGTTTTATTTACCATCAAAAAGCGAAGGCCGCGTTGTTATGAGCCTGATATTTAAAATAATTTTTTGCTTTTTTAATAGAATCTAAAGTAATTGTTTCCTATTTCAAAAATTACATTTAAGAGATGTTTTTCTAGGGGAAACACGCACGCACGCCGCTGGAAGTTGTATTCAAATGGGCATAAACCCAATTAGTTATGGTATTATTCCAGATGGCGTTATTACAAACGACTGGATTGTTATGGGATAGGACAGTTCAATTGCCTTCAATTAAGTTAATAACGTTAATATTAGGGTTTCTGTTAATGAATAATGAAATGACTAATAATAATTGATGGATTAAGACTGAAATATTATATCGGGTGGCTCAAACAAATCGGGATTTGTTTGACTGTCCATTACTTAAAAGGTTTTTGTCCGATTTAAAAAAATTTAACTATTCTGAAAAGCCAAGCCTTCAGTATTTAAGAATTTGATCCTAAAATTGACAATTTATGAACGGATATTTTTGACCCCTCCTGCAATTATTTTATGGTGAAAAATTTAAATTTGCGTATAGAGCTTTTCCCAGTGTACTGATGTATCGCTTGTTAAAATATCGATAAGGAAAGGTACCAAGTAGCATTTATCCGTCTTCCAATCTAATCTGTCATAAAGTGACGTCGTCGTATTAGGTACAAAATAAAGTTGTCTACTAGTAAGTGAAACGACAAACGTATTTTGTAATAAAATCCTACGTTTACGTAGTCAGGTACACATATGCGAACCTTAGACGACGTCAAAATAGGCAACGTAATTTGTACAAGTATTTGCCCAGACGGATTCACGTCAGTTTACGTTTCAAAGCCGACTGTTTTAACGCTTATACCTAAATCGACCACGAAACATTGTCGGCCTTGTTACCTTAATCGACGTCGCATTTCAGTGCCCTTATTTGGATACCTACCAAAAAAGGGACGAAGAAAAAGAAGGATACTTAACCTACAATTTTGTATCTGGGACATCAAATTGCACAATTTATTGGCTTGCTGCCAACCAAAAATCTGATGGACCTTCAGCTCGCACTTATATTTCTTCCAGTCCACTTTATCTGGAGCATTAGTGGGGTCACACTTATATTGTTTAATGTCGCTTTTTTTGTCCTTCTCCCACATCTGCTAGACAGGTTCGAGCTCATTCAGTGCTTTAATAAATACAATTTTAAAATAATCCATGTTTTTAAGGAAAAACCCAGGACAAACGGAAAATATTTTTCTAGGTTATGTTCAGCTGAACTGTCATTCTTCTTTTAAGTCAGTTTTGGTTACATGGCCAACGAAAAATGGAGGCGGATTCCGAACGTTTGCACATATTACATAGTTTAACGTTGCAAATCGGTGTCCTTGTCCAAATAGGTGATAAATTGGTAAAAGTACTATACAAGCTCAAATTCGGCCATTTTGGAGTTGCAAGCTTGGGCTGTCATTATTGACAACAATTTCTTTCTTGTTTTTCTTGAAAAAAAAACAATTTAATAATGCCTTAAAAATGCGTTTGGTATTATTCTTGAGTGATTTTAGTATTAATTACAAACGAGAGTGCTTTAAAAAATATATTTTTTTAGATATTTTTTTCTTTTTGCTATTTTGTGCTAATTTGGGAGGGGGAGGAAGATATTTTTCACTCCATCTTGATCAACTTTGTCAGTAAAGTGTCCCTAGTTAATAACATAACTTTTATTAAAAAACAAAAGATAAAGAGATCTTGGGTGGAAATAACGAAAATTCAAACTTGGATTAGAATCCCACAAAAGACCAAGTTGGAAAACTTTTGTTGGAAGTTAGAAATCAAAGTGTATGATGGTGTTTAATGATGTATGGTATAGTGAAACCACTGATGAGCCCACGCTGGTTACCCAGGGCGAAACATCGTTTAATCATTTGTCTTTTCGCTTTGGTCTTTTGTGTGTTCCTTGTGGGATGCTCATCCAAGTTTGAATTTTCGTCATTTCCACCCAAGATCTCTTGATCTTTTGTTTTTTAGTTTCTTTTCGGTTGAAGTAACTGATTTGGAGGATTTTTAACTTCTTAAAAAAGGTGGCCATTTATTTTTTGTGAGTTATAATTCGTTAACATATATTTCACCTAAAATTTACTAAACAAGTACCACATTAGGTAATCAATTAAATAATATAAAATTATGTAAGCTGGTGGACGTATTATCACGTCGTCATAGGTAAACTATTAAAGTACAATTAGCGACGTCGAGTCGACCCGAATTTGTATTCCCCATTTAGGTCGGATTGGGGTCGTATGGACCGAGATTTGTAGTTCGCTTGCCAACCTCGGGGTTTTTAAGCCAACGAGTAGAGAACGTAGTTTGACGTCCAAATGCTACTTGGGTTATAAATTATTCAAATTCACTCAGACCAAAAAAAAATTCTTAAAAATTATACATCCGAAAGCATAGCCAAGCAAAAATGTTTTTTTTTTGGCCTGACTGACAATTCATAAGTTTCTCTCACAACAAAAACTGCACAGTCGGTCAAAAATACTTATTTCTAAACAATGTCCGCCATCTTGGATTATCATAAATTGTCGATTTGCCTTGTATGTTCAAGATGGTTAACATTTTTTAAATCGTATAATACGTAGAAGTAGGTATTAGGACACTTGAGCCAGCTATGAAATTATTATTTTGTATTGAACGGTTATGTTAAAGATAAACCTAAATATAATTTTAACTATATCATAAGGTGAAAAATCTACTTTCTAAGAATACTCAACGGGTCTGCTCAAATAAACAGTTTTTAAACGGGTCCGTTCCTAAATAAACAGCTTATAAACATCTCTTGAACGGGTCTGTTCGATTCTCATCAGTTCAGAGGCTACGTTGAGTGACTGTCTTTCTGTCTGGCTGGCTGGCTGGCTGGCTGGCTCAAGTGTCCCAATACCTACTTATAGATTTTTGGGTTTCAGAACCAATATGATTTCCAAAAAACCAGGTGTGATACATAAAGTAAAGACCGCTACACTTGTATGTTGGATGTACACTATCGGCATCATAAAAGTGGTACGTGATAAACATAGGTATTTTTTAAATTGTATGGTTAACTACCGGATTATATTTTGTGACAGACTGGTACTAAAATGTGAAAATATTGACATCAAAGATTGCTTTCAAAAATAATTTTTATATTACAATAATACGCTAACGCATAAAACAAGTGTAACAAAAATTAAAAAACTTCACTGTAACGAACATTATAAAACAATAGAAACAAGTTATTAGGTATATAAATTTTAATATCTAGTCATTGCGCCATTCACCTCAATTATACCGTTTAACCTTCTTGGTAGAGAATCAGCCAAAATTTCAAAAAGGTTTTCATTTTCACCAATCAATTCTTCATAAGCATAGACTATTAACTGGACCAAGTGATGTTGATTTCCCGGCACAAAGCTTTCCAGCTTTTTTGAAATTAAACCCCAGATATTTTCCATAGGATTGGCGTCTGGGGTTTTTGCAGGTTAAGGAAGAACTTCAATATTTTGCTCCCGAAACCAAGTTTGGCAAATTCTGGCAGTATGAGCAGGGCAGTTGTCTTGTTGAAAAATAAACTGGTCTTGATAAAGTTCTATGACGGCTGGAAGCATAGTGTTCTCTAAAAAGTACACGTAAAGCTGTGCTGTGAGCCTTTCATTGATTCGAAATAGAGCACCATGACCTCTAGCAGCAATCCAACCCCACATATTTACCGAAAATCTTCCAGCGCGATCTCATAGCGCGTTCTTGGTGAAAGATACCCCCGAATTTGTTTTCCGTCACTACAGGACTGGAAAACTTTTTCATCGGAAAATATTACCTTTCGCCAAAAGTTTAGAGAGTAATTAAGGGCAAAAATTAACCTGGCCTGTTTTTTTTTTTCATTCGTAAGTTTAATTTTTTTAGCAACTACACGACTTAATCTTAAATTAGAGCCTTTCCTTACGCGACTTCGTGCCACTCTTACACATCCTGGAAATTGGGTTAATCTCTTTGCCTGGGCAACAGATGCAAAAGGGTTCTCTTCCATAAAAACGATAAGGTCATAATCTTGGTCATCAGTTGAAACTTTCAATAAACCAGTCCCTTGTTTTCTCTATATTGTCTGATCTTCTTGCCATCGTTTTTTAATTTTTATAATCGTGGTTTTACTGCGTCCATGATGTCTACCCACGTCCTAGTTGTAGTTTTGCCAGGAGTTGGGCTTTATCAAATAAAGAAATTTGTGGAGGCATTTTTTACTTATTTGTCAGACTGAAATACAGAATGACATACTTTGACAGTTTAAGAAAAATACGATAATGGGTGACTTTGTTTGTAAAAATAGACCAAGGTATTACAACAAAAAGTATTGTGTACCACTTTTATGATGCCGATGGTGTACCTTGAAAGGTGGCCTGGTTTTGTTAGACTAGAGTGGCGTGTTCGTTACAATAGAATTTTCCACGTAAGACTACAGTAAATGGCTGTTTCATAGTTAAATTATTTTTACTTTTCCGTAACTTTACCCTTTTCTTTTTCCTTAAGTAAAAAGCTGGTTCGTGCTAAAATTCCGTTTCCTTAACTTTAGTCTTTAATATTGACACTAATGACAGGTAGACTCGTGCTTTTGGCCTATTGTTTACAAAATTTGGGATCCTTCTTATCCCATAAATGTGGAAACTCTCAATATCCATTTCTGTAGTAGTCACTGCTTGAAATATTTTTAAAAAACAATCAGTTTTGAAGTTGAACGTCAAAAAATATGTTGCCGACCGCACTTGCGCAAGGGAACCCACACAAAGACGAAATTACAAAAACCGAAATACAATTGACCAGAAAATAAAACGTCCGAAACGAAATATGAATGAAAGTAAAACACCCAGAAAATAATGGATACGAATATAATTTTAGAATTTTAATTTATTCGATCCTTAAAAGACACGAATATAATTTACCGATTATAATTTTCCCGAACCTTAAAATAATAGAATATAGAAACGAAAAACACCTGACTTACAAATTGATAGAAAGTAATATGCCCGATCCTTAAAGGCGTTTTCTCGCGTTGAAATTGTTTATAATGTTTTTAAAAAGTTTGAAACATTTATTTTCTCGCGTTGCAATGGTGACGTCACATCTAAACAGGTTAAAAATATTTTGAAACGGAATCCACTCTAGTTTCAAAACTGACGCGTGCGTAAAAGATACGTCAAAATTCTACATTTTTGTTTTAACCTAATATTTTTTTTTGTTTTTGCCTGAAAATGGATGAAAAATCGTATTCTAGATATCTTTTTAGCCATTTTTCATGGTATCCCTGTGGTCTTATATGATTTTCGGGGCTTAAACAAACAGTAAATAAAAAAAAATCATTATCTATGTAGCTTCCATTGCTTGCCATCCATGCTACTAAAACTGGCCGTACACTCGAAGGTTTTGTTAAATAAACCAGTAGTTGATCCATTTTAGTTTTAAACACCAAAAAAATAAACAGAAAAACAAAAAAAGTAAGGTTACACTAAACTACGTCAGCGTTTTGAACTACTCATTTTTTCTCGGTTGTAAATGATGACGTCACATCTAAATGGTTTCAAATAATATTTCAAAATAATTTCAACGCGAGAAAACGTCTTAAGTGAGCAGAAAACACAATCCAGCCCAATCGCTATTGGGCATGCGTCAATTTTAAATCTCTAGGGCGCCGTAGGAGATGGATTGCGGCGTTCTCTATTTGGAAGATGACACGATTTTATTTAACTTCACAGTTTCTGGCTGTCTAATTTTCTATGAATTCTTGCGATTTATTTTTGCAATCTAGGGCCGATGACAATACAACATTATAAAAAAATTAGGGGGTAAGGGGCGGTTGAAGAATGTAAAGGGGGTAAATTAATACAATATCACAACTTACTTCGACTCTTCCTTGCCGAAAGCCTAGTAACGTAGCAATTGAATTCGTGGCTATCGGTTCAAATATTTTCTAACATTTTGTGTTTCTATAAAAATATGTTTCCTTTAAATTTAATTCTATGGATATATTTTCTAGCGATTTGATTTTCCCGTAATTTTTTCGGACCAATTATTTTCTTTCTTTTAAATTTTTTATAGGGACCGAGGGACAGCGGGCCAAAAATTTGTACACCTACTGTCAAAAACTGAAATATTGTAAAGTATTGTCCGGGATTGTTAAGTATTGTCCAGTATTGTTAAGTATTGTCCAGTATTGTTAAGTATTGTCTAGTATTTTCAAGTATTGTCTAGTATTATCTCAAGTATTGTCCAGTATTTTTAAAGTATTATCAACGATTAGTACACCTACTGTCTGCAGATGATGGCCCCTCGATAGGGACCCTTGCGCAACACGATTTTTCAGTTTCTTTTTCCGGTGTTAAATATTGATTAACTTTCAAGGCCATTCCTTAAACCTTAAGAAAAAAAAATACAGAAATAGAACAAGCATGAACACATCTGAATAAATGAATGAGATTTAATAATTGTTTAAGGAAAAAGGTGCAGCAAAAGTTACAGAAAAGGGAAAGGAATTTAAACATGAACCAGCCTTAAGTATCTCTTTTAATAAAATCAACTGCAAAGTCAGGGTGTCCACAGATTTTTCTCTGACTTTTCCTGACCAGATTAAAAAATTCCCTGATTCATTACAAAAAACATTTTGCTGCTGAATAAGTAGGAATAGTCGTCCGGCTTAGGTCCTCAATTGTTCATTTTGTGCAGAAAGCATGAAATTTGGCACACTTATTCTTTAGACAATTCTTTAAAATTTGGGTTCAGGAAATCGATCGTATAGAAGTCAAGATGGCGATTTTTTCAAAATGGAGGTCTATTTTTTAAAAAAAACTGTATGTTCGCCATCAAAACAAGATTATAATCGAATTCATATAATTCAATATAGAGGAATTGAAAAAAAATGGTTACATTGACATTTGACCTTTACAGTCCTTGAAAACTGACATTTTATTTTTTTTTAATGCATTTTGAGAATTTTTTTTTGATAATTTTTCATAATTCAGTAAGCCGCGACAGGCCTTTTGTTTTAATTTTATAATTTAGCAAGAACATCAAAATAACTTTTCTAATAGATTTTTTGCTTACAGGGTGATTGGTTTAGTTATACCAGGCCAATCAAAGTAGGATTTTAAAAAATAGCTACATTATCATCCGTATCTTTTTTAGTTTTTGAGGAAAAAATTTCAAAAGATTCAAGCATGTTTTTTTATAAGTAACTTTCGATTTAAGAGCGCCATTTTGAAGAATTCGCCGCCAACTTGGTTTCTGTACATCCGATCAAAAATTTTCTTGACCACTTTCTTAAAAAATTGTTAAAAAAGTAAGCGTACCAAATTTGGTGCTTTCCGCAAGAAATGAACAATAGGGTACATAAGAGTACCTATTCGGGGCGACTAAACACATGTTAGGTCAACTTTACTGGCCTATAGCGTAAAAACGGCCCGATAGAATTTGGAATTTCGTATCTGAGGCCTTCTAATTCATCAGAAGAAGTCATCAACGTGTATATCCAGCCAAATTTTTGATCGCTAGGAAGATTTGAAGAAAACGTTGAAAAACCCGATTTTTTACATACTCAAAAAAAAAATTTGGCGATCAATGACCATATCAAACTAAAATTATTTTTATAAAAATTTACATACTTCAGCTGTACATAATCGATTATAATATTAAATATGCATGTCTTTTTTAAGCTATTAAAAAAATATGAAGTTTTATCAAATTTAGGTGCCACGTCCTCCACAGTGCCACCTATCCAAAAATGTTTTAGAGTATCAGTTGATCTTTACAATTGTAATAATTGTACGAAATTTGACATTTTTTCCTTAAAAACTAAAGAAGATACGGATGATAATGTAGCTTTTTTAAAAAATCTTACTTTGACTGGCCTGATATAACTAAACCACCCTGTAAGCAAAAAGTCAATTAGCAAAGTTAGTTTGATGTTCTTTCTAAATCAGAAAATTACAACAAAAGACCTGTCGCGGCTTATTAAATTATGAAAAATTATCAAAAAGAAATTCTCAAAATGCATTTAAAAAAAATAAAATGTCACTTTTTAAGGACTATAAAGGTCAAACGTCAATTTAACCATTTTTTTTCAATTCCTCTCGAATTATATGGATTCGAGTATAATCTTGTTTTGATGGCAAGCCTAAATTTTTTTTTAAATAGACGTCCATTTTGAAAAAATTGCCGCCATCTTTGCTCCTATACATCCGATCATCGATTTCCTCGACCAAAATTTTAAAGAATTGTCTAAAGAATAAGTGTGCCAAATTTCATGCTTTCTGCACAAAATGAACAATTGATTGCTATTTGCGACTTAAGCCGGACGACTAGAAGCAAACATAAAAATAAGATATATTTTCATATAATCCAATAAAAGACTACAGTGCTACAATAGTCTATTCACTAGAGCACTGTGAAAAATCCCCTCAAATTACTCTAATTGCTGAAAATTCCCTGACTTTCTCTGACTTTCCAGGTTTTTCCAGGTTGTGGACACCCTGAAAGTGTTTTATATATTTCGGAACAAAGCGATATATTCTTCTCTGAATGAGAATAAAAAGTAGTTACATACCCTCCAAGTCTCTCGTCCATAGTCATTTAAAATTATTGTTCCAAAAATAGATTTAAGTTCCCTATTAGAACTGACAAGGAGTTTCAAAAATGAATGGAAAAACAACATAATAAATTCAGTAAATTTCGGCGGCACTATAATAACAGTACATTAATTTAGCAGTTTTGTGTTTTATTTTTAGGCTCATTTCATAAATACTTTTTTATTTTAGATCCAACTCAGTATATCAGCTGATAGCAAAATGTTAAAGAGGAAAACATAACACATAAATTTAAAAAAATTATGCACGGACTTAACTAGGTCATATTTTTGTTTCTTTTTAAACACATATCCCTAAACATATCACAAAAAATAAAATACTAAATACTTTTTGTTTTTGTGTACAAATATCTAATAACTGTAATATTTATTTCTAAACTTAAATTTTTCTCGAATCACAATTTATTTTTACAGTGGCGCATCGAGGGGGGGGTCTCTGGGGTTAAAACCTCCCCCAAGAAGCCTGGTTACAATCAAATAACAGCAGAAATAAAATATATAGGGAATAAAATACAAGAGCCTGGACCTTAATTTTTAACAAGCCTTTAAAAAAATAATCTTTCATTTTTGCGATTTCGTGTCAAATGTTCTTTTTAGCGTAATTTTATCAAAACATTTTCCCTGCGAATTAGTGTAAAAAATTACATTTTAAGTGTCATTTTCGCAAAAATTTTCGCCTGCGGCTCATTTTTGTATTTTTACAAACAAATTAAGAGTAAGTGAACAACCCCATCAGTATTTACGATTTTGGTGTAATTTTAAGTCAAAAATTGCATTTTAAGTGTTATTTTCTCAAAAAATTTGAAGCGCATTGAAGCATGATTTTGACATCAAATTTTGGGTAAACAATTTTAAATTTGGTTAACACCCCTCTCTCTACATTTGAGTCTAGGTCCGCGCTTGTAAGCCCCTGTTTTGTATCAATTATGTTCACATTCTTACTTTAAATTAAGTTTTTTTATTATTTATCTTTAATCCCCCCCCCCAAAGTCAATTCCTGGGTGCGCCAGTGCGCCAATGATTTTTATTCCGAAATTCATACCCGACTTAAGCCTAAAAATAAAAACTTCTGCTCAAACTGCAAAAATTTTTGCCTGCGGCGCCGTTATACCGAGTGTCTCAAGGTCAGTAACCTATTAGAATATTTTGGAAACTATACAATGGAAACTTTTCAAACTTTCTGTTCTAACATAAGTCCATGTAAACTATCTTTATGAAATACTTTCATATTTGCAGTGTTGCCATTTGCAGGAAAACTTGGCAACAACTTTCTTATTTTAAATTGAAAACCTTGTATATTTTTGGATTCTACAAAATATTTTAGGTACATTTGATGTATAATGTCCTATACCTATGTTCAACTGTTTTTAAAATATTGACAGGGGAAAATTGACATATTTTAAATTTGACAGCACGTCGAAACGGTTTTTACATTCCTATCTTGGTTTTTCACAAGCTATCGTTTTATATCTAAACCTAGGGTTAAAATATACCAAGGTTAGTTTAACCCTGGGTTAAAAATAGTATAAAATGATAGCTTGTGAAAAACCCAGATATGCATTAAAAACCGTTTTGCTCTATCCTTAACCGTTTCGATGTTACGGGCTGTCAAAGTTAAAAAATGTAAATTTTCCCCTGTCAATATTTTAAAAACAGTTGAACATAAGTATAGTACATTATACATAAAAAGTACCTAAAATATTTTGTAGAATCCAAAAATGCAAAAATATACAGGGTGTTCAATTTAAAATAAGACAGTTGTTGCCAAGTTTTCCTGCAAATGGCAACACTGCAAATATGAGAGTATTTCATAAAGATAGTTTACGTGGAGTTATGTTGAAATTAGATATAGATTGTGTATAGTTTCCAAAATATTCTTATAGGTTACTCACCTTGGTATATATACCCCCCGAAGAATCAGCTGTTGCTTTTAAATACAAAAATAATTTTTTGTACACGCTATAACCTAACCGAAGAAATACTAAAGCGCCCCCGCCCCTTTGAAATCGGCTGTATCCGCTCCTGCTAGTAGTATAGGGGCGGCCCGTGGGCCTGGCAATTAGACCTCTTCATGGGCCCTTTCTGCCACCCGCCCCTGCTAAATTGAGCCACTATTGCTATCTCGGTAACTATAAGAACTGCAAGGTTGGTCAAATAAGACAAAATGTGCAATTTTTGGGAGACATTGAAATTCTGGTTTCAGATTTTAAAAGAATATATTCTATCCCGAGATACGGGGGTTTTTCGAAAAATTGCTGATATCTATTTTATCAAATATCTCAAAAAGTATAATTTTTATAAAAAATTTGTACAGGAAAAATATTAATTAATTAATTTTTTTATTGAACTTTTTCTTTCTGATTTTAACGATGTATCACATGTCCATATTTGTTTCAGGTTTAATGATAAAAAATACAATTTAAGTTTTATTGGGTTTAAAAAAAAATTGAACGTCAGAGGTGGCTTAGACGATCGATAAAACAATTGCCTGTTTTAATAACATAAACAGACTGATGCAGCGTCTAATGAAAATAGTACATTATAAACCTGGCTCCCTACGGTCGGGCTACAATTCGCCAAGGAATTAAAATACACTTTAGTCACGAGGTTGATATACTATTTTATGCACTTTAGAATGCGAGAAACTAAAAATAAAATATCACAAAACTAACGGTAGACCACTTAACGGTACTCTAGTTTCAAGATTGACAGCTCGTATTACTGACAGTTGTCATTGATTGTTGTTGGCATGGTGGACTCACTCAAAATTTATTGTGCCATGGAAGTGTTGCTATGGCACAAAACAAATGTCAGTCAGTTGTTGTTATCAAACGGTGAGTCCAGAAAAATCGTACAGCATTTTTTTTGAAAATGAACATTGAAGAGGCCGCGGAAGAGGCCATCGCTAGCCTTCTTCCACAAAAATCTCGCAAGGTTTACCAGAAACAGTTTCGTGATTACCGAAAATGGTGCGACGAACAGCATGCAGAGAATTTTACGGATGAAAAGGTGCTCCTGGCATACTTCCTACTGAAGAATCTCAATGCATCTTCTGTATGGAGCCAATAATCCATGATCAAAGCCACGATAATATCTGAAGCAAACAGCAGCAAATATAGTAAACTCACAGCATTTCTAAAGAGACAGAATGACCGAACTAGATTTAAGTAATGCATATGCTAATTATTTTTTTCGTTCATACAGTTTAACAAATTAATAAAATTTCAATAAAATTATTGTTTAATTTGGAAAAATTTACTTTAAATCCCCCAGGGAATAAAATTACTTTTAACCTCTGAGGGATTAAAAGAGCCCCTTTTATCCCTAAAATGAGGGATTAAAAGTGCACTAGTGCATAAAACTAGTTATTAACTTTTTAAATATTTAAACTTTTTACCATTTAATTAAATTAAATTTATTTAACAGTATTTATTATTATTTTAACACGTTTTTTATCACTAAACTTTCTTTTTTAATTTCTCTCAAAATCTCTATTGATATTTGTTTCATCTTCCCCGTCCTCTGCCGGTTGCCCCCGTTTGGAAGGATTTTCAAATGATCCGTGCAACACCGTACTCAATCCGTGTAGTTGCAAATTTCGCTCTAGCCTTGTAATTTAATTTTTCGATTTGGTACGCGCCTTTCGGGGTACGAATTTTGATACATTTGGAGCGCTCTTTCAGCATTTCGAAATGCTTTTGCATAACAAAAAATTAAATCTAAAGGCGCATTTACACAGACAAACTTTGATGTTGAAATGCCGACAAACATTTACACGAGCCTCTTGAGCAAAATGTTCAAAGAAATGTTCGAGCAAAATCTCGTACAAAAAAACACATGAAAATTTTGGAGAGAATGTTGAGCAAAATTTGTTTGAAGAATTGGGGGTATAAAAATTTCTTCACAAATTCAAAATATATATTGTTATCGGAATTCATTGAACTTAACTGAAAATAGAAAAACAAAGTTTAGAAATAAGGTATTTTTAATCAAGTGCTTTCCGACGGAAAAACGATTTGATGCCGAAATTCACATTTTACCTCATAAGCAACTTCGATTGATCTGATTTTTATAGGGGATATGCCAGTATACTTGTAACTTTTTTGGGGTTGTAAGAAAAGCGAGAATAAAAAAAATAATAATTGGCACTTATTTATTTTTGTTGCCTGTAAAATATAATGATAAAAATTTACGTTTAAAAGAGTATCCCTTTATTTTACTTCCTCGTTTAGTCTTTTACAATAATAATTAAGGCAAATTAAAAAACCTGTATACGTTTTATTGAATCTCAAATATATGAACAAAAGCACGTTCGGTTTAAATAATACCAGTTTATTACCCACTTTTACAACCCTACGAACCCGACCCTTGTCTAAAAAATATAATTTAGCAGTAACTTAGTAGACCGCCTTTTGGATTTCGCAGGTAGTAGGCCGGCCACCCTTTTGAATCGCAATTTTGCCCTTTGCATATTGTTGGTTCAGTGTCAGTAATCGACCTTGATTATTACATTAAATATCTATATCTTCACAATTTTCATAAACCTTTTGCTTTTTTAAGCAACCCTTGGGACCTTAAACTAACTAGGTAAATCTGGTGTGAAGAATTAAAAAACAACAATAAAAGCTAAAGGTAAAGTAAAGTTACAAAAATATGTTTAAAAAAAATCCCCCTCCCCACCACTCCTCATAGTCGTGAGGCGCGGATTACCGCTTAAAAGTGCAATTTTTGAGTTTTTTGCCGATATTTGAAAAACTTAAAAATTTTTTGAAAAAATTTTCCTGGGTTTTTTTTGTCTTTAGGAAAAAACCCTTGAAAATAAAAAAAACTTGCAAGAAAATCCCAAAAAAAACCCCGGGCAAAAAAATTCGGGAAAAACCCTAAGAAAAAAATATTATAAGTAACCCTAATCCATGTGACAAAACTGATAGTAGAGCCAATAATAATGTTTCGCTTGCCGTCGGCTTTTTTCACAAAAATTTTAAATAAAAGTTGGTGTTCCATTTTTTTAAAGAATTGAGATCACTGATCACTGATGTGAAATTTTATTTATTCTTATCTTTAAAAATATGTTTCCAAAATAGATAGCAATAATTTTCTCAAAAATTTACCCGAACAAAATGTTCAAAGAAAAGCTCAAAAAAATGTTTACGCAAAAAATTTTAGATAGATTAGATAGATTTAGCACGAGCTTTTATTTGAGCATGTTCGTCTGTGTAATTGCGCCTTAATATTTCACCTTTTGGAAACGCTGTTCATTTAAACTTGCCTTGACAGATGTATTACGCAACATAGGCTTTTATAAGCAATTGTTTCTTTTTGCTTTCTAAGCCACCTTTGATAAAACGACAAAAGTGCGAAAAAACATAAATAACCATTTTTTACCATTAAAATACAAATAAATATGGACATGTGATACATCGTTAAAATCATAAAACAGGAAGATTTAAAAAAATGGAATAAAAAATACAGGTCCGCATTTAAAAAAAGTAAGTTGATGTTAATATCTCGAAAACCTGACGTAGCAAATTTTCCTAAAAAATACCAAATTGAAGAACGTCAAAAATGCAAAAAAAATTCCTTTAGGAATTTTTTGTGGAAATGAACTTTTTGAGGTATTTGATAATGGTAATTTTCACAACTAGTGGCTAAAATAGTGCTTTTTTTACAAGCGTTGGTTTATTTAAAAACGCGAGTAAAAAAAATCACAGTTTAGCCGCGAGTTGTGAACACTATTTTTTTTATTACCTTTATCAAAAAATCCAAGAAAAACAGGAAAATGCTTTTACTGCACTATATCAAGGCGGCTGGGAAATGAAATAACAATCGTTTCCATAGCGATGTGCCTTTCTACGCGTTGACGTTCAGTGTTGCGCCATTTTAATATTTGACAGTTTGATATTTTGCCGACTTTTTTAAATGATTTTTTCGTAAATACTTGGTAAAAACTGGCGGAAATGGTCTAATTTTTAGGCAAGAATAATTAGATTTCTTCAATATTACTACTTTCCGCTATTTCTCTTTAATTTAGGGTAAAAAACGGACATAAATCTTTTTTGGCACCCGTGATCTAAAAAAAAAGCTTTTTGCATCGGTAACCAAAAAAGCCATGCTTTAGTTTTATGCAGACAGTTACTAAAATCATGTTATTGATGAAGGTATAATAAAGGTATTTTCAATGTCCCCCAAAAACTACACATTTTGTCTAATTTGACAAACCTTGTAGTTCTTATAGTTACCGAGATAGCAATAGTGGCCAAGACACCCTGTATAGGTATTATTTTATAAATTAACCATCATATTTTTTGAATTAGTTATCTAATTTTTTGAATTAGGTACTCTTTTTTTTCTCACACTAATTAACATCAGTAATAAACCCACTTACATAAATCCACAAACAACGCACTCAAGCCATCCGCACATCCCTTTCATTGATGCCGTTTAACATTCAATTCATTCATCGAATACCTGCACAGCACTAATAACACAGATGGGGCACTTGAACATGACAAATGACACAACGATAAAAGCTGAATTTCTCGGTACGACATACACGTTTACGTACGTATGAAAACCGCAGCAGCCGTAGCCGAAATGCCTCAAAGCACAGACTATGGACTATGCCGCTGCTGCTGTGTTTGTTGCAGGTTATAAGTTTGATTCCAGAGAAATGATAGGGTGGAGTAGAGAGCAGTGTTTGTTCGATTGCAGGGTGTCCCATTATTTAGGGGTCGATTGATTTATTTCCCTGATAATAGGGCTGATTTAGGATAGATCTAGGCAATGTAGATATAAATTTTTTGAATAGAGGAAAAAATTGGAACCCAAATTTTTTTTCATTAACAAGCTTAGGAAGGTCCACCATTTAACACTAACGGTGGAATTTACTAAAACGGTTTAGTCTATTTTAGAACGGTCCTAAGTTTAAGTGAAATTTTTGGTTTTAAGCATTTTAAACCAACCCTCCTTGAGTTTTGGAGACAGTTTGAATTATAAGAAGAATTTTAATAAATTTGTTTATTGAATAATCATCTTAACACAATCTTCTGTTGGATTTAAGAAGAAAGTTTCAATTTAGAAGAAAAGAAAATTTAAAAATTGAAACCCACGCAGGGTTTAAATAGTAAAGACTCTGTAGAACAAATTAAAATTGAGGTTATATGTCACTCTAATTAAAACTTACCCTTGATAATTGATTTTTCCAATTAATACTTGATGTCACACAACGATTTAGAGTTTTTTTTACATTTCAGTCACTGTCGAAATGTCAGTTTAAAAATATTAGCGCTGCGTTCAATCACAAACAACGAGTTCGGATCTTTTACCTCTGCTTGCACCTTGGCTTGCACCAATTTCTACTAATGAAAGCTACAGCTTTAAAATGAATGAGCTTTGAGTAAGGAAAGTTATTTTGACTGAGCTTTTAGATAACCTCAATGTTTTACTTTTAGTTTGTAAATAAATTAATATAGTTGTTTGGTATATTTTTCGTGCATAATCAGTGACCTTCACTTATGTTTGTTTTGCTTCGTAGTGCCCTCATAAATATATTTTTTGTGCTGAAAACAAGTTGAAAATATGGCGTTTTTCTGGACAAAATTGGAGGTGTTTTATTGATTAATAAACAACTTTCGATATTAAATAAGGTAAATTACTTCTTGTAAAAACGGTTACTTAGGGAAATTTTAAACTTATTACCAATTGCCACAAAACAATCCTTTCTGGGGGCTATAAATTTAAAACACCATCCAGAGGTGGTCTAAAAAATCACCTTTATAACCTCAAACACAGATGATGAATATATGCCATTTTGAAGCCTGCCAAAAAAAAAAGTTTTAGGGCATTTTCTCCTAAAATATGGTATATTTTTAGAAAAAAAAGCTGTTTTTCAATGGTATTTTGAAATAATAATACAAAATAATGAATAACTTTGTGTCTTTTCTGTATGGGTAAATGTTTTTTTAAATTTGGTTTTAAAATTTAGTACCCCCCACATTTTAGCCTACGAGTACCAAACTTGGCAGGGTTGTTCTGAGAGCAATGACCTAAATTATTATTTGAAATTTTGTGGAAAAATTTAATTTTCTGTTATAATTTAGATCGTTATTCTTAGATTAACCCTGCCAAGTTTGGTACTCGTAGATTGAGAAATCAAATTTTATCTCATCTAATATCAAGGCGCAACCTCTTGATCCAAGCATAAATGAGACCAAAATTCTTAAGGTTATAATAAATTAAACTTCATTTAATAGGGACTTATTGGGCATACATTTTCGCGTTCCCTTATTAAGGTTTACATCTGAGCATGCGCGTGACCTGCGTTTTTATTAAGGGAATCGTAATAAAATACGGTGTTCCCTTAATTCGGTACAGTTACCGTACGTCCCTTATATTTACCTCAACCTCAATTAGACGGATAATAGTGATGGTTGGTTTGTTTTTCGACACGACTTTTTAATTTGCATTTTTAGTTTTTTGTTTATAAACAAAAACAGTCTTGTGGATTTTTAAAATTTATATGAAAAAATGAATAAATTGGAGAAACCTACAAGGTTGAGGTTCAGCTACACTGACGATATAATTCTTTTGCGAGAGTTTATCAGAGAAAATCCCTACAAGGTTAGAAATTTTAGGTTAGGAATAAGGAAAAGTAATGCGACTTCCAATGACACTTTTTTAAAGTATGATTAATGTTCAACCTAAATAAAAAAGGGTTTTCCCTTATTATGGTAAAACCTTATAGAGTAACGCCCAACAAGTCCCTATTAACTACTGGGGTTGCTTCTAAGAACAAACTATACTTACCGGAGTAATTAGTTTTGAGTAGATTTAAGTGTCTCCATCCTAATTTTAGTGTAAAATTTAAGCACTTCCCAATTTTGGTGCCATTGTCATTGCCACCGCGACTGATTTTGTTGCTTGGGTTAAGTATTTTATTGTTCTAGACTACATTCTAAAAGCAATCTTAAGGTCGTAGTTACAATCTGGGGAATTGTTTTTAGCAACACTGTACTGTATAATTTTATGTTTACAGGAGAGACGTTATTTATGTTTATCCACAGTGAGATCTTTTAGCACCGGATCAAAAATTTGGGGTTAGGTTACTTATTTTGACTTTTCGCGTTCTGCGCCGCTAAAAAACCAAGTAAAATAATAAAATAAAAAAGAAAACCATTTATTGCAGAATTACCTGCTAAAAAACGCTACCCAACTACGTATTAAAGTAACTGAGTGTAATGTTTAAGGTTGCATTTACAGGTGCATTTATAATTGAATTGGAAACACTCCCGCTAGCTGATACTGACAACAGGTTAACTTAAAAGCATGCAGATTTAAAAATCGGCTACTGGCGCTAGACGAAATAATCGTATTCTATTTTAAACAGGAGCGTCGACGACTAGCAAGAGTCTTTCCAATCTTTAAATGGAGCTTTACTGACCTGTTTAGTTAGTACTTAGGTATCCGTGTGTTTTTGAAACTGAGGTTTTAAAATCTATCCTTTGCAATAATTTAAATTTTTAAAAAATGGTTGAATCAAAATAAAAACAAAATTATGTGGGGTTATGGGCGCCGAATGTTTCTATGCGAATTCCCAGCGAGCCAGTAAAGTTCCCTTGGTTCTTTGATAGACTCGGGGTAATGCCCGCGCAGCGCTAGGCCTTTTTCGGCGGGCGACCGCACACGCGGAGGGGTTTCATATTTGTTTTATAATGTTTTTAAAAACAAATTTTTGAAAGATAAACATAACCTCGAATGGTTTTCTGTCAGAAAACGTAAAAATACTCTTCCAGGGTTCCCACCAAATTCCATATTACCTGACTTTTCCAGGTTTTCCCTGACCATTTTTTTAAAAATTCCAGGTATTTTTTGGATATAAATTGCTTGTCTACGCGGATACCAAGTAAATGTAGACTTTTACCATAACAATTTTTAAAAGCTCAAATTTAGCAATTATTATATTATCCAGATAAAAAGGTAATAAGCAGATAAATAAGACGAGAAACTTTTTTCGAAACTTTATTTGAAGACCAAAATCACAGGAACCGAATTCGTTAAATCCTAAAAACAAATCAGGTACCTAACAGTATTAAAAATAAAAGACTAATTTGCCTAGTTCTACCGACGTTTTTTTGGTTCATCTAGCAAGATATAAAACTAATGCTACGTTTTCATGGGAATTGAGTTCGTTCTGAAAACGATTTCAATCCGATACCGTCCATGAAAACGCCTGTTTTTTTCAGTGTTCAAATCGATTTCAATCTAGATCCGACCCTGAAAATTTTTAGGGTTGGATCAAGATCGTATTGAGATCGAAATACCGATTTTCCATGAAAACGGGGATTGAGTTTACACATGCGTATTGCGGCAGATTACCAGACAGCCGCCAAAATATATTTTATTGCTCTAACTCTTTTTGAGAGAGAGAGAGAGAGAAATAGAATTGAAACTGTGGAACCGGCATTCTAAAATTTGGTGGAGTGTATAGAAAAAAGAAGAATAATAACATAACCTTACTTAAATAACTAAAGATTTGTTTTTTTAAAGACTTTAAAAAAAAATATGGAAAATAAAAGAAATATTTGGCTGGAAAGTGTATGTGCTATGCACATATGCCAGTCCAGCATTTCTTTCTTCACTTCCACTTGCAAACAGAGTAGTAATTAAAATTAAAAAAAAATGTGTGGCAAGGGCCAACATCATCTTTTGAATAAGATACATTTCTTTAAAAAAAAGTACCAAAATTCTGCTGCTAAATATCAAAATTTGAAAACCGTTTTCAAATCGATTCAAAATCGATTTGAAAACCTGTCATGAAAACTCATGAAAAAAAGTTTTAAAAACATATTGAAAACGAATTTAATATCCATGAAAACAAAGCATAAATTGCACGAAGTGCTAATATATATGCACATGTGCACATGCGCACGAAAAAGAAGACCAGCATAAGCTGGAATACGGAAAAACACAATACAGAACACACATAGGAAATATACCAGAAACCAATTACTAAAGAAATAAAAGAACCGCAATGGGGCTACAATGTAAACAGTAGCTAGGGTGGCCAGTCACGCGCTTGACAAAAACAGAAAACAAAGAAGGAAGTAGTTTGATGACGACTGTAGTAGAGCGACGGAAAGACGAAATATGACTAGGAAAAAAATGCTTCAACACCCAAAGCATATAATATAGAAGAGTATAAACAACAAAGATCTGAAGCACGCAGAATGATATAAACGAAAAAGAGAGACCACTATCTAAATATAATAAGATAAATGGAGGAAAACAGACAAAACCACAGAATAAAAGAATACCGTCAAGGAATACCAAAGCACAAAACCACATGGAATAAATATTTTTGCGAAGTACTCAACGAAAAGGTAAATACCGATACTACATCCATAAGCACATAGACCAGATTTTCACCGTTAGACAAATAATAGAAAAATGCTGGAAATTTGACAGATAACTTCACCAGATGTTTATTGATTTCAAACAGGCATTTGACAGATTATGTAGAGCAAAGTTGTGGGAAGCAATGCAGGAACTGGGCTTTTAAAAGCCATATCCCTGGTAAAATGTGTACGGAGGATACAAAGTGCAAGATAAGGGTGGAACAGAGCTACATACTCTGATTTCTTTGGGATCAAGAATGGGCTTAAGCAGGGTCGTGACTCTCTTTCACCCCAACTGTTCAAGATAGCATTAGAATATGTAATTAGGAAAGCCAAGATTGAGCCACCAACGGCTATATTCCACCAGGAAGGACCCAGGATTAATCTTAAAGACTCCTTGCACCACAATATTTCTGCATCCGTAACTGATTGCTTAATAAGAAAAGATTACAAAAAAGGAGTAGAACCCTTTTTGGCAGTGGAAGCAGTTGCTGTTGAGGTTCCTTCACTTCCAGTAGTTGGTGTAGATGTAGGACCATTGTTATTTTGGGTCAAGATTGATAGTGTATCAGTTTTCTTGATCAACAAAGGCAATTTTCTGGAATTTTTTTCAGCCTCGCATATTACTCAATTCAATATTTTTTACACAAAGATTAAAATATGCTTGATATTTATTGGTTTTGGAAGGACTTATCCGGTCTAAATTTTGGATTCTGGCTCTTCAAGTTACACATCATTTAAAGGTTAGGAATAAACTAGACTACACTTGAAAGTGCTTAGAACAAGGAGTAATAATACCAGGTGATATTTATTATTTCTAAACGAAAACAAAATATGTTCAATAAACACAATCTTCCACCCTGGATAATGATACGGAACTTGTCCTACACGTTTTAAAAAGCTTTCCTCTCTATTTTCTCTTGCTCTTGGATTTTAGGTGGACTGGAACTGATTGAGCGCAGGTCAGTGGAAACCCTGTCTTCTGTCCCACTGTGTCCCGATTTAAAGTTTGTTGACAAAACACCTGCAGTTACCATGGAATCGTATAAATTCTGCGGTCTATCGGCCAACACTTGAACTGCATGTGTCTCCCAAATTCAATGAAGTGTGATTGATTGATCGGTTTCCTTTTCCGGAGTGCACAGGCTTTTAAAAAAAAGGAAACTTAGTTTTTATATTCGCTAAAGCAAGGAAATATAAAAAGGAAAAATGTAATCCAGAGGAAACTGTGAGTATTTCTCAATTTTTTTTGGAAATCGGGTTTGTTCTAAACCGCAATTATTTTGAGGCTTTTAGGATAAATGACAGCAACAGAGCTTTTATTTTGAAAAAAAAATAATTGAGAATTTTTAAAAATCCTTCACATATTTTTGTTAAGCATTTAAAAATGATCACCCCTACAAAATTTCAGCTAATTCTGATGTTTAGGTTTCCCTGTGCACTCTGGCAAAAGATTAAAAAATTAAAGAACAGGCGTTGCCAGTTGTACTTTTTTTTACTTAAAATCTGGGGAGGAACTATAGCCTTAAATACTAGTATTATTATAGCGTTTTCCATCTACGTTCAAAAACAGGTCCGGAGCGATCCGAGATCAATCCAAAAAAGATTTGCGCGTTCGGTTTAAGAACGGATCACGCTCCCGCCGCGCCGATTTGTTCGATTTGTGTCCCAAATCTATGGCGGACCGCTTTTTCTTGCCCCGCCAATCTTGATGGATCAAGGAGTTGGATCAAAACAATAGACATAACGGTACCTTGTTATTTTTTAGTGTGCCTCAAAAAAGGGCAAAAATTATGAATTTTGTGCAAAAAGTGGTCGAATATACACACCACTTTTTTCACCCTTTGCATGAACCCCCTAGGGGGCCCCACGAAAATATATCCCGAAAAGTTTTGTTTTTTAAAATATAAATTTAAAAAAATCTCACGTGAGATTATGGACAGAAGAAGGGCCAGAAAATCGTTATAAACGCCTCACGTAATTAATTATTTAAAATCGAACATTAATAAGGACGGGCTCAGAAAAGGGGTGTCCAAGTTTAACCGGGGCGAATTTTTTTTTAATATAGAAAATTACGGGCTAATTATTTACTGCAAAAAAAATTTTGGGCTCATCTCCTTATCTGATTTTTTTAAAGCTTAAATTATTTTTTTTTTTTACCACAGATGATTAGCCCGTAATTAGCCCGTAATTCTGACATACTTTTTGTTTCGATACTGCTATTATTAATGCGCGCGGGGTGGGGCTGCACATGAAGCTGCAACCCGCATTTTAAATTTCTTTTAAAATTAGGTAAGGGCATAAACCCAATTTTTTTTGTCGCAGATGATTAGCCCGTATATATTATTATTATAATGGATGCGGGGTGGGACTGCACATGCAGCTGCACCCCGCATTTTAAACTTTAAAAAAATCAGATAAGGAGAGAAGCCCAATTTTTTTTTGACGCAGATGATTAGCCCGTAATTCTGAAATACTTTTTTTTTTGTTACCGCTATTATTAATGGATGCGGGGTGGGACTGCACATGCAGCTGCACCCCGCATTTTAAACTTTAAAAAAATCAGATAAGGAGAGAAGCCCAATTTTTTTTGACGCAGATGATTAGCCCGTTATTCTGAAATACTTGTGGGGTGGGACTGCACATGTAGATGCACCCCGCATTTTGAATTTTTTTAAAATTAGGTAAGGGCATAAACTCATTTTTTTTTTGTCGCAGATGATTAGCCCGTAATTCTGAAATACTTTTTTTTTTGTTACCGCTATTATTAATGTGTGCGGGGGTGGGACTGCACATGCAGCTGCACCCCGCATTTTGAACTTTAAAAAAATCAGATGAGGAGATGAGCATACATTTTTTTTACCGCAGATGAATAGCCCGTAATTAGCCCGTAATTCTAAAATACTTTTTTTTTTGTTACCGCTATTATTAATGTGTGCGGGGGTGGGACTGCACATGCAGCTGCACCCCGCATTTTAAACTTTAAAAAAATCAGATAAGGAGAGAAGCCCAATTTTTTTTGACGCAGATGATTAGCCCGTTATTCTGAAATACTTGTGGGGTGAATTTTTTTAAAATTAGGTAAGGGCATAAACCCATTTTTTTTTTTGTCGCAGATGATTAGCCCGTAATTCTGAAATACTTTTTTTTTTGTTACCGCTATTATTAATGTGTGCGGGGGTGGGACTGCACATGCAGCTGCACCCCGCATTTTGAACTTTAAAAAAATCAGATGAGGAGATGAGCATACATTTTTTTACCGCAGATGAATAGCCCGTAATTAGCCCGTAATTCTGAAATACTTTTTTTTTGTTACCGCTATTATTAATGTGTGCGGAGGTGGGACTGCACATGCAGCTGCACCCCGCATTTTAAACTTTAAAAAAATCAGATAAGGAGAGAAGCCCAATTTTTTTTGACGCAGATGATTAGCCCGTTATTCTGAAATACTTGTGGGTTGAATTTTTTTAAAATTAGGTAAGGGCATAAACCCATTTTTTTTTTGTCGCAGATGATTAGCCCGTAATTCTGAAATACTTTTTTTTTTGTTACCGCTATTATTAATGTGTGCGGGGGTGGGACTGCACATGCAGCTGCACCCCGCATTTTGAACTTTAAAAAAATCAGATGAGGAGATGAGCATACATTTTTTTTACCGCAGATGAATAGCCCGTAATTAGCCCGTAATTCTGACATACTTTTTGTTTCGATACTGCTATTATTAATGCGCGCGGGGTGGGGCTGCACATGCAGCTGCAACCCGCATTTTAAATTTCTTTTAAAATTAGGTAAGGGCATAAACCCAATTTTTTTTGTCGCAGATGATTAGCCCGTAATTAGCCCGTAATTCTGACATACTTTTTTTTTTGTTACCGCTATTATCAATGGATGCGGGGTGGGACTGCACATGCAGCTGCACCGCGCATTTTAAACTTTAAAAAAATCAGATAAGGAGAGAAGCCCAATTTTTTTTTGACGCAGATGATTAGCCCGTAATTCTGAAATACTTTTTTTTTTGTTACCGCTATTATCAATGGATGCGGGGTGGGACTGCACATGCAGCTGCACCCCGCATTTTAAACTTTAAAAAAATCAGATAAGGAGAGAAGCCCAAATTTTTTTTGACGCAGATGATTAGCCCGTAATTCTGAAATACTTTTTTTTTTGTTACCGCTATTATTAATGGATGCGGGGTGGGACTGCACATGCAGCTGCACCGCGCATTTTAAACTTTAAAAAAATCAGATAAGGAGAGAAGCCCAATTTTTTTTTGACGCAGATGATTAGCCCGTAATTCTGAAATACTTTTTTTTTTGTTACCGCTATTATCAATGGATGCGGGGTGGGACTGCACATGCAGCTGCACCGCGCATTTTAAACTTTAAAAAAATCAGATAAGGAGAGAAGCCCAATTTTTTTTTGACGCAGATGATTAGCCCGTAATTCTGAAATACTTTTTTTTTTGTTACCGCTATTATCAATGGATGCGGGGTGGGACTGCACATGCAGCTGCACCCCGCATTTTAAACTTTAAAAAAATCAGATAAGGAGAGAAGCCCAATTTTTTTTTGACGCAGATGATTAGCCCGTAATTCTGAAATACTTTTTTTTTTGTTACCGCTATTATTAATGGATGCGGGGTGGGACTGCACATGCAGCTGCACCCCGCATTTTAAACTTTTAAAAAATCAGATAAGGAGAGAAGCCCAATTTTTTTTGACGCAGATGATTAGCCCGTTATTCTGAAATACTTGTGGGGTGGGACTGCACATGTAGCTGCACCCCGCATTTTGAATTTTTTTAAAATTAGGTAAGGGCATAAACCCATTTTTTTTTGTCGCAGATGATTAGCTCGTAATTCTGACATACTTGTTTTTTGGTTACCGCTATTATTAATGGATGTGGAGTGGGACTGCACATGCAGCTGCACCCAGATTTTAAACTTTTAAAAAATCAGATAAGGAGATGAGCCCAATTTTTTTTGCGCGTAATTCCTGCATTAAAAAAATTTTGATTTTTCGAATGCGGGGTGTAGCTGCATAGATATTAAACATGTGTTTCTGACTTTATAGGGTTTTTATAGTTTTCTTTTTCTGAACTATATCAGGACACACACCATAAAATATGTGAAGACATGACAAGACAAAAATATTTTCTATATCTAACCTATACCTAATAATTACCATTTTATTAACCACTTTTCTGAACAACAACATCTTAAATTTATAACCGCTCTTACTGATTGACAATGCTAATTTTTTTATAAAAAAAACCTAGTTTTATCTAAAATATTAACAAAAAATCGGAATTATTTGAGGTTAGGATTTCCAAATTAAATTCCTTTCCAGTTTTAATGTTTTATTAACTAAATGTTAATATTTTTACTTTTAATGGTAAAAGCAACTACTAATAAGTGATTTAATAATAGAAGTAAACGTTGACGGTGTATTGTTGTGTAAACTCGTAGGCAACGTTTTCCACTTTAGGCACATTTATTTCTTACTGCGTGGTAGATAGGCGACCGTGTAGACTCCATAACTTTGTAGTTTTCTATTGAGTAGGGGCTAGTGAATTGCAACCAAATTACTATCAGTCGAGTCGTTACCTCGTAAAAGTAATATTAAAGAAATTAAATGTGATAACTATGAAGTAAGCCTCGGACTGTAAAGTTTTTTCGTGCTTCTAGTAATGGTATATATTTCGTATAACTTTATATTTTTACGACACTGTGGTAACTGTTTAACCGTAATAGTGACCATGTTCACTAAGTGACAAAAGGACATTTTTCCTATAAATAGTTTTTTGTAGGAAATATTACTACGCTTTAACCCATTTTTGGTGGCAATGACAATGGCACTAGTGAAATTGACTATAATTGTTACTTGGGACTATACCTATAATGTAGTAATCGACACGACCATAAACAACGAAGTTGTTAGATTTATCGCCGCAAGAGGCTGCCCTCCTCTGGTCGCTCCTAGAAAACGACCTCCTTGCGAGTCTACAACTGATGGACGTATTGCACAAGGCTTTGCTGACGACATAGTAGTCGTGGTGAAAAATATTCCAGAGAGGTCCATCTCCGGAAAAACACAACAGGTCCTAGACACAGTAAACGACTGGTGTAACAGGGAACAGATGTCTGTAAACCCTAGCAAAACCATCATTATACCGTTCACCAAAAAAGAGAAGCTTGACTACCTCGTTCCTCCGGTACTAAATGGTGAAACACTCCCATTTGCATCGGAAGTAAAATATCTGAATGCGCATTTAGAGAAAGTAAAGCAAAAGGCACTGTCTCTATGGACGTGCAAACGTATCTGTGGTAAGCCTTGGGGCGTTAGCCCCAAACAAATGTACTGGCTGCATATCAGGGTAGTTAGAACCATGATTAGCACTACACCATCAGCAGCGCTTGAATGCGTCCTAAACCTTCCTCCTCTACACCTTGTCTTGGAGAAAGAGGCTGTAAAGGCAACCTACAGAATCATAGTTAAACAATGGGGTGGCAAGGCAAGTCAAGTAGTACCAAACCCTTTAACGCGGGCAATTGAGAGCCACTACATCCTAAGACTGCTACCGGATCTAATGCCCGCAACAGTAAACAGAAAAAACCTATACAACACTATTCTTCCAGAGAGGGAGGACTGGTCGTCAAACAGAATAAGTTTCTCAAATGAAGATAGCTGCTGGTACACTGGCGAATCCAAAATGCCTTCAGGCGTTGGATCCGGAGTTTATTGCAGCCGGCAAAATATCAGGATTATACAGTCTTGGACAGATGGCTACAATTTTCCAGGCGGAACTCTTCGCCATTGAAATGAGCGCATGTTGGATGATAGATCATAACTGGCGCAACAGATCAATAAAGATACTTTCCGACAGTCAAGCGGCCCCTTAAGGCTCTTGAATCCTGTAGGTGCTCATCGAGAACCGTTAGGAGCTGCCAGGACACATTGAATACCCTTGGGCGAACAAACACTGTGTCGCTGGTAGGGGTTCCGGGACATTCTGGGCTTCGGGGAAATGGGACTGCCAACCAGCTGGCGCCGACACTGCTCTCTCAAGCTGGATGGAGAATAAGTTCCACCACTACTGGAGAGAACTGCCGGGACTGGCACATTCAAAAGAGTTCATTACAGAACCCTGCAGGAAGAGGGACGGGAAATTCATTGAGCTCACCAGGCAGGAGATCCGGACAATGATGGATCTATACACCGGATACTGCAGGCTAAAAGTACCATTGCACAAGTAGGTCTAAGTGAGGACACCGAATGTAGGCTCTGTATGGAGTATGACGAGTCGGGCAGACCTAAGTACCTATACTGAAATAACAAGGACCAATTTTTTTTTCTAAGACATACGTTTTGTGAGATCTGGCTTTGTTGCGCATCGTAATACGCATTCCTCCAGTCTCTCATATCTCTGGTTACAGCCTGATTCTCTATGCAGGTTACCGACACCGCCTTTTGTGTCTACGGGGACTGGTTCGGAAGTTAACAAATATATACGAAAACAATTTGGTCAAATGAATAATTTGCTACTCGATTTCACGCATCATAAATAAACAGTGGCAATGGCAGAGAATCGACATTTGGTTGCCTAACCTCTAACTTTTGAAAGATGTTGTAGATTTTCACGTATATTTGGGCCAAATTTATAGTCGTTTCTAAAGCCTCCGTCCTTCCTTCGCCCATAAGGATTTACATGATCAAACGAAGGACGCAGCGTTGAGGAACGACAATACATTTGGACCTTTATACATCAAAAATTGAGTAAAAATTTTTTTAAGCTCAGTCAAGCTACACCGCCCCCCCTAAACGAGACTCAATTTGGAAATTATGGACTAATTATGTAAAAAAATCTCTTCCCTAGGCAGGCATAGTGAGGTGTACCTTGATAAAAAGCTCCACACACCATAAAAACCGATGGTTTTTGTAAACTAAAAGTAACCTTCTTTAAGAGTACATAATTAGTACAAAAGTATGACATATCAACTTTCATTAAATCTTTCTCCTTAGCATGGGAGGGGGCAGCCCAATGAGCATTTTTGTCTACATAAAGTTACAGCAAAAGTTATATTATTTAGTGTTGGTGATAATTTTATAACTCTAATATATCTCTTAAATGAGTAAAAAGACTTGAAAAACAACTGTTCAACACCAGCTTATAAAAATTAATGGTACATAGTAATGGATAGAAAAACAACATATAGATTTTATAAAACTTCCTTATGAGCTCTCAAGTATAGAGATTATTATAAAAAGGTTTTACAACTGTTCTAACAACACTACATAACAAATTAAAGGTTTTTATGGATTTAGAAATACAAATTTTTCATCTTTCTTCCCTTTGCTTGTTATGTATTATTCTTTTTCTTTTTACAATAAAAAAATTTATAAAATGGTGTTTAGCAATCTTCTAAAATAAATAAAAATGAAAGTGAGATAAGCTGAAACAGGAATATGAATATTTATGTACTGTAGTCAAATAAAAGCTGTTTTTCAAGTCATCCTACTCCGAAAATCAGCTGCGGTCCCGTGTGTACTGTATAGTTTTTGAATACACTCACGTAAATTTCATGGGCTCCAAAAATACTTGAGAAAATGGGAAAAAAAATATTCATTTAAATATCATTTTTTTTTCATACACGTTTTTTTTTCTTTCTGGGACAAATATTGAATTTTGTATGTTCTTCTTAACCCTAACAAGCAATATTTCGATTGAAACACATGTTGAAACCCCATAAATAACGTTTTTATTTAGGCCAAAAACCTATTTTTGTAATTCAAAATGGCCAAAATTTCCGACAATTCTATAAAAAAAACAATACAATTATACCACTGTTTACCTCGTCAACACTATTTTATGACCCTTTTAAAAAATGATGCTACTTGAAACAAAGGGCTGCAGATTGCGCAGTGTTGAACACTGATGGTCCGTTTCTGCGAGCTTAACATAGTTACCATTGTTCTCTTTTCCTAAATGCATTCCTCGAGAGATCCAGCATACTACACATACCAGGAAAAATACCCGCCTGCACACACTTCAAGCCCGCATAACTGTCAGAGGTAACTATCTCAATAATATAGTTAGATTGCGGGGTCGAAGGGTGTACAGGCGAGTATTTTCCGGGCTGTTCACATTTGCCGTCGACCAGCAGTATCAGCGTATGCGCTCGACGTTTCACGGTGCGTTTTTGCGACGTTAACACGGTTACTATTTTGTTCTCTTTTTCTAAAACACGGTTCCCATCTATACGTTTCTCATTCGTGGGTCCCCCGAATCAAAACACGTATCCCGTGGTATAAGCGAGATTTGCCTATACAAGTTCATGTCGGACCACGTGATGAGTTTCTTGAGACAGGGTGACTGCGCATGGGAAACGCTGGTGGGAATCGGGTGTAAAATGCATTCGATCCCGATATCTGTCATCGGCAACTATCTCAAGAAGATTTGGATCTCTTATCTCTCTCAGATTGATGTAATTAAAACAAGATAATAATGGTATGGTATCTCGCAAAAACGCGCCTTTTGATGTCGCAAAAACGCTTCTTTTCATTTCGTCAAAACGCGCCTTTTGATGTCACAAAATTAACTTTAAAAAATCTGTGTGGTTTTTTGTTATAATTGCCAAAATAAATTAAAATTGTTTTTTTTGTTCTAAAAAAGTTGTATTATAATCACTATATAAAGAAATTAATAACAACATTATAGAAAACACCGTATGGGCAAAAAAGGTTTATGAATGAGTTCATAAGAATATTACAGACACCAATTTATATAACTATTGTGTGTGAGTTCCCAAGTTTTTATAAGTTTCTCTCGAAATATTTTCAATCTTATCTTATATAAATTTGTTGTTGGTTAATTAAGTTTTATAAGTTGGTTGATAGCAACATTTTAAAAACCAATCTATTATATATCTTTAATTGATAGTTACTTACGGTTTTATAGGTGGGTTGACAGAAAGATTTCAAACACCAATTTATATAACTTTTGTCACTGATGACTTATATTTTTATAAATATGTTGGTGGAAACATTGTTAACACCAATTTATATAACATTTGTTACCGATGACTTTAATTTTTATAAGGATGTCCGTGGAAATATTGTTAACGCCAGTTTTATGTTACTTTAGGGTACCATCAATTTAGAGCCTTCAATAAAACAAACATACAAACTCAATTCTTGTAGGAAACTTCTAAATACCCTAGGGTATCAATGGAACCCTCTTTATAATAATTATTTAAATATCTGTCACCAGAAGTTTCTGAAAATGCTCATTGGGAGCTTAGCGCCACGCCACCACCCTCCCATTTCAGTGCGAATAAATCCGTTATTCATTAAGTACAAAATTTTTTAAAAGGGGGCTTTACACAATAAATTTTTACAATATCCAAATTGAGTTTCGTTGAGGGGGGTGTAGCTTGACTGAGCTACACTTTTAAACCGACCATATAACTATATCTATACTAATAAAAGAACGGTAGTCAATATCAACGATAAACGCACAGGTCAAACTACTTGACATACAGTTATGAAAATTTAAGGCCATATTGGGTTTGTGACGTTCTGTATCTCAGAAGAAAAAAGGCACAGAGGTTTAGAAATTGGTATTATAGATTCTACTAATCAAATAGATGGAAACGTGTTTCAGTGTTTTTCTACCAACCCCCTATTAACTGGAGGGATTGTCCCCCATATTTGATAAAAAAAGAAATAAAGCCCGGAATGGAAAAAATATTTTTCTAATGACTTTTGCAATTTTTTAATTTAACGAAAATATTGACCGACTAAAATATGGAAAAACTACTGGAAGAATTTTGCTGCTTTATTTGGATTTCTGGGGAGTTCATAGGTTTTATTTATTCAAAATCGTTTCACGAGAAGTTATGACCCTTGAAAGAAAAGAAACGGGAAAAAAAGCGGATACTCGAGTAGATGGAAGGGTTTAAGAGGCTAAAGGTTTGAGGGCCTGAAAGTGAGGTAAGGTGGAGAAGGAGGGGGAATCTAAAATTTTAAACCGGCGAACGAAATCGCGGGCGGCCAGTTAGTGAGATACTACAATGACCCAAGTGTCGCAAAATGTGTAACAATGATAACTTTGAAAAATAAAGAAAATAATGTAGCAATCAGGGTTGGCCAAGGGCAAGGCCAAAACCGAAAATTTTCCTGCGCCCCTATGCCTGCGTCTTTGGTATCATGTAGCTCCTGAACTAGTAAACCGAGTTCGATGCGATTTTTTTCTGTTTGGAGCTTATATCATTCACAGAGTGTTGTTAGCTATGGTCGATTAAAATAGGCTAAGTGATTCCACAGATAATACTCTTTCTACACTCTACACACGGATGTTAAGGTATTTGAGTATTAATACCTTCGACATTTATGTTGAAAAACAGAAGTGGTGTGATTTATAAGGTGTCCTCGTATATTTGAAACGCGTTTGTCTCGCCAGATTCGTGGAATAACAAAAACCGCCTGCTCTGCCGCGACGCGCGCCCTCACTTCAATAGAGGCGTCGATGTGAGGGCGTGTGGGCGTCCAAACTCCACTTTGATTGCAAAAAAAAATTTGTGGTTTTACTAGAATTACGTCAAAGCGTTTTAATTATTGTTCACTACGTTTATACGCGCCTTAAACCGGATTTACACAAGGACGGTTTCAAATTAAATCGCTACGTCCTTCATTAAATATCATTAAATTTTAGTTTAAAAAGAAAACAAACAAACAACTAAGTCGATTTTTCGGTATAAAACGAGGGTTGAGTATTTCTTTAAGCTTTCCAGCTTAAGCATTGAACAGTGTTTATACCGAGCCTAAAATCGGTTTTGAAACGATAAAGCGCTTTTTTAAATCGCGTTAAAATAAAATCGATTTAGTGCATAAAGCGGTTTTAGTGGTGTTTATATGTTGAAATAATTGAAATCATCAAAAAAATGGCACTATGAAGCATGCACGAACCGCAATCCTTAAAAAAAGATAAAACAAGTCAAATTAAAAAATGTTAAACCCTCGAACAACAGCGAGGATGATATTGAATATCTAGATGAATTTAGAATTGATCTGATATCTCACATGTTCTTGCAAAAACGCGATTTTTATAAAAACTATCCTCATTTGTTCCGCCCCTGAAGTGATTTTTTTTTACTTGGCAAAACTTAAATAAACCTGTACCTAATCTACACAGCAAATTTTATCAAAATAGGATAAACGGTTCAGAAGTTACACCCGTTATAGTATTTGTCATGATATCTCAAAAACTACTTGGCATATTTTTATCGAACATAGATAAGAAAACTCCCTGAAGGATAGGGTTCAAATAAAAAAAAAACCGCATCGAAATCAGTTCACTGGCTCGAGAGCTACATGCGCAGACACACAGACATAGGGAAAAAACTAATAACAATTGTTTGAAAGTTTGAGACAATAATATGTTTGAAATTAACTCTGTGTTTCGGACTTTAATTGTCTATATTTTATTTATACACGTCGTTTCGATCAGTACAATCTCTGATCGTCTTCAGGTGCAAACTACAATCTATTCCTAAGGCTAGGCACTTATATACTATGGGAGATCACTCATATTAACGTACCAGCCTACCGCTGGAGAACGTGATAGAGTTGTTGAAGTGCTGTCTACGTAACTCTTACTTTCAGGTGAAAGATAGGTTTTATGCACAGGATGACGGTCTGCCAATGGGTTCATCGCTTTCACCAGTGGTGGACAATATTTACATGGAGTGATTCGAATCACACGCGGTTGATACCGCAACATATAAACCTAAGCTCTGGCTAAGATATGTTGATGATACTTTTATTGTCTGGACCGGGAATGACCAACAACTTTCAGAATTCCTTGACCACCTAAATAACATAAGACCCACCATTAAATTCACAATGCAGTTGGAGCAAAATTGTTAAATTCCTTTTCTTGATGTACTTGTCAAACACACAGTCTATCGTAAACCCACTCACACAGGACAATATTTAAATTAAGGTTCAAATCATTCTGCTAACAATTCTCATGACTTGGAAATCGAAATGAGAAACATTAAGAAGGATATGCAGCAGAATGGTTACAGTCTTAAACTTTTAACAGATACTATTTCTAAATTTCAGCAAACAAGACAGAGATTACAAGACCAAAACCAGGCAAATGCATTCCTTACAATTTCATACATTAAAGGAGTATCAGAGAAAATTCGAAGAGTAGCGAACAACTTTAATATTAAAACAATTTTTAAATCTAATAATCCAATTCGAAGCCTTCTTAGTAAAACAAAACCGGAGAACAAACAAAATAAGAAATGCATTTCCTTCCTTGTGAGTGTGGTGAATTGTACATAGGCGAAACAAAAAGACCACTATCTGTTAAACTTAAGGTGAAACAACGAAATCAGGAATCGCCGAACATGCATGGTCAAAACAACACCGAATGAAGTGGACAGAAGCAAAGGTTTGCCCAAGGAGTCACACTGGAAGAAACGAAAATTCCTTGAAACTGTCTTTATTGGGCAGAATCAGGGTATTTTTAGTAAACCCAGTGTTGAAATTCCAATTCCGACACCCAGAGTTAATTTCATAAATAATTATAGCCCCAGTATAGCAAGATGTGTAACAATCGTATAACTATGAGATACTCGGAGATACTAGACACTTAAAGTTAATTTTCAGTTTTATCAGCATTCGTATCCTTATCAACTGGAGCTGTCACGCATTCGCCATGATCTTAAAAGTACACCTGCTTGATTGGTCGACTTGATAGGGACAAGGATACGAATGCCGATAAAACCGAAAATTAACTTTAAGTGTCTATTATAACAGCCCTGATGCCCTTGCATTTTCCGGCGTATCGATAAAAACTCTTCTGAGCGCGAGCGTCAGGCATGCGCAGTAGAATTTTTGCGTCTGGCCTTGCCCACCGCCAACTCTGCTTTTTATATTATTTTCTTAATTTTTGTGTGCGACACTGAACACACTCTGAAGCTTTCGCTACAAACGTTCATTGTTTCTGTGTATATTGAAGTATCACTTAATTAAATCAGTTGAGAAATAAAAAAGTTATAACTTTTTTGACTATGTGTGTTTTGGCTTCGCATTGAAAAAAAAATCACAAAATTACATACATTTTCCATTTGATATATCTTTTGACCTAATTTTTTAATTAAAAAAACACATTTAAATACCTATTACTTTTTTATTTCTTAACCGACTTAATTAGGTGATACCTCGATATACGAAGAAAAAAGAGAGATTTAAAAAAAATAAGGCGTGTAAAACCTAACTCTTTTTAAAACTATCCGCCATCCTGAATTTTTTTTTAATGTGAACTTTTGAACAAACGGACGTAACTCTCATGTTTTGTCTCCTTAAACAATTTTTAATTAAGTAATCAGGCCAAAAGTTATAGAAAATTGAAAAAATAAATAATTTTGTGATTTTTTCCAATGTTAAGCCCAAACACTCATAATCTAAAAGCTTATAACTTTTTAATTTCTCAACCGATTTGATTAAATGATACGTCAATATACACATAAACAATGAGCGTTTGTAGTGAAAGCTTTAGAGTTAGTTCATTGTCGCACATAAATTTTTTTCAGGGGGTGTGAAAATTACACATTTTTTAAAACTGTCCGCCATCTTGGATTTTTGAGAAATTTTAAATTTTCAACTAAATCAAAAAAGTATCACGTTTTATCTTTCTAAAAAACCAACATCTTTAAAAATCGGGGACTTATGTCAAAAGTTATAGTCAATCCAAAAAGTGCGGAATTTTGTGGCCCACCCTATACAACAAGTTATCTTCACTCCAGTACTGTGAAAACATGGAAAATAGAATATAGGGAATGGATATCACCAAGAGTGGCAAATTTTGAACGAGCGGATGGGGCAATCTGAGAGGCATAACGGTTGGGTACATTTGCTCTCTGGTCCAACTTGACGTATAACCCTACTTTTTTCTTTTGTGTTGCTTACGCTTTAAAGTTCGAATTTTTTGGCCTTTTTTGGGTCCTTTCTCTAAAATATCTAATAAGTTGCTCCATTGCAACTTCTAGAGTTGTCCTGCTTCGCGGATTGTATAAAAATTCCACAAAAAGTAAGTATCTTTTGCAAAGAACAGATGAGTTATCCTAAAAGTTAATTTGTAGCTTAAATTCCTGCCTTCGTGTCAGAATAAACGAATTTTAATATATTGGCTTTATTTTTAATTCTCAACTCACAACAATTTAATAAAACTATTTCCATGAAAACAACAATAAAATTCGCCATTTTGAAAAGCCATTGTCAACCCCTTGTGTCAAAGCATAGAAAAAGTGACTTTTCCCAACCGTTATGCTTTTTAGCGATATTGGCAAAAATCCTGCAACCAAAATAAATAGCCCTGTAGGATACAGTGACCTGGACGAACGTATAAATATAGTTTTAATTTTTTTCAACAAGCGTCAGTTACAGAGGTCCAAAAAGTAATTAAAGAATTAAAATCAAAAAAATCTCCTGTCCCTGACAATACTAAGGCGAAAGCCTTAAGAGATTGTTTGTGAAATTTCACCTATACGTTTTCCAGATATGCTTAAGTTGGGAAAAATAAAACCTTTGTCTAAAGAAGGATCAAGTTTAGACATAAATTGCTATAGGCCAATTTCCCTTATTTCAAACATAGCAAAAGTCTTTGAAAAGTTAATCAAAGAACGAATGGTTGGATTTCTTCATAAAAATAAGATTATATCTCCAAAACAATTTGGGTTTAGACGTGGGAAATCGACTGAGGATGCAATAGTTACGATATGCAAACAAATGTATAATGCAGTTGATAAAAAACAAGCTGCACTATGCGTACTTATGGATCTCAAAAAAGCTTTCAATACAGTATGCCATAAAAAACTATTAAAAAAATTAGAAAAAAATGGTTTTAGGAGAAGCGCATTAAATTTACTAAAAAGCTATCTGGAAAACAGACAACAATTTACGGAAATGAACCAGACTAAGGGTGCTCCGAGAGCTGTAAGTTGGGGAGTCCCTCAAGGGACAGTTATATATATTATATCTCATTACACGTTTTTATCATCTAAAAAACTATTTAAAAATTGATCAACTTAAAATATTGTATTTTACACTGTTCCAATCACAATTGACGTACGGGATTGTGAGTTGGGGTGGTAAGAGAGATTGCTATATAACAGACCTTGAAACTGTACAAAAATGGGTACTTAAGATGATTTTCAATAAAAACAGACTCCACTCGACTAACTATTATACTTTTCTAAATTAATTTTTCTAATAAACGAGAAAAAAATAAACATTCACACAATACTCGTCAAAGAATCATAAATGCACACTTACCATTAATGAAAAAAGAAGTTGGTCATAAATATTTTAATTTCTTAGCGCCGAAATTTTATAACTTTCTTCCAAATGATTTGAAAGAAAATATGCTAAAAGTTTTAAGAGTCATTTTAAAAAGTGGGTAAATGAAATGGAAAGAATAAAAATAAGAGATTTATTAAGATAATAAACCTACTAGTAATTAAGTATTTATTACAGACACAAAAGTATATAAAAGTTTATAATAATATTAATAATGTGACCTTTTTAACCGAAATCCCTTTTCCTAAAACGCGACATTATCTCTATAATGATATTATTACAGGGTATGTAATAAAAAATACCAAATGTGACTTGTGTGATAGAACGTAAATAATTTAAAAAAAAAGAAAACGCACTAACAAGCAGCGCAAGCTGCTTCTGTGCTAAACTGTTTTATTTATAGAATCGATTTGTGGCATAGAGGCAAAAGGTGAGGGAATAAATCGGAAAAACGTTTTTCTTCGACCAGGATTTGAACCCGTGACCTCTAGAATACCAGTCTTATGCTCTACCAGAGCTCTCTAGAGGTCCCGGGTTCAAATCCTGGTTAAATAAAAACTTTTTTCCGATTTATTACCTCACCTCTTGCCCTCTACGCCACAAATCTTTTCTGTAAATTTATTAGGGCGCTAAATTTTCCCTTCATTTTGTTTTATATATCTTTATTGTAACTAATATTGTAACAACTGTATTTAATTGTTTTGATAAATAAACAATTTTGTTTGATTGATTGAGCTGTCAATCGTATCCTTACCCCCAATTTTTTAGATTGGTCTGTTGGGATATCCATTCTATTTTCCCTGTGTGAACATAACATAACTAACCTAAATATTTTATTTCAAACGGCACATATTTTTGAAACTCGGCGAACCTCACATTTTCGAGCGTTTAAATATTTCCCAAGGTACAATATACTACGTGTGAAAAGGCCTAATATATTTTGGCGAAACTGGACGGCCGGTCAGACATGCATCTTGTATTTACTGCGATGGGAGGCAGGATCGACCTTTAATGTATGTATCAAGAAAGTGGGCTCAGTTAAGTTTGCCCCCTCCAGATCAATTTTCTCAAAAATTTTTATGAAAAAATTTTGCACACATTTTGCACAATTTTGCACACCACAAATCAAATTTTGCACACTTTCCTACGAGAAACTACAGCCCGTTTTCTGTGGGGGGGGGGCAAACTTGACGTTGCCCCCCTCAGTCAATATTTTTCAAAAATTATGACGTCATTTGAAATTTATTACTTATTTTGCACAATTTTGCACACCCATTTTAAAATTTTGCACACCTCCCTGTAACCCACACGAGGGTTCTGAAAATATCAAGTTTGCCCCCCCCCCCCCAGTCAATATTTTTCAAAAAGTTTGGTGTCGTTAGAAAGGTCTTATTTTGCACAATTTTGCACACCCATTTTAAAATTTTGCACACCTCCCTGTAACCTACACGAGGGTTCTGAAAATATCAAGTTTGCCCCCCAGTCAATATTTTTTTAAAATTTTGGAGTCACTAGAAAGGTCTAATTTTGCACACCCATTTTAAAATTTTGCACACCTCCCTCTAACCCACCAACATCGATATTTTTCAAAAAAATTTGTGTCATTCGAAAGGTCTATTTTGCGCAATTTTGCACATCCTTCAGTAACCCACAAGAGCGTTCTCAAAAAAGTTTGCCCCCCCCCCCCCCCAGTTAATATTTTTCAAAAAATTTATGTCATTCGAGAAGCCTAATTTTGCACAACTATTTTCAAATTTTGCACACTTACCATGACGTTTTCTTTTTGTGGCGTTTACGGTTAAACTTGGTCCTAAAATTTCCCAGAAGTATCAGCAAACGAAGGATACCTCGATTGTGTAATATCTTTGAATATTGTTTAAATTTACAGATAATTGTTTATGTTTACATTTGTATATAATCAAAAGTTTTTAATTTTTATGAATTTCCGGATTATACTTAAATTTTCATATCAAAAATGCAATGACGTCATGTATTAGCTGATATGAACAGAAAAAATCGATGTAGACAGCGCATCCTGTCATGTTCGATGCCTTGAGAATCGGAACCAACCTATTTTGCTGGTTCAGAATGGTTGCGGTTCTCAAGGTATAGATCTTCACAGGATGTGCTATCTACGTCCATTTGTTAGATGATGTCATAGCATGTGAAAGTATAATCCGGAAATTCATAAAAATTAAAAACTTTTGATTATAGACACATATATGTAAGCATAAGCAATTATATGTAAATTTAAATAATATTTGAAGACATTACACAATCGAGGTCTCCTTATTTTGCTTATACTTCTGGGAAATTTTGGGACCAAGGTTAACCGTAACCGCTACAAAAAGAAAACAGCTCCAGAAACTAGTAGGTAGGTATATGCACCTATATCTGAATTCGGGACAGGTACTTTCAGATCTTTCTACTTTCCCGCACGCATATTTTACTTCAATAATAAACCAAAATAAGAGTTACAGCTCTAAAAAATGGGATAAAAACATACTTATACTTACGGGACCATGGAGTGAATAGGGGTACGCTCTAATTCAATCCACGGTTCCGTAAGCTTGTTTTTATACAACCTACACTTTTTTAACCTATATAGTTAACTTATAAAAAAAACAGAATTTTTTTCACGCCCAGACGTTTTCGTGCTTCTGGTGAAATAATAAAAAAAAAATTAGTTATTCCCAGCCTCGTGCATTAAATTCATTTCTTTCACAAATACACACTGCAAAGTGTAAAGACAAGATGCCCAAGGTCGAAGAAACGTCAAAATTTGGCGCAGAACACCCAAAAATTTAGGTAGTTGCATTTGGGGAGTGAAGGACGAGGAAACTGTCACTTTCTATGAAGCTCAGACACATCTTACCGAAAATGACTAAGAATACTATAACGCCGCATTTCTATCTTTCTCTTTTACATGTCAAGAATACCAAAGGCTTATCAAATTTCTAGAGACCTGCACTTACCCATTTTGGGGCAAGTTGCACCCGAGGTCGAACGCGCCTCCGATTTCATGGATGCGTCCGAAAATTTTCATCTGGATAATGGTGGGATCACACCTTGCTATTTGCGGACAGCGGCTACGGTGATGACGCCCGCCTTAATTTTGCAGTTCACACCACGCGTTTGGCGTCTTGGTGTGTCATTAACTAGGTTTACATCAAAAAATTCCGTCCGTCAATAATTATAATTAGAAGAAGTCGTTTATTTATTTCTACACATGAACATTTTAGACATTTTGTTTTTATATTTCATGCACTTAAAATGGCCAATAAGAAAAAAATTATTTCTTTTATAGATCGAAAAAAAAAATTAAATCGAATTCAAAAAGTACGTCATGTAAATTTGACTAATCAATCGACTAAAAAAAATAAAAAGTAACAAAAAAGTTAGGTTATATTTATAGCCAACCACAAAGTAATTGCGTAAACTGAGAGGTAGTGCACTTATTACGTAACCCTTATTTTTCCCAATTTAGACCCCAACTCGCGACCCCCTATATAACGCATTGTAACGTTTGGGATTACTCCAGTCTAAAATAACGTAACGTTTTGCTGCCAGAGATTTTTCTCTTTCACTCGAAAAATCCAAAAAGTTGTTTTATTTCACAATAATAATTTAAAAATTGCGTTACGTAACGGAATCGCGAAACTCCGCTCACCCCTACATAACCCCAATAAGCGTTAAGCCTAGCCACCTATGCGTGCTTACCCTGACACTAAAAACGCATCACGCGACACTTTTAAAAAATCGGCAAATGCATGGCTGATCACGTGATGCATTTTTAGAGTCAGGGTGAGCACGCATAGGTGAGAACCAGGCGTTACGTAATGTTATGTATTTTAAATAGAGGCGTTCACATTGACTTTCCTGCCGAAATGGAACAAAAATTAAAAAATTTTCATTATATACAACTGTAAACATAAACAATTATCTGTAAATTTAAACAATATTCAAAGATATTACACAATCGAGGTCTCCTTCGTTTGCTTATACTTCTGGGAAATTTTAGGACCAAGTTTAACCGTAAACGCCACAAAAAGAAAACGGCATGGGAAGTGTGCAAAATTTGAAAATAGTTGTGCAAAATTAGGCTCCTCGAATGACATAAATTTTTTGAAAAATATTAACTGGGGGGGGCAAACTTTTTTGAGAACGCTCTTGTGGGGTACTGAAGGGTGTGCAAAATTGCGCAAAATAGACCTTTCGAATGACACAGTTTTTTGAAAAATATCGACGGTGGTGGGGGCAAACTTGATATTTTCAGAACCCTCGTGTAGGTTTCAGGGAGGTGTGCAAAATTTTAAAATGGGTGTGCAAAATTGTGCAAAATAAGACCTCTCTAACGACACCAAATTTTTTGAAAAATATTGACTGGGGGGGCAAACTTGATATTTTCAGAACCGTCGTGTGAGTTACAGGGAGGTGTGCAAAATTTTAAAATGGGTGTGCAAAATTGTGCAAAATAAGACCTTTCGAACGACACCAAATTTTTTAAAAAATGTTGACTAGGGGGGGGGGGCAAACTTGATATTTTCAGAACCCTCGTGTGGGTTACAGGGAGGTGTGCAAAATTTTAAAATGGGTGTGCAAAATTGTGCAAAATAAGACCTTTCTAACGACACCAAACTTTTTGAAAAATATTGACTGGGGGGGGGCAAACTTGATATTTTCAGAACCCTCGTGTGGGTTACAGGGAGGTGTGCAAAATTTTAAAATGGGTGTGCAAAATTGTGCAAAATAAGACCTCTCTAACGACACCAAATTTTTTGAAAAATATTGACTGGGGGGGCAAACTTGATATTTTCAGAACCGTCGTGTGAGTTACAGGGAGGTGTGCAAAATTTTAAAATGGGTGTGCAAAATTGTGCAAAATAAGACCTTTCGAACGACACCAAATTTTTTAAAAAATGTTGACTAGGGGGGGGGCAAACTTGATATTTTCAGAACCCTCGTGTGGGTTACAGGGAGGTGTGCAAAATTTTAAAATGGGTGTGCAAAATTGTGCAAAATAAAACCTTTCTAACGACACCAAACTTTTTGAAAAATATTGACTGGGGGGGGGGGCAAACTTGATATTTTCAGAACCCTCGTGTGGGTTACAGGGAGGTGTGCAAAATTTTAAAATGGGTGTGCAAAATTGTGCAAAATAAGACCTTTCAAATGACATCATAATTTTTGAAAAATACTCACACAGAAATGGGCTGTAGTTTCTCGTAGGAAGGTGTGCAAAATTTGGTTTGTGGTGTGCAAAATTGTGCGAAATGTGTGCAAAATTTTGGCATAAAAATTTTTGAGAAAAACGATCTGGGGGGGGCAAACTTAACTGAGCCAAGAAAGTGGTGGTTGACAATTAATATGGGGGAGTCAAACCGTGCACGTGGGCCACCTTTCCAAGCTCGTTGAGCCCACGGGTCTAGTAGGCGTATAAGGCCTTTGGATAAAGCAATGGCGTGGCCAGAGGGGAGGGGGTTGGAGTTAAACCTCTCCCCCCCCCCTTTCAGAGGGTCCAACCCAATTTACAATAAATTAATCATGCAAGGGCGTTACGTCGGGGGCGCCAAAGGGAACCATAGCCTCCCCCCAATTTTTTTACCCTTTAATCCGTTTTCTGACGTGTGATTTGATGTGATATCTTAATTGTTCCAATTTGGGATAAATTTTAAATAATTTTTATTAACAACATTCAAAACGTGTAAGATATGGCATTTTTAGTATAATTTTCTTAAAATTATTAAACCGCCCCCCTCCCCCTTCAGGTTAAGAGCTCTTCCCTCCACTTTTAGAGCCCACGTGACGCTATCAGTAAAAATCAATAGGTTTTAAACTATAAAAAATTTGCAATACGTAGGTAGTTGATGTTTAAGAAAAACCCCCTCAGAGCCGATTTCCGGCTACGCCACTCGGTAGTAAAGGTCAAAATGTCCGAACCGAAAAGGAGGTGTTCCGGCTCAAATTCTTTCCCACTTGGAAGATTCTTTTTCACTTGGAAGATTCCTTCTCTGACTCCTTTGTAAGATGGACATCTTGTAAGGTAGTGGGATGAGGATTAGTCCTCTGTTCTACCTCTTCGAGCGCATAGTGGCTAGTATGCAAGGGCTCCTACCAGAAGCCCCCAATTACCTCATTCGCTTGCCTGGCATTCTCTATGGTTTGCTACAACTGATTTAGTCTTGTGGGGCTCCATTCCGGCCCAGCATATGCCTGCACAACCCCTCTCTTGCAAGACCGGCTGCCGTTTCGTTGCCCGGGATCTCCACTTATCCTGGTACTCTAGAAGTGCAACCTCTGCACTGGAGGGCATCTGCACTCCTGAACCAGCCCACGGCTCTACCTAGTAAGTTAAGCACTCTTGCAGATTAAAAAAGATCATGATAAGGGCTCAAAATTTGTACAAAAGTTCCTGTAACTCCAGCCCATTTCAATACACATTCTAATAAAGTCAGTAATTTTGATATCAATAGCGTAAAAGTTCTGAAAAACATTTATTAATTCCTCGAAATTATGAGAATTAAACAGCTTAGTCAGTTTTTAATTCTCTCCCAGGAAAGAGTATAAAAGTTTTTTCGTGTACGTGTGAAAACCGTGTGTCGCTATGGGTCATCCCATATCAAACCAACCAGGGTATTTTACCAGACTTTCTCTGATTTTGATGATTTTTGGTACACATTTTCTACCCACTCAAAAAAAAATTAAAAAAAATCCTTGTTGGATTTGGTCTTGATATGTATATACAAAAAAATGTATATCTTAGGAACCACTTAAGCTGGCAAAATGAGTGATGGCTCGTTTTAAAGTTATTTAAAATACCTTTCGAATGATTTATATATATAATAATTAATATATTTTTTTGTTCAGAGTTTTAGCTAGCTATCCTAAGAATTTCATGATGGAGAAATGATGGGTTCATGATCAAAAAAAATAACAAAATCTATTACACAAAAATTCTTAACTACCTATGTAAATTCATGCTTATATACCAGTTTGACAATTCGCCCATAATATGTGTAAATTGAGAGAAATTTGCCATTCCTGCTCAAATAATCCACTTACAGTACCTGTTTATTCTTGTTAATATTTGCACCACCCCTGAGGCCACACCCCTTTGATTTTATTGGTTTCTTTAATTTTTTAAATCAATTTTTGATGCGTTAGAATTAAATTAGTATTTAGACATTTTTTTAATATTAATATTTATTAATATGGCAAAATAAAAGTCGGCTGTATAATTTCCGGCACTTAGCTTTTTATATTACTTTTTAAAAATTAAATAAATTGTAATTTTTTAAAATTTTACTTTTTAGACCCAGTCAAGTTCAAATAAATGATCCTGATTTTGAATACCACAAGAAAAAAAATGTATATAAACAAAAAATAGAAAAGGTGCAAACGTTAAGGACCAGATTTGCCAAGGAATCAACGTCTACTTTAACGCAGCAATAAGAGTACAACTCCCATGAACGAGAAATGATCAATCAATTGAAGGCAAAATTTTTAAACACAAAAAATAGAAGTTAAAAATTTCTTGTTTTGTCTTGTGAGACGTCTCACACTGGGGTCCCCTAGTTTTTGTAAATTTTCTTTAAATTTTTAAAAATATTAAAATACATCAGTAATTCACGTAAAATATTGGAACCAAAACGTGGTTTAAATCGAGCAAGTTACACAGAAAACTCATCTCGTAGTAAGGGTGTTGACAGAGTTATTTTGGGAAAGAAATGCATTGCATACAGGCGTCGTTCACAAGGGCTATATTTTCACACGCTTCTGGTGACTATAAAAAGCAAAGGCACGGCAAAGCGTGGATCACTTAAAAATCAAATTTCATCCAAGAACGAAGCGCTGCCAGTCATCTAGTTAACCAACAAATAAAGTTGACACAAAATTTAAGGCTACAAAGAACAAAAATCAAGTATTTTAAAAGTTTCAACAACAAAAAAACTACGCCAATATTTTGCCAGGTGTGTAAAAGAAATTGGGGGAGGGAATTAGTTGCTAATTTTTTTTGTAAAATATTTGAGGAATCTGTCATTTCTTCTGCAGTTAGCGTATATGTCCTACCAGTGGCAGTATTTGGGTTGACCCGTCTTAAAAGAGAATTTTGATCTATGACCAATATATCAGCTCTTGGCTTTGGAAAGTAAAAAGACGGAAAGGGACCATGAGGATGTAAAAAACTAACTTTTAATTCCCCGCTTTCTATATTTTTGCCAATGATACATCCCATCCACCAAAGACAGTCATAGTTTATGGTTACAAAACCGGAGTCGATGTTTTCAATTTCTGTGTTTGACAAACCACAGGTTGCAAAAAGACATTGAATATTTTCCTCTTTACTTAGTGAAAATGGTTTTGTAATAATTTTTTCATTACTGAGGGGGATAAAAATTTTACTTAAAACTCTAATAGCATAGCTTGCCGCTTATAGTTTTTTACATAGATCTCTGATGTGTGAAAAAAAATTTAGGTCTTTATCAATAGTTACTCCCAATACCTTCGTGTGACTTTCAAAAGTTAATGTGTCTCCTTCATAAGTAAGGTTTTTAGGGACATATATGTCCATGTTAGAGATAACAACTGCTTTTGTTTTTTCTGTGTTCATAATGAGTTGGTTGTTAACACAGTATTCAGACACTTTACCTAGTACGTCAAAATATTCCTCATGGATGTTCCCCTCCCAATAAACCGGCATCACTACGTTGGCATCATCTGCGTAATTGGCCAGAAGGTTTGGATTTTTGATGACATGGTTTAGATCATTAAGATAAATAACAAAGAGCAGAGGACCAAGAATACTTCCCTGCGGAATTCCTGTCATTATGACGTTTGATTCTGACGTTATTTTATTGTTGCTGAAATTTTTTGTAACTTTTTGTGGTCTTTCAGTCAGATACGAGCAAAATAAATTCACAGCACTTCCTCTAACCCCGTACGCTTCTAATTTTTCCAAAAGAATTTCATGATCACAAAAAAAGTCCACAGGCCGCTCCCCTAGATTCAAGAGTCGAAATTATTGACTTGTTCAACTCTAAAAGAGCCGATTCTGTAGACCTTTTCGGGAGAAAGCCATGTTGAAAATCGTTTAAAAGTGAATTTGTCAGAAAAAAATCTAACAGCCTCTTATGTATTAATAACTCATAAATTTTTGCAAAGGATGAAATCAGACTTATAGGCCAACACACAAAAAAAACAAGTAAAAATGTAGGTAGGTATTCGTTACTATTACTTACCCTGCTACAGGAGATGGTTGTTCATCCTGTTCCTTGTGTTCCTTGGAAAGTTTCATTCGACAATTGTCACAAATTTTCATGCCAGTCTCCACCCCTTTAAAGGAAGTCATCCAATTTGTGACATTCCGTAACTTTCCGGAATGTTTCTCCTGACTTAATGGATCACAACACCTCACAAAAAATGTTGTCCATTGTTTTGGCTTATTTTGTGCCATTTTACAACACACGACTCCGATAAATGTTTTAAATTAAAAAATAGCAATTTATCACATAAACCGCAGGTTTGCAATTAATTTTTGTCAAAAATTTTCCTGTCTGAACCAGAAATGATACAAATAGGGGTAAGGGCCAATAAAAAGTAATGGGAGGAGCTAAACATTTTGCAGGAATTAACATGTTTAAATGTATAATAGGTGGGTGAAAAGATCTTGGGTGGAGCGGAGGACAATTGAAGAAATACTTAACATTTTGCAGGAATAAACAAGTTTGGAAAAACCGTTTATGTATCTTATTTACAAGACTGGGAGCAATTGACAAGTTTCTAGATATAAAGAGTAAATATATAGGTATTTATCAAAAAATGTATGGTTTTTTCCTGCAAGGTTTTTTATATTATTTTTTTTTAAAATAGAACCAATAACTTCTCCATCCTGAAATTTTCCAAAAATATTAAAAAAATACTGAAAAAAAAATAGTATTTTTTTGAAAAAAATTCAAAATGGTGTTTTCAAGATTTTTCAAAAATAAAATATTAAAAAAAAAAAAAAAAAATTAAAACAAAAAATTACATCGTTAAAAAGGTCTTTAAAAAACCTTCAAAATAAGCTATAACTCGCTTCTACAGGACCAATCGGTTTTTTTGGATCAGAAGAATAAGTGTACCAAAAATCATCAAAATCGGAGATGGTCAAAACGAAAAGTGCCTTTTTTTTGGTTGATTTGATATGGTTTGACCCTTTGGCAGCAAATTACTATCAGTGTTTGTATAAAATGATGTGTAATCCACCTTCAATATATTGCTATCTAAGAAATAGATGTCAGGAATATCCAGGAGCAGACCATTATCAAAACATCCTTCTGGAAAAATTTGAAGAGGAACTCATTGATGAGGTAACGTATAACAAATGGGTATCTGATGATCGATGCACAATGCAAACCATTGTGAAAAAATCCGATGATTTTGTGCAGGAATTCACAGAGCCTAATAAAACTGAAATCGCATTCATTTATCGCTAATATGCAAAAAGAAAAATATAACGACATTAAAAATAATCTAAAACCTGGAGAAGCCCTAATTACATGCGATTTTGCCGAAAACTACCGGTTTGTTATGCAGGATGAGGTTCAGGCTTACCATTGGAACAACAGCCAGGCAACCCTCCATCCGTTTGCAATTTATTTTAAAACTGATGGCAAACTTCAAAACTTAAATTACGTTTGTATCTCGGAAAGCGTTACTCGCAATACTGTGGCATTTAATTTATTTTTGTCGAAATTAATGTCGATTTAAAAAAAAAAAAGATTTTAGGACTTATTTTTCGGATGGTAGTGCAGCTCAAAATAAAAATAAAAAAATTTTCTTAATGTGTGTCTCCATAAAAAAGATTTTGGAATCGAAGCAGAATGGCATTATTTTGCCACTTCTCATGGCAAGAGTGCCTGTGACAGCTTAGGAGGCACAGTTAAAAGGCTTGCAGCAAAGGCTAGTCTTCAGGGGCCATACAGTGACCAAATAATGACACCACCCCTTCAGTTGTTTACTTGGTGCCAAGAAAACATTACTGGCATTAATGTTAAATATTACACCAAGGATGAATATGTCAATCATAAAAAATTTTTGAATAAAAGGTTCACTGATGTACTGACGATACCTGGTACCCAAAAAATTCACGCTGTAATTCCCTATACAGAAAGCTCTTTTATACCAAATTTTTTTCGGACACAGAAAATCATCACCTTATGCCAAGGGGGGATATTATTTCCGAAATACAAAATGTTGAGTCAGGGTTTGTTACTGTGGAATATGATAAAGAATAGTGGTTAGCATGTATTTTGGGAAAAAAATATTGAGACTGGAGAGCTAAAAGTAAGCTTCCTTCATCCAAAAGGCCCTGCAGCCTCGTTTTTCTACCTAAGTAATCCGGATATTTTAGTAGTAAAATCCGAAAGTCTGGTAAAAAAAAGTCGAACCCATTACTGCTACCGGTAGAACATATAAACTTACCAAAAAAGAAATGATGGAATCCTCACAAGTTCTTAAAAGATAATTAGACAAAAAGATGTTGCTATATAACATAATATTTTGTATTTCTTATTTGAAGTTGTATATATTGTATATATATTTATTGTGTATATTTTTACTTCACTTGTTTAATACGTTTAATATACGAAAAATCTTAATGTTATGTTTTAATTATTAAATAAGCAAATACAGAGATCTAAATTAAATTCATAGCCATATAAACCCGAATTTTAGTAATTTTGAGGTAACAACATTTTGAAATGAACCCCTTATTTCTCCATTATGAAATTTTTAGGGTAACTAGGTAAAGGTCTGAATAAAATAATATATTTTTTTGAAAAAAATCAAAAATGGCCTTTTTGAGATTTTTCATAATTTTTTTTAATTAATGCTTTGTGCTAGATCATTCGAAAGGTATTTTAAATACCTTTAAAACGAGCCATCACTCATTTTGCTAGCTTAAGTGGTTCCTAAGATATTAAATATTTTGTATATACATATCAAGACCAATTTAGGGATTTTTTTAATTTTCAAAAATTAATTACAAAAAAAGCACTGGTGAAAAAAATATAAAATTTTGGGCATTTGAGTTTTTTGGTAGGTAAAAAATGTGTACCACAAATCATCAAAATCGGAGAGGGTCGAGTAAAATTTGTATTATTTTTTCGTTGATTTGATATGGAACCACCCCTATACGGTTCGTGGGTCAGGGTTAAAAAGAAGTTTAACCCCACATTCTACCCTTTTCCCAACCCCCACCACATCAAAAACAAATCAGCTGATCGCTAGGTGCCAAGGAATTTTGGTGTCTAATTCGATAGAAATCGGCTTTTGAGTTATCCTTTTCAAGACAGACACGCACCATCACAAAATTTTGTACGAGATTTTGTATTTATGTCTTTTTTGAACTAATTTTTAGTGAAAATAAAAAAATCTTTTCCCTCATTGTTTAATGCAACTATATGCCTCTTCTCGCGGTTTCCAACGTAATCTTTGGTTCGGTTTCACTGACCCCGTTGCATTGAGTCACCCGCCGCCAACACCCCCTTTACTTTTTGACCCATTTCGATCCCTTCAGACTGTCGGCACCCCCCGCTCGCATCTTGAACTGGGTCAACGTTGCTTTTTAGAGCTATAGCCGTCTCGCAATTACAGTCGGACTGGACTTTCTTTATTATTTCCTCGTTAAATTTTTTACTTTAGTCATTTAAAAGTTTTAGAGTTGCCACAAAATTCCGTAGATAAAATTCCCGACTTTTTCCGTTTTTCTTACCTATTTTTTTTTAAAACCCTACTTTAGGAAGTTCTTCAAAATTACCGATTAAGATTTTTTTTACTGAAAAATAGTTATTTGGAAAATATGAAGCGGGGTGACCAGATTATTTGGAGACAAGAAAAAAAAGCGCCACAGGCGAAAATTTACAGAAAAAATTTATTTAAAGTTGTGATCGAAACTAATACCGAGACCAATATTATGTGCCGCAAATAAAAGCAATAAAAGCTATCTGTCCTCGGTACAGGCGCTACGAAGTTTTCAAGATGATGCTTGTTTTAAAAAAAAAACGCATACAGGCATTTTTCCCTATGTCTCAAACTTTGACTATTTATTCAACACCGTTCTTAACTAAAAAGCCTGTTAACTCCTACCGCCTCAGTGCCCTTTAGCCTAATGTAGCTGCCATTTTTATAACCAAATTGACAAGTAAAACATGGATTTTCTGTCAGTTTGGTGTCAATATGGCACCGACCATAGGCCAAAGGATACTAAAACGAAAATGAGTTAACTGGCTTTTTAGTTGAGAACGGTGTTGATTTATTATAGTGTATACTCAAACAAACCACCAGCTTGTAATGTCTGACAGCATTAAATTCGGTATTACGATGACGTTATGTCATATTGATAAAATCAAAAGTAAAAATAAGGCCTCTAAATCAAAAAAATGACTTAATTTAAAACAAATACTCTTATTACCCGACTACGCAACTCAAAGGAGGGTTTTAAGTTTAGTTTCTTGTTTCTAAAATCATGGGGCGGTAAAGTGCACTTTATCGCCGGCGGGCGGTAAAATGGCACTTTATGGCCCTGGGCGGTAAAGTAAGATTTTAACGCGTTTGGCTGACAATGAATTTAACCCTTTTTTTATTGTTTTTTTTTTAAATTTAACCCTCTTTTTTTAATTTTTATTGGAAAAAATAAATGAAAATTGAACAAAATTTTATTTTTATTAAACAATCTTAAATGCTACGATATTTTTTATTCTGATTTAAAATTAAATTTACAATTAGAACAATTAACAATACTTAATGTCGAGAAAGCTGTAGCTGATGAGGAAGCTGTGGCTCGAGCGTTTGCCACTGCTTCAATCTTATTTTTTAAGTCTTTACTCTGGTTTGAACATGTTGATGTTAAAGGCAGGACATTATCTTGCGTAAAAGATGCTGTTGTGTTCCCAACATTTTTTTTTGCTATTTTTTCTCTACTGATTTTAGTTTTCTCGATGTACCCCTCCGCCAATGAGCTAGACTTCCATCCGGCATGTAATTTGATGTTGGTAAGGCTTTCATCCGCTTCAGCAAGTAGTGTGGCTGATGTTTGCCGAAAACAGTGCCCTGTAAATTCGTCGGCATCAGGAACACTGATTTTTTCCTACTACTTGCGTTGAACATTTCATATTTTTGTAAAACACAAACAGTGAGATTTACTAAGATCTAAAATAGTAACCCCCACGGATCTAAATATTTACACCTGTAGGGGGTACTAAATTTTAAAACCAATTTTCAAAAAACACTTACCTATACAGAAAAGACTCAAAGTTATTGATTATTTTTTATTGTCATTGCAAAATACCACTGAAAAACTGCTTTTTTTCTCAAAATACACCATATTTTAGAAGAAAATGTCCTAAAACCAATTTTTTTTGACAGGTTTCAAAATGACAAATTTGGCACATAATAGCTTCATTATTTGTGTTTGAGGTTATAAAGTTGGTGATTTTTTAGACCAGCTCAGGAGGGTGGTTTATAATGTCCCTTAGTAACCATTTTTACAAGGATTAATTTACTTTATTTAATATCCCAAGTTGTTCATTACCCAATAAAACACCTCCAATTTTGTCCAGAAAAACGCCATATTTTGAACCCGTTTTCAGAACAAAAAATATATTTATGAGGGCACTACGAGGCAAAACAAACATAAGTAAAGGTCACTGATTATGCACGAAAAATATACCAAGCAAAAAAACCCAAAACAACTACATTAATTTATTTACAAACTGAAAGTAAACCATTGAGGTTATCTAAAAGCTCAGTCAAAAAATCTTTCCTTACTCAAAGCCCACTCATTTTTAAAGCTGTAGCTTTCATCAGTAGAGGTTGGTACAAGTCAAGGTGCAAGCAGAGGTAAAAGATCCGAACTCGCTGTTTCTGATTGAACGCAGCGCTAATATTTTTGAACTAACATTTCGACAGTGACGGAAATATAAAAAAACTTGCATTTAAGTTTTTTAATGCATTTCATAAATAAAAACACCTTGTAAATAAGTACAAAATTAATCTACTCCTTATTTTATTATTACCCATCTAAATCGTTGTGTGACATCAAGTATTAATTGGAAAAATTAATTATGAAGGGTAAGTTTTAATTAGAGTGACATATAACCCCAATTTTAATTTGTTCTACAGAGTGTTTACTATTTAAATCCCGCGTGGGTTTAAATTTTCTAATATCCTTTTCTTCTAAGTTGAAACTTTCTTCTTAAATCCAACAAAAGATTATGTTAAGATGATTATAGTATAAAAAAATTTATTAAAATTCTTTTTATAAATCAAACTATTTCCAAAACTCAAGGAGGTTTGGTTTAAAATGCTTAAAACCAAAAATTTCACTTAAACCTAGGACCGATCTGAAATAGACTAAACCTTTTTAGTAAATCCCACCGAAAAAGTCTGTTGTGGTCTATTGTTGCTGGTCGCAAGGCTAAGTATTTTCTGAATGTTCCCAAGAAACTAGGTAGCTCCTTTCGTCCATCAATAATCATAACTATTCTGTCAATTTTAGTTTTTGACTACACGCTCCGCACACGCCAAATATCAAGGCCACTTTGACTAATAAAAAAAAACCTCTTCTGGTGCCTCAATTAAAAACTTTTCGACTTCCTCTTTGCTCAAAATTTTAGATTTCTTAGGTTTACAACCATCCGATTTTCGTTTTAGAAAAGCAATCAGTTTCGGAAATTTGCTTATATCCACACCAATATTGAGGTATAGGGTAGCTTTAAGTATGGAATAATAGCTCCACAACGAGGACGCTTTGTAATTCTTGGACTTTTCATTAAAATAAGCTAGCATAACGTTTTCATTAAGTTGATTTACGGCTACAGACTTTTCCATGAGCCATGCAGAAAATTCTTTGTAGTACTTTTCATAGGTCTTTCTTGACTTTAATGACAGCAGATCTTGCTTTGCTTTGTCTACAGACTTCAAAAGTTCTCGAGGTAGCTCAAATTCCGAAGAATTCATTTTTATGTTACTTTACTTAAACTTGCTAGGGAAGCTAAGCAACTGCCTCCTTTGATGAACAGTGGTTAAACACATATCATTATGTAATATTATAAACCTAGTTTAAAAATAAATGCTTCGCTATCGCTATTAAATTTCTCGCCTAACGGCTCAGGCTATAACTTAAGCTTAAGCTTAAGACCTAGATACATAAGTAACTATTAATAATAGTAAAATGAAAAAAACGATGGATTCAAAATAACACAACAAACAACAACAATTTTACTTGAATAAGGGAATACTCTCTAAAAAAAGAAAGAAAAAACGTCGATGTTGTTCAGAAACATCGATGTTTTTATTCCGATGTTTTTTACCATCGATGTTGAGTTTCGATGTTGACATTGATGTTTAACATCGATGTTTTTTTCGATGTGCCCATCACTAAATACTACATTTTATCATTTCATTTCTTCTGGGACACATTCCTACGAGAGGGAAAATGTACCAGTACAATTTGAACTTACTCTGAAAGTGAATATCTCAAATACGAGTTGCTAGATTTTTTAAATTTAATTTTTCTGTAAAACATGACTTTTGTATTTCAAACTTGGCTTAAAATTACGAATTTGGTCGTTTGGGAAAACTGAGTTTAAACATGCCTCTAAACTCGGTTTGAGGCTCAACCAAACTCTTCCGAAATCTTAACCCAAGCTTAAACTCCGAACCGAGTTTAAAGCGCTATTGAACAACCGGGTCTAATGTACTTAAACTAAGGACCGAAAAATATCGATTTTGAATTAACGCAAAATACATATTTATTACTTAAATTCCTTCCTATGAAATTAACTGAATTAAGATCTTCCAAATGACCTTTTTACGAATGTGCTTTACGACTTTTACCACTTGTAACCAAGTTGTAGACTCAACGTGACCATTTGTGGAACGTAGAAGTACTAAAGCCATAAAGAAAAAACACAAAAAGAGGTCAATTATATAGCAGCGTGTTTATTTTAAACATTAACAATAAACAAATCTAAATTGCAAGGTTACCTAATATTGGGTCAATCGATACAAAACACATAAAACGTATAAAATTAAAAACTTTTAAAACCCCCCCGACATCCCCCCAACATCAGCGAGTATGATATAAAGGCCCGATTGTTCAATAGCGGTTTAAACTCGGTTTGCAGTTTAAACTTGGGTTAAGTTTTTGGAAGATCTTGGTTGAGCCTTAAACCAAGTTTGGAGACAGGTTTAAACTCAGTTTTTCTAAACGCCCAAATTCGTAGGTAAACCAATAGTCCTGGCCCGATCGTATACCCCGCAAAAAAATCTAGGTCCCCAGATTTTGACTTTCGATTCATGTTTTTGGATCATTGTAGTAGTAATTTAATTTTTTTTTATTATTAATTTTGAATTTTTTTAATATTTTTGTATTAAAAAGCTTATTTTCCCTTGTGGAAAAAGAAAACCACGGATCGAATGATAATTTCTTTCTGCGTTTTATGCATTATGTTTATTAAAGGTAAGAGTTGCCATGAAAACCGATTTCATGATGGTTACACCAAATTATGTACGTTTTCTAAAAAAATTCACAGACTCAAGATAGCTTTTCTGATTTTATTATTTCTAGGGAGGTTGTTCATTATAGGCCAAGATAAACTATATTTAAATCAACATAATTTTCAATATTATACAAGGTGTCTAACAAACGACTTTAAATGAAAGTTTTTAAAATATTGGTCAATTTTTAATATGTGATAGAGAAGATCCTAACAAACATTTTTTTCATTACCGTTTTTCTGTAATTGTACAGGGTGAGCCAGCAATAAAGGGTAAAGTTCCAAAAATGGCCGTTTTGGACCTTAGTTTATGAGAAAACTATAAGGTTTATAAAAAATTCCCGTCGAAATATGATGGTACATGCCATTATCAACAATTTTCATTTGGCACTTATCTTTGTATATATTCAGGGTGACCCAAAAAAAAAAACTTTTCAAAATACCCTTAATCGCACCCTCTAAAATTGAGTTTCAAAGAAGAGTAACACAATAAAAGTATTTTTTTGAGGTCATACCAGGAATAAGAAAATATTTTTTCCAAATGTATCAATCTTAAAATTTTGCACACGGTCAGCCAAAAAAATTGTCTTTGGAAGTCGCTAAATAAATTATAAATCGAATTTGCAAACATTTTACATGATTCTCTTGACCACGATCTACTTATTTTTCTTTATATGATTCCTCATTTATGTACAGCGTGAGTCAAAACTACGTCTTAGATATTATTCAGAATTTTCAACCCTTATTTAGCCCAAAATACAATTTGTATGACAGTGTTTTAATATTCTAACTCACCCTGTATTTATATGAATACTAAAAAATAAGTAGATCGTGGTCAAGAAAATTCACATAATAAATATTTGCAAATGGGATATATAACTTATTTAACGACTTCTCAGGTCTTTTTTTTACAAAAATTAATAAATTGTTAAAAAACATATTTTACAATGCCTTGTATTACGTTAGAAAAAACTTTTATTGTGTTACTCCACTTTAAAAAATACATTTTAGAGGGTGCGATTAAGGGTATTTTCAAACGTTTTTTTTTTGGGTCACCCCGAATATACACAAAGGTAAGTGCCAAATACAAATTGTTGATAATGGCATGTACAATCACATTTCGAAAGGAATTTTTTTGTAAACCTTATAGTTTTCTTATAAATCAAGGTCCACAACGGCCATTTTTGGAATTTTACCCTTCATTGCTGGCTCACCCTGTACAATTACAGGAAAATCGTAATGAGAAAAATGTTTGCTAGGACCTTTTCTACCACACATAAAAAAATTACAAAAATTGACGAATATTTCAAAAACTTGCATTTAAAGTCGTTTTTTGGACACCCTGTATAATATTGAAAATTACGTTTATTTAAATAGTTTATCTTTGCTTAAAGAATAAATAAAATCAGAAAAGCTACATTGAATCTGCGAATTTTTTTGGAAAACGTACCTAATTTGGTGTAACCATCCTGTTTATCTCGGTTTCCATGGCAACCCTAGACATAGCACATAATACATAAAACGCAGAAAGAAATTATCTTTCAAATCAGTGGTTTTCTTTGTTCGATTGGCCAAGTACTTTTTGATATTTAGCTTTTTTCCACATGGGAAACACACAAAAAATGCTAATTCTAAGCTTTTTAATACAAAAATACAGGGTAATCACTAAAATAGTTTGCCCCGGGTGATTAATGTCTACCCAAGATAAATTACTTCGACAATGATCCAAAAACAACACATTGAATCGATTTGAAAACGGTTTTCAAATTTTGATATTTGGCAGCTGACATATGTCATAGTTGTCAAATATTCATTTTTTGAGTTTTGGTACTTTTTTTTAAAAAAATTTATTTTATTCAAAAGATGATGTTGGCCCTTGCCACACATTTTTTTTAAATTTTAATTACTACTCTGTTTGCAAGTGGAAGTTAAGAAAGAAATGCTGGACTGGCATATGTGCATAGCACATACACTTTCGAGCCAAATATTTCTTTTATTTTCCATAATGAATTTTTTTAAAGTGTTTAAAAAAACAAATCTTTAGTTATTTAAGTAAGGTTATGTTATTAATCTTCTTTTTTCTATACACTCCCCCAAATTATAGAACGCCGGTTCCACAGTTTCACTTCTATTTCACTCTCTCTCTCTCTCTCTCTCTCTCTCAAAAAGAGTGAGAGCAATAAAATATAATTTGGCGGCTGTTTGGTAATCCGACGCAATACACATGTGTAAACTCAATCCCCGTTTTCATGGAAAATCGGTATTTCGATCTCAATACGATCTTGATCCAACCCTAAAAATTTTCAGGGTCGGATCTAGATTGAAATCGATTTGAATACTGGAAAAACAGGCGTTTTCATGGACGGTATCGGATTGAAATCGTTTTCAGAACGAACTCAATTCAAATGAAAACGTAGCACATGTTTTAACGAAAAATTAAGAGTAGAAATCAATCGCTTATTATGCTTTTATTACATGAAAATAAGTCTAAAGTTGTGAGTTTTATATATATATTTTTTTAAATTGATAATTTTTTTAACAGCTGATTTTGACTTGTATTTGATTATGAAAACAAATAATTTTTTGTTGAAATCTTTTTTTTAATTTTCCTATTTTCTTTTTAATGCCGAAAAATTGCGCCACTCTCTCTTAAACAAAAATTGGATTTTTTCCAAGTCTCCTTTTTTTTTTTGCTGGCAATTGATCCTGTCTCTTTGCACTCTAGTATACTTTTAAACGTTTTCACCAGATTAATTAAAATCATTTCCTCTTTTTGAAAAATGTTTGGAGCACGCTTTTCTGGCCGAAAATGTCCAATCAACAGGAAAAAACACCCACCCAAAATATCGTAAAATTCTGGTCAAACGTCAATGTTGTTCAAGTTTACGCAACTAAAAGAAAATGGTTAATTTTATTCTGGTTTAAACTCGGTTTGAACCAAACTTGATTTATATTTGAATTAACAACCGCTCACTGAAAATAAACTTGGTTTGGAAAAAAACTAAGTTTAAGTTAAACTAAGTTTAAACCACTATTGAACAACCGGACCTAAATATCTAGAAATATTTACCATTTACTCCGTTTTCACGGGAAACTGAATATGTATTAAACCTTCCATGAAAACGCGAAGTTTTTTTTCGTTGGGCCGCCCAAATTCAATAGCGCTTTTTTTGGGATCGTATCGGGATCCAATTGCATGAAAACCGGTATCGTATCTAACTGACTGGTTGCCAGGTCGAATTTGAGGAAAGCAGTAGGTCATAGATTAAAAAATCAGTAATTTCGTAAAAACAACCGTATTTTTTTTCCAATAATTGACGATATATAGCAGCAAACAAGCAAAAAAAAAGGTTTGTTTAGGGTCATCTTTTATTATAAGACTACAAAAAACGTAATTAACGCCAAAGGAAATGACAAAGCCTAGCACAGTTCGCTTTCAAAATAGTTCATCAGTTCGTTTTCAATTTCAACGTGACAACATGAGTATATGAGTAAAATTTGGGCAGGGGTATTAGTAGTAAACATGCTTTAATGTCTACATCCTTATTGACAAAGCTGAGGCTTAAGTCTAATCACATACAGACCGCTTATAGCTACTGCGAACATAGGGGGAATCAAGTCCAATTTACTCTCCGTGCCGTACGACCGAGGTGGATTCGAAGCACGCTGCAGTGTTATCTTTTGGAAATTCATTTTGTTTTTATTATTTTGTTTTATTTCTGCCTTGCTCGAGAAACAGATGGGTAAGTTCTTAATTGAAATAATACATTTTTAAAACCAAAAATGGATGTCTACGAAGTTGCCGAAAAAGTGCAGATGGTCAAATCGTCATAACCCAACACACGTTCGATATTAATCGAGGGAAAATTTGCATTTGTATTTTGACGTAAGAACACAGTATCCCCAAAAACTAAATGTTTGGGGGGGGGGTATTATAGGGGAACACGTAATTGGGCCATTTTTTATTAACGGCAATTGCAATTTGAATGGTCCTAGATACTTGGATCTACTGCAGCAGCACATTATTCCAACTGCTAGGCAGTTGTTAGGTGTAAGATTTGGTGAAACATGGTTTCAACAAGATGGTTGTTCCGCTCACAATGTTGGCCTTGTTAGGGAATATCTTGATAATGTATTTCCTAATCGGGTTATAAGTACACGGGGACCTATTTTATGGCCAGCTCGATCTCCCGATCTTGCTCCTAATGACTTCTATCTGTTTTTGAAGAAGCTTTTCAAATTATCACCCCTAACATGCTTGGAAACGTTAGAAGGGGTTTTTATAGTAGGCTCGGATATTGTCTAGCCGAGCAAGGAGGACTTTTCGAACATTTGCTTTAATTATTTTTTGACTGGGAGAATCTTTTTGGTTTTTAGAATGTATTATTTGATTTTGAGAACTTGCTTTTATTTTGTTTCTCCTTATTATTTTCATTGTAACACGTCGTCACTGATAAATCTGAGCAGTTGACAATAAAACGCTCTTATTTATCAGTGACAAAAAATAAGAAAATTACGTTATAAAAATTTGCGTATTTATTGACCAAATTCCGGTTTCATTGACTACGCTCCACACAGCACCGTGGTTAGAGGCGTACTAAATACCAAAGGAAAGTCATGCAAGTGGTGATCGCAAGCCTGAGTATTGGTTGCTTCACTGATAGGCGCGCGGTGTCTCTGCATGTACGTACACTGGCAAATTAGACTTCTTCCGCCCTATGTTCGCAGTAGCTTGAAGCGGTATGTATAAGAAAATCATTAAAAAAGAAATACAATAATAAAACAAAAGGTAAAAAAAGAAACAGATAAGTTGGTAACAGTAACATTGTAAAAAACACAATGCAAAGTAAAATATAAATAAATATAAGGATATCAGGTAAGCACATGATGCAAAAAATACAAACAAGTTAAGTCTAAAAAACTAATTAAATATATAGGTAAAAACCTTGTCCCAATGCAAAAACTTAAAAACGTTAACTAAATTAAAAAATTGTTATTATTAAAAAAGAGTGATCAGTTTTCTGTCAACATATCTCTAAAGTTAAATCACAAATAACTAGTTCTAATATTTTTATTCTATTTGAATCCAGGATCAACGTGTGGTCAGCAGAATTTCAGCCTTGAAATACCCGGTCAGCAAGCTTTTATATTATTTTTGTGAATATCTTTTGATCAGGATTATTCTACTTGAGTCCAGGGGGTCTATTCTTGAATTGACTAAGAGAATTACTTTCGATCAATATCGGGCAAAAGTGAGAGAAACCGATTTAAACCGAAGATTTGGACCAATGCGATGCATAGTAGCGAGAGAATTTGGGCCCCTGGGAGCCAATTTTCTCTCGATTCAGGAATAGCCCCACAGGATCAACGTGTAGAAATACCCGGTCAGCAAAATCTCATCTGGTCTGTATGTAAATAATTTGATCGTTTTCTGATTTTTTTTATTAAAACTTTTCTTCTTCTTGATTTTTTCTTCAGTTCTTCTCTGCTGCCCCTCCCTAGCTCACCGGCTGGCGACGGACGCCTTGCCCTCTTTGTACACAGCACTTGAGCCCAAAAAAAAAAGACAAGACACAAGATTTTACTCAGAGAACTTGTTTTTTAACTCTGCTGAAGTTTTGTTTGAAAGTTCGAGTGTTCTTTTTTTTTAAACTAGCAGCGGCTTTGATACAAGGTTTCTAATTTCGTTGTGTGCTGTTTTATAGATTTATACTGAAGCTACGATGAAAATTTTTTAATATAAGTGATATCATGTTTTATAATGGAGTATAGGGCAAGTAGTATAGGTACTAAACTGGTCGCACTATGAAACGCATATTTTATATTTAGGAGAGTATTTTAAACCTCTGTAACTTTTTTAGGTTTTATTATTTTGGAATGGGGTTTTTGGTATCGTATAGCTGGTATTTTTTGCTAAAAAAAGGTTAAAACCAAAGTTTGCCATTTTGTATTTTATTCGGTATACAAGGCGTGACAAAAAGTACTGTTTTTTTTTGTCAAAGTTTAAAGTTAACAAAAATTTAAAAAAAAATTGGGAAAAATTTAAAATTATTAAATTGGTTATCAAATCTTTGTTAACAAAATTAATTCTCAGATTTCTTATTTTTCTTTTGTTTTGGAGATAAGATTTTTTTTTTCAAAATTTATGCGTATTTTACATTCTTTTGCCTCGTGGATTTGACCGGATTTCGAAAATAATTTTAAATATCCATTTTCGCTATCTCTGGTACCCCTATTAAAAATAAAACGTACCCAAAGTTATTTTGAAAATTAATCTTGACTACCAGTGGCGTCCAAGTTGTGGATTGTAACAGATGTTTACAAAAAATACTTTATATGTTTCACATCAATTTTCTCGCTATTCATTACAAAAAAAGATTAATTTTTTTCAGTTATTAGTTATTGAAATAATACATTTTTAAAACCAAAAATGGATGTCTACGAAGTTGCCGAAAAAGTGCAGATGGTCAAATCGTCATAACCCAACACACGTTCGATATTAATCGAGGGAAAATTTGCATTTGTATTTTGACGTAAGAACACAGTATCCCCAAAAACTAAATGTTTGGGGGGGGGGTATTATAGGGGAACACGTAATTGGGCCATTTTTTATTAACGGCAATTGCAATTTGAATGGTCCTAGATACTTGGATCTACTGCAGCAGCACATTATTCCAACTGCTAGGCAGTTGTTAGGTGTAAGATTTGGTGAAACATGGTTTCAACAAGATGGTTGTTCCGCTCACAATGTTGGCCTTGTTAGGGAATATCTTGATAATGTATTTCCTAATCGGGTTATAAGTACACGGGGACCTATTTTATGGCCAGCTCGATCTCCCGATCTTGCTCCTAATGACTTCTATCTGTTTTTGAAGAAGCTTTTCAAATTATCACCCCTAACATGCTTGGAAACGTTAGAAGGGGTTTTTATAGTAGGCTCGGATATTGTCTAGCCGAGCAAGGAGGACTTTTCGAACATTTGCTTTAATTATTTTTTGACTGGGAGAATCTTTTTGGTTTTTAGAATGTATTATTTGATTTTGAGAACTTGCTTTTATTTTGTTTCTCCTTATTATTTTCATTGTAACACGTCGTCACTGATAAATCTGAGCAGTTGACAATAAAACGCTCTTATTTATCAGTGACAAAAAATAAGAAAATTACGTTATAAAAATTTGCGTATTTATTGACCAAATTCCGGTTTCATTGACTACGCTCCACACAGCACCGTGGTTAGAGGCGTACTAAATACCAAAGGAAAGTCATGCAAGTGGTGATCGCAAGCCTGAGTATTGGTTGCTTCACTGATAGGCGCGCGGTGTCTCTGCATGTACGTACACTGGCAAATTAGACTTCTTCCGCCCTATGTTCGCAGTAGCTTGAAGCGGTATGTATAAGAAAATCATTAAAAAAGAAATACAATAATAAAACAAAAGGTAAAAAAAGAAACAGATAAGTTGGTAACAGTAACATTGTAAAAAACACAATGCAAAGTAAAATATAAATAAATATAAGGATATCAGGTAAGCACATGATGCAAAAAATACAAACAAGTTAAGTCTAAAAAACTAATTAAATATATAGGTAAAAACCTTGTCCCAATGCAAAAACTTAAAAACGTTAACTAAATTAAAAAATTGTTATTATTAAAAAAGAGTGATCAGTTTTCTGTCAACATATCTCTAAAGTTAAATCACAAATAACTAGTTCTAATATTTTTATTCTATTTGAATCCAGGATCAACGTGTGGTCAGCAGAATTTCAGCCTTGAAATACCCGGTCAGCAAGCTTTTATATTATTTTTGTGAATATCTTTTGATCAGGATTATTCTACTTGAGTCCAGGGGGTCTATTCTTGAATTGACTAAGAGAATTACTTTCGATCAATATCGGGCAAAAGTGAGAGAAACCGATTTAAACCGAAGATTTGGACCAATGCGATGCATAGTAGCGAGAGAATTTGGGCCCCTGGGAGCCAATTTTCTCTCGATTCAGGAATAGCCCCACAGGATCAACGTGTAGAAATACCCGGTCAGCAAAATCTCATCTGGTCTGTATGTAAATAATTTGATCGTTTTCTGATTTTTTTTATTAAAACTTTTCTTCTTCTTGATTTTTTCTTCAGTTCTTCTCTGCTGCCCCTCCCTAGCTCACCGGCTGGCGACGGACGCCTTGCCCTCTTTGTACACAGCACTTGAGCCCAAAAAAAAAAGACAAGACACAAGATTTTACTCAGAGAACTTGTTTTTTAACTCTGCTGAAGTTTTGTTTGAAAGTTCGAGTGTTCTTTTTTTTTAAACTAGCAGCGGCTTTGATACAAGGTTTCTAATTTCGTTGTGTGCTGTTTTATAGATTTATACTGAAGCTACGATGAAAATTTTTTAATATAAGTGATATCATGTTTTATAATGGAGTATAGGGCAAGTAGTATAGGTACTAAACTGGTCGCACTATGAAACGCATATTTTATATTTAGGAGAGTATTTTAAACCTCTGTAACTTTTTTAGGTTTTATTATTTTGGAATGGGGTTTTTGGTATCGTATAGCTGGTATTTTTTGCTAAAAAAAGGTTAAAACCAAAGTTTGCCATTTTGTATTTTATTCGGTATACAAGGCGTGACAAAAAGTACTGTTTTTTTTTGTCAAAGTTTAAAGTTAACAAAAATTTAAAAAAAAATTGGGAAAAATTTAAAATTATTAAATTGGTTATCAAATCTTTGTTAACAAAATTAATTCTCAGATTTCTTATTTTTCTTTTGTTTTGGAGATAAGATTTTTTTTTTCAAAATTTATGCGTATTTTACATTCTTTTGCCTCGTGGATTTGACCGGATTTCGAAAATAATTTTAAATATCCATTTTCGCTATCTCTGGTACCCCTATTAAAAATAAAACGTACCCAAAGTTATTTTGAAAATTAATCTTGACTACCAGTGGCGTCCAAGTTGTGGATTGTAACAGATGTTTACAAAAAATACTTTATATGTTTCACATCAATTTTCTCGCTATTCATTACAAAAAAAGATTAATTTTTTTCAGTTATTAGTAACTAGTGACTATTTTTACCAAAGCGGTTTTTAATTTTTTTAAATGGCCGGGGACGGAGCTAGATTTTTTTTCAGAATACACTTTTATTGATATAAAATGGTTACATAAATTAGAGAAAGCATGTTCAGCTTATATTTTTTATGATATTATGTTAGTTCTGTGTGATCCTAAAGTGAATTAGAAAAGCCAATCAAATTTTGCTATCATTCGAAAGGTCCAATTTTGCACACCTATTTTAAAATTTTGCACACCTATTTTGAAATTTTGCACACCCCATCGGAACCCGCAATAGGGTTCTCGAGTGAGGCTGCCCCCCAGAAATTTTTTTGAAAATTTTAGTATCATTCGAAAGGTCCAATTTTGCACACCTATTTTGAAATTTTCCACACCCTATAAGGGAACCCGCAATAGGGTTCATGAGTAACGAGGCTGGTCCCCCCAGATATTTTTTGAAAATTTTGGTACCATTCGAAAGGTCTAATTTTGCACACCCATTTTGAAATTTTGCACTTCCCATGGGAACCCGCAATAGGGTTCTCGAGTAGCGAGGCTCCCCCCGATGATATTTTTTGAAAATTTTGGTTTCATTCGAAAGGTCTAATTTTGCACACCTATCTTGAAAAATGGGGGAGGGGCCAGCCTCGTTACTCGAGAACCCTATTGCGAGTTCCAATGGGGCGTGCAAAATTTCAAAATAGGTGTGCAAAATTGGACCTTTCGAATGATACCAAAATTTGATTGGCTTCCCTAATTCACTTTAGGATCACATAGAACTAACATAACATTTTTAAATAAAAAATTATGCACGCCCCTGATGTGCTTGTTACAAAAAAAAATTACATAATGATTTAAAAAAATATAAGCTGAACCAGCTTTCTCTAATTTATGTAAGTAACCATTTTATATCAATGAAAGTGCATTCTGAAAAAAATTTAGATCCGCCCCTGGTTAACATTCTAAAAAAATGGTAAAAATGGTCACTAGTTACTAATAACTAAAAAAAATAATCTTTTTTTAATGAATAGCGAGAAAATTGATTTGAAACATATAAAGTATTTTTTGTAAACATCTGTTACAATCCACAACTTGGACGCCACTGGTAATCAAGATTAATTTTCAAAATAACTTTGGGTACGTTTTATTTTTAATAGGCCTACCAGAGATTACGAAAATGCATATTTAAAATTATTTGCGAAATCCGGTCAAATCCACGAGGCAAAAGAATGTAAAATACGCATACATTTTGAAAAAAAATCATATCTCCAAAACAAAATAAAAAATAAAAAATCTGAGAATTAATTTTGTTAAGAAAGATTTGATAACCAATTTGATAATTTTAAATTTTTCCCAATTTGTTTTTTAATTTTCGTTAACTTTAAACTTTGACAAAAAAAAACAGTACTTTTTGTCACGCCTTGTATATCGAATAAAATACAAAATTCCAAACTTTGGTTTTAACCTTTTTTTAGAAAAAAATATCAGCTGTACGATACCAAAAACCCCATTCAAAAATAATAAAACCTAAAAAAGTTACAGAGGTTTAAAATACTCTCCTAAATATAAAATATGCGTTTCATAGTTTATATAGAAGTGTTTTCCTCCACCGTAATTTAAAACCAGTACCTCTAGTAAATCAGCGCAGGAAAACCCCCAACCAGTTCCAGCACGGCAGGGTATATGCGTAGAAAGAGAATCTCTATCCACGGTCATGATTGTTTTCCACAAACCAAAACTACACTTTTTTGCACTCGACGCGCGTTTCGCTAACAACGTTAGCATCATCAGGAGACGGTAAACAATGAACTAAATTAATCTAGGCTCTATCTTATATACAATCCTTTAGTGGGCGGAGATAAGACTAATAATTTGTGATTGATCACGATTTTTAATCTTATCTCCCCTCAACCAAAGAAAAAAGATATTTCACTTCAAGAAGGTGAAATTTTAATCTCGTTTGATGTTAGTTCGTTGTTCCCTAGTGTGCCGATCCCCAATACCTTACAATACCTGGAGGAACTACTAAGAAAAAACAATCTAGAAGACAAACAGACTTTAGAATACCTATCTTTAACAAAACTCTGCATGAATCAAAATTACTTTCAATATAAAAATAACTACTACCAGCAATTAGAAGGAACCACAATGGGTAATAGTTTATCACCTTTTATCGCAAACCTATTTATGAGCAAATTTGAATCAGATATAAGTAAAGAATTTGAGTATTTCCCCAGAGTATGGTTCAGGTATGTAGACGATGTGTTTGCAGTATTCAACACTAAAGTAACTAGTGTTGAAAATTTTATGGAAAAAATAAATAACAAATTTCCCACTATTAAATTTACTTATGAAACAGAGAACAACGGTACACTGCCATTTCTAGACACTTTAGTTATAAGAAATAAAAATAAATTGGACTTTGACCTATACAGAAAAGGCACTGCCACCAACAGGTATATTCCAAATGACTCTTTTCATTGCTTATAACATAAGCTTGCAAGTTTGCACTTTTTAACATATAGATTAGTAAATTTCCCCTTAAACAAAGAAAGATTTGAAGCAGAAAAAAATAGCATTAGGAATATAGCTGGCGAAAACGGTTACGACGAAGGCTTAATAAATAAGCTGATAAATAGACATTCTTTTCAAAAGACCTTTCGGAATTCTACCTTTTTCAGACAAAAAGATACCTGCGACTCAAAATTTGTATCAATTCCTTATAATCCTAATTATACGAAAGGATTACACAAAGTATTTAATAACACCGGTCTTAAATTAGTATATCAATCCGGTAACACAATAAGAAGCTTACTAGGAAATCCCAAGGATAAAACTACAGTTCTAGAAAAAAGTGGAATTTACGAAATTAGTTGCATGGATTGTGACAAAAAATATGTTGGCCAAACGAGACGCTCTATTCAAACACGTTTTAAAGAACATTTAGCACACTTAAAATACGGAAGAACAGAAAAGTCAAGTGTGGCCGAGCATGCTTTTGAAAACAATCATAGATTCACATTAGATAACCTAAAACTTCTAAAAAGTGTACCAAACAAAAGACTTTTGAATGCATATGAAAGTATGGAAATCATTAAATCCAGAAATAGTTTAAATAAAGATAGAGGACCCATCCCGTTTAGTACACTTTATTCTTTGGTTGAGGGGAGATAAGATTAAAAATCGTGATCAATCACAAATTATTAGTCTTATCTCCGCCCACTAAAGGATTGTATATAAGATAGAGCCTAGATTAATTTAGTTCATTGTTTATCGTCTCCTGATGATGCTAACGTTGTTAGCGAAACGCGCGTCGAGTGCAAAAAAGTGTAGTTTTGGTTTGTGGAAAACAATCATAATTTTGTTTTAGTGCAACCAAAGGTTCCAAATTCCCAACATAGTCTATCCACGGTATATATAATTATATGTAGCGGAATTTACTAAGAATTCCTTACGGTCACCCATCCTAAACATAATCGTGACCGACGATGCTTAGATATGGTTATCCACACCTCGATTCACACCCAATAGACTAACGGCGGAGTTACCCAACTTATCATATTGATAATTATAATTCATCATAGTGGATAAGCACAACTTCTCCAAGCAAAAATATCAGGTGCGACGTGGTAGCCGTCTCCAAGCCCTATCCCTAATAGGGTTGGTGTCATATCACGACTACTATACGTCGAGGTTATACAACTACATCGTGACGGTAATGATTACTCTTGATATAGGAGTTATATCGTCGCGGGTAGTAAACGGGCACGTGATCCTGACGTCCTGTTTACCAAAGATATTAGTATTTCTGACTTTATAGGCTTTTTATAGGTTTTCTCTTTCCCACATTAATAGGGGTTATAAGCCACGGCATGACGTAAACGCAACGTACGTTACGCAGAGAGGATACATCGCGTAGTTACGACGAGCTAAAAAAGGCTAAAAGCAACGCTTCTTGCGTATCTTGTAAATTATTTAAGTTATGGAGCAGAGGGCGCTCTTATTTGCTTTATTTTTCATAAGATAACCTAAAAATTGTCGTGTTTTTTTTTATATTTCAAAAATGGAAGACATTCTTAACATCCTTAATTTTGATGATGAGGATGAAAAAAGATGACATCGATGATGACATGATCATCGAAATTCTCCATGGAGAGGCTGCTCTCAGGAATAGAACAGCCCGTTATGGAGGCAGCAAAAAGGGGGAGGGCGCGAGGGCAAAATTTTATAAAAGCGAAAAAAGTTTATAGGCTGCCGCAGGCGAAAATTTTTGAAAAACACAAAAAAATTTCTGTTTTTATGAAAAAAAAGGGGGAAAGAGCGACCGTCCCCACCTGGAACCGCCACTGTGGAAGGGTCAACTTTGACGACGCATCTATTTATATACCCATAGAATAGAAATTTGTAAAAAACTACACACCTTTCTTTTGATGCTGCGGAGGCCGGCAAAAAAAGTTACATGTAAATTTTATATAGTTACAAGGGAATCTCAACCAGGTCAAAAACATCTGCAAAATTCAAGGATCCTTAGCAATTTCGCGACTTTTTCCCGGATATTTCCCGACCCCACCGAATTCCCGACTTTTTCCCGGTTTTCAAGGATTGTGGCAACCCTGTCTCTATTTGTGCAACTTGTGTCTACTTATTGTATTTAACATTGTGATTATGAGTACTATTGTGCTTAAGTTATGAATTATCAATATGAAAAGTTGGGACGCCTACGGTTTAATCATAAAATCATTCACTATAGAACCTGCAATTCATCAAACCAATTTTTTATCCGAACCTTATTTCATCAAATCCATTCAATAACAAATTCGAAATTTAACAGATAGATCAAACTCATTCAATATCAAACTCATAATTTGCAAAACCCATTTTTAATAAAACCCGGAATTTGTCAAACCATTATTTATCAAAACCGGATTTCGTCAAACTCGTTGTTTATCAGAAAATATTTGCTAAATTGATGGCGCATTCGCCAATATACTTATACACAAAGTATTGAACACTACCTGTGAATACTTTTATAGAACGACAAATGCATCGAAACGCCGCGCCGCCGCCGTGACGCCGCGCCACTCTCGTGTACGCCTCCAGTTCATGTAAGTATTATTGGCGAATGCGCTTTCAATTTAGCAAATATTTTTTGATAAACGACGAGTTTGGCGAATTCCGGTTTTGATAAATATCAGTTTGACAATTTTAATAAAAAAGGGTTTTACAAATTACGAATTTGATATTGAATGAGTTTGATGGACAATGGTTCGATTAAAAATGGGTCTGTTAAATTTCGAATTTGTTATTGAATGGGTTTGATGAAATAAGGTTCGGATAAAAAATTGGTTTGACGAATTGCAGTTTCTATGATGAATCGATCTTACGATGAATTTTATTATTAAATACGGCCTGACAAATTCCTGGTTTGAGAACCATAGGCGTTCAAAAGTTGAGTAAACCCTCCATTACTCGCTGCGCTACTGCCGTGCCGTTAACCTCCCTATTTAACCACATGCCTGTTTTCAGAAATATTTCACCACTTCGACCGCTTTAGTCCACACCATGCGGAGCTGTCGAGGGAGCTGTATTTAACAGCATTTTAAACACATTTCATTGTCGGCCGCGATTTTTCGCGCTTTTGCTGCAAATATCGTATTTTTGCCGCGTGTGTGGGCATAATGCAAACAATTTTTTTAAAGCGAAAAGCGGAATATAGATTTGGAATGTCTGGTTTTTTAAACCGGAGCAATGATAATACTCTTAGAACATTGATATTCAATTTTCTAAGATAGTAGTGCGTTGGCAAAAAAAAGCCGTAGCCATAATTCCATGGCCTGATTTTTATATTATTTTCTTTGTTTTTCAAAGTTATCATTGCTACAAATTTTGTGTTTTGTCCGAACCTCTAGAAATTATTTCAGATTGCTACATGCCTTCCTATTAGTTCTGCTAGTTGTGAACGAAGCTTTTCTGCGATGCGTGGAATAAAAAATTGGACCTGAACTACAATGGGACAAACCCGATTTTCCAATGTATCAATTATTAACATCAATATAATTATTTAATTAAAGAAGAGATTACAGCAGACCACGTTTTGGAAATATTTTCACAAAAGACAAGGAAGTTGCAGTTATTTTAAGTTAATTTATATTAAACTGCTGAGCTGAGTTATATAGAGTTACGGTTCAAAGTTGTTCATATAACGAGTTAAGGTAATAACGCATAATATTCAACAGTTTTGAGAAAAACATCATTGTCTTTTATTCCTCACTATCAAACATTGTGAGCTAGGCCCTCCCCTAGGCCCCCCCAGGTAAGAGAGCTAGTTACGACGGTGGCTACTGGGACTTTTTTAAAAGTATGCATTTTGGGATAGGCCCTAGAACTTTTGTATTTATGAAAATATCATCGTGGGGTTTATTGCATTTTTGTAGAGTTTTTAAACTAGAATTTTAAACTAGAATAGGTTTCATAAGTCTTTTTTAGTTTTTGAGATATAACACAAAGTTGGTATTTTTCTTATGGAATACCCCAATTTATATTTTGAATGCATTTTTAATTTCCTTCAAAACGATGTGCCTCTTTACGAAAATCGGATAAATGGTTGTCGAGTTATTAAATATTTTCCATAAATTATATGGGAGGCTGTGACGCACGCATATCAGTGACGAAAATGAATGACAGCAAACCATCCAAACAATGTAGGTATGATTTGTAGAAGCGTCGTAAATAGACCGAAACCATTTTCGTCTCCAGAGAAGAAAATATTTTCTTCTCTAGAGACGAAAATTAAATTTAAAAAAAAATTAAATAACAAAAAATACGAATTAAACCCTAAAGTGGTCTTAGGAAAAATAGCGTACACAACTTTCTTACACTCGCGTGTTGTTTCACTCGCCTAGCGCCTCGTTCATAACATTCACGCTCGTGTGAAATATGTCACTTTCTTCTCTCGTTATGTAAGGTAAACGTCCCAGCTATCGGAAATGTCCCACTTATCGGACAAAATTTGGATTATTTGAAAAAATAAGAAATCTGAAGGACTTTTTGAATTAACTTTTTTTCTAGAAAATTCTTGAAACCTTTGGCAAAGCTGCCATCGCAGCAGCATGGCTCTAACATATCCTGAGCGGTGCTCATTCTCATTGAAACAGTAGCTCTTCAGTCTTCCTGCGTTGTGCTATGTAAGTGCTTGGTAAAACCGGTAAGAAACCTCTATTTTTATAACTCACTTTTAGGTTACTTCCAATTTGATTTTCAATTGTTATTATGTTTTTTTGAAGTGAGGTAGGATTTTTTTGTATTTTTACAACGTTTCGAGGGGTCTTTTGGTCATATTTTAAATAATATGAGGGTGTCCGACAGGTGGGACAGGAAAAAGTGGGCTGGCGCACCTATCGGCCACGTGTCCGATAGGTAGGTCAATGCAACTTTGTTTTCAAATGTAAATTACGGAGTAAGTTGACGACAATTCGAACTGCTTGTTGTGCAAAATTATGTAAAAAAGCCTGAATTTTACCCATTTATCGGACGGGCGATTTACTTCAAATAAAGCTAGAAAATTTGCTCAAAGTTAACCTGATTCATCCGTCCGATAGATGGGACAAACGGAGTCCGATAGGTGTTACATCTTGAAAACAAATGCATTTTAGGTGCAAATCGTTTTTTTTTTAAAGAAAATAAATTTAAGAAACTTCTGTGTCAGTAACTTCAGAATAAGTTTACCTTATTTAATTTTCTACATTCTTCTCAGAAAATGGCTACGCGATATCAATATATCGACCACAGCCACAAAATCTTGCATTTCTATTCGAGAAGCATCAAGGGCTGTTAATGTGCCAAGCTGGTAAATATCTCAGATTAAAAAATAATATTAGTCAAACTCAACATAACTTAAAACATTTATTGAGCTAGTTTAATCCTACTCGTAGTTTGCTTTTTGCTCCTTTTTACTATGTCCGATAAATAGTACACACCTTGTCCGATAAATAGGACAATCAGTTTTTTAATGTCCGATAGGTGGGACAATCGAGTTTTGTTTTATTTTAATTTTTTTTCGTCAACACATTTAGAACTGACTTAATTTTTATAATTTTTTCAAAAATATTAATAAGTAAGCTACGCGCTGACGTAGTTTCATGACATTCCCTTCAAAAATGTAAAATTACCACTATGTCAAAGTCAGAAACTTCCTTAAATGTCCGATAGATGGGACGTTTACCTTAATATACTATTGCTTCTTAACAGAATTCCAGGCCTACTAGCTATTATTATATCAATAATAAATTATTATACCTATATTTTATGCTCCCCCCTCAGATTTTTGAAATTTCAGCCGTTTTATGTTCACGTTGACACTAGTGTTTATACTTTTAAAAAACCAAGTAGTTTTCGTTTTTTTACGTAAAAATATGTGCCGCCCAAAATAAAAATGTTATGACGTTTTTAATAGCATTTTAATGACCGAAAAATTAAAAAGATGGGTCAGTCCATATCAAGTCAACCAGGGTATTTTACCACACCATCTCCGATGTTGATGATTTTTAGTATACATGTTTTTCCTACCAAAAAACTGGAAAATCCAAAATTTAAGACTTTTTTGACCAGTTGTTTATTTTGAATTAATTTTTGAAAATCGAAAAAGTCACTTATTTGTCCTTAACATGTGCGCACAAAATTAGGAATATCCAAAGAACCACTTATAATAGAAAAGTAGGTGAAGGTTCATTTTAAAGCTCTTATAAAGACCTTTCATATGAGAATATTGCATAACATATATTGAAAAAAAAAATAAAAAAAAAATTTTTGATTTTTTTTTTGAAAAATTTCAAAAAGCCAATTTTTAATTTTTTTCAAAAAATTATATTATTTTCTTTAAAGTGTTATTAAACTATTCACAAAATTTTGAGATGGACAAATCATGGGTTCAATGTGAAAAAATTTATTAAAAATGTCACATGCATGAAAAATCGCCTATAAATAGACAATGCATTTTGGTAATTAGAAGAATATAATGGGGTTTAAAGCGATATTATAAAAATATTTAACAATATTTTATTTAATAAAAAATTATATCCTACGTTTCATTCTGTATCAGTAATCAGATTAACATTGCCCCCCATTGTAATATTTACTTACAAAACCTCTTTTCCACCGGAGACGTACTATTGGATGTTCCAATTCTTAGGAAAATATGCCTGTACAGTACCCTCTCCAGATAGGCCGATCAACTCATACCGATTTAGTGTCCTTTTATCCACCTTCGCCGCCATTTTCACTCAAAAGTGACAGATAATCCATTAGTTTTCTGTCAAAATGGCGGCGAAGGTGGATAAAAGGACACTAAAACGATAAGAGCTGATCGGCCTATGTGGAGAGGGTAATGGCCTGTATAAACCTGCCAATACTTTTGTGAAATACTGCCTGTTTATTCCTGTTTAACATTAAGGACACACCTCCTTCATTTTATTGGTCTGTTTAGGTACATTGTGGGGATTTGCTGACATGAAAATTCCTGCATAAATTGATTTTAAATTTTTGGCAAGTATCTTCCTGATACAGCTCCAAATAATCGATACATAATAGTTCGACTGAAGGTTTATCAGAAGTCATCTCTGTGTAATTTTAAAAGTTTCAACTATGGGTGAGGCAAGTGGATGGACTAAATATAAAGTAAAGTGCTGTGATCCACTAGAGTTAAAAATCAAGCATTTTGGGAAATTAAGAAATGTGACCAAGTGGATGTGCAGTTACAAAAATGTCAAAGTGGGAATGAAAATCTGTGATGGTTGTAGACTAAAGCTTTCAAAGGAGTTTAAGGCATCTGAAGAAGATGAGGCAGGGTAAGTAACAAATAGTATTTTTTAATATAAAATTAATAAACTAAACCAATTGCGTCAAGTACGGAGTGGAAAAATCTCATGGCATTATTTTGCATGGCATTATTTTGCATGGCATTTTGAGAATACAGACATTATGTACAAATTTCTTGGCATTATGTACACATTTTGGGTCAGCTGTTACCCCCTTTTTAAGTTCTTATAAAAAACTAACTTTTTAAATTTTTTTAGACCCAGTCAAGTTCCAGAAAATGATCCAGATTTTCAAGATCCTGCTGAATCATTTACTCTTTTAAACAAGTCATTGGAGCTTCTTGGTGTGTCGCCGATTAAAAGAAAAAATGTATACAAAGAAAAAATTGATATTGTACAGCAAACAATTGCGAAAGCATTTACAAAGGAATCAGATTCAACCCTAGTAAAGGAATGCCAGAGTGACGAAAGTGAAATGATTAAGCAGTTAAAGGACAAATTTTTAAAAACCGAAAAGAGGAGTGAGAAAATACTAGTTTTATCATGTTTACCTCAAAGTTGGAGTAGAAAGAAGATTGAAGAAGAATTTGGAGTTTCTCAATATTTGGCCAGAGCTGTAAAACAGTTAGTTAAGGACAATGGGATATTATGTTCTCCTAACCCCAAACCGGGAAAGACCCTTAGTGATAGAGTGGCCCAAATAGTGGTAGATTTTTACCAAAGGGATGACATTAGCAGGACCATGCCAGATAAAAAAGATTATGTTGTTATCAGAAAATATGGAGCTGAAAAAGAATATGTACAAAAAAAATTAGTCTTAGCTAATTTAAAAGAAATTTATGCATTGTTTAAAACTGAGTACCCCAATGAAAAAATTGGGTTTTCAAAATTTTGTGAACTGCGACCCAAAAACTGTATACTGGCAGGAAAAAGTGGGACTCATACTGTATGTGTATGTACTATACATCAAAATATAAAACTAATGCTCAATGGCTCCAAATTAAATAAGCTATATGATGAAAATAACAGGCCTCTTGCAATATCTTATCATGATTGCCTTTATAAACTAATGTGTAATCCACCTTCAGTGGACTGTTTTTTAAGCAATAGATGCAAGCAATGTCCTGGAGTAGAACAGTTTAAAAATACGTTAATAGAAAAACTTGAGGAAGAATTAATTGATGAGGTCTCATTTAAAAAGTGGGTCTCAGTAGATAGGTGTACTATGGAAACCGTTGTTAAGAAAAGTGATGATTTTGTCCAGGAATTTACTGATGATCTTGTAAAACTTAAATCACATTCTTTTATTGCAAAAATGCAAAAAGATAGATACAATGAAATAAAAATTAACCTTAAACCTGGAGAGTCTTTGATCACTTGCGACTTTGCGGAAAATTATTCCTTTGTTATGCAAGATGAAGTCCAGTCTTATCATTGGAATAACAGCCAGGCAACCCTCCACCCTTTTGCCATTTATTTTCTAAGTGATGGTAAACTGCACAACCTGAATTATGTGTTTATTTCGGAAAGCTTGACACATAATACAATTGCATTTCATTTATTTTTAAAAAAATTAATGCCTGATTTAAAAATCAAAATACCAGGACTTAACAAAATTTTTTATTTTTCGGATGGATGTGCTGCGCAGTACAAAAACAAAAAGAATTTTCTGAATATATGCCTGCATAAAAAAGATTTTGGTGTTGAAGCAGAGTGGCATTACTTTGCCTGAGGAACTGTTAAAAGACTTGCTGCCAAAGCCAGTTTGCAGAGGCCCTATGACAATCAAATAATGACACCTCTACAATTGTTTACTTGGTGTGAAGAAAACATATCTGGCATTGATTTTAAATATTGCACAGAAGCAGATTATACAAATCATGAAATAATTTTGAATAAAAGATTTGCGGAAGTCTTAACAATACCGGGGACACAAAAAATTCATGCTGTAATTCCTCTTACAGAAAGCACGTTTTTGGCAAAACAGTTTTCTACATGCTTAGAGGTCGAAACACATAATCTTTTTAAAGGTGGAAGCATTATTTTGCAAAATATCGAGTCAGGGTTTGTCACTGTAGAATATGACAGTGCTTGGTGGCTGGCTTGTGTCTTGGGGAAAAATAATGAGAGCGGAGAACTGAAAGTAAGCTTTCTTCATCCACGAGGACCTGCCTCATCATTTTTTTACCCAACACCTCAAGATATTTTAATTATTAAACCAGAAAGTCTTATAAAAAAAGTTGAACCCAACACTGCTACTGGCAGAACTTACAATGTCAGCAAAAAAGAAATGTCAGATTCATCAGAAATTCTTAAAAGAAAGTTAAAAAAATAAATTTAAGGTATATAGTTAGTCTTAGTGTTTTCTGTCTAATTTTTATCAACGAAGTAGAAAAGTTTGTTTATTTCTTTTGCGAGTTTAAAATAAAATAATTTGTAGATAAAGCCTCTGGGTATTTTTTAAAACCTGTATCCATCAAACAAATTTATTTATTTTAATATCCAGTGCACTATTGGTGCTCCTAAAATATGTTTATTTTTTTAAATGCATGATTTTTAATGTACTTAATATTTTTGATATTTTTTTTGACATTGAACCCATCATTTCTCCATCATAAAATTTTGTGGATAATTAAGTAACACTTTGACCAAAATTATATATTTTTTTCAAAAAAATTAAAAAAGGCCTTTTTGAATTTTTCAATTTTTTTTTTCAATTTTTTATTTTCAATTTTTTTTTTGTTAAAATTATGTTGTGATATTTCATAAAAAAGAGCTTCAAAATGACTTTAAAATGAGCCATTTATTACTTTCCTAGTGTAAGTGGTTCTCGAGATATTGCTAGTTTTGTACATTCTTGTTAGAGTCAAAATGCTGACTTTTTTATTTTGAAAAATTAAAAAAAAAAAACTACGAATCAAAAAAATCTAAAAATTTGCATTTTCAACTTTTATGGTAAGAAGAAAATATATACCAAAAATCATCAAAATTGGAATTGGTCGCGTAAAATTTTTGTGATTTTTTGGTTGATTTGATATGGAATGACCCAGATGTGAAAGTGTCAAGTCAGATGTTTTCTCTAGATGATACCAAAAATTTTACAGGTATATTTGTTTTTCTCTGTATAAATAACTTTATTTTGAAATGCCTGCCATACTAAAATCACAGTAAACTATAGTGTGAGTACTGAGAGTAAAATTAAAAACCGAAAAAACACACCATTTTCGGAATCAAAAATCAAAACAAACAAAAATGTCGTCAGGAATAACATCAATCCCACGCACTTGCGCAAAACGGCCGTATATCTTTATTTTCATGGCCTACTTGACCAAGATATGTTGCTAACAAATTTGCCACTTCCAGGGCGTGTATATTGGGTTCATAAGTATATGGTTAAAACCAATATCGCGGAAATGCATTCCAGGCTGAAAATCGCCTTTAAAATACCGTTCTTCAATAAATTACTACGTTTCCAGGTGGAACTGAATACGTTCTCAATACGATTCACTTTTCGGTTTTGATGAAGCGATTTGAACGCGTTTTGAACACGATTTGCCTGATGTATTTTGAGGTTAGTTTTTGCCAATTTTACTTCTTCATCTGCTTTTTTAAAGACAATAGGTTTACAGCACAATAATATAATTAAAATAAAGGATATACCTACTTTTTGCAGGAATATTGCTAAGTGCTAACAGGTTTGGCAGACCATCTCCCCTATTTCGATAATTTAATTTTTTTTAAAGGGGATGAAAAATCCCAAATTTGATAATTTCTTGAGCATTAGTTTTTTTTTAAATTAATTCTTGAACATCACAATAACTAGCCATTTAGCTCAAACAGGTACTTAAAGAAATTAAAATATCTCGATAACTATTTAAACTTGGACAGTGGTTTATAGCTCGTATTTTAATTACCTTTCGAATGATATATCACATGATGTACTTTTTGTTAAAAAAAAAAATGAAATTAAAAAAAAACTTTTTATTTTTTATAAAAATTTATTTTGTTTCTGGGTATTTCGCCAAACTGTTTACAAAGTTTCAAGATGAAGACTTGATGGGTTACTAAAAAAAATATATTTTTAAAAATTTGATTTATGTTTTCAAAAAAAATGAGGTTATCACATGAGCTTTATCAAAATGGCCTTTAAAATACCTTTAAAACAAGCCATCACTTGCTTTTGTATAATGTATATTTCTCAAGATATTTATATTTTGATAAATGCCTGTAAAGACAGTCAATTTTAACCAAATATGCAGGTACACAAAAAGAGTAATATCTTGAGAACTGTATGCCATACAAAAGCGAGTAATAATTAAAGGTATTTTAATAAAGCATTTTGATAAATATTACATAACCTAATTTTTGTTGAAAAATCTTCATCAAGTCTCCACCTTCATATTTTGTAAATAGTTTGGCGTAATATCCAAAAACAAAAAAAAAACATAAAACAAGCTGTTTGTCAAAAATTTAAAAAGTTTTTTTTTAATTTCAATTTTTTTTTAAACAAAAAGTACATTATGTGATACATCATTCAAAAGGTATCTAATATACCTTTAAAACTAGCTATAAACCACTGTCCTAGTTTAAGTAGTTATCGAGATATTTTCATTTCTTTAGGTACATCTATGTTGGGAATTTGGAAACTTTGGTTGCACTAAAACAAACTTATGATTGTTTTCCACAAACCAAAACTACACTTTTTTGCACTCGACGCGCGTTACGCTAACAAGGTTAGCATCATCAGGAGACGATAAACAATGAACTAAATTAATCTACGCTCTATCTTATATACAATCCTTTAGTGGGCGGAGATAAGACTAATAATTTATGATTGATCACGATTTTTAATCCTGTATCCCCTCAACCAAAGAATAAAGTGTACTAAACGGGATGGGTCCTCTATCTTTATTTAAACTATTTCTGGATTTAATGATTTCCATACTTTCATATGCATTCAAGTCTTTTGTTTGGTACACTTTTTAGAAGTTTTAGTTTTACAGAGAACAACGGTACACTGCCATTTCTAGACACTTTAGTTATAAGAAATAAAAATAAATTGGACTTTGACCTATACAGAAAAGGAACGGCCACCAACAGGTATATTTCAAATGACTCTTTTCATTGCTTCCAATATAAGCTTGCAAGTTTGCACTTTTTAACATATAGATTAGTAAATTTCCCCTTAAACAAAGAAAGATTTGAAGTAGAAAAGAATAGGATTAGGAATATAGCTGGCGAAAACGGTTACGACGAAGGCTTAATAAATAAGCTGATAAATAGACATTCTTTTCAAAAGACCTTTCGGAATTCCACTTTTTTCAGACAAAAAGATACCTGCGACTCAAAATTTGTATCAATTCCTTATAATCCTAATTATACAAAAGGATTACAAAAAGTATTTAATAACACCGGTCTTAAATTAGTATATCAATGGGGTAACACAATAAGAAGCTTACTAGGAAAACCCAAGGATAAAACTACAGTTCTAGAAAAAAGTGGAATTTACGAAATTAGTTGCATGGATTGTGACAAAAAATATGTTGGCCAAACGAGACGCTCTATTCAAACACGTTTTAAAGAACACTTAGCACACTTAAAATACGGAAGAACAGAAAAGTCAAGTGTGGCCGAGCATGCTTTTGAAAACAATCATAGATTCACATTAGATAACCTAAAACTTCTAAAAAGTGTACCAAACAAAAGACTTTTGAATGCATATGAAAGTATGGAAATCATTAAATCCAGAAATAGTTTAAATAAAGATAGAGGACCCATCCCGTTTAGTACACTTTATTCTTTGGTTGAGGGGAGATAGGATTAAAAATCGTGATCAATCACAAATTATTAGTCTTATCTCCGCCCACTAAAGGATTGTATATAAGATAGAGCGTAGATTAATTTAGTTCATTGTTTATCGTCTCCTGATGATGCTAACCTTGTTAGCGAAACGCGCGTCGAGTGCAAAAAAGTGTAGTTTTGGTTTGTGGAAAACAATCATAACTTTGTTTTAGGTACATGTTTAAGCTAAATGGTAGTTTCTTTTGATTTTTAAAAATTAATTTAAAAAATGGTCAAAAAAAAATTTAATTTGGGATTTTTCATTTCCTTTATCGGTAGAATAAATGCACCAAAAATTATCGAAATCGGGGATATAGTCTGCCAAGCCTCTGATTTGATGTGAAATAACCCAATTATATTATAGGTGTCATGCAGTTAGATCTTGATACCACAGGCCAACGAAGAAAAAGTTCGATTCGCCGCGTTTTCATGAAAGGTTTGAAAGTGAATTGTATTGAAAATGTATTCAGTTCCACGTGAAGACGTAGTAAATAATAAAATTTTGTAAAAATCGACTGAAAATAGTTTTTTCCTACAAGCGTGCGGAAGAAAGCCTTTCTCGCACTCAAGTGCCACTTTTCCGCACGCCGTGCGCGAAAAAAATTTTTCACGCGCGCTGTTCAGCAAAAAAAAATTTTCACGCACGCTGTTGAACAAAAAAAAAATTTCACGCACGCTTGTTGTTGAGCACGCTGTTGCTCAGTGATGAATCAGGAAGACTTGAAGTCAACGATGGCATTAAGCAACATGAGCAGTGGTACTTTCTGTTACTGTGATTAATAATTACCATAAAAATTATTTTTTTAAGCTTGTTAAATTCGTAGTTTTGACTATTTTTTCATTTTTAGTCTGCTAGGTTTAACTAAAATAATGAAAAAAATATTTCGATATTCCGCACGCTCGTAGGAAAAATTTTGTACCTAACGCATGCGGAAAGTATTTTCCGTGCTGGCGCGTCGTTCGTGCAAACGCCGGTGCGTGCGGAAAAGTAAAGCATTCCGCACTTGTTAGGTAAATAACTATTCTTGCAAAAAGCAAAAACCGCAAATTGGGAAAAACAGTAGAATTTTAATAAGTAAACATGGTTTTGTCCTCGGTTTTGTCTCGGGTTTTGTGGTTACGAAAGAGCAGTACTTATTACTTACTTAGTTTTATGCCTCGTTTTATATTCAGTTTTATGTGACGTAAACCTCATTCAGGCACACTGTGAGTAATCTATGCTAAACAAGACTTTTGGCCAGTTTTAAGCTCAGTTTTAAGTGATCCCAAAGTTTTGGATGTGAAAATGCTAATTAAATGGTCCATTCCCAACGGCAACTTTGTACAATTGTCAGGGGTAAAGAACCCCTCAAAACTTTTCCCTACATGATTATAAATAATGTGTTGGCATTTTTATTAATGTTTTTACATGTGAACACCAATAAAACATGATAAAATAAAAAAGGAAGTAACATTAAGTGCACATTTTGATGATTTATATGTCCTTGTTTGTTTGACATTCGGGATGTAAACAATTTTAACAATGTTTACTCAAAATATTGCCTGTTGCCACATTAAGGAACATAGTTTCACATTCTATAAAAAGCATTCTTTCTAATATGAGAGCTATAATAATAAATGGATGACCTATACCCAGTGTCTGAAAACAAAGCTGAAGAAAAAAGATTTTTTTTATACCATCATCAAAAAAATGATTTTAGTAACTGTCTGCAGATAACTAAAGAATGACTTTTTTGGTTACTGATGCAAAAAAACTTTTTTTTTATACATTCATCAAAAACATGATTTAAGTAACTGTCTGCAGATAACTAAAGCATGGCTTTTTTGGTTACCGATGCAAAAAAACTTTTTTTTTATCACGGGTGCAAAAAAAAGTTTCTGTCCATTTTTTACCCAAAATTAAAGAGAAATAGCGGAAAATAGTAATATTGAAAATATCTAATTATTCTTGCCTGAAAATTAAGCCCGAGATTAAGCCATTTCCGCCAGTTTTCACCAAGTATTTACGAAAAAATCATCTAAAAACATCGTCAAAATATCAAACTGTCCAACATTAAAATGTCGCAACAATGAACGTCACCGAATAAAATAGCACATCGCTATGGAAACGATTGTTATTTCATTTACCAGCCGCCTTGATTTATAGTGTAAAGATGGTGTGTTGCGAGAAGTGCTCTTCGTTCGAGATTTTAAAAAGAATTTTTCTGTTTTCCTTGGATTTCTTGATAAAGGTATTTAAAAAAATAATGTTAGCAACTCGCGGCTAAACTGTGCTTTTTTTTACTCGCGTTTTTAAATACCTCGCTGCGCTCGTTATTTAAACCAAAGCTTGTAAAAAAAGCACTATTTTAGCCAATAGTTGTTAAAACTACTATTTTTGATCACGGGTGCAAAAAAAGATTTCTGTCCATTTTTTACCCAAACTTAAAGAGAAATATGGAAAATAGTAATATTGAAAAAATCTTATTATGTCTTGCCTAAAAATTAAGCCATTTCCGCCAGTTTTCACTGAGTAAAAAGGCACATAGCTATGGCAACCATTGTTATTTCATTTACCAGCTGCCTTGATTTATAGTGTAAAGATGATGTGTTACGAGAAGTGCTCTTTGTTTGAGATTTTTTTAGTATTTTCCTGTTTTACTTGGATTTTTTGATAAAGGTATTAAAAAAAATAGTGTTAGCAACTCGAGGATAAACTGTGCTTTTTTTTGATCGCGTGTTTAAATAGCTCGCTTGTTATTTAAACCAACGCTTGTAAAAAAAAGCACTATTTTAGCTACTAGTTGTGAAAACTACTATTTTGTTTTAATAAGAAGAAAAAGCTGTAAGAAAACTTTAGGGGTTATTGGAGTTGAAATTGTAATTGAAATTGGAACAAAATAAAAGGAAAATAATGGGGAAAATGTAGCAGAAATAAGGAAAGAGATCTTGAATGGGACAAGTGATGTAGAATAATAGATGTAGAAATCAAGATCAGCAAAAAATCCTTATAGCACCCTTTTAGAAACTCTTTACTTTTTTGACAAGTGAAGGGTGCACAGGAAAAAGGCGCTCATCAACACTTTATCAAAAATTGCGATATTGTCACAGTTTAATACTATTTTACAGTTCTATTGCATCATACTTTCAGAAATCAGAATAACTACATACTACGTAGAAGTTTTTAAATATGTTTATTCTCATGTTTATTATATTTGAGTCATTCTACAAAATATGTATTTGATTTAAAAAAAAAATAAAAAATTAAAACAGACTCTTTTTTTGTTTTTTTGCAAAAATAAAAAAAGTTTAGTTCATTTTCTGAAAAAAAAAATAAACCAGTTTAACTAAGCTGAGGTAAGGATAACAAAATTGAAAAATTTGTTTAAAAAAAAATGTTTATTTAAGATTTTTTAAGTAAAGTAAGAGAAAACCCCTTAACTAAAAACAAAAATAAGAAACTCAGGAAAAAGGTAACTTCTTAAGTGAATAATTATTGCCCATTATATAAGATTTTTTAAGTAAAATAAAAAACAAACTTCTTATCGAAAAATAAAAATTCATTATGTAACATTTAGTTTTTTAAAGTCATTTTAACTTAAAATTTAGAAAAAAAAAAACTAATAACATCAGCACTCATTCACCTGCTCCCTCACATATCTAAAGGAGACTCAGGGATACTGAAAAATCACAATGACGCCCCTTAATGCTTTCATCTATGAGTATGTGTGGAAACATTTTGCTAACAAAACTGAAGGTATACATTGAAGAAAGTAATTTTTTTTTAGATAAAACCGAAGTATTTTTTTTTAGCTCTTATTTTAACTTTAAATAAATATTTTTTGAGTTTATATTTTGCAAAATAGTGTATGGTCCAGTGGTGTGTTAACCATTGCTTACAAACATACATCAAAATATTCGAAGTTAATAATAGGGGTGACATTAACAAAGGCTGAGATCTCAGATATTGTTAATATAGTAAAAATTAAAAAAAAAAATAAAAAAATAAATAAGTTGCAATACATTTAGTTGCCGATGGATGGATGGAAAATAGAAATAATAATTTTTTATTTTTTTAAATATATAAGGTAACCAATATAACAAAAGCTAAATTTACCAAAATTATAATAAAATAGAAAGAATATGCTAATCCTGTTTCCTAATTCCTCACAAGTTAAATTTTAATAATTTGTCTGAATTTCTCACAAGTTAAATTTGCATTATTTTTAACTTTCATGACCTGTTCTAATGTGTAGATGTTTAAGTGGCTTTTTTCAATGTTTGTTGATTGTGCTGAAAACTCATTCTTTAACTTATTCTATGTTTGTTCTTGAGTTTACATTGAGTTTTAATTTACTTCTAGATGAAAACAAAATGTCAAATTTGGTCCAATTTAATTTTAAGAAAAAAAAACGATTTAAATGTCTGGTTAAATAGGTAATTCTTTTTAAAATTGTGCATGAAAATAAAAAGGAAAGAAAATAAGTTTTATTAAATTAAATTGATACAAAAGCGCAGTGTATACCAACCATAGCAACTGTCAAGAATAAGAAACCCATGGTTTATCTGCCAAATTATTTTGAAAAATCTTATTGTCAGAATTTTTGAGAAATGTTTGTCCCTTTTTAAAAGTTTTTGTTTTTATTGTCAATAGTCTTGCTTTGCCTTTGATGTGGCTATTACATCAAATATGTAGTAAGAAGTAAAAATTTATAAAATTTAATTGAGTAGGAAATGGTTTTGTTTACAAAGAATCATGATAATAAGGTTAAAATTTGTAATAATCAATTTAATATCCTATATTTTGGTTTGTTGTTAAAATTACAAAATTCTCATTTGGTTTAAAAGGGTATAAATATGACAAAGTACTAAACAACTATTTTCTGAATTCAGTTGTAATCTTAGTAAAAAATTCAGAGCTGTTAGATTGCTCCGAGGATTACTCACTGTGCAACAAAATTATAATAGTTAAGCCTTAGTTGGAAAAAAAGAGTAGTTTTCCTAGGGTCAAAAGAGTATAATACTTTAATACTTCAAGTGGTTTTAACTAGGACCTCTACTAAACTAAAAAGGTTATTTATGGAGACTTTACACTGTCTGAATCACATAAAACTTTAACAATAATAGAGCATATATATATATCAATATATTGGAAGTTGTTAAAAAATACCTCCTCCCTTATTTACCTACTTGTCTATTAAAAATTGCATTTTACTCATTTTACTTGCTACCTACATTATCATTAATTGTAATTCATGCACAAAAAACTGCCCAAGGCCGCCCTATTATGTATTGTTGTCTAATTCAATAGAAAAATAAACAGTTTTCTCTTTCAATATAAACAACAACCATCTAAAACCTGTTGACCAAGATCACAGTTCACTATCAGCGTTGCCAGTGATACTATTTTTCCTCATACTTTCCGCTCAATTTTCCATTTTTTAAAAATTTTCATTTTTTTTCTTCTAAAACAAAAATTACAGACTAAAGCACAAATCACAAAGAGAAAGTGTTTTTTTTAATCTACACTCTGATTTTGAAGAGACCTAAAGTCAAATACTAAAAAATAAAGTTAAAATTCAAGTTTTAAATGATAGTTGAGTGCTTTATCAACTTTACTCATCTGTGTTTATTCCAAAGAACAATACAGATTAATAAAATATCCACTGAAAAATTTTTTTCTATCCTTTTTTTGTGCTTTAATAAATTTACCTATGGTAAAATTTTTACCATTGGTTACATTAAAATTAAGTCTGCAACCTAACATATATCTCTCGATATATCTTAGTTTTTTTTAAGTTTTTTCACCCCTTTTAACTGAGATTAACATAGCTTAACAAAAGCAACTATGCAACACTGTATTAATAACCTAAAATGCTTATAAATAAACTGCATTCCATAACTGGTCAAACACATTTTTTCCAATTTTTTTGTATAAAAGTGATATTTCTACCATCTGGTCAAAGACACCCTGTCAAAATCACATAATAATTGAGTGCCTTTCACAGACATAAAATCCGAGATAAAACCTTAATATCTTTGGGTCATCCTCAAATATAGTAAATCTAGCTCTTTCTTTGTTGCATGACTTACCTTGTGCATTGTAATATATTCTAACAAACTTTTCTCAGAGCCAAACTTAGCTCAGAACTTTGTCAATTTTAATTTTGAAAACATGCAAAAAGTATAAATAACTATGGCCCTCATTATAGCCTTTTCTTAAAGTTTTTGGTCACTCAAAAATCAATCAAAAAGCAATTCTAATGTGGCAAGGGACATTCCAGAAGTCTAAACTTGCACTTTGGAAATCTCCTAAACATGCTGAAACATTTGGAAAGTGTGCTCTTGCCTTTAGAACATGTTCCCATAATGTGCTACAAGGGTATTAGAGAATGTTTCAGAAATGTTCTATTTTTCTATTGATTTTAGCTCAGATTTTGGTTAAATATACAAAAACGTAAAATGTTGTATTATATAAAGTGCAAACTTAGGTCTTTCTGGGCACATTCATGGAATCTTGCAAAACATGACAAAGACAATCTGGATATCCTGGATTATCCCAGGTTTTAGGAATTCCCAGAACCAGCAATGTTTTTAGGGTCCTTATATTTATATTTCTGGTCAAAACAAATTTAAAAACAATCTCAAAAACAATGGACCAAAGCCTTTGAATGCCCACTGAAAAATCAATGACTTGTCTTTGAATTTGTTTTTTCTACAGCTAAAATGCCCTTTTCCCCAGGGCAAGGTTTACTTGTTTATTTATAGAACATAGTAATTATTATTGTCAAAACAAGTGCAAATGGCCTTCTCCACTTACCTCACCACTATCTGCAGCCGGGGAATCGTCTAAAATATTGTAAATGATCGGAGGCAGTCCCGGTTTTCCCAACAGACTAAAACCAAAGCCCGAACTTTCACTACGGTTTAGGACCACTAATAACTCCTCAGCCATACTCGCAATGCATTGATTTTGTTGAATTTTTTCGTTTTTTTCGCACAAAACTTCACACCTCTACATAACCTCGTCCATTACTAAATAGTTCAGGGCGTTTTTCCACAGGAGGCACCACCTGTCAAGACGGAAAAGAATGAAACTTTACCTAGCGTGAGACATTATACGCAGATGTCTCTCTCTCACCCACTTTAATATTAAAAAAATGCTAATCCAAATAAGTTATTGTGAGAACCATGCGATAAGATGGTTTTCTTTTATATGACGTATATTATCCGATAAACGCCCAATCTGATCTAAATGAGTGAGTAGGGGTTAAATCAATATTGCAGCTCTCTTTCCAATACGTGAATATCAAGAATTAAGAAAATAATTCCGTTATTCCCCGACAGAATCTCTTTCTGGCTGCTTGTATACAGAAAGAACCGATACATGACTGGAGTGAATCTGCTAACACTGAAAATTTTTGGTTCACTATGAATGAGAAAAGACAATTTTCACCTTGGAACACGAAAGTAAAAACAAATTTGTTTTTACTTTCGTGCCTTAGAATAATTTCGATATATAAAAATGTACCCCACGAAAGTAAAAACAAAAATGGAATGATAATACCCCCTGAGAAATTTCACAAAAATAACCGCCTTATGCAGGTGACAGTTATGAGCCTAAAAGAACGTAGTCACATCAATCGAATCGATTTGACATTCTTTTTTGTTTTTGGTGTGCCTTTTCCACAATCAGTAATTGGTATTTTTTACCATGATTTTTCATAATATATTAAAAAAATTTTTTTTAATTTTTGTTAATAGAAAAAGTAAAGTTATATCATTTTTAGATGGGTTTTAAGTCCCCCCTGTTGCCTGCTTTTTTTATTAGCCACACACTTGTTTGAACCAAAACGTGTTCGTTTTTTTTTGCGTGTTTTTGCTAAAAATATAGTGTTCTGATTTGTTCAGTGCTGTTATACAACCGGAATGACTAGTTTTTTGCCTTCCATAAGTGATGTGCGATAACCCTTTTTATTATTAGCCTCAGAGTTAGGGGAATTTTGTCAATACCAACTTATTTAGGCTCACAAATGTCAAGTACATGTAGCGGTCATTTCATTTACATGATATTATCATTCCACTTTTGTTTTTACTTTCGTGATGTACCCCGGATTCTTTCGGTTAACAACTTTGACAGTAAGTGTGACGTCATATCCCGCTACCACTCAAGGATCATAATGAATGAAATGGGTCGCTGAAATTCATGGGTTAGAGTAAAGGAATGTAAGATTATGTTTTTGTGAACTGTGATTAATATTACAACATGGAATACTGTTTCTTTTCAAGTTTTTTGCCCATAAAACCACTAAAAAGGTCAATTGTGGACTCATGTTACAAAAACATACCATTATTGCTGTTTCGACCTCGATCAACGTTCCTAATCTTTCAGTTTACCACTAGGCTTGGTATTTTTCAATTTCTTAACCCAACAACGGTAATTATGCAGTATACGGTTTTCTGCCATTTTTGATTTTTTTTGAAAAATTCTTTATGGGGGCACCTTCTAGGGTCCCTAGGACCCCAAATCCGCCTGCGCCCGATTTTTTTTTTTTTTTTTTAACGAGAAAAAAGGGTGCCCCGGGGGGGTTGTAAAGTGTTTTTTTAATTGTTTTGGGTTGGTTTGGATTAGGTTGGGTTGGACTGTGTTGGTTTGGTTTGTTTTAGTGAAAAAAAATTTAAAAAAAACAAAAAAAATCAAAAAAAAAAACCAAACGGCGCAGACGGATTTGGGGTCCTAGGGACCCTAGAAGGTGCCCCCATAAAGAATTTTTCAAAAAAAATCAAAAATGACAGAAAACCGTATACTGCATAATTACCCCCAACAACACTTATCACAAAAAAAAAACAAACTTATTGCCAGTTACACCGTAGTGTTAATCCTAGTTTAAATTTAACTTACATTTAGAATGTGACACCTTGGTACTCTAAGTTCAATGGGAAAGCACATTCTAAACACCGATTAGATTTAAACTAGCTTTAACATTGCGGTGCAATTAGCAATTAAAAAGCTATAAACAAGAGATGAATCCAAGTCCAGAGTCTGGTTTTAAATGGTAAAATCCGAAAGCAATCAGCTGATCTGTTAGTTACAATTTCCCCTACTTTGGTTGAAATCGCGGAAAGCTGAAAATTGCCTTTGGAGCTTCTAGAGAAGTCTGAAGAGCCAGGATAGGCTTGATCTCTTGTTGATAATAAATCCAGGGCTGGTTTAAATTAAATTATAATAATTTAGTTATAAGGTGAATGCATGGTGAATGTCTTTGGTACTTACAAAACAGCTAAATAACAAGTGCGGAAAAGTCACTCTTTCGCACGTGTCAGCTACAAAATTTTTCCTACTTGCATAAAATAGTTATTTAAATTTTATTTTAAATAATTTAAAAAAAATGCGTGCAAAAAAAAATTTCCCGCCGACCTTGCGCGAAAGTCACAGTGTAAATCCATTCCCGCACGGCGTGCGGGAAATGCTACTTCCTGTACGCAAATGCGTACGTAAAAGTTCACTTTTACGCACGCTCGTCGGCAAAGGTATTTTTTCACATGAACTTTTCATAGACATCTTGGATGCACAGATAGTTCACAAATTTGAAACAAGCAAAAAGCACATTTTTACTTTTGACAGTAAACTCATATATAATTTATATGGAGTTCACCGACTTCCGATGGACCACAAAAGATGACCTTGCAAATGTCCAAGTGCAGTTTTTGTTCAATGGGAAATATTATGAAATTGTGAAATGAAATCTTTCTAGCTAGACCATTTGGGAAGAACATTTTTTTGTAGCAAAATAACAGTTTTTCTGTTTTAACAATAAAAGAAAATTTAATAAGAAACCAAAACAAAAATGGTAAACTTAGTTACAAAAAATACAAAGTAAACTTTCCCAATTCCTCAATACTACTATTTGTTACATTTTATCTAACACAAGTAAGCTATGGTTTTTTGATCCTTACAGCATGATAAAACCCATTTTTTATAAATATTTTTACTTTTTCTTTTTAATAAGTAGTGGGCCAATGTTGTCTCCTGTTTCTTTGTTGTGGGTTGCATGAGTTCCATCACAATAAGGCCACTAAAACAAAAAGTACCTTCATTAATGTACTACCTCTTTTTTGTCATTAACACTCCTTACATTGGTAGAGAAATAATTACAAAGTGTCTTACATTTTTGCTTTTCCAGCATCTGCAGAAAGCTGCCTGATCAGTTATATCTTCTACATCAACAGCATCAACAACTTTTGGGTTATTTAATTGAATTAGATTATTCTTTCTTCCTATTTGATTACATCTGGCTTTAGGACAGAACGCCCTGTAGGATAAGTAAGTTAAACCAGCCAAAGCTGCAGTTGGGGGAACAAGAGCAAGCCAATCTTTAACTGAAAATTAAGATAATTCGAGGTAATTATGCAGTATACAGTTTTCTGCCATTTTTAATTTTTTATGAAAATTTCTTTATGGGGGCACCTTCTAGGGTCCCTAGGACCCCAAATCCGCCTGCGCCCGATTTTTTTTTTTTAAAGAAAAAAGGGTGCTTGGAGAGGGGTTGTAATGTGTTTTTTTGATTGTTTTGGGTTGGGTTGGATTGGGTCGTTTTAGTGAAAAAAAAAACCAACCGGCGCAGGCGGATTTGGGCTCCTAGAGACCCTAGCAGGTCCCCCATAAAAAAAATTTCATAAAAAATCAAAAATGGCAGAAAACCGTCTACTGCATAATTACCTAATTTGATAAGATAAATATATAGAGCATAATGAGAGTAGACTTTTAGATTAAAAAAGTAAAATTAATAGGAATAGCTCAATTATAATTATCAAAGTACCAATTATTCCTTAAGCTTTTGTTTTCCATTACTTAATTGAAATACATCAATTATCCAAGTAGCAATTATTCCTTAAGCTTTCTTTCTCATTTTAAAATAGTAAGCGCGGCTTTACCGATCAACTTAATGCACAATTCTTAAATTTAGTGCTATTTTTCATCTCTGTCTTTTTCTACCATTCTATGCTGGAAAAAGATAGATATATAAAATTAGGCACTAAATTTAATAATTGTACATTACGTTGCTGTGTAATCCCTCCTTAAGTAGATAATTATTTTTAGGTCAAAAAAATAACAAAAAAAAGGGGAACTTACATCCTAACCTAAACCATCCTCCAAAACTGTCGGGAATCGGAAGACTTGACAAGTAACTTGGGACCGCATCCTTCACCAAGTAGGCTACTGGTTTAACCATTTTAAATGCCTAATTTTAAAGTAAAATTTGGGAAAAATAAAAAATTTGGATTATGTTTGACGTGCTTTCACTTTGATCTCGAACAGCTGATGGCCAACGAAATTTACGAAATAAATTGACACGTGCGGGTGAGTTTGGTTTTTAATTATCCCCGAAATCACCTATAACCGTTATCAGGCCAGAAAGTACTTATATTCCTATCTTCACGTGATAGTGTGCTTTGTCGGCAAAAAGTTGGATTTGGCGAACTTGAGGCGCGTTTTTTCGAGCGTAACATAGTTACTATTATTTTCTCTTTCTAAATGCAATCGTCTAAGAGAGATCCAGCATACTACACCATCACTAAAAATACCCGCCTGTACACACTTCGACCCCGCATATCTGTCATCTGTCTGTCTGTCATCTATCTCAAAAAGGTAGTTAGACAGCGGGATCGAAGGCCGTAAATGCGGTATGTTCCTGGTATGCTGGGTCTCTCTCAGACCAATGCATTTAGAAAAAGAGAATATTAGTAACTATGTTAAGCTCGCAGAAACGCGCTTTGGTTTCCTTCGTTTTCCAATGTTCTATTTTCCCTGTTATCGCCACAGCAAAAATTTGGTAAAATCCATGAATCATCTCTTCTGAGGTGTTGTGCATTTTTACGCACGCATTTGCCTGCGGCAAGTTGCATTTCCCGCACGCTACGGGAATGGATTTACCCTGTCTTTCGCGCACGGCGCAGCGTGCGGGAAAAAGAAAATTTCCCGCACGCATTTTTTTCTAATTATTTAAAATAAAATTTAAATAACCATTTTACGCAAGTAGGAAAAATTTTGTACCTGACAAGTGCGAAAAGTGTCTTTTCCGCCCTTGCCGGCTTGTCTGAACTCCGCTCCGCGTCGTTGGTACTAGTGATGCGCACATCGAAAAAAAACATCGATGTTGAACATCGAAACTCAACATCGATGGTGAAAAAACATCGGAATAAAAACATCGATGTTCCTGAACATCGATGTTTTTTATTTTTTTTTAGAAATTATTCCGTTATTCTGAGACTGTTTTATTTAAGACATATTGATAATTTTTCACATTTACAGCCATTTGCACCAACATATTTACTTATTTATGAGTCACCTAGAATAAGGTGGCTTAGATTAGAGAAGAGTTTCGTTTGTATTTAGAACTACCCTAAACTACCTTAGGTGATCCCTAAATCTAGGGGCTCGTTTTTGGTCCCCTAGCGCTCCCCTAAACTAAAATTAAACAAGTTTTAGGGATGACCCCTAAATATGCTGGTGCAAATAAATGGATGCTAAGCATGCATATAAGAGATTTATAATAATAATCTGTACATGATATACAAAAACCACAAAAAATATATGAGTAGTACATTTGAAAGAAACTATCATTGGTTCAGATTAGGTAGCGACACCTATTGTCGGCACAGCCGACCGACATCTCAAAAATAGGCAATTCCTGTTTTTTGATATAGTACAAGTGTAAACTTCTCAGACACATTATTTCCCATAATTTTTTTTGGATCGATGTTCCGATGTTTGAAAAAAGTATCGATGTTTCAACATCGATGATATTTTATAGACATCGATGTTGAACAAAAAACATCGATGTTCTTGAAACATCGATGTTTTGTGCCCATCACTAGTTGGTACGATTGCCGTCGCGGGCACTCGTTAGGTCAATAGCTCTTGCGCCGAGTGGTAAATTAAAATTGTATGGACAGGTTGCTATACAGGACTTTCAAGAAAAAAAAAATAGCTATATATTCTTTGAATTTAATTCTTTTTTAATTGGCAATCTCCTCTTTTAAATAAATATAAATTTAAAATCTCTATGTACAATTACGTGTACAGTCGACTGATCTGTAATACGAGAATAAAAAATGCTGCTTTGGGCTAAAATTTATAAGTTAAATTGTTATATCTTTGTAACAAATCAAGTAAATCTTAAGATTTAGTTATATAACTTTAATAGAAAATATGTGCAAATTACAGCAGTTGTAGGAGTATATATTTTTTTTTCTCAAAAGTTCTTCCTTCCTTCTTCCTTTTTTTGCCCTACACTGGGACTTTCCATTCATTACTAGGATTAATACCCAGTGCCAGCGAAGGTTTTTGCAAAGTTTAAAGACAAATACAGGCCTATATGCCACCCACTGTGGTACAGAGGCCAGCCCTTGAAAGTTCTTCTGTAGCTACATGTGTATGATCAGCTCAGGTTGGTTACGCTAAAGCTGATAATAACAAAGCTAAAAAGGTATTGAGCAAAACAAGGTTTTTTTTTCAAATTGTCCTTTCGAGCTAGGTACATATGTTGTTGTTATATTTTCAGTAGGGTGAAAAAAATATATCATTAAAAATTAGAAGGTACCCAAAAATAAAATTTTATTCCTGCCATACCTATATATAGAACCAATAAACTCTCTAAAATCAATTTTGTTTAAAGCAACAATCACCCAAAAAGTAATAAATATATATTTCCTCACAACAATAAAAAGTTATAAATGCTTCTAAAATTGATCACCATATGTAAAAATTTGTACAAAAAACCTGTGTGTTGCTAATTATCTACTTCATCTTGCACCTACACAATAACCTACAAAAAAGAACGCCAAACTTTAAATTTTTTACGGAATGTTTTAAGAATTTATCGTCCATTTACTTTTGCAACAAAGTTTTGATGGTATTTTCCAGTTTAATACAATCGGCGGCGAATTTCCTGATTCCATCGGATAGTTTGTCGGTCGCCATTTGATCCTCATTTAGAAGCCATCTGAATTTGGCTTCGGTTAGCTGCAGTCTTTCGACCGAATCTTTTTTGGCCGCAGCTACGCTCAATTTTTGGGGGACGGGCTCGTTGCTGGCCTCGAGCTCTCCCAAAAGTTTCGGACTGATGGTCAGCAAGTCGCAACCCGCGAGGGCTTTGACCTCATCTAAAAAATAAACAAATTACTAACCTCCACTAACCTAGCGACCCCACCCCAAGAAAATCAAAATTTAGTTATGCCATAATTATGTGCTAATTTCGTCCCCAATCAAAACATTTTGTGCTCCTCTGTGATTAATATTAAATTAGCAACCCCACCAGGAAATATGGGGCCAAACTAGAAATTTTTGGTTTTAGATGTATGTGCTAATGTGCTCCACAAATATATAAGAAAAAAATCGAATTTTTTATTTTAAATTATTAAAAGAAAAGGTTGGAGTAGCTAGATTAATATTAATTTAGGTATCACGGAATTTAAAAATTTCAAAAACCAGTATTATCTGCATTTTATGTGCTAATTTCGTCTACGATCAGAAAATTTTGTACTCGTCTGGTTTCCGAGAAAATCGATAAAAAGGATATCACATTATATTATTAATAACCTAGTATTCCCAATCTAAAGTGCGATTCCAAAGTGACAATTTATGATTCCAAAATTACCTATGTTGCTCCATGAATATGCACAAAAAAAAATCAGATTTTTTTGTTTTCAGTGCAGTTTTTTAGTAGGGTAGTTAACTTAATATTAACCTAGCGCCCCACTCTAAAATGCGGTTCTAAAATTTTAAAAAGTATATACCAAAATTATGTGCTCTATGATTACACAAGAAAAAATCGAATTCTTCATTTAAGATTATTTTTTTTTAAAGGGTGGGGTTGCAGATAATACTGGTTTTTGAAATTTTTTGAAATTCCGCGATACCTAAACATGAGGGGTGTCGCTAAGTTAATATTAACCTAGTTACCCCATCCTTTTTTTTTAACATAATTTAAAATGAAAAATTCGATTTTTTTCTTACATATTCGTGGAGCACATAATTTTAAAATAAAATTTTTTTAAAAAGGGATCTAGCAAGTGTGAATTAATAACAAAATCAATGAATAGCGAGCTTTCCCTTAAAAAAGGTAATGGTAAACTTATGGTGCTCATCAGTACGGTGCTAGGAATTAGGAGATGCAATGATGATGAAGAATTGTGACACAGGATTCATGTAAAAGACAACCATCTGTCAAATTGCAGAATCGGCAGATGTACCTTCAAATTGAAGGAAAATTAAGTGTCTCTACAGAGACAGACATAATTATCTTTACAGATATCCTAAGCTATTCACTGATTTTGTTATTTATTCACCCTCGCTAAATCCCTTTTTAGATTTATCAACTCCAACGCATGCGCCAAAATTCGGGTTTTGAACGGCTGGAACTGATTTCTTATTTTATGTTACTTTTTTGTGTGAGCGCCCAATTTTTTTATTTTATGTTATTTTATCTTATCTTATTTTATTCCTGTATGAACCCAGCTTAAAACATTCTTAAATTCAAGATTATTTTTATGAACAAAATTCAAATACTTCGACCCACCTGGGACTAACACTGATGCGCTTAGATGCGTGTAGCTGGGCATGTTGATAATGCCAAATAATATTTATAAACCTTTGATTATAATTGTAAAACCACACAACTACGAACGAGACAAAAAGACTCAGAAATGACACAATTACTTATTCGAAAATAAAATTAGATCTTCCAAGAACTAACAGGCGGCTCTCCTTACGCAGTTACGCAACGCGCAAATGCATGAGTGATGTCTCATTGCCCCTCACCCGTGCGCGGTAAACTGTGAAAATAACTACAGACGAGCAGCGTTGCAACTGTGAAATTTGTACACTGAACAATTCATCAAAATACCGGACTGTCTGGTTGGTCACCTTACTTTAGGGGGTAATTTCACCCCCATCACACGGGGTGGGGTGGTGGGTCCTTAAAATAATCGGGGGGGTCCCAATTTTTTAATCATAGAAAGTGTATTGTTTCTTTCATAAAACGCCCAATATCGATAAAATTTCCGATGGAGCGCATCAACTAAAAGGAAAATAAAAGAAAACCTACCAATATTTCTGAATGAAGCACCCATAACAACAGTTTTGTAGTCATATTTCTTGTAATAATTGTAGATTTTTCTGACTGAAAGGACACCTGGGTCTTCCTCTCCTAAACAGAGGAAAAAAATTACATTATAAAATTTTTATACTTTTTTTAAAAAACTAAATTTTTTTTCAAAATTATCTGCTAATATCTGGCCAGTTAAGATCGCAAAAATTTAACTTCTTGATTATTATTAATAAATTATACCAACAAGACACAATAAAATTTTTCTCCAAGAGTATTTAGTCAATAATACCTACAAAAACGACTGAAGCCACTTAAAAATTCCTCAGTTAATCTTTATTGGGAAAAAATTTATTCTGTTAAGGGGCTGTCCATAAATGAATGACGTCACACTTTGTCAAGCTCTTGCTTACTCCCTTATTAATTACGTCACCCCTCAATAAAAAATTAGGGAATATTTCATTCTATAGTATATAAATATACTAAAATGTAGGAATAGAAACATACAAAAATATCTTTAATATTAATGGTAATGGTTTTAGTCCGAAATTAGCAATTAAGAAATATATGGTAAAATATTTTCACATCACGCTGCCAATAGTCCTACCCCTTCACCTCTTATCACGCGCCATCACGCAAAGAACTACCCCTCCTCCCCCTTAAGGGCGTACGTCATTTATGGACAGCCCCCATACTTAATCAGTGACAAAATCAGAGGTACCTACATAATAAAAATTAACATGCCTGATCATATTTTTTTATTTTTCTTACCTGAAAACTTCTTTTTGTCAGTATTTGAGACATACCAGTCCAAAATTCTACCAACAAATGGCGAAATCAAAGTGACTCCCGCCTCGGCACAGGCTACAGCTTGAGCAAAGTTGAACAAAAGGGTCAGGTTACAGTGAATGCCATGTTTACTTTCCAAAATTCTGAAAATAATATTAATAATCTTTAATTCACTTATTTTTTGCTCTCAACTGCTTCACCCCGATGTTAAATTTCATTTTGCTCAAAAATTAAGTTCATTTGTTTCATTCCATATGTTTTAACAATAAAGTATTAGACCCACTGGTCAAAAGTTCTCAAGGATGGAACCCTCTATTCCATATAGATTTTGAGTTACGGACGACTGTTAAATCCAGTAAAATCTGCTAAAAAGTAGTTTTTGCTACCCTGTATTTTCAAAAAGTAGGTCTCTATATAATAACTTTTAACCAGTGAGTAAGAAATTTATTGTGGGAAAATACGGAATCAAACGAACTTAATTTTTGGGCAATATCAAATTTAACATTGAACTAACATGTAAATTTCAAAAATATGTGCCCCAAAAAATATTTTTTTTTTCTTAAAAAGTACGAAAGTTGAACTGTGAAAACCTTGTGTAGAGGACATATTGACACAAATATTTCATTGCATTTCCAATAATAGCAAAACTATTGGGTCATTCCATATCAAATCAACCAAAAAATCACAAAAATTTTACGCGACCAATTCCAATTTTGATGATTTTTGGTATATATTTTCTTCTTACCATAAAAGTTGAAAATGCAAATTTTTAGATTTTTTTGATTCGTAGTTTTTTTTTTAAATTTTTCAAAATAAAAAAGTCAGCATTTTGACCTTAACAGGAATGTACAAAACTAGCAATATCTCGAGAACCACTTACACTAGGAAAGTAATAAATGGCTCATTTTAAAGTCATTTTGAAGCTCTTTTTTATGAAATATCACAACATAATTTTAACAAAAAAAAAAATTGAAAATAAAAAATTAAAAAAAAAAAATTGAAAAATTCAAAAAGGCCATTTTTAATTTTTTTGAAAAAAATATATAATTTTGGTCAAAGTGTTACTTAATTATCCACAAAATTTTATGATGGAGAAATGATGGGTTCAATGTCAAAAAAAATATCAAAAATATTAAGTACATTAAAAATCATGCATTTAAAAAAATAAACATATTTTAGGAGCACCAATAGTGCACTGGATATTAAAATAAATAAATTTGTTGGATGGATACAGGTTTTAAAAAATACCCAGAGGCTTTATCTACAAATTATTTTATTTTAAACTCGCAAAAGAAATAAACAAACTTTTCTACTTCGTTGATAAAAATTAGACAGAAAACACTAAGACTAACTATATACCTTAAATTTATTTTTTTAACTTTCTTTTAAGAATTTCTGATGAATCTGACATTTCTTTTTTGCTGACATTGTAAGTTCTGCCAGTAGCAGTGTTGGGTTCAACTTTTTTTATAAGACTTTCTGGTTTAATAATTAAAATATCTTGAGGTGTTGGGTAAAAAAATGATGAGGCAGGTCCTCGTGGATGAAGAAAGCTTACTTTCAGTTCTCCGCTCTCATTATTTTTCCCCAAGACACAAGCCAGCCACCAAGCACTGTCATATTCTACAGTGACAAACCCTGACTCGATATTTTGCAAAATAATGCTTCCACCTTTAAAAAGATTATGTGTTTCGACCTCTAAGCATGTAGAAAACTGTTTTGCCAAAAACGTGCTTTCTGTAAGAGGAATTACAGCATGAATTTTTTGTGTCCCCGGTATTGTTAAGACTTCCGCAAATCTTTTATTCAAAATTATTTCATGATTTGTATAATCTGCTTCTGTGCAATATTTAAAATCAATGCCAGATATGTTTTCTTCACACCAAGTAAACAATTGTAGAGGTGTCATTATTTGATTGTCATAGGGCCTCTGCAAACTGGCTTTGGCAGCAAGTCTTTTAACAGTTCCTCCCAAGCCATCGCAGGCACTTTTGCCATGCGAGGTGGCAAAATAATGCCACTCTGCTTCAACACCAAAATCTTTTTTATGCAGGCATATATTCAGAAAATTCTTTTTGTTTTTGTACTGCGCAGCACATCCATCCGAAAAATAAAAAATTTTGTTAAGTCCTGGTATTTTGATTTTTAAATCAGGCATTTATTTTTTTAAAAATAAATGAAATGCAATTGTATTATGTGTCAAGCTTTCCGAAATAAACACATAATTCAGGTTGTGCAGTTTACCATCACTTAGAAAATAAATGGCAAAAGGGTGGAGGGTTGCTTGGCTGTTATTCCAATGATAAGACTGGACTTCATCTTGCATAACAAAGGAATAATTTTCCGCAAAGTCGCAAGTGATCAAAGACTCTCCAGGTTTAAGGTTAATTTTTATTTCATTGTATCTATCTTTTTGCATTTTTGCAATAAAAGAATGTGATTTAAGTTTTACAAGATCATCAGTAAATTCCTGGACAAAATCATCACTTTTCTTAACAACGGTTTCCATAGTACACCTATCTACTGAGACCCACTTTTTAAATGAGACCTCATCAATTAATTCTTCCTCAAATTTTTCTATTAACGTATTTTTAAACTGTTCTACTCCAGGACATTGCTTGCATCTATTGCTTAAAAAACAGTCCACTGAAGGTGGATTACACATTAGTTTATAAAGGCAATCATGATAAGATATTGCAAGAGGCCTGTTATTTTCATCATATAGCTTATTTACTTTGGAGCCATTGAGCATTAGTTTTATATTTTGATGTATAGTACATACACATACAGTATGAGTCCCACTTTTTCCTGCCAGTATACAGTTTTTGGGTCGCAGTTCACAAAATTTTGAAAACCCAATTTTTTCATTGGGGTACTCAGTTTTAAACAATGCATAAATTTCTTTTAAATTAGCTAAGACTAATTTTTTTTGTACATATTCTTTTTCAGCTCCATATTTTCTGATAACAACATAATCTTTTTTACCTGGCATGGTCCTGCTAATGTCATCCCTTTGGTAAAAATCTACCACTATTTGGGCCACTCTATCACTAAGGGTCTTTCCCGGTTTGGGGTTAGGAGAACATAATATCCCATTGTCCTTAACTAACTGTTTTACAGCTCTGGCCAAATATTGAGAAACTCCAAATTCTTCTTCAATCTTCTTTCTACTCCAACTTTGAGGTAAACATGATAAAACTAGTATTTTCTCACTCCTCTTTTCGGTTTTTAAAAATTTGTCCTTTAACTGCTTAATCATTTCACTTTCGTCACTCTGGCATTCCTTTACTAGCGTTGAATCTGATTCCTTTGTAAATGCTTTCGCAATTGTATGCTGTACAATATCAATTTTTTCTTTGTATACATTTTTTCTTTTAATCGGCGACACACCAAGAAGCTCCAATGACTTGTTTAAAAGAGTAAATGATTCAGCAGGATCTTGAAAATCTGGATCATTTTCTGGAACTTGACTGGGTCTAAAAAAATTTAAAAAGTTAGTTTTTTATAAGAACTTAAAAAGGGGGTAACAGCTGACCCAAAATGTGTACATAATGCCAAGAAATTTGTACATAATGTCTGTATTCTCAAAATGCCATGCAAAATAATGCCATGCAAAATAATGCCATGAGATTTTTCCACTCCGTACTTGACGCAATTGGTTTAGTTTATTAATTTTATATTAAAAAATACTATTTGTTACTTACCCTGCCTCATCTTCTTCAGATGCCTTAAACTCCTTTGAAAGCTTTAGTCTACAACCATCACAGATTTTCATTCCCATTTTGACATTTTTGTAACTGCACATCCACTTGGTCACATTTTTTAATTTCCCAAAATGCTTGATTTTTAACTCTAGTGGATCACAGCACTTTACTTTATATTTAGTCCATCCACTTGCCTCACCCATAGTTGAAACTTTTAAAATTACACAGAGATGACTTCTGATAAACCTTCAGTCGAACTATTATGTATCGATTATTTGGAGCTGTATCAGGAAGATACTTGCCAAAAATTTAAAATCAATTTATGCAGGAATTTTCATGTCAGCAAATCCCCACAATGTACCTAAACAGACCAATAAAATGAAGGAGGTGTGTCCTTAATGTTAAACAGGAATAAACAGGCAGTATTTCACAAAAGTATTGGCAGGTTTATACAGACATATTTTCCTAAGAATTGGAACATCCAATAGTACGTCTCCGGTGGAAAAGAGGTTTTGTAAGTAAATATTACAATGGGGGGCAATGTTAATCTGATTACTGATACAGAATGAAACGTAGGATATAATTTTTTATTAAATAAAATATTGTTAAATATTTTTATAATATCGCTTTAAACCCCATTATATTCTTCTAATTACCAAAATGCATTGTCTATTTATAGGCGATTTTTCATGCATGTGACATTTTTAATAAATTTTTTCACATTGAACCCATGATTTGTCCATCTCAAAATTTTGTGAATAGTTTAATAACACTTTAAAGAAAATAATATAATTTTTTGAAAAAAATTAAAAATGGCCTTTTTGAAATTTTTCAAATCAAAAATCAAAAATTTTTTTTTTTATTTTTTTTTTTCAATATATGTTATGCAATATTCTCATATGAAAGGTCTTTATAAGAGCTTTAAAATGAACCTTCACCTACTTTTCTATTATAAGTGGTTCTTTGGATATTCCTAATTTTGTGCGCACATGTTAAGGACAAATAAGTGACTTTTTCGATTTTCAAAAATTAATTCAAAATAAACAACTGGTCAAAAAAGTCTGAAATTTTGGATTTTCCAGTTTTTTGGTAGGAAAAACATGTATACTAAAAATCATCAACATCGGAGATGGTGTGGTAAAATACCCTGGTTGACTTGATATGGACTGACCCTATTGTGTAAAAATTAGAATTAATTTGCATCATTATTTTAGAAACTGTGACTTTAATATCTGGGTCGTTCGTAAAAAAAGGTAACATTTCAAGTGGTAATTTAAAAAAAAAACAAATTAGTGTTCTTTGAATTTTGGTTATTAATAAATGTTGCTGTAGTTGGTTGGACTAAAATGTGCTATATGGCCGAGATAACAATTCACTAGTTCTTGAGTTATTTTTGAGTTTGTGAATTCATTTGCTAACACAGGTGATAGCCAGCTAACACCAGTTATACCTAGGTTTCCAAAATCAAGAATCTTTACAGCTGGGTTGTTCTTGAAAAATGGTAACATTAGGTGTAATTTAAAAAAAACAAAAATATTTACCACTTTTAAAGTAAATATAATATGTTGCTATATATATAATTTGCCCATACTTGATTTCTTCTTTTCTCTCTTTTGTCTATTTCCTTTTTCGTTTCTGGTGCTTTTGCCAAAGACTTTCTAGTTTTTGCCATTTTTTTTCTAAAAATTATTGAGCTTTTTTAATTACAAGCGAAAAATTTCACAGGTGTTATCAATAAAATATTCTGAAAGATCACACCAGTGACGTTCACACTAGTGACATATTAAGCAGAGTCTAAATAACAAAAAAATAAAAAAGTTACTACTTTTGTATTTTAATGTTAGTAAAATTCACATTTTTGAAAGTAAACATCTTACCATTTACTCGTATGACATTTATCTCGGCGAAAACGTTAATACTGTTTTAAAACCACCAAAATTTCAAAAAAACTGAATTATGTAACACATTTCAGGTTACACTCCTAAACTGTGTCTTCGGTGCTTTTCCATTTTCAGGTAAATGAGTTGGGTTTTGTACGCAGTGATGCCAGATTTTAAAAAAAATTTTTGACTGCATGTAATCACACGAGTGACACCAAAATCAATTACATGTGTTTTTTTTTGTTTTTTGATGAAGACAGAAAACTTATATCGATTTATTTTTTTAGAATTTAAATTTTTGAGTTTTTATCTATCTAAATCATTATCTAAATAAATTTTATGATCCTGTGAGTGTCTTTTTGTTATATCTGAATCTATTAACTTTGAAAATGACAGATCACACCACATGACATGTCACATGGTGTGAACCACTTTTCTTCCATGGAGACATTCCTTGGAGAGTTCATTACTGCTGGATAATGTTAGCCTTTGAATACACTAACTATCCTCCTACTTTGTTTTCAAAAGGATAATGGTTTTAAATTTACAAACCAATTACATGCAATGTTACCTTTTTTCAAGAACAACCCATCTACAATTTAGACGAAAAGCAAAGGATATATTGATTGCTAGAGCCTTTTATTTTCTGGATGAATATCTGGCTGAGCGTTTTTAGACAGTGGAAAAAATTATGTTTGATGCTACATTGATAATAAATTGTTGTCTGACCAGGTTTAAAAATAATATGTTTTTTGTATGACTGTATGTGTAGTTCTATGGATATAGGTAACACAATAAATAATTTTTGGGACAGAAATTTTTTTTAAATGATTGTTTAATAAAACATATTTCATTTTCTATGCTCTAAATGCATAGTACCACAATAAAATATTTTTCTCCTACAAGCGTGCGGAAAAGTTACTTTCCGCACGATTTTACTTTTCCGCATGATTTTTACTTTTCCGCACGACTTTAAATCAAATTACTATATATGGGTACTATGCAGGCACTGTAGCAAAAAAATCATATGGAAAAGTAAAATCGTGCGGAAAAGTAACTTTTCCGCGCTAGTACTGAAAAGTAGTACTGAAAAGTGGTATTTTTAAAAATGATTTATGTAACTATTCTATCTTATGGGTCATTTTGTATCATTTAAAATCTTTGTGTATTAAATACATTTTTTTTTGATAAATAAGATGGACAAAAACACTTGTAGGAAAAACATTGTATCTAACTCTTGCGGAAAATGCCTTTTCCACCCTTGACGGCTTGCTCGAACTCCGCTTAGCGTCGTTCGTGCCACTGCCGTCGCGTGCGGAAAAGTATCACTTTCCGCACTTGTTAGGTAAATAACATATTAATTCTATGCAAAACAAAAACAGAAAACGTTAAAATAAAAATATCCAGAGCACTGAGCAAATCATCTTTAAATAAATTTTCAGTATTATTGCGTTCTTTAAAAAATAAATCCCATTTCCAGGGTACTGAGAAATTGCCTGGCAAAGCAATGTTTTTTACTTTATTGGCTTTTAAACTTACTTACATACTTATTTCTTTTGTGCACTGATCAATGTTCAATATTGACAATAGAACTTTATTTGTTTGCCATGTTTCACTGCATTTTATTTTTAAATACATGACGCACAGGGGACCAATAACAAAATAAGGACACAATTTTATTGTTTTTAATTTTTTTTCGTAGAGTAAGTTTTATTTTGCATTCTTATAAAGGGTGTGCCAAAAAAAACAATAAATGATTATAACTTAGAGGGAAATTGTCGATTTATTAATATTTAGCTTTTTAGAAAGCCAAAGCTTCAAAATTTATAGGACCAATGTCAAACTTGACATTTCCTAAAAATACAAGATGGCGGACCTATTTAAAAAATAGGCATTATTAACCCCCCTAGATAATTTTTTGTGTGAGACACTGTAATAAATTTGAAACAGCGGTTACGAAGCCACATTCTTTCGAAGCATATTGATATATCATTTTAAAAATTCGGACAAGAAATAAGGAAGTTTGCAATTTTTAAATAGACCGGAGTTTACCTGCAAAATCAAGCTTATTAAGAATAAATCTAGTTAGATTAGAGCTAAAAATTATTAAAATCGGACAATTTCCGGCTAAGTTATAATCATTTGGCACACCCTATATAACGCAAAAAGAAAACATGCTTTTGGTTTTAAATAGCTGTATTTCTTTTTAATTAAAAACTTTCAATATATTTTTGAGAATTGGGGGGTACTTAAACATAAAAACAAATATAAAAAAAGAAGAACTAAATATTTTTTACAGAAAATATCTGAGCAATGATGATGGCTCCTTACCTTTAAAGAAAAAAACATAATTAAATGATTGTAGTTAAAAATATATTTAAAGGGAACATGAAGTTTACCAATTTCTGTAGAACTACCCCTATATATATGCTGGGTTTTTTTCCAAAGTATAGGGTGGGTCACGAAAAATGAGACTTTTTAAATTGCCAATAACTTTAAAACCAACAGTTTGATTTAAAAAAAAACCTGAATGGAAAAAATATAAGTATATTCTTTCCAGACATGCAATTTTTTTTTCAGGCTGTTGGTTCCAAAGTTATATACAATCCAAAAAGTCTCGTGTTTTTGTGGCCCACCCTATAGTTGCTTATTTATCAAATTTGTTTTAAATATTCTTGCTTTTTATGTTTTTTTTATTGTTAATGTTGTTTGGTAAAATAAATAAATTAAGATGTTTTTTACACCCTAGTACATTTTTTAAACTGTTTGTAAAATAATTTTTATTATAAATTCTTGCTTTATCTTTTTACACCACAACATTATTCTTTAACTGTTTGTAAAATTTAATGTTTTTTATTGATTTTAATGTAAAATTTATTGTCTTCCATTATTCTACACTTTCTACTTTAGTTAAACTAGTTAAATTTTGCTTGTCAACTCACCTCATAAAATCATCTTTTATTTATAATGTAGAGCTTGTAATAGTATATTTAAAGGATCAGGAAAATATGCTTTGTTAGTGAATTTTTTTTTGGAAAACAAAAAAGTAGCGGTAATGTTTTTGTTTATCGGATTTTATAGTTTTCTTTTCAAAATGTTAATGCAAAGAATAAAAAACTTACTTTTTTCAAGTTTAAACTCTTTGTTTAGTGTTTAAAAAAGTACAGCCAAAAAATATATTTTTCTCTATTACGGTAAAGCCATGATGACTCTTTAAATAATTTTCTTAAATACCTGTTAAATTATTTTTAGATGTGCTAAAATACACTTTAGTAGGACACGTTTTATGGTAAATTTAAAGATCGTAAAGAACTTTTATTGCAATAAATTAATACCACCTTATGTTTTACACACTAAATTACAATTTTTGCTGTTTTTTGGATAAAAATGGCAAAATAAAAATCATATGCATGACACCACTCAAGATGACAGACAGATGACATAACAAAAATTTTTAGTAAACAATTGCCTTAAATTATATCCATCTTTCTCTAAAATACTTTTTTATAGCCTGCTGTCACTCTCCTCAACAACTTTAACTATATACTACAAATTATTTCTCCATCTACCTCTAAAATTCTGCCCTCTCTCTCTAAATATTTTTTATTTTAACATAAAAAAATGTTTAATGGCAGTACTTTTTTTGAACACCTAAAAAAACAGTCAAAACTTGAAAAATTTGACTGTTTTATTCTAGAAATCAAAAGCTTGGAAAGAAAGCATAGTAAAAATTGCTTGATCAAAAATGTTACCCCTTAAATTATGCTAAAATATTTTAATCCTTAAATTACCATCATGGCTTGACCATAAAAAATGAAAAATATTTATGGATGTTGAAGAGAAAGTAGTATTAAAAAAAGTATTTTAGACAAAGACGAAGATAATTTAACGCCATTTCCTAATAAAAATTTTGAATTTTATGTTTTGTCATCTTGAGTAGTGTCATGCATATGATTTTTATTTTGCCATTTTTATCCAAAAAAAATAGAAAAATTGTAATCTATTAATATACACAAGGTAGTATTAATTTCTTTTAATCAAAGTTCTTTACAGTCGTTAACAAAAATATTTTAAGCTTCATCAAAACTTGTGAGAAAATAAATTTCAAATGAAAATATTGGTTCAAAAATATATATTAACATTTACTTACTTAGCTGCTTGAATTCCTTCCCAGGTTGATGCCAGTTTGATCAAAATCCTGTCTTTTGTAATGCCTTGATCTGCATACAACTGGATTATTTTTAATGCTTTTTCAACACTAGCATCTCTGTCAAATGAAAGTCTAAAATAAAGAAACAGGTACAAATTAGCTAAATATTCATAGTGAAAACAAGAAAAATATAATTGCAAATGTTTTTTACAAAAAATCTCAGAATCATTAAAGAGTGGATAGTGTTTTGCGTGTGGGGTGCTATCTAAACTCCTTTGGAATCTTGAGTTGTATTTATTTTAGCCAGCTTAATGTAAACAATCACTTTAATTTTCATGATGATAGTAGATAAATTTAGATTTACATTAAATGATTTTAATGTACAGGGTGTCCCAGCCTTTCCAGTTTCTGGATTTTGTGGGTTTATTATTAGTTAGAGAGCAAAAGTATTGAATCAGCACATATTTTGGTAGGGTCACATTTTGCATACAAAAAAAACCATGTAAAAAAAATTATATGTTAATATTTTCTGGAATTAAATATGTTAGCAGTTAAAGCTAAAAAATTCTGACATTTGCAAGTGTTAAAAATTGGACTAAACTTTTTGAATTTTTGACCAATCTTGTAGATTATTAAAATTGTTTTTTTTTTCTGAATTCAACAATACCACAGACTTTATATCTGCCATTTTTAGAGATAATTATTGAAAATGGTTTCTTGCCTTGCATCAACCTCAGTCGAGACTCGTCCAGGGACAATTTTTAAAATTTCTACACCAAATAAGACACAAAGCATGTCCATGGCCGCCTCAGTCTTTTCTTCCAAACTGGTGCCAATTTTTTGTGCATAATGAATAGCCTAAAAAATAAATTTCTTTTCTGAGATATAGGTTCAAATCTCAGTGGAAGACAACACAGTTTTTCAATAAGTCTTGTATTATTTACCGTATCAATGATTCCCTTGTACTGTGGCAAATTAGCAGCTTGTAAAATTAAGGAGGGGTTGGTTGTTGCATCTGTGGGTTTATAAGCCTTCATGGCTAAAATAGAGAAAACATTCTTACAATTTATTTTTTACAGCTTTCATTTTAAGGGTGTTTGAGCATATATTTTCAAATAAACTCCAAAACAAAAATTTGATACAAAAACCACAGGTTTTGTTTAAATGCAAATTTTTGAAAAGAACCTAAAACAGTACCTATTTTGGTAAATGTTTTTTTGGTCCTCAAAACCAATAGCCTTTGGCAAAAATTATGTTTATAAGGTATTCAATCAATTTGATCCTTGTTAAGATGAGAAAAGAAAAAGCAATCCTTGGAATTCCTAGGTAAGGTCATTGTTCTAGAAATAGGTGAGTTATCATATCCATATTTTGATAGCACACTCACTACTTCAATAACCAGGGTGAAAGAGAAAGGCAAACTACAAAAAATATTTTAAATAGTCCACACTCTGTAGTTAAATAACCTTTACAGGCTGCATGACCTCCAAAATATTCTAGGAGCATCTTCTAATGCAAAACCTAAGTAAACTAACCTTCAAAATCCCCTGTATCAGCCACCACAGTTGTGAGTGCCTTAAGGTGGTCCAATGAGCTTGTCATCTTGGTTTTTTTCGACTGAGGCTCGGACATCGTGTTAATGTAAATTTATACAAAAACGATCTATAATTTACACAAGAACTTAATAGACCGAAAATATGCCTAATTATGACGCAATGATACGGCGTTTTATGATAACAGAATGAAAGGTTATCGTTTTCACCTTGAAGTGAACTTCAATCTCGATGGGGCCACGTTGGAAGTTTTTCAAAATTTTTTACCTTCGGGCTTTTTGGGAGATAGTCGGCGCATGATCACCTGCGTTTGACAGAAAACGGCTGATTCCATAGCAAAAATTTCTTCCGAAACAGAACGAACCAGTCCATATTCTGTGGCTGAATCAAAACTGTTTGACAGGCAACCATGACCAGCGAAAAAAAATGTGTGTTTTTTCTGGCCGGCAAATGAATTTCTGAGGATGGACAACTGGAATACAACAAACCAAAATCCTGAACTGTGGTTATTTATGGGGACGGGGACACCCCGAATGTCAAAACAAAGAACACGTCAGAACTCCTAGGTAATTTCTATAATTTCCTTCCCTAGTTCATAGTTCTGTGTCCCTAATCTTGAATAGACTTGAGAAAAACGACAAAAGAAATAATAACAGGTAAGCATTTTGATTTAATGCCTAATGGGTTATACGGTTTTCCATAGGTTAAGGAGCTACAATAGATACGACAGTTACGTGTTAAACGGTTCGGAACTATTTGGAGTTTGGCGAGTCTGCGCAGATATGCACGCGACCAATAACCATACTTTTATATTAATTTTTCTTTTTTAATTTGTAATACGACCACTAGATGACTCACGGTTAAATTCGCGATAACCGTACTATCGATTTTTTGTTTGTTTGTAATATGACCACTAGATGGTGCTCGCTTAAATTTTCGCTTTTTTTTAAAGGACCCTGCACAAATTACATTGAAAATGGCTGTCGGCTAAATGTCATAATTTTTTTATATTTTGTAGTACTCGATCAAGCACAAAAATAAAAAAAAACGAGATAGGGAGCAGGATTACTTTCTGAGATATATAGCTTTAAAGTTGACATGTTTTTAGGCTATATTTTTGGACAAGTTTTTTTTTCACAACTTTGTTGATTACCGCCGGTTGGTTGGTGGTACCAAAGGACATTTTTACTTGGATGGAAAGGGTGTTTCATTCAGGACAAATACAGAAACGAATTATTTTATTTTGGCGGTAATCAACAAAGTTGTGAAAAAAAAATTAGAACATGTCCAAAGATATAGCCTTAAAACACGTCAACTTTAAAGCTCCATATCTCAGAAAGTAATCCTGCTCCGTATCTCGGTTTTTTATTTTTGTGCTTTGTTTATTGAGTACTACAACATATAAAAAATTATGACATTTAGCCAATAGCCATTTCTAATGAAATTTGTGTAGGGTTCTTTCTTTGCAAGCAATTTGGGTTTAGTTTTTAAAAATATGCTTTTTTACTAAACACAAAACAAAATTGTTACTTATGTTAAGTTAAAATAAAAAAGCATATTTTTAAGAAATAAATACAAATTACCCATAATGCACTTGTAGTACAAAACCTCTGGTTGTTTTATTATAAAAGATTATGGCATATTTCGAAACATGTTAGTTTATATTTTTTACAATAAAGAAAATATTACAATATGATCTCGTCTGTGCTTTTTTAAATATTAAATAATTTTCTTTAAAATGTTTATACCTATCTTGTTTTTAGTACATAAAAAAACAATAAATGCCACTCGTTTGTATTCCAAACTAAATTTGTGAAACAGAAAAAAATAATTTTAATCTCAAAAAATTTTTACTGTATATGTGGGGCAATTTATGGTAAACCCACACATTAGAAAAAGTCTTGGTGTAAATAATATTAATACCCCTGGTTTGGAATACACAAGTGTCGCATTTTCTAACTTATTATTGATATACACAAAAATTAGCCATACTAAACTTGATGAAATAAGGAAAGGGTGTTTTAACACTATATATAAATAGTTAAATGGGGTCCAAATGCAAGTGTAAGACCTCTGCGTCCAGTCTGCAAAATGTCCTCTGGAGCAAAATATTTATCACACTCCTAAAATCTGTTATATATTTCATCAGCACTTAGTTTATTCGCGTTTAACGGCTTCACTATACTTCTGAAAAATTACAGGATTGCCTTTGGGGAAACGATGTCTCCCCGTTTTTTTATTGGGATCATGGCACGGTCTCCGCAGCTTTGAATACAAGACACTCTAACTCTTTGTTTCTCAGCCATTGTAATCGACGGATAAAATCACAATTTTTTTGAACAGGAATAATCACAAAATCACTTTTTAAAAACCTTAGCAAACCTCAGTTTTCAAAATGGAACTCATAAGTTATGAGTCATAACCGACATTCTGTCACTTTTGTCATAATGTGCCCTCTGACGGACAACCCTAGAAGGGGTAAGAGGAGGAGCTGCAGATTTCTAGAAAGAATATTGCCAACCTAAATATTATTATGTTGGCAGTTCCTTTGCACGCGGAAACATAACCGCACTTTTCGCGAAAAATAATTATTGGCGGGAAGAGTGAAGTGACGGATCTACAGTTCCTTAATCTATGACGGTTTTTTTCCACCTTTGTTTTTTTATTAAAAATTCTTTATAGAGGCACCTACAGGGGTCCCTAGGATCCCAAATCCGCGAAAGCCGGCTTTTTTTTTAAGAGAAAAGAGGGTCTGGGAGGGGGTTGTAATGTGTTTTTTTGATTGTTTTGGTACGGTTTTCTGCCATTTTTTATTTTTTTTGAAAAATTCTTTATGGGGGCACCTTCTAGGGTCCCTAGGACCCCAAATCCGTCTGCGCCCGATTTTTTTTTTTTTTTTTTAACGAGAAAAAAGGGTGCCCAGGGGGGGGTTGTAAAGTGTTTTTTTAATTGTTTTGGGTTGGTTTGGATTAGGTTGGGTTGGACTGTGTTGGTTTGGTTCGTTTTAGTGAAAAAAAATTAAAAAAAAAAAAAAAAAAACAACCGGCGCAGACGGATTTGGGGTCCTAGGGACCCTAGAAGGTGCCCCATAAAAAATTTTTCAAAAAAAAATCAAAAATGGCAGAAAACCGTATACTGCATAATTACCATTGTTTTTTAAAGTGATAAACATTTAACAGTATGTAGAAATTTAATACTTTTAAACAAACAAAGCCCCCAGTATTGATGGCATAAAGTCAAAAATCCTGAAAGAACTTAATCAATATTTCGCCTGTATTAACATTTATAATAAAAAACACTGCATAAATTACATTGGTAATGGCTTTCGGCTACATGTCATAATTTTTTTATATGGTGAAATTCTCGATCAACAAAGCACAAAAATAAAAAAAAATGAGATAAGGAGCAGGATTACTTTCTGAGGTATGAAGCTTTAAAGTTGACATGTTTTAAGACTTTATTTTTGGACTTGGTCCAAGTTTTTTTCCCACAACTTTCTTGATTACCGCCAAAATAAAACGATTCGTTTTTCTGTTTGTCCTGAATGAAACACCCTTTCCATCCATGTAGAAATATTTTTATAATGGTTCTTTCGTACCACCAGAAAAGTCACTGATCTGTAAATTTTAAAAACGAAAGAAAATGAACGTTTTTTACATATGTTAATAAAAATAATGCTGTAAGCTAAAAAAAAACATTTTTGCTTGAGTGGTACCATTAATTGGGAAAATGGTAGGTACCTCTAATGCTTTTTAATATATTTTTGAAATATGGCTGAGATACGAAAAGTGATTTAAAATAACTTATGGGTAGGTTATACAAACTTCTGGACAAATTCAATTTAAAAGCTTAATATGAATATGTTGGTACCAATAGATATCCATTGGTACTTGTATTTGACCAATCAAATTGCTCGTGTGTTGTATGCTTTTAGGCAAACTTGGGGTTGCCGGTAACGAATATGATAACATTTTTCCAGTTGTTTACACTGGGTTCCCAATAGAATTCATAAAATTATCTTGCAGCAAATGACGCCATTTCTTAAGCAAAAGTTTAACGTTGTCTAGACTACCTTGATTTTTTTGAAATACAAAGCCGCCGCATGCCGCCATATTAAACATATCTTAAGAGTTTTACGATTTTGCACGCAAATGCATGCGTAAAAACCATTTTTCTGCACTTCAGTGGGAAAACGGTAATAGTAACCAGAAAAATCATATTCGTTACCGGCGACCCCAAGTTATCCTACCCCACGAGTAATTTCATTGGTCAAATACAACCAATGGGTACTAATTGGTACCAACATATTGGTATTAAGCTTTTGGATTGGATTTGTCCATAAAAAGTTTTTATAACCTACCTATAATATGTTTAAAATCACTTTTTGTATTTCTATGATATAAAATATTAAAAAACATTAAAGGTGCCTACCATTTTTTAAACTTATGGTACCACTTAAGCTAAAAATTTTTTCTGTAGGCAAGTGGCATTATTTTTAATAACATATGTGAAAAATTTTAAAATTGGCCTTTTTTTTTAAAGAAAATGTGAATTTTAATTTTTTTTTTAAATGGTCGTTTTCTTTCTTTTTTAAAACTTACAAAACAGTGACTTTTCTGGTGGTACCAAAGAAACCATAGAAAAACATTTTTATATGGGTGGAAGGGGTGTTTCATTCCAGACAAATAGAGAGTAGTAGTAGTAAACATGCTTTATTGTCCAAAGATTTTCTACATCCTTATTGACAAAGCTTAAGAGGCTTAAGTCTAATTTCATACAATATTAACATAAATTAAAATTAAAATTAACTACCTGGCAAAGGCAGGCACGACACAAGATAAAAAAAAAAAACAGATCAGTTGGTAACAGAGATATGGTAAAAACATAATGAAAATAGAACAAACAGGTTAAGTAAAATCTAAATAAATATATGCACAACAGATAAACATTTAAAGCAAAAAATACAAACAAGTTGAGTAAAGTAAAAAAAGTAAAAAAAAATACTAAATAAATATATAGGTAAAAAATTTTAGATCACAGACAATTTAATAAATCTAGTTGTTTTGGCATAGGGTTGTTGTAACACAAGCAAGAGAAATCCTAGAAATTAATTTAATTGTAAAGCTATAGGAAATAAAAATAAAAATGCAAAAATGGCTACTTAATTGGACAGGGTTAAAAATAAATTTTAAAGTAAGATAAAAAAAAATGATAATAAATAGGTAGGTTTAAAAGGAAAAGGTAAGAAATTCGTCCACGGTATAAAAAGCCTGTTTTACTAAAATGTTTTTGAGTTCTTTGCGGAATTTCGATAGATCTGCAATATTTTTAATAGCTATAGGAAGATGGTTATAAAGTTTTATGGCATTATAAATTATGGAATTTTGAACGAGCGCCGAGTGTGGAATAGGAAGTGGTATATGGTGCCTTTGACGTGTAACATGAATAATTTGGTGTTCAGGGAAAGAAGATTTGTGCTTGTGAATAAGACTTACTGATTCTAAGATGAAAAGACATGGTAGGGTTAGGATGTTGTAGTTTATAAATAAGGGTTTACAATGATCTCTTGCAGAGACACTTTGAATCATTTTATTTCGGCAGTAATTAACAAAGTTGTGGATAAAAACTTGGACCGTGTCCAAAAATATAGCCTAAAAATATGTCAACTTTAGAGCTCCATATCTCAGAAAGTAATCCTGCTCCCTATCTCGTTTTTTCTATTTTTGTGTTTTGTTGATCGAGTACTACAATATATAAAAAAAATTGTGCAGGGTTCTTTGTCCTTTAGTCAAGGTATTTATCCAGACACTTTTAAAACTTCACTTGTTATACCTCTACACAATCAATCAATCAATCAATCAAAAAATTCTTTATTGTCAAGAAAAAAAATTCTGTTGACAAATAAGTAGGAACATAAAGAAAATAACATTATTATTGAAGCTTATTTTAGGTAGAATGTAAGTTTATAAAAAAGTCAAATTTGAGTCTACATTAATAAGTGGTTTTAAACCTATAATCACTAACAAATTGAAAAAGTTTGTTATGTTTATACTAAATTACTAATAATAAAAAATACCCACTTTACTATGATTAAAAAGGAGCACAACAGACACATAACATAGTTGCACCAACAATTATTGTAAAGGGGACAATACTACAACAGTAAAAAGAAAAAGAATAAAAATATCTATTCACTAAAATAATTCATAAAAAAAGAAAAAAAAAACACATTAAAAGCAGCAAGTTTATAACTGAGTGTCATAAAATTCAGAAAGCGAGTAAAAAGGTAGGTTTAAAAGCCTCTCCCTTAGATCCCTTCTGAATTTTTTAACAGAGGTAGCACATCTGAAGGTGATTGGCAAATGATTGAAAATTTTAAGGCCCTCCTATATAAGAGATTTAATGTTAAATTCTTGTCTTGTATGATATTGTTGAGACTTGGGCCCTTTTTTATAATTTTTAAAAACTAAAGATGCTGTTTCCAAAACATAAAGTGATGTAAGTGTTAATATTTTATGTTTGACAAATAGAGGTTTGCAAGACTCTCTTTGGTTTACATTGGAAATGAATCGAAAAGCTTTTTTTTGTAGTATTAAAATTATTGATACCAAATATTGATGTGCAGATCCCCAAAACGGCAAGCCGTACCTTAAGTGTGACTCAAAGAGTGAGAAATATACAGATCTAGCCATATCAACTCCCAGTTCAGATCTCACACATCTCACTGCAAAGCACCCAGAAGAAAGTTTTTTACTAAGTTTAAAGATATGTTCATCAAATCTCAGCTGGCTGTCAATATGTACACCTAGAAATTTAGATACATTTTGTTTTTGTAGAAGATCCTCACCCAATTGTACATTCTGCAAACTATACTTAAAAGCGAGAATGTTAGATTTCACCACATTTAAACAAAGACAATTGGCATCGCACCACTTTTTAATTTTTGAGAGATCGTTGGAAATAATAGATTTTAGATATTCTGTGTCTTTATGATGCCACAAAACAGAAGTATTGTCTGCAAACAATGTAAATTCAACTGCAATTTTTAAAAGTACAAGATCGTTAATGTAAAGAAGAAATAACAGGGGACCCAATACTGACCCCTGGGGCACGCCGCACGTGATATTTAGAGAAGCAGAGCGAGAGCCTCCATCGACCACCAAGGCACAAGGGTAGTCACAAGGATAACTGCAGCAACTACAGACCTGTGGCTCTTCTGTCAATATTTTCTAAAGTATTTGAGAAAGTTGCTAAACATAGAATACACAAATTTTTAAATCACCACAATTTTTTTGCTGAAAATCAATATGGATTTTTACCTCAAAAAAGCACCGAACTAGCCTTAGTTAACTTTAATACATTTAAGAAGTTAAAAAACCTCCAAATCAGTTACTTCAACCGAAAAGAAACTAAAAAACAAAAGATCTTGGGTGGAAATAACGAAAATTCCAATTTGGATGAGCATCCCACAAGGAACACACAAAGGACCATAGCGAAAAGAGAAATGATTAAACGATGTTTCGCCTTGGGTACCCTTTTCCACCCAAGATCTTTTGATCTTTTGTTTTTGAATACATTTATTGCAAAAAATCTTGATCAAAAAAACAAAGTCTCGGCCGAGGTCTCGGCCCTTTTTATAGAAATTCAAAAGGCATTTGACACAATATCAGGAGTACGAGGGAAAGAACAAAGCTTTTTAGGTGGAAGAAGTCAAATTACAAAGGTTGAAAATTGTTTAAGTAATAGTCAACAGATAAAAACAGGAGTTCCTTAGGGAAGTGTGCTGGGGCCTCTTCTTTTTGTGATTTATATTAATAGTATTTTTCAGGGAAAGTTTAAAGGCAAGTTTATTGCATTTGCTGACTATACAGTTCTGATATATTTTAATAAAGCCTGGGAAAAAAACTATGAGCAAATTAAACATGATATCATCTTGCTAAAAACATGGTTTTGCATGAATGATATGTTAATAAATGCAGCAAAAACTACATTTTTAAATTTTACCTACACAGGTCAGGGAAAGCTGCCGTCTGACTTAAAATATCACATTAACTGCAATAATATGGATAATAACTGCACTTGCCAAATCATTGAACAGTCAAACTCAATAAAATATCTTCGAATAATAATTGATGAAAATTTGAACTTTAAACTGCACATAGAATCAATAAATAAAAAGCTAAAATAGATACTTAGAAGATACTTCCAACTAACTTACTACTAAGTTATGGCATAACTATATGGGGTAGTTTATACAGAACAACTCTGTCCAGTATTATAACGAAACAAAAAGCATTCATTAGATGTATAGAAGGTTGTGGATATAGAGAGCATACTGAACCAATTTTTAAAAATCTAAACATACTAACATATAATGAGCTTTATGGTGTAAACATGTCAAAATTAATAATTAAACATTTCAATTTTTTGAACATTCAATTAAATACTAATAGAACTAAAATATTTATTCCCAGAGTTAAGAGGTCCCTCAGTCAGAGGATGTTCTTTTATAAATAAAGAAACTCTCTATTAAAATAGGTAACAAAAAAATTTAAAATTTTTTCTTACAAAACCACACAATTCTCGCCAGATCATTTGATGTTCCTGTTTTTTGATTTTATTTGGAAATTCTCCATTTACTAAAAAATACTTTAGAGTATATTTCGTGTTGTCGAAAATGGTATTAATTAATCAATAATATATTTTCTGTATACCTACTTATGTTTAAGTCTTCTAAATTATTCATTTTTAACTTGTAAAACTAATTTAGGCTGCCAAATTATCTGTCAACTGAGTTCAAAATTAAATTTGTTCATCCACTTCTCACAAAATTATAATTAAATATTATTTATATGCATCAATAATTTTATGTTTAAGTCCTACGTATTTTTTAACTTGTAAAACTACTTCGGGCTGCCAAATTACCTTCCAAATGAATTAAAAATTAATTTTGTTCATCTACATATATTTAATTGAATTTAAAAACTTTTACATATTTTTAAGATAGATTATACTTATTTCAGTCAATTCTGTCTCATAAAATTATAACTAAATGTAATTTATTTGTAATGTAATACTAAAAATGTTACAATATTTAACTGCTACAGATAATACTTATTCATATACACTAAAAATTTACAGTTTTCTATTTTATAGTTTTTTATGCATATTATAAGTCAATTTATGTAATAATAAATCAATGAAGCACTCGGGATTTATTTCCTTGCCTTATTATCTTACTGAAATAGCTATAGTATAGTATTAAATTAATAATTGTAAAATGTAAAAAAAACCTATGGAGTTAAAATTCAATTCAAAACTGGCTTTATTGTCTGAAGAAAGAATATCTCATTGACAAAGCAGTCCTAAATCTAATAAAATGGTATAACAAAAATATTTGACAGAAAATGTGGTTAGCTAACAGTCGAAGTAGTTAATAAACAGTAAACACAAATGACGAGACATTTTAAAAAAGTGTAAGAAAAGGTGAAACAATTAAAAAGACTTCATATTAAAAATGCTCAGACAAATCCTTAAATACCTACTTTTGTTACTTAAGTAAAAGAGCTGAAAAATGAAATAAAAGTTATTTTGTAAAAAGTTAATTATTTAACAATTATTAATTAAAAATGGTCAGCTACTAACCGTTTTTCTAAAGTTATAACATTCCTCAATACTTCTAATTTCTAATGGTAGGTGGTTATAGAGTTTGAGACTTTTGTATATACAGGGTTCCTAAGCAAATCCTTAGGGGGCCAAGCAGCCGTGTATAAGACGCAGACAAACGGAAAAGCACATTAGGCAGAAAAGGATGGGCATGGGGCGATGTTGTCACTACATCTTACACGTAGTAAATCCATGCCAGGTTGTTGTTTTCTAATGTTTTCCATTTTCATACCTTTAGGACTGGAATAAAAATTGTTTTTGCTCGACTTTAATACCAAACTGATGAAAGAAAGAAAAAAAAATATTTTTCGGCTTTTCATTTTGTAACCATTGTCCTTACGCACTGTTTACAGGCTGGGGACTGAGATACAGGCAAATGCCTAACCTAAAGCCTTCATACACGGCCGGAGAAATCGACTGAGATATTTCCGTAGAAACTTTATCAAGCAAATAGGACGGGTTGACGAACGTCCAACCCGGGTTTTGCACTTTGATTCGAAATCAAAAAGGAGGAACAGTCAGATGTGGGACCGTGCACAAATTACGTAACGGTGATTTTACCAATTTTTGACCCCCTCCCTATGTAATATTTTGTAACGGTTTGGCACGCCACTCTCCTAATATTACGTAACGATTTCAAGACCACCACCCCCCCCCCAAAAAAAAAAAACTTTTCACTTATTTTCATTCCAAATTTTCTTAGTTTCACACAAATGCAAACGCTGTCGAAAACCCCCCTCCCCCCTACGTAACGTTTTGTATCCCCCCTCCCCCCTATGACCATTACGTAATTTGTGTACGGCCCCTGTAGTCCCAGTGGAGGAGGGCGAGAAAATTTATATTTTTTTTCTTAAAAATTATACTCTTTAGACCTATTTCTTTGCATTCCCGAAATTACGTAATTTTTGAAAAAAATTGTAAGCGGCGCCATTTTTATTTCGTGCTTTGTTTTTCTAACATTTTTGCGTTCGGCTAATTTAATGGAAAAATTTTTGCCTGCAGCGCCCTTTATCTTCTCACTCGAAACCAAGATCCTCCATTTTAGGAAAACTGGCCCGTCTCTGTTTCTAAATTTTTTCGAATAAAAATACGGTATGAAGAAAATTTCGATAAAGTTGAAGAAAAAAATAAAAAAAGTGGCAGAGCTCAAGTTTTTCGTAAAAAAAAACGTTTTTTGTAAAGAAACAGAGCAAAATAAATCTTTTCACCCCTTTTTGGGTGTTACAAATATTGCCAGCCCCTTATTTTTCGCTTTTACCCTCCCGCTAGTTTTGAAGAATTGGTTCGCTACATGTTTCGAGATCATGTCATAAAACACCTCGAAAATATCAAATGTAGTGTAGGGCCAGCTTTATTTAAAATCAATAATATCGCAAGCAAAAAGCTCTACACGTTTCCGGATAGATGTCACTTGTGGAACAGAATGGAAAGAAATTTAATTAAAAGCGAATATATTTCTTTCTAATGTTAACAACCTCACGAGTTTATCGCTCAGTATCGTAAATAATGGACCCTCCGCCTCCTTTAAGCAAGAAAAAGCTGTGGTTTGGACCTGAAAACATCTAATTTTTTCCTCGATCATCTCATGGTGTGGCCGCCATCTAGCGGAATTTGCAGACATCTTCTCAGAGGTTATTATTGCAACTATGATTTATGCTCACAATAAAAGAGTGGCGACAATTTTTTCTCATGAAAGCAGTCCGGAGATAATAACAAACAGGCACCATTGCTCAATATACCTGTTTCTTTTGTGCGCGCAGAACTTTCTATGCCATTTCTGTTTGATTTATTGAAATCCTATCCCTAAGGAAAATCTTAGGAACCCTGTATGATCGAGTCTTTAGTTAATGTGAGTCTGGGTATTGGTAAAGGTAAAAGAATGTTGGAGGACTGTCTTGTCGAAATAAATAAATAATAAAAAAAAAAATAAAAATAAATGATTTTTTTTTAAAAGTTTGATGTTCGCGGATTTGAGGTCCTAGGGACCCTAGTAGGTAAAGAGTTTTTCATAAAAAGTCAAAAATGGCAGAAAACCATATACTAGACTGTTACCATTGATAAACATGAATATTGCTTAATTGTAATTTTTAAAGTTAAGCCCTGCCTTCACTATGCAAATTTTTCATGCTTCTCAGAAAGTAGCATGCATCTTGGGTGTTCACATTTATGAAATGCATCAAAAAATGAAGCCTGTTGCAAGATGCGCGAAAATAGAACATTTTATTTTTACCAGAAAGTTGCAGGCATGCTAGAGAATTTTTTTTACTTACCTTTTGAATGCCAACTGTTTTTTTATGTTGTCAACTTCCTATCAGCTGTGAATGTTAGGTTAAGATAATAAGGTTTAATGGTTCATGCCGGGGTTTATGCTTAAATTCCGTTTCCATAACTTTTAACTTTAATCATTTCTTTTTCCTTAAGTTGCTGGTTCATGATAGAATTTCTTTTCTTTCACTTTAGTCATTAATGTTAGTTGACACAATGACAGGCGCACGCGCAACTTTGACCTTTTGTTTACAAAATTTGGAGTTCTTGTACCATAAATGTGGAAATTCTTTCATATGTTCAATAACAGGGTGTCCACAGATTTTTAGAAATAATTCCCTGGCTTCCCTGACTTTCCCTGACCAGATTAAAAAATTTCCTGACTGAAATTATTAGCAATCTCAAAAAAGGAAACAATTGTTTTAAGGTTGATTTTACTATTTTTTTATTATAAACGATACCGATACCTCGATATTTATATCTACTACTTTCCAGACTTTTCGAGAGTGTATCCAGACTGTTCCAGAGTGTATCCAGACTTTTCCAGGGTCTTTCCAGATTTCCAGAGAGTAGCCAGACTTTTCCAGGGTCTTTTCAGACTTTTCCAGGGTCTTTTCAGACTTTTCCAGGGTCTTTTTAGCCTTTTCCAGAGTATCCAGACTTTTCCAGGGTCTTTCCAGACTTTTCCAGAGTATATCCAGACTGTTCCGGAGTGTATACAGACTTTTCCAGGGTCTTTCCAGACTTCCAGAGAGTAGCCAGACTTTTCCAGGGTCTTTATAGACTTCCAGAGTGTATGCAGACTTTTCCAGGGTCTTTTCAGACTTTTCCAGAGTATATCCAGACTTTTCCAGGGTCTTTCCAGACTTTTCCAGGGTCTTTCCAGACTTCCAGGGTCTTTCCATACTTTTCCAGGGTCTTTCCAGAGTGAATCCAGACTTTTCCAGGGTCTTTCCAGATTTTTTTAGAGCGTATCCAGACTTTTCCAGGGTCATTCCAGGTTTTTCCAGATTGTATCCAGCCTTTTCCAGGGTCTTTCCAAACTTTTTCAGGGTCTTTTCAGACTTCAAGGGTCCTTCTAGACTTTTCCAGAATGTATCCAGACTTTTCCAGGGTCTTTTCAGACTTTTCCAGCGTGTTTCCGGACTTCCGGGCCTTTCCAGACTTTTCCAGAGTGTATCCAGACTTTTCCAGAGTGTATCTAGACTTTTCTAGAGTTCCCCAGACTTCCAGAGTCTTTCCAGACTTTGCCAGGAAGTATCCAGACTTATAGGATCTATCCGGACTTTTCCTAGATGTATCGAGGTGTATCCCGACTTTTCCAGGGTCTTTCCAGGCTTTTTCAGAGTGTATCCTGACTTTTCTTGGGCGTTTCCAGACTTTCCAGGGCGTATCCGGACTTTTCCTGAATGTATCCAGACGATACCGTCTGTCACTCACAAATGATCAAAACCCTAGATAACTTGGGCTTTAAAAACAGAGAGTTAAATTTGATGAAAAATTATTTTTCTGAAAGAAAACAGTGTATGGAGATAACTAAAGCAAAACGTAGAGTCAGATTTTAAAAATTTAGCTGATTTTTTCTTTTACAAAAAACTATCTCTCAATTGGGAGAAAACAAAATTTTTGCCTTTCTCTTCATATGAAAAAAATTTACCCACTTATGACGTTTTCACGATAAACAACGATTTAAAAATCAGTTCTACCTAGGACATAAAATATCTTGGAGTTATACTTGATTCACATCTACGTTGGGAAACTCGTTTAAGGTTCATCAACAAAAAACTATTAAATTTAGTCTTAAGTTTAAGTTTTATGCAAAAATTTTGAACGCTAGGAAACTTAAATTACTTTATAAAAGTTTGATCGTACCACATCTCACATATGGTATTGTTGCATGGGGTGGTATTTTAAAGAAACACGTGAGCAAAACAGAAGTAACACAAAAATGGCTACTCAAAGTTATATTTAACAAACCTAGAAGGTACCCTTCTGAGCTATTGTTCAGCAAAATTAATATACTGGATATAAGGCAACTTTTTTATAAACAACTAGCTTTAATTTACTTCAAAAAAGATATTAAGGAAACCTGTGTATTAAAAATCATCTTAGAGTACCTCTAAAATGCAAAAAACAATCGGCCAAAGGTCTTACATGTTTATAGGTCCTAAAATTTATAATCATTTACCTATAGAGGTAAAATCTAATATAGACCTAAAGAATTCGTAAACTCAAAATTTTCTTTAAATCTTAAACTCTTTAATTCTTTGAACTTTGTAAATCTCAATAAATAAAAAAAAATAAGACTGCTTTGTATTTTTTCTTTTTTTTTGCTACAATATGTACCTATATTTTTTATCTCTGATATTTTTTAATATATTTTCAAAGTTTCTTCTTGATTAATAAATTATAAATCAATTTTTTTTATTTTTCATTTATTTCACTTATTCTCTTTTTAAACAATTTATGATTACAAACCTAGTTTTTAAATTTAACTCAAGTTAGATAATATCCTCCGACATAAATGATTGTATTATTATTATTTCAGTAGGTATATGTCTGGATGCTTTTGTTGTATTGAGTAGATAAAGAAAATCCTGCAGTCAAGGTAAAACTTAAACGGGCAATTTTGTTTATTTTGTACTGCAACAGTCGCCGGATTAAACTTTTTAACATTTTTTTGCTATCTGAGAACTTTGTATTCAATAAACAATTATTTATTTATTCCAGGGTGTATCCAGACTTCTCCAGGGTGCATCTAGACTTTTCTAGGGTGTATCTAGGTTTTTCCTGGATGTATCCAGACTTTCCAGGGTGTATCCAGACTTTTCAAGGGTCTTTACAGAATTTTTCAGAGTGTATCCTGACTTTTCCTGGATGTTTCCAGACATGGCGTATCCGGACTTTTCCTGGGTTTATTCAGACATTCCAGGGTGTATCCAGACCTTTACGGGGTTTATCCAGACTTCCAGGGTGTATCCAGAATTTCTTTCCCAATACATGCATTTTATATGTTCTATATATATATAGATTCAGACTTTATTATTTCTAAAAACATTTCATTTTACATGTACTATATACATATATATATACATATATATATATATATATACTCGTATATATATACATAGCACATGTAAAACGAAATGTTTTAGAAACAATAAAGTCTGAATCTATATATACAATGAGCTTCAGGCTACTGCGCACATAGGGGGACTCAAGTCCAATTTACTCTCCGTGCCGTACGACCGAGGTGGATTCGAAGCACACTGTAGTGTTATCTTTTGGAAATTTATTTTGTTTTTATTATTTTGTGTTATTTCTGCCTTGCTCGAAAAAGTGCAGATGGTCAAATGGTACTATCAAGGCAGACCACTGAGACTTATTCAAGAACTTTTTTTGGTGAATTTTAAATCGCCCAGAACCTACTTTATCAACGATTCATAGGTTTGTGCACAATTTTGAAAAGTTTGGTTGTGTAGCGCCAAGAAACCATAAAAAACCCACTGTTTTGAATGACGAGCAGGAAGAACGAGAGCCACCAAATTGCCGAAGCAGTTGATACGTCTTCACCCACTTTCTTACGTGTTCTCAAAAAGAATGGTTATCATTCTTACAAAGCGTCAAAAACGCATCAAATTTTTCCGGAGGACAACTAATCGTGATGAAAACTTTCTGAGATCTATTCTTTTCACAGATGAAAGCACTTTTCCATTATTGAATCGTCATAACCCAATACACGTTCGATATTGGTCGAGGGAAAATTTGCATTTGTGTTTTGAAGTAAGAACACAGTATCCCTAAAAACTAAATGTTTGGGGGGGAGGGGTAGGTGTGAGATTTGTTGAAACATGGTTTCAACAAGATGGTTTTCCCACTCACAATGTTGGCCTTGTTAGGGAATATCTTGATAATGTATTTCCTAATCGGGTTGTAGGTACACGGGGAACTATTTTATGGCCAGCTCGATCACCCGATCTTGCTCCTAATGACTTCTATCTGTGGAGTTATATAAAAAATAAAGTTTACGGCCATGAAAGGGTTGATAATTTGGAAGAACTTCAGATTAGAATTGAAGAAGCTTTTCAAATTATCACCCCTAACATGCTTGTACAAGTTAGAAGGGTTTTTTATAAGATATTGTCCCGAGCAAGGAGGACTTTTCGAACATTTGCTCTAATTTTTTTTTGAGTGGAAGAATCTTTTTGGTTTTTAAAATGTATTATTTTATTTTGAGAACTTGCTTTTATTTTGTTTCTCCCTATTATTTTCATTGTAACACGTTGTTAGTGATAAATCTGAGCAGTTGAAAATAAAACGCTCTAATTTATCAGTGACAAAAAAAAAAACAAGAAAATTACGTTATAAAAATTTGCGTATTTATTCCAAAATCCGGTTTTATTGACTACACTCCACATAGCACCGTGGTTAGAGGCGTACTAAACGTATAAACGTAAGTGCGAACGGCAGTGACTGGCGAACAGTGATCGCAAGCCTGAGTGTTGGTTGCTCCACTGATAGATGTGCGGTGTCCCTGAGTGTACGTACACTGGCAAATTGGACTTCTTCCGGCCTATGTTCGCAGTAGCCTGAAGCGCTCAGTATATATAGCACATATAAAATGTATTGAAAAAGTCCGTCTACTCGAAATAAATTCTGGATACACCCTGAAATGTCTGGATACACCAAAGAAAAGTCTGGATACACCCTGGAGAAGTCTGGAAAGGCTCTGGAAAAGTCTGGAAACCCCTGCAAAAGTCTGGATACACTCTGGAAAGTCTGGAAAGACCCTGGAACAGTCTGAATACACTCTGAAAAAGTCTTGAAAGACCCTGGAAAAGTCCGTATACACTCTGAAAAAGTCTGGAAAGACCCTGGAAAAGTCTGGATACACCCTGTAAAGTCTGGATACACCAAAGAAAAGTCTGGATACACTCTGGAGAAGTCTGGAAAGGCTCTGGAAAAGTCTGGAAACCCCTGCAAAAGTCTGGATACACTCTGGAAAGTCTGGAAAGACCCTGGAACAGTCTGAATACACTCTGAAAAAGTCTTGAAAGACCCTGAAAAAGTCCGTATACACTCTGAAAAAGTCTGGAAAGACCCTGGAAAAGTCTGGATACACCCTGTAAAGTCTGGATACACCAAAGAAAAGTCTGGATACACCAAAGAAAAGTCTGGAGACACTCTGGAGAAGTCTGGAAAGCCTCTGGAAAAGTCTGTAAACCCCTGAAAAAGTCTGGATACACTCTGGAAAGTCTGGAAAGACCCTGGAAAAGTCTGGAAACACTCTGGAACAGTCTGGAAACACTCTGGAAAAGTCTGGAAAGACCCTGCAAAAGTCTGGAGAGACCCTATAAAAGTCTGGAAAGACCCTGGAAAAGTCTGGATACGTTCTGGAAGTCTGGAGAGACCCTAGAAAAGTCTGAAAACACGCTGGAAAAGTCTGGAAAGACCCTGGAAAAGTCGGGGTACACTCTGGAAACGTCTGGAACAAACCTGTAAAAGTCTGGAAACACCCTGGAAAAGTCTAGAAAGACCCTGGAAAAGTCTGGAAACACTCTGGAAAAGCCTGGATACATTCTGGAAAACTCTGGAAAGACCCTTTAAAAGTCTGACTACACTCTGGAAAAGTCTGGAAAGACCCTGGAAAAGTCTGGATACACTCTGGAAACACCATTGAAATGTCTGGTAATAATCTGAAAAAGTCTGGAAAGACCCTGGAAAAGTCAGGTTATACTGTGGAAAAGTCTGGAGAAGTCTGGATAAATTCTGGAAGAGTCTGGAAAGACCCTGAAAAAGTCTGTATACACTCTGGAAAGTCTGGAAAGACCCTGAAAAAGTCTGGATATACTCTGGAAAATTCTGGAAAGACCCTGAAACAGTCTGAATACACTCTGAAAAAGTCTTGAAAGACCCTGAAAAAGTCTGGATACATTCTGGAAAAGTCTGAAAAGACCCGATAAAAGTCTGGATACACCCTGGAAATGTCTGGAAAGACTCTGCAAAAGTCTAGAAACATGCTGAAAACGTCTGGAAAGACCCTGGAAAAGTCTGGATACACTCTGGAACAGTCTAGAAAGACCCTGGAAAAGTATGGATAACTCTGGAAAAGTATGTAAAGCCCTGGAAAAGTCTGGATACGCTCTGGAAAAATCTTAAAAGAACCCAGAAAAGTCTGGAAACACGTTGGAAAAATCTGGACACACTCTGGAAAAGTTTGGAAAGACCCTGGAAACACTCTGGAAAAGTCTGGATACATTCTGGAAAGACACTGGAAAAGTCTCACTACACTCTGGAAAAGTCTGGAAAGACCCTGGAAAAGTCTGGATACACTCTGGAAAAGTCTGGAAACACCCTGGAAAAGTCTAGATACACTCTGGAAAAACCTGGATACACTGTGAAAATGTCCGAGTACACCATGGAAAAGTCTGAATACACCCCTGAACACTGTAGATACACCCAAGAAAACTCTGGATATACCCTGGAAAAGTCTGACCAAACTAATCTAACCCATTTCATATATGTTCTTCTGAGCGAGGGAAGTTCAAGAGTAAACCTTTACTCGATTTATTTTTTCGCTAAAAAAATTGCAATTTCTACATAATCACATTTGTTAGCCATTTTAACTATTTAAAAAAAAATAAAATAAAATAAAAGTTATATGCCAATAAATAGAGTGGACTTTACTGAATACTATCAATTTTAGTTTTAAGATTAGAATCTTATCTTGTCTTGTGATTTATGGGCACTACCCTATCATGGGGTTTGGCCAGCTCCAGTTGATAGAACTTGGGGTAGTCTGACTCTTCTAGTCACCCGAATTCTGATGGTTTGCTTGTTTCTATCCTTTTCAATCTTAAGTCTTTTTTTTCGATTTTTCAGCCTTTATTCTTCTCTGCTTTTCTTTTATCTTTACTGGGTTGGGATTAGTATTGAAGGGATTTAAGTTAGTCCATACACACACATATATATTTTGCACACATACAAAAAACACAAATAAACATGTACTATTATTAAAAAGGATATCATTTATTTTTTTTTTCATTTAGCGCTTCCAGCACGTTTTTAATTAAAAAAGGCCACCATATCTGTGTCCGTCCATGCACCCGAAAGGTCAAAATTGTCAAATCATTTCCGCCGCAAATTTCTCTGAAAATGTGTACTCAATGCCTGGAATATACACTCCATAACCCACCTGTTCTCCATTAATTGAAGCATCTCTGTATACCAAGGTATATTTTTTCCTCAGCTCTTTAGTTTCCCTCAAGAAGTTTAGGTTTTCATTATAGCCGCTTTTTATTTTAGTTTGAGGTCTAATATTGGAAGTTCTTTTATTTGTAATTCATATTCTTCTTCATAGCAAGGGAGTTTTTGACCCACATAAATCTTCTAATTTTTTTTTCCATTTTAAGAGTTTCCAAGAGTAAAGATATTTCCTGCCAATATTGTTGTAAACTTTTTTATATACTTTCAAAATATTTGTTAATTAATTATTGGATTGTTGTAAGTTCTTGAAGATTGTATTATAAATATTTGTGCCAATAGTTGTCTTCTGGGAGGTACAAATAACTCACAATTACTTAGAGTTCTACATCGTTGTAGAGCCAAGCAACTCGTATTTAAGGTTTAAGCACTAAAATGTTTTGAGCAAGTTCGAGCATTATTCACGTTAAACTTATCATCCCGTCCACAAAAATACTTCCATATACTACCTTCTATTTTCTTGTCTTAATGTCGCGCGAAAAATCTTTTGTCTCATTGTCGACACCACATCCGTGTACAAGGCACCTCATTTTGTTAATTTTTCCCACTGAAAAATTATTAAAACTTATTGCAAACAAACGACTAGCCACGCCTACTCCTGCGTGATATTATATCTGTTTTACTTGTATCATGACGCCACATCGTCTGAAAGACGTTGATCGCGATGAAACAAATCGAATTACTTTAAATCCCTAGGGTTCTATCAACTGGAGCTGGCCAAACCCCATGATAGGGTAGTGCCAATAAAGCACAAGACAAGACAAGATTGTAATCTTAAAACTAAAAGCCACTGATAGTATTCAGTAAAGTCCACTCTATTTATTGGCATATTACTTTTATTTTATTTTAATTTTTTTAATAGTTAAAATGGCTAACAAATGTGATTATGTAAAAATTGCAATTTTTTTAGCCAACAAATAAATCGAGTAAAGGTTTACTTTTGAACTTCCCTCGCTCAGAAGAACATATATAAAACGGGTTAGATTAGTTTGGTCAGACTTTTCCAGGGTATATCCAGAGTTTTCTTGGGTGTATCTACAGTGTTCAGGGGTGTATTCAGACTTTTCCATGGTGTACTCGGACATTTTCACAGTGTATCCAGGTTTTTCCAGAGTGTATCTAGACTTTTCCAGGGTGTTTCCAGACTTCCAGAGTGTATCCAGACTTTTCCAGGGTCTTTCCAGACTTTTCCAGAGTGTTTCCAGACTTTTACAGGTTCTTTCCAAACTTTTCCAGAGTTTGTCCAGATTTTTCCAACGTGTTTCCAGACTTTTCTAGGTTCTTTTAAGATTTTTTCAGAGCGTATCCAGACTTTTCCAGGGCTTTACATACTTTTCCAGAGTTATCCATACTTTTCCAGGGTCTTTCTAGACTGTTCCAGAGTGTATCAAGACTTTTCCAGGGTCTTTCCAGACGTTTTCAGCATGTTTCCAGACTTTTGCAGAGTCTTTCCAGACTTTTTCCGGGTCTTTTCAGACTTTTCCAGAGTGTATCCAGACTTTTCCAGGGTCTTTCAAGACTTTTTCAGAGTGTATTCAGACTGTTCCAGGGTCTTTCCAGAATTTTCCAGAGTATATCCAGACTTTTCCAGGGACTTTGCAGACTTTTCCAGACTTTTTCAGGGTCTTTCCAGACTTTCCAGAGTGTATACAGACTTTTTCAGGGTCTTTCCAGACTTTTCCAGAATTTATCCAAACTTCTCCAGACTTTTCCAGGGTCTTTCCAGACTTTTCCAGAGTGTAGTCAGACTTATTCAGGGTCTTTCCAGAGTTTTCCAGAATGTATCCAGGCTTTTCCAGAGTGTTTCCAGACTTTTCCAGGGTCTTTCTAGACTTTTACAGGGTTGTTCCAGACGTTTTTAGAGTGTACCCCGACTTTTCCAGGGTCTTTCCAGACTTTTCCAGCGTGTTTTCAGACTTTTCTAGGGGCTCTCCAGACTTTTCCAGGGTCTTTCCAGACTTTTATAGGGTCTCTCCAGACTTTTGCAGGGTCTTTTGGAAATCTGAAAAACTTAATGTCACGCGAAAAACCTTTTGTCTCATTGTCGACACCACATCCGTGTACAAGGCACCTCATTTTGTTAATTTTTTCCACTGAAAAATTATTAAAACTTATTGTAAACAAATGACTACCACCACCAGGTGACGTCAGTTAGCCACGCCTACTCCTGCGTGATATATCTGTTTTACTTGTATCATGACGCCACATCGACTGAAAGACGTTGATCGCGATGAAACAAGTCGAATTACTTTAAATTTCTAGGTATTTAAAGTACCACTTTTTTCCCAAAAATAGAGTTTTAAAAAACTATTTAAATCCCTAAAGTGCATAATAGTACATTATAAATCTAGGGACTAAAGTGCTACTTTTAATCCCGTCCCAAGTAGCATTTCTCCGTCTTCCAATCTAATCTGTCATAAAGTGACGTCGTATTAGGCACAAAATAAAGTTGTCTACCAGTAAGTCAAACGACAAACGTCTTTTGTGATAAAATCTGACGTTTACATAGTCAGGTACGCATATGCGAACCTTAAACGACGTCAAAATAGGCAACGTAATTTGTACAAATATTTGCCCAGAGGGATTCACGTCAGTTTACGTTTCAAAGCCGACTGTTTTAACGCCTATACCTAACTCGACCACGAAACATCGTCGGCCTTGTTACCTTAATCGACGTCGCATTTCAGGGCCCTTATTTGGATACCAAAAAAGGAACGAAGAAAAATAAGGATACTTAACCTACAATTTTGCATCTGGGATATCAAATTGCACAATTTTTTGGCTTGCTGCCAACCAAAAATCTGATGGACCTTTAGCTAGCACTTATATTTCTTCCAGTCCACTTTATCTGGAGCATTAGTGGGGTCACACTGATATTGTTATCCTTCTCCTACATCTGCGGGACAGGTTCGAGCTCATTCAGTGTTTTAATAAATACAGTTTTAAAAACAAGGAAAAACGGAAAATATTTTCTAGGTTATGTTCAGTTGAACTGTCATTCTTCTTTTAAGTCAGTTTTGGTTACATGGCCAACGAAGAATGGATTGGGATTCCGAACGTTTGCACATATCACGTAGTTTAACGTTGGCTGGTTAGATTTGGATAAAGTTAGGGCTGCAAATCGGTGCCCTTGTCCAAATAGGTGATAAATTGGTAAAAGTACTATACCAGCCCAAATTCGGCCATTTTAGAGTTGCAAGCTTAGGTAGCCATTATTGACAACAATTTTTTGCGGTTTTTCTTGAAAAAAAAAACAATAAAAGATACCTGACAATGCCCTAAAGATGCGTTTAGTATTATTCTTGAGTGATTTTAATATTAATTACAACCGAAACAGTGCTTTAAAAAAAATATACTTTTTTAGATTTTTTTTTCTTTTTGCTATTTTGTGCTAATTTTGAGGGGGGGGGAAGTTTGTCAGTGAAGTGGCCCTCGCAGAAATATTTTGCTCTATTTCACCTAAAATTTACTAAACAAGTACCACATTAGGTAATCAATTAAATAATATAAAATTATGTAAGCTTTCGGACGTATTATCACGTCGTCATAGGTAAACTACTATACCATTGAAGTACAATTAGCGACGTCGAGCCGACCTGAATTATTATTCCCCAGTTAGGTCGGATTGGGGTCGTATGGAATGAGATTTGTAGTCCGCTTGCTAACCTCGGGGTTTTTAAGCCGACGAGTAGAGGACGTAGTTTGACGGTCAAATGTTACTTGGGGCGGAGAAAGGTCCTCCCTACGGTCGGGCTACAATTCGCTAAGGGATTAAAAGACGCTTTAGCCCCGAGGTTTATACAGACCGCTTCAAGCTACTGCGAACATAGGGGGAATCAAGTCCAATTTACTCTCCGTGCCGTACGACCGAGGTGGATTCGAAGCACGCTGCAGTGTTATCTTTTGGAAATTCATTTTGTTTTTATTATTTTGTTTTATTTCTGCCTTGCTCGAGAAACAGATGGGTAAGTTCTTAATTGAAATAATACATTTTTAAAATCAAAAATGGATGTCTACGAAGTTGCCGAAAAAGTGCAGATGGTCAAATGGTCAAATCGTCATAACCCAACACACGTTCGATATTGGTCGAGGGAAAATTTGCATTTGTATTTTGACGTAAGAACACAGTATCCCCAAAAACTAAATGTTTGGGGGGGGGTATTATAGGGGAACACGTAATTGGGACATTTTTTATTAACGGCAATTGCAATTTGAATGGTCCTAGATACTTGGATCTACTGCAGCAACACATTATTCCAACTGCTAGGCAGTTGTTAGGTGTAAGATTTGGTGAAACATGGTTTCAACAAGATGGTTGTTCCGCTCACAATGTTGGCCTTGTTAGGGAATATCTTGATAATGTATTTTCTAATCGGGTTATAAGTACACGGGGAACTATTTTATGGCCAGCTCGATCTCCCGATCTTGCTCCTAATGACTTCTATCTGTTTTTGAAGAAGCTTTTCAAATTATCACCCCTAACATGCTTGGAAACGTTAGAAGGGGTTTTTATAGTAGGCTCGGATATTGTCTAGCCGAGCAAGGAGGACTTTTCGAACATTTGCTTTAATTTTTTTTTTGACTGGGAGAATCTTTTTGGTTTTTAGAATGTATTATTTTATTTTGAGAACTTGCTTTTATTTTGTTTCTCCTTATTATTTTCATTGTAACACGTCGTCACTGATAAATCTGAGCAGTTGACAATAAAACGCTCTTATTTATCAGTGACAAAAAATAAGAAAATTACGTTATAAAAATTTGCGTATTTATTGACCAAATTCCGGTTTCATTGACTACGCTCCACACAGCACCGTGGTTAGAGGCGTACTAAATACCAAAGGAAAGTCATGTAAGTGATGATCGCAAGCCTGAGTATTGGTTGCTTCACTGATAAGCGTGCGGTGTCTCTGCATGTACGTACACTGGCAAATTAGACTTCTTCCGCCCTATGTTCGCAGTAGCTTGAAGCGGTCTGTACACTATTTTATGCACTTTAGAAAAATATTTATTATTGTTAATATCACGTTATTTCTACTCCAAATGGTTCGTCGACTACAAGAAAAGGTGCTAAGAATGAAATCTTGGCCAAGAGCCAGTGCTGTTTGGCTGAGGGTCGACTAAATGTACTTCTAATCCCTAGGCTGAGGGATTAAATACTTTTAATCCCTTAGGGATTATTTTTTTTGTATCCCTTATGGATTAAAAGTGCCACTTTAGTCCCCGAAAATAGGGATTTACAGTACCCGTTAAGTCTCTAAATTGCATAAAAGTTATTTTTAGGCAGTGCAGCTCGGGGAGTTATTAACCTTTTATCAGGCAAATATTTTTTCTAAATATCTATTTTTATTTTGTTTTACAGTTGGACAACCGCCCAGAACAAGCTGCAACAATGCAAAAGTCTCCAATTTCCATTCTTATGGAACTTGCCCAAAGCAAACGAATAACACTGAGCGATTATATTTTGCTCAAATCTGATGGTGTAGATCACTGCAAAACTTTTACCTACCAAGTTGAAGTAAACGGTAAACCATACCAAGGTTCGGGAACCACTAAGCAAAGTGCCAAAACGAACTGCGCCAAAAATGCTGTCGACGCTGTAGATAGTGAAAAAAATATATTACAGTTGGGTGATTCCAATGAAAAGGTAATATTCCATGTAATTGCACTGTATCTCGAACACTACTGAATTTTTTTAAACTAAATTTCTAGAAGTGTTAGTGTACCCACTGCTTAATATTTTACAACAATTTTGGATAAAAAAAAAGGTGTGGTGGGGGAAAAGTGTTAACACTATGTGATATTCTCACTAGTGTTAACTATAATTTTCAAAGTTGACAGTTGACAAAACAAATTTAAAAAAATAGTTGCTTTACTGGACAAAAACACTCAAAAATATTTTTCATGAAAAACTATAAGCTGATATTGTCACTTTTTCCTAGGTCAAAAACCTTTTGTAATTGATTTTTGTATCACTGGTATTAACACATGCAATCATTGAATGGCTAAAAAAACCGTGAAAACTTGAAAAATTTGAGTGTTTTATTATAGGAATCGGTACTTTGGAAAGAAAGCTTTAAAATGTGAACAATATCATGACATAAAAATGTGAAAAACATAGTAAAAAATTGCTTCATCAAAAACGTTACCCTTTAAATTATGTTAAAATATTTTAAGCCTTAAATTACCATCATGGCTTGACCATGAGGCAAATATTTTTTCTAAATATCTATTTTTATTTTGTTTTACAGTTGGACAACTGCACAGAACAAGCTGCAACAATGCAAAAGTCTCCAATTTCCATTCTTCTGGAACTTGTCCAAAGCAAACGAATAACACTGAGCGATTATATTTTGCTCAAATCTGATGGTGTAGATCACGACAAAACTTTTACCTACCAAGTTGAAGTAAACGGTAAACCATACCAAGGTTCGGGAACCACTAAGCAAAGTGCAAAAACGAACTGCGCCAAAAATGCTCTCGACGCTGTAGGAAGTGAAAAAAATATATCACAGTTACAGGTAAAGTTTCAACAAAACCAGTGTAGTTCTTAACAGTAAGTAGGTACTATGAAGTCTAAATTGCTCAAAACTAAAAAGAGACCTTAAAAAAATATGAATCTTAGCTTAGGTTAGGTTTGTTATGAGTGGTGCAGTGCTGCACCCTCTACTGCGACCTAAAAGGTCTATTGTGGCTCCTACCTGTTTTACAAGTCACTCATCCCAACTTCCCTGATAAAGAAAATCAGTCTATTTGCTGAGACTTCCTTGAAATCTTGGGGCACTTTTAACCTAGGGCCAAATATTTTCGTCCTTGTTCTCATTAGTCCTGCGCAGTGGCATAGGATATGTACCGGCGTTTCCCCCTCTTCTCCACAGAATCTACAAATGGTATATTACTCACTGTGTTGGTTGAGTCGGCACTGGCCTGTATACAAAACTATGATTATTCTCAGGCTGTTCCTTGATAGTTGCAGGAGCTGCTTTGCTCTACGTTTGTCTGGCACACTGAAAGGCTTTGGAGTGCTGTTGTCGGGAGTTGAGCGCCAGTGCTGCACCCCTCTTTGTTTCAACTCACTCGGATAATTCCCTATTGACCGTGGCTTGAGTTAGTCCAAAGCAGGGCTCTGGCCCTAAGAACGCAGATTCTGCTCCTGCCTTAGCAAGAGAATCGACTTTTTCGTTTCCTTCAATTCCTGTGTGGCTCGGGACCCATACAAGAGTGATTTTGTTGGTTCCACAGATCTTTAGCAGAGTTTGAAGGCAGATCCAAAAAGTGATTGGATCTTATTTGAGCTTATTGCTTTCAGAGCAGCTTGACTATCTGATATGGTTTTGATACTTCTGTTAGAGATGCCTTTGTCGGCTATTTCTCTTGCACAGAGCTCTATGGCGTAAACCTCGGCCTGGAAGATGGTGGCAGGTTACCGAGTCCAACTGAAATTCCAGCTCTTGAATCCGCTCCCACGTCGTCATTGGTTCTTAATCCGTCTGTGTACCAAACGTGGTCAGCTTTGATAAGATGATTTATATTCCCGTCCCATTCTTCCCTCGTTGGATATATGACTTGCTAGTTCCATAATAGCAGGTATCTACCTACCTATCCTAACCAGATTTAAATATAAAAAGAAATAGGATACGGACACTTACGTTTATTCCACATTACAAACATTAATTTAACAACAACAATTAAGTTTTTGGGCTTTCCAGCAACCTTTTTCGCTTTTCCCAAAGCAACACATTTCCTTATTTTTGTTACTTTTTAAACTTTCCACAATTTATTTGCAATAAACCACAGGAACATGCCACTGTTTTAAATCATTGGGAAAACAAGAAAAAAATGTTTTTTTTCACGGCAAAAGAGAAACACTTCCGATTATGGTTTACTCATTGGTCAGCAGGGCTGGCGCTAGGGCCGGGCAAGGGACGAGAATTTATCTGTAAAATTAGGTATTTTATGAAAAAAATTAATAAAGTCTGATTTATTAATGAAAAATTTATCAGGTGTAATTTTAATAAAAGTTGCTTTTCAAATGTTTTACTAAGTGGCATTCGCAGCTTTTTTTGAAAGGCGGGGGGCCGGTATATTTACATTGAACAACTAGAAGGAGCTTTTTTTGAGACCCATGGTAGGGTGTTTGAGTTCAACATCCCATTGTTGTCATGTTAATCTAATACGTTTTCCCCTGTTTTTAATATTATTTAAAATACCTTCAATAATTTTCAGTTCCGTTTAATTAAATGGTCTAGATATAGTAATAAAAATCTACATTTCTATAAAAAAAACCTAAAAATGTATTCAAGTAGGATGTACACCTATAAAAATAAGAAAAAGGTGCTATGGAAATCCCTATTTACACTGAAATTAATGACAAGCCGGCATCACAGATTTCATGCCTTTGTTTACCAAGAATGGCCAAATATGACGAATTCTAACCTAATATTTAGTTAATATTTTAATTTAACGTACCTGTGAAATGAAATACTGCGGTCCCCCGGCTTTTGTATCAACTTGCATATAATAATACACTTCGGAAACATTTTTGGCCACAAACTTTTCACAAAAATATCAAAAAGACACTATTGACAAGTGCTGAAACTTTCACTTTCAAAACAATAATGTTGTTAAAAAACAAAAGATCAAAAGATCTTGGGAGGAAATAACGAAAATTCAAACTTGGATGAGCATCCCACAAGGAACACACAAAAGATCAAAGCGCAAAGAGAAATGATTAAACGATGTTTCGCCCTGGGTAACCAGCGTGGGCTCATCAGTAGTTTCACTGGTCACCCTCCACTATACATCATTAAACATCATTACACTTTGATTTCCAACCTTGAACCACTCACAAATAGGCATCGTTCCGCACTGGTACTTACTTATCCAAGTTACCTGATACGAATTCGTCTTGGCGTGTTAATATTTCCAGTAGGATTATGCTCCTAAGGCAATTAAAACAAAGAAGAAGTTAAAAAACCTCCAAATCAGTTACCTCAACCGAAAAGAAACTAAAAAACAAAAGATCAAAAGATCTTGGGTGGAAATAATGAAAATTCAAACTTGGATGAGCATCCCACAAGGAACACACAAAAGATCAAAGCGAAAAGAGAAACGATTAAACGATGTTTCGCCCTGGGTAACCAGCGTGGGCTCATCAGTAGTTTCACTGGTCACCCTCCACTATACATCATTAAACACCATCATACACTTTTATTTCCAACCTTGAACCACTCACAAATAGGCATCGTTCCGCACTGGTACTTAGTTAGCCAAGTTACCTGATACGAATTCGTCCTGGCGTGTTAATATTTCCAGTAGGATTATTGTGGGATGCTCATCCAAGTTTGAATTTTCGTTATTTCCACCCAAGATCTTTTGATCTTTTGTTTTTTAGTTTCTTTTCGGTTGAGGTAACTGATTTGGAGGTTTTGTTTTAACTTCTTCTTTGTAATAATGTTGTTGTTGTTGCCACGTTGACTACAAAAGATGATAAAACAAAATTATTGTGCAAAACCGTTACAAAACATTACATAGGGAGGGGGTCAAAAATTGGTAAAATCACCGTTACGTAATTTGTGCACGGCCCACATCTGACTGTTCCTCCTTTTTGATTTCGAATCAAAGTGCAAAACCCTTTTCTGCCTAATGTGCTTTTCCGTTCCCCTCAGGATTTGCTTAGGAACCCTGTATATTGTGTATATTAGCTTTTTCAATATATATCTTAAACCTCATTAATTAATTAATTAATAAATAAGCGTCAAAACTTAATCCAAATTTAATAAGTTTTTTGTTGCATAATTCTGTTATCAAAATTGGCAACACAGATTTCTTTCTCCCCTTTCTCCACTGTAGATGTTGCACTCAAACAACCAGTGTAAACAGGCAGACCACACTCCCTCTAGTAGTTCAATGTACTAAAAAATAGAACACGTTTTTCCCCTAAGGGAAGAAAACGTTTATTTTAGGCCTTGCCTAGTGAGATTACACTCTTAACTTTTCTTCCATATTTATGCTAAGATTTCCTCTTCTCCACGTGTCGTCAGTGTCCGCGCCAGTGTAGTCTGGTCTTGAAACCTTTTTTTCTTAGCCAGACTAACACCGTTGCTAGGAACCTTTATTCAGTACCAATCAAAAACAAAAAGTCGTCAAGGACTTACTGAGTCAAGCCTAGGCAAGGCCTAAAATAAACGTTTTCTTCCCTTCGGGGGAAAAACGTGTTCTATTTTAGTCCTGTGCCGTCGGCTTGACCTGGTGAGATGTGTTTAGGATCTGACGTGGAATAGCGTACTGTGAACATTTGATAAATCATTATGCGTTGTTCAAAACTATTATATTTAATATTCACAAAAGGTATATAAGAACGAAACTAAAATAAAAATATATGGTACTTGGCAAGGAAAAATAAAAAAATAAAAATAAAAACGATACTAACAACACTCGTCTTAACCCTAATTCTAAAACAAAGGGATATACCAAAGGAAAATTCACATATTAAATTTAGACATGTATGAATGTAGGTTCAAGAGAGCATTTCTGAGATTCCTGCAGATTAGTAGATGATCTCTTAACCTGCTTATAATAATATTTGAAAAAATTTGTTTTGCCCCTCCAATTCGCATTTCTCAAAATGTCGTCCAAAGGGCAATAGTTTTGACCATCTCCGATTTTGATGATTTTTGGTACACTTATTCGTCTTATCAAAAAACTCAAAAATCCAAAAAATCAAATTTTTTGGATAAGCGGTTTTTGTTTTATTGATTTTTGAAAATCAAGAAATTGACCAATATGTCCTTGACAGACACTTACAAAAATAGTAATATCTCAAAAACTATTGATCCTATAGAAGCGAGTGATAGCTCATTTTGAAGGGTTTTTAAAGACCTTTTTAAAGATGTGTGACACAATATAGTTTGTTTAATTTTTTTTTCTTAATTAAAAAAATATTTTTTTTTAAAAATCTCAAAAACACATTTTTTATTTTTTTTTTCAAAAAAATATTTCTTTTTTATTTAATGTTTTTTTAACATTTTTGGAAAATTTTTGGATGGAGAAATAATGGAGTCATACTTTAAAAAAATAATAAGATATTTAATACAGGGCTAATTTACCTAATATGGGTATTACAAAAAAATGAAAAGTAAGAATAATAGAAAATTTACAATAAAAAATATTTAGGTTGCTAATTTTTTTCGTAAAATATTTAAGGAATCTGTCATTTCTTCTGCAGTTAGCGTATATGTCCTACCAGTGGCAGTATTTGGGTTGACCCGTCCTAGAAGAGGATGTAAAAAACTAACTTTTAATTCCCCGCTTTCTATATTTTTGCCAATGATACATCCCATCCACCGACTGGTTTAGAAGGTCCATAGATTCATCACATTCTTTAAAAGGAGAATCTGGAGTTTGAGCGGAAGGTCTGTAACAATAAAAAAAACAATTTTTAATATGAAAACATTTACTAAAATTGGTAATTATTTAGTACCCGGTTTTCTGCCATTTTTGTTTTTTTTTTTTGAAAAATTCTTTATGGAGGCACCTACTAGGGTCCCTAGGACCCCAAATCCGCAACCGCCGAATTATTTTTTTTTTTAATTTTTTTGTTTTTTTTTTTGTTTTTTTTTATTTTTTTACAACCAACGCAATCCAACCCCACTTAAAAATTCTCAAACCAACCCAACCCAAAACAACCAAAAAAAACCCTCACAACCCGCCCCCCCCCCCGGCACCGGCAACACCCCTTTTTGCATCAAAAAAATAAAAAAAAAAATTTTCGGCGGTTGCGGATTTGCACACACACAAGTCAAAACATAACATTAGAACAGACAATAACGTATAGTAACAATATAATATAAAATTAGTTAAAATATGGTTAAAACATTGTAATAAAATTTAAAAAAAACAGAAACCAGATATGGCGAACATTACTTAAAAGACACACATATATACATTACCAAAATAAAAGACATTAAAATTCATTAAAATTTAGGAACTCACTAATGCTGTAGGGTTCTATCTTACAAATTAGATTAAAGCATTCTTTTTTGTAAAGTTTGTAGCTTTGGATATTTTTTATTTTGTTTGGAAGTTTATTAAAGTCTTATTAGTCTATGTTTTGGATATATATACATGTTGTTTTTGTTTCTTGTGTTACAGGTTCTAGTACCGGCATATTTAGCAAAAAGTACTGATTTTTTCCCAAATACAGTAAACATTCCAAGATATAAATACCCGGGACCGTTAACAACTTATTTTCTCTAAAATTATTTCTACAAGAAGTATATGGCTTGATTCCTACCAAGATTCTAATAACACGTTTTTGTAAAATAAAAACGTCATTTATGTGACTACTATGGCCCCAAAGTAATATACCATATTTTAATTGCTCGAATAGCATAGCTTGCCGCTGATAGTTTTTTACATAGATCTCTGATGTGTGAAAAAAAATTTAGGTCTTTATCAATAGTTACTCCCAATACCTTCGTGTGACTTTCAAAAGTTAATGTGTCTCCTTCATAAGTAAGGTTTTTAGGGACATAATGTCCATGTTAGAGATAACAACTGCTTTTGTTTTTTCTGTGTTCATAATGAGTTGGTTGTTAACACAGTATTCAGACACTTTACCTAGTACGTCAAAATATTCCTCATGGATGTTCCCCTCCCGATAAACCGGCATCACTTTGATGACATGGTTTAGATCATTAAGATAAATAACAGAGCAGAGGACCAAGATTACTTCCCTGCCGAATTCCTGTCATTATGACGTTTGATTCTGACGTTATTTTATTGTTGTTCAAATTTATTGTAACTTTTTGTGGTCTTTCAGTCAGATACGAGCAAAATAAATCCAAAGCACTTCCTCTCGAGAGTCGAAATTATTGACTTGTTCAACTCTAAAAGAGCCGATTCTGTAGACCTTTTCGGGAGAAAGCCATGTTGAAAATCGTTTAAAAGTGAATTTGTCAGAAAAAAATCTAACAGCCTCTTATGTATTAATAACTCATAAATTTTTGCAAAGGATGAAATCAGACTTATAGGCCTGTAGGTGCCCCCATAAAGAATTTTTCACTTAAAACCAAAAATGGCAGAAAACCGGATACTAAATAATTACCCTAAAATTATTAGCAGAGCCACAACACACAAAAAAAAAACAAGTAAAAATGTAGGTAGGTATTCGTTACTTTTACTTAACCTGCTACAGGAGATGGTTGTTCATCCTGTTCCTTGTGTTCCTTGGAAAGTTTCATTCGACAATTGTCACAAATTTTCATGCCAGTCTCCACCCCTTTAAAGGAAGTCATCCAATTTGTGATATTCCGTAACTTTCCGGAATGTTTCTCCTGACTTAATGGATCACAACACCTCACAAAAAATTTTGTCCATTGTTTTGGCTTATTTTGTGCCATTTTACAACACACGACTCCGATAAATGTTTTAAATTAAAAAATAGCAATTTATCACATAAACCGCAGGTTTGCAATTAATTATTGTCAAAACTTTTCCTGTCTGAACCAGAAATGATACAAATAGGGGTAAGGGCCAATAAAAAATTATGGGAGGAGCTAAACATTTTGCAGGAATTAACATGTTTAAATGTATAATAGGTGGGTGAAAAGATCTTGGGTGGAGGGGAGGACAATTGAAGAAATACTCAAAATTTTGCAGGAATAAACAAGTTTCGAAAAACCTTTTATGTATCTTATTTACAAGACTGGGAGCAATTGACAAGTTTTTAGATATAAAGAGTAAATATATAGGTATTTATAAAAAAATGTATGGTTTTTTTCCTGCAAGGTTTTTTATATTATATTTTAAAAAATAGAACCAATAACTTCTTCATCCTGAAATTTTCCAAAAATATTAAAAAAATACTGAAAAAAAATAGTATTTTTTCGAAAAAAATTCAAAATGGTGTTTTCAAGATTTTTCAAAAAAAAATATTAAAAAAATTTAAAAAAAAATTAAAACAAAAAATTACATGGTGATACACATCGTTAAAAAGGTCTTTAAAAAACCTTCAAAATACGCTATAACTCGCTTCTATAGGACGAATAGTTTTTGAGATATTGCTATTTTTGTAAGTGCCTGTCAAGGGCATATTGGTCAATTTCTTTATTTTCAAAAATCAATAAAACAAAAACCGCTTATCCAAAAAATTATTTTTTTAAAGTTTTTGGATCAGAAGAATAAGTGTACCAAAAATCATCAAAATCGGAGATGGTCAAAACGAAAAGTGCCTTTTTTTTGGTTGATTTGATATGGTTTGACCCATAAAACCGTTTTTATCCATCCCGCAATAACTGACCTCGAAGCAGGTCCTACTTTTCCTCTTGTGGAGATGAAAAGATTATTTAGGTTTTCTCTTGCCTACCTTCGCCTGTGAGACCCTTCGATTAATAATTTAGACCAATATAATGGATCTAGCTGTTGGTTAGGATTTTCCAATAATTTCCAACCAGACTGTCGATAACTATTTTTATCTGTTTTAGATCCAAATTCATGCCAAAATATAATTGAATCATCACTTATTTGCATCGAAGAGTCATCTATTTTCAAAAGAGCAAGGTCATGAACACGGCGACCTGAAGCTAGTAATAAAATCAAGCCAAGTCTACGTGAAATTTGAAAGATGCTATGAATATCTACGGTATCCAGTTGAATCCAGTCAACTAATTGATTTATATCCCACATGCTCTTCTTATTCGATATAGGTCTTTCGACTTCAATCCCTTTAAGTATCCTTTTCACTAAAGGGTGACCCGAAATTTCTTCTGATTTTTTTACCCTATACAAATACGATAAATACTGAGCTACCAGATCGGCCTCAGTACTTTTAATCGATACATTGTGTTTAATACACCAACGAGACCAGTCTCTTCAAGGAGATGCGTATGTTTTAACAGTGGATTTTCGCCAGGACTTTTCTAGTAGTTCCTCATCTTGTTTCGACCAGTTTCTAGTTAAATACGACCACCCCGTATCAACCAAGCCCCCAAATTTAACTTTTGAACTTGTGGAAGAGGTTTTCGAGATGTTGCATCTATCAGATGCAGATGATGATCCACAATCTTGATCGGATGGTCGATTGCCCGAGTTTTGACATCCGCCATCCAAAACACTTTGTCCCAGTCTGGAGCTATCAGTATAAATTTGCCTTTTGCTGAGTTCAGGTGATTTAAAATTCTGGATATCAACCCTGGGGGTGGAAATATCCAGGCCAGTTGATAATCCCACTGCTGACTGAAGGCATTGGTGAATAGGGCCAGCGGATCCTCGACATCCTGAGAGACAACAGTTGACCACCTTGGATCGATTGCTTGCAAAAAGATCTATTTGTGGAATTCCCCACCGAAGAAAGATCTGATTCATAAAGCTGGGTAAAAGGTGCCAATCCGGAAGTTGTCTGTTCCTGGAAAGACAATCCGCCACATTGTTGCAAATTCCCGGAATGTACTGGTTTTTTAAAATTATTTCGTGAGCTGCAGCTAGATTGAAAAGAGTGGTCATGTCTAATAACTTTCTTGATTTTGTTCCGCCGTGCTTCTGTATGTAAGATACTACGGTGCGGTTGTCGGATTGAATCAAAATTGATTTTTTTCGTAATATATCCAAACACCTTTCTACTGCTGTATAAATGGCAAACATTTATTTGCAGTTTATATGCCACTCTGTCTGGTGGGGCAACCACTCGCCCTTGAGGTATTTGTCGTTTATTTGAGCTCCCCATCCCCAGTTGCTGGCATCTGTTACCAAAAAAACTTGAGGATTTCTTTGGAAAATTGGAGATGATCTGTGCATGTTTTTAATCCACCAATGGCATTCTAGCAATACTGCTGTAGGTATTTTGAACTTCAGGGTTGGGGCAAGTTCCGGTAAAATACGGCTTGCTCTCTGCATTCGACGGGTATAGAGCCTGCCGAGCGGGATTACAAATGAAGCAAAATTCATCTTTCCCAGAAGACATTTGGCGGTTTTACAATCCCACTGACTTCTCGATGTAATTATTTTTAATTTTTGTAGAATTCCATTTTTCTTCTTTTGCGAAAGTAGAACACTATATAATTCCCAAAAACTCTACATTTTTTCGGGAAATTAATATGGATTTCTCTCTGTTTATCTGCCAGCCTAAATTTTCTAAAAACATTATAGCTTGAGACGTCTTATTTTGAAGCTTTAAGGGATCTTGATTCGCCAGAAGGAAATCGTCCAAATAGACTACTACTCTTAAACCCTTTTCTCTCAACATGCCGGCCATCCAGTTCGAAATCCTGGAAAACTCCAGTGGGGCGGTTGAAAGACCAAAGGGAAGACAAGTCATGTGATAACTCTGATGATTGTATACCATTGTGAGAAAGCGGCGATATTTTTCTTTTATTGGTATGTGAAAGTAGGCTTACGAAAGGTCTATCTTGGTCATGTAATCCTTTTCTTGTAAGAAGAGTGGAATTTTGTGATGATTGATTAGACGAAAAGATTTGGGATCTAAATACTGGTTGAGTGCTTTCAAATTGAAGATGGGCCTTTGGGTTCCATCTGACTTCGAGACTGCGAACATTTTTGATAGAAAACCGGTTTGGAAATTTGATTTGTCCACGTTGTATTGAAGCTTGACAGTTTTTTGGGGTTGAAAAAGTATGTCAAAGGGGGCTTTTTTATAAACGGAATAGAATAACCTTTTATTATATTTAATATTCTTTTTGGTGCTTTCATTTGTTGCCATTGTGCTAGGAAAGCTCCCAACTGCCCCGCTTTGAAAGTTTTCAGAGTATAGTCACTTTCTTGCTTTTTTGATTGCCCGGTCGTCCCTGCCATTAGAATATGATCGTTTTCTATTAGGGTATCCTTTTTGAGGTTGGTTTCTTCGCTCTCCAACCTGCGCTCTAGAAAAGGTCTTTCGTGAAGGTGAACTATACTTGCGGAACTTCTGTTGGGGTTGCGTACCCGACGTTGAAGGAAGCCCTGTGGCTTTTCGAAAGGAGCGAAAGAAAGTGGAATTCTGCTTCACTAAATCAGATAGTGGCTCTACGTCAAATAAATGAGTCGCAGATGGAGGATAATGCTTCTTTTCTGATCAATGGCCTCAGCCCTGTGGCCGGAGGCTAACTGCAATATGTCATCAGAAGATTGCCAAAATTTTGCATCCGAACCACCCAAGAGCTCCTATAAATCTTTTTTTTATAGAAGGCTGTCTAGCTACAAGAGTTTTGATAGCTTCCGAACAGAACAGAACAGCATGCAGCATAGTACCCCATGCATTATTGTTTTTTACAAGAATATCATGGATGGTAACACGGCTTGCCAAATGCTGTAGCTGGGAATTGACTTGTAATGCACTGAAAACAGGAGATGCCTGCAGTTTCTGCTGCACATCTGCATACCTAATTCTATTAAATGAAGGCTTGCCCAGACGCAAACATTCTATTCCAAAGGCCTCAATGTAAGGCTTAGGGGGCGGTATTGCGGGTTCCAGCTCTTTTGTACATGTCTTAAAATCAAAAACTTCAAGATCATCATCAGTATCAGACATTAGGAGAATGAGAACCTAGATCATCATCCATTTCCTCATCGGAAGAATTCTCTCTTGATCCTCCTCCCCTTTAACATACTTTTAAGTTCATCCGTGGTTTTTTCAAGTTTGTCCAATCGTGTCCCTCTTCTTCTTTATCTTCCAGATCCTGGATCTGAACCTCCTTTTGAGATACCATAAGCGGCGTCAGATCTGATAATGATGCTACGAAGATTTCACCTTCGTGGGCAGAACCTCTAATTTTTGCACCTAAGGCCTTGGGCGATGTAATCAAACCAATGCAAAAAGGCCAGTTGAGCATCTTCCTTTTTATTTCTCAAAGTTTTTTCTCAGATATGTTTCTTATGTCTGGTTCAAACGCCTGATTCATCGCAACAGTGGGTAATCCAAATCTTATCTTGTTCAGGATTTACTGGAAAATTGAAATACCTTCCAGTTCTTCCAGTGCACCGGATAGTGTGACTAAACCAAATTAAGCAGTCTTTTAAAGATAACTGTGTCATCAGGATTATCAGGCAATAACTGGGCCAATTCATCCAGAGTTTTCAGTTCCATATTTTTCTGAAAAGGAAAATATGACCATAAACATTTAGAAAGGCCTGATACCACTCTTGCCCCCGATTCTTTATTTTTATTTAGCCGGCGCCTCTTGATCTGAGCGGCGCCACTTATTTCTGGTCGGCACTGCCTGCATTCGAGAGGCATCAAATATAATCTGACCGGTGCCGTCTGCAGTAAAGAGCGGCAGCGCCGCTCGTCGAATCGAGAGGCGCCGCTCCGAGAATCGGGAGGCAACGCCGTTGAATAGGGAAAACACAAGAGTAAAGCACTTTGTTTCACTTTCCCAATAAGATATCAAGGCAGTAGGCGCTTAAATCAAACATTTTTTTTTACGCCAGAAAAGCCATAACATCCCTGAAAGAAAAAGTAAAATAAAAATTTTCTTACCATATAAATGAAACACGCACTTTATCGTCTTCTAATACACGCATGAAAGAAAAACTAAAGCGTACTCAATAAAGGTTCCTAGCGACGGTGTTAGTCTGGCTAAGAAAAAAAGGTTTCAAGACCAGACTACACCAGCGCGGACACTGACACGACACGTGGAGAAGAGGAAATCTTAGCATAAATATGGAAAAAAGGGTATAATCTCACCAGGTCAAGCCGATGTTACAGGACTAAAATATATATTTAAAAGGAAAGGCGCGAATTCTTAAGCGTATCTGATTTCAAAATTTTTTGTAGCCAAAAACAGGTCTTAAAATGTTCAGAAAGCCACTACTAAAAATTCTGTTTTTACACATTTCGCATGCAGTTGAAAAAAAATGCTTAAATTTAAATTAAATTAATAAATAACGTAACTAATAGCACTGCAGGCAAAAAAAGTTTATTAAAAATGTGGGTAGGGCTAGGGTTAGCTGACAAAGATTGGGGGAGGATATTATAAAAATTCAAGACTTGTAGCTAAAACTATGCCACTTTGGGAATAATGATTATTAAAAATCTTTTTTACCCGTTTTAAATGATTTTGAAAAAAAATTCTTTAAATTTTTTCTTGTTTTCAGCGCAACAAAAATTTTATTTTAGCGCCAAAATCATAAATCTCAAACTTCAATGTTTTGCAGTGTCAATTCTTTTGTTCACGTTTTTATTTCACTACGAAGAATAGGAAGAGGGTTGCGAAGGTGCGGCATTTTATCTTTTTGTCAGGGGCGGCGAAACTGCTAGCACCGGCCCTGTGGTCAGTAATTGTTACATATTGCGGCGCGCGTAACTGATCACTTCTTACAAATAATCTTTATTTGTGGGCGTCCTTAAAATATAAACTATCTACTTAAATTAAACATGTTTTATTACTTTTTTTTTATATTATTGTCATGGTTATTGTTTTAATACGTAACTGAGGGCGCCAAGACCCAGAGGGCGGGGGTGGGGGCGGGCGAGGAACCCCCCTGGCCCCCTCCACGGTACGCCGCTGAGATACTGTCATACCACCGAACATTAACAAGAAATGTTCGGTGATATGACTCTGTATCAGCATTGAATTTTTATTAAAGGAGCCCAGCGACTGACCAGCAGTTGAGCAAAAAATGCCTACCCCGGTGGACTGGCTTTATGCGTACTGTGTGAAATAAGTGCATAAACTGGTTTTTAAATAAAACTGTTATAGTTAAAAATTGAATTTCGAATGAAGAGTAGCACAAAGTTGATTGTTTGAAGAAAAAAATCCTGTGTCTTTACAGATTGCAGCCCAATCTATTCTTCCTTCAGCAAACTGGTCCAAACACCCGGTATGTCAGATCAATTATGTGGGCCAACTGAACGAGTTCCGACAAACGAACGGATACCCTTCCGCTACCTACCAAGACGAGTTACCTATCGCAATGAAATTTTGCGTAAAATGTTGTTTTGGTAGCCTCGAAGCCAGGGGTGTCGGATCGACGAAAAAGGAGGCTAAGCAGGAAGCTGCCAAACAGATGCTACAGCTGTAAGTTTTTTTTATGATTATTCACCTCATCCATACGATTAACAACCACTCTAGCGCACTCCAAGATCGATGCGAAAAGGATTTGAATGAATTATGAATATAGAAATGCGGGCGGGACAAGTCACATGTACGTAGGCCACCTTGCTGGGCCCACTATCCATGGTTTAGCCCTGGAAGCCTGCCTCCTTCGCAAAAGCACAGATTTTTCTGGGCTGCAAACTTCTTACATGGCCTGGGGCCAACAGATAGTTCCCAAGGTGCGAGTCTCTCTCCAGCAGGACATGCAAGGACGATTCTTCGTCCTTGCATGCACCATCGACTCTGGAGTCTCCGGCGATTCCCAGCGTCTCTTGGTGCTTGTTGAGGCAACAGTGTACTGTTAGGAGCCCTGTTGCTGGTCTCTCTTCCTGCGTAGGTGGAGCAAGGACTTCAAGCAGGTGCTCTTCAGTCAGTTCTGTTTCGGTTGGGCCATCCATGCTGACCACGATGTTCCTTGTTGATCCTTACCTTTAGAGGTTTCACTGGGTACCTGTTCGGTTCACTGTGTTACCTCCTGGTTGTCGGAGGATCCTCCTGAAGTTCCCTCACAGACGAGTAAACCGGCTAGAATCACCTCCCCAGCACTTCGGAGAAGGGGCTATATACAACAGGGTGCGCCTGGTTCCCTGAGGAAGGTTTTTGTTGTGATGCCCCGTGCCTCATCCACGCGGCCCTGGCGTTTAAGCCAAGGCCGCCACAACCGTCCACCACTCAGAGAAGTCGAGAGTAAGCCAGAGTTGGGCTCACCTAAGCGCTCCCTATCTCCGGCACACCGATCCCAGGGGGGTGCGGTATGACGTTCCCCAAAAGGATTTGGATGTTCGATTTATGTACTCGTGCTCCGAGGAGCGTGTTCGGTGATCCGAATCTGTTACTCCGGATTTGAAACATATCGATCTTTCTGCTCTCGCGAAAATCGCGAGAGTAGAGGATTTGGAGTAAAACAATTTTTGACAGCATTTTTATCTTATTTTTCTGTTTATAAACTTTTTGTGAGTCAAAGCCTTAGATTAAAAAGAGACAAGATATCTGGTCCAATGAAAACTCCTTGGCAAATAATAACCACTGTTTAATTACAAATAAAATCAAAACAAAACAAAGGTGAGAAATATCGATAGGGACAAAGAATTCTGTGTTAACCACTTTAGGTCGTGATTGGCTTGTCGGCGGGAAAAGTCGGCAGAGCGCGAACGGTCGGATGATATTTTTATTGACGTAAACTGTTTCGTGTTATTTATTTTAAAATTTCAGGATGTTTTAAGCAGTTTGGAAGTCTTTTTAAAACCACCAAAACCAGTAGGAGAATATTTCAGTGCATTTAAAGTGATATTTTGGAACAAATCGTCCAATGTTTTGAAAACAGAGGGAGCACAAGTGAAATCAGTCAGTGGCGGTACATGCCGGTAGGTACATAGAAAATAAAAAAAAGTTTATGAAATATACTTAAATTAGTAGATCCTTAGGTTAAAATATCAACCAACTCTAATGAGATATTTTCGAAGGATTTTGTCAGGTTTTTTTCGGGGTATTTTTTTTATGAAGACTAAAAGCCTACTTGTGATGAAGTAAGTTAATGCGCAAATGAGATATTTTCGAAGGTTTTTTTTTATAAATACTATAAAATAAAAGTAGGTAAAGCACCTACCTTAACAAACTTCCTCTTATCAGAATATTAAGGTTGATTTATACTGCCGCCGTTGCCATCTGCGTTCGTCCTTCGAATTGATATTTGAATCTTTTTGTCTGTCCTAGATGTCTATATACCCTAAGCATTATTGACTTTATTGTGTACTAAAAAAGTCAGCTTAAGTAAGTTTCTGCTGATGAACAGAAAAAATAACAAAATTTAAGTCATCTCCAACGGCGAACTTAGACGGCGACAGCATAAGTCTTTGTGATACAAAGATGTATGTATATCAAATCATATTAAGCGAGATTGTTTATAACTGGAACACTCAGTATCTTTTTTATAATTCAAAAAAAGGGGTAGGTCTAAATTCAAAAATTTCCTGGCAAATTGCAACGAACTTAAGCGCTATAACAACTTTTTTGTTGCCCTTGGTATACAGTGTGTGGCAATAAAGACAATTTTTTAAAATAGAACACTGTATATTTTTGCATTTTTGGATTTTTTAAAAAATTAGCTTTATAAAAAGTCCCAGTCCCTGAGATATTTGCGTTTAAGTTTTAATAGTTGTCAAAATGAAAATATTTTGGAAATGACAAACTGATCAAGCTACCAAGTTGGCCATGAATGTATTTTTTTCAGATGGTCGTTTCTAATTATTTCATTAAAATTTTAAACGCAAATATCTCAGAAACTATAAAAGATATTTCAATAGTGTTTGGTATTTTTGTAAAGCTAATTTTTTGAAAAATTCAAAAATGCAAAAATATACTGGTTATTCTGTTTAAAAAAATTAGCTTTATTGCCACATCCAGTATAGAGGGGAACAAAAAAAAGTTGTTATAATAGCGCTTAAGTTCGTTGCAATTTGCCAAGAAATTTTTGAATTCAACCGTACCCTTTATTTTCATTAATAAAAAAGATACTGAGTGTTCCAGTTATAAACAAACACCCTGTACATGTATTTAGGTTTACAAGGTGTTCTTTATTTTGTTCATATTTTAAGTTTTAGTATGAAATTGTTGCGGGAATTGCACTATTATAGCCGTTGATAATATAGTATATGATTGTAAGCTACTATAAACCAAAAATACTTTGAATAGTTTTTAAAATTTTTCTTTATTTTCAGTAGTTCTAAGACTTCTTGAAATAATTTTAATGATAGTAAAAATTTTGAATTGAAATCACCGTTGGTTCCTCGCTTTGCTCAGGTTACAAATTTTTTGCCTCGCGAGAGGGTGTTCCAAATTCGATGCTCACCATAGGTATCTCCTAAACGATAGGAGATACGAAATGGTTTCAATTAGGGCAAAGTTGCGCAATTTGATACTTCTCAAAACCAAAAAAAAAGTTTACAAATTCAGGGTAGTTCCGGATATAAGCGAAAAAAACCGAAATCTTTATTTTTAGTTTTTATTTTTCTGCGCCCTTATTCTTAAAGCTGTTAAAAAACGCTTAAAACTTTCTACAGGCACTTCTTTAAGATCTACCTAATGAGAGGTCTGTTTTCGAGATTTGACATTTCAGTGTGACCGGAGCATTTTTTCTTGCCGTTTGGTTCATAAAGAATGACAAATATTTTATAACCTCATTTTGTCAACTACCTGACGTTTTGAGTTAATTGACCATCATCAGCTCAAATTCAAAGATTAAAAAACAAAGAAAAAAACGTATTTTAAAATATTAGGTAAAGTTATTTTGTTTGTTGTTAAATATTAAAAAAAGTACTGCAATCGGGTTTCCAAAATATCTTGAGTAAGTTAAAAGCAAAAATTAAATTTGGGCTGATGATGGTCAATAAACCCAAAACGTTAGGTGACTTATCAAAATAGGGGGCTTTTTTAAATAGGAAACATATGGGTAAAACTATATTATTTTCTTTATTTAATTCTACAAAAGCAATATTTTATTTGAAATATAAAATTTAAGTAGGTGCTTATAAATAAGAAAAAACATTGTAATTTTTGCTCTCGTGATCCATTACTTAATAACCTACAATAATATAAGTAAGTAATACATCTAAAAACTAATAACAGCTTGTTCTAAAGAGCCAAGTTTTAACTAAAGTTTACTGCTATTGACAAAACAAACCCAACACATATCAAGAAGGAGTAAACTGGTACATCTTATGCTAATGTGCAAGCTTAAGAATTAAATTAAGGTTTATAATGTAGATTTATATCTGTCATCCTTTATGAACCAAACGGCAAGATAAAAAAAAGGATGTGTCCATAAGAAAAAATGAACTTGACAGTGCTGTCACACTGAAATGCAAGTCTCAAAAGCGGACCTCTCACTAGGTAGATCTTAAAAAAGTGCCTTTAGAAAGTTTTAAGCGTTTTTCGACAGCTTTAAGAATAAGGGCGCCGAAAAATAAAAACTAAAAATGAAGATTTCGTTTTTTTCGCCTATCTTCGGAACCATCCTAAATTGCGCAATTTGACATTTTTTTTTTAGTTTTGAGCAAATTATCAAATTGCGCAACTTTGCTCTAATTTAAACCTTTTCGTATCTCGTACCGTTTAGGAGATCCCCATGGTGAGCATCGAATTTGAAACACCCTGTATAATATAATTCTTAGACTTGCACATCAACATAAGATATACCAGTTTACTCCCTCTTGATATGTGTTGGGTTTTCTCAATAGCAGTAAACTTTAGTTAAAACTTGGCTCTTTAGAACAAGGTGTTAAAATCTCCTGTATAGCACAAAAGACCTATGTAATCTATGGTTATAGGGGGCTTTTTTAAATAGGAAACATATAGGTAAAACTATATTATTTTCTTTATTTAATTCCACAAAAGCAATATTTTATTTGAAATATAAAATTTAAGTAGGTGCTTATAAATAAGAAAAAACATTGTAATTTTTGCTCTCGTGATCCATTACTTAATAACCTACAATAATATAAGTAAGTAATACATCTAGAAACTAATAACAGCTTGTTCTAAAGAGCCAAGTTTTAACTAAAGTTTACTGCTATTGACAAAACAAACCCAACACATATCAAGAGGGAGTAAACTGGTACATCTTATGGTAATGTGCAAGTTTAAGAATTAAATTAAGGTATATAATGTAGGTATATATCTATATTATATACTGTCACGAGTCAAAAAATTGTAACCTGAGCAAAGCGAGACACCAACTGTGATTTTAGTTCAAAATTTTGACAAGTCTTAGAATTACTGAATAAAAGAAATAATTTAAAAAATGTGCAAAGCATTTTTGTTTTATGGTATAATACTAGTATAATATGGTACTATATTACCAACGGCTGCATCAGATTCTTTATAGACATAGTGCAATTTCCACAAAAATTGCACACTAAAAGTTAAAATATGAACAAAATAAAGAACAACTTAATTCCTATCATGTACTTATTATTTTGTTTAATATGGTTTGATATTCCTTGAACATAACAGAGACAAACATACCATTCTTCAGACTTTTGCTGTCGTCGTTCGCTGTTGGAGATGACTTAAATTTTGTTATTTTTTCTGGTCATTAGCAGGAACTTACTTAAACTGACTTCTTCGGTAGACAATAAAAAGTTAATAATGCCTAGGATATACAGACCGCTTCAAGCTACTGCGAACATAGGGGGAATCAAGTCCAATTTACTCTCCGTGCCGTACGACCGAGGTGGATTCGAAGCACGCTACAGTGTTATCTTTTGGAAATTCATTTTGTTTTTATTATTTTGTTTTATTTCTGCCTTTCTCGAGAAACAGATGGGTAAGTTCTTAATTGAAATAATACATTTTTAAAACTAAAAATGGATGTCTACGAAGTTGCCGAAAAAGTGCATATGGTCAAATGGTCAAATCGTCATAACCCAACACACGTTCGATATTGGTCGAGGGAAAATTTGCATTTATATTTTGACGTAAGAACACAGTATCCCCAAAAACTAAATGTTTGGGGGGGTATTGTAGGGGAACACGTAATTGGGCCATTTTTTTATTAACGGCAATTGCAATTTGAATGGTCCTAGATACTTGGATCTACTGCAGCGGCACATTATTCCAACTGCTAGGCAGTTGTTAGGTGTAAGATTTGGTGAAACATGGTTTCAACAAGATGGTTGTTCCGCTCACAATGTTGGCCTTGTTAGGGAATATCTTGATAATGTATTTCCTAATCGGGTTATAAGTACACAGGGAACTATTTTATGGCCAGCTCGATCTCCCGATCTTGCTCCTAATGACTTCTATCTGTTTTTGAAGAAGCTTTTCAAATTATCACCCCTAACATGTTTGGAAACGTTAGAAGGGGTTTTTATAGTAGGCTCGGATATTGTCTAGCCGAGCAAGGAGGACTTTTCGAACATTTGCTTTATTTTTTTTTTGACTGGGAGAATCTTTTTGGTTTTTAAAATGTATTATTTTATTTTGAGAACTTGCTTTTATTTTGTTTCTCCTTATTATTTTCATTGTAACACGTCGTCACTGATAAATCTGAGCAGTTGACAATAAAACGCTCTTATTTATCAGTGACAAAAAAATAAGAAAATTACGTTATAAAAATTTGCGTATTTATTGACCAAATTCCGGTTTCATTGACTACGCTCCACACAGCACCGTGGTTAGAGGCGTACTAAATACACGGCGAACGGCAGCGAATGGCGATCGGAAGCCTGAGTGTTGGTTGCTTCACTGATAGGCGTGCGGTGTCCCTGCATGTACGTACACTGGCAAATTAGACTTCTTCCGCCCTATGTTCGCAGTAGCTTGAAGCGGTCTGTATAGAGACCTATAGGACAGACGAAAATATTCAAATATCAATTCCAACCTTAATATTCTGATAAGAGATGGGAATTCAAAATTCTTACGTGAATTAACTTTTATTATTGTTAGCAAGTTTGTTTAAGGACTTTACCTTCCTTTATTTTATCGTTTTTATAAAAAGCCTCAAAAAAAAACTTACAAAAACGCAACGACGCATTGGGCATTAACTACTTCATCAAAAGTATTTTAAATTTTGAAAATAAAAAAAAAACGTGTTGGTTGATATTTTAATCTAAGGATCTACTATTTTAAGTATATTTCATAAACTTTCTTTTATTTTCTGTGTACCTACCGGCATGTACCGCCACTGAATGATTTCACTTGCTCCCCCTTTGTTTTCAAAACATTGGACGATTTCTTCCAAAATATCACTTTAAATGCACTGATATTTTCTCCTACCGGCCGGTAAAAAACCCACTAAAAACGTTTTTTGACAAAATGTGGTTTTAAAAAGACTTCCAAACTGCCTAAAACTCCTGAAATTTTAAAATAAATAACACGAAAAACGTTATATCAATAAAAATATTTCGTCTGCCGACTTCCCCGCTCACAAGTCAATCACAACCAAAAGTGGTTGACAAATAATTTGCTGTCCCTAATGTTCTAACGTCGTTTAAAAGGATAGAAAATAATCGATATTTCTCACCTTTGTTTTGGTTTGATTTTATTTGTAAATAAAAAGTGGCTATTATTTACCAAGGAGTTTTCGTTGGATCAGATATCTTGTCTCTTTTTAATCGAAGGGTCATTCCATAAAATAAGGGCAAATCGGTATGATCAGATTAAGGCCACAAAAACGGCATAGATTTGACAACACCGCTTTGCTATTTTTTTGAAAGATCAACAATAGGTGGCATTGCGAATACCATTTCGAGTGAGATCGTGCAGTGTTCAGAACACGGTGCGAACACTATATGTGAGGAAAAGTATAACTTTTTAGGAACTTAACCATTTATTAATGTTTCTTTAAAAGAATTAAAGGAAAAATCATTTATTCAACATCAAAAAAATAACAAATTTCCGTATTATTTTTATCATTTGACATGTATCAATTTATTGGCCGAATTTTCCATTCAACAAGTGGCCCGTGGCTATGCGGAACCTGAATTCCAATACTCCAATCGAACTCACTTCAGTTTACTTGGGCCTACTAAATTACGTGAGCTTGGCGTTTCAGAATTCCGGCAGAATATTGCTTACAAAGAAAAAACCATAGCTTTTTTGTTATCAGATAATAGGATTTATAAAAAATCTACAACCGTATCCAAAGCATTTTTCAAAATTTGATGTATTTTTTTCAAAAAATAAAAAAAATCCAAAAATTGCTGTTACAGATTTCTGTATTATCGACGAGGCTAAAGAATTGTTAGAAGTATTTATTTTATTTCGAAAATGAGAGAGTCTAGCAAAAAACTGTCTGGAAACGGTTGTGAGGAATTCAAAAATAAACATTCCTGCCAAATTTCAACAGATTCCGTTTTCTCGTTTCCGTATTCTGTCCGGTAAAGATTGGCCCAAAAACAGCAAAGCAGTTTTGTCAAATCTATGCCGTTTTTGTGGCCTTAAAAAAAATTATAAACATAGGGTGACTACATCTCTTGTTTCCCGCATCACCACCGTTTTTGTTTTCAGAGGGCTCAAAGTTCAGTGTTTACCGTTTTGTAGAGGTATTTAAAAAAAAATCTCTTAAACTGAGGAAGCTAGAAACAACAACGTTTATTTTTAAAAGACAATATTAGGTTTCATCATTTCTCTTTTCGCTTTGGTCTTTTGTGTGTTCCTTGTGGGATGCTCATCCAAGTTTGAATTTTCGTTATTTCCACCCAAGATCTTTTTGATCTTTTGTTTTTTAATTTCTTTTCGGTTGAAGTAACTGATTTGGAGGTTTTTTTACCTTCCTTTTTTGTTTTAATTGCCTTTGGAGCATAATCCTACTGCAAATATTAACACGCTAGGATGAATCCGTATCAGGTAACTTGGATAAGTACCAGTGTGGAACGATGCTCATCTAAGTTTGAACTTTCGTTATTTCCACCCAAGATCTTTTTGATCTTTTGTTTAATATTAGGTTTATTAGAGCACATACATGTTTTTTAAATTTGCAGTCCCAAGGGCCTAAAAATAATATATCAAAATCATATAAAATATAATTTTGAGTGTATAGTATTATTTTGTTGTATCTTGCCTAAATAAGTATTTGTAAGGCTAGATAATAATGTTGCATTAAATAAATCAAAAATGACTTTACGCAAATTGAGCTACTTACATTTTTCTGAAATGAGAAAAAGTTAGCGCACTCACCCAAAATTTAAGTCTTTAAGAAAAATACACAACTTTTTTTTTCCTCATTATTCAAAACCATCGAGTGTTTGTTTCATTGAAATCGGTTCAGTCAAACATTTTTCACTTAAAAATCGTTAAAAATGCTATTTTCTCCAAATAGCTTGCAGGCAAAAAATATTTCGTTATGAAGGCGAAACTTCTTTAACATTTTTTTACGTGAATATAAAGTCAAGACACTCGAGTTCCTAAATATTACTTTGGCTTGCTAATCACCTTTTTGCGTTTGAGAGGCTACAAAATTTTTAATTTGGAGAAATTTTAAAAATTTTGCCTTTAACGAAATAAATTTTTGGCCCTTTGGACTGCAAATCTATGTATGTGCCCTGATAAACCTAATATTGTCTATTAAAAATAAACGTTGTTAAAGCGCTAGCTTGCTCAGTTTAAGAGATAGAATTTTTTAAACATACCTCTACAAAACGTTTAAAACTGAACTTTGAGCTCTCTCCAAAAAAAAAAAAAAAGGTGGGGATGCGGAAAACAAAAATTATTTTTTGTACTACAATTCTGAGAACCCACCTCATACCGATTTGCCCTTATTTTATGGAATGACCCCTAAGTGGTTGATCATTCGTCAATTTTATAATTTTTGTAATTTTAGAGTTCGCGACAAAAATCTGGATTTAGACCTTAAGTCGATGCCATCAAATGTGACTGTTTACGATCTCCTTGATAATAATATATCTGAAGTTATTGAAAAATACAAGGAACTGTCAATAACTATAAAAGATAAAGATAAGGAGCAAACACATCAGGAACAATATGAAAGAATGAATAAAAATGTAAGTACCATCATTATGTGAAAAAGATTAATTAGAGTCGTCAGGGAAAATTTGAAGAACTGAAAGTCGCGGAATAATAATAATAATGCATGCATACCACCGAGACGACTGGAACCTTTATATTTGTTACTCTTCACACGATCATTTTTTTTAGTTTGGAGAGTGCAAGCATTCAATGGTTTTGCTTAATCTTTTATTAATTTGAATCCTACCTAAACAACCTAGATTGCTTACATGCAAAAAATGGGAAATACCTGGATTTATAATACCAATTGTACTTTATCATAACAAATCCTAAATTGTTAGTTACATTTGTATGTAAGGAAGTAAAAGTTTCTGTGTACCGAAGAAACCAATTTGGTAGCCTTTAGGGATTAATGACGTATCGAAGCAGATGGAATGGTATCATGTTTGCAAATAAAAAAAAAATAAAATGATTTATGTCTCTATTTTCTTTGGAAAGAGTGGTATTGTTGCTTATTTTTGGATACTTTTTTTGAGCAGAAGACGAAACTTTCACAAAGGTACAGAATTATTCGTCTGAGGCTCAAGCTATTTCAGTTTATGAGAATGAGATGGTGCACCTATGCTTAGAACATTGAACTACTAGAAGGAGTCTGGTCTGTCTGGTTACACTGTTTGAGTGCAACATCTACAGTGGGGAAAGGGGAGAAAGAAATCTGGGTTGCCAATTTTAATAACAAAATTATGCAATAAAAAACTGATTAAATTTGAAGCGTATTATTAATTAATTAATTAATTAATGAGGTTTAAGATATATGTTGAATAAGCTAATATACACAATATATAATACTCACAAACTATTTAAAACTTTCGACGTTTTTTGAAAATTTAACCTGTGTTTTCCTTAAACACCTTCTTTTGCAGTCAAGGTGGCAACACTGATTGTTTGTTGAGGTCATTATTGTTTTGAAAGTGAAAGTTTCAGCACTTGCCAATAGTGTTTTTTTGATATTTTTGTGAAAAGGTTGTGGCGAAAAATGGTTTCGAAGTGTATTATTATATGCAAGTTGAAACAGAAGCCGGTGGAGCGCAGTATTTCGTTTCACAGGTACGTTAAATTAAAATATTAACTAAATATTATGTTAGAATTCGTCATATTTGGCCATTCTTGGTAAACAAAGGCAGGAAATCGGTGTTGTCGGCTTGTCATTAATTTCAGTGTGAAAAGGGATTTCCATAGCACCTTTTTCTTATTTTTATAGTTGTACATCCTACTTAAATATATTTTTAGGTTTTTTTTTATAGAAACATAGAACTAAAAAGGTATTTTAAATAATATTAAAAACAGAGGAAAACGTAAAAAACAAAAGATCAAAAGATCTTGGGTGGAAATATCCCACAAGGAACACACAAAAGATCAAAGAAAAAAGAAAAATGATTAAACGATGTTTCGCCCTGGGTAACCAGCGTGGGCTTATCAGTAGTTTCACTGGTCACCCTCCACTATACATCATTAAACACCATCATACACTTTGATTTCCAACCTTGAACCACTCACAAATAGGCATAGTTCCGCACTGGTACTTACTTATCCAAGTTACCTGATACGAATTCGTCCTGGCGTGTTAATATTTCCAGTAGGATTATGCTCCTATGGCAATTAAAAACAAAGAAGAAGTTAAAAAACCTCCAAATCAGTTACTTCAACCGAAAAGAAACTAAAAAACAAAAGATCAAAAGATCTTGGGTGGAAATAACGAAAATTCAAACTTGGATGAGCATCCCACAAGGAACACACAAAAGATCAAAGCAAAAAGAAAAATGATTAAACGATGTTTCGCCCTGGGTAACCAGCGTGGGCTCATCAGTAGTTTCACTGGTCACCCTCCACTATACATCATTAAACACCATCATACACTTTGATTTCCAACCTTGAACCACTCACAAATAGGCATCGTTCCGCACTGGTACTTACTTATCCAAGTTACCTGATACGAATTCGTCCTGGCGTGTTAATATTTCCACCCAAGATCTTTTGATCTTTTGTTTTTTAGTTTCTTTTCTGTTGAAGTAACTGATTTGGAGGTTTTTTAACTTCTTCTTTGTTTTTAATTGCCTTAGGAGCATAATCCTACTGGAAATATTAACACGCCAGGACGAATTCGTATCAGGTAACTTGAATAAGTAAGTACCAGTGCGGAACGATGCCTATTTGTGAGTGGTTCAAGGTTGGAAATCAAAGTGTATGATGGTGTTTAATGATGTATAGTGGAGGGTGACCAGTGAAACTACTGATGAGCCCACGCTGGTTACCCAGGGCGAAACATCGTTTAATCATTTTTCTTTTTGCTTTGATCTTTTGTGTGTTCCTTGTGGGATGCTCATCCAAGTTTGAATTTTCGTTATTTCCACCCAAGATCTTTTGATCTTTTGTTTTTTAGTTTCTTTTCGGTTGAAGTAACTGATTTGGAGGTTTTTTTTTAAATTCTTCTTAGAGGAAAACGTATTAGGTTAACATGACAATAATAGGATGAAGATGTTGAAACACCCTGCCCTAGGTCTGAAAAAAGCTCCTTCCAGTAGTTCAATGTTCTAAGCATCTATGTAGTTTAGTATGTAGTATGTAGAGGTATTTGTACATGTATTTTAGGTAAAAATAACTACCTGGGACGATCTAGAACGCGAACTTCAAAAGTTAGACTACAAATACACCGATCCAGAGACCCTTCAAACGCGACCATGGGTACTTTTTATGACCATTAACCAAGGTACCATGATGGGCATAGGCGATACCCGGCAGGAAGCGCTCACCAAAATGGTCCTGAGTACCGGTAGGATGCTTATAGACGGGTATACATTTGGTAGAGATTGTATTTCACTCAAGAAAGACGAAAAATCAAATTAAAGTTATGTTGAGGGTTCCTTCATATCAAATCAACCAAAAAAAGGAGATTTTTTTCTCTCGCCATGTTCGATTTTGATAGGTTCTGGTACTTTTGTTCTATCTGTATAAAAACTGAAAAATTCAAAATTTTGAAAAGTAGTTTATGACCCAAGCAATATTAATTTAGACGTAGTTCAGACAGCGAATAAATGACCCGACGTCAGCCGGCAACGTCGCGACGTCGTTTCGACATTTATTTTATGCCTAAATGAAGAATAAAGATTCACGTCGTCTCGAAGTCAGTTGCGACGTCAGTAAATGAACCTTATTAGGGATGAGCCAATTGCCCATGTTTTGTTTGGAAAAAATCTAAAGACAAAGTAATACAAAAATCAAATATTTTTTTTTGTGTTTTGCGAGGGAGTAACCACTGTTAGCAATCATGTCACAAATCTTATCCGTTCGCAGTCCCTTGCAGGCCCCGCAACTACCTAAACCTCACCAAACCTTGGCTTGCAGACCCTAAGAGTCCCTAGGAGTCTTTAGAAATATCTCGGGACTCTGAACTAGTGGTTACCCCCTTGGTATTTTGTTTTAAAAGTGGTATAGTTTGTGCTTAAGAGCTAATTATTAATTTTGAATGAATTTTTCCAAATTAGATAAAAATTTCCCAAGTAACATTTTAGGGCATATTGGGAAGTTGGAAGGTTAAGATAACCAATCATACGTCAAAACATCCCCCGTTTTTCTTCAGAAAATTACTTTGTAGTTTGAGGTTTGAAAATAAGTTTTAAATTGGAACAAATAACCTTAAGAATCGGTCATTATATACACGACATTTTAAAGGTTTTCTTTTAGGATATTTTTCGAATTATTTTCCTCGTATCATGTCTGCAAAGTTGTTTTGAATATAAAGTTAAAAGAGAAGGTAAATTGATGGTAAACTTGACTTGAGATTCTACTTTGAGTTCCCTGTTTGTTTGGGCATTTCTTGGTCAACATTGCTTGTCAAAAGTTTTTAATAATGTCCTGAAGAAATAAATGTTAAGAACTTTTTTGGTTTAAAACTGAACTCAAAGTTACTTATTTTTGACCTACAGTTATTCTTCAAAGTTAGGTTTTTGACCAAATAAGTACAGCCTAAAAGTATGTTCGAACTTTATGGAAAATTATTGTATTTTGTTTAACCATATGGGATATTAAGATTTGATTAGGTTAAAACTTCAGTTTTGTTTTTCTTGATAGGAAGAAAGTAGTTCTGGTAGAAAACAAGAAAACTCCTTTGCGTCACGTGTCCTCTAAGGAACTGTCATGATCAGCTCATCAACAATCAATAATCATAACTTTCATGTTCCTTCTCGGTATTTCCAAATTATAAGATATTTCCTTAATTACTATTGTATCTTCAACTCTTGTTTGGATTTTGGGCTATTAGATACCTACCCTCCTATCATAAAAAGAGATAGGAACAACCAGAAGAAAGTAAAATTTGGGTTTGAGGAAGAGAGGGCATTCACGTTTTGATCGTCAAAAAGGATACTTTGTGCTAAAGTACCTACCTAGTAGTGGTGATCCTGACAGTTTTGTGTTTTAACATGCCAAAAGAAAAAAGAAACCTTTCACAGCATCAAGCAATTTTTACAGAAAAGTTAAAGAAATTAAAAGTGATAATGGGGACCCAACAAGTCCTAGTGGATCTCTACAAGTGCCGAACACAACCAATGGGAATACACACAATCGTTTACGCTCGCAAGTGTCATATGTTATGACATTTGCGAGCGTAAACGTATTCCCATATGATGGAACTTTTTCGAATTGTTTGCTACAATCAACATGACAACCGAACAATGGGCAGGGGGTGTGCAGGGAACAATTGGCAATGAATTCGAAAAATGGATAAACCGTGCTTGATGCAAAATTAATAAGAAATTTTGGCTTCAACATTGAAAATTTTGTGTTTGAGGGAAAAAAACATGGTTAACACGACTTTTAGGGCACGGTCGCTAAAAAAAGGTAAAGCGCCATGTGTTTTTTCTCTTTTTTTAACAAGGTTTTATTATTTTTATTGAAAAAAACTACAGAATATTTATGGAAATGATTTGCTTACACTTGTTTCATACCCAAATATTAAATTATGATTAATGGAAATTGGAAATAATATTTAATTAGTGTTTTCCAGAAGCATAATTTTGGTGATTCTTTTGTTAAAACTGCATGTTTCGATGGGCGCGTGAATTTTATGGAAATAAAAGTAAACAATTCAACAAAAAAAATTTCGGCGCAGGTCGGTTTCCTGCCATTAATAGTTTAAAATAGTAGTTTAACCCCTATGATTCAAAATATAACTATGATTTTTCATCACCATTTTTTATTTCCAAAGTTGTTGTAGGACATGGACATAATTATTATTTTTCTCCTTTTTTATTTTCATTTAAAAATGTTTTCATCTCCTTCTATTCTGACACGTAGAGGGCGCTTCACTCACAGACAAAAAAGATGGGCACTGAGAGGGCATTGTGTACAATAGGACACAAATTAGGTGTACATCTGTCCCAAAAGTTGGTAAAAAGTGTCCTCGGGACAAATTCACCTTCAGGAAAAAAAAATTAATTACCTATTTTATCCCACCAAATTACCTTGGTTTTTTGTCCCCACTTTGGTAGAAAAGCGGGAAATTTGACTCTTTTTTGACCTCCCAGTTTTTCATAAGAAAAAATTACTAGCTTAACTCGGGAATATTTTACCAAATTTTAACCAAAAATATTACTTGGGTTGTACAACAAAAATTCTTACCGGGTGTTGAAATATTCAAACATTGAATCGATGGCCTTAGAAATAAATGTTAGTTAATTCGGCAAAAAATCAAAAAAGTTCTTCGAGCCTTGTCTTAGTTTTTACAAAATGTGCCTTTCATTCAAAGTTCAGCCAATTCTAACGTTTATTTGACTCCAGGAAGTATGGATATCACATAACCCGATTCGAACGTCACGTCGACATGTTTTGAGCTAAGGTTACTGAATAAAAAATAATTCAAGCTTGATTTCCACATTGTAATTTGTTTGTACATCTTAAAGAATTTTTTCCAGGCATAATAAAATATCAACCAAAAAATTAACGTTAAAAAGTAGGTTTTTTTTAGGCATAATAAAATTTCAACCAAAAAAATGAAGGTTCAAAAGTGAGGTTGGAACATTAATGTCAAAGTAGGTTAAAAAAACTAAAAAAAAAATAGGTCAAACAGTGGAACGTTTGAGACGATTGGCCGTTGGGCAAGACAGCTAATTTAACGTCAGAAACCAACATAAAACCGATGTTGGGAAATTACTAGAAAACTACGTCGTAGTATACGATAGAGACCAACGCGAGCCCGACGTTGGGACGTTGTAGAAAGTTACGTCACTGTATGCAACGTCGGCGGGTCGTACAATACACTGACTTATGCTTAACAACGTTGGTTTTGATATAAAAGTGTTATTTTCGGAAATAGGGGTCCTTTTGAGAAGACTTTATGGTAGCAACATTTATCAAAAATTATCTAAGGTTCTACTTATTATGCATACCAAGTTTCAGTGCTTAATTATTATTTATTTTTATTAAACTCCTCATCACTCAATCACACTAATATACGATTTAGATAATAGCAGTCCTAAAAGGGAATAAATAGGGCTACAAAAAAATATAGCCTTATCAAAATCTCGCAAAGTTTGTAGAAATGCCAGGGAGAGATACTGCGTTGCTATTTTTTGACGAAAATTTTCACTTAGTGGATTTTTCAAATTTAGATGTTTGGACGATACTGGAAAAAAATTGAACAGAATGGTCGCGATTCTTCAAAAACCGTCAGAAAATCTCGCCCTTCTTCTAACGATTTTTAAACACAATTTTACACTAGCTGCTTTTTTGTGAGGACTTATTTGCTAATATTCCTTATAATTTAGTTTCTTAATACTGTTCCAGTAAATAAAAAATATGTCAATTTTAATTTTTGTAGGCAGGTTTTGTGTAAAGCCCTTTTTCTATGTACAAATGTGTTTTATTAAGCTTATTTTTTTTTGTAAACAAACCTTTTAGTAGGGCAGATTTTGGGATTTCTCGTAAAAGTTTAATGGCTGGAATTGTCCTTTTAACTGAAGCTCTAGGGGCATTAGCTAATTACAAAATTTTTTTTTATGCATACACGCGCGCAAGGGGGCAGCGGGCAGTTTTAAATTTTTCATTTGTAATGTTTCACTTTATAATTTATTTTTCAAAAAACTGCTTAAGTCATTTAAATAAAAATACTGTCGATTGGAAGGTTATACTTAACCGCAAAGCATGTAATAAGTTAAAAAATTACAAACTTACAAAATTTGATTTAAAAATAAAAACTAAAAATTAAATTTTTAAAATCTAACCTTACTGCAGCTTAACAATTTTAATAAATAAGTTAGAATACAATGAATATAATTTTAATTATAACTAAAGTATACTACGTAGAAATGGTATAAAAATCTTCAAAAGATTTCTTTTCATATTTGAAAAAAATATATTTGTTGTCTTGAGACCATCACATTTTCCTTATTTTTATGCAATTCGTTCTCATTTAAAAACAATTTTTTCCTGTTAAAATAAAAACCTATTTTTATCCAGAAATATTTTTTTTGTGCTTCCCGTTAGTTGACCAAAATAAAAAGTAGCCACAGCTTTGACCTTAATGACCTTGTGGTTGTCTACATGTCGCCAAACTAGAAAAATAGAAAAAAATATTTTTTTTTTAAAAAAAGAACCATTTTCAAAGTCTCCCTATTATGAATGCATTTTTGATAGGTGATTCTGGTTTTGACTATGAACTCGTTACTTCTAAGGCCGGAGCTTTCAAATGTTGTATAAAATAACATACGGTTCTATGAAAAAAAATTAGTTTTAGAGGGTTAAATTCAAATTATGTTAAATAGATTTTACGGTACGCGGCTGCTACCGCAAAACATTTACCGAGATTTTTTTTACAGCGAGGTTTTCTACCGCGTCATCATATACAGCGCAAAAAATTTACCGCGAATGGAGCTACCAGAGAAATAATTAACAGCGCAAGCAAATACAGCGCAATGCACTTATCGCGAAATACTTTAAGAGCGCTTGCAATTACAGCGACAAAAAAAACGCGCATATATATTATAGCGCAAGACTTCTACCACCAAAAAAGTTACCGCGCTTAAAAAAATATATATATTTTTTCATGATTTGCAGGCGTTAGTAAAACTTTTTTTAAACTATTTTGATCCTAAATATTTAAATCCATATTACAACGTTGTCATAAGATGCCGTTGTTAATGATCTAAACAAACAAAGGTTGTAGGAAGATAAAGAAAAAAGAGCAATTAGTTTTCTTTCTGCTGAAAAATTTGTTTTTTTTAAAAGTAAAAACTGTTTTTTGTTTATATGAAATTGTTTTATTTTATTTTTTCAAATTATAACAATATGAAAGCTTTGTTATTTTTCCCGTTCTTAAGGACACATAACACTGAATCCTTAAATAAAAAAAAAACGAGTGGCGTCAAACTTCTGATATTTTACTTTCTAAATAAAATAGGCAACAAAAAAAATTTAGTAACTCAAAAGAACCTGTCATAACATCCAAAATTAGAGCTATCGATGCCGTAGCTAAAAGTAGCAATTAGATCCTTGAAAGTTGTAGACAATGCTTGGTTTACAAGTGAAACATTACATAACTGTTTTTAATACTGAAAAAAAAACTAGCAATAATTTTGATCTTATTAGGACTATCTGCGTGCTCCCAAATACTAAAAATATAGGGTTTTCTGAAAAAAAAACTCCATCGTACTCCAAATTTTCTCTGACAGTAGCTGCAGGGGCATGGGCTTGCTGCAAAAAATATTTTTTGCACTCAGGAACTAAAATGACACTTTTCGTCCCGGGGACTGAAATAAAATTGTTTGTTGAACCATGCAAATTTTGATGTCATGTATGTGTCAAAATTTTTTGTATATTGACATTTATACGTAAAAAATCTGACATTGAATTTTTATTGATTTTTAATTTTTCGGTTTTTAACATTTTCCTCCAAAATTTTGGTAAAAACAGGAGCCAGAAAAAATAAACTCATTTTTTTTTTTCATTTTCATTCATTTCATTCAACCGTACACCTATATCCATATAATGTACATTGAACATTTTTTAATAGTCTTGGATTCTAACCCAGTGAAATAGATACCAAAAATCCATTTTTGAATATTTGTCTGTTTGTTTCTCAGCATCAAGTAAAAACCACTGAACTACACTACTGCATTCGTTGGGCTCGTGGGAGATACATATATAGGCTTTATTTCATCAAAATCGGTTCACAGGAACCAAAGTTATGATTATTTAAAGGAAAAAAACGGGAGAACACGTGTTAACCCGCTGGCAACGGGAGGTGGAGAGAGTCGGGGAGGGGCTAGAGGATGGCAGGAACCAGACAAAAAAATCAAGCATGTTTTTAAGGAATGCGGTATTCTTAAGACAAACAATTTTTTTTATTAAATATGGAAACAGTTTTTTGGAACATTTTTATTTTTTTTAAAATCAGTGGTACCTAGTTTGAGCACAATAAATTTCAAAAGAAACCAGTACAAATGAAAAAAAAAAAATAAAGCGACCCCTTCCCTCCCCCCTTGCGCGGGTCTGTAATAAAAAATATTTAGTAAATAGTAATTCCCCTGAAGTTTCTCCAGCCTACTGCAAAACCAATTTAATATAGGGGATCCACCCAACAACAACGCAGAATCCCTATAAATTCGATTTTATTGGAATTGAATCCTCTAAAACTCACTTTTTTTTCATAGAACCGTATATTATTTTATACATCATTCGAAAGCTCTATCCTTAGTGGTTAAGACTCCCTAGTCAAAACCAGAATCACCTGTCAAAAATTCATTCAAAATAGAAATAGTTTTAAAATGGTGCTTTTTCGAATGGGAAGCAAAAAAAAATATATTTCTAAATAAAAATAGGTTTTTATTTTACTAGGAAAAAAATATTTTTAAATGAGAATCAATTAAGAAATGTGATGTTCCCAAGACAAAAAATATTTTTTTTTTAAATATGAAAACAAATCTATAAAACATTTTTATACCATCTTATACGCAGTATATTTTAGACATAATTAAAAGTTGATTAGTTGTATTCTAACTTATAAATTAAAATTGTTAGGCTGCATCAAACTTAGATTTTAAAAATTAAAATTTTTGGTTGGTTTTTTAAATCAAAATTTTGTAATTTTGTGGCTGCCTCCGAGACTATTGCTGAAGCTTTAGACTTGTCACATGTTTTGCAGCAAGTATAACCTTCCAACCGATATTATCTTTCACTAAATTAGTTAAAAATATAATACATTACATGCAAAAAAAGAAAATAAAACTTCCCCCTCCCCTAAAAAGGCATTTCCAGCCTACGGTAAAACTTATTTTACATGAGGCATCTGCCCTACTATTTAAAGCTTTTTAAAGTCACACAAATTCTGTCCGCCGTAAACTAATCCTGTAGAATATCTTTTAAATCTTAAATTTACAAAATGTTATTTAAAAAATGATGCAGTTTCTCTTACAACGTTAGGATAAATATTAAAGACGCTTCGTGTTTATTTTAAATGAGGCAATAAGTAAAAATTGCCATTTTCCACAATTGTGACGGGTGAGATTTTCTGTCGTTTCTAAAGAATCGCGACCAATGAGACAAGATTAAAAAGCATATTTAAACATTATTCGAAAAATATACATAACAATAAAAATTGGAACATATCTATAAGCAAAAAAACAAATAATGTCCCTGATGCTGGAGATTTGAAAAAAAAAACAATTATTTCGGTACCCTTTGTGCTGAAAAGGCCACGGGTAGCGTAATCTGAACCAGAAAATATTTTTAAAAATAGCAAAGAAAGCTAAGTAAAACTAAACTAAATTAAACGAAAACGAATACCTACTTAAGTGGGTTTCTTAGATTTTCACCTTTTTTATTAAAAATTCTGTTTCCGCCCCCCTAAGGGACGTAGGCTGAAATTATTTGACTTAATTGTAATATATTCATGGTGTCATTCAAGTTTAAACAATATTACACATTTTTTGAAAATAAACGTACTATATGGCTATTTTTGCAGTGGCGGTTGCGATACGAAAAAAATGAGGAACATATCAATATATATGCAAACAAAACTTAGCAACTACAAACTCAGATTTTAAGTTGCTTATTTCATACATTTTTTATTTTGAAAAATGTTTAAATACGCCGAAAAATACATTAAAAACACAATTTTGAGTCAAATTAAACTAAAATCGTAAATATCAGCGTATCATAGCGCCAGAGGCGAACATTTTTAAGGAAATTGCAATGAAAAATGCATTTTTTGATTTAAAATTAAACTAAAATTGTAAATATATCAATGGTTTCAGAGCGCAGCAGGCGAAAATTTTTAAGAAAGTTACACTACAAATGCCACTGTTAACAGAAAATTAAACTAATACCGTAAATATCAAAGGTGTTATAGCGATGCAATTTATGACCTACTTTTGATTTTCTAAATATTTTCGCAAAAAAAAATAAAATTCAGGGAGGGGGGGGGGGTGTTAAATAATCCCCTACCCTCCTGAAATCCGCGCTTGAGTAACTACGTATAATTTTTTCAGTTATAAAAATCATAGATAACAAACAAACCGCAAAAAAAACCTAATAGCTAAATGCTTTTTTTTTAGATCTAAAAAGCTTTTTAAGTTGAAACATTACTTTTTATATTGCATATCTCAAATATAAGATGCCTATCTTTTCCAGTTTTTTTTGGCAAACCGGTCAATGATTCGCTCAATGTCAATTTCAATATGTCATGTCTGTGGATATGCAGCATCGCTAAGCCCGAATTTCCGCGATAGTGTTTTTGTAATTTTTAATCTTCTGAGACAGGAGAAGCTTCTTTCTGACGAAGCATTACTTACTGACAAACATCCAAGAATGTTTTTATCAACGGAAAAATATTGCTACACTTGTTCATTGCCTCGAAAACGTTATCATATATTATATGTTTTGATTTAAGGTTTTGCCTACTTCTGACCAATATTGTTTCCAAATACTGACTTCTCCTAATAAATGTTCAAGAATTTATGTTTTGTATTAATCAAACTTGGAAACAACATTAGTTAATTTTGCCCTGACTTTGGCTTCACGTTGTATAAAACTTGGTATGAATATGTTCAGGTCACAAATACTTCGAGGCCCGTTATTGAACCTTGATTTTATGTCCGAAATGATTTTGTCTAAAACTTGTTTATAAATTAAAACTATAATAATATTCTGTATTTCGGTTTTCGTCCCCCGCCCCCCCCCCCCTCCCCCTGGGACCGCCACGATTTTTGTAATTACCTGCAGGATAAAAATTGTATGTGGATAGAACAAGTTTACCAAACATTAGCAAAATCGGAGATTGTGAGCGAAAATCTTTTGGTTGATTTGATGAACTGTTATTGAATAATAATTTGTATTAAGCTTGGTAGCGAAAAAATAGGAGCGGCAGTTTAAAAGACTGACTCATAGAGTGCTTTGAAAAATGTTAGTAAAAAAAGTAGACACGACTTATAGGCTGTTTTTGAATTTAAGTTGGTTCACGAAGATTGAGTGAGATACAGACTAATGTTAAACAACTACTCCTCTGGCTCATGCCTGGACAGGAATTGAATTATAGTATTCACACGCAGTGCGGTGTGGATTAAACTGTGACCAGAACGCGAAAGGTGTACCTGCCGGGGCTTGAGCCAGAAGAGTCGTATCTTTCTACAGGAGGTAAATGGGCTGCATCTGTGTTGGTTATTCTGGATTTTAATTTGCCAGGATGCTCTCTAAAATACTGCCATATAGTGTACATAGTAATAGGCCGATTTTGTTGCGATTTTTTCTTCTCCTATGTTTTCTTAACCTTAATAAGGGCGCTATGACACTGTGGTCCGGTTTAGTTGCTCCTCCGTTAAAGTTATCTTTATTCCGCATGAGCAAAGTAGCAATCTGTCATTGCTATACTCAACAAAATAAACCCATCAATGTACTAACCTAGTAAGTTGATACGATTCATAAACATCATAAACGAAAATGATGATTTATTCAGAATACCAAAACCAACCTGATAGTTTTTCATGAGCATTGTTTTTTTTTCTTGATCATGCGATCAAGGTCAACAAAAGCATATATACCTTTACAAAAACATTTTTTGAACATAGGGGCAAAAAATAATTGTTGATCTGGTTTTTACCTAAACTTGTGAATGATTTGAGAAAACTAATTATTCTTATCTAAAACCATTATTTAATACAATAGGAAAGCTATGCAACCTACTACTTTTGACAAATCGTTAAACCTGAACCAAGGATTAACGATTTGTCAAAAGTAGGGAAAGCTATCTCTTTGTTAATGGTTTTCGTTTAAAAAACCTTTTAGGGAATGTTTACACAAAATCTACTGTTTGGTTAGTTAGTGTGTCAGTAAATGACCCCTCAGGAAAATTATAATATTAGATCTGAATTCAGGGACCCAAAAATTAGTCATGGAAAATTTAAAAGTTTTGTTGACCTTGGCTAAAATGGGGTCGAAAAGTCCAAATCTTCCAAATGAATTAAAAAATTTAAAAAAATCTTACAAAATTTAAAATCCAAACTAAAAACATGAAAAATTATATATTTTTTTATATTTCCTGTGATAAACTTGACTCGTGGGTTCGGAATAAATACAAATTAAAAAAAAAGACTGCTATTGTTACAAACATTTTTACTTAGATTTAGACGTTTGTGACACTTTCTATTGTTAGTTCTAAGTTACACCGTATACTGGGTCACAACATCGGTTTGCATTAACTGATAATAGACACTTAAAGTTGCCAAGCTATCTTATCTTTGATGCGTTTGTGAAAGCGTCCTTAAAAGAGCTAAGGCCTGGTTTCGGTGGCGCGTCTGGCGACTGCGATGGACGCCCGGCTACAGCTTGATCCAAATTTAATGCAAGCGGTTTCTATAAGGCGTTTCAGCGTGCGCGGCTAGCGATTCAAATGTAGCGACCGCCGCTCGACTGCTGGATAGTGCAGATGGGTAAATCGATCATTTTGTACTGAACGAACGAACGTAACGATCGAATCTTTTGAATCGACCATTGAATCAATCATTTGAAATTAAATTAAAGAAAATGGTGGCCAAAAAAAAAGGTTATGCAGGATGCAGCTAAATACGAAAGTTTACCCCGCGCGCAGGAATTCGAATCAAAGGAACGAATGAACGAAACGATCGATCTATTTCCAACTGATTCAGTGTATCGCCACAGTGGGTCAGTCAGTCATTGATCCATTCCGATTTGATTCACTCGTTTTATTTATTCTGTCTTCGTCGGTCATTTGACATCATTCAATACTCGCAAAATGATTCGATCATAGTGAAAGAATCGTTCACGAATCATACATTTCTACTGGGTAGACAAGTCAGATCGCGATCGCCGCAGGGATATGGTGCGTTTTCCGGGAGATGATGATGAAATCCTCATCGAAATGAGGCCGACCCTTAATTGGAAGATTGAGACAACCTCCTTTTTTTCGATGTTTAAATATATCGTGTGTTGCACGTCTTTCTTGCAGTAGAGTATATTGTAATACTTGCTCATCTTTTTCTTCCTCTAATAAAATTAAATAAGTTCTTCCTCGTCCATTTTCCGACCTACAGTTTAAAATTGTGCAAACGCGCTGTATCAAGAATTGGAACTCAACTGAATCGCTCTCTTCAGTGTTACGAACCACGAATTTAAATTTTGTGCTCTTGGTCACTGTCAAAATATTTCACCGATATAAATATGATATATGAATTAATAAAAAAACTTAATGTGTAAAATGAAACTTTGAATAAAATACAAAGATGGCAGCTCGTGTACTAGTCATGGACAATTGCAAATCATTATTCCCTAAATGCACCAGGCACTTAATCGCGATTGGCTAACTAATCCATTCTTTTTCTCTCTTAATCCCACATAAATGAACAAAGAGATATCATGGATTAGCTAAAATAATCCGAATATTTTTACGGTGCATCTGGGGGTAAAAATGTTCGTCTGTTTTTTTTTTAAATTGGCTCTTTCTTTGATCACAGAAAATGTGCTATTATTTTTAATGTGCTCAAATTGTGCTACAGCCCTTAAAAGTATGCTAAAATCGCACAATTATACTACCATTGATAACACTGGCTCTTGTAGACGCACCACTTTAAACACCCACCATCAGCGTCTAGCGCTTGCCTCCCGTCGCAGACGCCAGACGCGCCACCGAAACCAGGCCTTTCAACGTACGACGTAATCAAACCAATTCCTGTTCAGTGCTTGATGCTCAGTAAAATTGTCATCTGAGGTCGACAAAAATTCGGGGAGGCTGAGTTTTTTTCTTTCAGAGGGTCTGAGACCATTTCGAAAAATCTTTGTAACCGATTTTTCTCCATTTCTATGGTTCGGAGTCGAAAAACTCTGAGGACAAAAATATTCGGCAAAAAATTTGCAACATTTTTGTCAAAGTGCTCAACTTTCTTTAGTTAGTTTCCAAAAAGATAGAGAGCGCCAAAGTTACAAAAAATCAGTTTTAACGTATTTTGACCAAGAAAAATTGACTTAAAAAAAATTTAAACAAAAAAGATGTCGGATAAATCCTATCAAAATTTGTGTATTGTTTATAATTAATTAAACAGTCTCTGAGCTACGGTCGGTAAAATTCTTTGAGAACCGCTTTCTGGGCATGTATGAAGTCGCGTGTTGTGGATTTATATTATTATTTATAGTAAGAGCGGTTTGATTTGATTTGTCTAAACAGCAAGTTTAGGTCTTGAAATCCCTGACACTGCAGCTTAATAGCTTATTGTATCTCTTGCTGTGTGCCATTCCTAATCTAAGAGGTTTGACGACCTCGCGAGAAGCAGCAGCAGGTTTCTCTGGCAGTTAGCTTCTCTGGAGGGTTCTGCAGAAGGTTAGTGCTGGACACTCAAATATGATGTGAGCGGCTGATTCGTCATCATCATCACATAGTCTGCAGGTGGGTTCGTCTCTATAAATTCCCATCCTATGCAGGTGTTCTCTCAGTGCGCCGTGACCGGTTAATAGCCTTTTCTATTCAGTTTAAGGATTTCACAGGTGAGTGGTGTTGAAGGGGATGCCACCATTCTTTTGCTGTGGTTTTGCCTCGATATTGAATGCCAGTCGTTTCGATGTTCTTCGTGCACCCATCGCTTGATGTAGCCACGTATCGAGGTTTTTGGAACTCCAAATACAGGTTTATGTCCTATAAATGATCTTTCTGATCCTCTTCTTGCTACAGAATCCGCGTGTTCATTGCCTGCTATCCCTGTGTTCCCCGGCACCCACGCAAGGGTGACTCTATTGTGTTTCGCTAGGGTTAGGAGGGTTTGAAGGCAGTTCCAGACTAATTTTGAGTGAATTTGTTGGCATGCTAGAGCTTTAATAGCTGCTTGGTTGTCTGAGAAGATTGTTATATATTTGTTGAGATATCTTCTTCTCAGGTTTTCCCGCAGACAAGTCTATTAAGCTTGGAATACTGTGGTATATTTCCCCAGAGATGCAAACCTATTTGATCTTGAGGCTAGGCCATATACTCCCGCTCCTGATCCACTGTCCATCTTGGATCCGTCGTTATACCATACCAATTTTCCTGACTGGACTACTGATTTTTCCGTCTTGTTTTCCCAGGATAGCTGGGTCTTAAACGGATTGTTCGTGTTGATTTTTTTTATATAAGTTTGCTATTAACGCTTTTTTTTAAATTTACCTTTAAATTTGCCATATTTAATTGTTATTTTTTTTAAATTTGTTTTTAAATTGAATTGTGTTGTATTTATAGCACTAGATAATACCTTTTTTTGTTTTTGTTTTTTTTTATTGTTTCTTATCTGTTTAATTTATTTTCTAAGGTTAAGTAGACTTCGCCTATCTGTAATAGTTATTTCATTTAAATAAAGGCATTTTATTATTATTATTTAACTTTCTGAAAACTAACTAAAGAAAGTTGAACACTTGGACAAAAATGTTTAAAATTTTATGCCGAATATTTTTGTTCAAGACTTTTTCGACTCCGACCAATAGAACCAGAATCAGGACCAATTGTAAATCGAAAATCCTTTTTGGCTGGTGCCTTGTTCTCTCTTTAGGAGTCACAGCCGTCGGCCAACTTAAGCCGGTGCCTTGGCACAATCGTATCGACCGCTTATCGCCGGCCCAATTAAGCACTCTCTAAATATGCAACTTTAAGTGTCTAATAAATTGTTTACCAACTGTTCTTATGTTATCCTCATTGTTCTTATTTTAGTATCTAAGTAAAGGGGTATATTTATTTTGACGCCAATATTATATTTAATCATTTGTTTTTTTTTATAGTTTAAATATTTATATAGTTTATATGCATACATTAATAATTTTGTTAGTTAAATGAAGATAATAAAAATTTCTAGGATATTTATATACAAAAGGTGTAGTTTAATTTAAATAACGTAACGTTTTTCCATAGATAAGCATCTAAAATAAGGGGCATCAACGTCACTACGAGCTTAATGCAAGACGCCTGCTGCAAGTACGGAAAAGTACCAATCTTTCGCACGGGATTGCAAAACAAATTATAACAAAATGTTTATTAAATTATAAATTATCGGTTTTTACAGTAATAACACCTTACCTATTGTTTATGTTGATGGTAAAACTACGATTGGACTACTACTACATTCTGAAATAGTACATTATATACCTAGGGACTAAAGTGGTACTTTTTCTCCCGAGGCGAAATATTTATATTCCGACCGGAGGGAGGGCAAAAATTCGCTGAAGGATAAAAAGACAGTTTGGTCACATGGTATATATACTATTGTTTGCACTTTTGGGCACCGTTTTTATTAAATTTTTATTAATTAAAAAAAAAACAGATCTTCATTATACTGGCCTATAAAAATGTGACAACCAAACTACCATTCACTCTCTGATGTTAAGTCAATTCATATTTATCTGATAATATTTAAGTTTCCAGGGTGTATCCAAGGTACTAGAAAACAAATGGTAAGATACAAACAAAGCCTATAGCTGTCAAGATTTTTGCGAGTGTATTCAAAAGCACAAAATATGTACCTACGGGTATAGAAGGCGATCTGACGACTTAGGGCCCTGTTATGAGTTTTTTGCTACCGTAGCGCCTCTAGTGACTCGGTCTCGAAGCTTGAATTAGGGTAGCGGCGCCGGGAAATTTGAATTCGATTATTTTTTATCAATAATTAATTTTATTTTCCAAAATATTGTTGATTCTAATGACTATAAATTTAAAAAATAAAACAAATGCGTCGTATTAAATATATTATATTATTCTTTTAAGAAGATATAAAGACCGCTTCAAGCTACTGCGAACATAGGGGGAATCAAGTCCAATTTACTCTCCGTGCCGTACGACCGAGGTGGATTCGAAGCACGCTGCAGTGTTATCTTTTGGAAATTCATTTTGTTTTTATTATTTTGTTTTATTTCTGCCTTGCTCGAGAAACAGATGGGTAAGTTCTTAATTGAAATAACACATTTTTAAAACCAAAAATGGATGTCTACGAAGTTGCCGAAAAAGTGCAGATGGTCAAATCGTCATAACCCAACACACTTTCGATATTGGTGGAGGGAAAATTTGCATTTGTATTTTGACGTAAGAACACAGTATCCCCAAAAACTAAATGTTTGGGGGGGGGGGTATTATAGGGGAACACGTAATTGGACCATTTTTTATTAACGGCAATTGCAATTTGAATGGTCCTAGATACTTGGATCTACTGCAGCAGCACATTATTCCAACTGCTAGGCAGTTGTTAGGTGTAAGATTTGGTGAAACATGGTTTCAACAAGATGGTTGTTCCGCTCACAATGTTGGCCTTGTTAGGGAATATCTTGATAATGTATTTCCTAATCGGGTTATAAGTACATGGGGAACTATTTTATGGCCAGCTCGATCTCCCGATCTTGCTCCTAATGACTTCTATCTGTTTTTGAAGAAGCTTTTCAAATTATCACCCCTAACATGCTTGGAAACGTTAGAAGGGGTTTTTATAGTAGGCTCGGATATTGTCTAGCCGAGCAAGGAGGACTTTTCGAACATTTGCTTTAATTTTTTTTTGACTGGGAGAATCTTTTTGGTTTTTAGAATGTATTATTTTATTTTGAGAACTTGCTTTTATTTTGTTTCTCCTTATTATTTTCATTGTAACACGTCGTCACTGATAAATCTGAGCAGTTGACAATAAAACGCTCTTATTTATCAGTGACAAAAAATAAGAAAATTACGTTATAAAAATTTGCGTATTTATTGACCAAATTCCGGTTTCATTGACTACGCTCCACACAGCACCGTGGTTAGGGGCGTACTAAATACCAAAGGAAAGTCATGCAAGTGGTGATCGCAAGCCTGAGTATTGGTTGCTTCACTGATAGGCGTGCGGTGTCTCTGCATGTACGTACACTGGCAAATTAGACTTCTTCCGCCCTATGTTCGCAGTAGCTTGAAGCGGTCTGTATACATATCGAAACTATTGTATTTTTATTATTAAACTATTTAGTCGGCCTCAATAGCCGCAGTTTCTTTTAAGAAGTTTTCGTCATTTTTTAAGAATTCGGTATAACTGGTTACCTATCAACATTTTTCATCATCAAAATTTGTGATAACTTAAAGTAACACTCGTGGCATATCGGACCAACACCGTGCTCAACTAAAAAGCCAGTTAACTCATTTTCGTTTTAGTATCCTTTGGCCTATGATCGGTGCCATATTGACATCAAAGTGACAGAAAATCCATGTTTTACTTGTCAATTGGGTTATAAAAATGGCAGCCACATTAGGCTAAAGGACACTGAGGCGGTAGGAGTTAATAGGCTTTTTAGTTAAGAACGGTGTTGATCGGACAAAGCGTTTTTGTTTCTCACTTCATTACGGCCAGGCCTCCAATGTCTAATGGGGAATCCAGACACCTACAGACCTGTTGCATCCTTCAGGGAGTCATAGGATTGTACCTGGCAGTTGAAGCTACACAGTGACCACAAAGGATATACCCGTAGGTATATATTTTGTGACAGTGACCACACACACCTCGAATTTAAAACAAAAAGTTTGTAATCCGTGGAGACGTAATAACTGTGTGCGCCACCTGTCGAATAAACCGAGAAACAAAAACATCAAAATTGAAAAGTGCAGAACACCGTAAATACAGAATCCTGTACCCTTCAGCAGGTTATAAAGTAGAAACCTGTAAAAGTGTAAGGTCACTGTAACATGACTCTTAAAAAGAGGTAACGTTCGCAACAGCACCGCCACGAATTTTGGTAAAGTTGGGTTCTTAAGTTTTTAAAGAGTGCAGAAAAGTCTTTCCGTACGCTCGTTTTCACGAACATAATTTCCTCTACTAGGGAAGAAAATTATTTTCGTCTCTAGGGACGACAAAAAAAAAGTTGATTTTAACAAAAAATTTATAAGGAAATTCGGTTTAATATCTTTTGGTTGTAGGAAAAATAGAGTGCATAACTCGTTAGAAAGTGAGATTCTCACACTCGTGTCAAATATGTGTGTGTGTCACTAAAAAACGTGCTCCTTTTTTTAATATTTTTATTAAAAAAAAATTCACCACACCAACAAATGTTACATTTAAATATTACACGCGCGCAATCTTAAATTGATGTATATTTTAATACATACCCTATTTAAAGAAAATCAGAAGTAATAGTCTTATCACGAGACAAAAATGGAAAGTAATACCCTTTAATCCTTTTCGGCGATAGCTGTCAAATGCCTGTCAAGTTCTTGCTCGGTGAGCTTCCTGAATTTAGGGTTGTCTGCCGTAACGACACCAACTTCGATCTCGCTAGGCTTGAAATCGACTGACAGCACACTTGACAGACAGCTGATGGCCAGCTGAATGACATCGTCTTGGGCCAAGTCGCTTTTTTTCTTTAGCTTCTTTTCTAGGTAGCTGTTGGCCTCGGTTTGTTTGGAGCCTACGGCAAGGGCTCTGAAAAAAAAAGAGTTGTGTTAACCCCGAACGGAAAAATGTTTATATTTATAGCTTTAAGGACGACTTCTTTTCCACACTCTGGCAACGCCTTGGATCCATTCTTTCACTGATGTACGCACAAATTGCCCCTGAGGGGGCTTGACTAACAAAATAGTATTAGATTATCATTTTATTTGTGATTTTTGGGAACAATTCAACCTTTAGAAGTATTCTTTAGTGGCTCTAGAGCGGGGTGGCCTTGAGCCCAAAACATGAGACATCCATTTTACGAAAAAAGAGGGGTGCTAGTTTCGTTTAATCCCCTATGTATGTGCGGATGTACTTTATAAACCAATAAACAATTGTGAATACATAATAAACTTTAAAAAAAAATCAATTCTAGAACATATATATGATTTTGCTGCTTTTTAAAGTGAAAAATGTTGGAAATTTGTTTTTATTTCGGAAGGTAGATGTTTATACAGACCGCTTCATGCTACTGCGAACATAGGCCGAAAGGAGTCCAATCTGCCAGTGTACGTACATGCAGGGATACCGCACACCTATCAGTGGAGCAACCAACATTCAGGCTTGCGATCGCCTTTCGTCGCCGTTCGCCGCCGTTCGCAGCTTATGTTTAGTACGCCTCTAACCACGGTGCTATGTGGAGTATAGTCAATGAAACTGGAATTTCGTCAATAAATACGCAAATTTTTTTGTCACTAATAAATTAAAGCGTTTTATTTTCAACTGCTCAGATTTATCACTAAGAACGTGTTACAATGAAAATAATAAGGAGAAACAAATAAAAGCAAGTTCTCAAAATAATTTTAAAAACCAAAAAGATTCTCCCAGTCAAAAAAAATTTAGAGCAAAGGTTCGAAAAGTCCTCCTTGCTCGGCTAAACAATATCCGAGCCTATTATAAAAACACCTTCTAACGTTTCCAAGCATGTTAGGGGTGATAGTTTGAAAAGCTTTTTCAATTTTAATCTGAAGTTCTTCTAAATTATGAGCCCTTTCATGCCCGTAAACTTTATTTTTGATATAACTCCACAGATAGAAACCATTAGTAGCAAGATCGGGTGATCGAGCTGGCCATAAAATAGTTCCCCGTGTATTTATAACCCGATTAGAAAATTCATTATCAAGATATTCCCTAACAAGGCCAACATTGTGAATGGGACAACCATCTTGTTGAAACCATAATATGCTGCTGCAGTAGATCCAAGTATCTAGGACCATTCAAATTGCCGTAAATAAAAAATGGCCCAATTACGTGTTCCCCTAAAATACCTCCCCAAACATTAAAAAAAAATACAAATGCAAATTTTCCCTCGACCAATTTCGAACGTGTGTTGAGTTATGATGACTCAATAATGGAAAAGTGCTTTCATCTGTGAAAAGACTAGATCTCAGAAAGTTTTCAGCACAATTAACACAATCATTGTTTCGCAAAACTTCCATACGACGATAGTGGTGCATTTTTGACGCTTTGTAAGAATGATAACCATCCTTTTGGAGAACACGTAAGACAGTGGCTGAAAACGTATCAACTGCTTCGGCAGTTTTGTGGCTAGTTAACTTTCGATTTTTCTCCACTGCAGCGCAAATCATCACACCTCGTACTTCCTGCTCGTCATTCAAAACAGTGGGTTTTTTATGGTTTCTTGGCGCTACACAACCAAACTTTTCAAAATTCTGCACAAACTTATGAATCGTTGATAAACTAGGTTCAGGGCGATTTACAAAATCCTCCAAAAAAAGTTCTTGTATAAGTCTGAATGGTCTGCCTTGATAGTACCATTTGACTATCTGTACTTATTCGGCAACTTCGTAGACATCCATTTTTAGTTTTAAAAATGTATTATTTCACTTAAGAACTTCCCAATCTGTTTCTCGAGCAAGGCAGAAATAAAAGAAGCAAGGCAGAAATAAAACAAAACAATAAAAACAAAATAAATTTCCAAAAGATAACACTGCAGCGTGTTTCGAATCCACTTCGGTCGTACAGCACGGAGAGTAAATTGGACTTGATTCTCCCTATGTTCGCAGTAGCCTGAAGCTCATTGTATGCTTTTATAGCTTGATAAAAAGCTCCTTTCTCAAAAAAAGTCGAGTTATGACGGGGAACAGCCAATTCTGATTCATGTCTGGTTGTTGTCATATTTACTAAAAATGATTGCTTCTGTTTAAAGGAAAGATTTATGGATTCTTTTTAACAGTTGAAGGAAGTAGAGGGCTGGAGTTGTTAATATGTCTAAATTTTTAAAGTGTTCCGTGCAAGATTTTTTAGGACTTAAACCAAGCACACTTCTAATAAGTTTTTTTTTTAAATTGTAAATTCCATAAGTAATTCTACTCCTTATTACTGAAAAATAATATATTTTAAGACTGTCGAGGCTGACAAATCCTTTTAGTCTACAGATTAAGCCACAAGCACTGGATAGCTTTGACCTAAGGTATGAAACATGATACTCCCAACTCAGTGTTTCGTCCAAATGCACACCCAAAAATTTAATAAGTTTGGGAGCATCCCTGGGAGAGATTTATAATTGTTTTGCATACATAAGAAAATTCATCTGCAAATTGTGCTGGGAGTCCAGTGGAAAGTTCTGGTGGGGTGGTTGATAAGGAAGAGAGAGATAAATTTGAAGATTATTCTGTTCCACCACTACTGATAGACATTATATCTGCTCTTTTCCATCTAGATATGAAATCAACAGCTCCAAGGTGACACCCTTCATCCCCAGGTAACCCCGAAGTAGATAGATAGATAGAATCAGGTCCAGATTTGAAGAATGCATGCATAGAATAGAATAGAACTTTATTGCCAACAAACTTTGCAGAAGCAGGTTCTACAAAAAAACCAACATTCAAACAACAGTTACAAAGCAGCTTGAAAGTTAAGGCATCCTTTGGTTTACAATTTGTGCTTAAATATTTATAAATTTCATTTTAGGTATCTCTATTTGGTTAAGTTTACTATGTTAAATAATATATATATATTTTTTTTTAATAACAGTTAAATAAAATTGTTATAATTAATTATTTAAGTTTCACTACATTTTCAAAACATCTAAAAAAGCCATAATTTTTAAAAAACAGAGTTAAAATCATACAGGACTCTCTTCTGCAAATATAAACCTACAAGTCTTTTAAATCTTTTCGGATCATTCTCTCTCCTGAGATCCACAGGAAGGCTGCGGAAAGCCTTTATTGCCATGTATTTTGTTCCCTTTTTGTAAAAAGAAGTTTTATGTTTTGTTATAACCAGGCCCTCTCTATCTCTTGTGATCATATGCATTTGGACAGAAAATAAAAAGAAGGAACAGTCAAGATATATATAGGTGGGCGTATTTAGTTTATTCTTACCTAAATCCGCAAAAATAGCCAGCAGGGTCGGCCTTATAGACACAAGGGCCCATATCCTGATCATATCCGATAAACACCATAGAGCAGCCCAACGGGCGCATCTCCGCGTTTTGCGTGTAAACTTGCGAAATGTCCGCGATTCTTCTGCACAGAGAATCTATGGGCATTTCATAACCGTTTTTGTATTTGAACTGGGCAGCTTCATACCGAGCTCTCTGCACTTGCGATTTGCTGTCAGCAATCATTCCTATTAAGTAGTGGGAAATGGATAAATATTAGATCAAAAATCAAAACAAAATACAGTTTTCAATGTTATTAAAAAAAAGGTTATTTATGGACAATATTAACTTTATTTTTATTTATTTGTTTTCAGCAACAATGTTTTTAGTTCAAAGGGTACTATATGAATAATTTTATTCATTTGTTTAAATTTTTTTTTAAGGGAATAATGTTGTTAAATTTGCAAAACCCCAGATGAATTTAAATATTCAGGGTTCGTAGCGACCTGGAAAAGTTAGGGAATTAAAAATGTTCTAAAAAAAACCTGGAAGTCAGAGAATTTTATGAAAATCGACAAAAATCTAAAAAATGATATGGGAACCTGGAAAACATATATTGGTCTGTAATAATCAAATTATAATTTTTTAGAAATTTTAGTCTCAATTTAAAGATAGTGCTTAAATCTAGGGTTTTCTTTTTAATAGTTTTTGAATTTCAACTTTCATTTTAGAGAAATGAATCCAATATGGTGTATTTTGCTTACTTATATCTGCAAGACTACCCAGTTAGAAAAACGGCATAGGGTCTCTTGAAAGTTGGGGAGTGTTTATGGGGTTTTATAAGATTTTATTGGTTTGTTCGGATTCCGAATTTTAAAACTGTCCGAGAACGTTTTTGAACTGCGCGTGATAGTTGCGCAATCGACGGGACTGTTCTTAACAGTTTAAAATTTTTGGACGAACCCGAACGCATTTTCATAAAACTGCCATAATAATAGAGTGAAGAAGAAGCATGTGATGTGATCCAGAGTGTCTTAATTGTGTCTTTTATTTTTAGCATAAAATACATATTTTACCGAAAATTTTCCATGATTTGGTTCTCATATAGTTCCACAGTTTCTTCTACAAAATTCATAGCTTTTGTGTTTCTACAAAATTGCATTTTAAAAATCTGCCAATGGCTGATGACAAGGTAGAATCTTGCCTTAATTCTTTCAAAGTGAAATTCTGCAATTTTTGAAAGAACAGATATTTAACACTGAAAAAGCTGAATTTTTGGGTTAGGCAGGGATTCCTCTTCTTTAGGCCACACGATACAAAACCCTCGACAAAACCTTTATAAAAATACACGCGGATGATAAAATAATACAAGATTGCACTCTGGCTTTTTATTATTTTTTGTAAAAACCCATTTATTTGGGTATATTTTCAAGGAAAAAATTATTTTTTCGGACAAACTTTACATGCGTAAATGAATTTGCGCATGCGTCAGAAAATAGTCCTAAACAGTTCCATTTAATTCCGCCTGGCTTCACGGGACTGTACAGAACAGTATTGAACCGGTCCTGGACAAATTTTCGATAGTAACCCGAACACAAAACTTTTCAGTTCAGAACAGTTGTTGTCGAACCAGAAAGCGTTTTTGTAAGCGTGCATGCTCCAGACTGTTTAGAACAGGAAATTTCGACGAACCCGAACAAACCATATGATTCTTGTAAAAACTGGTAGTTTTTAGGGTTTTTATAAGTTTGTTATAAAATCTCATCAAATTTTCTAAAAGATTTGATGCAGTTTCTTTGATGGGGGAGACAAAAATTGCAAAAAGTACCACTAGATAAGCCTAAATTTAAGCTTTTTGACCCTAAAATGTTTGAAAAATTTCTGTATTTGGATAGAAAAATGTGGAGCCTTTGCAAGCAAAATTTTGCTTAAGGAAGACAAGGAAAGCTGCCAGCAAAGACTATACTCAAAGATGTGCATTGAACCTGAGAAAGAAAAACCCAAATTATTTCTTTATTTATAAGAAAGTAATTAAATTCACCTGTCATAACACACCCTGTACTTTCAGTAATCTGGAACAAGTGTGTAATGGTGTTGGCATCGATGAGCTTGTCAGGAATCTTCTTTTGTGTGACACAGACTGCTGTGTCAGTACCTTTGAGAGCTACAGAAGTGAGACCTGCTTGGTTGATGGCTTTAAAAGCATATTCGACCTACAGATAAAACATTTTATTAGGGTAGTGAACTCAGTAGTTGCCAACTTAAGGCTTTACAAGTTTGCCCTAAGCGCCGAAAAAGTAATAAAATCAGGTTTTATTGATTTTGCTTATTATATTGATGTATTGTTAAACAATTACTGAAGTAATTTCGACAATACTCAAAATGTTTGAAAGTTTGAGACAATGATGTGTTTGAAATTAACTCTGTGTTTCGGACTTCCATTGTCTATATTTTATTTATATACGACGTTTCGATCAGTACAATCTCTGATTGCCTTCAGGTGCAAACTACAATCAATTCCTAAGGCTACGTACTGATATACTGTGAGAAATCACTCAACCTTGAAGTTTAAGAAGTTGGCTCCGCCCAAGGAGGGGCTTCCAAATATTTGGAATTTCAACACTTGGTTTACTGAAAATACCCTGATTCTGCCCAATAAAGGCAGCTTCAAGGAATTTTCGTTTCTTCCAGTGTAACTCCTTGTGCAAAACCTTTACTTCTGCCCACTTCATTCGGTGTTGTTTTGACCATGCATGTTCGGCGATTCCTGATTTCGTTGTTTCACCTTTTTGAGTATTCGTCTGATGTTCTTTAAGCCTAACAGATAGTGGTCTTTTAGTTTCGCTTATGTATGATTCACCACACTCACAAGGAACTTGGTAAATGCATTCCTTATTTTGTTTGTTCTCCGGCTTTGTTTTACTAAGAAGGCTTCGAATTGTATTACTAGATTTAAAAGCTGTTTTAAAAACTTTAATATTACTTATCAACATAATTTATGTCATCTTTTTGCCGCAACAGATAGTTGTTCTCTGTAATTTCTTTGAAGTACTTAATTTTTAATTTATCATTTTCAATTTCCAAAACTCTCCCAATAAAAAATTGTTGTTGTTAATGTTTTTGTTTTAACCAAATATTTTCATAATATTCATGTTCTGACTCATCAGATGTATCAACATAAACAATACTTTCTGATGAAAAGCTAGAATCCTCAATTTTGCATTGATTTGTTTTTCTTTTTTTTTTAAGTTGGTAAATACTTTTTGTGTAATTTATTTTCTTTTCTTCTCTTATTCTATTTCTGTTCTCTTTCTCTAATTCTTTTTAATTTTTTTGTTGTTCTTTGTTGGTAAAATATTTCATCTGTTCTCTTGATGTAACCACTGCTGGAATTTTCTTCCTCTTCTTTCTTTTTCTTTGTTTTTCACTAGCTTTTCCTACACTGGAAATGCTACTTTCATCATAATTTTTTAAAGGAATCCTTGAAATAGATTTAGCAACTGAAGAAGGTATTCCAATGTTTCGTGATGTACTTGGAACAGGAGATTGGTATACTTCAGGAACCTGAATATTGTCATTGATTTTCTCTAATACTTGTCTATTATTTACATTTAAGAGATTTTCTTTTTGTCTGCTACCATTTTCATTCTCTATATTTTCTGTTTCAACTTCTATATTTTCTGTGTCATTTTCTTTATATTCTGTTTCATCTTCTATATTTTATATTTCATTTTCTTTATTTTCTGTTTCATCTTCCAAAATATCATTATCTCTGTTGCCTGTTACCTATAATATAGTTTGTTCTGCTGCATGACTTTCAGTCAATTTTGTATTATTTTTTCTACAGTTAAAAGAATGTCATGCTTAACCAAAGGAAACCCTATCTGTGATATATACATAAAAAACCAATGATTAGCACCCCATGGCAACTATTGGAAACAAAGTACTCAGTAAAAAGGCCTGACAACTTTTTCTTACAATTTACAATTAAAATTATATTAATATTTAAAAATAACAAAGCTCCCTAGTTGTGGCCACCCTTGGCAATTATTGGACAAAGACTAATGTACTTTACCAGTAATTGCCAACCCCTGATTTATTTATTTTCTTATATATTTTTTTAAAAATCATTAATTTTTACATACCTTTATATAAAACAAGTATAAAACATTAAATTCAGCAAAAACACTCAGAGGCTGACCTAATGAAAAAAACAAGAAAAACTGTCATACTAAAGAAAATGTCTTGTACGGCTAATAATAATACTTCAAGTTGTTACTAGATGACGCTTTATTTCTTTTCTTTTCTTCTCTTATTCTATTTCTGGATGTTAAAAAAGTGGCACCATTTTCTTAATAATAGTTCTTAAAAGAAAAGTTGGCAACTATTGAGGGTATGGCATCTACTGGGGTCACTACCCTATACCTAATCCCTTCTATACCAATAGGCAGAAGAGGCAAATAATTATATATTTGAGCCATAATTTAGCATAAGTCTCTATTACAGCTGGTTCATGCTTAAATTCCTTTTCTTTTTCTGTAACTTTTGCTTTGATATATCTCTCAGTTTAAGCTGATAAATCAGCCTTTACATAATAAAAGAGTGTACTTACTTAAATTTAAGCATTTGCATAATGAATTTTAAAAAGGCAAATAAAAATTTTGCTATTGGTTCCTTTTGCTTTCATAAGCCTGCTAAAATGTGATCTCAGGCTTCGCCTCATACCTGCCAGGTGATTTTCTCTGAGTTTAAAGCAATGTAATGCCTTTAGTCTTTAGCTATAAATTAACCCTAGATTAAGGTGACCAACCGTCCCGGTTTGGCCGGGACAGTCCCGATTTTTAACCATTTGTCCCGGGGAAAAAGCCCGTCCAGGATAGTCCCGATTTTTCAGCTAAAGTTCCGGTAATTATGCAATATACGGTTTTCTGCCATTTTTGATTTTTTTTGAAAAATTCTTTATGGGGGCACCTTGTAGGGTCCCTAGGACCCCAAATCCGCCTGCGCCCGATTTTTTTTTTTTTTTTTAATGAGAAAAAAGGGTGCCCAGGGGGGGTTGTAAAGTGTTTTTTTAATTGTTTTGGGTTGGTTTGGATTAGGTTGGGTTGGACTGTGTTGGTTTGGTTTGTTTTAGTGAAAAAAACCTAAAAAAATTAAAAAAAAAAACAAACAGCGCAGACGGATTTGGGGTCCTAGGGACCCTAGAAGGTGCCCCCATAAAGAATTTTTCAAAAAAAATCAAAAATGGCAGAAAACCGTATACTGCAGAATTACCAAAGTTCTGGTTCGCCCCGGTTTTGATACCACTGTATTTGTGTATAAATTTGAATTGAAAACTTACTTAAATTATTTTTTTTTAATAAGCATTTTGGAAAATACATCTTAATAAGGTAATTATGCAGTATACAGTTTTCTGCCATTTTTGATTTTTTTTGAAAAATTCTTTATGGGGGCACCTTCTAGGGTCCCTAGGACCCCAAATCCGTCGGCGCCGGTTGGTTTTTTTTTTTGATTTTTTTTGTTTTTTTCACTAAAACAAACCAAACCAACACAGTCCAACCCAACCTAATCCAAACCAACCCAAAACAATTAAAAAAACACTTTACAACCCCCCCTGGGCGCCCTTTTTTCTCGTTAAAAAAAAAAAATCGGGCGCAGGCGGATTTGGGGTCCTAGGGACCCTAGAAGGTGCCCCCATAAAGAATTAAAAAAAAAAAATCAAAAATGGCAGAAAACCGTATACTGCATAATTACCCTTAATAATATTAGGGGGGGGAATGGCCGGGGTGTCCCGGTTTTACCCCTTTACGAGTTGGTCACCTTACCTAAAGATACAAAAAGAAACTATTTACCTGATATAAACGTCCCTCGGGCGAAAATATAGTAATGTGGCGATCAAAACCGGCACTGCTTCCTCTAGACATTTTTCACAAATTTGAGGAAATCTAGAAAAATTCAAAGAAAACCAAAAAACAGCAGAGACAACGATGAGTTTTCTTTTTTGATGTCAATTGTCAAAATCAGTGTCAAAAATTACGGCCTGCACTCACCAACAGAAATTTTTTGGTCCGCTGTGAGGCTAATGAAAAACCAAGGCCGACAAAAAAAACAACAGGCCGCAACCATCAGAAAAACAGCTGTTAATCTTGGGCCGGTTTTTACATGGAGTCTTATGGGAGAAGCGAGGTTTTTTCGGGATTATTTCTAAACGACTCGATGAATTTTCTTCAAATTCCCATGAAATATTCTTCGATACTATCGTAATATTTTAATAAAGTTTTCTGGAGATCACAGGGTCTCAAATAATAAAAATTCTAGGAAAAGTATTTTGTGAGGTTAGGTTGATGTAAACAACAACACTTATTTTATTTTTCTTAAAAAAAGGAAATTTTCTCATATTGTTAGCAATAAAATGCACATGAAAGGTTTCAAAAGGTGCGCATCTATATCTACACCAGAATAAAAATTGATTTATCAAAAAAATGCAGGAGACTAGTGATTTTTTTGTGATCATTTCACGAATTGGGAATGGTGGATTTATATACCTAAATTAATAATTCCTGTCTTGTTGAGTCGCTAAATAATATTTTAGTCGCCATACATGACATCTGAATATATTTTGTTGTATAGCGAGAAGAGTAGGTATGGTTTAAATGTTGGTTTAGGTTCTTCCACGAGGTCTCCTACCAACCAGGTTCCATCAGAGTGACTACCTTATAGAAGATTGGAGTAATGGTAAAAAGTAAGACAATGGTAAAGAATACGGTACAGAGAAGCATCTAATTAATACGTCATTTTGAGTGCAGTTTTTGAGTAATATCTGGGACTTTTGCTGTTTGTGTGATTTTCATCATAAGAGATCTAAATTGAACATTATTTAGATAGATAGATAGATAATTCTTTATTAGCAATTAAATATTTTTCATAGGTAGCTGCACTGAGAATCCTATTTATCTAAGACGTCTTGTGGGCATTTCAACCAGTTAACATTTTTAATACAAATCTCAGATTAAATTAACATTATGATGATGAACTTAACAAAAATTACTAGAGATGGAAACAGTGATTTCAGTGACATCACAAAGTTTTCTTGCTCTTTTTTGCATTATTTGAGGTGCTATGGAGGTGTATTTATGAGAGGAGGATGACCGACAATCCCTCTGCATAATGTGATCCTTAACTTGTTAGTATTGTTTGTTTGAATGTGGTTATCAAATCGCATTTTTTGATCCTTTGTCTCAGAGGATCTCGGGATTCATCACAAAAAAGTGTGACAGAAAAACGCCATATGATAACCACCCCCAAAACAAGCAACATTGACAAGTTAAGGGTCAAATACTACGAAGGGATTGTGGATCTCCTTCCACCCACAAAAACACCTTCACATCATCTCAAATAATACAGAAAAAAGTAGACAAACTTCGCAATGTCATGATTTACTGTTTTCATCACCACCATCTCTGAGAATTACTGTTAATTTAAACTGGAATTTTAATTAACAATGTTAACTTGTTGAAATACATAGAATATGTGAGTTACATACTCCAACAAGACATCTTAGTTAAACAGAATTGTTACTGTGTATACCTATTTGTTTTACTTGATATTGACATCGAGTGGACCTTCTACTGAATTCTTTCAATAAAATTCGGTATTCTTCTGCAAATAAGTTTATTTTCTTTAATTAGATTCACACATAAGTAGGTACCTACTTTACAAATCCAAAAAATAATCACTTAGAGATTTCCTAGGACCTTCTCGACTTCATGGTTGTTTGACTATTTCATAAAATGACTATTTCATAAAATAATAATAATAATATATATCTATTAATTTTCAATCTCAAATTAGATTATTAACTCACTGAAGCCTCTATGAGGCTTGTGCTTGGAAGTTTTTTTAATTTATTTATGATTACTACTAAGAAATAAATTATTAATTTCAAATATAAAGAATAAACATAAACATAAAATCTGTAAATATAAATAAATAATAAAATATAAAGGCAACTTTTGTAAAGAAATATACAAGGATACTAGAAGTTATTAGAAAAAAATTATATTATTTTTAAACACCTAACAACTTAACAACCTAACATTTGCATAGCCTTTGATAAATAATTTGATCAAGAAATAATCTAGATTCGTTTGGAATCCAAACTTTTGTCTCTTTTTTAAATTTTTTCTGATTGTTAACAGTTTTAATTTCGTCCAGTATCAGATGATAGACATAATTAAGGCCCAGGGCTTTCCAGTCACATTAAAAGGAATATTTTTTTACCCCTTTTAGAGGATGAAACCCAACCCCACCCTACTTTTTTAAATGGGATGATAGTACTTGTGGCACCTTGCTGGAAAGCTCTTTTAAGAGAAAATTGGCTGCTCATGTTTTATTTCATTCTAACTAGAGAATCTATCTTTTAGCTTAAAAAAACTTTTTAATATCACAAAATTCCGCAATGTTTAAACTGAATGAAGTTGCAATTTTCAGTGGTCCAGTATTATTTTCATTAATTTAGACACAATGTGTATTAACTGCTTTATCGAAATTTTGCACTCTTTATTGCCCAAAATGGATTTTTCTGAATGAAAGTTGAAATACTTACTAAAAAGAAATATATATTTTTTTTTCATTTGTGTGGCAGAATGAAATCAATTATTTTTGCCGAAATATTTTTCAAATATTCTTTATTTACATTAAAAATGCCGGCAAATAACCAAAAACTTTAAAAATTGAAATTTTAATGATTGGGTTCAGAGATTTGAAATATGAATTACCTATGAAGTTAAAATAAAACAAAAATTGCACAATTTTCTGCTTAAAAGAGCTTTCCAACAAAGTGCCACAAGTGGGGTCAGGTTTCGCCCTCTAAAAGGAGTGAAGCAATATTTTCTTTAGTTTGACTGTAAAGCCCAAATTCTTCGCCCTGAAGCTGTAGAAAATTTGTTTGAGTTAAAGTCCCCACCCTGTATATTCTACAATTTTATATAGGCTACCAACTTAATCTAGGAATAGTTTTCAGTGGGTGTCATAACCAAGATGACCATTGACCATTGCTATCTCCTAGGTAGTATTTGGAGGTATGGTAATCATTTATTTTCAAAAAAGGAATGGACACTTCCGGACCCTTCAACTGGAACAGTATTATTGTGATGCCTTTTTCGTTTACCTCTCTTTCTCCAGTTTTATCTTCTTCATCTCCGCGTACTTCCATTCTAAAAACATTAAAAAATTTACTACCTCAAGGGAATTAAATCAATAAATTCTCCAATATATACGAATTTTAGGTCATTCTATCGCTTTTATTGGCAATGGTAGCATGTGATCCCCAAAAAGTTAATAGCAAACTTCATAGGGGTACCCCTTTTAGTTTTAGAGACATGGGCATTTAAAAGTTACTTAAGGGTCAGTCCATATCAAGTCAACCAGGGTATTTTACCACACCATCTCCGATGTTGATGATTTTTAGTATACATGTTTTTCCTACCAAAAAACTGGAAAATCCAAAATTTCAGACTTTTTTGACCAGTTGTTTATTTTGAATTAATTTTTGAAAATCGAAAAAGTCACTTATTTGTCCTTAACATGTGCGCACAAAATTAGGAATATCCAAAGAACCACTTATAATAGAAAAGTAGGTGAAGGTTCATTTTAAAGCTCTTATAAAGACCTTTCATATGAGAATATTGCATAACATATATTGAAAAAAAAAATAAAAAAAAAATTTTTGATTTTTTTTTTGAAAAATTTCAAAAAGGCCATTTTTAATTTTTTTCAAAAAATTATATTATTTTCTTTAAAGTGTTATTAAACTATTCACAAAATTTTGAGATGGACAAATCATGGGTTCAATGTGAAAAAATTTATTAAAAATGTCACATGCATGAAAAATCGCCTATAAATAGACAATGCATTTTGGTAATTAGAAGAATATAATGGGGTTTAAAGCGATATTATAAAAATATTTAACAATATTTTATTTAATAAAAAATTATATCCTACGTTTCATTCTGTATCAGTAATCAGATTAACATTGCCCCCCATTGTAATATTTACTTACAAAACCTCTTTTCCACCGGAGACGTACTATTGGATGTTCCAATTCTTAGGAAAATATGCCTGTATAAACCTGCCAATACTTTTGTGAAATACTGCCTGTTTATTCCTGTTTAACATTAAGGACACACCTCCTTCATTTTATTGGTCTGTTTAGGTACATTGTGGGGATTTGCTGACATGAAAATTCCTGCATAAATTGATTTTAAATTTTTGGCAAGTATCTTCCTGATACAGCTCCAAATAATCGATACATAATAGTTCGACTGAAGGTTTATCAGAAGTCATCTCTGTGTAATTTTAAAAGTTTCAACTATGGGTGAGGCAAGTGGATGGACTAAATATAAAGTAAAGTGCTGTGATCCACTAGAGTTAAAAATCAAGCATTTTGGGAAATTAAGAAATGTGACCAAGTGGATGTGCAGTTACAAAAATGTCAAAATGGGAATGAAAATCTGTGATGGTTGTAGACTAAAGCTTTCAAAGGAGTTTAAGGCATCTGAAGAAGATGAGGCAGGGTAAGTAACAAATAGTATTTTTTAATATAAAATTAATAAACTAAACCAATTGCGTCAAGTACGGAGTGGAAAAATCTCATGGCATTATTTTGCATGGCATTATTTTGCATGGCATTATTTTGCATGGCATTTTGAGAATACAGACATTATGTACAAATTTCTTGGCATTATGTACACATTTTGGGTCAGCTGTTACCCCCTTTTTAAGTTCTTATAAAAAACTAACTTTTTAAATTTTTTTAGACCCAGTCAAGTTCCAGAAAATGATCCAGATTTTCAAGATCCTGCTGAATCATTTACTCTTTTAAACAAGTCATTGGAGCTTCTTAGTGTGTCGCCGATTAAAAGAAAAAATGTATACAAAGAAAAAATTGATATTGTACAGCATACAATTGCGAAAGCATTTACAAAGGAATCAGATTCAACGCTAGTAAAGGAATGCCAGAGTGACGAAAGTGAAATGATTAAGCAGTTAAAGGACAAATTTTTAAAAACCGAAAAGGGGAGTGAAAAAATACTAGTTTTATCATGTTTACCTCAAAGTTGGAGTAGAAAGAAGATTGAAGAAGAATTTGGAGTTTCTCAATATTTGGCCAGAGCTGTAAAACAGTTAGTTAAGGACAATGGGATATTATGTTCTCCTAACCCCAAACCGGGAAAGACCCTTAGTGATAGAGTGGCCCAAATAGTGGTAGATTTTTACCAAAGGGATGACATTAGCAGGACCATGCCAGGTAAAAAAGATTATGTTGTTATCAGAAAATATGGAGCTGAAAAAGAATATGTACAAAAAAAATTAGTCTTAGCTAATTTAAAAGAAATTTATGCATTGTTTAAAACTGAGTACCCCAATGAAAAAATTGGGTTTTCAAAATTTTGTGAACTGCGACCCAAAAACTGTATACTGGCAGGAAAAAGTGGGACTCATACTGTATGTGTATGTACTATACATCAAAATATAAAACTAATGCTCAATGGCTCCAAATTAAATAAGCTATATGATGAAAATAACAGGCCTCTTGCAATATCTTATCATGATTGCCTTTATAAACTAATGTGTAATCCACCTTCAGTGGACTGTTTTTTAAGCAATAGATGCAAGCAATGTCCTGGAGTAGAACAGTTTAAAAATATGTTAATAGAAAAATTTGAGGAAGAATTAATTGATGAGGCCTCATTTAAAAAGTGGGTCTCAGTAGATAGGTGTACTATGGAAACCGTTGTTAAGAAAAGTGATGATTTTGTCCAGGAATTTACTGATGATCTTGTAAAATTTAAATCACATTCTTTTATTGCAAAAATGCAAAAAGATAGATACAATGAAATAAAAATTAACCTTAAACCTGGAGAGTCTTTGATCACTTGCGACTTTGCGGAAAATTATTCCTTTGTTATGCAAGATGAAGTCCAGTCTTATCATTGGAATAACAGCCAGGCAACCCTCCACCCTTTTGCCATTTATTTTCTAAGTGATGGTAAACTGCACAACCTGAATTATGTGTTTATTTCGGAAAGCTTGACACATAATACAATTGCATTTCATTTATTTTTAAAAAAATTAATGCCTGATTTAAAAATCAAAATACCAGGACTTAACAAAATTTTTTATTTTTCGGATGGATGTGCTGCGCAGTACAAAAACAAAAAGAATTTTCTGAATATATGCCTGCATAAAAAAGATTTTGGTGTTGAAGCAGAGTGGCATTATTTTGCCACCTCGCATGGCAAAAGTGCCTGCGATGGCTTGGGAGGAACTGTTAAAAGACTTGCTGCCAAAGCCAGTTTGCAGAGGCCCTATGACAATCAAATAATGACACCTCTACAATTGTTTACTTGGTGTGAAGAAAACATATCTGGCATTGATTTTAAATATTGCACAGAAGCAGATTATACAAATCATGAAATAATTTTGAATAAAAGATTTGCGGAAGTCTTAACAATACCGGGGACACAAAAAATTCATGCTGTAATTCCTCTTACAGAAAGCACGTTTTTGGAAAAACAGTTTTCTACATGCTTAGAGGTCGAAACACATAATCTTTTTAAAGGTGGAAGCATTATTTTGCAAAATATCGAGTCAGGGTTTGTCACTGTAGAATATGACAGTGCTTGGTGGCTGGCTTGTGTCTTGGGGAAAAATAATGAGAGCGGAGAACTGAAAGTAAGCTTTCTTCATCCACGAGGACCTGCCTTATCATTTTTTTACCCAACACCTCAAGATATTTTAATTATTAAACCAGAAAGTCTTATAAAAAAAGTTGAACCCAACACTGCTACTGGCAGAACTTACAATGTCAGCAAAAAAGAAATGTCAGATTCATCAGAAATTCTTAAAAGAAAGTTAAAAAAATAAATTTAAGGTATATAGTTAGTCTTAGTGTTTTCTGTCTAATTTTTATCAAAGAAGTAGAAAAGTTTGTTTATTTCTTTTGCGAGTTTAAAATAAAATAATTTGTAGATAAAGCCTCTGGGTATTTTTTAAAACCTGTATCCATCCAACAAATTTATTTATTTTAATATCCAGTGCACTATTGGTGCTCCTAAAATATGTTTATTTTTTTAAATGCATGATTTTTAATGTACTTAATATTTTTGATATTTTTTTTGACATTGAACCCATCATTTCTCCATCATAAAATTTTGTGGATAATTAAGTAACACTTTGAACAAAATTATATATTTTTTTCAAAAAAATTAAAAATGGCCTTTTTGAATTTTTCAATTTTTTTTTTTTCAATTTTTTATTTTCAATTTTTTTTTTTGTTAAAATTATGTTGTGATATTTCATAAAAAAGAGCTTCAAAATGACTTTAAAATGAGCCATTTATTACTTTCCTAGTGTAAGTGGTTCTCGAGATATTGCTAGTTTTGTACATTCTTGTTAAGGTCAAAATGCTGACTTTTTTATTTTGAAAAATTAAAAAAAAAAAAAACTACGAATCAAAAAAATCTAAAAATTTGCATTTTCAACTTTTATGGTAAGAAGAAAATATATACCAAAAATCATCAAAATTGGAATTGGTCGCGTAAAATTTTTGTGATTTTTTGGTTGATTTGATATGGAATGACCCTTAACCTTATGAAACAGATTTCTATTAAAAGTAAATTTTAAGAAGATTGCAAATTTAATATTAAAATGGAACATTTATGTTCAAACCTTCTAAGTTAAACCAAAATTGCCCCCTAAAAAGGAGCTACATAAAAATTTTTAATTTTTACATTAATTTGAAGCTAGGGGCATTTGTTTACCTTGATATTGTTAATAACATGTGCCGAGGTATTATTTTCCATATTCATAGTTCTCTGTCTCTCCCAAGATCTCTACAATTATGCAAGTTTCCATTTTCTACTCCTTTTCCTATAGAAAATAATAAAAATTATTAGCAAAAGAACTGGGGACATGTACAAATTATGGAACGGTAATTTTACCAATTTTTGACCCCAGCCCCCTCCCCCATATCACGTTTTGTAACGGTTTGGTGAACCCCCGCCCATAATATTATGTAACAGTTTCAAGACCACCGCTCCCCAAAAAATAATTTTTTCTTATTTTCATTCCAACTCTGTCGCAAACCCCCTACATAACGTTTTGTAACACTTTGGCTACCCCCCTCCCTCCCCTCTATGACCGTTACATAATTTGTGCACAGCTCCTAGCATATAATTGTAAAATTTTTTTCATTAGCTCAGTTCAATATGTTTAAATTATTGCTAAGTATGAAGAATGTTCAGTGTTTTATACAAAAACAGTTTTTACAAGTAAATGTAACAAAAGGATAGGAAAGTCAAGTTTCCTACCTCTGATAACATGATGTATGAAGGGCCTCCTAGCAATAAGCAGGTAATATGTGACATTTTACTAGCTTAGTAGAAAAGGGGGCAATTATGCAGTATACAGTTTTCTGCCATTTTTTATTTTTTATGAAAAATTCTCTAGGACCCCAAATCCACTGGTTGGTTTTTTTTTAATTTTGTTGTTTTTTTTAAATTTTCTTTTCACTAAAACAACCCAATCCAACACAGCAATACCCAACCTAACCCAAAACAATCAAAAAAACACATTACAACCTCCCCGACACCCTTTTTCTCTTAAAAAAAACACAAAAATGGCAGAAAACTGTATACTGCATATAAAATTACTAAAAAGGAAGGGATCAGTTGGATAGGAAAAGTTTGTTACATATGACTCACCCTTTTTCTGGGCACTTTCTGGTATGCAGCATTTTCGACGCATTTTCCTGATTTCTATATCAACCACGATACCCATTATTGAATTGTTCCCGATTCAAACATACAAAATCTAGAAAAAATTCAATAAAAGGTGATTTAAACATTTTCAAAGGACAAAATTCACACTGTAAGCAATTGTCCTTTTTTTGGTTTGAAATTCACTTTTTTCACATCAAACGACCAGTCATTCTTTTTAAAACAATACCGGTTTATTTGAAAGTTTGTTTGATTCCAAAATTGGAAAAAAAAGGTTAAAAATTGACTGAAAATTAAATACACAAATCAAGAATTAGTGAGGTTATGTTTGCGGCCTTGCGCGTCTGGCTGGACGCAACCAACGAAAAAAAAACCGGCCCAAGATTGTGACGTCACAATTTTGGTTGTGTGAGGCCCGTGTGGAACACATTCTTGTCGGCCCTGGAAAAACTTGGCTGCCCATCACGTGACAATTTTGTAAGTATTTTTGGCCGAGAACACCCGACAAACGGATAGCCACAAATCTACTGGTCCACTTGAAGTATATGCGTTGCAAACTTTGCACTAATCAAGGTTTTTGGTGATCTCCAAGGAGAGCTAACTTGATTACGTCATTAAAAAATAAAAATTAGAATTTCTAAAAGTTTGCTGGTTTTTTAAATACTTGAGAATTTTTTGTTAAAATTTAAACAAACCGCTGCAATTAGTTGTATGTATGTTCAAAAAATTCAAATATTAATATAATTCCCAAGGAGGTAAAACAACAAAGGTTATTTCGTTCAGTGACGTGTTGGGTTTACATATGGAGAAACGGGAGAAACAGAAACGTCAGTTTGAGGTTATGTGAAGGAAGTACCGAAAGTTGCGTCAGAAAAATTATCCTTTTCTTTAAAAAAATATATTTTTTTCCCAGATTAACGGAACAAATCTACGGAAAGATGTCTGGAGAAACCAAAGACGGTAAATATTTCATGCATAACTTATGTTTCATATATTTTCTGAGTTCTATTTATTTTTTTATTTCACATTTTGCAGTTTTTTTGCAATATGTTGTTTTTGCTTACCATACAAAACTTCTGCAAAATCAAAAGAAAAAATGGTAATTATGCAGTATACGGTTTTCTGCCATTTTTGATTTTTTTTTGAAAAATTTTTTATGGGGACACCAAATCCGCCTGCGCCAATTGTTGTTTTTTTTTGTTTCGTTTTTTTAATTTTTTTTCACTAAAACAACCCAATCCAACACAGTCCAACCCAACCTAATCCAACCCAACCCAAAACCATAAAAAAACAATACAACCCCTCCGGCACCCTTTTTTCTCTTAAAAAAAAAAACCGGCGCTGGCGAATTTGGGGTTCTAGGGACCCTAGTATGTGCCCCCATAAAGAAATTTTTCATAAAAAATCAAAAATGGCAGAAAACCGTATACTGCATAATTATCAAAGCTTTAATAAGAAGGGGTCAAACCATATCAAGTCAACCAGGCAATAGTTTTGACCATCTCCGATTTTGATGATTTTGGGTACACTTATTCGTCTTATCAAAAAACTCAAAAATCCAAAAAATCAAATTTTTTGGATAAGCGGTTTTTGTTTTATTGATTTTTGAAAATCAAGAAATTGACCAATATGTCCTTGACAGACACTTACAAAAATAGTAATATCTCAAAAACTATTGATCCTATAGAAGCGATTGATAGCTCATTTTGAAGGGTTTTTAAAGACCTTTTTAAAGATGTGACACAATATAGTTTGTTTAACTTTTTTTTCTTAATTAAAAAAATTTTTTTTTTTTGAAAAATCTCAAAAACACATTTTTTAATTTTTTTCAAAAAAATATTTCTTTTTTTTCAATGTTTTTTTAACATTTTTGGAAAATTTTTGGATGGAGAAATAATGGAGTCATACTTTAAAAAAATAATAAGATATTTAATACAGGGCTAATTTACCTAATATGGGTATAACAAAAAAATGAAAAGTAAGAATAATAGAAAATTTACAATAAAAAATATTTAGGTTGCTAATTTTTTTTGTAATATATTTGAGGAATCTGTCATTTCTTCTGCAGTTAGCGTATATGTCCTACCAGTGGCAGTATTTGGGTTGACCCATCTTAAAAGAGAATTTTGATCTATGACCAATATATCAGCTTTTGGCTTTGGAAAGTAAAAAGACGGAGAGGGACCATGAGGATGTAAAAAACTAACTTTTAATTCCCCGCTTTCTATATTTTTGCCATTGATACATCCCATCCACCAAAGACAGTCATAGTTTATGGTTACCTAGATCTCTGATGTGTGAAAAAAAATTTAGGTCTTTATCAATAGTTACTTCCAATACCTTCGTGTGACTTTCAAAAGTTAATATGTCTCCTTCATAAGTAAGGTTTTTAGGGACATATATCTCCATGTTAGAGATAACAACTGCTTTTGTTTTTTCTGTGTTCATAATGAGTTGGTTGTTAACACAGTATTCAGACACTTTACCTAGTACATCAAAATATTCCTCATGGATGTTCCCCAACCGGCATCACTACGTTGGCATCATCTGCGTAATTGGTCAGAAGGTTTGGATTTTTATAACAATAACAAAGAGCAGAGGACCAAGAATACTTCCCCGCGGAATTCATTATGACATTTGATTTTGACGTTATTTTATTGTTGTTCAAATTTATTGTAACTTTTTGTGGTCTTTCAGTCAGATACAAGCAAAATAAATCCAAAGCACTTCCTCTAATTTTTCCAAAGGAATTTCATGATTTATTGTATCAAATGCTTTTGATAAATCCAAAAAAAGTCCACAGGCCGCTCCCCTAGATTCAAGAGTCGAAATTATTGACTTGTTCAACTCTAAAAGAGCCCATTCTGTAGTAGAAAAATGGCAGAAAACCGGATACTAAATAATTACCCTAAAATTATTAGCAGAGCCACAACACACAAAAAAAAAAAACAAGTAAAAATGTAGGTAGGTATTCGTTACTATTACTTACCCTGCTACAGGAGATGGTTGTTCATCCTGTTCCTTGTGTTCCTTGGAAAGTTTCATTCGACAATTGTCACAAATTTTCATGCCAGTCTCCATCCCTGTAAAGGAAGTCATCCAATTTGTGTCATTCCATAACTTTCCGGAATGTTTCTCCTGACTTAATGGATCACAACACCTCACAAAAAATTTTGTCCATTGTTTTGGCTTATTTTGTGCCATTTTACAACACAGGACTCCCATAAATGTTTTTATATAATTTTAAAATTTATCACAAACCCCAGGTTTGCAATTAATTATTGTCAAAACTTTTCCTGTCTGAACCAGAAATGATACAAATGGGGGTAAGGGCCAATAAAAAGTAATGGGAGGAGCTAAACATTTTGCAGGAATTAACATGTTTAAATGTGTAATAGGTGGGTGAAAAGATCTTGGGTGGAGGGGAGGACAATTGAAGAAATACTCAACATTTTGCAGGAATAAACAAGTTTGGAAAAACCTTTTATGTATCTTATTTACAAGACTGGGAGCAATTGACTTGAAGTTTTTAGATATAAAGAGTAATTATATAGGTATTTATCAAAAAATGTATGGTTTTTTCCTGCAAGGTTTTTTATATTATTTTTTAAAAAATAGAACCAATAACTTCTCCATCCTAAAATGTTCCAAAAATATTAAAAAAATGAAAAAAAAATAGTATTTTTTTGAAAAAAATTCAAAATGGTGTTTTCAAGATTTACTAAAAAAAAAATATTAAAAAAATAAAAAGAAAAAATTACATGGTAATACACATCGTTAAAAAGGTCTTTAAAAAACCTTCAAAATAAGCTATAACTCGCTTCTATAGGACCAATAGTTTTTGAGATATTGCTATTTTTGTAAGTGCCTGTCAAGGGCATATTGTAAATAAAATCTATATGTTTGTGGCGGATTCATAATGTCGAAACTACTTTTTTTGGGTTTTTCGCCACTAAGTTAAGGACATTTTTTCAAAAATATGTTAAAACCCACTGCGTAAATTTCTAAAGAAAAAAATTTGTTTGTTTGTCAGTGGTTTCTAAATAAGATAATTTTTTTTTTTTTTGCCTACACACACGCAAATCCTAACTAGAATCTAAGTACTTATCTGACGTTTCGGCAGAAATTCTACTGCCGTTATCAAAGAATATTATCCTTTTCAAAAACTTTTTTCGATTCTTTTTGAAAAGGATAATATTCTTTGATAACGGCAGTAGAATTTCTGCCGAAACGTCAGATAAGTACTTAGATTCTAGTTAGGATTTGTGTGTGTGTAGGCAAAAATTTTTTATCTTATTTAAAAACCACTGACAAACGAACAATTTTTTTTCTTTAGGAATTTACGCAGTGGGTTTTAACATATTTTTGAAAAAATTTCCTTAACTTAGTGGCGAAAAACCCAAAAAAAGTAGTTTTGACAAGGGCATATTGGTCAATTTCTTTATTTTCAAAAATAAATAAAACAAAAACCGCTTATCCAAAAAATTTAATTTTTTGGATTTTTTAAGTTTTTGGATCAGAAGAATAAGTGTACCAAAAATCATCAAAATCGGAGATGGTCAAAACGAAAAGTACCTTTTTTTTTGGTTGATTTGATATAGTTTGACCCGAAGTTAACATTTAAAAGATCCCTTTCTTTCAAATTCTTTTGAAAGACAAGCATTTCAAGGGTCATTTCATATAAAATCAACCACAGGTTTGGCAGACCATCTCTCCGATTTTGATAGTTTTTGGTACATTTATTCTACCCATAAAAAGGAAGAAAAATCCCAAATTTGAAATTTTTTTGACCATTAGTTTTTTTTTAATTAATTCTTGAAAATCACAAAAACTACCAATTTTGTTCAAACATGTACTTAAAGAAATTGAAATATCTCGATAACTACTTAAACTTGGACAGTGGTTTATAGCTCGTTTTAAAGGTATTGATGATGATAAATGATGTATCACATGATGTCCTTTTTGTTTAAACATTTTTTTTAAAATATTTTGTTTCTGGATATTTTGCTAAACTATTTACAAAATTTCAAGATGGAGACCTCATGCGTTCATCAAAAAAAAATATTTTAAAAATTTAGGTTATGACATACTTTATCAAAATGAGCTTTAAAATACCTGTGAAACAAGGTATTACCCGCTTTTTTATGGTATACAGTTCTCAAGATATTACTGGTTTTGTGTACCTTTACAGGCATTTATCAAAATATGAATATCTTGAGAACCATACATACTACAAAAGCGGGTGATAGCTTGAAGGTATTTTAAATGCCATTTTAATTAATAAATAATTTAATTAAACAAAATATTTAAAAAAATGCTGTTTTTCAAAAATTAAAAGTTTTTTTTTTATTTCAATTTTTTTTTAAACAAAAAGTACATCATGTGATACATCATTCGAAAGGTATTTAAAATAACTTTAAAACGAGCTATAAACTACTGTCCAAATTTCTTTAAGTACATGTTTAAGCAAAATTGGTAGTTTTTGTGATTTTCACGAGGGGGTATTCACTAGTGTGAAATTTGTTACGCGATTTCGCGTTTAACATATTTTTCCTATGATTTCGCAAAGACTTGCGGGATTTTGCGTGATTTCTCAAGGATTTCGCACGATTTCGCAAGGATTTTGCACAATTTTGCAAGGATTTCGCAGTCAAAATGTGACGCGATTTTGCAGAGTGGTTACCCTCTCAGATTTTCAAGAATTAGTTAATTTAAAATTTGAGGTTTTTCATTCCCTTTATGGGTACAATAAATGTTCTAAAAATTATCGAAATTTGGGAGATGGTCTGCCAAACCTCCCTTTTTTGTGGTTGATTTCATATGACATATGACCCCCAAATAAAATTAATTAAAATCAGAAAATACCCAAATTGACTCTTTGGTGCTTGGCCGTAAACATTTACAACAGGTCATATAATACAAAACCATAAACTTATACAGAAAATTAAAATGTAGGTGCTACCTAAAAACCCAAAAACTGAAAAAAATAATAAAGTAACAACAGGCTATGCTAATAAAGTAAAAACTTAGTATAATTCTTAACTACCTCCTGTGTGATCTCTTTTATGTGATTTTTTAAGATTCATCAAAAAAATAGACTTTGTAAAAATACTTAATATTAATTCTACCTATGCATGCTTAATATATTAGCTTTTTATTTAAAACATACTTGAGAAAACAGCATTAAGGAAATCATTAATATTGTAAAATGTGTGCTCTATTAGAAACTTTTTTACAGCAGTCTTGAAGGCCTGGAAGATTGTGTGAGATTAGTACCATAGTGGTCTATTTTAGTGGCAAAATTATGAATGCTACTATGTGTTTTATAATCTTCAAGGTGTTGTTTACCGCAGCATGATGTACTGCAAAGGTAAAGTTAAAATATTTAAATTTTGAAAAGCTGATCTGCAGTCATCTCTATAACGCAAACCTGCTACAATTTGAACTGCCCTTTGCAATCTGAAAATGTCACTTGTAAAACTTGAATGACCCAGGCAATTAATGCATAAGATAAAACAGAGTGCATAAGTCCGAAGCATGCATAAAGAGATCTAAGTCTAAGAATCTTTGACAAACAACTTAACAGATATACAAGATGGACAAGACTTCAAACAGTCCATTTGCAAGTTCACACTCAGATTCGTTCAAGGATTCCTTACAAACGAGGATAAAGTTGTACTTGCATCTTTATTAGTTAGTTTCAGTGACAAAACAACATGCTTTGTTTTGGTTTTATTTAAACCTAGTTTATTGCAAGAAACCACTCATTTAAGGCATCTAGGATCTTGCTCCACTGGTAAGCTCTTTGCTACTAGTGTTGGAGTAAATTGAAGTTGTGTTATCTGCATACAGGACAATGGGAGTAAATGAGGAACAAAATTGGTCCCAGGACTGAGCCCTGAGGAACTCCATGTTTAATGGCCAGCTTCACTGACTTACGACCAGAGAGTGACACAAAGTTTAAATTTTCAATTCCTGATTAAGAAAAAGTCATTATTAGTCACACCAGTACCCTCTCCATATGGGCCGATCAACTCCTACCGATTTAGTGTCCTTTAATCCACCTTCGCCAACATTTTCATTCAAAAGTGACAGAAAATGCATTAGTTTTCTGTGAATATGGCGGCGAAGGTCGAAAAAACGACATAGGGGTTGATTGGCCTATGTGGAGAAGGTATTGGTCACACAAATCTATGTTACTCCATTTCGAATATTTTTTGCCTTGTTTCCTGTCTGTCAGATTGTCTGTTTGCCACAAAGTTGTCTTGTTTGCCACAAATTTTCTAACTTAAGAATTATATGCGTTTAAACTGTGCTTGATCGGGTTAGAAGTTGGGTAGTTTCTAAACACCACTAATCACCTTTTTTTTGGTTACTGAAATAAAAGCTTTTTTCTATTTTAATATTTTAGTATAACTCGAGGTATAGCTTGTAAAGTCTAAAACATGAACTCAAATTTATAATAAAAAAATATGACTTTTGTCAGTTTATGTCATTTTTAGCACATGATTCTTTTAAACCAATTCATAAAAAATTTTTGCTAGATGTATTTTTTTAAATTAAATATTGGGTTTGTCAGCCTTGACTATCTGGATTATTTAGAACTTGGGTTTTTCACCTCCTTCCCAAAAAAACACAGTGATCTGCTCTTTTTTGCAAACCATGCTCATGATACGACTATACTGCTTTCCTAATCTTTATTGAGGGATCTAGTTGGGCAATCACAAACTGACCCTATTTTGCAATTGCTCCTTTAAAAAATTTCACAATTTTTAAAAAACTAAACTTTACAATTATTATCCTTCACTTTTTTTAAAATGTACGTATCTGCCACTGAGATTATTATTACATAGAATTTATTACAAAAAAAATACAATGCTTACATCAATATAATATAAAACTATAAAAATAAATACATTTACCCACAAGAGTAATCTCGCATGTGGGTCCAAGTACCTAAACGTACATAATTTATATCTACTAATGCAAGAAAATGAAAACTTAGGTTTAATTTTAAGTTTATATCACAGCCCTACTTATAATAAATAATAATAAACCTACTAATTAGAAGATTGAAGAATGGTTGAATATAAATTAAAGAATAAATAACAACTCTTAGCGAAAAATGAAGGAAAAATACTAAGTAACGTAGACATTTTTTTTTCAAGAATTTGATAAATTGTATTCCGATTATCAGTCGATAATAACATTTTTTAAAATTCTTTTTAGAAAATTAAAACCGTTGAACACATTTGTGCTTAAATAAAGAAAACACTGTTGACCAATGGTTTTTTCATTTGTGGTTTAACCGCCAAGTTTGGTTTGTGTCTTGCGTTATAGTTGTGTTGAGTGCTTTGAACAATAATTTTTTTTAAAAAAAGTGTTAGAAATGACCTAAAAAAACAATAGCCTAACATTAAGAATGCCTCTATCTGCAAATAGCACTTCTGACGGGTAAAGTCTGTTTTTGTTGAAGATAGTTTTGAGAATTTGAGAATCTATATATATACTTAATATCACCTATATGGATAATTGGTTTGTAAATTTAAAACCACTTATCCTTTTGAAAACAAAGTAGGAGGAAAGTTAGTGTACTCAAAGGCTAACATTATCCACCAGTAATGAACTCTCCAAGAAATGTCCCCAAATTTATTTATATAATGATTTAGATAGATAAAAACTCAAAAATTTAAATCCTAAAAAAAATACATCGATATAAGTTTTTTTGTCTTCATCAAAAAACAAAAAAAAACACATGTAATTGATTTTGATGTCACTCGTGTGATCACATGCAGTCACAGATTTTTTTTAAAATCTGGCATCACTGCATACAACACCCAACTAATTTACATGAAAATGGAGAAGCACGGAAGACACAGTTTAGGAGTGTAACCTGAAATGTGTTACATAATTCAGTTTTTGTGAAATTTTGGTGGTTTTAAAACAGTATTAACGTTTTGGCCGAGATAAATGTCACACGTGTTTCTATATATATAAGGAGTAAATGGTAAGATATTTACTTTCAAAAATGCGATTTAAGTATGAAAAGTAGGCATTTTACTAACATTAAAATACAAAAGTAGTAACTTTTTTTTTTTTTTGTTATTTAGACATTTGGTAATTATGCAGTATACGGTTTTCTGCCATTTTTGATTTTTTTTGAAAAATTCTTTATGGGGGCACCTTCCAGGGTCCCTAGGACCCCAAATCCGTCTGCGCCAGTTGTTTTTTTTTTTATTTTTTTTGTTTTTTTTAATTTTTTTTTCACTAAAACAACCCAAACCAACACAGTCCAACCCAACCTAATTCAAACCAACCCAAAACAATCAAAAAAACACATTACAACCCCCCCTGGGCACCCTTTTTTCTCGTAAAAAAAAAAAAAATCGGGCGCAGGCGGATTTGGGGTCCTAGGGACCCTAGAAGGTGCCCCCATAAAGAATTTTTCAAAAAAAATCAAAAATGGCAGAAAACCGTATACTGCATAATTACCAGACATTTTGCTAAATATGTCACTAGTGTGAACGTCACTGGTGTGATCTTTCAGAATATTTTATTAATAACACCTGTAAAATTTTTCGCTTGTAATTAAAAAAGCTCAATAATTTAAAAAAAAAATGGCAAAAACTAGAAAGTCTTTGGCAAAAGCACCAGAAACTAAATAGACAAAAGAAGAAATCAAGTAAGGGCATATTATATATATAGCAACCTCTTATATTTTGGTAAATATTTTTGTTTCTTTAAAAACTATTACACCAAATGTTACCATTTTTCAAGAACAACCCAGCTATAAAGATTCTTGGTTTTGGTAAAATAGGTATAACTGGTATTAGCTGGCTATCACCTGTGTTAGCAGATGAATTCACAAACTCAAAAATAACTCAAGAACTAGTGAATTGTTATCTCGGCCATATAGCACATTTTACTCCAACCAACTACAGCAATATTTAAGGTAATTATGCAGTATACGGTTTTCTGCCATTTTTGATTTTTTTTGAAAAATTCTTTATAGGGGCACCTTCTAGGGTCCCTAGGACCCCAAATCCGCCTGCGCCCGATTTTTTTTTTTTAACGAGAAAAAAGGGTGCCCAGGGGGGGGGGTTGTAAAGTGTTTTTTTTATTGTTTTGGGTTGGTTTGGATTAAGTTGGGTTGGACTGTGTTGGTTTGATTTGTTTTAGTGAAAAAAAATAAAAAAAAACAAAAACAAAAAAAAAATCCAACCGGCGCAGACGGATTTGGGGTCCTAGGGACCCTAGAAGGTGCCCCCATAAAGAATTTTTCAAAAAAAATCAAAAATGGCAGAAAACCGTATACTGCATAATTACCATATTTAATAATTACCAAAATTCAAAGAACAATAATTTTGTTTTTTTTTAAATTACCACTTGAAATGTTACCTTTTTTCAGAAACGACCCATATGTATTTAATTGTTGTGCTTCCCCCATATCCATCTTAGTCATTTTGTGCAAACATTATAAATTTGATGGAATTTTTGTTTGTTGCATCATTCAAGTCTTGTAACTGGTGCAGTGTATTTTACAATATAGTTTTTTAAAGTAAAGAAAAAACATGGAACCTGACCTACAAGAACCAAATCGCACTTTAAAAGGTAGAACTATGGTATTATTCCTTTTTTGGAAAATAATTATTGGTTTACTATTTTACAAGTGTTAGTTAAATGTCAGTGAGAGTAATTGAAATTAAAATCACTCTTTTAAATTATTCTTCTATTTTTGATTTATGAAATGCATTGCAGTGAAAAATTAATTATAATATGTAATTAAAAAAAAAAATAATACTGAAATTCTGGTGATTAAATCGCCAAAAGTGGGGGGGGGCTCCGTCCGCCTTTACCTGCTGTATATCCCGGAAGAGTGTAATTTTTTAGAAAATTCTCCCTGCGGGAACTGATTTTTTCTGGATTATTAAATTCAGTTTTTTGTTTTCGAAATTATTATTATTATAATGATAATAGTTTAAATATATATAATAATATACGTGTTGTAAACCCAGATAGCACAAAGTAGTCTTTAAGACATACATGAACAGTTGAGAGATTTCTTTAAGAGGGCTGATGTTACAAAGACTGTGGTCTTAAAGACTTCCTAACAATGTCTCGTAAGACGTCGAAATAGACCTCTTTAAAACCTATAATAAGACGTCTTTAGGGCGTCTTTCGTAATAAATTCAAGACCAACCCAGCCATTCATTAAAAAAGTGAAATAATAGTAATCATACACCAAGGGATAAAAGTGGCACACAAAAGGGATCAAAAGACACTTTTATCACGATGGATATACTATTTTTCGCACTTTTGAACATTTTCTCTTGTTTTTACTTTTCATCTCTCCTTTTGTCAATTGTCTAAAATGAGTGGATCACATTATTATATAGGGTGTGCCAAAAAACGCAGTTTTTTAAATGAATATAACTTATTTATTTATTAGTCAAGTCTCGAGTCAAGTATCAACAGCCAGTCAGATACACTTTAAAATAATAAAATTATAGTAAAAACCTTACGTAATAAGGTAATACAATAAATAATTGTAGACCTTACATTAATAAAATCAGTATTTTTTAAGTTGTAAGTTGTGTCAAACATTAGACCTTAACTTATCATCTATTAGTTAGTTTTTTAAAATGTTAATATTATCAATATCTATGTCCGATGTATACAAATTGTATAAATTACACAGTTGATAGACTGGTGAACTTTTGTAAAGATTCGTTCTGTGGAATGTAAGATAGAAAATTTTGAAATTTCTTGAGTTTATACGGTTAACGGCAAAGGGTAGTTGATTTAAAATATCAGGGAAGTTAGTTTAAGAATTCTAAACGTTGTACATAGATATATTTTCATCCTCCTCTTATTTAATGAGAGCTTACCAAAAACCAGTAGGAATAGTAGTAGGAGGAGATAATTATTATCACAACCTCTCTGAGGATATGATAAATACATACACTTTAAAAATTTTCTTTGTATTTCCTCGATAATGTTAATCCAAAGAGGAGACCATATTATTGTGCCATATTCCAAATAACCATAACCAAACCAAACTATCGAATAAATACTTTGTATTTCTATTAATTAAACCTGACACTTTTTGGGCACTTTCAATTTTAGAAAGAATATGGTTAGAAAAAGATAGAGTGGAATTAAACATTATTCCCAAATCCTTCTGGTTATCCACTCTTTTAAGACTTGTTCCACTAATCATGTGGGATGCTCGTCCAGGTTTGAATTTTCGTTGTTTCCACCCAGGATCTCTTGATCTTTTGTTTTTTGGTTTCTTTTCGGTTGAAGTGGCTGATTTGGAGGTTTTTTTAACTTCTTTTTTAAATATCAAGCTTATTAAGAAAAATGCTCGGAAAAATCTACTTGTTTAAATAGCAATAACTTTTTCAAAAATTGATCGATTTTAATAGGTTTAAACTTTTTAAAAGGCACACGCTTCAAAATTTATAGAACGATTGATAAAACTGACATTTACTAAAAATCCAAGATGGCGGACACATGTACATGTACAATACACATCAATGTAACATTTAAAAAATTCGTACAAGAAATAAAGAAGTTTTAAATCTTTATATAGACTAGAGTTTGCAGCAAAATCAAGCTTATTAAGAAAAAATTGCTTGATTTTGCCGGCAAACTCTGTTCTATACAAAGATTTAAAACTTCCTTATCTCTTGGTGCTTGGCAAAGGATGTGGCTTTGTAACCGATGTTTGAGATTGAATACAGTTTTGCAGAAAAAGTTTTTTCTAGGGGGGTCAAAAATGCCTGTTTTTTAAATAAGTTCGCCATCTTGAATTTTCAACAAATGTCATTTTTGACACAAGTTCTATAAATTTTGAGGCCTGTGCTTTTTAAAAAAATTAACTTATTAAAATCGAAAAATTTTTGAAAAAGTTATTGCTATTTAAACAAATATATTTTTTGCATGGTCTATTTAAAAATTGCAAACTTCCCTATTTCTGGTCCAAATTTTTAAACTGTTACATCGATGTGCTTCGAAAGGATGTGGTTTCGTAACCGATGTTTCAGATTTATTACAGTGTCGCACACAAAAAAATATCTTGGGGTTAAAAATGCCTATTTTTCAAATAGGTCCGCCATCTTGGATTTTTAGGAAATGTCAAGTTTGACATTGGTCCTATAAATTTTGAAGCTTTGGCTTTCTAAGAAGCTAAATATTATTAAAATCGGACAATTTCCCGCTAAGTTATAATCATTTAAAAAAGTGCGTTTTTTTTTTAATTTTTTTAAATATTTACAGTCTTTTAAAACCTTTTTATAGCTTTTGTTTTTTTTTTGATAAAAAACTTCGGTCTGTTGCTCTTTTAAGCCACAACTGGCACGCTTTCTCTGCATCCTTTTGTGTCTATTCCAGTTGGCTTCTCCCATAACCGCCCTGCCCTTGTATTCTCCGAAAAAAAGCGGTAGCCTTTTTTCCTAAACCACTTTGTATATTTTTTGGCTTTAGCAGAAAAGTACCAACTATTATCTGTTAACCCATGTGAAATAAGAAAAATATTGGGAATCTAGTGTAACACCTTTTATGCATAAAATAAAAAATTAAAGTCAATTTTGTAAAAATAAAGCAGAACATACATCAAAAAAATTAAAGTAGCACTAAAAATTTGGACGAATGTGGTATAGAATCCCAATATTTTTCTTATATCTCAATAGATTTTAACAAATGATACATGGGTTAACAGAAAATAGTTGGTACTTTTCTGTTATCGCAAAAAAATATACAAAGTTGTTTAAAAAAAAAGACAACCGGCTTTTGCATAAAATTGTAAGCCATCCGCATTCTTGGATTGTCACAAAATGTTATTTTTTTACATTTAGAAAATGAAGCCTTATTGTTAGCATCTGTAAAGTGTCAACAAAATTGGCGAAAAGATAACGAAATCCGGTTCACCTAAATTCAGTTTCAGCAGGGACCTATAAGTTATATACCCTGGTTTCAGTTTTATTTTATTAAAGTTGGTACATAAAAAAATCCATAGTTTTTTTATTTCTTAATAAAATTTACCAGACAATAGATAGAAGATTTTTGTGGTTGCAAAAAAAAAAACGGTTTTTTAAGATGCATAAAACTTTTGGACATCCGCTTTTTGAATTTGTAATAAATGTTATTTTTTGACATATTGGGAGAAAGTCGATTTCATTACCTTTCGAAAACTTTTCTGCGTTAAAATCCGACAATAAATAAAAAATTGGCAGTTAAACCAAACAGTCCGGTTTTTTGTGGTCCACCCTTATTTTTACACATTTTGCGATTCTTGGTCCATTATCATTGGCGGGCGCGTGGGGGGGGGGGCAGGGCCTCTCCCTAATATTTCAAGGTAGTCGAGCACATTTTTGCCACATCTAAGCTTTCTAACTCGGACGCAAACTGACTTAGGGTTCTGCGTTCGGTTACAATCTCTGCTATACCTAATATCGTTGTATGAACAAGCTATAGAGACCTTTTGCACCTCTTACAAAAAATCCCCGTTAGGTGACTTTATCGCTTAATAACGCGTTGTGACGTAGTTAAGCATTTTTAGTTTTTGCACGCCACCTTTGATTTGTTTGACTTTATACGCTATTTATTATTATAAAGATTTACAAAAAGAATTTGTCCAATAATATTTTTCATTTAGAATATGTTATTCTTGTTTTTTTACGGTGAATTTTAATTATTATTAATCTTTAAAACTCAAAAACACAACAGAGAAAAGGGAGTTTTTATTTATTTATTTTATTTTATTTATTAAGTAATCAACAGGCTTGCGCCCAATAACAGATTACAATTACATATATAATAAATTACATATGTTAGATGCTTATAATTTACATAAGTCCTACATTAGTTAAAAAAAAATTTAAACACTTTTTATTGTACTAGGATCTAACGCTAAATTAAGCTTTGAAAACTTATTTGGAATATATCAATATCTCTTAATTCTGTATTTATTAAACTGGACATTCTATAAATTAGACTGTTTTGACCTAAATTTGTACTAGCTCAATCAAAAATCACGCCAAGATCTCGCATTTCATACTTCTTTTCTAAAACATTTCCATTCATTTTGTACCTATATTGAATTGGATTGGGTTTCCTGGTAAAAGTCATTGCATAACATTTTTTAACATTAAAGTTGAGAGAATTAGTTTCTGACCATTTTATGATTTCGTTGATATCTTTTTGCAACAATTCATAGTCTTGTTGAGACTGAATTTTCCTAAAGCATTTAAAATCATCTGCAAAAAATAAGCCAAGTGAATTGTGCAGTGATCCAGGCATGTCATTGATAAAGATATCAAAAAACAGAGGTCCGAGGGCCGAACCCTGTGGAACTCCAGAATACGCTGTAAAGAGTTCTGAAGCGGTTCCTCTATAAACTACATTGTTTTTCTGAGAGCCCAAACCATTACAGCCTTTGCAAAAGAACATCATGGTTAACCCGGTCAAAAGCTTTAGCAAAATCGGTATACGGAACATCTACCCGAGTATTGTTATCTAAAGCTGAACTAATGTAATGGGTAAAACAAGCTAAATTTGTGACCGTAGATCGTTTTGTTGTGAAGCCGTGTTGCTCCTCCGCAATCGCTGATTTAACGTGGTTAAATATTTTGCCATAAAGTATTATTTCAAAAATTTTGCTAGGTGGACAAATTAAAGCAACTGGTCGGTATTCTTTTAAATCTTCATGGTTTGTGCTTTTTGTTATTGGGCAAATTTTTGATATTTTCCACAGATCTGGGTAAGTTTGTGAATGCAAGGTCTCGCCAGAAACTCTTTACATCCCTTAAAGATATAGGGTGGAATATTGTCTGGGCCGCATGATTTTTTAGGTTTTAGCTTTAAAATAGCATTAAAAATATCAGTCTTGTCAATCCTTTGCAAATCAAGAACAGTATTTGTATATCTCATATTATTTTGTTTAAGAACGTAATCGGCAGGTTACTTAGAGTATACGCTTTGAAAATAATCAGCAAAAGTTTGCGCTATTTTAGCATTACCTCGTATTTCTCTTTTTTCATAAATCATAGAATCTGAAGAACTATCTAATTTTTTTTTTTAGTATTTTTAATATATTTCCAAAAATTGTTTACATCATCAGTTTATGATAAACAGATCGGAATCACTTGTCATAGTTGCCAGTGCAAATCAATGTTTTACATATCTTACGAAATTCTAGCAAAAGAAAATAATTAAACAAAAATTGGCACTTATCTTTACAACTAAAAAGAATACAAAACATATTTGCATTCAAAAATCAATTTAATTTTTTTGTTTTTCTACTTAACGTTTTACTATCGGCAACCATGTCAATTATAAGGGATACGATATTCTCCAGCAGGTAACGTCAAACTTTATCGGTTAGTAAGTAAAAAGGCGTTAAAATTATAGGTGCAAAAGGTCTCTATACAACGCTAATATTAATTGGGGTTTCCATTGGTAAAATTGGTGCGCCACTCGTAGTGCACTAACACTGGGTTGGTGCTGTCAAAAAATTGCGTCAGAGCAGTCTGAGTGCAGATTGAATGGAACATGAAAAAAACTGCACCGAAACCAGAACACTCGTTACATTCAAACACTTAACTCAATGTATATAAAAGTAGCTTCGGACCATTTAAAAACTCTTTGAGGTTAATTAGTGGGTTTTGGCTTAAAATATAAAGTCGGGAAAAAGTTTTCGATGCGCCACGATCTCTCAGAGTCGGTGCGGAAAAAGTTGCACTTGGTGCAAAACCGAAATTATCAGTTTTCCAATGGAACATGAAAACTGAAAAAGTGCACCCCAATGGAACAGCAGCACCGACTCAGTTCTGCACTGGTGGCGCCCCAGTTTTACCAATTGAAACCGCTATAAATCTTATGGACAGAAAAATCCTGTCCTCTGTGGGTTTATTCTTGAATCGAGAGAAAATTTGCTCCCAGGGAATCAAATTCTGTCGCTATTATGCATCTCATTGGTCCAAGTCTTCGGTTTAAATCGGTTTCTCTCACTTTTGCCCGATATTGATCGAAAGCAATTCTCTTAGTCAAGACCAGTAGAATTACTTTCGGTAAAAGTGGGAGAAACCAATTTAAACCGAGATTTGGAGAATTTGACACCCTGGGAGCAAATTTTCTCTTGATTCAAGAATAGACCTCCTGGGAGCAAATTTTCTCTCGATTCAAGAATAGACTCACTGGGAGCAAAATTTTCTCTCGATTCAAGAATAAACGCACTGGGTGCTTATTGTTGAAAGTGAGAGAAGGGAGCGCTCCCAGGGACCATACTAGGGAGCGACAAAAAAGTACTTAAATCAAAATTAAAAACGAATTTTAAAGTTTTTTTTTACTACTCCCTGGCTGAGTTCTCTTACATTGGACTAGGAAAACGCGGCATTTTCTCGATATATCTCTTGATTTTTACTACTCCCTAATTCGCTCCCTGGGAAAATTTTACTCCCTCCACCTCCCCGAATGTCAAGAATTCTTGAATCAAGAGAAAATTTGCTCCAAGGGAGTCAAATTCTCTCGCTACTATGCATCTCATTGGTCCAAATCTTCGGTTTAAATCGGTTTCTCTCACTTTTGCCCGATATTGATCGAAAGTAATTCTATTGGTCTATATCGGGCAGAAGTGAGAGAAACCGATTTAAACCGAAGATTTGGACCAATGAGATGCATAGCAGCGAGAAAATTTGACTCCCTGGGATTTTCTCTCGATTCAAGAATAGACCCAATGGTCCGGACCAACCGAGATCTCTAAAACAGGTGAGAACGCATGCGCACTTTTACTTTCACCCAAATTTCGAGGAGTACTCTCTAGGTGTTATTCTTGAATCGAGAGAAAATGTGCTCCCAGGGAGTCGAATTCTGTCGCTACTATGCATCTCATTGGTCCAAATCTTCGGTTTAAATCGGTTTCTCTCACTTGGGCCTGATATTGATGGAAAGTAATTCTCTTAGTCAAGAAACCGATTTAAACCGAAGATTTGGACCAATGAGATGCATAGTAGCGAGAGAATGGGGGAGCAAATTTTCTCTAGATTCAAGAATAACCCCCCAGGCGTGAGTGCTCCCTTCTCACACTTTCAAGAATACATATATTTAAATTAAGTGGATATCAATAAAAGCAGACGACACAAAAACGGCTTAAGACGTCCCGGCGTAAATCAGACCGAAGTTTCCAGGCTGTGGGGTTATTCTTGAATCGGGAGAAAATTTGCTCCCAGGGAGTCATCTCATTGGTCCAAATCTCCGGTTAAAATCGGTTTCTCTCACTTTTGCCCGATATTTATGGAAAGTAATTCTCTTAGTCGAGACCAATAGAATTACTTTCGAGCAATATCGGGCAAAAGTGAGAGAAACCCACTTAAACCGAAGATTTGGACCAATGAGATGTATAGTAGCGAGATAATTTAACTCCCTGGGAGCAAATTTTCTCTCGATTGAATAATAACCCCCCTGTAGTAGAAAAATCGTATGTCTTTAATTAGGGAGGCTTTAGAGGCCGTTCATAAATTAAGTAACGCAAAAATCTGTAACGTTTGACTCCCCCTTTCCCCGTTTTAACGCACCTGTATCAAAACCTCAAATTCCCTTGAAAAACTTAACGCCCTTTTAGTTAACTAGATAGTAGAAATTAAAAAAACCACTGTTTATTTTATAATGAAGTTTAGGAAGTAAAAAGGTCGCTATGGTTTAGGCGTAACATAACGCGACACACCCCAGCCATGAGCGTTACGTAATTTATGAACCCTTACTTTATCAAAATCGGATCACTGAAATAAAAGTTACAACCCTCTTAGGAAAAAAAGCAGGCAAAGATGCGGATATTAGGTGCTAGTTATTAATAAACGTCTTTCATGTAGAAATCTATACATCCGAATCCAAGGGGAGTGACGAGACTGGAGATGGCAGCGAAGGAAAACCATTTAAGACCATCCTACAAGCGATGCGAAAGGCGAAAGAGGAACCATTTCCTGTTATTTATGTCGATGGTAAGTAAAACCAAAGTATAACAATGGTTGTTATACTCAGGTAAACCAGCAAAAACTTTGAAGAACTTATGTGCAAAAGTTTTGTTTTAGTAACTTTAAACTATGGCCTGTATTTTTTTGTTGTCTAAAAATTCTTTATAATTATTTTCTCGTTTTCATTAGGCAAAAAAGAGGGCGTAGAGTTTGAAGAAGCGGCAAAATCTCAATTGAAAAAAATCCAAAAACTTTGGGTCAGGGAAAAGTACAAGTTGGCGGACAAATCCAAAAAAGAAGATGTAGATGCCGAAAAGAGGGTGAAAAACATGGAAGAAGCCATGAAGGTTGTCATTATTGAAGACAAATCTTTACCACAAGCTGAAAAAATTAAGATTGTTGATGGTAAGCACACTAAAATCATTCTTTTGTCAGTGGTCAGTAGGTTTAAATAACGAAAAATAATTTAGGGCCTAAATCAAAAACCCATTAGTCTAAAATCAATGACTTTAAATAAATAAAATTTATTAACAATTAAACTTTTTCGAACCAGAGAAAACTGGACAAGTGAATTGGTAAAAATGAATTTTTGTCTTACAAGTCATAGAAAAATAATGTCATCTCTAGTAAATCAGAGAACTCCTTGGGGAATTCCAAAACTGTTATACTAAATATTTTGACAGTCATTCGAATATCCTATCCTAAGTAATACCTAGACCATTCTGTGGAAATTTCCCTAATAATCAGGTCACATCTTTCCTAAAAGAAAGTCAAAGAAGGAAAGATCTTTTTGTTGTGAAATAAATAATATGTCAAGTTTAATTTCTGTACGCAGTTTTTGTGAAAAATCCCTTTTTTATTTAAAAATGGATTTTATTAAGCTTATTTTTGTGTGTAAACAAACCTTTAAAGCTTTCAACAAACAAAACCATAGATAGCCAGGAAAGTAATCAAATTCTGTCTTTCCTTTTAAGTGGCCCGCACACTCAGTATGACTGATATTTCGATATACTGACAGTAATTCTGATAGTGTGCGCGTGCCGGGCCGCTTTACATGGTGATCATTTTCGACCCTTTTTGAAGTTCATTGGTACGCATAGTAGGAATTTAGCTCCGCCGCAAAACTAGTCCTACAGAATATCTTTCAAAATGTCAAAACTTCCAAATCAGTTACATCAACCGAAAAGAATCTAAAGAAGAAAAGATCAAAAGATCTTGGGAGGAAAGAACGAAATTTAAAAATTGGACGAGTGCCCCACAAGGAACACACAAAACTCCAAAGCGAAAAGGAAAACAATTAAACGATGTTTCGCCAGGGGTGACCAGCGTGGGCTCGTCAGTGGATTCACTAGTCACCCTCAATCCAGACATCATTTAACACCATTGCACACTCTGACTTCCTACTCTGAAACACTCACAAATTGGACGTCCAATTTTGAAATTTCGTTCTTTCCTGCCAAGATCTTTTGATCTTTTCTTCTTTAGATTCTTTTCGGTTGATGTAACTGATTTGAAAATTTTGACTTCTTGTTTTAATTATCTTAGGAGCATATTCCTATTGGAAAGATTAACACGCCAGGACGAACCCGTATCAGGCGACTTATAATAACTACCATGCGGAACGATGTCTATTTGTGAGTGTTTCAGAGGTGGAAGTCAGAGTACGTCCAATTTTGAAATTTCGTTCTTTCCTCCCAAGATCTTTTGATCTTTTCTTCTTTAGATTCTTTTCGGTTGATGTAACTGATTTGGAAGTTTTGACTTCTTGTTTTAATTGTCTTAGGAGCATATTCCTAGTGGAAAGATTAACACGCCAGGACGAACCCGTATCAGGCGACTTATAATAAGTACCATGCGGAACGATGCCTATTTGTGAGTGTTTCAGAGTTGGAAGTCAGAGTGCGTCCAATTTTGAAATTTCGTTCTTTCCTCCCTAGATCTTTTGATCTTTTCTTCTTTAGATTCTTTTCGGTTGATGTAACTGATTTGGAAGTTTTGACTTCTTGTTTTAATTGTCTTAGGAGCATATTCCTATTGGAAAGATTAACACGCCAGGACGAACCCGTATCAGGCGACTTATAATAAGTACCATGCGGAACGATGCCTATTTGTGAGTGTTTCAGAGTTGGAAGTCAGAGTGCGTCCAATTTTGAAATTTCGTTCTTTCCTCCCTAGATCTTTTGATCTTTTCTTCTTTAGATTCTTTTCGGTTGATGTAACTGATTTGGAAGTTTTGACTTCTTGTTTTAATTATCTTAGGAGCATATTCCTAGTGGAAAGATTAACACGCCAGGACGAACCCGTATCAGGCGACTTATAATAAGTACCATGCGGAACGATGCCTATTTGTGAGTGTTTCAGAGTTGGAAGTCAGAGTACGTCCAATTTTGAAATTTCGTTCTTTCCTCCCAAGATCTTTTGATCTTTTCTTCTTTAGATTCTTTTCGGTTGATGTAACTGATTTGGAAGTTTTGACTTCTTGTTTTAATTGTCTTAGGAGCATATTCCTAGTGGAAAGATTAACACGCCAGGACGAACCCGTATCAGGCGACTTATAATAAGTACCATGCGGAACGATGCCTATTTGTGAGTGTTTCAGAGTTGGAAGTCAGAGTGCGTCCAATTTTGAAATTTCGTTCTTTCCTCCCAAGATCTTTTGATCTTTTCTTCTTTAGATTCTTTTCGGTTGATGTAACTGATTTGAAAGTTTTGACTTCTTGTTTTAATTATCTTAGGAGCATATTCCTATTGGAAAGATTAACACGCCAGGACGAACCCGTATCAGGCGACTTATAATAAGTACCATGCGGAACGATGCCTATTTGTGAGTGTTTCAGAGGTGGAAGTCAGAGTACGTCCAATTTTGAAATTTCGTTCTTTCCTCCCAAGATCTTTTGATCTTTTCTTCTTTAGATTCTTTTCGGTTGATGTAACTGATTTGGAAGTTTTGACTTCTTGTTTTAATTGTCTTAGGAGCATATTCCTAGTGGAAAGATTAACACGCCAGGACGAACCCGTATCAGGCGACTTATAATAAGTACCATGCGGAACGATGCCTATTTGTGAGTGTTTCAGAGGTGGAAGTCAGAGTACGTCCAATTTTGAAATTTCGTTCTTTCCTCCCAAGGTCTTTTGATCTTTTCTTCTTTAGATTCTTTTCGGTTGATGTAACTGATTTGGAAGTTTTGACTTCTTGTTTTAATTGTCTTAGGAGCATATTCCTATTGGAAAGATTAACACGCCAGGACGAACCCGTATCAGGCGACTTATAATAAGTACCATGCGGAACGATGCCTATTTGTGAGTGTTTCAGAGTTGGAAGTCAGAGTGCATCCAATTTTGAAATTTCGTTCTTTCCTCCCAAGGTCTTTTGATCTTTTCTTCTTTAGATTCTTTTCGGTTGATGTAACTGATTTGGAAGTTTTGACTTCTTGTTTTAATTGTCTTAGGAGCATATTCCTATTGGAAAGATTAACACGCCAGGACGAACCCGTATCAGGCGACTTATAATAAGTACCATGCGGAACGATGCCTATTTGTGAGTGTTTCAGAGTTGGAAGTCAGAGTATGCGATGGTGTTAAATGATGTCTGGATTGAGGGTGACTAGTGAATCCACTGACGAGCCCACGCTGGTCACCCCGGGCGAAACATCGTATAATTGTTTCCCTTTTCGCTTTGGACTTTTGTGTGTTCCTTGTGGGACACTCGTCCAATTTTGAAATTTCGTTCTTTCCTCTCAAGATCTTTTGATCTTTTCATCTTTCAAAATGTTATTAAAAAATCTTCCAGTTTCTCTTACAAGGTTAGTTAAATGAGGCAATCCAAAGACCTTCATAAGTTATACCTCTATGAGGCAATCAGTAAAAAAAAAATCGCCCCTTTTCAGAATTTTATTGTGACGGATGAGATTTTCTGTCGTTTGTGAAGAATCGCGACCTCTATTTCGAAATTCAGGAAGTTCATTTTGCACTGAATTATAAAAAAACTCCTCTTTTTCTTTGCATCGGTAACGATGGTTTTGTTATTTATAGATCGTAAGTAAAATGAATAAAATGTAAAATTTTGGTAATAAATTGTATTTTTTTTTACTTTGACTGCTACCCCATCATCTTAGCTATCGTTTTGCAGGCGAGAAGTACCGAGAAAAACGCGTGAGAGTCAACGGTTGGGCGCACAGACTCCGCAGGCAAGGAAAGAACCTAATGTTCATAACTTTGAGAGACGGCACGGGCTTCCTTCAGGCAGTGTTGAACGATACTCTGTGCCAGACGTACAACGCCCTGATTTTGCAGACCGAGTCTTCTGTGGCTTTGTATGGCGTTTTGAAACAAGTGCCTCAGGGTAAAACGGTAAGCTTTCTGGGGATTTTTGTTTGCCTTTCTTATACAAGAGTTAAATGGAAATGCTGGTATATTTTAACAGAATTAATATTGTTTTTTTCTGTGATAAATAGTGTTTTTTTCTACGAGTTGTGGTTTAAAAAACTAGCGCAGCAAAAATGCACAACAGGGCATACTTTTTATGCTATAGAAAAATTTAACAGAAAATTATTCGCCTCATTATGTCCGCTGTAGGTTAAACAAACCGTTTTTCCCCAAGATGTAATAAAAAAGATCTAATCACAAAAAAGTTATGATTTTACCGAGCTGTCCTTCAAGACTAAAGGAAAAATGAATATTGCATAATAGTTTTAAAATTAACAAGGAAATTGTCCCTCTAACTATCTCCTTGCACCTTGTTGTTTTGTAAAGAACATCATACTCTTAACTAAGCCCATTGTCTTTTTAGTAGTAAAGTACACATTGTACACAAGTGTGGGAAAGTTAAAAGAACTGGGCATTGTCACTTCTGCGAATTTTTAGTTCCTACTTATGTAAATCTGTAAGTTCATAAAAATGCCATAAAAAACACTAATGGTGGGCTACTGGGTAACCTCTTGAATTAGGGCTAACTCCATTGTAATGGGTATGATAGTTTGCAGCATCGACTTACACCTCGTTGGGATCAAAACAAATAGGGATTTATGAATGAAGTGCCGCAGAGTGGATCGAGGTATAGAAAAACTTAGACATTCGTTTTAAAATTCAATTACTTTTTGGTCCGTTGATTTTCAATTCTTTATTTTGTTTTGATAAAAGCTTAATTCTTCAAATAGGTCAAAAATTCAATAAAATTAGAGGTATAATTTTACACATATGTATATTTAATAATTATAGTAGTATCAGTGAACATTGCTTGTTCGGTGGTAGTATAGTAACATACTATTCACCTGTCGTTGATAGTAAGTACCCAATGAGCATTTTCAGAAACTTCTGGTGACAGAAATTTATATAATTATTATAAAGAGGTTTTCATTGATACCCTAGGGTATTTAGAAGTTTCCTACAAGAATTGAGTTTGTATATTTGTTTTATTAAAGGCTCTAAATTGATGGTACCCTAAAGTAACATTAAACTGGTGTTAACAATATTTCCACGGACATCTTTATAAAAATTAAAGTCTTCCAGCAACATATTTATAAAAATATAAGTCATCAGTGACAAAAGTTATATAAATTGGTGTTTGAAATCTTTCTTTCAACCCATCTATAAAACCGTAAGTAACTATAGATTGGTTTTTAAAATGTTGCTATCAACCCACTTATAAAAACTTAAGTAACCAACAACAAATTTATATAAGATAAGATTGAAAATATTTCGAGAGACACTTATAAAAACTGGGGAACTTACACACAATAGTTATATAAATTAATGTCTGCAATATTCTTATGAACTCATTCATAAACCTTTTTTGTCCATAAGGTTTTTTCTATAATGTTGTTATAAATTTCTTTATATAGTGGTTATAATACAACTGTTTTTAGAACAAAAAAACAATTTTAATTTATTTTGGCAATTATAATAACAAAACAAACTAGATTTTTTAAGCTTAATTTTGTGACATTAAAAGGCGCGTTTTTGCGAGATATCATACCATTATTATCTTGTTTTATTTACATCAATATGAGAGAGGTAAGAGATCCAAATCTTCTTGAGATAGTTTCCGATGACAGATATCGGGATCGAATGCATTTTACACCCGATTCCCACCAGCGTTTCCCATGCCCTGACTCAAAAAAACTCATCACGTGGTCCGACATGAACTTGTATAGGCAAATCTCGCTTAGACCACGTGATATGTGTTTTGATTCGGGGGACCTACGAGTGAGAAACGCATAGATGGGAACCGTGTTTTAGAAAAAAAAAAACAATATAGTAACCGTGTTAAATTCGCAAAAACGCACCGTGAAACGTCGAGCGCATACGCTGATAGTGCTGGTCGGCGGCAAATGTGAACACCCCGGAAAATAACCGCCTGTACACCCTTCGACCCCGCAATCTAACTATATTCTTGAGATAGTTACCTCTGACAGTTATGCGGCCTTGAAGTGTGTGTGGGCGGGTATTTTTCCTGGTATGTGTAGTATGCTGGATTTCTCGAGGAATGCATTTAGGAAAAGAGAACAATGGTAACTATGTTAAGTTCGCAGAAACGGACTATCAGTATTCAACACTGGGCCATCTGCAGCCCTTTGTTCCAACTAGCATCATTTTTTAAAAGGGTCATAAAGTAGTGTTGAGGAGGTAAACAGTGGTATAGTTGTATTGTTTTTTTTATAGAATTGTCGGAAATTTTCGCCATTTTGGATCCCAAAAATGGGTTTTTGGCCTAAATAAAAACGTTATTTATGGGGTTTCAACATGTGTTTCAATCGAAATATTGCTTGTTAGGGTTAAGAACAACATACAAAATTCAATATTTGTCCCAGAAAGCAAGAAACGGGTATGAAAAAAAAGTGATATTTAAATGAATATTTTTTTCCCGTTTTCCAGTACACACGGGACCGCAGCTGATTTTCAGAGTAGGATGACTTGAAAAACAGCTTTTATTTGACTATTGATAAATATTCATATTCCTGCTTCAACTTATCTCACTTTCATTTTTATTTATTTTAGAAGATTGGTAAACACCATTTTATAATTTTTTTTTATTGTAAAAAGAAAAAGAACAATACATAACAAGCAAAGGGAAGAAAGATGGAAAATTTATATTTCTAAATCCATAAAAACCTTTAATTTGTTATGTAGTGTTGTTAGAACAGTTGTAAAACCTTTTTATAAAATCTCTAGACTCATAAGGAAGTTTTATAAAATCTATATGTTGTTTTTCTATCCATTACTATGTACCATAAATTTTTATAAGCTGCTGTTGGTCAGTTGTTTTTCAAGTCTTTTTTACTCATTTAAGAGATATATTAGAGTTACAAAATTATCACCAACACAAAATAATATAACTTTTGGTTATTTTATGAAGTTTTTATATTATTTGCTGTAACTTTTATACAGACAAAAATTCTCATTGGGTAATGTGGACAAAGCTCGTTTTATAAAAGTATAAGAAAATTTTTAAAGGCTTTTAATATGCCCCTGTATAATTAGTTTTAAACAATATGGAGTGTTTTCACTTTGATTTACAACTTTATGGGTTTTAATTATAGTTCATGTTTTTCGCTTTCTTTACAAATATTGGACTAAACTTTGCATTGCATGTCTAATTAGAATGCCTTAAATGTGAAGTGAAAAAACTGTGTAACCCAAGGCATAAAACACCTAACTATTCCTAAAAACTATTTGTGTACAAAGTGATTGTTTAAAAATAATTGGCTTTTAATATATCTGTGGCATGAAAAGACTTTCATTTAATAAAATTGTGCAGAATAACTGAAAGGTGGGGGGGGGATCCAGTAAAAGGAGAGAAATGACAATTTTTTTTTCAAATAATTACGTTCTTATGGAATTTACCTTGCTTTAAAGGTTTTTGTTAAAAATAATAATTTATGGCGGGTAGTTGACTGAATTGGGGAGATGTATAAACCACCAAAGTAGAATATATAACTTTTTTAGTATTTAATTAAATATTAGTTTAGAAGTTAATTGTTTTCTAAATAATTATGTTTTAAACCGACACCCTTAATTTATTACACGATTATTTCGACGCCAATCTTTATGGATTTTATTTAGACAAGGTGTGGTTTCATTAAAATACGTATTTTCAGCCAGGTCTTTTGAGGTCTTTTTTTTAAGTCAAAAAACAAATCATTGATAAAAAAATTACCTCAAAATTAAAAGGCACTTTAAAAAAAACGAATACACCAGAACATACCCAGAACGAAGCGGGAATCATAAGCTTGGTATAAATAATTTTTTGATAAACTGAATACAGTATAGATAACCAAAAGTGTTATATGGTGTTTACCAAAAATATAATATTGGCTACATAAAATCATACTTTTGAAAAATCGTCAATGTCCCTCCATTTACATTGCCTCGATCCACTGTGTGCCGGGTCTATAGTTAGCAAGTCGATGGTTTGCAGGCGTACTCATCTTTAACCGACCGCACCACTAAAATAACTTTTCACTTTGTCAGGGATGGATAAAAGTCAGTATTTTCCGAGGTATTTTCAGTAATTCAGTTTTTTTACCTTTTTATCACATTCATCAGAACTTCTAAATTTGTTCAATTAAATAATCACTATTTAGATTTTATTTTTCTGTTTATAACTTATGGTGTATTTTGGTTATTAATGATTGTCAGCTAAGGGATTTCAAATGTCGCTCTTTGACGTCACATAAATTCCATTTACATGTCCATCAAAAGATGGTAATGTGCAATGTAAAAAACTGTCACTCATTCGTTATAATGGCCGTTTAATTAAATATAATTGTGCATACCGCAAATGATTTATTTTACAGGCACCAGGAGGGCACGAACTCATAGTCGACTATTGGGAACTCATCGGTCTAGCGCCCCCTGGCGGCGCGGACGCCATTTTGAACGAGCAAGCGTTGCCCGACGTGCAAGCCGAGAACAGGCACATCATGATCAGGGGAGAGAACACGTCGAAGGTGCTGAGGATGAGATCTGTTTTGCTAGAGGCGTTCAGGTACGTACAGCATGTACTAGATTACATCTTGGGTGCGATTCCGCTGAGGGCGAGAGAGAAATACCTAAATACCATTTATAGCTGGGGTAATGGACTGCCAATTATCCACTTAAATTAAGCGATGCAAAGGTTTTTAGGAACAAATTTCAAGTTTCATGTCTGGGACTTTGTACAAAAAAAAACGATTCCTGCACTAAGTCAAACCTTCCTTTGCTCAGTTTTAAGTTGTGCAAAGGCTCTTTAGGTGTTAAATGATCCAATTCCAATATAAATTTGATTTTTAAGTATGGTTTCTATAGCTCCCACAAAAAAAGTTATTTGATGGTTCAGTCAGTTTTTTCGGTATATTATAATATCTTTTGCATTCGATTCAGAATAAGTGTAAGCATCTTTAGAAGCTCTTAAAAAAAAGGTAGGCGTCAAACTTTTTCTATATAGGGGAGCAAAGAGGCACATGAATATTCAATTGTGCTTTTCTCAGTTTGGAGAGAAATTGACTTGAATTTGTGTTAAAAATTGAACACTTGTGTTTATTTCAGGCATTATCTATGAATCTTCTTAATTTTTGTAGTAGATTTTTAATGACTTACTTTGCATAGGTCTATACTGACATATATTTGTGTTTTCAGGGATCATTACAGAGACAGGGGATACTGTGAAGTCACCCCACCAGCAATCGTACAGACTCAGTGTGAGGGAGGCTCTACTTTGTTTAAAATGGATTATTTTGGGTGGGTATTTAGTTTTTTTTATATATCTCAAAAAGTGTTTGAAATCAGCAAAAGTAATAGAATTTAAAATTAAAATAATATTTGACAATTCTTACATACATAATTTTGTAGCTTGCTAAAAGTTATGGAACATTTGTTAAAGACTTTTTTTAAAGTGAATAATGATAGAGAAAAAGTAGTAACATTTATAATGGATACCCCTGTACACAACATTCCTTCTATTTCTATCAATTAATTTGAGATCCGAATTTTAGAGAAGAGGCTTATCTGACACAAAGTTCCCAGCTCTACTTGGAAACCTGCTTAGCGTCGATGGGAGACGTTTATTGCATAGCTGAGAGCTTCAGAGCTGAGCAGAGTCGTACTAGACGACATTTAGCTGAGTGAGTAACTTTCATTTAATTTTTTGCATTAATTGCCGCTTTATGTAAAGAAAGCTGCAGAATTTAAAAGTTAATAATGTTTAATTATTTACTACGTTTATAGGCGCTTAAAACGGGTTTTATGTAAGGATGATTTTAAATAAAATTGCGTTTTGAGAGTGTATATCCTGGCTCCAAAATCGGTTTCAAACCAATAAACCGCATTCTTAAATCGCTTTGAAATTAAATCGATTTAGTGCTTAAAACGGTTTAGTGGTGTTTATAGGACAACATTTTCAAAGAGTCCTTATATAAAAGCGCTTTAAGAGGACCGTGTAAACAGTAATTGTTTAATATGAAAAGAAAGATTGGAAAAATGAAATGAAATTTTACAATAGGAGCATTCCTTTAAGATCAAACAAATGAAAGTGTAGTGTGTATTATTATATCTATTGACTTGTATAATCCTTCGCAGTAGACTTTAATAAAGTGCAATTTTGTTGGCCCCTTCATATAATTTTTATTTTTATGAATAAAAAAGGGACAGATATATAAATATTTTTAACTAATGTTTTGGTTTGGATCAGCCTTTTACAACGTCGCATTTTTCGCTAAATGGAAGTTTGTCTGAGATTGATCATCTACATACAAATCATTAGCAGTGGCGCCGGGACAAAAATATTTAAGTAAATTTACGTAGGTCGATATTTGATATGGACATAATAGAGGAAGTATAAAAATATACTTAATTTTTTTACAAAAGGGCGTGAAATTTATTATAAGGCGTTTTTCTTCGAGTAACTATAGGTAATCTGGTTACTCGTTTTAAATTTTCCAGCAAGGTTTACTGATTTTTGTAAAAGTAAAAGGCTTATATTATTACTTGTTTGCAACCATTTTTTAATTTCTTTTATTAATTTTTTATTTAAAGTATTGTATATTTTAAATACCTAAATTATTTTTTTTTACCTGTTAAATGATTTTTAGATGTGCTTAAATTCACTTATAGTAGAATACGTTTTTTGGTAAATTTAAAGACTGTAAGGTTGAAATATATTAATACCACCTTATGTCTCACACACTTGAAAATGCTTTGAAAAATTACAATTTTTGCTGTTTTTTTTTTAACAGAAATTTTTAGTAAACAGTTCCCTTAAATTATTTTCATCTTTCTCTAAAATACTTTTTTATAGCCTGCTGTCTCTCTTCAACAACCTTAAATATTTTTGCACTCCACTAAATTATCTCTCCATCTACGTCTACAATTCTGCCCTCTCTCTCTAAATATTGTTCATTTCAGAGAAGAAATGTTTTTTGGCAGTACTTTTTTTGAACGACCAAAAAACAGTGAAAACTTGAAAAATTTGTCTGTTTTATTCTAGAAATCGAAAGTTTGCAAAGAAAGCTTTAAAATGTGACCAAAATCATGGCATAAAAATGTGAAAAATATAGTAAAAATTGCTTAAACAAAAACGTTACCCCTTAAATTATGCTAAAATACTTTAAGCCTTAATTACCATCATGGCAATGGTTACTAAATCATTTTAGTAACCATTGATCATCACGAACTTTCATGAGATCCTATGCGGTTTTTTCACTAGGGATACGACACTGGAATTTACGTCACTTACCGATGAACTGACATTTTCCAATCTTCCTCATTCCGCTTATCCGGGTTTTTACACAAAAAACACTCGCGTACAATTATGTTGTCAATATTTTTATATAAATAGCATCTGAGAGAGATAGATACTACTCGAGATAATATGAGATCGCCGAATTATTCCTATCTCACAAGACTGCATTTTCCGACTTTGTTTAGTTGTTTCAGGAAAATACGTGATAAAATTAAGCTTAGAACATTGAACTACCAATGTTCTAAGAAATTAAGTTTTGTATATCTGATGGTCAGTTATTATATTAGTAGTTCCTCCTCTAAGCCTCTGGCTTATGGAACTCTATGATTATATCCCTTTTATTTTATGTCATTCCTTTTAGGCCAGTCAGAAAAGAGAAAACGCGACCCCCCTAGCTTAACTGTTAAGTTGAGGGGCCATCCTATAATTTTAGTTCTGTCAAAGCTAGGTATATCAAATAAACACTACGGGCGATATTTATTAAGATGGGTTAGGGTTTAGGACTATGGGACGTATGTGATTTTTAATCTAATTTTGCGGATTTTTCTTTAAATTTAAATAAAACTTGTTGGAATTTTGGACTTACTATAATCATATGAATGATTTCGCAAGGAAAAAACAGTTTTTCCAAAAATTTCGTGAAAAAAATGGAAAAAAAGCAAATTGGCGGCGGGTTTATCTCCGTATAGTAGGCTTTTTAACTAAAAATACTCTGTTAAATGGGTTACTTACTAATATTTTTTTATCGCTTTTTATTCCTAAATTTGCATAGGTCCATATGAAAAGATATATTCTTACACAACACTTCTTCAATATGATGAAAATATTAAATTAAACTTTATAATTCATGTATTTTAATTGATTGAAAAATGTCCAAACACTTACCTGACGTTTCGCTCGCTGACGTTTTGCTCGTTTTGAAGGAGAACCGTACCTTCTGAAATAAAAGACAGCCTTCCACATCTATAAACGCGTGAACGACCAATTTTGACAAACTTTATTTTGTCCATCTCCCCCCCCCCCCTCTTTAAATAAGGTAACAAATATTTTTAATGTTGAAGTATAACGAAAAGCAGTTACGAATTCTCCCCTCCGCCTTGTAACACTTACCTACTCCCCCACGCCATTACTTAATTTATAGATGCCACCAAGAAGTTGCAATTTGGAGTTTAGGCGTAAAGCAAGGTCTGGGAGAAATGCAGGGAGGAACGAGAGTAGGCAATTGTTCTCCCTCTTCCATGCTTCTGCAAGAAATCTCCGAATTTTCCTAAAAATTTTGAAAAATTGCTAAAATCACACGTTCCTCTCGCCCCTAACGCGCAAGAATTTACCCTCTGAAGACTTTTACCGGCGCGTAATATAACATCACCGCACAAATCACAAAACCGCGCAAAACCACCAAAACAATAAAAAAATAAGCAAATCCCCAACAACCCAAAAAAGCCGCGGAATTTTTATTATTAGTATTTTTTACATGCGCTATTCTTTAATTTGCGCTGAATAAATTATTAGGCAAAGTTTGTTACGTTTGCGAGGTTTGTGAATATGCCGGAATCTGTTTTACACTATAATTGCTTGCTTTCTTGAAAAATAACAGCGCACAGCGGTTATAGCGCAAGATTTATACCCGGAGAAATTGCTTTATAAGATTCCGCGCGCTAACAGTTACCACGAAAATTTTAACTTTTTATTTTTTTTAGGCGCGTACTTAATCGCCTTTGACAAGGTGTGCAAACGCCTAAGCAAATCAGATGTGTGTATGTAAGATATCTTTCTTTTTATTTAATTATTGAAAATTAATTTTAAACTTATATGTATAAGGCTTTTTTCTTGATTTAAGAGAGCATTGATCTCCCTGAATCAACTTAAAATGAGATACTATACGTTCCTATACATTGTATTAAAAAACAGGCTGGAATACCCAATTGAAGCAAAAAAAAGCCTGGAATTTGGTTTTTTAGTAATTAAAATAGTTAAAAATATTTATTTTGAACAAAAAAATCAACCAAATCGTGATTGTTTTAAAATTTAAAGCAGATAAACCACCTCTTGGCAGTGGTCTATAATATACGATGATCTTACTCAAAATACAACGTCCCGTGTCACTTTGACATTTCTCAGATTTCTTGTTTACCTATATTTTATTAATATTTAAGAAAAAATGGCCCTATGCGTTTCATTCCAGTACATTTTGACATCTATCCAGATAAAATTATCTTATAAATTGTGGTCTGGTTCGGCTTAAAATAAATTTTTCGATACCCATGTATACAGACCGCTTCAAGCTACTGCGAACATAGGGCGAAAGAAGTCTAATTTGCCAGTGTACGTACATGCAGAGACACCGCACGCCTATCAGTGAAGCAACCAACACTCAGGCTTCCGATCGCCATTCGCTGCCGTTCGCCGCCGTTCGCCTTGTATTTAGTACGCCTCTAACCACGGTGCTGTGTGGAGCGTAGTCAATGAAACCGGAATTTGGTCAATAAATACGCAAATTTTTATAACGTAATTTTCTTATTTTTTGTCACTGATAAATAAGAGCGGTTTATTGTCAACTGCTCAGATTTATCAGTGACGACGTGTTACAATGAAAATAATAAGGAGAAACAAAATAAAAGCAAGTTCTCAAAATAAAATAATACATTCTAAAAACCAAAAAGATTCTCCCAGTCAAAAAAAAATTAAAGCAAATGTTCGAAAAGTCCTCCTTGCTCCGCTAGACAATATCCGAGCCTACTATAAAAACCCCTTCCAACGTTTCCAAGCATGTTAGGGGTGATAATTTGAAAAGCTTCTTTAAAAACAGATAGAAGTCATTAGGAGCAAGATCGGGAGATCGAGCTGGCCATAAAATAGTTCCCCGTGTACTTATAACCCGATTAGGAAATACATTATCAAGATATTCCCTAACAAGGCCAACATTGTGAGCGGAACAACCATCTTGTTGAAACCATGTTTCACCAAATCTTACACCTAACAACTGCCTAGCAGTTGGAATAATGTGCTGCTGCAGTTCTTCTACAATACCCCCCCCCAAACATTTAGTTTTTGGGGAGACTGTGTTCTTACGTCAAAATACAAATGCAAATTTTCCCTCGACCAATATCGAACGTGTGTTGGGTTATGACGATTTGACCATTTGACCATCTGCATTTTTTCGGCAACTTCGTAGACATCCATTTTTAGTTTTAAAAATGTATTATTTCAATTAAGAACTTACCCATCTGTTTCTCGAGCAAGGCAGAAATAAAACAAAATGAATTTCCAAAAGATAACACTGCAGGGTGCTTCGAATCCACCTCGGTCGTACGGCACGGAGAGTAAATTGGACTTGATTCTCCCTATGTTCGCAGTAGCTTGAAGCGGTCTGTATGTCAGTCTTCAAACCAAACTTTCGATAAACTATAGTCCTTAGTAAATACCGCCCTACATGTTGTAGCCTGGGCTTGTTTGATGGAATCACATAGCTTTCAAAATAATTCTAGATTTTTTTTACTAAATAATATTGCATATTTACGCGGTATTTACTAAGGACTATAGTTTATCAAAAGTTTGGTTTGAAGACTGACATATACATGGGTATCGAAAAATTTATTTTAAGCAGAAATAGACCACACGACTACTGGAATGAAACGCATAGGGCCATTTTTTCTTAAAACAGTCCAAATAATCCGTAAATCCGTAAGTGACACGGGATGTTGTATTTTGAGTAAAATCATCGTATATTATAGACCACTGCCAAGAGGTGGGCTATCTGCTTTAAATTTTAAAACAATCACGATTTGGTTGATTTTTTTAAACTATTTTAATTACTAAAAAACTAAATTCCAGGCTTTTTTTTGCTTCAATTGGGTATTCCAGCCTGTTTTTTAAGACAATGTATAGGAACGTATAGTATGTCACTTTAAGTTGATTCAGGGAGATCAATGCTCTCTTAAATCAAGAAAAAAGCCTTATACATATAAGTTTAAAATTAATTTTCAATAATTAAATGAAAACAAAGATATCTTACATACATACATCTGATTTGCTTAGGCGTTTGCACACCTTGTCAAAGGCGATTAACTACACGCCTAAAAAAATAAAAAGTTAAAATTTTCGTGGTAACTGTTAGCGCGCGGAATCTCAAAAAGCAATTTTTCACTGTATAAATATTGCGCTATAACCGCTGTGCGCTGTTATTTTTCAAGCAAGCAAGCAATTATAGTGTAAAATAGATTCCGGCATATTCACAAACCTCGCAAACGTAACAACCTTTGCCTAATAATTTATTCCGCGCAAATTAAAGAATAGCGCATGTAAAAAATACTAATAATAAAAATTCCGCGGCTTTTTTGGGTTGTTGGGGATTTGCTTATTTTTTTTAATGTTTTGGTGGTTTTGCGCGGTTTTGTGATTTGTAAAGCGGTAAATTCTTGCGCGTTAGGGGCGAGAGGAACGTGTGATTTTAGCAATTTTTCTAAATTTTTATGAAAACAGAGATTTCTTGCAGAAGCATGGAAGAGGGAGAACAATTGCCTACTCTCGTTCCTCCCTGCATTTCTCCCAGACCTTGCTTTACGCCTAAACTCCAAATTGCAACTTCTTGGTGGCATCTATAAATTAAGTAATGGCGTGGGGGAGTAGGTAAGTGTTACAAGGCGGAGGGGAGAATTCGTAACTGCTTTTCGTTATACTTCAACATTAAAAATATTTGTTACCTTATTTAAAGAGGGGGGGGGGGAGATGGACAAAATAAAGTTTGTCAAAATTGGTCGTTCACGCGTTTATAGATGTGGAAGGCTGTCTTTTATTTCAGAAGGTACGGTTCTCCTTCAAAACGAGCAAAACGTCAGCAAGCGAAACGTCAGTTAAGTTTTTGGACAGTTTTCAATCAATAAAAATACATGAATTAAAAAGTTTAATTTAATATTTTCATCATATTGAAGAAGTGTTGTGTATAATATATCTTTTCATATGGACCTCTGCAAATTTAGGAATAAAAAGCGATAAAAAAATATTAGTACGTAACCCATTTAACAGAGTATTTTTAGTTAAAAAGCCTACTATACGGAGATAAACTCGCCGTCAATTTGCTTTTTTTCCATTTTTTTAAACCATAACAAAATAGCTACAAAAAGGCTACAAAATGTAGCGTTGAAAATATTTGGTCCCCTTATGATGGTCCCCCAGGTTAACCGACGTCGCAAAATGTAATTTGACGTTGTCGATGTCATTCAAAGCAGAATTTGTTCCTATGCTTTATTGAATAGAACGGCATTTTCCATCCGACGCTCCGTCCTCGAGCTACAAGCAAAAAACTAAAAAAAAAGTGAAAAAATTTTGCGATTTTTTGGCTACCAAAAGTTAAGCTCATCACCTCGGATGCAAACTCAGATTACACAAATTTAGGACGAAACAGAGGTATTAAAACAATTTCCACCTCGCTGGGAACTAATTTCTCAAAGCGGTTTTTTTTTAACCTAATGTGACTGGCCTATTTAAGAAGTCTCCGACAATTTAATCGGTATAAACCGCAGACATAATTATTCTGGACCAAAGAAAATACGACATCTTTTCATTGATCCTTTGGGTAACCGATCTTAAAATGATCGACTCGTATTTTCAAAAAATGTGCAAAGGACTTACCGGGGGACTTACGGACCTTGCGCCTAATGGTTATTTATGAAAATTTTCCAGGTACACCCACGTCGAAGCCGAGTGCCCTTTCATCTCGTTCGACGACTTGCTAGACCGACTGGAAGACCTGATTTGTGACGTCGTTGACCGGGTGCTCAAGTCCCCGTACGGTCATATAGTAAAAGAACTGAACCCCGACTTCCAGGTGCCCATCAGGCCGTTCTTCAGGATGAACTACAGCGAAGCTATCGAGTACTTGAAGACGAACAATATTACCAAGGAAGACGGCAGTTTTTACGAGTTTGGAGAGGTAAGTAAATAAGTAAATTAAAATTTCTCTCCAGTAAACGATAATAACCTATTCCTCACGACGAAACATCGTTCGTTTTTCTTGTGTTATATTTTTTTGCTTTAAATCGGAAAAATCTTGCGTTGCGTATTGGGTGATGTCACAATAGAGTAATTGAGATGCTAAAAACAATTTTTAAACCACAAGCATATATTACCGTAACCGTATTCTTTTGCCTTCGGTATCACCAATTTTGATGGTCTATGAACGCTCTATTAGTTGTGTTTTTTGAGTATAAAAAGTGTCGTAGTCTAACACCATACCATTCCCAAGCAACAAAATCAGTCGCGACGAAGGTTTTGGGTTTTGGGAATGCATTGGGACGGTTATACAACTACATCGCGACGGTAATGATTACTCTTAATATAGAAGTTATGTCGTCGCGGGTAGTAAACGGGCACGTTATCCCGACGTTCTGTTTACCTCGTAAAGTATTATTTTTGACTTTATGGGGTCTTTATAGGTTTTCTGTTTCCCACATTATTAATTGAAAATATGTTGATCTTTTTCTTACTTTTTCGTATCCAAAACAACAACTCATAATCTTTGCGTCGATGGCGTTTTGTTCAGCATTCCATAAATCATTTAGGGAGCAGATGTTGGGGCACACTTGGCCATTTCTTTTTATAAACTATATCAGGCCCAATGAGCATTTTCAGAAACTTCTGGTGACAGATATTTATATAATTATTATAAAGAGATTGATACCCTAGGGTATTTAGAAGTTTCCTACAAGAATTGAGTTTGTATATTTGTTTTATTGAAGGCTCTAAATTGATGGTACCCTAAAGTAACATAAAACTGGCGTTAACAATATTTCCACGGACATATTTATAAAAATTAAAGTCATTGATTCAAATGTTATATAAATTGGTGTTAACAATGTTTCCACCAACATATTTATAAAAATATAAGTCATCAGTGACAAAAGTTATATAAATTGGTGTTTGAAATCTTCCCAATGAGCATTTTCAAAAACTTCTGGTGACAGATATTTATATAATTATTATAAAGAGGGTTCCATTGATACCCTAGGGTATTTAGAAGTTTCCTACAAGAATTGAGTTTGTATATTTGTTTTATTAAAGGCTCTAAATTGATGGTACCCTAAAGTAACATAAAACTGGCGTTAACAATATTTCCACGGACATCTTTATAAAAATTAAAGTCATCGATTCAAATGTTATATAAATTGGTGATAACAATGTTTCCACCAACATATTTATAAAAATATAAGTCATCAGTGACAAAAGTTATATAAATTGGTATTTGAAATCTTTCCAATGAGCATTTTCAGAAACTTCTGGTGACAGATATTTATATAATTATTATAAAGAGGGTTCCATTGATACCCTAGAGTATTTAGAAGTTTCCTACAAGAATTGAGTTTGTATGTTTGTTTTATTGAAGGCTCTAAATTGATGGTACCCTAAAGTAACATAAAACTGGCGTTAACAATATTTCCACGGACATCCTTATAAAAATTAAAGTCATCGGTAACAAATGTTATATAAATTGGTGTTAACAATGTTTCCACCAACATATTTACAAAAATATAAGTCATCAGTGACAAAAGTTATATAAATTGGTGTTTGAAATCTTTCTGTCAACCCACCTATAAAACCGTAAGTAACTATCAATTAAAGATATATAATAGATTGGTTTTTAAAATGTTGCTATTAACCCACTTATAAAACTTAATTAATCAACAACAAATTTATATAAAATAAGTATGAAAATATTTCGAGAGAAACTTATAAAAACTTGGGAACTCACACACAATAGTTATATAAATTGGTGTATGTAATATTCTTATGAACTCATTCATAAACCTTTTTTGCCCACAAGGTGTTTTCTATAATGTTGTTATTAATTTCTTTATATATTGATTATAATACAACTTTTTTTAGAACAAAAAAAAACAATTTTAATTTATTTTGGCAATTATAATAACAAAACAAACAAGATTTTTTAAGGTTAATTTTGTGACATCAAAAGGCGCGTTTTTGCGAAATGAAAAGGAGCGTTTTTGCGACATCAAAAGGCGCGTTTTTGCGAGATACCATACCATTATTATCTTGTTTTAATTACATCAATATGAGAGAGATAAGAGATCCAAATCCAATCCACCCTGACTCAAAAAACTCATCACGTGGTCCGACATGAACTTGTATAGGCAAATCTCGCTTAGACCACGTGATACGTGTTTTGATTCGGGGGACCCATGAATGAGAAACGCATAGATGGGAACCGTGTTTTAGAAAAAGAGAACAATATAGTAACCGTGTTAAGGTCGCAAAAACGCACCGTGAAACGTCGAGCGCATACGCTGATACTGCTGGTCGACGGCAAATGTGAACACCCCGGAAAATACTCGCCTGTACACTCTTCGACCCCGCAATCTAACTATATTATTGAGATAGTTACCTCTGACAGTTATGCGGGCTTGAAGTGTGTGTAGGCGGGTATTTTTCCTGGTATGTGTAGTATGCTGGATCTCTCGAGGAATGCATTTAGGAAAAGAGAACAATGGTAACTATGTTAAGCTCGCAGAAACGGACCATCAGTGTTCAACGCTGCGCCATCTGCAGCCCTTTGTTCCAAGTAGCATCATTTTTTAAAAAGGTCATAAAATAGTGTTGACGAGGTAAACAGTGGTATACTTGTATTGTTTTTTTTATAGAATTGTCGGAAATTTTGGCCATTTTGAATTACAAAAATAGGTTTTTGGCCTAAATAAAAACGTTATTTATGGGGTTTCAACATGTGTTTCAATCGAAATATTGCTTGTTAGGGTTAAGAACAACATACAAAATTCAATATTTGTCCCAGAAAGAATAAAACGCGTATGAAAAAAGAAACTGATTTAAATGAATATTTTTTTTCCCGTTTTCTCAGGTATTTTTGGAGCCCATGAAATTTACGTATATAAATATTTATATTCCTGCTTCAGCTTATCTCACTTTCATTTTTATTTATTTTAGAAGATTGCTAGACACCATTTTATAAATTTTTTTATTGTAAAAAGAAAAAGAATAATACATAACAAACAAAGGGAAGAAATATGGAAAATCTATATTTCTAAATCCATAAAAACCTTTAATTTGTTATGTAGTGTTGTTAGAACAGTTGTAAAACCTTTTTATAATATCTCTATACTTGAGGGCTCATAAGGAAGTTTTATAAAATCTATATGTTGTTTTTCTATCCATTACTATGTACCATAAATTTTTATAGGCTGGTGTTGAACAGTTGTTTTTCAAGTCTTTTTTACTCATTTGAGAGATATATTAGAGTTATAAAATTATCACCAACACTAAATAATATAACTTTTGGTTATTTTATGAAGGTTTTATATTATTTGCGGTAACTTTTATATAGACAATTCATGTCGGACCACGTGATGAGTTTTTTGAGTCAGGGTGACTGCGCATGGGAAACGCTGGTGGGAATCGGGTGCATTCGATCCCGATATCTGTCATCGGCAACTATCTCAAGAAAATTCGGATCTCTTATCTCTCTCAGATTGATGTAATTAAAACAAGATAATAATGGTATGGTATCTCGAAAAAACGCGCCTTTTGATGTCGCAAAAACGCTCCTTTTGATGTCGCAAAAACGCGCCTTTTGATGTCACAATATTAACCTTAAAAAATCTTGTTTGTTTTGTTATTATAATTGCCAAAATAAATTAAAATTGTTTTTTTTTGTTCTAAAAACAGTTGTATTATAATCACTATATAAAGAAATTAATAACAACATTATAGAAAAAACCTTATGGGCAAAAAAGGTTTATGAATGAGTTCATAAGAATATTACAGACACCAATTTATAGAACTATTGTGTGTGAGTTCCCAAGTTTTTATAAGTGTCTCTCGAAATATTTTCAATCTTATTTTAAAAACCAATCTATTATATATCTTTAATTGATAGTTACTTACAGTTTTATAGGTGGGTTGACAGAAAGATTTCAAACACCAATTTATATAACTTTTGTCACTGAAGACTTATATTTTTATAAATATGTTGGTGGAAACATTGTTAACACCAATTTATATAACATTTGAACCGATTACTTTAGGGTACCATCAATTTAGAGCCTTTAATAAAACAAATATACAAACTCAATTCTTGTAGGAAACTTCTAAATACCCTAGGGTATCAATCTCTTTATAATAATTATATAAATATCTGTCACCAGAAGTTTCTGAAAATGCTCATTGGGATATTGGTATGGTGGACTAAAAAATGTTGTAATTCTAAAAAATTACTACAGTATTGATTTTTCAGGACATCCCGGAAATGCCCGAACGTAAAATGACCGACCAAATCAACAAGCCGATCATGCTGACGAGGTTCCCCGCCAACATCAAGTCGTTCTACATGCAAAAATGTCCCGAAGACGTCCGATTGACGGAAAGCGTCGACGTCTTGCTGCCGAACGTGGGCGAAATTGTCGGCGGATCGATGAGGATATGGGACTCGGAAGAACTTTTGGAAGGGTGAGTCTGATATTAACAAAGTGTTTTCCACATCTCAAGAACACCATCATTTGTTTACAGGGTGTCTTTATCCTGGAAAAACCTTAGGGAAGAAATTAATTCAGGGCTCCCTAAATAGTCCCTATCCTCCTCAGACCCAAGGCAAAACGGTACTAAATTTTTACAAATATGTGACGTTTAGAACACAAAAAAAAACCTATGATACTCTGGGTCTATCAAAATACAAAATTATTTTAAGGTTAGTAATAATAGGTAACCTAAATACATACGAACTTTTAGAAAAAATGTAGAAACAATAAAAAATCATTGGTGAAACAAAAGAAAACAGTTCCTTTCTACACTGCAGCATAAATACAAGTTGCAGGAAGTGCACTTAGCAAAAGTAAGTTTCTTGCATTCAGGATAGCGACACTTTGATCTTGTGTTTTGCTTGGATTTCATGAATCCCACCAAGTCGCCATTATCTGAAATCCTGAACCTTTTATCAGGAATGGGTTGGACGCTCCTCCTTTTTTTTCAGATGCTCCTTCATCCTCTGACTCATCTATTTCCATATCAGACTGTTTGGTGTCTTGTTATGTTGTCGGATATTATCGACACTCTGGTATCATGAATCCAAAACATACGCAAACGAGGCAGCTGGTGTATCCCAATTATCATTGCAGAGTCTAACAATATTTTCATCTCTTTACGAGAGCTACCCAGATAATTTAATGTAATGCATACTCCTCTTTGGTTTTTAAACATTGCCGTTTTCTTAAAAAAAATCACCGTCTATGTATTTCTTGAAATACTCTATAGGTTATCTAACATCCGTATAGTAGGTGGCAGTAAAAGTTTTACTTGGAGGCTGAAATTGTTTAATTCTTGTCCATCTTCTGGGTGTAGCTGGAAGGTAGTAGCTTAGCGGTTCTTCATCTGAGAAGTCAAAATCGTCGTCTCCTTGGTGGGCAACATCATTTGGTTGGGTGTCTTCAGAAGGATTTAGATCGTCCTCAAAGTCGCTTGCATCCATGACCTCAATTAAATCTTCATCAATATCAGACTAGCTCAGGTCGAGATCATCCACAATAGCCTGGAGAACTTTTTCGGTCAAAGGACCTAAAAAAAAAAACAAAAATATTGAATTTAGAAGATTTTGTATTTTACACAAAATGCACTAGTGATACTTGCAAGAAAATGACATTCTAAGGGGAGGTAAATGCATTTTCGTGCCAACTGACAATTTACTACAAAAAATTAAAAAAAGTTATTACTTACGTTTTTATCGTTTCGAGGCATCACCACGTGCTCTGACTGATGCGAAAATGCGGAAGAGACCTACAGCGTGGTAATTACCGACGCACAGAGGGGTATTTGATACCAATTGTCGATCAAATTGTTTAGGGCTAGGTAAATTAAAAATAAATTAAAATGTTGCAAATTAAATTGTCAAAATGGTTTCTTTTACAGTTTTAATGATATTAGCGCTCGATTTAGTATCTATAATAACTTAAAAAAATCTAACAAAGCAAAATTAACAGCAACAGAACAAAAATTTAATATTAAGATTATAATTCCTTTAGAGAATTAAACGGTACTTTTCAGGGGTTCCAGTGGTACTTTAAATACCTAAGGATTTAGAATAATTTGGGGATTTAAAATTATAATAATTACCTTAGGTACATTTTAATTTATAAACGTTTTGTAAATAGAGTACCGTTGAGTTCATAATATAGTACATAAACCACGTGACTAAAGTGTATTTTAATTCACACGACAAATTAAAGTCGAGATAAAAAGTGCCACTTTAATCCCTATAGGTTTGGCAACTGGCAACAAAATTTGTAATATTTAATTTATTTTTAAATTATTATTTAAATAAAAAATCTTACCCATTTATTTTTTTCTTTACTATTCTAAATCTACTCAATCATGACTTTACATCGGTAATTTTGGTGGGTTTTATAAATTTTGTACATCTTTATCGAAATATTTAAAATTTTTATCTTATTAATAAGTTGTTTAGAACGTCCTGATTGGATTTTGTTCTTGAATTTTTTAGGGAATTATCCCGATATTATCTTTTAATATCCTTGTTGCGAGCCTCTTGAGCATCTTCGGTTAGCTGTCCAACAGGCAGCAGAGCATGTTGAATAATTTTTGGAGCATGAATTCAAATTTTGTGCACTGAGGTTTTAGGAAACGTTATTATAACCTAAAGAAAGCTTTATAAGTTTGACGGACTTTCGTGGCTTGTTAAATTTATAAAAACTAAACGGTAAAAATTTTTAAAAAAAAAAGTTTTTATTTTTCGTAGATTTCTTTCGCCATCTTCAATCTTGGAAGATGGCCGCATATAGTTTAGTCGAAAATTGTTATCAATTATCTTTAAAACGCAGTTTATTATGTTGGGAATTTGGAACCTTTGGTTGCACTAAAACAAAATTATGATTGTTTTCCACAAACCAAAACTACACTTTTTTATTTGCGTTGTTAGCGAAACGCGCGTCGAGTGCAAAAAAGTGTAGTTTTGGTTTGTGGAAAACAATCATAATTTTGTTTTTTTTTTAAACGCAGTTTGTTTTACCAAAATCGGTTAATGATTTTAAAAGTTATTACAAGTAAAAGTGTACAAGTACATGAATAAAATAACAATAAAACCGATTCAATTTTTAAAAAATTTCAAAATGGCGCAAATATGCGCAGCCAATTTTTGCATCGTTTAAAAGCTTAATGTTCACAGAATATTCTGTTATACTCTGTAGAATTGTGTGGAATTCGATAGTTTAAATATTCGAGAATCCAATAATTCATTTTTGAAATTACTTTTTTGCAGGTTTTTGGTTAATGAATTATATCTATATTACAAAACAATATATTAAAAAAAAATATAACATATTTTTTATCTACGTACCTTCAGTCATTTGCTCCATCCCCCAAATAATTCACTTTTAATAATTAGGTGACTAAAAATGCAATAATAAAAATTTAAATGCATGATTGATTTGGTCTACTTTTGATCAGCTTTTTGGGTCAAATACCCCAATGTGCGACGTGGGGATAAACTCGCTTGCATCGTTTAACACTGAGAAAAAAAAATTATTTCTATGGGTATTATATTGGTCGCTGAGATATCAAACGCGAACACTCTTAAGTCAACAAACTTCATGACCTGAAGTTTTAATGACATTCTATCTAAAACGTCAAAGCAAATTAGTGCTCTTATAAAATAAAGTTTCATCGCTTGTCACGCCATCTTGTGTTTTACGTCTAAGCTTTACTATTATCCTAGGACCGTAAATGAGCCATTAAAATCGTGTTGAGGTTTTCGTAAAATTAGTATTATTTGTTGGGCGTAGGTAAACAAATTTTTTAGTCATTTTCTTAAAAACTTCAAGCCAGTTTTGTAATTTTTTTTTTCAAAATGTCTGTTAAATCTCGATTTTGATAATGATAAACTTTTATTTCCATTTTTTTTTAAAAATCATGTTAAAGATTCGTTTACGAGAAAACTATAAACCGGTTAAGATATATAAGGGGATTCGTCCTTTCTAGCTCCAATTTTCTTTTCAGTTACAAACGCGAAGGAATCGACCCCACCCCGTACTACTGGTACACCGACCAAAGGAAATACGGAACCTGCCCTCACGGAGGCTACGGCCTCGGTCTGGAGAGGTTCGTCTGTTGGCTCCTGAACAGGTACCACATCAGGGAAGTGTGCTTGTACCCCAGGTACCTCAATCACTGTAAACCTTGAGGTACGTTTATAAAATTTATTTGGCCGATTTTTCAGTAAAATTATCAGGGTGTCTGAAAAGTCCCAGACTAACGGAATATATTTTTTTTTATTTATTCACTTGTTTTCTTTTTACCTCATATGGTTACATCATAAATCGTGATCCATTGGTTTTCTAGTTAATCAAGAAAATAATAAGAGGTAAAAATTCTTGTTTTGAAATAAAAGCTTTTTATGTTTAAAAAATACATTTTATTTGATTAACGTACTAGAATAGGAGTTTATTAAGACCTGAAACTGTTTTAACTCACTTATAACACTTTTTGTTGGGCTCACACTGTATTTATGTATACATTTGGTTGTTTTTTTTTTCAAGTGAAAAATATGGCCCTTAAGGTCACAAAAACGGCATACATTTGACAACACTGCTTTGCTGTTTTTAGGACAATCTTTACCGGGCTTAATATCGGAAACGAGAAGACGGAATCTGTTGAAATTTGGCAGGAGTGTTTATTTTAGAATTACTCACAACCGTATCCAGACAGTTTTTTGCTGGACTCTCTCATTTTCTAAATAAAATAAACACGGCTAACAATAGTCAAAAATCTTACCTGACTTTTTCTTTAGCCTCGTCTATAATACAGAAATCTGTAACAGCAATTTTTGGAATTTTTTATTTTTGAAAAAAAATACACAAAATTTTGAAAAATCCTTTGGATACGGTTGTAGATTTTTATAAATCCAATTATCTGATAACAAAAAAGTTATGGCTTTCTTTCTGTGTAAGCAATATTCTGTCAGAATTCTGAAACGCCAAGGTCACGTAATTTAGTAGGCCCAAGGAAACTGAAGTGAGTTCGATTGGAGTATTGGAATTCAGGTTCCGCATATCCACCAGCCACTTGCCTAATGGAACATTCGGCCAATAAATTGATACATGTCAAGTGATGAAAATAATACGGAAATTTGTTATTTTTTTGATGTTGAATAATGATTTTTCTTTTGATTTTTTTTAATTTCGAGACATTGCAATCCATGAAGCATGAAGCCGAGCATCAAAACCTTTTAAAGAAGCATTAATAAGTGGTTACGTTCCTAATAAGTTATACTTTTCTCACATATGGTGTTCGTACCGTGTTCTGAACACTGCACGATATCACTCGAAATGGTATTAGTGATGCCACACCATCTTTCAAAAAAATAGCAAAGCAGTGTTGTCAAATCTTTGCCGTTTTTGTGGCCTTAATCTCAAAATATTCCTGGGTATATTGCATTTTTATATATAGTTATTATCTCGAGTACTCTTACGATTTATTTAAGTCACTACGAAAAAGAAACAAGTGGGGTCATAGTAATAGTTTATTTTAGTTTTTTTTTCCGAAGGGCCCAGGCATGAGAAATTCGCGGATAATCCCTCTTTAAAATCAGACCTCATTATAATATGACATTAAACAAAAATATGTTAATTAATATGCAGTGAAAACCCGTCCTACATAATGCATATTCTAATGGTTTTTTTTGCGTGGATCCTCTAGAAAAGAAATAACAAAAATAAACTGTTGTTAGGTCTTTATTTGTTATTTTTTTAAAGGTACATTGACGGTTAAGTTGGACCTTAAACTATGCCTTAACTGTGCTTTTAAAAAAGTTTTATTGCTTTTTGTTTTTGCATATTTTGTACTTTATTTACTGGCGAATTTTGGATATTTAAATAAACATGTTAAAATGAATCAAGTTTTTCATATGTATACATTTTTCTTCTCTAGCAACTCACATTTTCTGAACCAGAATCTATTCCGAACTTTTTATTTGGGGTTTTTAGGAAATAAAAATAATTTTCCTACAACTGAAGGTTGGAAATCAATAACGGGCTAAGTCGACTCCATGTTATTCAATTTTTTCACAGTCAGATCCTGACACGTCAGTTTGACCATTCCTAGTAGGCCAAAGAGTACTATAACAATTTATGGACGTTTAAAAAAAAACACCTTTACCATGTTTAGAACATATTTATTATTTCTAAGATAACATTCTTAAATAATTTCTTGATCATATTGGATATACGAAAGCGAGTTACTTTTTTAAATTCCCTTATTTTTTTTAGTGCTGTTTTAAGTTAATAATTCTCTATAAATCCTCGTGAAAAACGTTTACAATTTTTTAACTGATTAATGTTTTTTAGTACTAAGGCGGAGAAGTTTTAATAAGCGTAAACTATGATATCACTGGCATTATTTTTTTTTTTAAATGGCTGTTAATAAAAACGCCCCCAAAGTTCTAACACGAGAAATTAACTGGCTTCTAAGTGAGAACCCACAAAAAAGCCGAAGTTACAAAAACCGAAACGCAGTTGAACAGAAAATAAAACGTCCGAAACGAAATATGAACGAAAGTAAAAACACCCAGAAAATAATGGATACGAATATAATTTTATAGAATTTTAATTTACTCGATCCCTAAAAAACACGAATATAATTTAACCGATTATAATTTTCCCGAACCTTAAATATCAGAATTACAAAAGTATCGAAAATAATTGTCTTGAAACGAAAAACACCCGACCCACAAATTGATAGAAAATAATATGCCCGACGCTTAAATGAGCAGAACCACAATCCAGCCGAATCGCTATTGGGCATGCGTCAAATTGACAAGTTGACAAGTTTCTCTATTTGGAGGATGACACGGGGATTTTTTTTTATTAAGGCTATAGTTTCTCCCCAGATTTTAAGTAAAAAAAAGTACAACTGGCAACGCCTTGTTCTTTAATTTTTTAATCTTTTGCGAGAGTGCACAGGGAAAACTAAACATCAGAATTAGCTGAAATTTTGCAGGGTTGATCATGTAAACGTTTAAGAAAAATATCTGAAGGATTTTTCAAAATTCTCAATTGTTTTTTCTTCAAAATAAAAGCTCTGGTACTGTCATCTATCCCAAAAGCCTCAAAATAATTGCGGTTTAGAACAAACCCGATTTACAAAAAAAATAGAGAAATACTCACAATTTCCTCTGGATTACATTTTTCCTTTTTATATTTCCTTGCTTTAGCGATAATAAAAACTAAGTTTCCTTTTTTCTAAAAGCCTGTGCACTCCGGAAAAGAAAACCGATCAATCAATAACACGTCATTGAATTTGGGAGACACACGCATTTCAAGTGTTGGCCGATAGATCGCAAAATTTATACGATTCCATGGTAACTGCAGGTGTTTTCTCAACAAACTTTAAATCGGGCCGCAGTGGGACAGAAGAGTATTTTTACGTTATGTTTATCTTTCAAAAATGTGTTTTCAAAAACATTGTTCTAAAACAAATATGAACCCGCTCCGCGTGTGCGGTCACCCGTCGAAAAAAGCCTAGCGCTGTGCGGGCATTACCCCGAGTCTATCAAAGAACCAAGAGAACCTTAATGGCTCGCTGGGATTACTAGGAATTCGCGTAGAAACATTCGCCGCCCACATAATTTTATTTTGATTCAACCATTTTTTTTTTAAATTTAAATTATTGCGGCATAGTTATGTGCAAGTGTACTTGTGAAATCTTGGAGTGTAAAGGATAGATTCTACAACCTCAGTTTCAAAAACACACGGATGAGTACTAACAAAACAGGTGAGTAAAGCTCCATTTAGAGGTTTGAAAGACTCTTGCTGGTCGTTGACGCTCCTGTTTAAAATAGAATACGATTATTTCGTCTAGCGCCAGTAGCCGATTTTTAAATCTGCATGCTTTTAAGTTAACCTGTTGTCGGTATCAGCTAGCGGGAGTGTTTCCAATTCAATTATAAATGCAACCTTAAACATTACACTCGGTTACTTTAATACGTAGTTGGGTAGTGTTTTTTAGCAGGTAATTCTGCAATAAATGGTTTTCTTTTATTTTACTATTTTACTTGTTTTTTTAGCGGCTTAGAACGCGAAAAGTCAAAATTAGTAACCTAACCCCAAATTTTTGACCCGGTGCTAAAAAATCTATGGTGTCCCACTGTGAATAAACATAAATAAAGTCTCGGCGTTGCCATGGAAAACAAATTCAATGACGTAAAATTTTGCAAAAAAATCAGGTCGACATAGTTAAATTGATTTCCCGTACAGTGTTGCTTAAAACAATTCCCCAGATTGTAACTGCGACCTTAAACAATTTTATTTAACTTCACAGTTTCTGGCTGTCTACCTGTCTATCAAATCTTGCGATTCATTTTTGTAATGTAGGTCCGATGACAATACAATATTTTGAAGAAATTTGGGGGTAGGGGGTGGTTGAACAAAGTAAAGGGGGTAACAACGTAGCACGAATAGCTATCGGTTCAAATCATTTTCGGCTAGATTGGGGTTCTTGAATTTTGTAGTTCCGCATTATTATGTTTCTATCAAACTACTTTCGTTAAAAATATTTTCTAACATTTTGCTTTTCTATAAAAATGTTTCGTTTAAATTTAATTCTATGCATATATTTTCTAGCGATTTGATTTTCCCGTCATTTCATTTTCGTGACAATTTTTTTCGGACCAATTATTTTCTTTTCCTTTAAATTCTGACAAATTATGTTTCTGCCCAATTTGGTTTCGGGTTTTTACAGGGGCCCTTCTAAGTTAAGTCGATGTTAATTGACCTAAAATGTTTGTACCCGGGCTCAAAATGACAGTGACACCAACGTTAACCAGGTTTATCAATTTTGAAAAATAAAAGTATACCCACTGTCAGAACACACAGTTGAGCCAACTTGAAAGGTTGATGATTTTGCCAGTGCCAGAAAATCATCAAGGAAGGAAAACGCGTAAAATTATTCAAAAATTTCCGATTAGATCCCTGCTTTGTTGACCTAACGAAATATTTTGTAGATAAACCCAACCTTATTAAAACCTTAAAATACATAAGAAGTTTTTCTGAGCTTATCTTAATTGTGATAGGGTTTGACTTATTATTTTTTAAACCCACTTATGAACGTGATTTATAAAAAAAGGTTAATCATTTATTTCGTATTTGTTAATAACTGTTATCAGAGATAAGTAAGGTTTAAAAAATTAATAAATCAACTTCTGTTCTTATTTACAGACTTGGACAAAAGTTTAGTGTAATAAGGTAGACACACATTTTGGACCCTCAAGTTATCTACAAGGACAGGAAATATACTTTGTTTCGGGATTTTTGTGGTACCTACGAACCCAATTTTTCAATAAACCACAAAAAGAAATACTACTTGCACTAGGGCAGCGATTTAAAGCTCAGTTTAAAGCTTTTTAAAGTGCATTTCCAATAAGGTATCACATGATGTAGTAGGTTATTATTTTTTTTTAATAAATTTTTAATTTTTTTACAAATTTTCCATTTTTATTTATTTTCAACAAATTTTTTGAGTGTCTTGCTAATTATCTACACAATTTTAAGATGGGAGACTTGATGGGTTCAGGGTATGAAAAATAGGTCATATGACACTTCTTTAAAATGGTATTTGAAATACCATTAAAACAAGCTATTACTCGCTTTTATACGGTTTACAGTTTTCAAGATATTTCTCTTTTAGTGTACCTGCACCTCAAAATTGACTGCCCTTCTAGGCATTTAGAAAAATAGGAATAAGTACCTATCACCTGGGATGGGAATCTATAGAGACGGACCCACCTGCAGACTATGTGATAAGGATAACGAATCGACTGCTCACATCATATTTGAGTGCCCAGCACTAACCTTCTGCAGAACAGAAAACCTCCTGGAGGAAGCTTACTGCCAGAGAAACCTAATAAAGGGGCTGCTGCTCCTCGCGAGGTCGTCAAAGCTCTTAGATTAGGAAGGCATACAGCAAGAGATACAATAAGAAGCTGCAGTGTCAGGGATTTCAAGACCTAAACTTTCTGTTGAGACAAATCAAATCAAATCGGAACCTATCACATTACTTAATTTTAAAAAAAAACAAATGTTTAAAACAATTTTTTTTTCATGAACCATTCAAGTCTCCATCTTAAAATTTTGTACATAGTTTCACAAGATATCCAGAACGAAAATATATTTTTTTGACAAAAAATTACACAAATCAAAATTTTGAAAAAAACCATAAAAAGTAGTTGCATCATGTGATACCTTATTGGAAAGGCACATCAAAGACCTATTTCTGTCTGCCCTAGTGTAAGTGATTATCGACATATTTAGAAATGTTTAGTACATGTTTATGCAAAATTAGCAGTTTTTTGATTTTCAAAAATTAATTTAAAATAAACTACTTATCAGAAAATTTTAGGACTTTTCATCCTTCTTATAAGTAGAATAAATATATCAAAAAATGTGTAAAATCGTCTGCCAAATCTCTGGTTGAAGTTTAGCCGAACTGAACTCATTTTTTCTGACGGTTTACTGAAAATGGGCCCCGTTTTGCCTTTTTTCCGTGATTAAAAAAGTTCAGATTTAATTGCTTAAACCTTTTTGATTTAGGATTGTTTAAAAGAAGCTTGCCTTTTTCCTCCAAAACCGATTTTAATATTTAAAACCAGGTTTTTTTCCTCAGAAAAATTGTCAAGAACTATAAACAAAAGCTTTGGTTATTATATTCATAGACAAAACTCAAGGCATTTTGTTTCTTGGTAATCCACCATAAGAAAATCTCAAAATTGGTTTTGGAATTAAAAAGTTGTTGGATGGGAATGAACGCTTATGATATACAAGAATGCACACTTGCTTATGTTAAATAGATACATTTTAAAATGGTGGTCGATTACAAAATGTTAAATTATGAAAATATTTGAAATATCATATTAGTATTGACATTTTTTTTTAAATGGTGCTTGTTACTAAATAAGTGCAGTTCTAAAGAATTGGTCCTGAATTTAAGTTAAATCTTTAAAAATCTTAAAATCGTAACTATTTATAAAAGAAAAAACTAACCTATGACTTAATCTAAATGTTGCCCAATGTGGGACTACTTTTTACTATTCTACAGTTTTTTTTTAATTCGATTAATTTTTAAAACTTTTTACTGCCGAACTATACTAAAGTATTCATTTTTATTTCAGCAGATAAAATGGGAAAGTATTTTTTAATAATATGTATAGTAGGCTTAACATAGTTCATAATTTCTGTTAAAAAGAACAAAATTTATGGCCCGCGTTTTTGGTTTTTGTATTTTTTTGATGAAAATTTAAAGAAAAACGTGAAAACCATATTTTTGATTGATTTTTAAAAACTTTAAACAGTTTTGGTTGAAATATTGAAAAACATTCTGTTTGGATCAACAACTAACTGACTTCAGAACAATTTCGCATATGCGTGCTGTTAAATAAATTTTATTCTTTTTATCAATAAATGTTCCTAAAATTTATCGTTTAAAATTATTCATTAACTTTTAAATCACATTTTCTTAATAATAGATATATTTACATAGTGAAAGAATCGAGCGGTAATGCGTAACAATAGATAGTAACATTTTTCAATAATAAAAAATCACAAAACTTATCGACTATGAAAATAGAAAATACCTTACGCACTAGATAATTTTTCTTTATTTTAGTAATGATTTTTTATTGCTTTAGGATTTTATATTAGCCAATATTAAGTACAACAAATAATTAAAAATAAATCGAAATATTCTGATATCGATCGAAATTGACACCAAACAATTTTTGATTAAAACCGAAGGTGGTGTGGTCCATCTAAATCAATTTATTTCAAATATCAGCAATCAAAAATTGAAAAATATAAACAGAAAGGTGATTTGTGTCAGTTTTCATTTTATATGTTCCATACCTGAACCTCAAGAATTTAAAGTAGGCTGTAAAATTTTTATTTAACCCTTCTTGAATTTATTATTACTACGTTTGCATGTGGAACTGAATACGTTTTCCATGAAAACGCGGCGAATCGAACTTTTTTTTCGTTGGCCGTGCCCAATTTCAATACCGCTTTTTTTGGAATCGATCATATCAATAACAAGCTGTTAGCACTTCCAATATTCATTTCGGTATATACCTTTACAGGGTTCAAAGTGGTCAGGGAAAACCTGGAAAAGTCAGGAAATTTGTATGCTGTCAGGGAAAAGTCAGTGAAAACCCAAAAATGACTAAAACTCAGGGAATAAGATACCCATAGTATGCATTATTTTAGAAATAAACCTGGTAGAACCAAAATATTTAGTATGTTTGAATTCTCCGAGATAATTCTTAACAAAATGGTTAGCAACCGTGCGGCATAGTGCAAAAAAAAGACACAGAGTGTCACTACATTTGTCTGAGCTATATTTGTATATTTGTCCGCACCAATGACGATGTGCCAGTGTATTTGTTGTTTAATTCCGCCCTTATTGCACCGGCTGTTACCCCCATTTTCACCTACCTATTTTTATGTCTCCATTAACTAATATGTCCAGTAACAAACGAGAGAGAAAGAGATGGATAGAATTTTCGTATTTTCCGCACTTTTTGCTGAAGAGAGTTTTAGTAAAGAACAGATAAAAAATATTCGGTGCAAATGGGGGTTAAAGACTCTTTTTGCTTGTTATAATTAAAGCGCTTAAAAATTTTCCTGTTTTCATGAAGAAATCTATTTTTTGCTCTGTAATTTGTGTGGTTTTTTGGTCTGCTAGTGAAAGAATTTAAAAAATGTCACATAGAAGAAATTAATTTTAGTACGGATTGGATGGACCCTAATGCAAATGCTCCATTTGATTGGGTAAAGTGGGTTAAGCCAGTAGAAAAAAATCGAAGTCAGTTTTTGTGTCTTCTCTGTGATGAAAATAAGCCATTGGAACTGTCCAACATGGGTCGCCGGGCAGTAAAATCCCTTTGAACGATCAAAACAAAAAAAAAATAAAGTTGAACTTTTTCAAAAAACTCAAAAACTAAAAGATCTTGTTAAAAATATGACAACAAATGAGCAGCAAAACCATCAAGAAAGTGTAATGACAAACAAAAATAATGAAGCTAGTACCTCAAAAAATTCTAATAATATTTGTGATACTCAGAAAAATATATTTATGACGGATTTTATTCTAAAACAAGACTTTGTAGATCCCGAGATATTGTGGTGCTGAAATATTGTAGTTACTGTTATTAAATCCAATTATTTTGTGTTAAGCAAGGTTTATGGTTTGGCATATGCGTCAGAAATAAAAACTTGTTTATATTTTATATTTGGTGAAGGTGCTGTCTTGTATTAATTAGCAAAGTTTGGCGAATGCGTTAGAAAGAAGTAAATTTGCTTGAGTTTTATACTTTGGTGGAGACGGTACTTGCCTATATCTGCATTTTCACAGAATTAACAATATTTAAGGTTTGGCGAATGCGTTGGAAAAAAGTATATTTGCTTTTATTTTATAGTTTGTCGAAGGCGGTGGTAACAGTTTTTTCAAATAATAACTTAACTAATAACGGAAAAAAATATTATAGTAATAAGTGTAACATTGAAAAAATTTCAGGAATTTTTTTTTTAAATAGTCAGGCAAACCCTGGAAAAGTCAGGGAGTAAACTTATTGGCTTTAAAAAAGCAAACAAAGAAGTAAAACTGGCAAACACTAACCTCCAAATACATCAGGCAAATGTCAAAAGGTCAAATCGTGTTCAAAACGTATTCAGTTCCTCGTGAAAACTTAGTATTTATTTACTCAATTTATTTCGATTTATTTATGGAGACATGGGATTGAAAGCTGAACAAAATCGCCCTCCAGATCCTACCCTAATTATTTTTATTCGAATAATATTCAAGTATTCTAAATACAATAATCAAATCCTAGATGCAATGCATTTTTTCCAATAATAATTACAAATTAAGGTACTTAGATTAGTCATCGGGTGACTCTACTATGCTTGGGAAAGAGGTTAAATTTATTTTTCTAACAAGAAAGATAAGAGACATTTGATGAAGGATTAAATGAAATTACCGAAAAATACAGAAAGTAAAAGGTGATTGTCAATGTTTAATCGAGCCGAGATCAAAGTAAAATGGGTGTATAAAACAATTTTTTCATTATCTACAAGATGCTTTTTTTAAGCACCATTTAAATTATTAAAAATTATAACTTACATCCTGTAAAAAAAGAACTCACAGACACATAACAGCAAAACTGCAGGATTGCCCCAGATTGTTATATAGCTATTTTTGTTTTTAATATGTTAAAAATAAGAAATTTTTTTTTTATTGTTTTAAAATCACTAGATGATGCCTCTATGATATCTGGCCTGACCCAGAGTTGTGTAATTTTCTTTTAAGCTTTTTAACAAATATCGTCTCAGTAAAACTTTGACATTCACACCTTGTATATCTGTCCTATCGCCGAAAAACAATTATTGGATTATTAAAAACAGATTTACAAAGAAAAAAGAATCAGTATTTTCGTTTTATTAAAAAGCACGAATCGATTGTCTAAAATATTATTTTAAATAGAAAAAACTTCTTATTTACAACTAACGAAAAGTTTGGTAACATCCTTTGGAAGATTTGGGGGGCTCGCGGCCGTAAAAAAATTGTGGGGCAAATTTTCTTACGGCAAGTTAAAACTGACAAAGTAGGATAACAAAATCGATTGATTTACTGATTCTTGACAGTCTGTGCTGTCTGTTTGTTATCAATACCTTATAGGTCTTTAAAATGTTTCAAAAAATGTTACATAGTCTTTAAGTCTTAAATTCGAAAATTCAAAATATACATAATAAAGGATTGTTTTATATTTTAATTATTTTACAGGAATGTTTAAAATGTGATATGTTTACATTATATAAAATTTAAAAATTGTTATAATTATATTATAAGAATTTTTAAACACTTTTCCAGTGAAAAAATATTTTTTTTGTTAAATTTTATACAATCTGCTTAGAGTATGTTTTTGCAATAAAATACAAAATTTCAGATTCAGTAATTAGAAAATTGGTTCTTTATACACGTTTAATTTTGTATTTTGCTCATAATTTATACAATTTTAACATGCGCTTCATAAAAAAAAACAATATGGTGAGCATGTATTCGAATTTTTACAATCGTTTAAATCTAAATATTCTAATAGAAAATTTGGCATTTGAAATTATACAACTTATTTAGAAAAGGCAAAAAGTCACTAGAAAATCAACAGGTAACTAACAAAAGTTTGCTTACATAACCGCGCAAAGTTTCCATAAATATATTTTGAAATGAAAAGTGTTTACAACATCTTGAGGCGAACATTCAAAAAAAATCTCAAAAGTTTTTTTTTCGTACGGTGAAGTGTGCGCGGTTTTTGTACAGAATGTAACTATTTGCCTTTTCTATAATATCAGTACCTAAGTAGTTATAGTGTTATCAAATATGGACATCTCACAAGTGATTTGTTTATTATCACATATCCTGTAATAAATTATTACTTCCATAATTAAATCACAATCACATAAAATGGTGGCAACACTGTCAACGTCGATATCGATACGAAAAGATGGGGACATCGATACTCTTATAGCGGCTTCCATTGGTAAAACTGGTGCGCCACCAGTGCACAACTGAGGGCGCATTCGCGTAGGGCCAAATTTATAGTCCGACGTCGAAGCAGTACCCTCTCCAGATAGGCCGATCAACTCATACCGATTTAGTGTCCTTTTATCCACCTTCGCCGCCATTTTCACTCAAAAGTGACAGATAATCCATTAGTTTTCTGTCAAAATGGCGGCGAAGGTGGATAAAAGGACACTAAAACGATAAGAGCTGATCGGCCTATGTGGAGAGGGTAATGGTCGAAGGAAGCCTCAAGGCCTCCTTGAGGAAGTTGTCCTTCAAGGCGTCCTTTCATTTCTTATTTATAGTCCCTCCCTTCGGGAAGGAATATTTCAAAGTAGGGTTGCATCGGCAACGTCGCAAAAATAATGGTGTGTTGGTGCAAATAAACTACTGATAACTTCATTGTTATAATTTTTGTGGTTGAGGTTTTGTTAATAAAATCTATATGTTTGTGGCGGATTCATAATGTCGAAACTACTTTTTTTGGGTTTTTTCGCCACTAAGTTAAGGAAATTTTTTCAAAAAAATGTTAAAACCCAATGCGTAAATTCCTAAAGAAAAAATTTTGTTCGTTTGTCAGTGGTTTTTAAATAAGCTAAAAAATTTGCCTACACACACGCAAATCCTAACTAGAATCTAAGTACTTATGATAGCTCTAGTCACATAATCAAGTGTTACCGGGTGTTTTGTTCGCATCCGTGTAGAAGGGGTTGATATGACGCCATCTTTTAAAAGGGCGGCCAAAAATCATAAAAAATACAACTTCGGCAACCGGGGCATGATTATACTCGATTCCATATAATTCAACGACGAGTGTTTCGTTCCCGCTCAATTATATTGTAAATATTTTGGCTTAGAATTTTTGTTTATTTTTTGTTTTCTAAATTTGCGTAAAATTACAATTTTCCTTTTTACTCATTGTTAATGCAATTTTCTGCTAACAAGGGATTATATACTATAAGTCTAATTTTCTTACATTTTATTAAACAAGGCACTTGATAAACTTTAATGTTTATCCCATACCTAATTTCCTATTATCCTTGTTTCCATAATGTTTCGCTTATACCCCGCACCCCTATGGAACCAAGGACAGCTGTATCGCATGAGAGAAACGGCAAGTGCAAGCGCGCCTCCCGCGCTAAATCAGTTCACGTTGACAAGGTCGCTGAAAACATACTACATCTCAGCAACTGAGTTTCGACAAAAAACTCGCGAGTGAACCACATTTTACATATAAGAAAAACTCGAGATTATTGGTGCTAACTTGGATATCCTATTCTCCAGAATCCTCCAGGAATTCGGGGTAAGTCGAGTGCCTATTTTTTTCGGGATATTTTCTTTATTGCTACTGCTATACGGCAGGTTTTATTTCTGGCCCTATCCGCCATTGATACTTACAAATTACAATACAATAATTAAAATCGAGTTTCTAACTGTGAAATTTAACGACTGTTTGAGCGTTTGAATCAGCTTCCCTAGTTTTACAGTCCACTATAAAAAAATCTTAATTTGTGGATCGCCCATCTTTGTCCGCCCCGAACATTTGGCCTTCATAAGCCGGATAGTCGGGTAACGCGAAAACAACCCTTAACTTTTACAGTGTGGTTACTCGATTTTTCGGTTACATAATTAAAATTCTAAGCGCAAAAATAATTAGTTTTTTTGCCATATACATACAGACCTTTATTTGCAATAAATATTTTAGTTGATTTGCGCTATGATAGTTGTATAACATTTTGCAAAACAGAGTTTACAAAAGTCATCCTGCATGATTTTCTAAAATATTTAAAGAGTGTGCTCTTATAAAATTCACCTATATAATAAAAAAATTGCTACTGTTGGATTTTAAGCTGCACAAAAAACGACCTTGATTTATTTCGTTTCAGAGTTAAACGTAAATAGAATAAAATCGGTATTCACAGCTGAGTATCCGTTTTTTTCTTTTGTTTTGTTTTGGTATTGTATTTTTGGGAAATATTAAAAAATACTTGTTGATTTTCTACATTTTACAATAATGCCCGATCTTGAGGAAAAAATAGCCCGTGCTAAAGCGTTACGACACACCGCTATTGATCAGTTGCAATTAATGACAGAGGCGGCCAAAAAGGCTAAAAATGACGCAACGGCTAAAAATCGGTTTAAAGTTGCATATCGAAATATTAAATCGATTCAAAAGTCGTTTGATAAACATCATAATGCCCTTTTGGCACTTATTTGTACTGATTCAGCACAGCTAACCGCTGAAAATAAAATAGCTACTTCCATTATGACTTTGTTGCAAGATGTAGAAACTACGTATTATGAAATGTTTGAGCTTCCTTTGGAAGATCCTGCCCTAGTGGGTCCTGCTTATAACAGCACCATGATTCAACCCCAAAATCAAACCCATGAAATGTCTTATCTACCAAAACCTACCTTGCCTACCTTTAATGGTGACATAAAAAACTTTCCTACTTTTATCCAAAGCTTTGACGCTTTATATCATACAAACAAATCTATTTCTAATATAGATAAATTAAAATGCTTACGCTTGTGCTTGCAAGGCACCCCTCTTGATCTTATTTCAGATCTCCCTGTCTTAAATGATAATTATATCACAGCCTATCAAATTTTACAATCTCGTTACAATAACCGTAGGTTACAGGTTGTTACTCACTGGAAAGAGATAGAAAACTGTCCGGCATTGACCCACGAAAATGTCCAACAATTACGTAATTTATTGGACACATTCAATAAAAATATTTCTGCTTTAAAGTCCCTTAAAATGAAACCAGAGAACCTGGATTTTGTTTTTATGCAATTTTTGCTTGATAGATTAGATCCGTATACACGGAAAGCTTTTGAGCAACATCATGCCTCTAACGACATACCTATCTACACTGATGTTAAAGATTTTTTGCTTAAGCATTGTACGGCTCTGGAGTCCGTACCTTCAAAAAATAAAGAGTCCAAGACCTCCTATAATAATAATCAAAAATCGCCACCTCGCGGCCCAAATTCAAACAATGCAAACCCTAATAAAAAAAATGCGTTCATGGTGCAGGGGCAACAGCAAAATTCGCCTACTATTTGTTTTCTGTGCGGCCCCCCCGGTCAACACATTATTTATCGGTGTCCTGCATTTTTGAATAAAACCCCGCGTGAAAGATATGAAATCGTTACGAATAAGCGCGCATGCGTAAATTGTCTTGCTACTGCGCATCTCCAATCTGCGTGCCGATCGCAAAAACGTTGTCTTACGTGTAAAGGTTCCCATCATTCCCTTTTGCATGACTATAACCTAACCCAACCGTCTACTCATGCGCAGACGACGCCTTCCCCACCTAGTGCGGAAAAAGCAGCCAAACCTGCGGCCAACCAAACGCAACCTGCCGGTTATCATATTGGATTTTCTAATGTTAACAGTCAAGCTTCAGTATTACACAGTTCTCTACCACATTGCGTGAACGAATCGAATATTCTTTTGTCTACCATTATGTTAAAAATTCAAGATTCTTTTGGAAATTGGTATACCGTTCGTGGTATTGGTGACAGTGGTGCAGAAGCCTCGTTTTTAACAAAAAGCCTAGCTAAAAAATTAAATTTAAATAAATTTAAAACAAATATTTCTTTAAAAGGCTTGGAAGGAATGAAGTCGAGCGTTAAATTTTACGTTTATGGCACCATAGGGTCATTACAAGAACCTGATTTCAAATTTAATTCCGATTTTTTAGTGGTGGATAATATTTGCAACTATTCTCCCCCTACAAATTTTGACATTTCAAAATTGAACTTCTTGAAAACACTGAAGTTAGCTGATGATAATTTTTGCCAAGCTGGAAAAATAGATATCTTACTAGGTAACGATATTTGGCCCTATACCTTACGCGATGGTAGACTTTACCACGGTCCGGACCAACCCGTTTGCTATAATACAATTTTTGGTTGGACGTTAGGAGGAAGAGTTTGTGCTTCTTCTACTCTACCAAAATCTATACAAGGATTATTGGCAATCTGTCCCAACGAAACATTAAGTACCACATTACAAAAATTTTGGGAAATCGAAGAAGTCCCTGACGTCAAATCGGTTTCACCAGAAGACATTTTTTGTGAAAATTACTATAGACAAACTACTACAAGAAACGCTGAAGGGCGCTACATCGTATCTCTTCCCTTTAAAATAAGTTGTCCCGATTTTGGAGACACGCGTGCCCTTGCACTAAAAAGACTTTTTTCCCTTGAAAAAAGGCTGCTACAAAATAAAACGTTTTACGACACCTACTCGAACGTTTTCCGTGATTATTTAGACCAGAATCATATGCAAGTGGTCCCTAGACCTCTTGATTCTGAAATAAATAATTACTTTTACATTAGCCACCATGCGGTGTTCAAAAAAGACTCGACGTCTACCCCTCTGAGAATAGTTTTCAACGCGTCAGGCGCCGTCCCAAGAAAATGTTCTCTCAATTCTGCTGTCCACATTGGACCCAAGTTGCAAGCCGACCTAGTCAAAATTTTATTAAATTTTCGACTCCATAAAATAGGAATGGTCTGTGATTTAAGACAGATGTATCGAAACGTAGAAATCACCGAAAACCAAAGGAATTTTCAACGAATTCTTTGGCGTTTTTCGACAGACTGTCCTATTTCAGATTTTCAAATTAATACCTTGCTTTTCGGTGTAAGTTGTTCTCCTTACTTGGCTATACGCACTCTTTTACAATTAGCTAATGAGTACGACGACTTGCCCTATGCGTCCGAGGTATTACGCCATTATACTTATATTGATGATTGTGTCTTTAGTTGTCGAGATATTGACACAGCAATTATTGTCAAAAAACAATTAATTGAACTTCTACGTAGAGGTAGGTTCGAAGCTCGTAAATGGGCAAGTAACTTTCCTACTGTGCTCTCTGATTTGCCGGAATCACATGTGCAAACGCAGGCTTTATCTTTTGAATCTGTGCATGATGATCAATCATTAAAAATTTTAGGATTAAAGTGGAACCCTCAAACTGATAATTTTTTCTTCGCTGTTGATTGCAATCAAAGCGTGCAAGAGTGTACTAAACGATCAATTTTGAGTTTTGTTGCGAAGTTGTATGACCCTTGTGGTTTTTTGACACCTGTCACTTTTTTCGCAAAATTTTTAGTGCAACATCTCTGGTCTTTAGGACAAGATTGGGATCAAAAGGTTCCCGCTGAAATTTTCGATATTTGGCAAAAATACAAATCTGACTTTGTATATTTACAAAACTTTCAAATATCTCGAGAACTAGAGATTACAGATGCAGAATCGATACAATTAATCGGTTTTAGCGATTCTAGCGAAAAGGGCTATTGCGCTGTTGCCTATTTTCGGGTTCTTTACAAAAATAGTTCAATAAAAACGTTTTTTATTTGCGGAAAATCTAAAGTTGCTCCCTTAAAACGCAAAAGCTTACCGCGTCTAGAGCTGTGCGCGTGCGTACTTTTAAGCAAGCTATTGCATTTTATTGTGGAAACATTCTCGGAAAAAATTAAATTTTCCAATATGTACGCTTTCACTGATAGTACAGTAGCATTACAGTGGATAAAAGCGTCCCCTCATATGTGGCAAACTTTCATTAGCAACCGAGTTGCTTATATACAAGAAAGAATAAGTGCCAATTATTGGTATCACGTCCCTTCTGCGCAAAATGCTGCCGATTGCGGAAGTCGTGGGCTTTTACCTTCCGAATTAATTACATTTGAATTGTGGAAATACGGACCTTCCTTTTTATTTGAGCCAGAAAGCCAATGGAGTTTTTTACAAGTTGAATTATCAAGTTCAAAAGACGCCCTTGAAGAAAAAAGGCGTACCGTGTTTACGTCTTTTATTTCACAAAATTTTATTGATGACCTTTTTCTGAAATACAGTTCGCTGGGTAAAATAAAAAGAATTGTCGCCTATTTCTTCCGTGCGATCCTTTTATTTAAAACTAAACGAAAAAATCGCTTACCTCAAAAGCATTTAGTGCTTTCTGAGTTACATTATGCATTAATGTTTTTAACTAAACACGTACAATCAACTTGTCTACAAAATGAAATTATTTCTGTCCAAAATAAGCAAATACCCAAGAGCCTTAAAAAGTTAGACCCTTTTATCGATGAATCAGGAATTTTACGAGTCGGAGGTCGTATCTGTAATTCAAACCTTTCTTACGATCGGAAATTTCCGATCCTTTTACCAAAATCTTGTAAATTTACAGACTCGCTTATTTATGAGATTCATCTTACTCATCTACACTGTGGCATACACGCTACACATTTTTTACTTCTACAGAATTTCTGGATTCTTTCTGCAAAGAAGGCTATCTCCAGTATTCTTTCCCGCTGTCTTATTTGTTGGAAAACTAAACCTGATACTTTTCAACCAAAAATGGGAAATTTACCCAGATATCGCTTTATTGAAGATCGTGCCTTTCTGCATACGGGTGTGGATTTTTGTGGCCCTTTTCAACTCCACGTTACAGCTAGGTTACGCAACTCTTTAACTGTTAAAGCATATGTAGCTTTATTTATTTGTTTAAGTGTCAAAGCCGTGCATTTAGAGCTTGTCTCTAGCCTTTCCGGTGAGGCTTTCCTTAGTGCTTTGCGTAGATTTTTTGCTCGAAGAGGCAAAAGTAAGGCTATATACTCGGACTGCGGCACGAATTTTATATCTTCGGACAAGTACGTTCGACAAATTTTTGCCCAATGCCTCGAACAAGAGGCGGTAGAATGGCATTTCAATGTTCCCACGGCTAGTCACATGGCTGGAATCTGGGAAGCCAATATTAAATGCGTGAAAAAACATATAACTCGTGTAGTGGGTACACAGATTCTTACTTACGAGGAACTGTATACTGTGCTTACCCAAATCGAAGCGGTACTTAACAGTAGACCTATCAGTGCTATATCTTCTGACCCTTCCGATTTAACGGCATTGACCCCAGGTCACTTCCTTTCACTTGCACCCTTATCTACAATTCCCGACCCCGATTTTACTAAAATCGAAACTAACCGCCTAACTAGATGGCAGCTCTTACAGAGGATGCACCGAGATTTCTGGAATCGTTGGAGAAACGAATACGTACACACCTTGCAACAGAGATCTAAGTGGCAAGAAAGCAATTTTTCAAGTGTTGAACCAGGTACTCTTGTTTTGGTCAAAGATGATAATTTAAATCCTCTTGAGTGGTCACTGGCCCGGATTACTGAAATTATACCTGGTGCAGATAAGATACCAAGGGTAGCAATTGTGAAAACTGCTAAAGGCACTCTTAGGAGACCTCTAGTAAAACTTTGTCCGTTACCGGACCCCGCGTGCTGAAATTAGTATTTCAGGGGGGTGGGGATGTTTCGTTCCCGCTCAATTATATTGTAAATATTTTGGCTTAGAATTTTTGTTTATTTTTTGTTTTCTAAATTTGCGTAAAATTACAATTTTCCTTTTTACTCATTGTTAATGCAATTTTCTGCTAACAAGGGATTATATACTATAAGTCTAATTTTCTTACATTTTATTAAACAAGGCACTTGATAAACTTTAATGTTTATCCCATACCTAATTTCCTATTATCCTTGTTTCCATAATGTTTCGCTTATACCCCGCACCCCTATGGAACCAAGGACAGCTGTATCGCATGAGAGAAACGGCAAGTGCAAGCGCGCCTCCCGCGCTAAATCAGTTCACGTTGACAAGGTCGCTGAAAACATACTACATCTCAGCAACTGAGTTTCGACAAAAAACTCGCGAGTGAACCACATTTTACATATAAGAAAAACTCGAGATTATTGGTGCTAACTTGGATATCCTATTCTCCAGAATCCTCCAGGAATTCGGGGTAAGTCGAGTGCCTATTTTTTTCGGGATATTTTCTTTATTGCTACTGCTATACGGCAGGTTTTATTTCTGGCCCTATCCGCCATTGATACTTACAAATTACAATACAATAATTAAAATCGAGTTTCTAACTGTGAAATTTAACGACTGTTTGAGCGTTTGAATCAGCTTCCCTAGTTTTACAGTCCACTATAAAAAAATCTTAATTTGTGGATCGCCCATCTTTGTCCGCCCCGAACAACGAGGATTCCAAAAAATTTGCTTTCAAGGGGATCCGAGCTTAAATGACCTTGACAATCGCAAAAAAACAAGATTTTTGCAATTTTCTGTACAAAAAATCTTAATAATTCGACGTTTTGTCAGACTAACTTCAAATGTACCTCAAACTATTAGGGATATTTCCAAAAAATTAACTTTTAAGGTCATCCGACCATAAATGACCTTGAAAATTGCAAAAAACAAAAATTTTTCCATTTTGTCTTCAAAAAATCTTAATAGTTTGACGTTTTGTCACGCTAACTTCAAATGTACCTCAAACTATTAAGCATATATGCCAAATTCGATCCTTGGGAGTTTGATGCAGTTTGAAGCTTCATGACCGTGAAAAATAACCCAGTAAAATTAACATATTGCAAAAATAAAATACTAAAGGGCGCTATTCATCAACTATTAAAAGGAAGAGGACCAAGTTTGACAAGAAAGATAAGATCGTCAAGCCCAACAATATTTCAATATTTTTTTCAGTCAGTTTCAATATGGCGGCTGATATATCAAAATGCCGACCACATTTTATTTTATCTAATTGTTGACTTATCGCCGCTTACTATAAACATTTTTTAGTTAATTCATGACCTTGATTGACCTTGAAAATAGCATGTACAAATGAAAACCTAGCTTTTGTTTGTAATTTTTCCAATTTATCACTACGCAAAAACTTTAAGTGCCGGAAATAAAATTAACATCTTAGCCATAACTAAAAACTTCATTTTAAACCTCCCTACCATTTTTTTTTTGATCTGGAGTCCAAGATGTTTATGCTATACCCCGGTAAAAATGACCTATATGCCTGTCGTTTTTATTAAGTTTGGGATACACGGATGCGAACAAAACACCCGGTGACCCTTTCTTTCATGCGTGACTAAATAGCTGTAACCTCATCCTTGAATTTTATTATAAATGTTAAACAAGTATAGTTATGCCCTACTGGCATAATTAGAATTTTTTTATGAAAATAGCATCTAAAACACTTGGTCTAGTATATGGTAATGTATATCTAACTTCTGTTAACTGTCTTATAGGTAATTTAAATGACTTTGTTGGCTAGACAAGTGATTAGAACATAAAATTGACAGCTCCAAAACTTAATAAAAACGACATATAGTTCATTTTTACCGGGCATAAACACCTTGGACGCCAGATCAAAAAAAAAATGATAGGGAGGTTTAAAATGATTTGTTTAGTTATGACTAGTAGTAGTGGTTAATTGGAAAAAACACTACAAAAACCTGGTTTTTTACTTGTACATGATATTTTTAAGGTCAATAAAGATCATACATCAACTAAACTTTTTTTTGTAGTAAGCGGCGATAAGTCAACAACAATTGATGGCCACCTTGTCAATAAAATGTGGTTGTAGGTCGCCATTTTGATATATCAGCCGCTATATTGAAACGCATCATAGCTGAACCAAATTTTTTTAACAATATTACTTGACTCGACCTTCTTATCTTTCCTACCAAATTTGGACCTCTTCGCTTTAATAATTGATTAATAGAGCCTTTTAGTATGTTATTTTTGCAATATGTTAATTTTACTGGGGTATTTTTCAAGGTCATAAAGCTTCAAACTGCATCAAACTCGAAGAATCGAATTTGGCATATATGCCTAATAGCTTGAGGTACATTTGAAGTTAGTGTGACAAAACGTCGAACTACAAAATGGCAAAAATCTTGTTTTTTGCGATTTTCAAGGTCATTTATGGTCGGATGACCTTGAAAGTTAATTTTTTGGAATCCTCGTGTATTTTTTATGATTTTTGGCGCCATCTGGAAAGATGACATCATATCAACCCCTTCTACAGAGATGCAAGCAAAACACCCGGTAACACTTGATAGTGTGACTAGAGAGCTATCAATCCCACATAGTCACAAAATCCTATGGGATAGAAATTATCTTCTAATTCTTATTTCGCAGTCAAAATATTTTTGAAGACTCTGAAGAAGGCGGCGAATTACGTCTACCGTACTAAAAAATTTGGAACTTTGTTGACGTATAACTTGGCACTTTGCAAGTAGGCACTTTTTTTAGCGAGAAACTGGCGGAAAACAGAAAAGAAAATTGGAAAAAAATGACATCAACTGGCGAATGCCGATTCACTATACGCTCCCTTTTCTCAATCGAGTTTCTACGCTCACGCACTCTGAGTCGATGAGCTGCAATTTCACTGAGCTGCACTTTTTCAGTTTTTATGTTTCGTTGGTAAAATTGTCAATTTCAGTTATGCACCAAGTGCAACTTTTTCCGCACCAGCTCTGAGGGTTCCTGTCCGCCTTTTTATTATAAGTCATAACACACAATCCAACCTTAAAAAGAGTTTCCAGTGGTCTCAAGTTACTTCTATATACGTTAGTTAAGCTGCACTCATACTGCATTAACGCAATTTTTTGTCAAAACCTAGAAGATGTTAGTGCACTACGAGATGCGCACCAATTTAACCAATGGAAACCGCTATTGATTTCGGAAAAATTATTTACATTTACGTACTCCTTTACTAGGACTAGTCTTTTTGCATTTCTCTGCAATATTTGCCAGTTTTGGCAAGGCGTGAGGTTTCTGAAGAGGTGCTGCGTCCTATAATTGTGTATCGATCGATTTTGCACCAGGATGTGTATTCTTGAACAGGGAGCGACATAAATCGATTGCCGAATGATCACATGGGACGAAAACGGTACATTCTAGTGACGCTTGCGCAATTAGGATGATTTTTTCTTGAGCTAATTTTACAACCAAAGGTAAAGCTCCACATTAAACCATATTTTAAACCTCGGTTTAATCTTTGGAACACGGCCAGGAAGAAAAGAAAAGCTGTTGGATTAGCCGTAGGATTAGGGACAAAACAAGTTTTTTTCTAGTTTAAAAATACTACATTTTATTGGAATATAGGGTTGATTATTTTAACCAATTATTTAAAATGGCACCAACTAGAGTCAAACCCATCAGCGTAGTCACCAAATTTGATAAAAATCCGTCAAGTAGGTTTTTGACATATCAGCGTTGTGCCAGCCAGACGCCACAACAAAGAATGTTCAGAATTGTCAGAAACACAAAGATATCCAGTATATGTATACAGACCGCTTCAAGCTACTGCGAACATAGGGGAAATCAAGTCCAATTTACTCTCCGTGCCGTACGACCGAGGTGGATTCGAAGCACGCTGCAGTGTTATCTTTTGGAAATTCATTTTGTTTTTATTATTTTGTTTTATTTCTGCCTTGCTCGAGAAACAGATGGGTAAGTTCTTAATTGAAATAATACATTTTAAAACTAAAAATGGATGTCTACGAAGTTGCCGAAAAAGTGCAGATGGTCAAATGCCAACACACGTTCGATATTGGTCGAGGGAAAATTTGCATTTTTATTTTGACGTAAGAACACAGTATCCCCAAAAACTAAATGTTTGGGGGGGGGGGTATTGTAGGGGAACACGTAATTGGGCCATTTTTTATTAACGGCAATTGCAATTTGAATGGTCCTAGATACTTGGATCTACTGCAGCAGCACATTATTCCAACTGCTAGGCAGTTGTTAGGTGTAAGATTTGGTGAAACATGTTTTCAACAAGATGGTTGTTCCGCTCACAATGTTGGCCTTGTTAGGGAATATCTTGATAATGTATTTCCTAATCGGGTTATAAGTACACGGGGAACTATTTTATGGCCAGCTCGATCTCCCGATCTTGCTCCTAATGACTTCTATCTGTTTTTGAAGAAGCTTTTCAAATTATCACCCCTAACATGCTTGGAAACGTTGGAAGGGGTTTTTATAGTAGGCTCGGATATTGTCTAGCCGAGCAAGGAGGACTTTTCGAACATTTGCTTAAATTTTTTTTTGACTGGGAGAATCTTTTTGGTTTTTAGAATGTATTATTTTATTTTGAGAACTTGCTTTTATTTTGTTTCTCCTTATTATTTTCATTGTAACACGTCGTCACTGATAAATCTGAGCAGTTGACAATAAAACGCTCTTATTTATCAGTGACAAAAAATAAGAAAATTACGTTATAAAAATTTGCGTATTTATTGACCAAATTTTGGTTTCATTGACTACGCTCCACACAGCACCGTGGTTAGAGGCGTACTAAATACAAGGCGAACGGCGGCGAACGGCAGCGAATAGCGATCGGAAGCCTGAGTGTTGGTTGCTTCACTGATAGGCGTGCGGTGTCTCTGCATGTACGTACACTGGCAAATTAGACTTCTTTCGCCCTATGTTCGCAGTAGCTTGAAGCGGTCTGTATACTTGTGAGCTCGATATGAGAATAAATAAGCTTACTGGTCTGTGGGATGTTCCGACTCTTCGGCAATGTCAATAATTTCAACAATTAATGACATTTTATGCAGGGTTTTCCAGGTTCCAGACTTTGCCAGGTTTTTCCAGTTTATTTTACAGAGAACACAAAAGTTTACATATTAAAAAAAAAAGTGGGTTGGAGTGGGATCCAGTCTCAATTCTTCAGAAATGGTTCTTTTTTTTGGTGCAATTTTTAAAGAAATGCAGTAACCTGGAAAATTCAGTCTACAACAAAAATATTTTGTTTTTGATTGAATTTTATTTAACAGTTCAGACTGTTCCGGCTACAAAAGGAAATCATAAAATTCTAAACATGCGTGTTGATAGTTAAATTTAAAAAATCATATATTTTATGGTTTCAAATGATTTTTAAAGGCACAAAAATTGCCGAGCTGCCTGTCGCAGAAATTCCAGACAATTTTCGAAAACTCGCCCGGACGCCTTCAAAACCCGAACATGTCCGGGGAACTCCGGACGGATGGCAACGCTACTTAAACTTTTTTCGACCATGGAAGATGATGGATTCCATGCGATAGATCTCATCGGACGAGAGAAACACCGGATCGTATGACTTTCAAGAATACACGTCCAGTACGGTGCCTCGATATGGCTTTGACAAGTGTTGCCTAAATCTGAACAGTCTTTTGAGAGTAGAACTTTGCAAGAGCAGTTATTTTGATGGTACCTTTTTCTTCAAAAATGCACTTGGCTGCTTATTTTAAGAAAACAACTCTTAATTATCTACCTATTCATAAATAATATATGGTTTAAACAGTTATGTAGTAAGGATTCAGCTGGTACTTACATTAAAAGGCGCGCATATATATAGTTTTCGTTTTAATATTTATAGGAAACAACATTTTATTGCTACGTGAAGGGGTCGTTAGACGATGGTACCTAAGTCGGACGAGACTAGTTGAAATTGTTCTTGACCTACAAAATGGGAAAAACAAATTATATTTAAAATAATAAAATACTCCCAATAATAATGGATAGGTAAACCTTACCATTTTTTGACCGGCATCCGCAGGGAGAGGACTTAGGGGCTCAAGCCTCCCTCCCTCCCCAGAGCCACTGAAAATCGACTCTTAAAGGTTGAACATTCCCCTCAAATGGTAATCGGAGACTATTCGTTTACACAAGCCCCCCTGGTAAAATTTTCCCCTCGAATCTCATAGAAAATATGATAGAAATTTTGTAGAAGATTTTATCGGGTTTTGGGTCGGTTTTTGCAACATTTTCTATGATATTGGAGGAGATTTTATCAGGTCTATGGGCAGTGATTTTGATGGGTTTTGAAGAAGTTTCTATGGGCATGTGGGATCGGTTTCTAGGATATTTGAGGAGATTATATCAGTATTGTGATTCTAGAAGATCCTATGGGGAATGATTTTGGGGAAGTTTCTATGAGTTCTTGTGGTATCGGTTTCTAGGACATTTGAGGAGATTCTATCAGTATCATGATTCTAGAAGATCCTATGAGCAAGAAGATTTTATCGGGTTTTGGATCGGTTTTTGCAACATTTTCTATGATATTGGAGGAGATTTTATCAGGTCTATGGGCAACGATTTTGATGGGTTTTGAAGAAGTTTGTATGGGCACATGTGGGATCGGCTTCTAGGATATTTGAGGAGATTATATCAGTATTGTGATTCTAGAAGATCCTATGGGGAATGATTTTGGAGAAGTTTCTATGAGTTCTTGTGGGATCGGTTTCTAGGACATTTGAAGAGATTCTATCAGTATCATGATTCTAGAAGATCCTATGGGGAATGATTTTGGAGAAGTTTCTATGAGTACATGTGGGATCGGTTTCTAGGATATTTGAAGAGATATCAGTATCGTGATTCTAGAAGATCCTATGGGGAATGATTTTGAAAAAGATTCTGAGTTCTTGTGGGATCGGTTTCTGGAACATTTAAGGAGATTCCATCAGCATCATGAATCTAGAAATTGTGTTCTCGGTGTTTGTTTGCAACGTTTTATAGGATATTGGAGCAGATTCTATCGGCTCTACGAGCAGTAATTTTGATGGTTTTTGAAGAAGTTTCTATAAGTACTTGTTGGGATCAGTTTGTAGGATACTAGAAGAGATTATATATTTATATTATTATGTATATTTTTAAATCTTATTTGTAACCAAATTTTTCTTTTATAATTTGTAGACTAATTTAATGACTTTAAACTTTACTGTACCGTTATTGTGTAAGTGCTAAATGCATAAATAAATATTTTATTTTATTTATTATTTTATTTTAACCAACCCGAGGGATCTCATTTAGGTAGTCTTTTTTGTGTGTTAACTATATTAGTTAACACTAAAATTAGTTTTGACAGCATAGAGAAAATCTGGTTTGTAACGAGGTAATTTTGAGAGAACTTTTCACATTTTACAATGTTTAAATATTTTTTAAATACGAATTTGAATTTGACCATTTCTATTTTTTCATAATTTCTTTTCTGTTTTTGTTATGAAAATATACTTTGTTTGTGTTATCTTAACTATTTAGTTCTCAATTTTACTAACGATTCTGTATCGTTTTTATCCTGAAACCCTTATCCTATTTTATTTATTCTAAATGAAATTGGCAGAAATAAATAAGTTAGATAAAGTAAATTAAAGTAGAACAATTTTGGCAAAACAAGTATAACTATTTTAAAAATTATCAACATGTCCTTATGTTACTTTGGTTGGTCTTTCCTTAAATTCTGACCAAAAGAATATAGGCAAAGAGATTAACGTATCAATTTTGTATCAAGGTCGGAACCCCTAGAATCGCGATGCTGGATAGAATCTCATCAAATATTCTATAAACCGATCTTACAAGAACTCATAGAAACTTCTCCAAAATCATTGCTGATAAAAACCCCTAGAATTGCGATGCTGGATAGAATCTCATCAAACATTCTATAAACCGATCTTACACGAACTCATAGAAGCTTCTCCAAAATCATTGCTCATAGGATCTTTTATAATCATGATACTGATAGAATCTCATTAAATATTCTAAAAACCGATTCAACAAGAACCCATAAAAACTTCTCCAAAATCATTGCGCTTATATATGATCTTCTGGAATTACGATACTGATAGAATCTCATCAAATATTCTAGAAACCGATCCCACAAGAACTCATAGAAACCTCTCCAAAAATCATCATTGCTGATAGGAATCGCGATACTGGATAGAATCTCATCAAATATCCTGGAAACCGATCCCACAAGAACCCATAGAAACTTTTCCAAAATCATTGCTCAAATAGGATCTTCTATAATCACTATACTGAAAGAATCTCCTCAAATATTCTAGAAACCGACCCCACAAAAACCCATAGAAACTTCTATAATCACGATACTGATAGAATCTCCTCAAACATCCTCAATTCCTCATTCTAATCAAATCTCCTTTAAAACTGTGTATTTGTTCGTTGATAAAATCTTCTCCAAACCCACACCCTTATACAAACTGATAAAATATCCTAGACTTCTGTCTTATAAAACATCCTTGATTATCATAAAAGTAACTAGTCTTATCCAATCTTATAAATTATTCTAAAACTACAAGCTGATAAAACATCATATATTCCCTATATAATCTTCTCTGCTTCTAAAAGATTATAAAATATCGAAAAAAATATTGGCCTTCTCATTGGATCTTATAGAACTTATAAAAACATGATAAAAACTTCTCCGGTCCGGATGAGATTCGAGAGGAAAATTTGACCAGGGCCCCCACAGGAAAAATTTCTGCATACAGCACGGATTTTTTTCTGAGATGTGCTTTTTTTGTGCCTATTAAGAAATGGAAAGTATTTCACCTAAAAATTGTCGCTAAGAACTTGGAACACCACCCTAAAGGCAGTGGCGCACCCAGGAATTGACTTGGGGAGGTTTAAGGATAAATAATTCAAAAAAACATAATTTGAAGTAAAAATATTACCATAATTGATACAAGGAAACAGGTGCTTATAAGCGCGGACCAGGACGCTTATTCTTGAACGACCGTGCCCAACTACCAATTTTTAGTTGTGCAAGTTGTAAAAATTAGAATTACACTAATTTTAAACGTTGTTTTACAGATAAAGAATAGTTATCATGGCGACGGTCGACAACGTCGACTATTATACGACGCCTAAACGTTTATCACAACTTCAGTCGCCATCACAACTATTTATGACCGTCTATTGTACTAACAGTAATTCCTTAGTTGTGAAGGCGCCGACTAAAAACCGGTGTGTGCTAAACCAAAAATTGATCAATTTACTCCACGTTTTCTGGCCGGTTTGTTGGAGACGCGGGCGCGCCTGTTTTCATCTAACCAATTTTTCTGTTATGTTTGCAACAAGCCAATTTTGGAGCACTGCTGTCTGTCATACAAACGTCAATTAATTCAGTAAAAATAACTAAGAAATGTTTTGTAAAGTTTCTATTAGTTTAGTTTGAACATTTTGCACTATGAAAAGGAACAAATGGTATAAATATTCTTCGATATTTTGACATGTGACAGCTGTCATTGAAGGTGATTCCCCAGTGTGTCGGAAAAAAAGGGGAAGGCCCTGTGTAAACAACAAGGACGGAAATTAAGTGAGCAGCAGAAAGCCAAACTGTGGAGCAATTTCGATTGGGTAAAAATTGAGGCGTGTTCGCGTCTTTAAGTTAGGGGATCCGTTCAAAACACAGTTAAGTAGTTAAAGCAGTCGAGACACGTGACTCCTTTGGTTGTCATAGAAACTAATAAGTGCCGCCATGATTGATTGTTAGAACCATTGTATGCTAATTTGTAAACAAACATTAAAAATATTTTTTTTGCTTTTTTCTACAATAAACTAAGATCTTTTTGCATATAAAAATCCGTATTTTGTTCTTAGGAATCCTAAGCAACATCTTCAGAGGATTTTCGAAGCGAGTTTTAAATCATGATTTTTTTTTTTAATTTCATAAAATCATCTTAATCGAGGTCGCGCTTTTTTTTAGAGCTACGAACTGTACATTTGACAGTAAACTACCGTCTGTTTATATATTTTGGCATTGGTTCGCATGTTATGATGATGCAAAACATGATATATGACATAGAATATCATTTTATTTTAATAATATTATGGTGTTAAAAATAGTTTAATTTGTAGTCGAATAGTGTATTTATCATTTTACATAATGAATAATATTTTGAACAAATAATTGTACTCCAAAACCCATTGAACTATTACTTCAACTGTAGTCGCGATCGCGACGTTGACTTAACCAAAAAATCATCCACCAAAATGGTGCAAAAGTGGGTGGTGTTTGAGTAAAAGTAAACGTTGCGACGCAACGTTGGCACGCGGTGCATAACGTTGAGACGTCGATAAATTGCTAGTTGGGTGAGGTTAAATTTTTTGGGAAAATAACACTTAAAATGCAATTTTTAACTGAAAGTTGAACTAAAATCGTAAATATTGATGGGGTTTTGAGTTGTTTATTATTTAGCCTTAATTTGTTTGTCAAAATGTTAAAATGCGCCGCAGGCGAAAACTTTTGGAAAATGCCATTTTTGACACAAAAGCGCAGGCTAAATGTTTTGATAAAATTACATTAGACCATTTTGACACGAAATCGTAAAAATGAAAGGTACTATAGCACCGCCGGCGAAAAATTTTGCAATTTGGGATGTTTTAAAGATTTTTTTTTAAAGAATCCAGGCCTTTGTATTTTATTTCCTACGTATTTTATTTCTGCTGTTATCTGTGTGTGCTAATTGTAACCAGGCCTCTCGGGGGGGGGGGGGGTTAACCCCAACCCCCCCTCACGATGCGCCACTGCTAAAGGTGGGCAGTTTTGAAGATCCTCCATCGGGTAACCCCCACCACGTTGATATATATATATATAGGGGTAGGCCACAAAAAAATGAGACTTTTCTTATTGGCTTTAACTTTGGAACCAATGGTCCGATTGAAAAAAAATACATGGGGAAAGAATATAGTTTATATCGTAAAAATAACGTTGTGGAAAAATCTAAGATGGTGGACAATTTTAAAAAGTTGCAATCCTTCATGAAACTTTTTTTCTGTGCGCCACTGGCGTAAAAACTAATTCTTTTTTTTAAAGCTTGTGACACAACAAATGAAGTCAAAAAAATGAGAGCATTCTGAAGATGATTGTAAGTAAGAGACGCACACTAAAAACTTAAACATTACCACAAACCTAAAATTCCACCTTTGAAAGATTTCGTCAGCAAAATTAGGTCGGTCAGTAAAATTCGGTGTGCCGGCAAACATCGGTCAGTAAAATTTTGCCAGTCAGTAAGATTCTACCGATCAGTGAAATTCTACCGGTCAGTAAAATTTTAATGGACCAGTCTGCCAACGAAACTTACTCTCAAGATGCGACGAGATCTTGGTGAGTAAAATTCGGTCGGTCAGTAAGTAAAATTCTGTTAGTCAGTAAAATTCGAGCAGACCAGCTTTCCAATGATTATACTTACTCTCAAGATAAGCGACTAGGTCGTGGTCGTCGGTTTGCAGGGCGAGCGCCTTGGCCGTCTGGCCTCTGTGGTCAGTAATATTCAATGTCGCGCCGGCCGCCACCAAAATACAGCAAATGTTTCGTTGTTTGTAGGCCGCAGCTTTATGCAGGGGGGTTTGTCCTCTGAAATAAAAATAAACAGCATTTTCTTTTCAATGTGCATTCCCCCCAGGACTGGCTTTTAGAATCGTACCTGAGGTAGGTACTAATGAAGTTTTAGAAAACGCCCTTTTTCACGCCTTCAGCGTGTTCAATTTGTCTGGCTTTCAGTGGCGTAGCGTGGGGGGACAGGGGGGATTCCTCACCCTACTCAATGAGTAAACGATAATCGGAAGTCTTTCTCTTTTGCAATGAAAAAAAAAAGATGTTTTTCTTATTTTACCAGTGGCAGAAAAGTGTTTATCGTCCTGTGATTTATTGCAAAAAAAATGAAAATTAATTGTGGTCAAGTCAAAAAAGAAAAAAAAAATAGGAAATTGTTTTGTTTGGAAAAGCAAAAAAGGGATTGCTAGAAAGCGTTGGGACTAAACAGTTCAAAAACTTAATATATTTTTCTTGGAAATGCTGGTAATGTGGAAAAAACGTGTCCATATCCTATTTCTTTCTATATCCTATCTACCCAAGCATAGATCTAGACTTTAAAGTAAATATATCTATGTGACATTGGACACCCTTATAGAAACGTATGAAACAAGATTTAAAGATTTTTTAAAAGTTTTCGAAAAATTCGATTACGATTCAGAAAACAATTTAAAATGTCTGGCTGACATAATTTTATTTTAGAGTTCAGATCTAGAAAGCACTACTTGTTTTGTTTGCTGATATCCGAATCAAAAGATGAAATTGGGAAATTTTGTCATTTCTGATAAAAAAAACAGTTTAAGAACAGCACTTTTAACAGACTAAAAAAACTAAAAATTCTGAAAGGTCACAATGACCGAAGACAACCTGAATGAGTTTGCTATAATTAGTATTGAGCGGGAATTATTGATTTCGATGTCACATGAAGTCAGTAAAAACTCGCAGACTTAATTTTTAGTTTAATCACAAAATGTAAAAAAAATTCGTATTCATAAAAACTGTGGTAATACATTTTTTTACACTATTTACAGGGTGATTAAAAATTCCCTAGAAAGATTTGAACAGTGGTTAGATATCATTGTTAAGTGTAACGTGATATCATTAATCTAATAAAAGTTATGTGATTATTTTGTTTAAATTTCATATTTTTTTTTCACTGAATTTAGAAGTAAAATAGTCGTATTTTTTTGGAAATCGCCTTTAAAATAATTTACCAAGCAAGTCTACGTGTGCTGACAATGACATATTTTAGGGTTTTTGCAGCGCCACCTAGAGGAGAAATTTTTCTGTTTAAGAGAAAAATTTCTCCTCAAGGTGGCGCTGGTTTTAACAACATGAACATGAAGTTTTGGGGTAAAGGGTGCTTCTCAGAAAATATTAACAATTTTTAAATGCAAATATCTCTGAAACAAGAGAGTTTACAAAAATATATTTTACTAATGCTTGTTCAGAACAACAAATTCTACATATATTTAAAGTCTTTCTAGGGAATTTTAAATCACCCTGCATATTAAATTGTGAATACATTATTATATACCTAGGTACTTTTGAGCGTTCGCCCCCCCCCCCCCCGCTCTTTAAGTCACGCTACGCCGCTGCTGACTATGTAATAAGTACAATCAGAGAGCATATAAATCTAAATAGAGAGGACACCTAATGGTACATTTACAACCCCGCTCAACTGACTTGAAAACCAAGTGGCGCAGCTATCGTTTTTTTTTGGTTCTTGGCTTGGAAGCTTGGTGCGCCTTCGCTCTTGCTTATTTTTATCGATTTAAGCAGTGGCGGTGCACAGGAAAATCGTATTTTTTGGACGAGTTCCGCGTTGGGAACTATCCATAATATCGATCGCCCGCATTGGTGGTAATACAGAGGGAGGCGATTGACCCCCTCTCCGACGAAATTACATACTTCCCCAAAAATGTTGCCTTGGGGCGCCAGTTTTTTTCTTTTATTTTAAATTAAACATTACTCTTTTACAAGGTTTAATTATAATCAGGTGTTAAGTTTCTCAAAAAAATTTCTTTGTCTCTCCCTTTTGGAAAAAACTCCCCATGATGGGAATTGACCCGGGTACGTCACAACCGCCTCTTTTGGATTAGAACAGAACCATTGAAGGAATATCCAAGGAAATTTATCATATGAGACCATCAGATTTCACATACCTTCTCACCCACTCTGATCTCCTAATCATGTATTTTTCAAACATTCGGAAATGACGGGGTCATTAAAATTTGGTACAGAAGCATAGTTTGGGTGGTTTTCTGCAAATGTTTGTTTTTTATAGCAAAATTGAAGTAACCTCAGATAGCAAAATATTTAAAAAATAAATAAAAAACGCTTATTTTTTACCGGAGTAAACCTAAATTATGCCCTCTGCGTTTTCCTTAATTATTACAAGTAATAAAGGCTTGAAAAATATATACAATAAAAACTTTCTACCAGCTAAATCGAAATTCATTTAACCCGCGAGATTATTGCCGTTTCAATTTTACATATATATTACCCCGGTTCATCCTGGCGCATTCAGTTAACAATAAAAAACTCGCTGTGAATCGCGTCGACTTGCTGGTCGGATATTACCCTTACGTGTCCTCTATTCAGATTTAATACTCTCTGGTACAATAGAGTAATACAACTGTATACTTACAAATTACTTTCCTTCTTATTAATCAAATTAGGCGCATAATTAACCAAATATTTTACGATGTCCCGATGACCGTATCTAGCGGCGTAGTGCAACATGTTTTGACCCGATGAGTCTTTTGTCATTAAGGAAACGCCCTGGCTGTGTTGGTCTTTTATCTGTAACAAATTGAAGATGTAGTAACAGTAACTATAGACTCAGTGTTCTAACTGTCCCAATGCACTCCCGAATAGGATGGACAAAATTGTCAAATTCAGCCATTAATCTCGTGATGGCCGTTTAAAAATGGTGGGTGTAGGGTAAACAAAGCGATTTTCCATAATAGTCGGGTCGTTTTTTGGAATATTCAATTTGTATTGCCGTTTTTTGGTGATTTTGTTCCAACTTGATACACATATAGACATGACCCCAAGAAACAATAAAAAAATATTTTTTTCTCTTACGTTGGTTTTGGCTGGGCGTCGCGATACTTTGAATTTTGACTGTGACTCTTTGGTCCTGTCAATTAATGAAAATTTTAAAAGTTTTTTGTTAATATGAAATTGCTTGCTTTAAATTAAGTTCAAAATATAAAATTAAAAAAAATTTGGCGTTGTTGAATTTTTACTGACTAATATTTATCAAAATAAACAATACGATAACAAAAATAAATTAAGTGTGATCTAAGTTTTTTCGAAAAAGTAAAAAGTTTTGAATTAATCAAATAGTAAACTCAGAAAAAAATAAATACCAGCCATATTTCGATTTTTTTCAAATTTTTACATTTTTGACATTCTCTGTTTTATTTAACCATTTCTAGATAAATTTTGGCACTTGGGAAAAACTAAGTACATTTTAAAATTAAAAATTTAAAACAAAAATGCCACATTCAAAAAAAAAATTGCAAATTCTACTAGACTTCCTACAATCTTAGAGAGAACTCCATATGGAGTTACTATAGCAGCACATTTTTAAAAAGGTGAATTCCTAAGTTAAAAAATGACATCTTTATATCAGAAATCAACTAATAAACAGCTACAGAGTTAAATGTGTATTAATAATAGCATTTTTGTCAATTTTTTAAACTAAGTTTTTTGAGTTCTCTCTAAGATTGTGCGGGAACCCTAGTACAATTTGTATTTTTTTTTAATGTGTGTTTTTGTTTTAAACGCTTAATTTAAAAGTGTATTTAGTTTTTCCCAAGTGCCAAAATTTACTTAGAAATGGTTAAATAAAATAGAGAATGTCAAAAATTTAAAAATTAAAAAAAAAGTTTACTATTTGATTAATTCAAACATTTTTACTTTTAAAAAAAAACTTAGATCACACTTAATGTATTTTTGTTGTCGTATTGTTTATTTTGGTAAATATTAGTCAGTAGAAATTCAACAACGCCAAAAATTTTTTTCACTTTCTTTTGATTTCTTTTTCGTATCTTTTTTGAACTTAATTTAAGGCAAGCAATTCTTATTGACAAAAAACTTTTAATAGTTTGTCAGAAAGCCTATTTATTGCTCTTTTAGGTGGTGCAATCAGAATTTAAAATTGTCATTATTTGACAGAGATAAAATTGGAAAAGGACCGAAGAGTCACAGTCAAAATTCAAAGCGTCGCGACGCCCAGCTTAAACCGACGTAATAGAAAGAAATATGTTTTTTGGGGTCATGTCTATATGTGTGTGGAAATGCAGACTAAACAAAGTGACTATTTTATAGATTAATCCTTTCTGAATCGGAAAGAAACGAGCATTTTGGCGAAATGTTAGAAATAAACTCAATTTTTTCCGCCTATATTCGGAACTATCCGGAAATTATAAACTTTTTTTTAGTTTTAAGCAAAGCATGAAATTGTGCAACTTTGCCCTATGTATCGTATCTCCTAACGTTTAGGAGATTCCCATGGTGAGCATTGAATTTGAAACACCCTGTATAGCCTGCCAACGCCGCCCCGCCGTTCTCAACTTAAAAGCAAGTCAACTGTTAGCATTGTAGTACCCTTAAATTTGACCCAGTTTTTCAGCCAAATTGATATAAAATCTGTTTAACCTGTCAAATCTGGCTTTTTAGTTAAAAGTTGACAACCAGTTAATATTAATTGTTCATTATCTACATAATTGCATGAGGTATTAAAATTCATTTTGAAAACCATCTTACTATTTTTAAGTCTCCAGTTTTTGATGCCGTCAATAACAGTTCATTGGTCTTTTCGTCTGTATTGCTATAAAAAAAAAACAAAAAATTAATATATTATTAATATAGTTATATACAGTGTGAAGATTTTTAGAGTCTGATTTGGGAAAACTTCTCGGAAATGATTTTTTATTCGAGAGGGACACATATCCCAAGTAACACAGCTTCGACAATATAGACTTTAAAGCAAAGTCAATGCTGCAAAAACGTTAGTACAGCTCTCTTTTTGCTTTAAAATAGCTAGCTTTATTCAATCTGTAATTTTGGCTGTTGAAACTGTTTGACTACTAAATTTACATTCAAAATAACTTCTATAGTTATATCATCTAGCGAATCAACTTTTAAAGGTAAAACTTATACCTAAAAATATGCTAAAACTTAACTTACAAAATAGTTACAATCTTCAACTTTTTTTCTTAAACTACAACTGAAAACAACGCCAAGATGACAACGGCAGTTATTTGTTGTATCCTAGTGCAATTTTTATTAAAATGGAGCTGCTTTCAATGCTATTTAGCATTTGAGAATAAGCGCCCTCTACCGCTAGGCTGGGACCGTGAGCCCACAGCAATAACGCCAAGATTTTCTTTTGTTTTAGATTTATTTAAAAAAAAAATGCTTTCTTGGTTTTTCGGGCGGACGAGCGGCCATGTTTTATATATTATGAAAAAACAATCTTTTTTTTGTTTGTTTTTCCTTTAATTCTGGGTTAAAATTTAAAAAAATTAAAAATTTATAATTAAAAAAACTCTTATTATCTTAAATTTTTGAAGCGCGTCAAGTTTAACGTATCATGACAGATTTCGTCATCAAACGGGTCTTCGCACAAAGATTTGACTCTTGGGAAGTCCACAAAATGCGTATTTTTGATTGAGAGTTTGTTAAACATCGGTAATGTTTATTGTAGTTGTCTTCCATCTTCAGTCTTTTATGTTGGCGGACAATTTTGATTTAATTGCTATTTTTAAATACATTTTTGTCATGGAAGTTAAATTTGAAACAATATTTCTTTCGCGTGCAAAAATGCTGTATTTTCAGCTGCCGTAGACGTTGTCACATGCAAAAAATATGCCTCAAAATAGCTATGACAACATTTTCATGACGGTTTCAAAACGTTGTGGCAGAAGACAGCAAAAGCATTATTGTTATATTTTTTGCTGCGATAACGTTATCCCAACTTATTTACAGCACGCTGTGTTACTTGGGATCTCAAAATATTTGTAGCACGCACCCCCTTCGAGGGGTAAACTTTACCCTTATATTTTGAATAGGTAAAGTGGGTCGAGTGATATACCTTGTTTTCAAGGTCTTTTAAATGTCTTTACAATATCTCAAAAACGAATCAATAGATTTTCAAAATTTTTACACGCTGGGTCGCGTTCCGGCACCACCCTATCTGCGTCGCCTCGGTCTCCAGGACCGGGTTTAATTTTTTGTGATTTTTTTTTTAAGTTATTTTTTGTTGCTTGTCACAGAGATATAAAATACCAAAAATGATATATTATGCTATTGATTGATTGATTGATTTGTCATAGTAAAAAGCCCGATTGGCGGATGGACTGTGTCTGAAACCAGTCAGTGGTAGAACTGGTGAAGGGGGCCAAAAATCCAACAGTTTTCTGTTGGTAAAACTCTCTTTTTTATTTAAAAATAATATAGTTATTCTAGATTTACCACAGTTGAGAAAATAAAAAACATCATCACCATAAAAAACTTTATTTTTATTTTTTACGAAAAATTTAAAAATCATATTTTTTCAAAAAACTTCTATACAGTTTGTAAACTGAAACATTTTTTCTTTAAATCTGCTATAAAAGAATTTTTATAAAATAAAAAAAGACATTATTGTTTTTAGCGCGAATAAAAAAAACCTTTTCTTTCAATATTGCACTGGTCTCAAAGACCGACTTAGGAAACTAATATATAAAAACATACAAAACATAAAAAATATTTAAACAAGTTAAGCCATCGCGGCCATCGTCAGTTCCGACAATTGGCTGAACGTGCTGCACTAATCAGTCCACGTTGGTACTATTTTTCACCGATCTACTAAGAGTCAGTCGTGGTCAATAAATTCTGCCCCCTTGTTGTCAAAAGGGGAGAATAAAAGTTAAATTTCTCTGTAATCCTACTCCCAGATAGGGAGGACTGGACGACAAACAGAAGAAGTTTCTCAAGTGAAGATAGCTGCTGGTACACTGAAGGATCCAAAATGCCTTCAGGCGTTGGATCCGGAGCTTATTGCAGCCAGGAAAATATCAGGATTGTACATAGTCTTGGACGAATGGCTACAATTTTCCAAGCGGAACTCTTCACCATTATAATGAGTGCACGTTGGATGATAGATCATAGCTGGCGCAACAGATCATTAAAGATACTTTCCGACAGCCAAGCGGCTTTTAAGGCTCTTGAATCCTATAGGTGCTCATCGAGAATCGTTAGGAGCTGCCAGGACACACTGAACACCCCAAGGCGAATAAACACTATATCGCTGGTATGGATTCCAGGACATTCTGGGCATCGGGGAAATGAGACTGCCGACAAACTGGCGCGTAAAGCGGTCTCTGCCGTCTTTATTGGCCCCGAACCAGCCCTTGGAATAGCATACAGCACAATCAACACTGCTCTCTCAGGCTGGATGGAAAACAAGTTCGTGCACCAATACTGGAGAGAATTGCCGGGACTGGCAAATTCCAAATAGTTCATTACAGAACCCTGCAAGAAGAGGGCCGGGAAACTCATTGAGCTCACCAGACAGGACATCCGGACAATGGTTGATCTCTACACCGGACACTGCAGGCTGAGCGTACCATTACACAGAATGGGTCTAAGTGAGGACACCGAATGTACCCAACTAGCAATTTTTAGTTGTGCAAGTTGTAAAAATTAGAATTGCACTAATTTTAAACGTTGTTTTACAGATAAAGAATAGTTATCATGGCGACGGTCGACAACGTCGACTATTATACGACGCCTAAACGCTTATCACAACTTCAGTCGCCATCACAACTATTTATGACCGTTTATTGTACTAACAGTAATTCCTTAGTTGTGAAGGCGCCGACTACAAACCGGTGTGTGCTAAACCAAAAATTGATCAATTTACTCCACGTTTTCTGGCCGGTTTGTTGGAGACGCGGGCGCGCCTGATTTCATCTAACCAAATTTTCTGTTCTGTTTGCAACAAGCCAATTTTGGAGCACTGCTGTCTGTCATACAAACGTCAATTAATTCAGTAAAAATAACTAAGAAGTGTTTTGTAAAGTTTCTATTAATTTTGTTTGAACATTTTGCACTATGAAAAGGAACAAATGGTATAAATATTCTTCGATATTTTGACATGTGACAGCTGTCATTGAAGGTGATTCCCCAGTGTGTCGGAAAAAAAGAGGAAGGTCCTGTGTAAACAACAAGGACGGAAATTAAGTGAGCAGCAGAAAGCCAAACTGTGGACCCAACTAGCAATTTTTAGTTGTGCAAGTTGTAAAAATTAGAGTTCCACTAATTTTAAACGTTGTTTTACGGATAAAGAATAGTTATCATGGCGACCGTCGACAACTTCGACTATTATACGACGCCTAAACGTTTATCACAACTTCAGTCACCATCAAAACTATTTATGACCGTCTATTTTACTAACAGTAATTCCTTAGTTGTGAAGACGTCGACTGCAAATCGGTGTGTGCTAAACCGAAAATTGCTCAATTTGCCCCACGTTTTTTGGCCCGTTTGTTGGAGACGCGGGCACGCCTGTTTTCATCTAACCAAGTTTTCTGTTACGTTTGCAACAAACCAATTTTGGAGCACTGCTGTCTGTCATACAAACGTCAAAAGTGTTTTGTAGAGTTTCTATTAGTTTTGTTTCAACATTTTGCGCTATGAAAAGGAACAAATTGTATAAATATTCTTCGATATTTTATCGTCGCAGAAGACTTTAGCCTAGCATTTAGCTGATATACCGGATCAAAATGTGTCATCTTCTGTGTGGCGAAAAAGAAAAAGGAAGGTCCTGTGTAAACAACAAGGACGGAAATTAAGTGAGCAGCAGAAAGCCAAACTGTGGAGCAATTTCGATTGGGTAAATATTGAAGCGTGTTCGCGTCTTTTAAGTTAGGGGATCAGTTCAAAACAAAGTTAAGTAGTTACAGCGGTCGAGATACGGGACTCCTTTGGTTGTCATAGAAACTAATAAGTGCCGCCATGATTGATTGTAAAAACCACTGTATGCTAATATGTAAACAAACATAAATTTTTTTTTACCTTTTTCTACAATAAACTACGATCTTTTTGCATGTAAAAATTCGTATTTTGTTCTTAGGAATCCTAAGCAACACATTCAGAGGTTTTTCGAAGCGACTTTTAAGTCATGATTTTTTTTTTAGTTTCATAAAATCATCTTAATCGAGGGCGCGCTTGTTTTTTAAAGCTACGACCTGCACATTTGACAGTAAACTACCGTCTGTTTATATATTTTGGCATTGGTTCGCATGTTTTGATGATGCAAAACATGATATATGACATAGAATATCATTTTATTTTAATAATATTATGGTGTTAATTATCACTTTACGTAATGAACAATATTTTGAACAAATTATTGTACTCCAAAACACATTGAACTATTACTTCAACTGTAGTCGCGATCGGGACGTTGACTCAACCAAAAAATCATCCACCAAATTGGTGCAAAAGTGGGTGGTGTTTGAGTAAAAGTAAACGTTGCGACGCAACGTTGGCACGCGGTGCACAACGTTGAGTCGTCGACAAATTGCTAGTTGGGGAGCAATTTCGATTGGGTAAAAATTGAGACGTGTTCGCGTCTTTAAGTTAGGGGATCCGTTCAAAACACAGTTAAGTAGTTAAAGCGGTCGAGACACGGGACTTTTTTGGTTGTCATAAAAACTAATAAGTGCCGCCATGATTGATTGTTAAGACCATTGTATGCTAATTTGTAAACAAACATTAAAAATTATTTTTTTGCTTTTTTTCTACAATAAAGTAAGATCTTTTTGCATATAAAAATCCGTATTTTGTTCTTAGGAATCCTAAGCAACATCTTCTAAATCATGATTTTTTTTTTAATTTCATAAAATCATTGACAGTAAACTATCGTCTGTTTATATATTTTGGCATATATGACATAGAATATCATTGTATTTTAATAATATTATGGTGTTAGAAATAGTTTAACTTGTAGTCGAATAGTGTATTTATCATTTTACGTAATGAATAATATTTTGAACAAATAATTGTACTCCAAAACCCATTGAACTATTACTTCAACTGTAGTCGTGATCGCGACGTTGACTGAACCAAAAAATCATCCACCAAATTGGTGCAAAAGTGGGTGGTGTTTTGAGTAAAAGTAAACGTTGCGACGCAACGTTGGCACGCGATGCACAACGTTGAGACGTCGACAAATTGCTAGTTGGGTAGGCTCTGTATGGAGTATGATGAGACGGCCAGACATGTGCTGTATCCCAACTAGCAATTTGTCGACGTCTCAACGTTGTGCACCGCGTGCCAACGTTGCGTCGCAACGTTTACTTTTACTCAAACACCACCCACTTTTGCACCAATTTGATGATTTTTTGATTGAGTCAACGTTCCGATCGCGACTACAGTTGAAGTAATAGTTCAATGGGTTTTGGAGTACAATTATTTGTTCAAAATACTATTCATTACGTAAAATGATAAATACACTATTCGACTACAAATTAAACTATTTCTAACACCATCATATTATTAAAATAAAATAATATTCTATGTCATATATCATGTTTTGCATCATCATAACATGCGAACCAATGCCAAAATATATAAACAGACGGTAGTTTACTGTCAAATGTATAGTTCGTAGCTCTAAAAAACAAGTGCGCCCTCGATTCAGATGATTTTATGAAATTAAAAAAAAAATCATGATTTAAAAATCGCTTCGAAAATCCTCTAAAGATGTTGCTTAGAATTCCTAAGAACAAAATACGAATTTTTATATGCAAAAATATCGTAGTTTATTGTAGAAAAAAGCAAAAAAATAATTTTTATTGTTTGTTTACAAATTAGCATACAATAGTTTTAACAATCAATCATGGCGGCACTTATTAGTTTCTATGACAACCAAAGGAGTCCCGTGTCTCGACTGCTTTAACTACTTAACTGTATTTTGAACGGATCCCCTAACTTAAAAGACGCGAACACGCCTCAATTTTTACCCAATCGAAATTGCTCCACAGTTTGGCTTTCTGCTGCTCACCTAATTTCCATCCTTGTTGTTTATACAGGACCTTCCTCTTTTTTTCCGCCACACCTTCAATGACAGCTGTCATATGTCAAAATATCGAAGAATATTTATACCATTTGTTCCTTTTCATAGTGAAAAATGTTCAAACAAAACTAATAGAAACTTTACAAAACACTTGTTAGTTACTTTTACTGAATTACTTGACGTTTGTATGACAGACAGCAGTGCTCCAAAATTGGTTTGTTGAAAACATAACAGAAAAATTGGTTAGATGAAAACAGGCACGCCCGCGTCTCCAACAAACCGGCCAGAAAACGTGGAGTAAATTGATCAATTTTTGGTTTAGCACACACCGGTTTGTAGTCGGGGCCTTCACAACTAAGGAATTACTGTTACTACAATAGACGGTCATAAATAGTTGTGATGGCGACTGAAGTTGTGATAAACGTTTAGGCGTCGTATAATAGTCGACGTTGTCGACCGTCGCCATCATAACTATTCTTTATCTGTAAAACAACGTTTAAAATTAGTGCAATTCTAATTTTTACAACTTGCACAACTAAAAATTGCTAGTTGGGATGAATGTCCGGCCATTGCACGTTAGCTTCAACGTATCTTCGGTAAACCACAGATCGACGGACTGGATCTGAATTATGCTTCACCAAAGCAAGTTGCGAGGCTCTTTAAGGTGCTGAATATTCTGTAGCAACAAAAAATGTTAAAAGTGATCCACAATAGACCCAATAGTGGTCGCAGTGGACAGTGCCATACTGGCACACTCACAAACGAATCAATCAATCAATCAATCCTACTCACTCTGATATGAAGTTCTATAAAACAGCCAATAAAAAAATCCGACTTACCTATAACGTTTCAAATGTTAACAACCCGTTGAGTCGCCCTGGTCTGTGAGATCGTGTCTTATAGCGTATTCCTTTGAGACAGTTAGTGCAACACTGAGATACCTCTGTCTCTTGTTTTTACCTAAAACCGCAAAGGACAGAAATATTCGAGTGCTGCACTAAAAGTCTCAATGAAATACGTTATTTGGGTCACCACGGTGCCTGAGACCCTGTTCGCCGCTCACTTACTACGTACGATTCGATCACTATAATCGAATCACGTGCGAGTATTGAATGATCGAATCATGTGTGCTCGATGTGATTCAATTAATCAAATGACCGTCAAAGACAGAATGAATCAAAGGAGCGATACACTGAATCACTTGGAATTTCGTTCATTCGTTCCGTGGATTCGAATTCCTGCACGCGTATTTAGCTGCATCCGGTATAGACCTTTTTTTTCTTTCATTTTATTTGAAAAGATTTATTCAATGATCGATTCCAAAGATTCGATCATTCTAGAAATGAATCACTGATCAATTCGTTCAGTACAAAATGATCGATTTATCCATGTCTAGTCTGAATCTTTAGAGTCGCCCCCAACAGGCAAATTGAAAGAGGGGCATGTGCCTATGATCCTTTCTTAGAAAAATATTTAGGAAAAAAAAAATCCGGTCTCACAGACATATACACATAAGTAGAGTTTACCCCTACAAAAAAAAAACAAGATATTTTAATATTTCTCTAAAATCAGACTCTAAATACGTAAATCTCCGATTGGAGGTTTCAAAATGAACACCCTGTATATTACAAAATATAATCAGGGCTTCCATGGTGCCGATTCTTGAATTTCGTAGGAAAGATCGCACGGGAACGGTCACCTCCCTGATATATCGGCCAATAACACGCTTTAAAGCTATTACGAGTTATCCGAAACCTATCCGACCACGGCCGAACTTCACCTGATTGCCGTGTATCGACGGAACGCTCATAGTTTATTAAACCAGGAATTTATCAGACCGTATTTAATAAAAAAATTCATCGTAAGAACGATTCACCATAGAAAATGCAATTCGTCAAACCAAGTTTTTATCCCAACCTTATTTCATCAAACCCTTTCAATAAGAAATTCTAAATTTAACAGACCCATTTTTAATCGAATCATTGTTCATCAAACTCATTCAATATCAAACCCGGAATTCCTAAAACCCGTAAATTATCAGAAAATTTTTGCTAAATTGATTGCGCATTCGCCAATAACACATGAATGCAAGACGGGTGAATGCAAGTGACATCTATACACAAACTATTGAACGCAATCTGTAAGTATGCGCGCGTAACAGCGACAAATGCTTCAAAACGCCGCATTGCTCCGCCACCTGCGTGTACGCCTACGGTTCATGTGGTATTGGTTTTACGAATTCCGGGTTTGATATTGAATGAGTTGGATGGAACGGGTCTTATAAATTTCGAATTTGTTATTGAATAGGTTTGAAGAAATAAGGTTCAGATAAAAAATTGGTTTAACGAATTGCTGTTCCTATAGTGAATGATTTTATAATTGAACTTTCTTTTATTTAACGGGTTTGATTTTGCACATTCTGATAAACGTGTCCTATCGGAGGAACCGTTCTACACTTTCATACACCTAACTCTGAGCAGGCAGCAGGGGCGCTCTTGAAAAACGATAGTCAAGTCAGCTTTGCGCATGCACCGTACAAGCTTGGCAGCTTCTGAGTCTTAATCATATTGGTGGAAACCAAGGATGTGAACGTTCCCAGGTTCTCTCGAAATTCAAAAATCGGCACCCAGAGAGATTATCGAATTTTGAGGCTAAAAAGTTGACTTTTTTTCCAATTTTTTTAAGGCTGGAATTTATAGTCGATCCTCAAGGCCTCCTTAAGGCTGAGTGGTCTTTGAGGATCCCTTAAGGTCGGAAATGCATTTTATAGTCGCCTTAAGTTTGAGTAAAGGCCAAGGTAGCTCGAGAGCTACCTTAAGGAGGCCTTGGATCGTGTTTTTCAGGTAAGGTTCAGGTTTGGTCTGATTTTTAAAGAGTAGTGTTTTTTGGGTTCTTTTTCATCCACTGAATTCAAAAATCACCATATAAATTAGAGATTAGCTCTAGTTTTGGAGATAAGGTGATATTTTACATTTTATATTCTCTAAAAGCATCGAAAGAGAAAATAATAGAAAGGGAACTGGATAGATTGGGAAGTTAGAAATAATGGTACGCCAACATCGAAATTGACTATCGATAATATCGATAAAGATAAAACTACAGAACTATATAATGTAGTGTGTATAGCATTGTTATAAAACTTGATACACGGAGACACAATATATCATCGCAAACTGACTATAGTGTTTATGCTGTAAATCTAAGGTTTACATTTTACATAAAATATTTCTGTTTTGTTTAGTGCAAAATATGTTGTTTTGGAGTGTTTTTAAACTAAAATTTATTGTATTAACATGTCTCGTAAATGTGTAAGTTCAGTTAACAATTATTGTTATATTTGTGGAGAAATAACGTTTTCTTCACAGAAACGCAATTTGAAGCCTCTTGTGAAGACTGCTTACCAATATTATTTTGAAATGAAGGTAGGAGACCAGGATAAGTCATGGACTCCACATATATGTTGCAACTCGTGTTCAGTTCTATTACGAGAATGGCTTAAAAATAAAAAACGATCGATGGCTTTTGGGTTGCCCATGGTTTGGCGGGAGCCTACAAACCTCATAGATGACTGCTATTTTTGCTTGACTCCGCCTATCAATGCAGGATTTTCAATGAAAAAAAGAGGAACAGTTCAATATCCGAATCTCCCATCTGCTATTTGACCTATACCACATTCAGACAGTTTACCAATTTCTATTCCACCTCAAAACTATGAATTGGAAGTAGAGAGTGAAGACAATGTGGAAGATGAGGAATTAAACATGCCTTCAATATCACACGACCCTGATTTTGAAGAAAAATATGATCAGCCACACAGATTGAGCAAGTCTGAGTTAAATGATCTCATTCGAGATCTTGAGTTGTCACAGGAGAAGTCAGAACTTCTAGAATCAAGGTTACAGCAATGGAATCTTCTTCAACCAGATGTCAGGGTCTCTAAGTACAGACAGCGTCAGCGGAATCTGTTACCTTTTTTTAAGAAGGAGAATAATCTTGTTTTTTGCTGTGATATTAATGGTCTGATGAAAAGTTTGAAAATGGAGCATAATCCAACTAAATGGAGGCTATTCGTAGAATCTTCCAAGCTTAGTTTAAAAGCTGTATTGCTTCATAATGGCAGTCGTCTTCCTTCTGTTCCTGTTGGCCATGCAGTTCATATGAAGGAGACTTATGCAAATATGGCAAACCTCCTCAACTCAATCAAATATGCTGGAAAATCTGTGGCGACCTAAAAGTCATTGCTATACTATTAGGAATGCAATTAGAGTACACCAAATACTGTTGCTTTTTATGTATGTGGGATAGTAGAGATAGGAAATCACACTATATCCAAGTAGATTGGCCTGCAAGGAATCTTAAACCTAGTGAGAAAAATGTCGTTGCCGAGCCTCTCGTGAATCCAAAAGATGTTCTTCTTCCACCCCTACATATCAAGCTCGGTTTAATGAAGAATTTTTTCAAAGGCTTAAACGAAGATGGTCAGGCTTTTAAATATTTGAGAGAAAAATTTCCCAAACTAAGTGCAAAAGTCAAGGAAGGCATCTTCGTTGGGCCACAAATACGTGAACTCGTAAAGGATCCTGCTTTCGACCTAGTTCTGAAAGGAAAAGAAAATGAAGCTTGGGAAGCTCTTAAGGGAGTTATACATGGATTTTTAGGTAACAGAAGGGAGTAAAATTACACTCAATTGGTAAAAGTACTTCTAGAAAAGTATCATCAACTCGGATGTAATATGTAACTAAAAATATATTTTCTCCACTCTCATCTTGATTTTTTCCCACCCAGTTGTGGAGCTGTCAGTGACGAGCATGGGGAAGGATTCCACCAGGATATTTCTCTCATAGAACGGAGATATCAGGGCCGCTTGAATGAAGCAATGCTCGCGGATTACTGCTGGTTTATGTATAGGGATGCTCCAAAAATTACTTATAAGACGAAAGCCAAAAGACAGCGATCTCATGAAGCCCCCAATTAATTCTTCATATATTCAACCACCGGTGAGTGTTGTCATTTATAGTGTGTAACTGTCATTAAAAATACACCTTTTAATATTGTTAGCATACATAATTAATATGTTTCGTTACCTCATAATCCTTATTAAATGAAAAACTCATTATTTTTTATCACAGAAACTAGAGCTAATAAAAAATTTTCTTTGTCATATTCGTTTTTCGCAACCCAAAATTGGTAGGAATTAACTCATAAGTTGAAGAAAACAAAAAAAAAATTTTTTGTTGAACAGTGTAATTGACAAACTTCAAGATATCTTGGACTACTACTCAGGACATGGTAGAAGTAGAAGAACTCCTCTTATTATATCAGCCAGTTTAAAAAATATACCTCAGAGATTTTGACAACCCTTTTGAGAGGTTTGGTTTTCTTTTTCAAAGAACGATATTGTTTTTCTAAAAATATATCTTTCAAGATTATATACACCCAATTGTATTTGATGAATTAAAAAAAGATAATAGAAGAGGGCTGTCGATAGATAGATAGAATCATACAGAAAAATTTATGTTGTAATATTTGGTTATTTCTTCCCATGCCCTTTGTTTTCTTTGAAGTGATGTGGCATGCATCTGTTTTTTTGCCACCAGTGAACACAAGTACTCTTTTCCTCATTGGAAAAAGTACAACATGCAATTTAACAAAATCAGTAAAATCACACAAACTAAAAAATAACCTAACATTCTTGGCAAACGCCACAGTTCACCACACACAATCCTATTTCGGCTTAAACCTGAAATCTGCCAACAAAAAAACAGCAAAAATGCAACGTTGCCACATATTACGCCACCTCAGAGTGGCCTTCAGCAAGTCATTCTGAGGAAGACTTTATAAAACGGACTCAATGAGGAGCCATCAAGGAATCCTCACCGAAGGATCGACTATAAATTCCAGCCTAAGTACAATACTTTTTGGTAAATTTTCCCTTTTTCTATTTTATTTTCTTACCAAAATGCACGGTATGATTCTTGATTGAGAGCAAACATTCTTTCCGTGATACTAAAAAAAAGAAAAAAAATTATAATTAGGTTTGTCAACTGTAGATTTTTTTTTATAAAATATTGTGTATTTTTCCCAAAACTTTTATTTTTGTAACGATTAAGGGTGAAAATATCACTGTACCTAACAACCCTTAAAACGATTTTTATTTTGCGACCTACCTTTATTTTTCTACAATTTTTTCGAAATTTTAACCAGCGGTTCTTATACTAACCCAGCAAACACTGTTACGTAAATATTAAGTTATAAATTATATGTAAACTGGAAGTCACAACAAGGTTAAAAGTAACTTCCATGTTCTGCATTATGCCATGCACAAAGTTTCCTACTTTTTACGTAAATAATATGTAATTAAAATAACGTAAATAAAATTGGGAAACGGACGATATCGATTAACTAGTAACTAGAAAGTAAATCAAAAGGTAAAATTGAGGTAAATATTTTTACATAATATTTATATCTCTTACAAGTAACATCAAGGTAAACTTGACGTCACGTAAATAACGTATTCTTTATGTACCTACTATATAAATTTATAACATAAGTGTTATATAAATATTACGTATTGGAATGTAACATTTATTTTCCTTCTTATTACGTAAATATAATGTAATTAAAAAAACATAAGTTATGTTATGTAAATATTACGTAAATTTTATAAAAACTTTTTATGTAACTTTTTTTACTTTAGATTTACGTAGGTACTATGTTAATCTAAAAGATTTGCTTGCTGGGCTGTCTCTCGACGACAAAGAACTTTTGACCCACATGTTAGCACTGTATAAGTTGACACCCTGTATAAAAACTCAGTGACGTGGCGGTCTTTTGTATACCATTCGTTTACCTTCTTATTTTCAGTCCAGTTTCTTTATCACCGTTTATATTTGCTATGGGGATTCGTTCGTCTGCCACGGGATAGTCATCGGGGGACTGGAGCACTTTCGGAGACATTGGCGGGTGGTCGCTGGGGGAATCTAGGCTACCCTCGTCACTATAACGAAAATAAAAACGGACGCCTATCAGCAAAAACGTTACAATGAGTATTGTAGGTACAGTGTCTAACCAACGAAAACGAAACAGAGGGACCTTTTGGAGTCTTTGCAGTATACGAGTTAAAAAAAAACCTCGAGCACTTCAATTTGTTTAAAACACAACAAAGTGAATCTCGTGTCCGCAAATAAAAATTAAAGTAACACTCGTGGCATATCGGACAAAGCGTTTTTGTTTCTCACTTCATTACGACCAGGCCTCCAATGTCTAATGGAGAATCCAGACACCTACTAGTGATGTAAAAAGGGTACCTACTCGGTACAAAGTACCAGGTATTTGCCAAATACGTAAAGTACCGATTCCTTGTTTTCCAAAGTACTCGTTACCTTTTTTATACCTGTAAACTACAGGCTGTAGTGCTCAAAATTTTAAAATACTGTCTTGACAAAAACTAACGATTATTTTATTTTATATTTTTTAATAAAGAAGTTTTGTTTTCCACAAACCAAAACTACACTTTTTTGCACTCGACGCGCGTTTCGCTAACAACGTTAGCATCATCAGGAGACGATAAACAATGAACTAAATTAATCTACGCTCTATCTTATATACAATTCTTTAGTGGGCGGAGATAAGACTAATAAATTGTGATTGATCACGATTTTTAATCCTATCTCCCCTCAACCAAAGAATAAAGTGTACTGAACGGGATGGGTCCTCTATCTTTATTTAAACTATTTCTGGATTTAATGATTTCCATACTTTTGTTTGGTACACTTTTTAGAAGTTTTAGGTTATCTAATGTGAATCAATGATTGTTTTCAAAAGCATGCTCGGCCACACTTGACTTTTCTGTTCTTCCGTATTTTAAGTGTGCTAAGTGTTCTTTAAAACGTGTTTGAATAGAGCGTCTCGTTTGGCCAACATATTTTTTATCACAATCCATGCAACTAATTTCGTAAATTCCACTTTTTTCTAGAACTGTAGTTTTATCCTTGGGATTTCCTAGTAAGCTTCTTATTGTGTTACCGGATTGAATACTAATTTAAGACCGGTGTTATTAAATACTTTGTGTAATCCTTTCGTATAATTAGGATTATAAGGAATTGATACAAATTTTGAGACGCAGGTATCTTTTTGTCTGAAAAAGGTAGAATTCCGAAAGGTCTTTTGAAAAGAATGTCTATTTATCAGCTTATTTATTAAGCCTTCGTCGTAACCGTTTTCGCCAGCTATATTCCTAATCCTATTCTTTTCTGCTTCAAATCTTTCTTTGTTTAAGGGGAAATTTACTAATCTATATGTTAAAAAGTGCAAACTTGCAAGCTTATGTTGTAAGCAATGAAAAGAGTCATTTGGAATATACCTGTTGGTGGCCGTGCCTTTTCTGTATAGGTCAAAGTCCAATTTATTTTTATTTCTTATAACTAAAGTGTCTAGAAATGGCAGTGTACCGTTGTTCTCTGTTTCATAAGTAAATTTAATAGTGTGAAATTTGTTATTTATTTTTTCCATAAAATTTTCAACACTAGTTAATTTAGTGTTGAATACTGCAAACACATCGCCTACATACCTGATACCAAATTCTTTACTTATATCTGATTCAAATTTGCTCATAAATAGGTTTGCGATAAAAGGTGATAAACTATTACCCATTGTGGTTCCTTCTAATTGCTGGTAGTAGTTATTTTTATATTGAAAGTAATTTTGATTCATGCAGAGTTTTGTTAAAGATAGGTATTCTAAAGTCTGTTTGTCTTCTAGATTATTTTTTCTTAGTAGGTCCTCCAGGTATTGTAAGGTATTGGGGATCGGCACACTAGGGAACAACGAACTAACATCAAACGAGATTAAAATTTCACCTTCTTGGAGTGAAATATCTTTAACTTTGTTGATAAATTCAAGGGAATTTTGAACAGAAAAACCTTTTTCCTTTATCGGTAAATTTTCAAACTCGTTTGCTAGCCATTTCGAAATGTTGTAAGTAGGTGATCCTACAGCAGAAACTATAGGTCTAACCGATTTGCCAGGCTTGTGGATTTTCGGAAGACAATACAATTTCGGCATAGTGGGATTGCTTACTTGTAGTTTATATTTAATATTGTCAGTAATAATATTGTTACATTTTTTAATTGTGTTTTTTACTTCGTTAATCATTTGTGGTAAGGGGTTCTTTGGGACTTGTTTGTAGGGTCCATTTTTTATTAGGTTATCTACCCTTTCGAAATAATCTGTTTTATCTAATATAACAAGTGACCTTATGCTTTTACAGATTTCTTCTTTATAACCTGCTGAAAGGTACAGGATTCTGTATTTACGGTCTTCTGAACTTTTTAATTTTGATGTTTTTGTTGCTCAGTTTATTCGACAGTTGGCGCACACAGGTACTACGTCTCCGCGGATAACAAACTTTTTGTTTTAAATTCGAGAGGTGTGCATGATGCCTGTGTAGCTTCGACTGTCAGGTATACAATCCTATGACTCCCTGATGATTCCTAATAAGGATGAAACAAGTCTGTAGGTGTCTGGATTCTCCATTAAACCTTGGAAGATATGATATGCCACGAGTGTTACTTTAACTTCAATTTGTTATTCAAGGGAGACACGTTTTGGCTATGTTAGAATTTTTGTAAGACCCACTCCTTTCGAGGAGCGAGCTTGACCACCAGAATTTAAATGAGGAAAGTGGATCAAGGAATTTTCAAGCGCCTTTAAAAAAAAAGCAACACAACATTTTTTCGGGGTATTTATTTATATTTGTTATGGGGATTCGTTCGTCTGCCACGGTCATCGGGAGACTGGAGCTCTTTTGGAGACATTGGCGGGTGGTCGCTGAGGAAATCTAGGCTACCCTAGGCTCGTCGCTATAACGAAAAACGAAAAACGGTAGTACTGTACACACTGTACGTGTAACCACCCCTTTCGATGAGCGAGCTTGACCACCAGAATTTAAATAGAGAAAGTGGACCAAATGGATAATTATCTTAAAGATCTCTCAAACGCCTTTACAAAACAACACAAAATTTTTTCGGGATAAAATAAATTTATTTATATTTGTTATGAGGATTCGTTCTTCTGCTACGGGATAGTCATCGGGGGACTGGAGCAGTTTAGGAGGGTGATCGCTGGGGGAATCTAGGCTAACCTCGTCGCTGTAACGAAAGACGGATGCCTTTCAGAAAAAAGTTACACGGGGTGTATCATTTTTTTGAAAGGCGAACACAACTCTGCCAAAATTTTTCCTTGTCCCCCCCCCCTTCCCCTATTGGTGGTCGCTGGGAGAATCTAGTCGAAAAATTACTTAGAGATTACATTAGAGATCCGTATAGGTTAGATAAAAATGAAAAGAAAAACTTACTGTACTTTTTAAATATGTAGGCTTACGCGTCTTTAAAAAATTATTTTCAGATATGTACAGGGTAAACTAGAAATTGTGATTGTTTGAAAAATGTGGTGTATGCCAACATACAGGGTGAAAAATGTAAGCTTAAAGAAATTAAAAACTAAGAAAAAAAGAATACAATGTAGAATGTAGGGATCTATTTTTAAATTTTTTTTTAAAGATATTTGGTTTTTACAAGAATTGAAAAAGGATGATAAAACCAAATTTTTTAAAAACTTCTGCAATGGGTAAAAAATAAATTTTTATTGATTTAATTTTAAAAAATTGGTGCTAGAAAGCACGGATAATCCACCATACAATCAATTATTTTAAGTTAAAAGGAAAGAAAAATATCTCAAAAACTGTAGCTTTGAAAGATTTGAACCTTATAAAAAAAATTTTGGGTAATATTTACGAAAACCAAAATCTGAAAACCGCATATCAGCTGCTTTACTTCTAAAGTTATGATTTTTTTAAATATATTTTAATGTTTTTTTAAATAACTCGGAAGCTATAGCTCCCAGGTATTTGGATTTTATAACAAAATTAGTAGTCCATATTCATGGAAACTTAAATCTGGGAAAACCGTATATCGCTACTTGCTTTTGTTTCAAAGTTACAATTTTTTAAAATATTTTATCCCCCTTTTCTTCCCTTTAACCCCCCACCACCCTACCCAAAAGTTCATGGTCAGTCGATAGAGGATTTTTGTACCAAATTTTGTTAAAATCGATTAAGGCGTTCTTGAGTTATCGTGTATACAGACAGACAGCAGATCGACAGGCAACTTTTTTTTTCGTCGATTAAGGTGTTTTGGAACCTTAGTAACTCATTTTTAATAAAATTAAGAAAACTCAAAATTTCACGATTTCAATAGTTCTCCATACCATATTGGTATGGTGGACAAAAAAATATATTTAGGATATGTTCACCTTTAATACCAGAAAAATATTCAAAATGACCTTTTACTTTAAAATTTTAGAATTACTACAAAAAAAAACAGTATTTTCTTTCATATTTTGACATCAATTTGTTTTTTAAATCATTACCCTTATTATGATGTTTTTTAATTCTTGTAATTTATGAAAAAAATTTAATGAAAAAAAAATAGGTTACTTTAACAACTCTCGTATCTCGAAAACAAGGGATTTTTAACCCTCATATGCTATGAGTTTTTTTTTTCGTTTTAGTCTTTCCTATTACATGCTATTACCAAGATATATATACAGAGAGCTTAAAGCTACTGTGAACATAGGCCGGAAGAAGTCCAATTTGCCAGTGTACGTACATGCAGGGACACCACACGCCTATCAGTGAAGCAACCATCGACGTATTAACAGAAGCAACCAATACTCAGGCTTGCGATCACCACTTGTGTTTGGTATTTAGTACGCCTCTAACCACGGTGCTGTGTGGAGCGTAGTCAATGAAACCGGAATTTGGTCGATAAATACGCAAATTTTTATAACGTAATTTTCTTATTTTTTGTCACTGATGAATAAGAGCGTTTTATTGTCAACTGCTCAGATTTATCAGTGACAACGTGTTACAATGAAAATAATAAGGAGAAACAAAATAAAAGCAAGTTCTTAAAATAAAATAATACATTCTAAAAACCAAAAAGATTCTCCCAGTCAAAAAAAAATTAGAGCAAATGTTCGAAAAGTCCTCCTTGTTCGGCTAGACAATATCCGAGCCTATTATAAAAACCCCTTCTAACGTTTCTAAGCATGTTAAGGGTGATAGTTTGAAAAGCTTCTTCAATTTTAATTCGAAGTTCTTCCAAATTATTAGCCCTTTCATTCCCGTAAACTTTATTTTTGATATAACTCCACAGATAGAAGTCATTAGGAGCAAGATCGGGTGATCGAGCTGGCCATAAAATAGTTCCCCATGTACTTATAACCCGATTAGGAAATACATTATCAAGATATTCCCTAACAAGGCCAACATTGTGAGCGGGACAACCATCTTGTTGAAACCATGTTTCACCAAATCTCACACCTAACAACTGCCTAGCAGTTGGAATAATATGCTGCTGCAGTAGATCCAAGTATCTAGGACCATTCAAATTGCCGTTAATAAAAAATGGCTTAATTACGTGTTCCCCTAAAATACCCCCCCCCAAACATTTAGTTTTTGGGGATACTGTATTCTTACGTCAAAATACAAATGCAAATTTTTCCTCGACCAATATCGAACGTGTGTTGGGTTATGACGATTCAATAATGGAAAAGTGCTTTCATCCGAGAAAAGAATAGATCTCAGAAAGTTTTCATCACGATTAGCCCTTTCCATCATTGTTTCGCAAAATTCCATACGACGATAGTTGTCCTCCGGAAAAATTTGATGCGTTTTTGACGCTTTGTAAGAATGATAACCATTCTTTTTGAGAACACGTAAGACAGTGGCTGAAGACGTATCAACTTCTTCGGCAATTTGGTGGCTAGTTAACTTTCGATTTTCCTCCACTGCAACGCAAATCATCACATCCCGTACTTCCTGCTTGTCATTCAAAACATGGTTTTTTTATGGTTTCTTGGCGCTACACAACCAAACTTTTCAAAATTCTGCAGAAACTTATAAATCGTTGATAAACTAGGTTCTGGGCGATTTACAAAATTCTCCAAAAAAAGTTCTTGAATAAGTCTCAATGGTTTACCTTGATAGTTCCATTTGACCATCTGCACTTTTTCGGCAACTAGACTTCCATTTTTAGTTTTAAAAATGTATTATTTCAATTAAGAACTTACCAATCTGTTTCTCGAGCAAGGCAGAAATAAAACAAAATAATAAAAACAAAATAAATTTCCAAAAGATAATACTGCAGCGTGCTACTGATAAAACGCCTAACCATGATGCGATGTGATGCGTAGTCGATGAAACCGGAATTTGGTCAATAAAAACGCAATTTTGATAACGTAATTTTCTTGTTTTGTGTCACTAATAAATTAGAGCGTTTTATTTTCAACTGCTCAGATTTATCACTAACAACGTGTTACAATTAAAATAAAAATAATCTCACAGTCAACAAAAAAAATAGAGCAAATGTTCGAAAAGTCCTCCTTGCTCGGCTAGACAATATCCGATAAAAAACCCTTCTAACGTTCCCAAGCATGTTAGGGGTGATAGTTTGAAAAGCTTCTTCAATTTAATCCGAAGTTCTTCCAAATTATTAGTTAGCCCTTCCATGCCCGTAAACTTTATTTTTCGACAGATAGAAAGAAGGCATTTGGAGCAAGATCGGGTGATCAAGCTGGCCATAAAATAGTTCTATCAAGAAATTCCCTAACCATGCCAAAATTGTGAGCGGGACAACCATGTTATTGAAACCATGTTTCACAAAATCTCACACCACTAACAACTACCTAGCAGTTGGAATAATAAGCTGCTGCATCAGATCCATGTATCTAGGACCATTCAAATTGCCGTCGTCTACAATATCCCCCCCAAAAATTTAGTTCTTGGGGATACTGTGTTCTTACGTCAAAATACAAATGCAAATTTTCCCTCAACCAATATCGAACGTGTGAAAGTTTTCATCACGATTAGCCCTTTCCATCATTGTTTCGCAAAATTCTATACGACGATAGTTGTCCTCCGGAAAAATTTGATGCGTTTTTGACGCTTTGTAAGAATGATAATCATTCTTTTTCAGAACACGTAAGACAGTGGCTGAAGACGTATCAACTGCTTCGGCAATTTGGTGGCTAGTTAACTTTCGATTTTCCTCCACTGCAGCGCAAATCATCACATCTCGTACTTCCTGCTCGTCATTCAAAACAGTGGGTTTTTCATGGTTTCTTGGCGCTACACAACCAAACTTTTCAAAATTCTGCACAAACCTATGAATCGTTGATAAACTAGGTTCTGGGCCATTTATAAAATTCTCCAAAAAAAGTTCTTGAATAAGTCTCAATGGTCTGCCTTGAGAGTACCATTTGACCATCTGTACTTTTTTGGCAACTTCGTAGACATCCATCTTTAGTTTTAAAAATGTAATATTTCACTTAAGAACTTACCAATCTGTTTCTCGAGCAAGGCAGAAATAAAACAAAATGATAAAAAGAAAATAAATTTCAAAAAGATAACACTGCAGGGTGCTTCGACCCCACCTCGGTCGTACGGCACGACGAGAGTAAATTGGACCAGTTCCCCCTATGTTCGCAGGAGCCTGAAGCTCATTGTAAATATAGATTATCCACCCTGTTATATTAACTATCAAAATATTTATACTCGATCGTACCTTTTACACCCTGTATATTTAAATCTTTACGAAATAAAGGTCACGATCTTAAGTTCCAGCATTTTAGTTTGACTTGCTAATGGTTCACAAAATTAACGAAAATGTCGAAAACTGGACTAAAAATAGACAAAACTGTCTACTACTGTTAGCACAAACTTAAAATAGCTGAAAATTCCATGAAGGATTCTGGGTCAAACTGTCTGAAAACTTTTAGCAAAAAGGTAAATTATAATTTATTTGATGGTTTCACAATATATTTTGTTTTTGTTATTTAATACATTCTTTTCCTCCCAGAAATATATGAAAAACCAAAACCATTGTTTAATAAATAATTACACAATGCTAAAACTAATGTAAAGCCATGTATAATTATCAAATTTCCATTTTGCAAAACTCGAACTGTGTTTTACGGTTTTGGCTTCGGTAACCGATTGGAAAAGTATAGGTACTTAAATTGTTCTATTTAAATTTTATCAAAGAAAGGTAATGATTTTTGACAACCTTTAAAATTTTAAAAATATTTTTCTTTATACCTTCATCAAAAACATGATTTTAGTAACTGTCTGCAGATATTTAAAGCATGGCTTTTTTGGTTGCCGATGTAAAAAATAGTACATTATAAACCTAGGGAGTAAAGTGGTACATTTAATCCCGAGGCAAAAAGTTTATAGCCCGACCGAAGGGAGGGCTATAATTTGTCGAGGGATTAAGCATCACTTTACTTCTGAGGTTTATATACTATTTTATGCACTTTAGAATAAGCAAAAAAGTCAAAAAAAATAACTATATATTTTATTTATTTTTCAAAAATTTGCACTCTGTCTTTATGTCAAACGATAACATCCAGTATGCCGAAACGCAGAAACATATGCGTCGCTATGTCAATAAATTTTACTTTATTTCCCTAGGGAATAAATGACCCACTTTATTCCCGCAAAAAGCGGGATTAAATGGGTGCATTTAAACCCAAAAGTGCATAAACTCTTTTTTTTTATAACGGGCGCGTTTTTTACGCAAAATTAAAGAGAAATAGTAATACTGAAAAAATCTCATTATTCTTACTTGAAAATTAAGCCATTTCCGCCAGAGTTTTCGAGATGTGTTACATAGTATTTACGAAAAGATTATTTAAAAACATCTTAAAATATCAAACTGTCAAAGATTAAAATGTCGCAGTAATGAACGTCTCTGAGTAAAAAGGCACATCGCTATGGCAACCATTGTTATTTCATTTACCGGCCGCCTTGATTTATAGTGTAAAGATGGTGTGTTTTGCGACAAGTAATTTTCGTTCGAACAACTCGTGATTAAACTGTGCTTTTTTTAATCGCGTTTTTAAATACCTCACTGCGCTCGTTATTTGAACCAACGCTTGTAAAAAAAAACACTATTTTAGCCACTAGTTGTGAAAACTACTATTTCTTATACCTTCATCAAAAACATAATTTTAGTATATGTCTGCAGATAACTAAAGCATGGCTTTTTTGGTTACCGATGCAAACAAAACTTTTTTTTAAATCATGGGTGCAAAAAAAAAATTCTGTCCGTTTTTTATCCAAAATTAAAGAGAAATAGCGGCAAATAGTAATATTGAAAAAATATAATTATTCTTTCCTAAAAATTAAGCCATTTTCGTCATATCGTCAAAATATCAAACTGTCAAAGATTAAAATGTCGCAACAATGAACGTCACCGAGTAAAAAGGCATTGTTATTTCGTTCACCAGCCGCCTTGATTTATAGTGTAAAGATGGTGTGTTACAAGAAGTGCTCTTCGTTCTAGATTTTTAAAAGTATTTTCTTGTTTTTCGTGAATTTTTTGATAAAGGTATTAAAAAAATAGTGTTAACAACACGCGGCGGAACTGTGCTTTTTTTTACTCGCGTTTTTAAATACTTTGCTGCGCTCGTTATTTAAACCAACGCTTGTAAAAAAAGCACTATTTTAACCACTAGTTGTGAAAACTACTAATTGAAAATGATGATGCCCCAAAAACATGTACAAGTATTAGTAACTGGTCGCATTTAACCAAACCATAGCTTTTTGGTTACCGATGCAAAAAAAACGTTTTTTGTTCACGGGTGCTTGCTATCCAATTTTGCACATATTTTAAGAAAAATAGTCCAAAATTGTAGGTAATATTAAGAAAATCCAACTCTAAAAATTATATTATAATATAAAACTGCCATCTGCGCCGCCCTTAATTTATATTGTAAAAATGATGAACTGTCAGTGAATGTTGAGTTCATCAGTTGTGCTGAGGTTTTTGTAAGTATTTTCTCATATTTTTTTATTTTCTTTTTTGCAGAAGGTATACCCAGACAGCACAACTCTATCCCAAGGATGTCCAGTGGAGAGAGTTTTCTGGACAATGCAGCAGTCCATTGTCCATCTTTATGGTTCACTGTTGGAAAAAATTAATGACTACAATGTTTGTTCCAATGGATATCAAGTGGACAGTTTTGTCAAAAGCGGCGATATTTTCAATATATAAGTATATAGGTACCTATATATTTGAACCACTCCAACATCATAAGTCTGATTGTCGATCCTTGCGGATGGAGTACCTAGCAAAGGATGGGTATTAAAATACTTAAATACCAATTAATCCAAAATAATAAAAAATACTTACTTAAATGATTCGGCTAGATATGAGAGAAATGTAAAGAAAAAAACATGATCCATTGGATATCCAAGTTCGGATAAATGATTATTAATGTGCCAACTAGGCCAAGCGCAATAATTGACATAGATTTTTTTAATAAATATTCAATGTTGAGTCAATGTATATAAACTAGATCACTTTTGCTGGACACAAAATGAACGTCCGCCGGATAGAGTTTATTTTTGGTCCGATGGACCAAGAAAAATCGTTATCCATTGGATATCCAAAAACTAACTGAAAAAAATCAGTTCTTTATGGATCAAAATTGGAAGTTTTTTGGACTCAGTTTTTTTTGTCATCCACTGTATCAGGAAAAACCTTTGTCTATAAATGATCCATGGAAAATGCGGGCGGTTTTGGACAAAAAATGGCTATCCGATGGACGATTTGTGCTGTCTGGGTATAAATAAATAAATAAATAACAAAAAGTTTTTTTTTCTCGCTGTTTTCTTGTAAAAGATGCTAATAAAAAACAAGAAAAAATTGACTAAAAAAAATCGGCAACCAAAAAAGCCATGGTTTTGTTGTTTACAAGTAGTAAAAATCGTGTTTTTTATTGAAGGTATAAAGGGATACTTTATTAGCCATAAAATTACCTGATTCTCATCTCCGGTATATTGTACGGAATCTGCTGGCTGGAACTTGGCGAAGGCGCGGCGGTTTCATCCTCGGGCGTTTGAGGAATAGAACTCCCACCACAATCCAAAATGTAGAGATTCTCACAGGCAATGTCCACAATGTAGTGAAGATTTTCTTGCGCCTTGTCTATTCGGAAGAACCTTTCGGCTGTACATGCTGCAAAAATAATTATAAGAATTGTAGTAGCGTATTTCACAAGAAGCATGTAATAGTTTAAAACAAAAAAGAAGTTAAAAAACCTCCAAATCAGTTACTTCAACCGAAAAGAAACTAAAAAACAAAATATCAAAAGATCTTGGGTGGAAATATCGAAAATTCAAACTTGGATGAGCGTCCCACAAGGAACACACAAAGGACCAAAGCGAAAAGAGAAATGATTAAACGATTTTTCGACTTGGGTAACCAGCGTAGGCTCATCAGTGGTTCCACTGGTCACCCGCCCCATACATCATTAAACACCGTTATACACTTTGATGTCCAACCTTGATGCCCATTTGTGAGTGATTCAAGGTTGAAAATCAAAGTGTATGATGGTGTTTAATGATATATGGGGCGGGTGACCTACGCTGGTTACCCAAGGCGAAATATCGTTTAATTATTTCTCTTTTCGCTTTAGTCATTTGCGTGTTCCTTGGGGTATGCTCATCCAAGATTTAATTTTCCTTATTTTTCACCCAAGATATTTTGATCTTTTGTTTTTTAGTTTCTTTTCGGTTGAAGTAACTGATTTGGAGATTTTTTAACTTCTTTTTTGTTTTCATTGTCTTGCATAATCCTATTGGAAATTTTAACATGCCAGGACGGATCCGTATCAGGTAACTTGGATAATTACCAGTGCGGAACGATGCCTATTTGTGAGCGATTCAAGGTTGGAAATCAAAGTGTGGGACGGGTGATCAGGCATGATGAGCCTACGCTGGTTACCCAAGTCGAAAAATCGTTTAATCATTTCTCTTTTCGCTTTGGTCCTTTGTGTGTTCCTTGTGGGATGCTCATCCAATTTTGAATTTTCGTTATTTCCACCCAAGATCTTTTGATCTTTTGTTTTTTATGTTAATAGTTTATTATACGTGAGGTTGAAGTTTAAAACACGAGCCAAAGGTGAGAGTCCAAGTGCGGATTTGGGAGGAGGGAGCTGGGGTGTTATGCAGTGACGTAGCCATGGTTAGGGGTTAAGGGGGTTATTTTAAGGGTAACCCCCTCCCCAGGAGGTCCAACCCAATCTAAAATAAATTAATCATGATCAAGGGCCCCATAGCTCCCCCACTTTTTTTACCCTTTACTCCGGTTTGTAACGTGTGTTTGGTGTGATATCTATATAATTTTAAAAATTTTACCGGCGGTGCTATGACGTCATTAATTTTAACAACAATTTTAGTTGATTGAAAATGATTGAAAACAAAATGAATATTTTTTCTTAAAATTTTCATGATTTGGCAACAAATCTATATCTATGTACCACCGTAATCCACCCCTTCTTGGCATCTAACCCAATCTACTTTTTCAAAAATATTTTACAAGAAACCTAAGAGATCAAAATTTTTAAAGAACTTTTTGTTTTTTTGTCAAAGTTTTCGCTTGCGGCGCTATACCAATATTAAATGTTGTTACCATTTTGTTTAATTTTAAGCAATTTTTTTGTCAACAACATTTTAAATTTTTTAAACGCGTAAAAAATAGCAGTTTAGTGTAATTTTTTCAAAAATTTTGCCTGCGGCGTATTTAAGGGCTACCTAATTTTAAAACAAATCTGCAAATGAGACTAGATGAGACTTGCTTTTAAAAATAAGTATTTTTGTTTCGTATACACTAAAACCTATTAAACTGCCCCTCTCCCCTCCCTTCAGTCAGTGGCGGATCCAGCAATTTCACCAGGGGGAGGGGGGCGCAAGCAATAAAACTTATGTAGGTCGGCTCAAGCGACTATATACGAACATAGGGCAAAAAAGTCCTTTTTTATGGTGATCATTGTTTTTGGGGGTTTGGTTGGATTGGTATGTTCGTAGTTGCTTGAGCTAGAGTCAAAAACAAAAAGGATGTTCAAGCATCGGCGGACGCTGATGGGGTTTCCTCGACGCTCTTGTTGGTCTCAAAAAATGTGTATTAGTAGTCCTAGTGGTAACAATGATGTTACAGGTTGTGAGAGGCATGTACATCAGGGGGCATGAACCTTAATATGTTACAGGCTGTAACAACATTGTTACCACTAGCAAAACTACATAGTGTAAAACCACCCATAGTGTCGGGGCAGCGTCGCCGTCTTTTTGATCAGATCATATTTGTACCTATTTTCATAATTAGTCATAGAAAGTTAATTATATTTTGACGTTTAATAGAAAATAGTTTTGGCACTACTTTTGGGAAAAATGATCAAAAAAGTAAAGAGATAAAAATTATTGACACTTGCATGAAGGCTGCAAATTTCGTAATTTGTCTCGACTCTGCTGGTCACAAAATGTTGTGAACCAGATTAAGATACCTAATGTAATTTTTTTAGGCAAGAGGAATACTCTAATCTTAAAATATATTTTCTTATAAACTCCTTTAATTTACCCAAGCCAAACCTATTTTTCTTACCTACAAATAATTGAAATTATGATATTATGGCTCAAAAAACCTTCAGATTGTCAAAATAGCTTGAAACATAAATTTGAAAATTAGCAAAAATGTCCTATTTTTGACTGTCCCCCGTATAAAAACTAAGCATTTGTCAATAATAAGAATAGACTCTTGTGTACAGCTTTTGTTCAGTTTAGCAATTTTTGCCCCTTTTTTTTTCATTTATTCTAGAGAGGCACGAATTTTGTTAATTGAAACATAACAATGTATGGCTATTTTTCTCACTTTGATAGGGGAATCTCAGGTCATAGAAACGAAATAAAAATTATCCATTATTTTAACCAGCACTAGTCATACAACATATTTAAAATTAGTTGAAACCGACCGAGATATGTTTTATAGGAGTGTCCTGTGCGAGGTTCTTTAATGTTTTTAAGACTTTGATAATGTTCAGGGGGGGGGGGCGCACCTTCCCGCGCCCCTCCCGGATCCGCCACTGCTTTCATTTCAAAAGCTCAAGCAATAGGCACCTACCTAATTTTTGAAAAATTTGCCATAGTGGATTTTTATTAAATGACGAAGCCCCCCTCACCATAGTCGATTTCTGGCTACGCCACGGTGTTATGAGATTTTTGTTCTTTATTATTGAAAAAATTACACTAACAATGCAATTTTTGACTCAACATGCCACCGCAGACGAAAATTTTTACGAAAATGACACTACCAATGCTAGTAGTAGTAGTGGACGGGGGGTGGCCCAAGACCTTTTTGCCTTACCCCTAATGCTATTTTTAACACAAAGTTAGACTTAAATCGTAAATATCAATGGTTATACGCATGCAAAATTTTTAACAAATTATGTGTAAAACCCCTTAATAGATTGAGCATAAACTTTGCCACATTATGTATTGTTTTCATTTTGTAATATTTTTCATATTTTTTGTTTTTTTTTTCAAATTAGATTTGATACTTCAAAACCTGTTGGGCCGTCAATCTGTTAAATCCATTATAGCCTAGGTGACCTGCGAGAGACACCCGTGGTACCGTAAGTTTAAGTGGGTATACAGACCGCTTCAAGCTACTACGAACATAGGGGGAATCAAGTCCAATTTACTCTCCGTGCCGTACGACCGAGGTGGATTCGAAGCCCGCTGCAGTGTTATCTTTTGGAAATTCATTTTGTTTTTATTATTTTGTTTTATTTCTGCCTTGCTCGAGAAACAGATGGGTAAGTTCTTAATTGAAATAATACATTTTTAAAACTAAAAATGGATGTCTACGAAGTTGCCGAAAAAGTGCAGATGGTCAAATGGTCAAATCGTCATAACCCAACACACGTTCGATATTGGTCGAGGGAAAATTTGCATTTGTATTTTGACGTAAGAACACAGTATCCCCAAAAACTAAATGTTTGGGGGGGGGTATTGTAGGGGAACACGTAATTGGGCCATTTTTTATTAACGGCAATTGCAATTTGAACGGTCCTAGATACTTGGATCTACTGCAGCAGCATATTATTCCAACTGCTAGGCAGTTGTTAGGTGTAAGATTTGGTGAAACATGGTTTCAACAAGATGGTTGTTCCGCTCACAATGTTGGCCTTGTTAGGGAATATCTTGATAATGTATTTCCTAATCGGGTTATAAGTACACGGGGAACTATTTTATGGCCAGCTCGATCTCCCGATCTTGCTCCTAATGACTTCTATCGGTTTTTGAAGAAGCTTTTGAAATTATCACCCCTAACATACTTGGAAACGTTAGAAGGGGTTTTTATAGTAGGCTCGGATATTGTCTAGCCGAGCAAGGAGAACTTTTCGAACATTTGCTTTAATTTTTTTTTGACTGGGAGAATCTTTTTGGTTTTTAGAATGTATTATTTTATTTTGAGAACTTGCTTTTATTTTGTTTCTCCTTATTATTTTCATTGTAACACGTCGTCACTGATAAATCTGAGCAGTTGACAATAAAACGCTCTTATTTATCAGTGACAAAAAATAAGAAAATTACGTTATAAAAATTTGCGTATTTATTGACCAAATTCAGGTTTCATTGACTACGCTCCACACAGCACCGTGGTTAGAGGCGTACTAAATACAAGGCGAAAGGCGGCGAACGGCAGCGAATGGCGATCGGGAGCCTGAGTGTTGGTTGCTTCACTGATAGGCGTGCGGTGTCTCTGCATGTACGTACACTGGCAAATTAGACTTCTTCCGCCCTATGTTCGCAGTAGCTTGAAGCGGTCTGTATACTTTGTTTATACGGCCCTCTTAAAGCGCTTTTATATAGGGACGGTTTAAAAATATTGTCGTATAAACACCACTAAAACCGCTTTTGCTTTAAGCACTAAATCGATTTTATTTTAAAGCGATTTAAGAAAAACCGCTTTAAAATCGATTTTAGGGTCATTAAAAAAACTTCAAACGCTTTATCGCATTGCTTCCAAACTCAACGCTGGTTTTACATTAAAAATTCACTTAGTCTTAGCAAGATAACTAATATTAGCAATGCAAAATTTCAATTAGAAAAGTGTGTTGTGGAAAACCTTTTATTCCTCCATGCTGTTTCAGGATCTGATACAACTTCAGCTCTATTTAAAAAATCCAAACAAAGTTCTATGAACTTGCTGTAATAAGCGAGGAATTTATCTTAGCTTAGTATAGCGGAGAAAAGTCTTACTGTTTAAACAATTTTGGCCATGTAAAATACAATCAAATTGTTGCTCGACAAAAATTGTTCAGCGAATTCGAATTAGCGTCTTTGCCTCCCACCAGCGAAGCAGTTCAACCTCATTTGATGAGGGTTTTGCTCCAGAATTTATTTTAAAATTGCTTCTTTTGCAGTTGTAAATCTGGGCAATTCCACGCGTGATGAAGGTTTTTGGAATTGTTTTGATTTTTGTATCTCAAAAACTACCACAAACAAAGTAGTGTGTGGGGTATCTTTAAACTTGTACACTCATTAGAACGCAAGAACTTTTTTCTTAAAATCACATTTAACTTAAAATCAAAGCAAGTAAAGGAAAGCATTTATTATATCTCCTAATTTTAAACTACTTTTAGTTTAAGAAAAGAAGCACTTTCTAAATCCATGATTTTTCTCTGCCCGTTTCAAAAAATTTATTATACAAGATTTGTGATGAGTTTTCATGGAATTGGTGCCGTAGACCAGTAAACAGCGTCTTAGCCTGCAGAACAGAGATCGCAGGATCGGATCTCGGCAAGTACACATTGCTTCACACAACACCGAATGCGACTCGAGACGACGACGGGCGGCCCCACCTCTCAGCAGCTTCGCATTTGACGTTGTGCATAGAGTAACAACAAACGAGGTAGAAGTAGGCGGCACGGTTGACACTGCACCGAAAACTTTGCGGGACTCAAAGGTGGACGGCCGAGGACCCCACCAAACTGGGTAGAGGAGACTAGCTGGTGACCCAAAAAAGGACAAACTGGACTTCTCCGAGATCGGGACTACATGGGACGCGGATGGACTCCGACAGATTTGGTAGCGGGAGTGGACAGAGGGTGACTTGGAAGAGGCGGTACCACCCTCGGGTAGCAGGACCACTCCAAAGAGATGCATCTGAAGACTCTGACGGCGACCTCGACCTGCGAAACCGGGACCTCGAGTTTCGGGTCAACCTATATGACGGCGGGCTGCTGGGGAGAAAAGTCTACCGTCAACCAAGTTCTGCTAGGATAGTAGCGATGTTCGGATGGGGTGTAAAGCCGGCGGTCCACTGTGTATACTTGCTTCGCAGTCTAAAGATCCCTGCCCTCGACAAAGAGGTGTCAAGCAAAATTAAGTCCTCTTAGAGAAGTTAAGAGTGCTTGAAAACTACGGCGTTAGAGGCACTGTGCTGAAAGTCTTCCGCAGCTATTTGGAGGATAGAACCCAACAAGTTAAAATAAAAGAATTATTGAGTGACTGTCAAGGAGTCCATCTAGGCATCCCGCAGGGGACGGTCCTAGGACCGCTTCTATTCATCATATATATTAATTCATTATTAAAAAACAACATACAAGGCTTAATTATATCATATCCGGATGACACAGTTTTGATTTTCAGTGATAATACTTGGCAAGGTGTAAAAACTAAAGCAGAACTTGGGATTGAAATGGTAAAAGACTGGTTAGACTTTAATGAGTTAACACTTAACATAGATAAAACCAAATATATTGCATTCTCGCTTACTGATGTTAACAGACCAAACTTTAATGATTTGCAGTTATTAGGACAGGGGCTCAAAATTAATGAAGTTGATCATATTAAATACTTGGGTGTAACTGTTGAAAAAAACTTGAAATGGTCCTATCATGTAAATAGTTTAGCTGTTAAAACAAGAAGGCTTATTTACAAATTTTATCAGTTACGTAAGTTTATGAATAAAAAGCTACTATTATCAATATACAAAACGTTAGTTGAATCTATTTTACAGTATGCCATAGTTGTGTGGGGTGGTCTGTATATCAGTTCACTTGAACCTCTAAATGTGGTGCAAAATTACATATTAAAAGTTATATTTAAAAAACGTAAACTTTTTCCGACTGACCAGCTTTATAATGAAAATATACTAAACATTTTTTTTTTATATTTTTATAACTCCTGTCTCTTCTTATACAAAAACAGAAATTTACAAACAAAACTTGAACACACATACCAAACTAGACAAATATCTAATCAGAATTTAGTTGTTCCCTTCTATAGAAAAGATGGTAATCAAAGATTTGCTACGAGCTTAGCTCCTAAACTATACAACTCTCTACCAATTAGCCTGAAAAATATACCTAAATATAAAATATTTGCTAAAAAGTGCAAGCCACTTATTTTTACTAATTATAGGGCTTATCTCAATTTACTATGAATCTCAGCATTCTGGGCTTGAAAAAAAACACTTTTTGTTTTTTTTTTATTTTGAAAATTTATATGTTATTGTTTAATTCATTTTTATTTTTCTTAATACTTGCAGGTTGTCGAATAATATTTCTATTTTTATTATATAAATTTTTTTAGAGTGTAATTAACCTGTAGATTTTTTGCACATACAGATTGTTAGTAATCTAGGTGCAATATTTATTCTTATGTAGAAAAAAAAATGTATTTTATTTAGCTAAGTATCTATTGTTAATAATCATTTAAATTAAATCTAACTTAACTTAAAAAAAAAAAAAGAAGAAAAACTTGCATCCTAAGGGGCATGTGCATCAGTCGGGGGTGCACGGGGGATATGGCAAAAAGGGTCCATTATGCGACCTAATTGCCAGGCCTACGGCCGCCCATCTACTATTACTACTACTACTACTATCATGGAATTGGCCATCTGTCAAAACAGAATGTGCAGCTGCAATAAATTAAATTTAAAATGTACTACGCTTGGTACAAACTGCAAAAATGTCCCTTCTTTGGTTGAAGTTGAGGACGGTTTATTAGACTAATTTCGTGTATTTGTTTAGCAACAAATTCGAAAGAAAATTATTTAATTTAGTTTATTTTAGTGTTGTTCCTTTTTTGTTGTAAAACGGCAAAAAATAAAATGTACCGATTATTTAAAAAAAACATCTTTAATACAAAACTCGATTTATTTACAACCTTTATAGGTGGACGCCACTGTGTTTTTTCTTATAGGATCATGACGATCTGTTACGCTTGGTTAAAACATTCTTATTCACAAAATATAGCATTTGCTTGATTTGAGGCTAACGGGAAAAGTTTAAATTATTCAGAATAAGAATGTGTGTTGCGTAGTTTGTAATAATCCACCGACGGAAAGTTTCACAAAAGTACGCAAAATTTACGCATGCCCAAACCATGCTAATGATTTTAAGGTAAACCGGTAAAGGTTCTAAATTAACCCTAATCTAATTAACGGATGCCACTGGACTTTTAACCACAATAAGAATGGAGAGTAGTTTTTCAGAAAAACGAATAAAACTGGAGGCGGGTTTGGCGGGGTTTTCTCCAGTTGATTATGGAAGACTTTCTCGGGGATACTATTTAGACCCCAAAGAACAATTATCATTTTACTTTTTCTTCGTTTCTTTTTAAACATTCTATAGTATGCAACGTATTTTTTTTTACGAATTGTAATTTCCTTAATATAAACAATAAAAAATAATTTAAAAAACAATTATCAGTAGAAATTAGCTTGTATCTAGCTTAGTCCGGGTCTACTTCCAGAATGACCGGACTAGCTAGTTGAATAATAAATAAAAAACAGATATCTATATCGTCTTAGAAAGTTTCAACGCTCTTTGGTTTAAACGACTTAATAACCCGATTTTATCTTTAAACAAGGTGAGAACATTAAAAAGTAATTAGGAGCGATAAAAACTACTAAGGAAATTGGAAGAGTCTTATTAGGACCCTCAACCACACTTTTCCTTATTAAAAACGTGCTTTAATAAAAAGAATACGGCTTTTTGGCGAGACCTTATTTTTTAACGGCCCGATGAAAAGGCTTTAACCAAGAAGTAAATGAGCTACAAGATTAAAATTCTACAAGCCACCGAATTATTAATTTTGCCCATGTTTAATTTTATTTTTCGAATATTTGGGTAGTTATTTATAAAACAGGAAACATTTTTGATGCAATGCTATTTCTTTAAGTTAGATATGTAGCTAGTAAATATATTCCAAAAAATATACAATTATTACATTTATTTTGTGTATTCTTATTTTTTTCAATTAACTAATTCTTATTCTTCATCAAAAGCACAATCACTAGGTATATGGGTAAGAGCCTGACTGAAATAGGAACCCACTACAGTACTTAAAAAATACTACTTTTTACAACTAAAATAGTGCTCTTTTACAAGAAGAGAAAAAAGCATAGTTTAGCCTCGCGTTTTAAACCCAATTTTTTTAATACGTTTATCAAAAAATGAAAAAAATCGAAAAATCGTACAAAAAACTAGAAAAAAAAACATTTACTTCGCCCCCGGCTACTCAGTTTTCAAATGTAGTTTTTTAACATTATTTTTGTGACAAAAATTGTTTTTTTGACCCTTGTACAATAAAAGAATATTTTATGAAGGTATAAAAAACTATAGTTTTTTTCCTCATTTTTGAACAAATTTAAATTCTTGGATGTGATTCACAAAAATTGTAATTGGTTTTATCTATTACTACGTTTATAAGCGCCTAAAATCGGTTTTATATAAGAACGGTTTTAAATAAAATCGCTTTCTCCGAGGGTTCATACTTTCTTCATTAATTCGTTAAAAATATTAAAGCCTTTTTTAAAAATCCATAGATGAAATTATATTTTATATAAAAACGATGGTTTTATTAACACTCCAGGAGCGATAATGTTTACATGCTTAGGCCTAATAATCTGTTGTTAATTGTTGTAAGTTGTTTTATTTTTAAGTAGTAGCAACAGATTATTAGGCCTTAGCATGTAGACGTTATCGCTCCTGGAGTGTTGAGAAAACCATCGCTTTTATATAAAATATAATTTTATCGATGGATTTTTAAAAAAGGCTTTATTATTTTTAACGAACGCCACTGTAAGCTACGTGAGGGGGGCATACTAATCTTCTAAAACTATTAAAAAGTAGTCATACTATGCCTCATTAAAACTATTTTTTTGACGAAAACACTGTGCAATACATATTGTTAAAAAGGAAATTGTATTACCTACAATAAAGTATAACACATTTTTCTCTTGCGAGCTTGGTTTTTGAGAAAAACGGGCTGATTTTGAAGAAGAATGCCAACTTTAGGTTAAAAAAATTTCCGATTTAATTCGCTGTTGGTTAAAAAGTGCTGACGTGGATCGAATTTTCTATATCAAAACTGACTGACTGACTCGCGAGCACGGCAATAGAAAGCGATTCCACTTGGCCAACCTACGGCAGGACTCTCGGATCTTTAACTCTTAAAATGTAGGTAATTTTAGCGAAACTTACAGTCAACAAAACACCAATCGCCATGAACGTGTTCTTTGTGTTCTTGCATTAGCTTGTTTATTAGCGCTCTCACTTGTTCCAAGTCGGCAATTGGATTGACGTCGATTTTGCCAATGGGCATTGCTGCAACAAACAAAAATCCAATTACATCCAGAAAAGTATAAAATATAAGGTTACAGCGGGACAGTTAGATTCTCTGTAATCTAATAAAAACGCCTGGATCCATTCTAGAATTCGCTGGAAATATCTCATGTTTTATTAACATGTTTTTCTGAACCATTGATGGAGAGTTTGCCCAACTTTTCATATTGATAATTCACCTAAGCACAATTTTCTTCATAATCATAATGTTAAATATTTTAATGTTTTTCAAACTGTTTACCTAAGTTTTCATAGTTTTAAATTCACAATTCATAAGCACAGCGCATAATTTTAAAATTAAACACTTACAGTCGGATTTACTGAGATCTAAAATAGTACCCCCTACAGGTCTAAATATTTACACCTGTGGGGAGTACTAAATTTTAAAACCAATTATTAAAAAACTCTTACCGATACAAAAAAGACACAAAGTTATTAATTATTTTGTATTGTTATTGGAAAATACCACTGAAAAACTACTTTTTTCTCAAAATATACCATATTTTAGGAGAAAATACCCTAAAAAAAATTTTTTTTGACAGGTTTCAAAATGGTAAATGGTGAATACGCCAAAAATTTGGCGCTTCATTATCTGTGTTTGAGGTTATAAAGTAAGTGATTTTTTAGACTTCCTCTAGGGGTTGGTTTAAATTTATAGCCCACAGAAAGGATTGTTTTGTGGTAATTGATGATAAGTTCGTTTATAATTTCCCTAAGTAACCGTTTTTACAAGGATTAATTTACCTTATTTAATATCCCAAGTTGTTCATTAACCAATAAAACACCTCCAATTTTGTCCAGAAAAACGTTATATTTTTAACCTGTTTTCAGCACAACACTACGAGGCAAAACAAACATAAGTGAAGGTGACTGATTATGCACGAAAAATATACCAAACAAAACAACCCAAAACAACTATATTAATTTATTTACAAACTGAAATTAAAACATTGCGGTTATCTAAAAGCTCAGTCAAGAAAACTTTCCTTACTCAAAGCCAACGCATTTAAAAGCTGTAGCTTTCATCAGTAGAGGTTGGTGCAAGCCAAGGTACAGTAAGAGATCTGAACTCTTTTGTGATTTGAACGCAGCTAATATTTTGAAACTGACATTTCGCCGGTGAAAGAAATGTAAACAAAACTTGCATTTAAGTTTTTTAATACATTTCATAAATAAAAATGCCTTTTAAATAAATACAAAATTAATCTTCTCCTTATTTTATTATTACCCATCTAAATCGTTGTCTGACATCAAGTATTAATTGGAAATAGTAGTTCTAACGAATAGTGCTTTTTTTACAAACGTTGGTTGAAATAACGAGCGCAGCGAGGTAATTAAAAACATGAGTAAAAAAAGCACAGTTTAGCCGCGAGTTGTTAACACTATTTTTTTTAATACCTTTATGAAAAAATCCAAGAAAAACAGGAAAATGCTTTTAAAAATCTCGAACGAAGAGAATTTCTCGCAACACACCATCTTTACACTATAAATCAAGGCGGCTGGTAAATGAATCGATGACATTTATTGTTGCAACATTTTAATCTTTGACAATTTGATATTTTGACGATATTTTTAAATGATTTTTGAAAATTAGATTTTTCCAATATCACTATTTTCCGTTATTTCTCTTTAATTTTGGGTAAAAAACGGACAGAAATCTTTTTTTGAACCCGTGATCAAAAAAAAAGTTTTTTTGCATCGGTAACCAAAAAAGCCATGCTTTAGTTATCTGCAGACCGTTCCTAAAATCATGTTTTCGATGAAGGTATAAAAAAAAATTAATTAACAAAGGTAAGTTTTAATTAGAGTGACATATAACCCCAATTTTAATTTGTTATACAGAGTGTTTCCTATTTAAACCCCGCGTGGGTTTACATTTTTTATTTTGAAGATGAAACTTTGAAAAAGATGATTATTCAATCAAAAAATTTATTAAAATTCTTTTTATAAATCAAAATATGTCCAAAACTCAAGGAGGGTCGGTTTAAAATGCTTAAAACCAAAACTAAACCCTTTTAGTAGATCCCACCGTTAAAGTTACATATAAAAAGAGTGCTTATTCCTTGTCGTATCTCAGTGCGCATGCTCAAAACGCTATATGGCGTTACGTCTCACCCATAAATATTTATAATAAAGTTGCACATAAAAAGGGTGCTTAGTCGTTGTCCTATCTCAATGCGCCTGCTTAGGACCGATACAATGCGCTAACTGCTTGCGAATAGTGCGAGGAGGGTCGTAAAGATAGGTGAGACATAGTCGCTGTTTACGGGGTATCCGTTCTGAGCATGCGCACTGAGATACGACAATGACTAAGCACACTTTTTATGTGCAGCTTTAAATGTTTATGGGTGAGACGTAACGCCGTATAAGCATTCTTTTTATATGTAAATTTAAATGTCTGTTAACTTTAACTTTATGCATTATCAATATGATAAAAACATGTCAAAAGCAAAGAAAAAATTTTGATTGGTTGATCCAGAACAGGAGTGATTGATTTCAGCTGATATGAGTAAACAGAAAATTATCCTGATGAACCCTTGGGTAAACAAGTGCTGTTAAATTCTGTATTAACACTAAAATTGTGCTTATCCACTATGAATGAAAGTTAAGCCAGAGCTTAGGATATAGAGACGCTTAATTTTCCTCCAAATTTTAGGTACATCTGCCGATTCTGCAATTTGACAGATGGTTGTCTTTTACATGAATTCTGTGTCACATTTTTTCATCATCATTTCATCTCCTAATTCCTAGCACCGTATTAATGAGCACCACAAGTGCGAAATCCGGATCTACGGTTATCATTACCTTTTTTGAGGAAAAGCTTGCTATTCATTAATTTTTTTAAATTTATTCACCCTCGTTAAATTCCTTTTTAAAAATTTTTGATTTTAAAATTATGTGCTCCCCAAATATTTAAGAAAAAAATCGAATTTTTCGTTTTAAATTAAGTTTTTAAAAAAAAAGGGTGGGGTAGCTAGTAACTTAGCGACCCCACATGTTTAGGTATCACGGAATTTAAAAATTTCAAAAACCAGTATTTTCTGCATATTATGTGCTGATTTCGGCCATGATCAGAAAATTTTGAACTTATCTGATTTCCGAGAAAATCAAAAAAGAAAGTAGGTTAGCTAGGTTAATATTAAGCTAACTACCCCACTAAAAAACTGCACGGTAAACAAAAAATTCGGATTTTTCTTGTACATATTCATGGAGCACATGATTTTGTAATAATATGTTTTTAGTTTAGACTCGTACTTCAGATTCCGAATGCTAGATTATTACAAATGACGTAATGTAATATCGTTTTTATTGATTTTCTCGGAAACCAGACAAGTACAAAATTTTCTGATCATGGACGAAATTAGCACATTATTTACAGATAATACTGGTTTTTGAAATTTTGAAATTCCATGATGCCTTAACATGTGGGGTCGCTAAATTAATATTAACCTAGCTACCCCACCTTTTTTAAAAAAAAAAACATAATTTAAAATGAAAATGTGGAGCACATAATTAGCACATAATTATGGCATACATAAATTTTGATTTTCTTGGGGTGGGGTCGCTAGGTTAATGGAGGTTGCAATAACGAACGCTCTGGATCAATTGCCTATACGTCCAGTTTTTTGTTTAAAACATAATTTGTCTTACGGACGCGCGCAACCAATTTGTTGACGTTTTAACGTTGCCAAAGGCGACTTAACGTTGCGTGAAAACGGCGTATAAACGTTCTAGCAACTCGCATTGGCGCAGATTTTTTGAGTTGTGTTGACGTTGCCTGTGACTAGAGTCGCGTGCAACGCGCCGAAGCGACTACGACTGGAGTGCTCTCTGGATATTATTTTTAATAATATAATTGATTTGAAAACAAGATTTCCACGTCTGCAACGACAATTGTACTAATTTCCAAACACCATTTATTAATAATTCTAAAATACGTAGCTATGTAACTTTTAAGTTTTGTATAACATTAAAATGGCCTTTTCAAGTTTCCCATCCACTAAATTTACCAACGAACCTTAGTTTTTCGTAAAAATAAGCGGGCCTTCGATTCTTCTGACTTTTTGCTAAATTATTTTTTTATTTAAATACTGAAAATTTTATTTTCTGATAAACTATAGTCAGTCTAAAAGAATACTTAAAAATCACTAAACCTAACTTAAAAACTTAGATTAAAAAGAGACAAGATACCTGACACTTACGGAGACTTTGGTTATATTATTATATGGAACAATGTTTACCTTTCTGTTGTTTACATTAAACACACCAGTGGCGTACCTACTGAAATATAAATTTACACATGGATTATATAATTAAAATTTTACTATAATATGAAATCTGCAAAATAATTTAAAAAACATGCAAAAAATTACGGAAGATTCCTAACAATAAATGTTTCTAGTATAATTTTATACAAAAGAAATTTATTACAAAGTTTGTATATGATTTATAGCAATTTCAATTTTCAACAAAATAAAATTATGCCAAACATTAAAACAAAAAAACACAGTTCATAGCACCGGGAATATCATGAAAAAAAAATTACCCACCAGCAACGAGGATATAATTAGCTTATATCCTCGTTGCCACTAACAAAAAAATATGTTATTGTGTGCGTTAATTTTGTTATTATTTCTGGTCATTACCAGAAACTTACTTATACTGACTTCTTCAGTAGACGATAAAGTCAACCTTAAGGTTGATTTATACTGCCGCCGTTGCCATCTGCGCTCGCCCTTCGAATTGATATTTAAATCTTTTTGTCTGTCCTAGATGTCTCTATATACCCTAAGCATTATTGACTTTATCGTCTACTGAAGAAGTCAGTATAAGTAAGTTTCTGGTAATGACCAGAAAGAATAACAAAATTAACGCACACAATAACATTCTGATAAGAGATAGGAATTCAATATTCTTAAAAACCTGAACACATGTGAATTAACTTTTATTGTTGTTTGCAGGTTGGTTTAAGGACTTTATCTACCTTTATAGTCCTTATAAAAAAAAACTTCATCAAAAGTATGCTTTATTTTATCGTTTTTATAAAAAAAAAAACCTCGAAAAAAAACTTATAAAAACTAATTAATAATTAACTACTTCATTAAAAAAAAAACATGTTTGTTGATATTTTTATCTAAAGATCTACTAATCTAAGTATATTTCATAAACTTTTTTTTATTTTCTGTGTACCTACCGGCATGTACAGCCATTGACTGATTTCACTGGCTCTGCCTTCGTTTTCAAAACACTGGACGATTTGTTTCAAAATATCACTTTAAATGCACTGAAATATTCTCCTACTGGTAAAAAAACACACTATAAACGTTTTTTGACAAAATTTGGTTTGAAAACGACTTAAAAACTGCTTAAAACATCCTGAAATTTTAAAATAAATAACACGAAAAAGCTTATGCCAATAAAAATATCATCCGACCGTCTGCGCTCCGCCGACTTTCCCCACCCACAAGCCAATCACGACTTAAAGTGGTTGAGACAGAATTTTCTGTCCCTATCGTTCTAACGTCGTTTAAAAGGATAGAAAAATAATCGATATTTCTCACTTTTGTTTTGTTGTAGTTTTATTTGTAAATGAACAGTGGTTATTATTTGCCAAGGAATTTTCGTTGGACAAGATATCTTGTCTCTTTTTAATCTAAGCTAAAAAATCATTAAAATCCAGCAAAAAAACAAGATTTTTTTAACGATTTACACAAATAGCATAGCGGCGCAATCAGGAAAAAAAAACAGTATGGCGTCAATAATCATTTCTTGGGTACAACTGTATTGATTTTTTGGCCAACACTATTCTCTCGTAAAGAGAAACGTTGAAAGAACGTAAATTGATTAACTCTAGTTAATAATCAACGTTTTGGCGTCGTTCGTTGCGGTCGTTGAAAACCCCACAATATTCCAGTAAAAATAAACGTTGTTAGAGGGTTGCCAAATTTACTCTAGTTGATAACAACGGTGTGGCGTCGTTTTCTCGTCCATCATATCGGCCGTTGCACAAATGACTAGTTTTTGTACTTTATGCAACGTTAATCTTAGTGTATTTCTTAGTTATGGCAACTAAGGCAAATAAAAATTGTTACCTGGGCAACAACGTCACAAATTACTTTTAGAAAATGAAATCTCTAGTTTACTTCAAGTTGAAGGCTATGTTGAGAATAGAAAAAACATAATTTTGCTTTTTTTCTATTATCTAGCTGAATAGAAGGTATTACTGTTAAAAACAAATCTGTTTATTCATCGGCCAAAAACCTTCCAGCAAACCGATTTACGTCGAACTGATCGGAGCTGAATTAGACAGGTCAATCTGACGTAAATACCGAACGCAGCTACTGATAACCACTTACCGGCTTGCGTTAAAAGATCCTTATCGTAATGGTGTTGCTCGTAATCGGACATCAGAATCCTGTGCACATTTACCGTCAAATTGTCCAAAGCCGTCTGCTGCGCAATGACCGGTCCGTCTTTTCTCTTGGCCAGCATTGTTGCCTGTAACACACCATAATAAACAAAGGGGTTTTTGCACGTTTTTTTGGAAATAGAATTAACCGTCTTTTTGGGTAACATTTATCCTATATACCGAAAGTATTACTCTTATAAAGGGTTTTACTGTACAGAAAATTCTCACGAGGGAGTTTCAAATTTAACAGGCAGTGATTGTTCTTTCGGTCCTATTCTGAGTTAAGTTGGTCCAACACGGTCTCAACTAAAAAGTCACTTGACACATTCCCCCGTAAGAGTTATAAACGCCCGCGTGCCGAAAATATTTTGTCGCCCCTTAAAGGGGGGGAGATGGAGAAAAGCACCGCTGGATAATCGGCAAAAAATTAGTGTAGAGTGTTTTTTTAAATTAAAAAAAAAAAACTATCGGCAACCTTTATTAAATGAAAATACTGGACTTTGCCAAAAGAACAGTGAAACCAGATGAGCAGACTGCCAGACCAGTGGTGCAGGCGGTGGATTAGGGGCAGGCTCGGGGTAGGGCAGAAAGGGCCCAGGGAGGCCTACTTGCCAGGCTTCGCGCCGTCCTTTCTCTACTACTACTACTACTACTACTACTACTACTACTACTACTACCTTATTAAATGGCTTAGTTGTTACATAATATATATATAATATATATATATAATATATATATATTTTTTTTCAAATTTAAGCATTAAAACCGCATTTTATTTTAATTTTGTAATGAAACGATAGAGATTTCAAAACAAAAACTTTAATCTTCTTTAAATTATTTATAAAGGCATAAGCCAAACAATAAACATATAATAAATGAAACATTTAATTAGGATTAATCCAGAAATTAAATGGGTGTTTTCTAGATTTGGGTGCTGCAAATTCTTTTATAAAATTATTAAACTCAATTTTATCCAGTATAATTATTTTTAATTTGGAGAATGATCTCTCACCAGAAGCAACCGATACAGGTAAAGTGAGAAGGATTCTTAAGGCAATACTAATATTTGGTAGAGATGAAGTTAGATTGTTTTCAAAAATATATTGTAGAATTTCAAGGGGATTTGACGCTTCAGGTAATAAAAACAATCTTAGGGCTATTATCTCGTTAAATTAAATCATTTTCTTCTAGAGCATGGCAGCATTTTAAAAGATCTTCGTTATTTAATTTCAAAAACGTTATCGTAATCAGATATCATATCGAACCTACTATTTAAAGAACTTAGTGTTTGATCAATTATTTTCAAAAAGAAATTTTTTTTAAAGCGGTTTTTGGATCTTGAGGTGTCTCATCCGTGTGTTCATAATCGAACAATTTTAGTTTATACTTTCGTCTAACAGTATTTAATGGAGGAAAACCTTGCTCTATATCAAGAGCAGCCACTACTTTTCCAGCTTCAGCAAGTTTTTCCTCGAAAACATTATCATCTCTATAATTTTTAAAATGATCAACTAAATTCTTCGCATAAAACATCATACCAAATTATTATACTATAAAAAAATTAAAAAGATTGAATATTTAATAAAAGAGAACTTGCTTTATGTGTACTTTCTATGTTAAAAGTATCATTTTGTGCTATTTCTAAAAGGCTATCACAGTTCGTACTGAAAAATGTTAAAAATATGCAAAAAATGCATACACCCCTTTAGTAATTATATTTATGAACAAAAACTTTAGAAAATTTAGATTATTGAAAAAAAAAACGATTTCTTTGGTGCCTTGCTCATTGGGAATTGCTAAGAAATTTAAAAAATATTATTTTTTAAAAACCTTCGGTTTTTGACGCCCTTTATAGAGTGGCGTCCGCGTGCGGTGCACGCTTTGCGCACGCGGTTTCGGGCCCTGGGTACATTTTCATTTTAGTAACCTTTGACCTTCTACCGGGGACATATTGACACTAAAGGGCCTCTATACATTTGACAGTTGTTGTTTTACCGACTCATATGGCCCTCTATTTTTATTTTTTTTTTCATATTTGCTTGTAAAACCGATTTTATGAAATGGACTGATGTTTTGTTGTCTCTTTTTAAAATTTCCCCAAAAAGATCAATAAAATTTTTATATTTGACCTACTACTAATATTTTTAATATATGTGTATCTACCTCCATGTTTTTTTGTGAAAGTTTGACATATTTTACTAACCAAAAAGTCAACTTCACTCAAGAACTGTCTGGGGAATTATAAAGTCACTACCTATACCACTATAAAAAATGTAGTAATATTTTGTAATAATAATAATTCTAGTTCCTACCTCAATTTAAAAATGTTAAACTATTAAGCAGTAGGGTGCACACACAGTATTTAAAATACCATTGTGCACTGAAGTGTTAGCTTTAGATTCGAGGTTTATTATAAAAACAGTTGTATGATGATGTAATTTTGTATATATTCTATTGCTAATAAATATATATAAGATAAAAAAAGTGACAATAAAATATGCAAATATGAAAAAACTAGAAAGAGAGGGCAATATGAGTTGCCCACCTCTGGTAAAACAACTGTCAAATGTACAGAGGACCTCTACCTCTGGTAAAACAATAACTGTCAAAAAGTCACATCAAACTTTTGGTATAAAAATTGCAGCCACGACAGGCTAAAGGGCACTGAAGCAATAGGAGTTAATTGTCGGTTTAATTAAGGCGGTGTTGGTTAGAAATGACTTCTTTTCAGTCAAGTTAGCCATGCCTTTAAATTTTGCAATTTCTGACAAATTTAGCATTTTCAGAAAAGCGATATGGCCACTTTAAAAATTTTTTAATTATTTTTGAGGTTTTCGCCATTTTTTGTGGTTGTTTTCGTTTGCTTGCGATCGAATGCACAGTGAATTATTAATTTTGGTCTTTTGACAAGAGTGATTTTAGGGAATTAATAATTTCAAAAGCTTTTCTGGTTGCTGTGACAGGAGGGTGCGACCAAGTTGGTAAAATAGGGGTAAAAATATTACCTACGATTTTTTAGGGTTAGTATAAAAACAAAAAAAATAAAGTAGTGGCTACGATACGGATAGTTGGAGAGTGCTGCGGGCAACACGCTGGGTTTACACGCAGCAAATAAAACAAAATTGACTGTATGGTCGCGATTCTTCAGAAACCACAGAAAATCTCATTCGTCACAATTCTGGAAGGTGGCGATTTGTTACTTATTAAACACAGCGTCCTTAATATTTATTCTAACATTGTAAGAGAAACTGCGCCATTTATTTAATAACATTTTGTAAATTTAATATTTTAAAGATATTCTGCAGGACTAGTTTTACAGCGGAGCTAGATTGCTAATGTGCGTACCAATACACGTCAAAAAGTGTCGAAAATTCTCACCATGTAAAAGGAGCGATAGAATTTGTGTGACTTTTCTGAACAGTGACAGCTAAATATTCCATGGCTATCTATGGTATCGTATGGTAAAAGTTTTGAATGTTTGTTTACACACAAAAATAAGCTTAATAATATAAATTTTAAATAAAAAAACGGATTTTTCACAAAAACTGTCTACAAAAATTAAACTTGACATATTTTTTATTTACTGGAACAGTATTAAAAAAGCTAAATTTTAAGTCTTGACAAAAAGGCGGTTAGTGTAAACTTGTGTTTAAAAATCGTCAGATTTTTTATAAGGGCGAGATTTTCTGACGGTGTTTAAAGAATCGCGACCATATTATCAAAAACCAATCTAGCAATTTGACAGTTTTAACGGGTCTCAACGAGTTTAGCCAACCGGCCAACTGGGATACCTATCGCCCACGTTACTTTGGAGTTTTGAAACCACCCTTTCAATTTCGATTTCGAAAACTAGGTGTTCTGGGGGCACAATTCAGATCGAAACTGCTTAATGCAATATTTAACAATCGAATAAGAGGAAGAAATGGTGTAATTTTTTGTTGCACACACCCCATTGGACTTTATTCACGTCAAGTTCAGGTTGCCTGCGGTAACAATGGCAAAACCCTTTTATTCTGGAGACTGTATTGAAGCTTGATTACAATGGTTTCAGGTAGGTATAACAAAAGCGTGTTCGTAAACAAAAAAGTTTTTAGAAATAATTAAAAAACGATTTTGTAAAACGATTTTATTTCGTTCTGCACTAATTGGTAAAAAATAATGTTCTATTTTACTACATAATGGAGCGCTATATAAGTATTTATATGACAAAAGAATTGTGGCTCGCTCCATGTCGAAATCAAGGGCGAATCTTAAATTAAATCGTTTAAATCGTTTTTTGTATAAATTTATTTTGACTTAGTGGAACCAATCTAAAGCTTATTTCACATAAACTGTTCCTTGTTTATAAAGCAACCAGAAAAATATTTAAATTCCCTAAAACTGCAGCACTATCAATGACGAACGCCGAAATTGTGGACTTAAGTAACATCATGGTGTCAAATAACCATTTTATCCTTGATTTTTGAGGAAAATTCAATCTTTAGGACTCAATATTCAATGGCTTTGTAAGGCACTTGAGCCCCTAAGCCCCCCAACTTGCGTACGTTACTGACTGGTACGTTCTAGGATCCCGCTAGTACGATTTAGTACGTTTGCAACCTCAAAAACCGCTGAAAATCCTAAGGTCCAATCTAATCTGTCAAAGAGAAGTTTGTAAAAAATACAAGTACTGACAGACAATTAAACACAGACCATGTAAAGCTAAATAAATCGTTTATAAAAGAGAAACCCTCGCCCCTCCTTCTGAACTACAGTAATCTCATCTTCCCTCTTTCCATTATCTCAGTCCTCACTTGATACTACAGTTCCAAAACCGCTGATATCCCAGCTGTAGCTAAAAACCATATAAATATAAGATGCTCCATCGGCCCTGCCCTTGCATCTTCCGAAAAAAAGCCGTACTAATAATAACTCTTCTAATCAAGCCTGAAAAAGCACCCATAAACCCCTGTCTTTGGTCTCAGAGCTAAAGTACTTGGGAGTCACCCTAAACAAGGGGCTCACCTGGACACCGCATGTTGCCAAAATGACTGAAAAAGTCCAGGCAACAATGTGGCAATTGCGGTAGGACCTGAGGTATTACACCCAGGAACCTCCACTGGATGTACACGGCAATACTAAGACCTAGGATCCAATATGCATCCATCGTCTGGTGGCTGGAAGTGGAGAGGACTACCATATCCCAAAAGCTCAGAAGCCTGCAAGGGCTTATGTGCAAGGAAATAACCGGCGCCATGAGGTCGACACCAATCCAAGCCCTCTAGACCATTCTGGGACTGCCTCCGCTACCGACTTGGATCAAGAAGGAAGCGATGGCGACCCATTTGTGTCTGAGGGACTCTGGTCAGTGGAGAGGAAGAGGGAAAGCCGTTGGACACCTAAGGGTCGCCGAAATGACCACCAGGGTGATGCTACTTGCGTCCTGTGAGATCAAGGCAACCCGAATTCACTGGAGATTCAATAAGAGGTACAAAGTCGAAATTCCCAATAGGGAATTCTGGCAGAGGGAGAACCTCCACCAACAGTTTAAGAGGAACGCTGTGATATGCTACACCGATGGCTCCTAGCTATCGGAGAGGCAGACAACAGGAGCGAGGGTCTACGTGCAAGACCAAGAAGTTTGGATGAGCTACCCGCTCGGAGAGCAAGCTACGGTCTTCCAAGCCGAGGTATACGCCATTATAATCGCGACAACACTAGAACAGGTTCGCAATGGACCGGAGGAGCACGTGTACATATGCTCCGACAGCCAAGCGACCCTAAAGGCACTCAGTGCGCCAAAAATTGCAATACTCTAGTGGAACAGTGCGTAGAAGCACTGGAAGCCTTGAGTCAAGACAAGAGAGTTACAGTGATGTGGGTACCGGGACATACGGGAGTGTTGGGCAACGAAAAGGTGGATGAACTCGCTCGGATCGGGGCCAGCACTCAATGGGTGGGGCCGGAACCATTCTTAGGTATAAGAAGGAGACAGCTGCAAAGTCGACTCATTAAATGGGCTAACGATGCACTGGCAAAACTGGCAACTGGCAAAAATGATCACATGGACGAAAACGTTATATTCTTGAGCTATGATCCGATCTTACGGATGAAAATCATACGTTCCCGATCGCATGGTCCGAAATCGGGGAATAGCGTCGAATCTAGTGACACTTGCGCAATAAAGAGGGTTTTTTTTCAAATGTACTACTTCCTAAACTGCTTTTTGATCGTGGGAGGTGATAGATCCCATGCGATAGATCCCATCGTACGAGAGAAAGACCGGATCGTATGACTTTCAAGAATACACATCCTGGGCACGAGCAGAGTCAGGCATGCGCAGTAGATTTTTCGCCTTTTGCCTTCCTCGCGGACACCCTGATTCTTATATTATTTTCTGTTCTTCAAAGTTATTATTGTTACACATTTTGGGATTCTTGGTCCATTAATATCTCATTTTTATATGTTAGAGACACTCTATTATTCCCATTGATCTGTACATGGCAAACCCAGCGTTCTGCTTTCTAGTGACAGTGGCGTATCTACTGTCTACTTGTATTGTAAATATTCTGGAGATTAAATTTGGTACACAGAAAAAAACTGCAATCGCATCAATATATGAATGACAATATATCAATAACTAGCGCCATTGAATCAATTATTAACTTTTATTCGTTTTTGGTTCAATGATTTGCTGTTATAGATTTAAAGGTATTTTCATTTAAACAACTCCTAATTGTTTTTCAGGAATATGGATAGTAACTCCTATCGAAGCTACCAGAGTGTTTTTTTGTTTACTCCATTTTATATATATTTTTTTGTAAAATGTTCATAAGAAAAAATGATTCCGGCGCACCGAGGGGATGGGGTTTGCGTTTAACCTCCCTCTCCCGAGAAGCCTGCCCAAGCAGCATAGGCTAGATTTTACAGCTATCCTATAGATCATCCAGTCACAACGTTGCGCCAACTACGTTTTTGCTGTAAAGTAGCTAGCTTTATTTAAGCTGCCTTTTTATCTGTCAAATTGTTATGGAAACTTACTTTAATAACCAAGTTGTTATTAATGCAAAGTTGCTTATTAAACTTGCCATAAAATCTATGTTTTGCATCACGATAAAAGTTGATCCTCAGCTGCACCAAATGGTCATAATTTTTACTTTTTTTTAACATTTATAGCCAAAACCAAATGATGCGAACAGCTGCGAATGCTGCCAACAGCTGCGAATGCCGGCCTTCTACCGGTGTATAGAAAACTTACGATAATCTATTGCGTCTAGTCCACATTCCACCTGCTTGCAACTGATATCTAATTCTATATTTGTGGAAAAAAGTGAGAGGGATTAGAAAATATATTGCCCTCTTGTTCAATATGACAAAACATGAAAAAAGGTAGAATGTGTACTACGAGTTACTTCCAGTTCTGCTCTTCTTTTTTTATTCCACTGGGCCGAAAAAGTATTTTGCTAGTAACGGGCTTTAAATTCTCATTTATCCTCAAAAAAAAAGCAAAATTTTATCGACGTCTTTTTTCTTTGGGCGCCCATGATTTATTTTATGAAAACCAGAAATTGTGTATTTAAAATTAAAATTATTTATTGAAAAATGCAATACAAATTATGCAAAATCCATAACATAGGCATTTTTAACACTTTTGAAAAAGTTAAATATAACCTATAAAAAATTAATAAAACAGTAATGATTTTTTGAGGCGCGTGTGTTTTAGTGAGTTATTATGATGGGTTTTATCAATAAACTGCCCGGGGCACCCCAATTTACCCGTGTAATGGCCTTTTTTACGGATTATCATGATGTCAAATAAGTAAGTTAATATATTATTATATAATATATTTCCTTTTTCTAATTTTTATTTAGTTATCAAAATATGTTCTCTAATGCAATGGCAGCCTGTATAAAAATGCTGAATTTCAGTTGTATTTTAAGCTTAAAAAACACAGTTAAATTGCTGCCCACAACATTGTGACAACCAAAAAATGAGGGGTAAAAACAGCTGTTACAACCTTTCTATAATACTGTAGAAGTGTTGCCACAGACAACACCTAAAGCCATATTGCGACAAATTTGGCTGTGGCAACACTTCTACAACTGATTTTCAGCACTCTGTGCTACTTGGGTGGTTATAGGCACATTTTCACTTCGAATTAATTCTTCTTTATTATTTATCCTTAACCCCCCCCCCTCGAAGTCAATTCCTGGGTGCTCCACTATTGAATATAAAACTATCTATTGTGTTCTTCTTTGTTTTATAGATAAGTTCATGAAGTATGATTCAATGGAAAATAAATATTACAATTACAATTGGTTGACTTACCTGATTAAGGTGATTGAGGGTGATGATAGAGGGTTTGAGTTTGCACGCCTCGCCATCTACTTGCATCGGTATGCTTTTTGAGGTGACTATTTTGGCCGAGCGGCATTGAGTGATGCAGGTGCCGTGACCGCCTGCTTGGAGGAGGGGCTGAAAAGACAAATAATGATCAACATTTTTGAAACCCCCGACAACCTCCAACGTAAACCATATCTTCTGTGGAACTACTAGATCTATTTTTATTAAACATATCTAAGAAAACTCTCTGAAGGATTCAAACAGAAAAAACCGCATCAAAATCGGTACACTGGTTCGAGAGATACATGCGCGCATACAAACGCACCTACAGAGGTCAAACTTATAACACCCCTTTTTTTAGCCATCCATACATAGTATGGAGGCTATTGGGATCGTCAAAAAAAAAGTTTGTTATTTCCACCAAAAATAAGTTATTTGGGTTAAAAAAGACCTAAATACAAAATTTTGCCATGGTGTCTGTCTGTCTTTAACACGATTACTAAAAAACCGCTTGAGCGATGTTTATCAAATTTGGCACAAAAATTCTTTGCCATCAGACGCAGAGGCGATTAATTTTTATGGGGTGGGGGGTTGGCAAAAGGGTGGGAGGGGGATTAAACTTTTAACGTAAGCAAGAAATATACATATTTTGTATATTGTTTGACGATGGTCTTCTGTTGACAACTATGCACATATGAAATATGTACAATTGTTTTTGGTTGCTTAGAATTTTGCCTAAAAGTTGTGTTTTCTCTAATAACCCCGTCCACAAAATTTATATTAGTGTAAAAATTAATTTGCCTAAAGCCACATATGAAAATAGCAAATTTTGCACTATTTTCTGTTTCAGAAAGGTTGACACGCATATATGTTCTTCTCCCTTTGCTCCAGAAAAAAGTAGAGAACAAAGATGCTGGTGGTAACCCTGAAGTATTTGGAGAAAAAACGAGAAATTGCAGAATGTTCCTTTAAAGAAATTCTAGAATCCCTCCACAGTATTTTGGGACACTTTGAAACAAACGAAAACCACAATATTAGAAATACAGTACAGTATTATAGGTGTCAAGGTTCAATAACAAGACTAAGTATTTTTGACCTAAACTTATTCATGCCAAGTTTTATACAACGTGAAGCCAAAATCAGTGCAAAATTAAGTAATGTCGTTCCAAATACTAAAAACTGTTTGATTAATAAAAAACACAAATTCTTGAACTTTTAGTAGGAGAAGTCAGTATTTGGAAACAATATTGGTCAGAAGTAGGCAAAAGCTTAAATCAAAACATACATGATAAAGTTTTCGAGGCAATGAACAAGTGTGGCGATATTTTTCCGTTGATAAAAACATTCTTGGATGTTTGTCAGTAATTAATGCTTCGTCAGAAAGAAGCGAGTTATTGACCGGTTTGCACTATAAAAGGTTATGTATCAACTTAAAGAGCTTTTTAGATTTACAAAAAAAGTATTTAGCTATTAGGTTTTGTTTGTGGTTGGTTTTTATCTATGTTTTTATAACTGAAAAAATTATACGTTGTTACTCAAGCGCGGATTTGAGGGGGTAGGGGGTAATTAACCCCCCCCTATCCTGGATTTAAATTTTGATATTTACGGTATTAGTTTAATTTTGTGTTAACAGTGGCATTTGTAGTGTCATTTTCTGCTGCGCTTTGAAACCATTGATATATTTACAATTTTAGTTTAATTTTAAATAAAAAAACGCATTTTTCAGTGCAATTTTTTAAAAAATTTTCGCCTGCGGCGCTATGATACGTGGATATTTACGATTTTAGTTTAATTTGACTCAAAATGTGCATTTTTATTGTAATTTTTTAAAATAAAAAATGTATGAGATAAACAACTTAAAATCTGAGTACCCCTCCCCATTAGATTTCAGGCCAAATCTGCTCTTGTAGTTTGCATATATTGATATCTTCCTCGTAAAAGCTACGCTTCTATACGGAAAGACATAATGTCCTAGAATTCAGTAAATCATTTTGTTAATTTTAGAATCTGTCAATTTACTAAAATTTAGTACAATATATTTGATTTTATCTTATGTGTACTTGAATTTAGTACGGCCTAACTAAGATCAATCTTTGGACAGTATTTAACGCTAGTATAAGCTTAACAGACACTAATATTTGATTTAAATTTTAAGCACTAAACTCTAGTACAGCTGCTACTAAATATAATTATAAGAATATATTGGTTTTAGTATTTACCATTGAACTAACGATAAGTACATAAGTACTGAATACTAGTACTTAAATATAGCAATAGTTTTTATTCCTTATAAAAATTGGTATTAGTAAATTATGTTACTACCACTCAGTATATATTCTAGTACAGGTAAATTAGAGATAATCAATAAAATAAAAAGGTGTATTGATATTCAATATGCACGTACTAAATATAAATTTATTTGTACTAATTTTTAACGGTTTTTTTTATTGAAAGTTTTTGTATTAGGATCATGCCAGTTATCCCAGAACTTTCACGGGTGCATGTTGTACGAGTTATAGTCTTTCATGGCACCGTTTTCGCTTGCAAAACATGTGGTATTTGTTTTTAGTTTTGGACAGGAAAAAACTTATTATTTTAAAGGTATGTTAAACAAACTATTTAAAATAAGTATTTTTCTTAAATAATTACGAATTTCATTATGTAATTTTTTAAATTATTATCCATGTATTTTTTTATTTTAGATTCAAGGAACGTTTTAATTGTCGAATTGTTTACAATGCATATGCCCATCGATTTACTACGACGCCAAAGAAAATTTAGACCTGCCGATGACCAGCAATATAGGACTATCTATCTGACTTTAGAACAACGTTCCAACCAGTTATCCTGGTAACGAGTAATTACAGTAATACCTATACAAATCCGTAACTTGTATTATTTAATAATTTTATATTACATATTTCTTGTCAGTTACACAGTCACCACATTTAAATCAACGATAAGCTTATATGTAGTGCAAATAGAACTGTAATTTGGTAAAAATAGTATTAAATATTAGTATTAAAAGGCATATGTGGCACTTAAAGCTAGTACAATAAGTACTACGGTATTAGTATGAAAATAATAAATATTAGTACAAATGTATTAATATTTACTTCAATATGTTTGAGATTTAGTTCAGCAAATACTAAATACTATTATTAAAAGTACTGACCAAGATTTATTGCTAGTACAAATTTTCTTAATATTAATGCAATCTGTACTTTTTCAAAATAAATATTTGTGCAGCTTTATACTAATATTTATTCTTAAATACTGATTTATAGTTCAAAATTAGCCAACGTCAAGATCAATTAACCTGTACTAATATTAAATACAAATGTTATTGACGCTATATTGATCCCAATATTTACTAGTTTTTAGTGTATAGTACTAATATTTAGGACATATTTCTTGCCGTGTATTCTAGTTTTTCTTTCGTATTGAGACCACCCCCCACTTTTCAAATATCTGGGACCGCCACTGCCTGTGTGCAGGAAAGTGGTGTTGAGGCACAGTCGTAGAGTGGACTGGTTTTTTGTAAATGATTTGGAAAATCACATTTTTATCCATGTTCCCTATTTAATTGGACTCTTGACCTAAATAGAAAAAGGAATGTCTTGTTAAGAAGTCGGGAACAAAGTAATTACGGCACCCTCGAAAAACACCCAGTAATTTGCGAGGCTCGAAGCCCCCTAATGCATATTTACAACGCGTTAACTCTCGATGTCAAATTTGTATTAGTTAGGGATGAGGGTCAGTCAGGATTTTTAGCTTTGCTTACGTTTCTCGTCTCTGGCGATTAACTTCAACCCACAACAAGGCCATTAGTTAGCGGATAACCAAAATATCCTGGTTCAACCTCTTAGTTATCCTTATATTGTCAGGTGTCCTCACGTCCTCCACTAATAAAAAATACGAATAACCATCAAATTCACCATGGTTGGTTATTGTTGGTTATTCAGTACTATTACATAATAAGCATGTTATGATGGTCAATAAACGATAATATAATAATTATATAATATAATAATTATAATAATTGCTTAAATAATTTAAAGAATAAAAATAAAATTTATTGCAATCGTTGTTTCCTAGGGGTCGTTCTAAAAATCAAGAAAAAAGGGTCCTTCGGGTTTTTTGGATGACATATTTTAATTGTTTTTAGGTGACATATGACATTTTTGTTATTTTTCATTTAAAGGGGTCAGATTTACCTTAAATACCAAAACAACATTTTGTAATGCTCCACGCTATAGGTGACAATTTTGTATTTTTGGTATCCCTAAACACACCTCTACTTATGATGAAAATCTCAAAGTGTTAGCCAATTTTTTTGTGAGGTCCTATACTTTAAGGTCTGGCACTTCGACTATTATATGTATATATGTAACAGATATGTTTGGTTGGGTGGAATCTTGCAACTTAATTTTGACCAACTTTCCGACATCCGATATCGGCTTCAAATTTGGAATGTTTATATAATTGCTGTGACAATACAAGAATTTTGGCCATCTTTTGCTATCCAATTTTAACTTCTACTCATCCGATTGCCTTCAAATTTGGCATGCATTTATAGTTCCGGTGACAATACAATAATATGTCATTACTACCTACGCGGGAAGTGGAGGGGGGAAAACACCTAAATTTATCCGATTCAACCAAAATTGGTATACGGGGGCTTTTGGGGATAAGGAATACGAATTTTTGATCAGATTTTGAAAATTCAATGTGGCGAATTCAAGATGGACGATTTTCGGTCATGTTTTGCTAACCAATTTTAACTGACTTATCCACATCCGATTGTTTTAAAATTTGGTATGCGTTTATAGTTCCGGTGAAAATAAAATAATATGGTATTCTCAGGTACCCACCACCCACTAACGAGGGAAGTGGAGGGAAAAAAATATTTTGTTAAGGGGTGTGTTCAAATTTGGTATGCGTTTATAGTTCCGCCGACAATACAATAATATGGTATTATTAGGTGCACATTTCCCTCCAACGAGGGAAGCAGTGGACGGGTGAAAAATATTTAGTTTGTTCGATTTAAATCAAAATTGGCATACAGGGGTTTTTCGGGAAGGGAATATGAATTTTTGATCAAATTTGAAAATTTCAATATGGCGGATTCAAAATGGACGATTTAGGGTACAAATCTAAAAATAAAAAAATAAATTTTTATTAAAACAACTTTTAAAAACAAGCTTTTATTAATGCACTCAAAAGTAGAAAATAATTTTTTATCTGTATTATACCATAATAAAAGCCGTGACAAAGAAAGAACTACAAAAGAGGAACTAAATTCTTCTTCTATTCGAATGATAAACATAATGCATTCATCGAAAGAAGCTGAGAACGAGTGAGATTGCCGTGCTTGCCAAGCCTTTGAAAATATCCTTAGGTTATAGAGTAATAGAACTGTTTCTTAGGTGAATCGTCAATGTGATCCATATACGATACCTAAAGTTAAAATTTTTAATTTGCGCTCATCGTTTTTATTATGGTACAAGAAATATAAAAAATTATTTTCTACTTTTTCACTTCACTTCAAAAACACAAATAAATACTTTTCACTACACATACACATCACACATTTACTATTTTTTACTTGCGCAGTGCTCTTCAAACGAACCACTGTGCTACTGTGAAACAAACGAGTGTAAAATGGTCGCCTAAGGTGTGTTTCGGCGTGTTACAGCCATTTTACCGAATAAACACTGGACTTTTGCCAAAGTACATTGGAATATAATGCAATTTAAATTTTGATTTAAAATTGTAAAATTACAATGTAAAAATTGTAAAATTACAATGTAAAAATTGTAAAATTATTTGGGTAATATTGTAAAATTAAAATGTAAAATTGTAAAATTATTTGGGTAAAATTGTAAAATTAAAATGTAAAATTGTAAAGTTAATATGTAACGAGAAATTCTTATAGTAAAACTTAACTATATAGATGTGTAAATATACAAGTTTACTTTGTATGAATAAGAAACAAAGGGTTTTTACAAGAAAAGTGTAATTTTTATAAAACATGTTTTGTACTCTTCATACATTTTTTTCAGTGTAAAGAGAACCTAGCAGTGGGTATAGCTTCTATTGGATTTTTCTAGATTAGAGAAAAGCCGCGCGCACACGATACGCGGGCTGACTTTCTGCTTTGACTTGATTTGAGTCAAGACCGCATTTCTTATGAGCTTGATATTTAAAAGAATTTTTGTCATTTTTAATACAATCTAAAGTAATTTTTTGCTATTTTAAAAATTACATTTAAGAAGATGAGGTTTTTCTAGAGGAAGCACGCCGCTGTGTGTTATTATACGGCGCGGTATTTGGAGGCGCGGAATTGGAGTGTACAGGGTGTCCCAAATTGGGCACTTTTGGGGGGTACTTCCACTTGCAAGGCTTAATTTTTAAGAGAAGTTTAAAGGTAAAAACCGTATCTTGATATGTCAAGCCATTTCGAAAAGTCTGCATTTTCTGATACGGTCTATATCTTTTCTATTTGTATAAAATTATGTTTGGCGTAAAAGGTTTTTATATAGATTTTGTAAATCAGAATATAACTGTCAAACTGCATTTTCTTTATCACTTTCAGTTTTTGAGAGAAAAGACAAAGTTGCTATTTTTCTTATGGACTGACCTATTTTTTATTTGATTTTTGAAATCAGCTTTAAATTCCCTTCAAAATAGCATGTCACACTTTGTGTTTTATTTTTTGTATTTCTATATAATTTTTTTTTTCTTTATTAGGTCTTTTTAATATTTTTTTTATAATGTTGTAAAAAGTGACGGAAAAAGTAAATAAGATATTAATAAAAAAAAAATTGTAAAAAATACAAAAAATAAAACACAAAGTGTGACACATCATTCTAAAGGAAATTTTAAGCTCATTTTAAAAATAAAATAAAAAAAGGGTCATTGCATAAGAAAAACGCCAACTTTGTGTTATATCTCAGTCGAAATAAAAAAGTTATAATCCCCAAAGTAAAATGCAGACTTTTCAAAAAGCCCTCGTTGTATCTCAGAAACAATTTGACAGTTGATACAGAGCTTCCTCCTTTAAGCTTCTCTTAAAAATTAAGCCTCGCAAATGGGGGTCAGTTTTTTTCTATCTCGCCTGGAAGTACCTTAAACCCTCCAAAAGTGCCCCAATAAATGGCCACGCGATTTTGGTCCGCGCTCAAAATTTTGCGACATTTTGACCGCCAATCCAGACGAGGGCCCGTATTCTTGACGGCCTGTGAGGTAAGTAGTCACCGGTGATTTATTGCCGTTCTCACTTTTCACATGGTTCAAAGCAGGTGAGAAGTGAGAAAAAACCAGGTACCATTAACATGGGGAAAAAGGTCTCGGCTAAATTCTTTCTGTCGAAACCTTTTTAAGATACAGGGTGTTTAAAATATCATGTTTTCCGTTCATTTTCCTCTTTTAAGCCAGGTAATGTAATAAATCCATTTCCTTTTTTAAATATTTTCTTTAAATTGATTTTCCTGATTCTTCTCTAGAATTTTGGCCAGTATAATTAAAATTATACTGGGATTTAAGATACAGAGGGCGTCAAAAGTTATACGTAGGTGAAGTTTTGTTTTCAATTTAGGCAAAAATCCTTAAATTCATAATGTAAATTATATTATACAGGGTGTCCAAAAATTGTTATTAAGTGTTTTTTATTTTTGTACTATTTTAGGCATGGTTTATTAAATCATATAACTCACCTTCTAAGGGAATTATTCTTTTACTTCGTTAAGATCTTCGACATTACAAATAATAATACACAAGGTTTTAAAATACAGGGTGTGTTCTGACTTAAATATTATATTATGATGTTACATTTAAAATATTCTTTTTTTTAAACATTCGTTTTTTTCTATTTGCGGTTTGCGTTACAAACTTAAAAATGTTTGATAGTTAATCTATTAAAAATATACGGGGTGATCAAAAATTATGTTTTTCGTGGGGTTAATTTTACACTAAATATTCACCTGGCTTGAAATGGGACAAAAAGAAGAAAAATAAGTTTTTAGGCACCCTGTATATGGCATTTCTGTAAGATATTATGTGATACTTTGTGATAATATTTTCGATTAAAACATGTCTGAAGTATTTATTCTATGTTTTAAAAAAATTGCCCAAAATGAAAAAAAGAACTCTACCTACATATTGAAACTTTTGACGCCCTGTGTATCATAAATCCCAGTTTGTATTGTCGAAATTCTAAAGAAGAATCAGAAAAATTAATTTAAAGAAACATTTCAAAAAGGAAATGGATTTATTACATAAAGGGGGAAAATGTACAGAAAAGATGACATTTTAAACATCCTGTATCTTAGAAACGGCTCTATAGAAAAGTTAAATTTAATCAATTTTTTCTAAGGAGTCCAAGTACAAAAACATATCAAAATTTCAGCGAATTTGGTCGAAACCTTTTTTCTGGTTATTTGTTTACATTCCCGAGCACGGGTGTCAAGATTACAGCCCCAGGACGAGTTTATTTTTGGTAATTGGAAAAAATGAATCACAAGTCCTTCATAAAACATACGGCGCGGCGGTTCGCAAAAAATCGAAGGCGACAAATTTATGGAAATGAACTGTTCAGGTTATTAATAACCGGATTCTAATTTCCTTTTTATGGAAATTTGAATTGTGGGCGCGGAGCGGCGCGGCTATTTTCAAAAGGCCTATCTGGATTAGGTTACTGCGGAGTTTCAATGCAAACAATACCTTTTATACACCCACATCAAGAATTCCATGAATATTCATGACGTTTTCTTACAAGAAATTTAACAAAGAATTTGATTTATTAAAAACCTGTCAACTTTCAACGCATGCAAAAGCATACTAATTGACATACAACTGTATATTAGTAACTTAAGGCTATAGTTTCTCCACAGATTTTAAGTAAAAAAAAGTACAACCGGCAACGCCTTGTTCTTTAATTTTTTTAATCTTTTGCCAGAGTGCACAGGGAAAAGTAAACATCAGAATTAGCTAAAATTTTGCAGGGGTGATCATTTTTAAATGCTTAACAAAAATATCTGAAGGATTTTTAAAAATTCTCAACTTTTTTTCCTTCAAAATAAAAGCTCTGGTGCCGTCATCTATCCCAAGAGCCTCAAAATAATTGCGGTTTAGAATAAACCCGATTTACAAAAAAAAATAGAGAAATACTCACAATTTCCTCTGGATTACAATTTTCCTTTTTATATTTCCTTGCTTTAGCGAAAATAAAAACTAAGTTTCCTTTTTTCTAACAGCCTGTGCACTCCGGAAAAGAAAACCGATCAATCAATCACACTTCATTGAATTTGGGAGACACACGCATTTCAAGTGTTGGCCGATAGATCGCAGAATTTATACGATTCCATGGTAACTGCAGGTGTTTTGTCAACAAACTTTAAATCGGGCCGCAGTGGGACAGAAGAGTATTTTTACCTTTTCTGATAGAAAACCATTCGAGGTTATGTTTATCTTTCAAAAACATTGTTCTAAAACAAATATGAAACCACTCCGCGTTACGGTCGCCCGTCGAAAAAGGTCTAGCGAGAGAAGAGAACTTTTCTGGTTCGCTGGGATTACTAGGAATTCGCATAGAAACATTCGGCACCCATAACCCCACATAATCTTGTTTTTATATTGATTCAACCATTTTTTTTTAATTTAAATTATTGCGGCATAGTTATGTGCAATTGTACTAAAAGAAATCTTGGAGTGCAAAGCATAGATTTTAGAAGCTCAGTTTCAAAAACACACGGATACTTGAGTACTAACAAAACAGGTCAGTAAAGCTCCATTTAGAGGTTGGAAAGACTCTTGCAAGTCGTTGACGCTCCTGTTTAAAATAGAATACGATTATTTCGTCTAGCGCCAGTAGCCGATTTTTAAATCTGCATGCTTTTAAGTTAACCTGTTGTCGGTATCAGCTAGCGGGAGTGTTTCCAATTCAATTATAAATGCACCTGTAAACGCAACCTTAAACATTACACCTAGTTACTTTAATACGTAGTTGGATAGCGTTTCTTTAGCCGGTAATTCTGCAATAGTAGTAGTAGTAGTAACTAGAGGGCGGCCCAAGACCTGGCAAGTAGGCCCAATCGGTCCCTTTTTACCTTACCGCAGCCCAGCCCCCTAATCCACCACCTGTACCGCTTGTACGGTAGTCGGATCTCCGAGCCTTCCTGTTCTCTTCACGAAGTCCAGTACTTTCTCCCACCTGAGAGCTCGCAGGTCCTCTGTATCCAGGTTCGGTTGTCCGAGTAAATTCTGCAATAAATTGTTTTCTTTTATTTTAGTATTTTACTTGGTTTTTTAACGGCGCAGAATGCGAAAAGTCAAAATAAGTAACCTGAACCCAAATTTTTGACCCACTGTGGGTAAACGTAAATAAAGTCTCCGCGTTGCCATGGAAAACAAATTCAATGACGTAAAATTTTGCAAAAGCATAGTTTTAAATTGATTTCCCGTACAGTGTTGCTAAAAAAAAATCCCCAAAATGGCAGATACATAAGCATTCGACACGTTATGAAAAAGTTAAAATAAAGAGAATGGAAGTTCGTAACCCTAGTTTACTCTCTAGTGATGTAATGTATCATTTCCCTGACTAAAACTGATAACGTAGTGGAAGAATATTACAAGACAGTATAAAATAATATTATTATAGTTTACATAACAAGCATGTTATGATGGTCATTAAACGCGAAGAGAAAATTTGAGACGCGAGCCGTAGGCGAGTGTCTTAATTTATCCTAGCGTGTAATGACCATAACATGCGAGTTAGTGTACTATACTTTACCTACGACCAATGAAAATATCATCATAAATATCAGAAAATATTAAAAATATCAAACGCGGACACTCTTAAGAGCCAAAAAAAAGTGCTGAAATTTTGCACACATACTAATTATGTTACTCCCAATTGCGCTACAGAGCCCAATGTGCTAAATCTTAATTTTGGATTTTTTTTTTAATAAAGTTTTTTTTTCTAAAAAAGTTCTCTGTAGCGCATTTGGAAGTGCAATTTTAGGCTTGTATGCAAAATCTCATTTCTCTAGTATTCTTCATTTGGCTATGATTTCCATAAAACGAAAATTGATATTTTGCACAATATGGCAACCACTGTTTAAGGCAGAGACCTCTTATTCAACGAGATGCGACAATCAGCAAGCCGTTTTTTTATGCGCATGATCGGTACTGCGAGTCTAAAGGCGCATTTACACAGACAAACTTTCCTTTGATGTTGAAATGCCGACAAACATTTACACGAGCCTCTTGAGCAAAATGTTCAAAGAAAAATCTCGTACAAAAAAACACACGTAAATTTTGGAGAGAATGTTGAGCAAAATTTATTTGAAGAATTGGGGGTATAAAAATTTCTTTACAAATTTAAATTTTATAGTTTTATGGGAATTCATTGAACTTAACTGAAAATAGAAAGACTAAGTTTTAAAACAAGGTATTTTAGTTAAGTGCTTTCCGACGGAAAAACGATATGATGTCGAAATTCACGTTTTACCTCAAAAGCAACTTCGATTGATTTGATTTTTATAGGGGATATGCCAGTATACCATAATTGGCACTTATTTGTTGCTGATGCTGGGTTAGGAGAAGGTAAAAACCGTAGACTAGTGAGAGGGGGTTTTGGTCAAATGAACATTGAGACACAAAATTACATGACAACAAACAAGGGTCAACGCAGTTTTTTTATGAAAGTTTTAGAACAAATCTTTCCATAAAGAAAGGGCTCTCCGACGCAAAACAAAGAAATTCGTTTTATTTTATTGACGCGTAGAACTTGCGTTTACGATTTTTTAAATATTGAAATTTTTGGCGATTTTTACAAGCTTTTATTTATGTATGTTTGTATGTTCGGCTCAAATCTTGCAACTCAAATTTGTTATTCAATTTCAGTTTTCGGTGTGTATTTATAGTTGCGGCGACAATACAATAATATGGTATTATTAGGCACCCCCTCCCGCTAATGAGGGAAGTGGAGGAAGAAAAAGATTTATTTTGTTCGATTTCAATCAAAATTGGCATACAGGGGTTTTTAGGGAAGAGAATTATCGAAAGGATGGATTTATGATAGTCTAAAAATTAAAAAATTATTTTAGATAAAAAGAAGCTTTTATAAAATATAAAGTGCACTAAAAAGTAGAAAATAAATTTTAGCATTCCCATATCATTATAATAAAAGCGACGGGCGCAAACTAAAACTAAAAATGTCTATCCATATATCAGAGAAACGTAGAGTAGTTTGGGTCGAGTTGGGTTGGATTTACTTCACAAAAAATTGAACTTACAATACCAGATAAAGAATTCTTTATATTTACACGTCGTAGTTGTGGTGAGAGTATTTTTTGTACTCATGGTATTTATTGTCTTTTTGATACGTTAGTTATAAACGCCTTACCACTCATATCTCTTTATATTACTTCCTAGTTTAGTCTTTTACAATAATAATAAAGTCAAATGAAAAAACCTATTTACATTTTATTAAATCTCAAATATATGAACAAAAGCACGTTCGATTTAAATAATACCCGTTTATTACCCACTTTTACAACCCTACGATTTCGACCCTTGTCTAAAAAATATAATTTAGCAGTAATAGACTAGACTTTTGAATCGGAATGTTGCCCCTTTGCATATTGTTTGTTCAGTGTCAGTAATCGACCTTGATTATTACATTAAATTGACAGTAAATATCTATCTTCAGCATTTTCATAAACCTTTTGCTTTTTTAAGCAACCCTTGGGGCCTTAAACTAATTAGGTAAATCTGGTGTGAGGAATAAAAAAAAAACAATCAAAGCTAAGGTTAAAGTAAAGTTACAAAAATATGTTTTTAAAAAAATCCTCTCCCCACCACTCCTCATAGTCGAGAGGCGCGGATTACCGCTTAAAAGTGCAATTTTTGAGTTTTTTGCCGATATTTGAAAAATTCAAAAATTTTTTGGAAAAGAAAAATTTTCCTGGGTTGTTTTTCGAATTTAGGAAAAAAACCCTTGGAAATAAAAAAACTCGCAAGAAAATCCCAAAAAAAACCCCCGGGCAAAAAAATCCGGGAAAAACCCTAAGAAAAAAATATTATAAGTAACCCTAATCCATGTGACAAAACTGATAGCCAAGAATAATGTTTCGCTTGCCGTCGGCTTTTTTTCACAAAAATTTAAAATAAAAGTTGGTGTTCCATTTTTTTAAAGAATTGAGATCACTGATCACTGATGTGAAATTTATTTATTCTTTAAAAATATGTTTCCAAAACAGATAGCAATAATTTGCTCAAAAATTTACCCGAACAAAATGTTCAAAGAAAAGCTCACAAAAATGTTCGTGCAAAAAATTAACATCTTTTGCACGAGCTTTTGTTTGAGCATGTTCGTCTGTGTAATTGCGCCTTAAGCTTCAAAAGCTCCTATCCCGCTCGTTGATTTATTGGTCCGAGTAGGCCGAGATATTTTCGCATTTTTTTGTTGTGCGCTTATTCGTTAGTTTTTCTATTTTTGACATCGTTCTTGCCACATTTTGGTTTTGATTTATTTATCAGTATTTTGTGCTTATCGCGGATGTGTGTCAAAAACTCGTATGTGCATCAGTTTTTTCTCTTTTCCTAGAGATACAAAACGGTAAGTATATAGTTACACATATTTTTTTAAGCTCTTTTACATATTTAAATGCCTACTTAATTATAATAATATATCGTCATTGACACTCTAAAACCTGCTATGTGCATTTTTATTAATTTTACAGGAACGAGAAAAATTTTTTATTGCTCTGATGGTTTGAAAAACTAATAACTAATACATAAAATAAGTTTTAGGCAAACTAATGAGTACATTAAAGTAAGCAGTTGTAGGTTTTGACGTTACTAAATGCAACTTAATTCAGACATGATTACTTATTTTGTGTTTTCAAGTTATATTTTTATATCACATTAAATACCTATAGCTCTCAAGACGCCATTGTGCTATACTAACAAAAATTCAAATCCATCAATATTTTGGTAATCAGTCGAAATTTTTGACTTTACTAAATATAAATAATAGCAGCCCTGATTACTTTTGTGTTTTCAAATTATATTTTTGTGCCACTTAAATACCATAGCTGTGGAGACGCCATTACTCTGCTGTACCCTTAAAAATATAAATCCGTAGGTAAATATTTTGGTAATCAGTCGAAATTTTTGACTTAATTAAACGTAAAATAATTCAGCCTTGATTGTTTTTGTATTTCTAAGTTATATTTTTATGCTACATTAAAGAATAACAGACATAATATACCGAATTTAAAAAATTACTTGAAATTTTTTTTGCATCTTTCTGTTCCCCTTCTCCAAGAAATCCGTTTGCTTTTTTATCTACGTATAGCTAACTAATTATTAATACATCAAAAAATTAAACCGGTTTTTCGGCTCCGGCTCATAGACTAAATTAGACGAGCCAGTCGGAGCGGGTCTAACACTCATTTACAGCGATGGATACGAAATCAAGGTCACGAAAAACGGGAACCCCAACTTCAAAGGTGCCGACGCCGTTAAGAGATCTCTAGTTTAAGGTATCTGAAACACTGACTTTTGATTTTATTTTCTAGATGTAAAACTTCAATTCTTAAGAATTTCTTATTTCAAATTTACTTGGTTTGTCTACATTTTTATTTCAACCATAAACAAAAAAAAAAACAAACCCATATTATCAGTTTACTTAACATGATAGTGGTTGGAAACTTTGTGAATAAAGTATCCTTATTTCTGAAGGTCACCAGTGTGACAGACATTTTCAGTGCGGCTTTGTCAGTGTCAGTGGCCCTGGTTAACTTAACAGAATATGGTTTTAAATAAAATAACCTGAATGTTAATTTTTCAAACAAATGTTGCTATGTTGTGGTTGTGCTATATAGTGGGGTTCCCTTCTCTTAACGGCGCAAGAACAATCCAGGAATAATATAAATTTGTCAATCGATTTCAATACGTCATCTACCACTCATTATCTATCTCTGGTTTCTTTACTGTATTCTCCTGTTCACAGATTGCGCCGCGAATCATTGGGGATTAGGGTCACTGGATCCTAAAACCTGCGGCTGGGACCGCAGGTCTCACGATCCAGTGACCCTATGGGGGATTGTTTATTTATCACCTAGGTGATCGAATTGAGAGCAGTGACAACTAGTCAAATGGCCATACACACAGACCACTTAAGGGTTCTAAAAAGTAGCTTTTCACCAAAGGAAAAATTATTAAATAAAACACAAAAACCAGGCCGACGAACTCCAAAACAAAACGACAAAACTAAGGTTATGAAGAATGTCAGGCAGACACACTGACATTGGTTAGTTGCAAATACAGTGAGTAGACCAATTTCGATGTTTGCATGGCATACATTTTTTTTCCTGGTAAGGGGTGTTACCTAGGTATATATGCTAGATCTCTCTTAGCCGAATACATTTAGGAAAGGAGAACACTAGAAACTATGCCTAGGGTAAGCTCACAAAAAAAAGACGTGGGTGGTTAATTTTGATGGTGGCGGTATCTATAATATAACCATTTAAGTACTTTTTGATGCTAGGCATATAACTAATATTGATAGGTAACCAGTATAGTCCATGTTTTTATATTTCCGCATGTTTTAGCTTTAGAGGAAAATAATACTCAATTTGTTTTTTATTAGAGGAAGAGGATTACAAAGCTTATTAATACAATCTAGAGAGTTTTTGAAATTAGGTGTCCATTATTTGGAAAATTACAAATATTTCCAATTTAGTTTTACAGGTCTCTATAAAGGGTATTTCTGACTGTTTCTGACGTAATATGGGCGCGCCAATTTTGAAACACCACAAAAGCTAAAACAGTTTTTTTCAAAAAATAAACAAAATTTTAAAAAAGTACCAAGATTTGATGGAAAAACATAGTCCAATAAACAATTTAGGCAAAATTTCAGGCCATTTGGAGGTCCCGTTTCCGAGAAACATGCGGAAAAAGAATTGCCTAATAAACGGACCCAACAGCGTTGCCGGTTTAACGATGTAATTGGGCCGTTAAGTCAACAACGTTCTATCTAAAACGTCAAAAGAAATAAGGCTACTAAGTTCACTGAAATTAGCGAAAAAACAGGCCTCACCTTGAACAAATTGCAACACGAGCGGTTTTAACGGTTTTTATTGTAAAAAAGCCTACTTTTTGACATATCCAAACTCGGACAAAATCAGACTTGCGGAACATCGTTTTTTTGACGTTTTTTCAAGATGGCCGCCAAAAAATTCAGAAAAACTTGCATTTATATATTAACATATAAACCCATAACCATTTGGCCAATGGCACTTGTGGTACATGTGTTGGGACTAATTTTTACCTCTGATTCCAAATATTTTATAATTTTTTACAAAAAGAGAGAACTGTAGTTGTGAATCTTGTTTTCTTTCTTTGTCCCAAAAAAAAGGCTCCCAAATTAAACACGTAACAAATCATATTCTGTGTTTTTAAGAAGGCAATACGATCTGTTTTTTTGACGTTTTTTCAAAATGCAGAAAAACATGCATTTATATATTAACATATAAAACCATAACCACTTTACAAATATGACTTGTGTTTTTGGACAAATATTTTATCATTTTTCAGAAAAAGACAGAACTATAGCCCTGAACCATATTTTCTTTCTCTATCCTATAAAAAAAGATTCCCACACACATAACACATCATATTAATATGCACACACCAGTTTTTTGGTAAAAATAACTTTTAACGTTGATCTTGAAAATCATAAAAAAATGGAAAAGAGACTGCTAATGTTGTCATCTCTCTCACTCTTATATTGGAATTGAACACATTTTATAAAAAAACCTATTTTATTTAAAAAAATTGCGTCCTGTTGGTTACTTATAAAAAAAATTATAAAATTAAATCATTATCTTCCTGCTTTTGGTAGGTAGGTGGGTATATTATTGATATTATATTAGCCTTTAGACACCAGTTGTTTACTATTTGGGATAACACAGCTTTTTTTATAATGTGTATAATATTTTCTACAATGGTAATGTAATTTTTGTTTAACCACTATTAAACAAGCTGTATTGTCCCAAATAGTATACAACTGTATAAATGTATAAAGGGTAATATCCTTTGAAATTAACTCTGTGTTTCGGACTTCCATTGTCTATATTTTATTTATACACGACGTTTCGATCAGTACAATCTCTGATCGAAACGTCGTGTATAAATAAAATATAGACAATGGAAGTCCGAAACACAGAGTTAATTTCAAACACATCTTTGTCTCAAACTTTCAAACAAACGGTAATATCCTTTCTCTCAGTGTATAGTTGAACAAATATTTTTGCGAGAAATAAGATTGTCAACAATGCTTTTTGGACAATTATCCGGAAATCAATTGGTTTATCAAAAAAGTTACACACCTATAAACAATGCACCTTCACATATGTTAAAATAAAGTGATGTTTTTTTTTTTAATTTCTTTCACGTTCTTCCTACTGACATCTTCTATAAAACCAATTAACACCAGATACACAGAGAAGTTAGAGTGAGTCCCGATAAAAGTAAAGTGTTCTGCGCACCTTCCACAACTCTGTATTTAGTGATATTAATTGTACACACTGTAATATGTCCTTCTATCGATCCCAAGTAACACACAGTATTAGTATTACATGAATATCATTCTAAAGTGTTCCACCAAGCGTGTATAATTTTATGGTATAAGACAGAAAGAGACAGCATGGGTAAACTACAATGTGCCACATCTCCCAATATTTTATCTGGGAACTTTTGGCCCGATATAAATAAAGAAACGGTGGTAACACCTATTATTTTGATTTCTATTTTATCATTGTCTAAGATTAGCTTTTTTTAAGCAAATTCCATGTAGGGTAAATAAGTAGGTACCTACTTATCTATGTGCTCTGCAAAGGATAGAAAAAAAAATACGATTTCTATTTTTTTTAGAAAATACTACTATTTTTGAAATGCGCAATCAAATTTAGCCCTAGCGACCCCCTAAATTAGTGTAGTTTTCCTATGTGATAGAGACAGAAAGCATTAATAATGACCGTATCTCTACCTTTTTTTAAATATAAATTCAATCTTCTTGTTTAATGACCATCATAACATGCTTGTTATGTAAACTACTATTTACAAACATCGTGTTCTATAGGATATCTTATATACCTATACATTTGCAAAATCACCCGTGTGCGTAGAATTACGTAGGTTCTTGGTGACAATAGTGACTAATTGGGCGTTACTCTATAAAGTTTTACCATAATAAGGGAAAACCGTATTTTATTTAGGTTAAACCTTAACCATACTTTTAAAAAAAGTGTTATTGGAAGTCGCATTACTTTTCCTTATTCCTAAACTAAAATTTCTAACCTTGTAGGGATTTTCCCTAATAAATTATCGCAAAATAATTATATCGTCAGTGTAGCTGAACCTCAACCTTGTAGGTTTCTCCAATTTTTTCATTTTTTCACATAAATTTAATTGAGCTAAAGAAATATTTATTCGAACCAAAGAAAATAAATATTTATTTATAGGTCAAAATAAATTTTATTCATTCAAATAAATCTTGCCTCACAGACATAAATATTTATTTGATTCAAATAAATAATTGTTTGGACCATGGGAAACAAATATTAGCTTGGCTCAATTATTAAATCATTTTTCTGTGTAGGTCGGTATAATAATATTATGAAATAACTACAATGCACTCAAAAAAATATCCGACATAGTATTAAAAACAGGCGTTTATTAATTTTTTATAGTACGTCAATAACACGTAACTGTTACAAAAATCGGAGAAAAGTTATAAAAATTGTCATATAAGTAATGAAATTAATAAACGGAAGTTACGAAATCAATGAAAAATGTTTCTTGACATTTTATAGAGGGTAGTAATTAATAGTATGTACAGGTTATGGAGATAATAAAAGTGCATATGAAATAAATAAAACTAATGCCTTTAATAAATTTAATAATCATTGACTGTCGTTTAAAAGTTGTTATGGAATGTATGTACAAAATTATAAAAATTATGAACTGGTCATAGAAAATACATAAACATGGTTATGAAATTTATGTACGTAACAGTCTTTTACTAAATTCATTCTTAGGTGTAACTAAAACCTATGAAAACATTCTTAATTCTTGATTTCATGACACCCTTCACAAAAATCATTCTTAAAAACTCTTGATATTGTAACAACTTTTTTTTGAAACTGTCTTGCAGCAGTAAAATCAATAACTCATTGGCTCAATGTATTTTGTTTTAGCAAACGGAGCCTTTTTTGTTTCAGTGTGGGGTGAAAGGAGCTTGGCATAATTGTCCGCGGCTTTCGTAATGTACCATTTTTTATATGGGGCGATCATTTACGTGACTCGTCAGCAGCGGGGGGAGGGGGGAGAAAGTGTTGCAGTACACCGACAAAATTTGACGTGCACGTTTAGTGTATATTTTGATATGTTGGGTAAACTGAGAAGAATACGTGTAAAGTGTACCTACGTTTAATTATTATTAGACAATAGACACTTAAAGTAAATATTTCAACGCATCGGTATCGGTATACGTAACGCGTTCGAAACAAAGTCAAAATAGACTACATTTTTGACTTTTTTATGCGCTGTTTCGAACGATGTCCGCTTTCTTATAGGTTGCGATGACAGAACTGCTGATTGAAATCGTTGCGTATGTTCGTGGGTCAGTAACGATATGTACATCCTTCCGTACGCAACGAGATGCTGTCATCACACCCGTCAAAAAAGCAGGTATCATTCGAAACATGGCATGAGCAAGTCAAGAATTTAGCGTATTTTGACTTTGTTTCGAACGCGTTAGGTATACCGATACCGATGCGTTGAAATATTTACTTTAAGTGTCTATTATCATACACCTTTATAATGCATGGACTCTGTATTAATTACTAAAAGCCTTTATTATGACGTTACAAAGACGTGACTGGCAACAAAGCCAAAAGTTATTTTCTCTCCTAAAACAAACCCGAACTTTGTTGCACGTCCGTTTCCTTACACAAGCTTACATACAAAATTACGCCCATTATTCTGCACCCTCTTAGTGTTTTATCACGTTAGTCTAGTCATTGTTAATAAACATAGTCTAATCATCTTAGAGAGCTTTAGCAAATTATTCAACGCGTCGTATCGTATTTTTTGAGTCATGTTTAATGCTCGAAGCATGCATTAGTTGATTCATTCACGGGTCTGCATGAAATTTTTGGTCATAATTTTTGTTTGCTAAGCTCAGTTTTTCTAAAGAAATAACTATTTTAAATACAAAAAACAATAAATACAAAAAATCTTATAATAGGCTTTTTAATACATTACTGACGAAACAAAAAAAAATAGCTTGCCCAGAAACGACCTTCTCTCGGTATAGAAATCGTGAGGATGAATTTGTAAAATATTTTGCACAAAATAGACCACTTGTGTGCTGCCAAGCAATTGCTAATGTTTGTTATTTTGACCTAAAGCCTCAAAAGACAGAAGTATCAGAATGCGGCATTTGACCAACCCCAACGTTAATATCCTGCAACCTTCAAATCTAACCAGACTAAATGCACTACAGACGGCCACAAAATTGCGAAATATCTTCCAAAGTCGCGTTCGAGGTATAGGGCAGTCACGCTCTTTTTGGGCAAGGACACAATCCCCTCAAATGAACTAGGCCTTTTACATGTAAATTAAAGTAATTGAAAAAATTTAAAACAACAAACAAACAATAAAAAAACATGATTTTCATCGCGGTCATAAACGCCGTATGTCTCAGACATCTTTGATCAATCTTTGATTGCGCGCACGAATATAGGTGCCAGAGTTGCTGTACGCCGCAATTGCTTCCATCTTCTTGGAGCTTTATAAACACCGGTTCTCAACCAGTTAATCGCGAATTTTGATGTCCCGTCAGTTATCACTCACTCACAATTAATTGGCCGTTACTTTTAAAATATTCTGAGAAACCCTCTTCATAATGCATTAAGATGTGGTCGTTCTGGAATATCTTTAAAAGAGAGAAAAATTAGAAAAATTAATTATCTAAGATTTGTCCCGTCAGTTATCATGGAATTACCCTAATATTCGGCTTTTTTTGTATCTTTTTTCCAATGTATAGGAAGATTTTTGGTGACGGTACACATTTAGGTGTGACTTCAAGGACAATCAAATGGATATTAGTTTTTTCGGCGACGGCGTACGTTAGGCGTTGCAACGCCCTAAGCTTTTTTTAGCACTTAGGGTCATCTTAAAAGGCTATAAAATGACTTTTAATATATTATGCAAAACATGTTATTTTACTTCCGGTTTATTGCATAAAAAATAATCAATTTGAAATTTAAAAAAAAAATTGTGTTTTTTTTCTAAAAATTTACAAAAAAAATCTATTCTTTATTTATGAACGGGATTGTGCAAATTCATTTTGAAGTGATTGTAAGAAGCTCCTAGCTATTCGCCGATATCAAAAAAATGCAAATTCATGCCACGGAAAAATTACAAAAAAATCGTTCAGAAAATTTACAAAATCTCAATTTTTTGACCCCGGCTGCTTAACTTTAAATTTTTTAATTCACATACAGACCTGCCAATATATGTTTTTTAAAAGGCTATATAACACGCTAGAATATTAAATGTAACAAGTCACGATGGCCCCCCAAATTTTAATAAAATTAAACAACATACATAAAAAACCTTTTTGCAAAAAACTTCAAAAATTATGTCACGCTTTATATTCAGTCGTGTATTTAGAAATTTTTTTAAAGGATTTCCGAAATTTTTACAGCTGCTTGAAGGTAATGAGTTAAACTTTTAGAAACACCAAACCTGAATCTTGGACTCCTTCAGGATTTTTGTCTGTGAGCTGTCAAACATAGATGATTTTTACAAGTCGTCCAATTTTACTTAAAAGACTATTGCTTCTTTTGTTATTTTATTCAGTTTTGTATAGGTAAGTATTTTTATCGATATACGTGCATAAAAATAACATTTTTTACCGCCCCCTCCTAACTCGTCTCTCCCATTTGATGGTTTAATCCATAAGGGCCAGAAAGTCTTAGACTGATTTAATTTCCTAATTACTTTTCTGTTCTTTAATCGAATTTTATAAAATTTGGCATTTAGAAAGTTAAGTGAACAAAGTTTACTATTTTTGTACAAAAGATGTAAAATGTCAAAAATTCAAAATGGCGAACGTAGTCAAAAATTTAGTCTAGAAAAAAAGACCTGAAACTTTTTTTCGACCTCCCTGTAATTTTTTATTGCCATAATAGGAAACCTTATGCCTTTTCACGTCTAACGAGGTACCGCACATACAAAAGTTGCATTGGCTCAACATATCGCATAACGTTACCACCAAAAAATTATGTCTCTTTTTATTTATCAAGAACTTTCTTACTTCTCATCGGATTTTTACAGGTTTATCCTGTCTGCAAAGGTAAATAAACCAAGTCAAAATGTCAAATGTCAAATGTCAAAAACTCAAGATGGCGGACATACCTAGTCAAAAATTACTTTTCTAAAAAAAGCTAATTTTAACAAAAATGACGATTTTTATACTTTTTTGATACTTAACAGAATTTTATGAGTGATATCTCGTTAAATGTGAAATACTTTTCTAGATTTGCAATAAAAGATAACAGGAAGGTCAAAAAAGTAATTTTTTGCTATGTCCGTTTTGTTATTTTTGAATTCTAGCGTGTTATATAGCCTTTTAAAAAACATATTTGGCAGATCTGTAAAGGGAATGTGGATTAAAAAATTTGAAGTTAAGCAGCCGGGGTCAAAAAATTTAGATTTTGTAAATTTCTAAACATGCGTCAATTTTCGATTTTTAGTGATTTTTGCATTTTTTTAATATCGGCGAATAGCTAGGACCTTTTTACAGTCACTTCAAAATGAATTTGCACAATCCCGTTCATAAATAGAGAATAGAATATTTTTTTATAAATTTTTTCAAATTAATTATTTTTTTATGTAATCAACTGAAAGTAACATATCATGTTTTGCATACTCTATTATTAAAGGCCATTTCATAGCCATTTAAGAGGTTTAACCAAAATTTTAAAATGTTGTCACTTTACCGAGATATAGCTGTCAAAATGACCTTAAGTTTAAAAAAAAAGTTTAGGTCGTCGCGACGCCCAACGTACGCCGTCGCCGAAAAATTTTATATTGGTTTGGTGGTCCCCAAAGCATAACTAAGCGTGTGCCAAACTAGAACAAAATCGCCAAAAATCTTCCTATAGGTTTGAAAAAACCCCCGACTATAAAGCCTGATCAAAATTTTAGAAGGATGCAGTTTATCCTTTTGGGGCTAACTGCACCTAAACTCGAATGCGGCTCAGGAATCGGATATCGTCTCTACCGAGCGCACGCATTATTTGAGATGTTTGTGTTCCTTCCAAGTTTCAATGAAATAAATGAACGGAGCGCACAGAGCACACATAATTCCATTAAAACAATCAATGCAGCAACACTTACTTTGTTTATACGGGCCTCTTAAAGCGCTTTTATATCAGTACGGTCTGAAAATTTGGTCGTATAAATCACCACTAAAACCGACTTAAGCACTAAATCGATTTTATTTTAAAGCGATTTAAGTAATCGCGGCATTTGATCGTCCCCTTCGTAATGCAACCTTTAAATTTGACCAGACTAACCGGCCATTTCAAGCGTTTCGACGGGACTTCTATATGATTAAAATTATGACTATATTTTCTAATGAATAATTTTCCAAACCCATAGGTTATGCAATAAAATAGTTTAAAACAATAAGTTGTAACCAGAACTTATAGGGCGAACCTTTAAACTTTGGGTTGGATGGGACAAGAAAAACCAAAAACTAATTTAAGGAAATTCTTACTTTTATATATTTCAATTTTTTAGAAAAATGCTTTATCATGGCTTTTAAAAACTAAACAAAAGGAATTGGAATTAAAGGTGCAAGCATGTTGTTAACAATTATGTTAAAAATTATTGTGAACCATGAACCAGTAAAGCTTTTCTTTTGGGTTGGACGGGACAAAAAATACAATAATTGAAAAAATATTATTTGCTTTAGATCCGAAACTGTTTGTATATTTTGACTTTTTTACATACAAAGAAAAAGTATTATAGTGGTTTTATGATTTGGAGTTATTTCAAGATTTTTAACAAAAACCAATAAATTGTTAAAGCGTTTTTATTTTTTTTTTAATAAAATTTTATTTGCTTGAAATGTCCCAAAACTCATTTCAGACGGCAACAAACTTGCGATATAACCGGATTAAAACATGGAATCGGAAATCGTGTCTACCGACAGCACGCATTACCTGAGATGTTTGGGTTCCAAGTTTCAATAAACAAATGAACGGAATTTTGGGATTTAGAGCGTACAGGGCACACATATTTATAGGGTATTCCATTAAAACATTTAATGCGACACTAAGATATCTCTGTTTGTTATTTTTCTAAAGCCGCAAAGGACAGAACTATCCGAGTGCTGCACTGACTGTCTAAATGGAATACACTATAAATAACGGAATATGGCAAATAAGTCGTTTTTTGGCGTAGAATACGATGCTTGCGTGATTTCGAAATGTGACATCATCGGTTCAACCACAACAAATGCACCAAGTGACAGTTTTGCAGAAACCTAACTTTATTGCCATAAAATATTTGTTAGCGTTTTGTTTTCTTTTAATATAATAATATCATAACCCTCTATTTGTTTATTTAGATGCCCCATACAACTAGCTAGTGTAACAATAATTATACCTTCATATAAATAATAATAAAATAGTTTATAAAATTTAAAAAAAAATTGTTTTGATTTTTTATTTAAATAGACTTAAGCTTTCAGAATTCTCTATTTCTTTAGACAAATTGTTGAATTCCTTAAGACCCTTTATAAAAAGGGAGTTTCGATATTTGCTTGTTTTTGCTCTTGAAATATGAAAATAATCCCTTGTTGGATAATTATTATGAATATTCATGTTAAATGTAAAAAGTGGAACTCTACCTTATTTCAACTATCTTTGATTTTAAAATAATTTCGGCTTTATTTTTTCAAGACAAATATCTAAGTCGTAAACGTTTGTCATTGCAAAATCATGATTTGTTTTTAGAATTTTTAAAACTTTCTATGTGTTTATTTCCTAAGGGTTGGTATTATAGAGCCATAAATATTATCTCAACTGCAAATGTTTAGTGTCTTTAAAGAAAAGAAATTTAAAATGGAAACACATGTTAAGGCGCAATTACACAGACGAACATGCTCAAACAAAAGCTCGTGCAAAAGATCTAAAATTTTTTGCGTGAACATTTTTGTGAGCTTTTCTTTGAACATTTTGTTCGGGTAAATTTTTGAGCCAATTATTGCTATCTGTTTTGGAAACATATTTTTAAAGATGAGAATAAATTAAATTTCACATCAGTGATCACTGATCTCAATTCTTTAAAAAAATGGAACACCAACTTTTATTTTAAATTTTTGTGAAAAAAAGCCGACGGCAAGCGAAACATTATTCTTGGCTATCAGTTTTGTCACATGGATTAGGGTTACTTATAATATTTTTTTCTTAGGGTTTTTCCCGGATTTTTTTGCCCGGGGTTTTTTGGGAGTTTTTTTATTTCCAAGGGTTTTTTCTTAAATTCAAAAAACAAACCAGGAAAATTTTTCTTTTGCAAAAAATTTTTGAGTTTTTCAACTATCGGCAAAAAACTTAAAAATTGCACCTTTAAGCGGTAATCCGCGCCTCACGACTATGAGGAGTGGTGGGGAGAGGATTTTTTTTTAGACATATTTTTGTAACTTTACCCTTAGCTTTGATTATTTTTTTTTAATTTCTCACACCAGATTTACCTAGTTAGTTTAAGGCCCCAACGGTTGCTTAAAAAAGCAAAAGGTTCATGAAAATGCTGAAGATAGATATTTACTGTCAATTTAGTGTAATAATCAAGGTCGATTACTGACACTGAACAAACAATATGCAAAGGAGCAACATTCCGATTCAGAAGTCTAGTCTATTACTGCTAAATTATATTTTTTTAGACAAGGGTCGGGATCGTAGGGTTGTAAAAGTGGGTAATAAACGGGTATTATTTAGACCGAACGTGCTTTTGTTCATATATTTGAGATTTAATAAAATGTATAAAGGTTTTTTAATTTGACTTAATTATTATTGTATTGTGTTTTAAACTAGGAAGTAAAATAAAGAGATATTCTTTTAAACGTAAATTTTTATCAATACATTTTACAGGTAACAGCAATAAATAAGTGCCAATTATTATTTTTTTATTCTCGTTTTTTTTACAACCCCAAAAAAGTTACAAGTATACTGGCATATCCCCTATAAAAATCAGGTCAATCGAAGTTGCTTATGAGGTAAAATGTGACTTTCGACATCAAATCGTTTTTCCGTCGGAAAGCACTTAATTAAAAATACTTTGTTTTAAAACTTAGTCTTTCTATTTTCAGTTAAGTTCAATGAAATCCCATAAAACTATAAAATTTAAATTTGTAAGAAATTTCTATACCAACATTTCTTCAAACAAATTTTGCTTAACATTCTCTCCAAAATTTCTGTGAGTCTTTTTGTACGAGATTTTGCTTGAACTTTTTTTTGAACATTTTGCTCAAGAGGCTCGTGTGAAAGTTTGTCTGTGTAAATGCGCCTTTAAACAACAAAGCCCTTTTTGTTCGATGTAGAAAAATAACCGTTTTTCATAATTTTTCATATACTTAAGAATTTTCCATAGAAAACTGTAATTTTGATTTCTGTTCATTTTTCTGATTATTTTGATGTGTCATACCTGTATGTATCTTTTTGTTCAAGTCAAATTGGTCTTATCTTACAGGTGTAAGAATTTTGTAAATTAATGAACTGAGAAGTTTTTCGGTATTTTCAAAGATTTCTTCTTTTGTTCGGATATCTGTTTTTGTAAATTTTTTTAATAATTTTCAGCAAAAACTCTTGTTTCTGAATTTTGCGTTTAAATAATATTTTAAATAAATATTCTTATAAAATTTTGCAAATGAAAAGTTCGTCAAGCTATGGTATTAGTTTCTAAATATGAGTTTCTAATTAGTACGTATGCGTTTTTTTGATTTTTGGCAACAACGCAAGGTTTTTTGGTTGGGTTTTTCCTTGACGTATAAAGGCGCATTTACACAGACAAACTTTCCTTTGATGTTGAAATGCCGACAAACATTTACACGAGCCTCTTGAGCAAAATGTTCAAAGAAATGTTCGAGCCAAATCGCGTACAAAAAAACACACGTAAATTTTGGAGAGAATGTTGAGCAAAATTTGTTTGAAGAAATGTTGGTATAGAAATTTCTTACAAATTTAAATTTTATAGTTTTATGGGAATTCACTGAACTTAACTAAAAATAGAAAGACTAAGTTTTAAAACAAGGTATTTTTAATTAAGTGCTTTCCGACGGAAAAATTATTTGATGTCGAAATTCACATTTTACCTCATAAGCAACTTCGATTGAACTGATTTTTATAGGGGATATGCCAGTATACTTGTAACTTTTTTGGGGTTGTAAAAAAACGAGAATAAAAAAATAATAATTGGCACTTATTTATTGCTGTTGCCTGTAAAATGTAATGATAAAAATGTACGTTTAAAAGAATATCTCTTTATTTTACTTCCTAGTTTAAAACACAATACAATAATAATTAAGTCAAATTAAAAAACCTACATATATTTTATTAAATCTCAAATGTATGCACAAAAGCACGTTCGGTCTAAATAATACCCGTTTATTACCCACTTTTACAACCCTACGATCCCGACCTTGTCTAAGAAAATATAATTTAGCAGTAATAGGCTAGACTTCTGAATCGGAATGTTGCTCCTTTGCATGTTGTTTGTTCAGTGTCAGTAATCGACCTTGATTATTACATTAAATTGACAGTAAATATCTATCTTCAGCATTTTCATGAACCTTTTGCTTTTTTAAGCAACCGTTGGGACCTTAAACTAACTAGGTAAATCTGGTGTGAGGAATTAAAAAAAAAAAAACAATCAAAGCTAAGGATAAAGTAAAGTTACAAAAATATGTTTAAAAAAAAATCCCCTCCCCACTACTCCTCATAATCGTGAGGCGCGGATTACCGCTTAAAAGTGCAATTTTTGAGTTTTTTGCCGATATTTGAAAAACTCAAATTTTTTGGAAAAGAAAAATTTTCCTTGGTTGTTTTTTGAATTTAGGAAATAAAAAAAACACAAGAAAATCCCAAAAAACCCCCGGGCAAAGAAATCCGGGAAAAACCCTAAGAAAAAAATATTATAAGTAACCCTAATCCATGTGACAAAACTGATAGCCAAGAATAATATTTCGCTTGCCGTCGGCTTTTTTTCACAAAAATTTTAAATAAAAGTTGGTGTTCCATTTTTTTAAAGAATTGAGATCACTGATCACTGATGCGAAATTTTATTTATTCTCATCTTTAAAAATATGTTTCCAAAACAGACAGCAATAATTTGCTCAAAAATTTACCCGAACAAAATGTTCAAAGAAAAGCTCACAAAAATGTTCACGCAAAAATTTTTAGATATTTTGCACCAGCTTTTGTTTGAGCATGTTCGTCTGTGTAATTGCGCCTTAAGAGATGCGAACCCATCCTCGTGCGTGTATGAGCGCAAATACAATTTTACCTATTGTAAGTCTTTAATTCAATTTTTATTATATATATATATATATATATATATATATTGGTGGTCAAGTAATTATTTTATAGGGTAATTTCATTTTTCAATTGCAACTGGCATTGTTTTATTACCTCTTTTGTTCAGTTTTCAAAACGAGATCACCTCATCTTTTCTATCTTTTTCTTTGTATACTTAAAGCAAATTGGAGGGGTGATGCGTTTAGTAATTTCTAAACGAAGAAATGTTTCCGAAATTTCGTAATATCTGCATTTCATATTTTTATATGTATCCTTTTCTTCTCCAATAATTTGATGTATTTTCCTTTTTTATTTTAAAGTCCGATTGCTGGCTGGTTGTAACTATGACAGGCTGTACAATTTTTGGTAGGGATTTTCTAGATACGCCTTTCGAAAACCTAGTGTAAGAATTTTGTAAATTAATGAACTGAGAAGTTTTTCGGTATTTTCAAAGAGTTCTTCTTTTGTTCGGATATCTGTGTTTGTAAGTTTTTTTAATAATTTTCAGCAAAAACTCTTGTTTCTGAATTTTGCGTTTAAATAATATTTTAAATAAATATTCTTATAAAATTTTGCAAATGAAAAGTTCGTCAAGCTATGGTATTAGTTTCTAAGTATGAGTTTGTAATTAGTACGTATGTTTTTTTTTGATTTTTGGCAACAACGCAAGGTTTTTTGGTTGGGTTTTGTCCTTGACGTATAAGAGATGCGAACCCATCCTCGTGCGTGTACGAGCGCAAATACAATTTTACCTATTGTAAGTCTTTAATTCAATTTTTATTATATTGGTATATATATATATATATTGGTGGTCAAGTAATTATTTTATAGGGTCATTTCATTTTTCAATTGCAACTGGCATTGTTTTATTACCTCTTTTGTTCAGTTTTCAAAACGAGATCACCTCATCTTTTCTATCTTTTTCTTGGTATACTTAAAGCAAATTGGAGGGGTGATGCGTTTAGTAATTTCTAAACGAAGAAATGTTTCCGAAATTTCGTAATATCTGCATTTCAAATTTTTATATGCATCCTTTTCTTCTCCAAAAATTTGATGTATTTTCCTTTTTTATTTTAAAGTCCGATTGCTGGCTGGTTGTAACTATGACAGGCTGTACAATTTTTGGTAGGGATTTTCTAGATACGCCTTTCGAAAACCTAGTGTAAGAATTTTGTAAATTAATGAACTGAGAAGTTTTTCGGTATTTTCAAAGAGTTCTTCTTTTGTTCGGATATCTGTGTTTGTAAGTTTTTTTAATAATTTTCAGCAAAAACTCTTGTTTCTGAATTTTGCGTTTAAATAATATTTTAAATAAATATTCTTATAAAATTTTGCAAATGAAAAGTTCGTCAAGCTATGGTATTAGTTTCTAAGTATGAGTTTGTAATTAGTACGTATGTTTTTTTTTTTATTTTTGGCAACAACGCAAGGTTTTTTGGTTGGGTTTTGTCCTTGACGTATAAGAGATGCGAACCCATCCTCGTGCGTGTACGAGCGCAAATACAATTTTACCTATTGTAAGTCTTTAATTCAATTTTTATTATATATATATATATATTGGTGGTCAAGTAATTATTTTATAGGGTCATTTCATTTTTCAATTGCAACTGGCATTGTTTTATTACCTCTTTTGTTCAGTTTTCAAAACGAGATCACCTCATCTTTTCTATCTTTTTCTTGGCATACTTAAAGCAAATTGGAGGGGTGATGCGTTTAGTAATTTCTAAACGAAGAAATGTTTCCGAAATTTCGTAATATCTGCATTTCAAATTTTTATATGCATCCTTTTCTTCTCCAATAATTTGATGTATTTTCCTTTTTTATTTTAAAGTCCGATTGCTGGCTGGTTGTAACTATGACAGGCTGTACAATTTTTGGTAGGGATTTTCTAGATACGCCTTTCGAAAACCTAGTGTAAGAATTTTGTAAATTAATGAACTGAGAAGTTTTTCGGTATTTTCAAAGAGTTCTTCTTTTGTTCGGATATCTGTGTTTGTAAGTTTTTTTAATAATTTTCAGCAAAAACTCTTGTTTCTGAATTTTGCGTTTAAATAATATTTTAAATAAATATTCTTATAAAATTTTGCAAATGAAAAGTTCGTCAAGCTATGGTATTAGTTTCTAAGTATGAGTTTGTAATTAGTACGTATGTTTTTTTTTGATTTTTGGCAACAACGCAAGGTTTTTTGGTTGGGTTTTGTCCTTGACGTATAAGAGATGCGAACCCATCCTCGTGCGTGTACGAGCGCAAATACAATTTTACCTATTGTAAGTCTTTAATTCAATTTTTATTATATATATATATATATATATTGGTGGTCAAGTAATTATTTTATAGGGTCATTTCATTTTTCAATTGCAACTGGCATTGTTTTATTACCTCTTTTGTTCAGTTTTCAAAACGAGATCACCTCATCTTTTCTATCTTTTTCTTTGTATACTTAAAGCAAATTGGAGGGGTGATGCGTTTAGTAATTTCTAAACGAAGAAATGTTTCCGAAATTTCGTAATATCTGCATTTCAAATTTTTATATGTATCCTTTTCTTCTCCAATAATTTGATGTATTTTCCTTTTTTATTTTAAAGTCCGATTGCTGGCTGGTTGTAACTATGACAGGCTGTACAATTTTTGGTAGGGATTTTCTAGATACGCCTTTCGAAAACCTAGTGTAAGAATTTTGTAAATTAATGAACTGAGAAGTTTTTCGGTATTTTCAAAGAGTTCTTCTTTTGTTCGGATATCTGTGTTTGTAAGTTTTTTTAATAATTTTCAGCAAAAACTCTTGTTTCTGAATTTTGCGTTTAAATAATATTTTAAATAAATATTCTTATAAAATTTTGCAAATCAAAAGTTCGTCAAGCTATGGTATTAGTTTCTAAGTATGAGTTTGTAATTAGTACGTATGTTTTTTTTTTTATTTTTGGCAACAACGCAAGGTTTTTTGGTTGGGTTTTGTCCTTGACGTATAAGAGATGCGAACCCATCCTCGTGCGTGTACGAGCGCAAATACAATTTTACCTATTGTAAGTCTTTAATTCAATTTTTATTATATATATATATATATATATATATATATATATATATTGGTGGTCAAGTAATTATTTTATAGGGTCATTTCATTTTTCAATTGCAACTGGCATTGTTTTATTACCTCTTTTGTTCAGTTTTCAAAACGAGATCACCTCATCTTTTCTATCTTTTTCTTGGTATACTTAAAAGCAAATTGGAGGGGTGATGCGTTTAGTAATTTCTAAACGAAGAAATGTTTCCGAAATTTCGTAATATCTGCATTTCAAATTTTTATATGTATCCTTTTCTTCTCCAATAATTTGATGTATTTTCCTTTTTTATTTTAAAGTCCGATTGCTGGCTGGTTGTAACTATGACAGGCTGTACAATTTTTGGTAGGGATTTTCTAGATACGCCTTTTGAAAACCTAGTGTAAGAATTTTGTAAATTAATGAACTGAGAAGTTTTTCGGTATTTTCAAAGAGTTCTTCTTTTGTTCGGATATCTGTGTTTGTAAGTTTTTTTAATAATTTTCAGCCAAAACTCTTGTTTCTGAATTTTGCGTTTAAATAATATTTTAAATAAATATTCTTATAAAATTTTGCAAATGAAAAGTTCGTCAAGCTATGGTATTAGTTTCTAAGTATGAGTTTGTAATTAGTACGTATGTTTTTTTTTGATTTTTGGCAACAACGCAAGGTTTTTTGGTTGGGTTTTGTCCTTGACGTATAAGAGATGCGAACCCATCCTCGTGCGTGTACGAGCGCAAATACAATTTTACCTATTGTAAGTCTTTAATTCAATTTTTATTATATATATATATATATATATATATATATATATATATATTGGTGGTCAAGTAATTATTTTATAGGGTCATTTCATTTTTCAATTGCAACTGGCATTGTTTTATTACCTCTTTTGTTCAGTTTTCAAAACGAGATCACCTCATCTTTTCTATCTTTTTCTTGGTATACTTAAAGCAAATTGGAGGGGTGATGCGTTTAGTAATTTCTAAACGAAGAAATGTTTCCGAAATTTCGTAATATCTGCATTTCAAATTTTTATATGTATCCTTTTCTTCTCCAATAATTTGATGTATTTTCCTTTTTTATTTTAAAGTCCGATTGCTGGCTGGTTGTAACTATGACAGGCTGTACAATTTTTGGTAGGGATTTTCTAGATACGCCTTTTGAAAACCTAGTGTAAGAATTTTGTAAATTAATGAACTGAGAAGTTTTTCGGTATTTTCAAAGAGTTCTTCTTTTGTTCGGATATCTGTGTTTGTAAGTTTTTTTAATAATTTTCAGCAAAAACTCTTGTTTCTGAATTTTGCGTTTAAATAATATTTTAAATAAATATTCTTATAAAATTTTGCAAATGAAAAGTTCGTCAAGCTATGGTATTAGTTTCTAAGTATGAGTTTGTAATTAGTACGTATGTTTTTTTTTGATTTTTGGCAACAACGCAAGGTTTTTTGGTTGGGTTTTGTTCTTGACGTATAAGAGATGCGAACCCATCCTCGTGCGTGTACGAGCGCAAATACAATTTTACCTATTGTAAGTCTTTAATTCAATTTTTATTATATATATATATATATATATATATATATATTGGTGGTCAAGTAATTATTTTATAGGGTCATTTCATTTTTCAATTGCAACTGGCATTGTTTTATTACCTCTTTTGTTCAGTTTTCAAAACGAGATCACCTCATCTTTTCTATCTTTTTCTTGGTATACTTAAAGCAAATTGGAGGGGTGATGCGTTTAGTAATTTCTAAACGAAGAAATGTTTCCGAAATTTCGTAATATCTGCATTTCAAATTTTTATATGTATCCTTTTCTTCTCCAATAATTTGATGTATTTTCCTTTTTTATTTTAAAGTCCGATTGCTGGCTGGTTGTAACTATGACAGGCTGTACAATTTTTGGTAGGGATTTTCTAGATACGCCTTTCGAAAACCTAGAAGAAGCTTTTCAAAAATTTGTGAGGTAATTGGTAGTTCGATTTCTTTAAGATAAGTCTTAATTTAAATATCGCGATTTGTGTGAAATATAAAGTTTTTTTTTAAATATCTTCTTTTGCTTCTTTTTTTAAGATAAAGCCACTTCTAAGTCTAGAAATAATTAGTATTTTCTGTAATTTGCGAATAATTTTGGATCTTATTTCGTAAATTTTATCTGAAGAATTTCTTTAAATTTTAGCTAATTTGAAGTTAATTTTCCATGGTAAATAATCGCGTTTAATAAACTTGGAAATTAGTCATCAACGTTTTGTAAAAGAGTTTTTATTACTCACTAATAGGAGTCATTTTTTATTACTCACTTCGTAGACATCCATTTTTAGTTTTAAAAATGTATTATTTCAATTAAGAACTTACCAATCTGTTTCTCGAGCAAGGCAGAAATAAAACAAAATAATAAAAACAAAATGAATTTCCAAAAGATAACACTGCAGCGTACTTCGAATCCACCTCGGTCGTACGGCACGGAGAGTAAATTGGACTTGATTCCCCCTATGTTCGCAGTAGCTTGAAGCGGTCTGTATAGCACGATATTATTATTATACAGGAATCGGGTATCGTGTTTTAATGAATAAATGTTCGGAATTTTGTAATTTAGGGCGCACAGAAGACACACAGATTAATAGCGTATTCCTATAAAAGGGTTAGTGTAACTCAGATATCTCTGTCTCTTATTCCTACCTAAAGCCGTAAAGGACAGAAATATCCGAGACCAGCTCTGACTGCAATCTTAGTTAAATACGCTATAAATAAAGGAACGCTATTGTACGTAAATTTTATGCAACGTTAGGATGTGCCGAGACCCAACTTGCTATACAGACGGCAACAAACTTACGAAATTACAATATTAAAACTTTGTTCCTTTAACTACTTTTGACACTAGCACGGTATCATCCACGAATGGGATATTGTCTCTACCGAACGGAGGCATCAGCTGAGATGTTTGTTTTCCAAGTTTTAATGAATAAATGGACGAATTTTACTAAAAGGACAACGCTATAGGAAAAGGGGGATTTTATGTAGGTATAGTGAGAAAATTAGGAAATAATTCTGCTGGAACGAAGATTGCATTGTATGGGGGTGTATAATCTAAAATAATGGTACATAATTCGAGAGCTCGAAATCAATGAGGTTTGGATAAGTAGAGGCCCCAAAAGATTCATATATCTTCATATTCAGTTAGCTAGTAGCATTATTTTATTTTTGTTTATTTATTTTTAAATGAACTACCCATTTTTTTGACAAAAAAAATACCAAAAAGGAAAACGTTTAATAGTTTTTAAAATCTTAAAAATTGAAATCCGTAGATATTTTGGTCATCACTTGAAATTTTTCACCTTTTTAGATGTAAATTAATTCAGACTAGCTTACTGCTAAGTTTTAAGTTGTATTTTTCAAAATGTCTAAAATTAAGTATGGGCTGTAGCCATTTTAAAACTCCTACAGATAAAGTCAGGCTGCAACACTATTATGGTCGGGGCGTTAAATCTGATGGCTACGGCACACGCGTATCTATCTCCATTAAATCCCTAATGAAAGTTATTTTATGTAACTATGGTTTGTTTCCTCTTTCACATAAAATGTTGAACCAACTGCGAAATTGCGTTAAATTTTACGTCATTTTTAAGGCATAGTCTGTCATTTCAAAACAACTTTGCCTGGATCCACCTGATGAGATTCAATAAAATCGAAACCGGTCGTGGATTGGCGATGGATCACGGAGCAGAGTGTCAGGACGTGTTCCGCACAAAGACCTCTCGTGTCTTTGCAAAATACGTTGGCTAATACGTGAAAAACACAATTGTTTTAACTTTGCAATAATTCAATTTAAAAAAAAAATCCAACTAGCAGCGCCTTTTCCCATAATTTTTTAAATCTTTGCCAGGGAGTCCGGTGAAAAGTAAACATCGAATTTAGAAATTTTGCATTTTCAAATTCTTAATAAAAATATTTAAAAGATTTTCAAAGATTTAAATTTTTTTCATAAAAAGAATCTCTGCTGGTGCTGTTATCATCTGGTCAACCATTTTTCATCCAGTTGTGTCTCCTTATCGAGTTTTGCGTTTATGTTCTTTAAGATGAACTTTCATGGGTCGCCTGTTTTCTTCGATGTAAATATCCCCACACTCGTATGGTATCTGGTAGATGCAATTCTTGGTGTTCTGGTGATATGGTTTAGTTTTTGTTAATTGTCTTCTTATTATTGTGATTGTTTTGAACACAGTCCGCCTATTCTTCTTATCTTTTCTGAGATTCCTTTGATGTATGGAATTATAAGTCTCGCCTTCCTTTCAATATTTACGTATGTCGTCCTTTGTGTTCTGAAGTGTAGTTGGAAAAACCGTTCCTTCGCAGATCGGATCGAATTTTTGCCTTTTCTTTATTTAAAGCTTCCTCTGTATTGCAACTGTTGATGGCCCGATCTGTAAGAGATTTCGCAATTCCCAGTTTGGTTGATGTGGAGTGGTTTGATTTGAAGTTTAGCTATTGTCCAAGATGAGTTGGTTTGCGATATACGGAATTATGGTTGAATTATTTTTGGTGACTAGAACGTCAAGAAAAGGGAGCTGACAATTTTCTTCTTTTTCCAGAGTTAATGTGATGCAGTTTCTTATGCTGTTGACATAATTGAAGAATTGTAAATATGTCGTCCATGTATCTTAGCCATAGTTTGAATCTCTGCCATGATGTTCGCAGAGCTTCTTCCTCAAAGGATTCCATAAATATGTTGGCCACTATCGGCGAAAGTGGAGGTCCGACGGGTAGACCATCTTCCTGTTGAAAATACCTGTCCTTTTCCTGGAAGTAAGAATTCTGCAGACAGCATTTCAACAAATCCATAATGGCATTGATTGGTAAATTTGGTTCTATCAGAAAAATAGCTCAACATTGCTGGGCAAATCAACATCATATGGAATGGAAAGAGGCAAAGATCGTCGCCAAGGAGAAAAATCTATTCAAGCGGAAGTTAAAAGAAACAGCTTTCATACAGAGGACCTAGAATGTATTTTCTCAACAAAGCGTCGAGTGACCATCAAGGATATTTACTTCTCGGAGATAACAGATTTCAACTCAGCCATTCCAGCTAAAAGTCCACCACGGGTAATATCACACAATACGAATTACCGAAGGCATTAACCTACTCTTTGTGATCACTTATATCCTACACTGACACTAGCACGGTATCATTCACGAATCGGATATAGTCTCTACCGAACAAAGGCATCAGCTGAGATGTTTGTTTTCCAAGTTTTAATGAATAAATGGACGAGTTTTACTAAAAGGACGCTATATGAAGAGGGGGCTGTGAACACATATTGTTTTTGTTTTTACTAAATTTTTCCTTTTGGTTTTAGGTCTTAGTTTTAGGTCTTAGTATAACGAAATGACATGTTAACAATTTACAGTCAAGTTAATTTTTAACTTTGTAGTGTTGACAAGTCATAGATGGAAGATAATCAAACATTTTTTAACATCTAACCACACTTATATTTATTTCGCCTATTAGTTATATACATAGATTGAGAATTATTACTGTATTACTTGTTGGGACAAATAAATATTGTTGATGATGATGACTTATATATTTTTTAATTTGCCTCCGGATGCTAAAACTGTTTCTATTAAAAAAGTAATTTAAAATGTTTCTTTGTGTCAAAAAAATGCCAAAAACATGAAATTTGGTTGTGTTTTTTATATTAAAAGATCAGCTTAAACTCTCAATATTTTTGCACACTATCCATGAAATAATTGTATAAAAAATAAAGTAGGCTTGCTAGTATTACCAAGATTTATTAATTTTGCGTAAGTCACTTTCGTTGTAATTTAAATATTGTTTCCATTTTGAGTGGAAATAGTGTCTCGTCCGTTATGTTCCATGTATTTTTAATTTTTAAATCTTTCGTTTTTTGGTAAAATGCTAGCAAATATTATTTATGTGTGATTTTAACTTTACGGTTATATTAAGTTTTGGCATCTTGTAAGGTTCTATTGGCAGATAAATAAGTAATACAAAAATAAATGAAGGTATGCTTCTTTTTGCTGGTCCGTCTGTTACACATATTAAAAGGCTTTTTACCAACTTGCTAAAGTAGATAGAAAATAAGTTTACATTTGAATTGTTTGAGTACAATTAATGTATTTATTTTTTTGTAACAGCGTTTACATATTTGCAGCGCCTATTTGCAATATTTCATTTTAAATTCTAAAAAATCGTGCAAAGTGTCCCGTCCGTTATCAACCAAGTGTAAACACTATGGTTCATTGAACGCATGTTTTTTTACGGTTCACTGAACCGATGCGAGTATATAAAATTAGGAAGTCTTAGTTTTTTGTTAGGACTCACCTGATGACGATTGCAGATACATAAGCATTCGAAACGTTGTGAAAAAAATTAAAAATAAAGACTAGTTTACTCTGAAGTTCAGCATTGTCTACTACCTTAAAAGAACAATAAATTTTCTGTCCTGATTCTTTTAATGTAATTATTTCTTCTCTACAACAAGAACCGCAAAGTTGGTCTTAAAACGGTATATTTAAAACCAAAATAGTTTTAATCGCGTTACAAAGGCTTTCAGACTTTATTAGTCGGCAATGACGAGCAAACCGGGAAAAAGAACTTCGTCCATTTTCATCAAAGGATGACAAATTTGATGTAAATTAAGTGTAATAACAGTTCAGTTTCCTTTTAAGAGAAATTTCATTAAAAGTTTGTAATAATGAAATATTATTAATGTTTTTTGAATTTGTCAAACTCATAAAGTGCCCGTCCCAAGTAACACAACAACAAGGAAAGCGTAACAATAACAATAATGTTTTTTTTACAAAAACTTTGCTACAGCAATTTCCTGGAATATTTTTCGTGCTCTAAATGAGATCAATGTTGTTTAAAATTTGACTTCTCAGACAAACAATTAAAACAAAGGAAAATATGGACACTTATAAAATAGATATTGACAGGAAGTATGGGCCACGACCGTGGGGTCGACGCACGTCACGCACCCCACAATCTTTACGTAGTTTTGTTGGCATACACTAAACCAAAAAAGGCACCGTTTCCTAAACAAAATACATTGAGCCAATGTATTTTGTATATGATTTTTGCTCCGATGTAAAGTTTTATCAATTCATAATCAAGTTTACATAAATTTTATAGCCAAAACGAGTTATTGATTTTACTGCTGCAAGACACAGTTGTTTTTGTGAAGGGTGTTATGAAATCAAGGATTAAAAGACATGTTTTCATAGCTTTTAGTTACACCTAAGTATGAATTTAGTAAAAGACTGTTACGTACATAAATTTCATAACCATGTTTATGTATTTTGTATGACCGGTTCATAATTTTCATAAACTTGTACATAGATTCCATAACAACTTTTAAATGACAGTCAATGATCACCATTTATTAAATTTATTTAAGGCATTAGTTTCATTTATTTCATATGCTCTTTTATTATCTCGATAACCTGTACATACTATTAATTACTACCCTCTATAAAATGTCAAGAAACATTTTTTATTAATTTCGTAACTTCCGTTTATTAATTTCATTACTTTATATGACAATTTTTATAAGTTTTCTCTGATTTTGGTAACAGTTACGTGTTATTGATGTAAAATTATCTATAAAAAATTAAAAAACGCCTGTTATTAATACTATGTACGATATTTTTTTTAGTGTATAAATAACAGGGGTGCGTGACGTCAAAAGGGCTTAGGGTCACGGCCCCTCTGTTTATGTAGGACCTGCATACATATACGTCACTAATATTGATGATTTTTAACTAAACTATCATTCGTGAATACGGGAGGTGCAAAATCTTTAAAGTGCGGTCCATGGAAGCAGTGCTTTCTCTAGGAAAACGTCTTCTTAAATGTAATTTTTAAATACGAAACAATTACTTTAGATTTTATTAAAAATGCCAAACATTGTATTAAATATCAAGCCCATAACAAATACGCCCTTGACTAAAACCAACTCACAGTAGATTGTCTGCCCGCGTGTCATGGCGCGGCAATAGAAGCTATCTCCGCTGCTAGGTTTTCTGTAGATAGTTTAGGGGCATATGTCGATAATTTCTATCCCGTGGGATCTTTTATGAAGGAGTTTTGTGACTATGTGGGATTGATAGATCTTTAGTCACACAATCAAGTGTTACTGGGTGTTTTGTACAACTTTCGCAACCGGGGAATGATTATACTCGATTCCATATAATTCGACGGCGAGGATTTCAAAAAATTTACTTTCAAGATCATCCGACCTTAAATGACCATGAAAATCGCAAAAAACAAAATATTGCCATTTTCTCTTCAAAAAATCTCAATATTTCGACGTTTTGTCAGACCAACTTCAAATGTACCTCAAACTATTAGGCATGTATGCCAAATTGGGTCCTTAGAGTTTGATGCAGTTTGAAAAATACACCACCCAAAATTAAAAAATTGCAAAAATAACATACTAAAGGGCGCTATTCATCAATTAATAAAGCCAAGAAAACCAAATTGGGTAGCAAAGATAAGAAGGTCAAGTCCAACAATTTTGTTTAAAAAAATTTTGGTTAGCTATGACACGTTTCAATATGGCGGCTGATATCTCAAAATAGAAACCTATAACCACATTTTATTTTATCCAATTACGTAAAAAAGTATAAATAACAAGGTGGCCATCAGTTCTTGTTGACTTATCTCTGCTTAATATGAAAAAAAAATAAGTTGATGCATGACCTTGAAAATACCATGTAAAATTGAAAAACCAGCTTTTTCTGGTGTTTTTTTTACAATTTACAACTACGCAAAAACTTTCAGTGCCGGAGATGAAATTAAAATCTTATCCATTAATAAACACTTAATTTTAAACCTTGCACCATTTTTTTGATCTGGCGTCCCAGATGTTTATGCTATACCCCGGTAAAAATGACGTATATTCCTGTTGTTTTTAGTTTCGGAACTGTGGATTTTATGTTACACTCACTTGTCTAGCCAACAAAGTCATTTAAATTACCTATAAAAGAGTAAGCGGAAGTTAGATATACATAACCATATTCTGGACCAGGTGTTTTAGATGCCATTTTCCAAAATGGCGGTCGAAAAATCATAAAAAATACAATTTTTGCAACCGGTGCGTGATTATACTCGATTTTATATAACTCGGGGACGAGAATTCCAAAAAAATCACTTTCGAGGTCATCCTACCTCAAATGACCTTGAAAATTGAAAAACACACGATTTTTGCGATTTTCTCTTTAAAAAAATCTCCATCATTTAACGTTTTTTTTAGCTAGACAAGTGAGTAGAACATAAAATTCACAGTTCCGAAACTAAAAACAACAGGCATATAGGTCATTTTTACCGGGGTATAGCATAAACATATGGAACGCCAGATCAAAAAAAAAATGGTAAGGAGGATTAAAATGAAGTGTTTTTTTACGGCTAAGATGTTAATTTCATCTCCGGCACTTAAAGTTTTTGCGTGGTGGAAAATTCGAAAAAATACTACAAAAAGCGGGTTTTTCAATTTTACATGGTATTTTCAAGGTCAATCGGGGTTATGCATCAACTAAACTTTTTTTTTCAACAACACAAGAATTGATAGCCATTGGATAAAATAAAATGTCGTTATAGGTCGCCATTTTGATATATCAGCCGGCTTATTATAATACCTCATAGCTGAATAAATTATTAAAAAAAAAATTGTTGGACTTGACCTTCTTATCTTTACTGCTAAATTTGGTTCTCTTCGCTTGAATAGTTGATGAATAGCGCCCTTTAATATGTTATTTTTGCAATTTGTTAATTTTACTGGGGTATTTTTCAAGGTCAGGAAGCTTCAAACTGCATCAAACTCTAAGGATCGAATTTGGCATATATGCCTAATAGTTTGAGGTACATTTGAAGTTGGTCTGACAAAACGTCGAATTATTAAGATTTTTGAAGGGAAAATGTCAAAAATATTGTTTTTTGCGATTTTCAAGGTCATTTAATGTCAGATAACCTTAAAAATAAACTTTTTGGAATCCTCTTCCTCAAATTATATAGAATCAAATATAACCATGGCCTGGTTGTGAAAGTTGTATTTTTTATGATTTTTGGCCGCCATCCTGAAAGATGACGTCATATCAACCCCTTCTACACGGATTCGAACAAAACACTCGATAACACTTGATTGTGTGACTAAATAGCTATCATTCTCACATCTACAAATCCCACGGACTTACACATGCCCCTTCACTAGCAGTATGCCTACTTTCGTGGCTTTCACTAAAGCTTCAACTGGCATAATTTGACGGCAAAGTATCCAGCCTAAATTAAGTTTCGTAGTCTGCAGGATTTTTTTAGTTTCCTGGGTCGTATGTGTTTAAATTGCAATCTTTAAAATCTCAGTAGATACCTGGGCACAATAGGCCTATTTGATACTTTCGTGTGCGTCGAGAGGTCATTAAACCTGCTGAATGCATCGAGACTCGGTCGCGTACTTTAGGCATGCGTGGAATTTGGACATTGGAGTAGGTTATTTGCAGGTTTAAACGGTTCGGCTCGGTGTGTACAGTGTACACTTCCCGATACATAAAACGCATACAGCAGAAGTTAGGCACATGTCTATATTGGGAAATCAAAATAAGCAAAGCGCCCTCTAACCTAAAGCCCCAACTATCCTAAGGCCCCCGATACCATGGCAACTGCAGGTGTTTTGTCAACAAGGATCCCAGTGGAGCAGAAGAGTATTTTTACGTTTTCTGACAGAAAATCATTCGAGGTTAAATTTATCTTTCAAAAATATGTTTACGAAAACATTGTTCTAAAACGGATATGGAACCACGCCGCGTGTGCCCGCCGAAAATGGCCTAGCGCTGCGCGGGCATTACCCCGAGTTTATCAAAGAACCAAGAGAACTTTACTGGCTCGCTCGCAACAAAACACAAAGCCTATAACCTCACATAGTTTTGTTTTTATTTTGATGCAATAATTTTTTTTTAATTTAAATTATTGCGGCATAATTATGTGCAAGTTTACTAGTGAAATCTTGGAGATCAAATGATAGATTTTAGACTCCAACCTCAGTTTCAAAAAACACGGATATTTGAGTATTAACAAAACAGGTCAGTAAATCTCCATTTCGAGGTTGGAGAGATTCTTGCTAGTCGTTGATGCTCCTGTTTAAAATAGAATATGATTATTTCGTCTAGCGTTAGTAGCCGATTTTTAAATCTGGATGCTTTTTAAGTTAACCTGTTGTCCTAAAACCAGTGGTAGCAGCTAGCAGGAGTGTTTCCAATTCAATTATAAGTGCACTTGTAAATGCAACTTTAATCATTACACCCAGTTACTTTAATATGTAGTTGGGTAGCGTTTTTTTAGCAAGTAATTCTGCAGTAAATGGTTTTCTTTTATTTTAGTATTATTAGTATTAGTATTTAGTATTAGGGAATATATTGATATTCATTACATAGGTATTTTCGGAGTCCGGTGCTAAAAAAACTCTGGTGTCCCACTGTGGACAAACATAAATAAACTCTCCGCGTTGCCATGGAAAACAAATGCAATGACGTAAAATTTTGCAAAAAAATCAAGTCGCCACAGTTAAATTGATTTCTCAATATTAAAAATTTTGCTTACTTATCGTTACCGACTTTTGTAGGTTAACGTTTTTAGACAACATAAACAAATTTTGTTAAGGAGACTGAAAGCATTCTTACCAATATTTACTGATTCTATAGTTTTAAGGTTGCTGTTACGAAATATAATAAACACTTTTAAAACAAAATTTGGGCAGAACTAGAAGAAGGTTGGCCCGTTCGTCAAATAGCCGGTCAAAATGGACGAAACAAGTCCACTATAGTGCGACTAAAAGGAAAGTACAAAGAAGAAAGAACTGGCAGGCTTTGGGTTAAGAAAGGTCAGTACACATCAACAGGATCAGTTTTATAAACAAAAAAAATATTAAAAAATAAATAAAAATTAAAAACCTATCGATAGACAAAAATCAAAAATATTAACTTAAGTATCTGGTCATTGCACCATTTGTTTGACTATTTTTTTCTAAACGCGTTAGTATGGAGTCTGCTAAATTTTCAAATAAATTTGGATTGTCTTCAACGATCTCTTCATAAGCTGTAACTACCTGTCGCCAAACTTCGTTTTCCTGTCTCGAAAAAGTAATCTGGCTAGCCGTATCTTTTTAGCTGCAACACGACTTTTTAGCCTCGACTTCTTTATCCATCTTAGTGCAGTTCTTACCGTACCAGGAAAGGGACCGATACTGTGTTATACTTGGGCAACACCGTTCTCAAGTAAAAAGCCACTTAAGGTCGTAGTTACAATCTGGGGAATTGTTTTTAGCAACACTGTACGGGAAATCAATTTAACTATGTCGACCTGATCTTTTTGCAAAATTTTACGTCATTGAATTTGTTTTCCATGGCAAAGCGGAGACTTTATTTATGTTCATCCACAGTGGGACACCAGATATTTTTTAGCACCGGGTCAAAAATTTGGGGTTAGGTTACTTATTTTGAATTTTCGCGTTCTACGCCGCTAAAGAACCAAGTAAAATACTAAAATAAAAGAAAACCATTTATTGCAGAATTACCTGCTAAAAAAACGCTACACAACTACGTATTAAAGTAAATGGGTGCAATGTTTAAGGTTGCATTTACAGGTGCATTTATACTTGAATTAGAAACACTCCCGCTAGCAGATACCGACAACAGGTTAACTTAAAAGCATGCAGATTTAAAAATCGGCTAATGGCGCTAGACGAAATAATCGTATTCTATTTTAAACAGGAGCGTCAACGACTAGCAAGAGTCTTTCCAACCTCTAAATGGAGCTTTACTGACCTGTTTTGTTAGTACTCAAGCATTCGTGTCTTTTTAAAACTGAGGTTCCAAAATCTATGCTTTGCGCTCCAAGATTTCACTAGTACAGTTGCACATAACTATGCCGCAATAATTTAACTTAAAAAAAATGGTTGGATCAAAATAAAAACAAAATTATGTGGGGTTATCGGCGCCGAATATTTCTATGCGAATTCCTAGTAATTCCAGCGAGCCAGTAAATTTCTCTTGGTTCTTTGATAGATACATGGTAATGCCCGCGCACCTTTTTCGGCGAGCGACTGCACACGCGGAGTGGTTTCATATATTTTTTAGAACAATGTTTTTGAAAACATATTTTTGAAAGATAAAACATAACCTCGAATGGTTTTCTGTCAGAAAACGTATAAATACTCTTCTGTCCCACTGCGGCCCGATTTAAAGTTTGTTGACAAAACACCTGCAGTTACCATGGAATCGTATAAATTCTGCGGTCTGTCGGCCAACACTTGAACTGCGTGTGTCTCCCAAAATCAATGAAGTGTGATTGATCGATCGGTTTTCTTTTCCCGAGTGCGTAGGCTTTTAGAAAAAAGGAAACTTAGTTTTTATTTTCGCTAAAGCAAGGAAATATAAAAAGAAAAAATGTAATCCAGAGGAAATTGTGAGTATTTCTCTATTTTTTTTGTAAATCGGGTTTGTTCTAAACCGCAATTATTTTGAGGCTTTTGGAATAGATGACAGCACCAGAGCTTGTATTTTGAAGAAAAAAATTGAGAATTTTGAAAAATCCTTCAGATATTTTTGTTAAGCATTTAAAAATCTTCACTCCCGAAAAATTTCAGCTAATTCTGATGTTTAGTTTTCCCTGTACACTCTGGCAAAAGATTAAAAAATTAAAGAACGAGGCGTTGCCAGTTGTACTTTTTTTTACATAAAATCTGGGGAGAAACTATAGCCGTAACTCATTTTCGTTTCAGTATCCTTTAGCCTATGATCGGCGCCATATTGACACCAAACTGACAGAGAGTCCATGTTAATTTGGTTATAAAAATCGCAGGGCACTGAGACGGTAGGAGTTAATTGGCTTTTTAGTTGAGATCGGTGTTGACTTGGGGAACATTAGACACTTAAAGTATATATTTCAACGCATCCGTATCGGTAAACGTAACGCGTTCAAAACAAAGTCAAAATACGCTACATTTTTAACTTGCTCATGCCATGTTTCGAACGATTCCTGCTTCTTTGACGGGTGTGATGACAGAATCTCGTTGCGTACTGAAGGATGTACGTATCGTTAGGGACCCACGAACGTACGCAACGATTTTAATCAGTAGTCCTGTCATCGCACCCGTCAAAAAAGCGGGCATCGTTCGAAACATCGCATAAACAAGCCAAAAATGTAGCGTATTTTGACTTTGTTTCGAAGGCGTTACGTGTCCCGATACGAATGCATTGAAATATTTACTTTAAGTGTCTGACGGCGACACGACCGCAGCCGGTGGCTACAAGAAGGAACTGTGAACAACGGCCCTTAAGGGTTATTTCTAAAGTTCGAGCGGAAAACTTTTAACTCCTTAAGAGACGCCACATTTTTTTCTTACACTGTTTTGGACATGAGCGTTTTAGTGTGCATAGTAATATTTAATTTTTGGGGATGTATGTACAAACAGACAATTCGATTTTTCAGAAATATAATAGGTATTTTATTTCCATTGCTAAAGTTCAAATCCTTGCCATGCTTGAAAGACTTTGACAAACTGTGGCAAAAACCGGCAGGTACAAAGTTAAAATTTTGTAATAGCTATTTTCCTAACAAGTGCGTAAAATCGATTTTTCCGCACGCAACTGCCGTTGATGCAACGACGCGCAGAGGAGTTCTGTCAAGCAGTTAAGTGCGGAAAAAAGGTTTTTGCACGTGTTAGGAACAATTGTTTTTCTACTCGCTTGAATTAAGTATTAAATTAACTCAATAAAAGGAATTTTGAAAATGTTACTCTTTATTTATCGTGACTAAAATGTTTACCTAACACAAAAAAGAAATTTTTTTAAAATATACCAATATATTTATTATTATGTTTGGTTTAGTGCGAAAAGTACCATAAAGTTAACTTTTCCGTGAGTGAGGAAAAGTGCATTTTCCACACGCATAACACGAATTTTCCGCAAGCTAGTAGAAAAAATATATTTCGACGTTGAAAGATGTTCTATAGAAAGAGATGGACGGGGCAAGGTAGGTGTTTACTTAATACAAGCATTACTTTCACTCCCCGCCACAATGCGCTATGCGCTACAGGAGCGTAGTTTCTGCGCGGCCCTATCTTTCTGTTAGTCTCCGTAAATTATTATGTTGTCTCTGGGGTAAATTTTTAAAAATTGCTTCACTCACTTGAAATTTCACCTCACGCCGCTGTTCCGCTCTCTACTTAAAAATAAGTTTGATTTTTACCTATAAGTCTCAGAATTTATTGACAGTGATTTATGACACCCTGCACGACCCGTAATTTTGATTAATGGTGGTTTCTATAAATTAAAACTTCCAAAGGAATATTGTAATCAAACCACAAACAATTATCTTCCTATCCCAGAACTATTTTCGTAGCAATTTATCTAAAACTCCAAGACAGTCCACCAGGTTTATTAATGACGCTAGGTAATTTTGAGGGCGAGAAGGGCACAATCACAGTGGAGAAAATCGACGCTACTGGTGGGGGTTACAATTCTAAATGGGAGTCAAAACCCAATTTTTTACCTATCATAAAATTAATTTTTAGTATTCTGTAGATTTTCTATGATGATTTCACCGAATTTTTTAACTAAGGATATTTGTAAGTCTTGTTTTTCGTACTCATTTTTTTACCTAAATTTGATACCCCAGATATTTCCATAGATATAAATCATTACGAGCAAAATCGGGAGACCTTGCTGGTCAAAGAATCGTTTCAAAGTGTCCAATTAATCTATTGCCAATATCGAAAATTTTTAACATTTGATTTCCTTGTTTGGTAAACATACTTTCGTCTGTGAAGCAAATGTTACCTAACCAATTTGGATCTGCGTTGGCACGTTCCATCACGTCTAAACAGAAATCAGCTTGTCGTAAAGTATTTTCTGGTTGAAGTTCTCGATGTTCTTGATGAACTAAATTTTTTTTAAGGCTATAGTTTCTCCCCAGATTTTAAGTAAAAAAAAGTACAACTGGCAACGCCTTGTTCTTTAATTTTTTAATCTTTTGCCAGAGTGCACAGGGAAAACTAAACATCAGAAATAGCTGAAATTTTGAAAGAAAGGATTTTTTAAAAATTCTCAATTATTTTTTTTTTAAATGAAAGCTCTGGTGCTGTCATCTATCCCAAAAGCCTCAAAATAATTGCAGTTTAGAACAAACCCGATTTACAAAAAAAAAATAGAGAAATACTCACAATTTTATATTTCTTTGTTTTAGCGAAAATAAAAAAGCGCGGGCATTACCCCGAGTCTATCAAAGAACTAAGAGAACTTTACTGGCTCGCTGGGATTACTAGGAATTCGCATAGAAATATTCGGCGCCCATAACCCCACATAATTATGTTTTTTCAATTTTGGTTTTATTTGATCCAATTTTTTTTTTAATTTAAATTATTGCGGCATAGTTATGTGCAAAAGCATAGATTTTAGAAGCTCAGTTTCAAAAACACACGGATACTTGAGTACTAACAAAACAGGTCAGTAAAGCTCCATTTAGAGGTTGGAAAGACTTTTACTAGTCGTTGACGCTCCTGTTTAAAATAGAATACGATTATTTCGTTTAGCGCCAGTAGCCGATTTTTAAATCTGCATGCTTTTAAGTTAACCTGTTGTCAGTATCAGCTAGCGGGAGTGTTTCCAATTCAATTATAAATGCACCTGTAAATGCAACCCTAAACATTACACCCAGTTAGTTTAATACGTAGTTGGGTAGCGTTTTTTTAGCAGGTAAATCTGCAATAAATGGTTTTCTTTTATTTCAGTATTTTACTTGCTTTTTTAGCGGCATAGAACGCGAAAAGTGAAAATAAGTTACCGAACCCCAAATTTTTGACCCGGTGCTAAAAAATCTCTGGTGTCCCACTGTGGATAAACATAAATAAAGTCTCCGCGTTACGATTATTTATCGTCTCCTGATGATGCTAACGTTGTTAGCGAAACGCGCGTCAAGTGCAAAAAAGTGTAGTTTTGGTGTGTGGAAAACAATCATAATTTTGTTTTTGTTTTTGCTTACTATAGTCGAAATTATACCCATTTGTAGTTACGTCATAATAGCAGCAAAAAACATATGTCCACCGATATTTCTTTTGCAACACTTTCACTACAGGGTGATGGATGGACATAATGAAAGAATGTCATTTTAACTTTGGATATATTAAGATGTCTAAAGCTGTTCATGCATGATCTATTTATCCGTGACCTTAAATTACCCGGAAAAACACGACCTAATTTTATAATATTATAAATAAATAATACATAATTTTTCATTTTACTTCACAATATTGCTTTCCAAGAAGATCAAGCCAAATAGATTCATATAAAATGTAAAAGCAGAAGGGGCTGTTGACGCCTTTTTCACCGAGAATGCACCATACAACTCCATGCATCAATTTTACCAAGTTGAGGACAAGTTAAAAAGAGACACCTTCCGCTTTGTCTTTTTTTAAATACTTTGTAATTTTGGTTTTAGCTGCGTTTTGCTTTGAAGACATATTAGATGCGTAAGTTTTGTCTGATTTTATCCCATTTTTCTTAATATTTGCAACTGTTTTGGGGCTTAATTTGGTTGCTTCTGCTCTCGCTTCTGCTGTTCGCTCTATTACATTCTTAACTTGAAGGTCGGACACGGTCTTTTTCCAGTTAAAAAAAAGCTAATACAGGGTGCGTCTTTTAAAACTTACAGTGGCTATATTTTCAAAACAAAAAAATAGCTTTTCTATAAGAATCGGGGTGAATGCAAATGCCGTATTTTTCAAATCACCCCAAACAATCCCTTAAGCCTCACCCCCCGTCACTTAAAAATCTAAATGGCAACACCCCCTTCAACACCCCCGCAACCTTCCGCTTTGTCTTTTTTTAATAGTTTATTTTATCCCATTTTTCTTATTATATGCAACTGTTTTGGGGCTTAATTTGGTTGCTTCTGCTCTCGCTTCTGCTGTTCGCTCTATTACATTCTTAACTTGAAGGTCGGACTCGGTCTTTTTCCAGTTGAAAAAAAACTAATACAGGGTGCGTCTTTTAAAACTTACAGTGGCTATATTTTCAAAACAAAAAAATAGCTTTTCTATAAGAATCGGGGTGAATGCAAATGCCGTATTTTTCAAATCACCCCAAACAATCCCTTAAGCCCCACCCCCCGTCACTTAAAAATCTTAAATGGAAACACCCCCTTGTGGCACCTCTCTCAAAATCCCTTAAAAAATGCTATTTGTTGGTGGTAATAAATCCAGGGTGAAATGAAATACTAACCTTGGAATTTCAAAAAAAATTAAAAAAAGCACAAAATGGTAAAAGTCTAGTAAGTAGTGAAACAAGTGAAATAAAGTACTGTTAAAGGCATGTTTTCAAAATGACAGCCATTTTGCTCCAAACAAAAGTAGTTTCTGGGATTATTTCGACACGCCTCAACTATCCTCTGCCGCAATTCTACCAACGAAGCTGGCCTAATTTTAAAAACTAGGGATTTAATGTAACCCTATAAAAAGAAATCCATAGGAGTGAGATCAGGTGACCTTGGCGGCCACTTAATTGGACTCCTTCTACCAATCCGGTGTCTTGGATAATTCCTATCCAACCACTGTTTCGCAACAGCAGCATAATTTGTAGGGGCCCCATCCTATTGCAAGTGAAGAATGTCTTCATTTAGATTTAAATTTCCTTCCAAATCCATTTGATTTTCCGCTTGATGAACAATAGCGGGTTCAATTAAATTATTTAGCATAGCTGTGTAAACTTGGCCAGTCAAATTTCCCTCGATAAAAAAAGGACCTGTTATTCTGTTTCCTAGTATTCCCGCCCAAACTTTTAATTTTTGAGGATTTTGAGTGTGCTCTTCTGTAAAAAGATGTGGATTTTCTTCACTCCAGTAGCGGTAGTTCTGCCTTTAAAAAAGAGAGCATTCGTCACTAAAGCAAATGTTTTTAATCAGTGATGGTTCTCTTTGAATATTTTCTGTCATTATTTCGCAAAACTGAATTCATCTGTCAGGATCATCGTCGCCAAGTTCTTGTAAAATTTTCATTTTGTATGGATGAAATGTATGCTTTTTCAATGCCCTTCTGACGAATGCTTCAGATATACCGGTTATTGATGCCAAGTGACGCGTTGATACTTTTGGACTAATAGCAACTTGTTCAATAACTTCCACCTGCATTTGTTTATTCAGAACAGATCCTGTCTCGCGAAATTTTCCTACTACCTGCCTAAATTTCCTACTAAATTTCTAACAATATGTTGCCCAGGACGAAACATCGTTTAATCATTTCTCTTTTTGCTTTGGACCTTTGTGTGTTCCTTGCGGGATGCTCATCCACGTTGGAATTTTCGTTATTTCCACCCTAGATCTTTTAATCTTTTGTTTTTAGATTCTTTTCGGTTGATGTAACTCATATGGAAGTTTGTAACTTATTTTTTTTGTTCTTGATGTTCTTCAGTTTGTTCTCATTGTTGACTTGTTGGCCGTTTACTTCTAATATGCCTCTGATTTTTTCTCCTTTGCGATGACCATTTTGTTTTTCCAATATTTAAGTTAAGCCCAAACTGCGAAACTTTGACTACAATTTGATTTAACAACTCTTGTAGACCTATTATACCACGGCATTTATACAAAATCTAGGTATTTAAAAAAAACTCTTTAGAGTGGACGGCAAGTTCCTCTACTAGTTAATAAAATAAACGTCCACTGGGGTAATAATGAGGTCGACGGGGTGCGAAACTGTCCGCAAGAAGAAATTAGGTAATGTACAAACTTTTAACAAAAAGTCTTTCAGAGTATAGGGCGTATGATTAATGAGGGCGATATTTTTGTATCGTCGCAGCTTAAAAATAGTTGCGGAGCTTTTTTAACAGTGAAGATAGAAATGTTTTAAACAGGACATTCAGGGAAAAATCTATACCTTTGTTTACGTTTATTTAATTCAGAAAAGGGCAGTGAGATATTGCTGTTAAATTTAAAATGAAACATATAATATATAGAGGGCGTTTCAAGCAATTAAACTTGCATAAAAATGTTTAATAATCTACCGTTGGATATCAAAAAAATACCAATTTTAATAAATTTAAAAGTAAAGTTTTCAAATTTTTATTAAACATATAATACCAATGAATTATTTTCTTATAAGTGGTTTTAGTGTATGTATTGTACGTAGTTACTTATTGTAAAATTGAGCAAAAAAATGTTCCATAAAGTTTTTTGTAGCACCTACACTTTTCTCACAAAAAAAATCTAGTTTGAAATTCTGCAAAAATGATCAATTTTATTGGCGTTTTTTGCACCAAAGTTTTACCAGGAATTTGGTGATAAAAAAATAAAAGACCAAATGCCAAAGACAGCTGTGTTCTTTGTCTATCATCTAGCATTAAAAAATATGAATAATAATGTTTACTTTGTCAAAGTGACAGGATTTGTCCATAAAGTTTATTGGTTAAGCTATAAAAACTAAGAAAAAATTAATTTTAAAAAACGTCTGAGATTTTTTAGGATTAGATTTTTTAACAAACTGAATTTTATACATAATCGAAAAGAATTTTTGCTTTTATGGTGGTCGTCTTTTATTTTATGCTCGATAGTTGTTTTCTAGGTTGATTTTAATTTTGTCCACCATCTTGTATTTCAATATGGCCACCAAAATCGCAAAAATTCTTGATTCTGTATATAAATTTTTTGCTAAATTAATTGCGCATTCGCCCATACCACACTGGTATCAATCAATGTGTTATAACAAAATTCTAACAATCTACGACTTTATAGCGCCGCAAGCAAAATTTTTTTTAAACTTAAGTTTCAAATTTTAATTTTTTCGTGTTTTTTTGTAAATTATTTAAAAAAATGTGGGTTGGGTCAGCTACAAAGAGGGGTAAACAGAATATATATACATATATAAACCCATTTTCGTAGAATCTTCGCCCGAGCCGCGGCTTCACATATTTCTCGAAAATAGTCAGTATTATAGGCAAAGGGATAAAAATATTAGTATGGCTGCAATAGAATAAAAATAGTTACAAACTTTTAGAAAAGTGGAAAAATAGGTACAAACACCGGTTTGGGGGGGAGGGCCATTACCTCCTTGTCCTCTCCCTTATCTACGCCCTTGAACACTCCTAGGTCAACAACCTTCGTAACCTGAAGTTTCAATGACGTTCTATTTAAAACGTCAAAACCAATAAGGTTACTAAAGGACTTTTCATATATCTTTTTAAAAACAAGGTTTTTTAAAAAAAACTCCGAATCAGTTACTTCAGCCGAAAAGAATCTAAAAACAAAAGATCACAAAATCACGAGATCTGGGGTAGTTTTTTTTTGTTTTTTTTTTCACCCAAGATCTTTTGATCTTTTGTTTTTAAGTTTTTTTTTCTTAAAAATGCTTAAAATATCAATTTAACGGGACTTATTTTTTTTAGGTACTAAAATTAGTATTATTCGTTGGTCGTAGGTTTTTTTTTGTTATTAGAATTTTTTTTTTTGCAATTTTTGCGTTTTCAACGGAAAATATTACTTAATTCCGCCCAGGTCAAGCTCAGTCTTCCTCCAAACCATCTATCCAATCCGATCAGTTTCCCTGGTTCACGATCCTGACACAAACGAGAGAATTCGTTAGAAAATTAGAATTTATGCGCAGGCTTCTAGCAAAATGAACGTTCAGTTTTTGATAGAAACGAACTAGAGATTCATCGTGCACCCATGAGCGTTCGCGTGAAATTTCACACGCTCCAGCTCAAAAAGGATATCGCACTTTTTAAATGAAAATTTGCTTTCGGTAGAATTCCCTGATTTTTTTATGTGGTGAAGTACTCGTCCAAAAAGATTTTTGCTTCATTGCGCCAGCTTTCTACCCCTACCAGAAGTACCCGAAAAGTGACGTCAAAGTCGTCGATTTAGCACTTTTTAGCAATTTTTGATTTATTATACTGACCTTATTTGCATACTGATCAAAATATAATTTTCTTTTTTGAATTTGCCATGGCACTTTTTAAAAATAACATTTTAAATGTCAAAATTGCACTGCCATCTCCGATCCGCCATATTGAACTTTTTTATTTCTTATCTGATTTAAACGAAACTTTCTCTAAATTATACAACGCTTCCAAGACACTTAACTGTGAAAGAAAACTGACAGATGTCGGCCACAATGAACTTCGTTATTTTTTGTCCCAAAGGGCGATATCCTTTGCACAATATACATATAAATGACTTTACTTAAATTTTTAATAAGCTTTGAACCTCTGCATTAAATAATTTATGCCTACCGCGTGACCTTAAAATGATGAAGTGCTGCAACACGAGCCCATCTACCCTTAATGAAATATTTAAATAATGTGTGTATATAAAGAACACAAGGGGATAGGGTTTTCAAGGAGAAAAACATAACGCAGGAAGGTTAAGATAAATTATTGAATACTTTTTTCTTCTGAATTCAGGGGGGTCTACACCAACGTGTAACAATATAATGAACAAGATTTTTTTTTGGATATTTAAATGAAATACTCGCACAAAAAAATTAAATTTTACGGTTAACTGTGACCATTTTTCTATGGGGGGGGGGGGAACTAATTTTATTATTAATTAACATTCCTAATATAAAACCAACGGCGTAGCAACATGACTGGGGGCCCCGAGGCAAGGACAATTGATGCCCCCCCTTTATAAATGTATAAATGTAAATTTTAATTTTTTCATAAAAACTAAAGACGTGTTGGGTTTCTAAAGTTGTGTTTTACTTAAGTAAATAAAATACTAGCAAACGTTGATATATTTTTATTGCAAAAAAGCAAATATTTATGTTACTTTGCTAAGAATGGTAACTTCACATACCATTATATATACAGAGCGCTTCAGGCTACTGCGAACATAGGCCGGAAGAAGTCCAATTTGCCAGTGTACGTACATGCAGGGACACCGCAAACCTATCAGTGGAGGAACCAACACTCAGGCTTGCGATCGCCGTTCGCAGCCGTTCGCGGCTTGTTTTTTGTTTAGTACGCCTCCAACCACGGTACTATGTGGGACGTAGTCAATCAAACCGGAATTTGGTCAATAAATACGCAAAAGTTCTTCCAAATTATTAGCCCTTTCATGCCCGTAAACTTTATTTTTGATACAACTCCACAGATAGAAGCCATTAGGAGCAAGATCGGGTGATCGAGCTGGGCAGAAAATAGTTCCCCGTGTACTTATAACCCGATTAGAAAATTAATTATCAAGATATTCCCTAACAAGGCCAACATTGTGAGTGGGACAACCATCTTGTTGAAACCATAATATGCTGCTGCAGTAGATCCAAGTATCTAGGACGATTCAAATTGCCGTAAATAAAAAATGGCCCAATTACTTGTTCCCCTACAATACGCCCCCAAACATTTAATAAAAAATAAAATACAAATGCAAATTTTCTCTCGACCAATATCGAACGTGTGTTGGGTTATGACGATTCAATAATGGAAAAGTGCTTTCATCTGTGAAAAGAATAGATCTCAGAAAGTTTTCAGCACGATTAGCCCTTTCTAACATTGTTTCGCAAAATTCCATACGACGATAGTTGTCCTCGGTAAAAATTTGATGCGTTTTTGACGGTTTGTAATAATGATAACCATTATTTTTTAGAACACGTAAGACAGTGGCTGAAGACGTATCAACTGCTTCGGCAATTTGGTCGCTAGTTAACTTTCGATTTTCCTCCACTGCAGCGCAAATCATCACACCTTGTATTTCGTGCTCGTAATTCAAAACAATGGTTTTTTTTTATGGTTTCTTGGCGCTACACAACCAAACTTTTCACAAAATTTTGCACAAACCTATGAATCGTTCATAAACTAGGTTCTGGGCGATTTACAAAATTCTCCAAAAAAAGTTCTTGAATAAGTCTCAATGGTCTGCCTTGATAGTACCATTTGACTATCTGTACTTGTTCGGCAACTTCGTAAACATTCATTTTTAGTTTTAAAAATGTATTATTTCACTTAAGAACTTACCATTCTGTTTCTTGAGCAAGGCGGAAATAAAACAAAATAAATTTCCAAAAGATAATACTGCAGCGTGCTTCGAATCCACCTCGGTCGTACGGCACGGAGAGTAAATTGGACTTGATTCCCCCTATGTTCGCAGTAGACTGAAGCTCATTGTATAACATTGTTATTTATATTATTCACCGCATTTTTATTGTTAACATTATCTGTAACAGTGGCGCGTCTTTAGAGGTCAATAATTTAAAAGTCACTTTTCCTCGCTTTTTCATTGGCAAATTATATTATTAGATGCGTTAAGTTCATTTCGTAAGCAACTTTCGTTTCAATTAAAAGTAAAGCTAAGCTGCTTACTCTACATTGACCCATTCGTGATCTTAAGTAATCTTCAAACAATTTTAGTTCACTCAACATCCTCTCAAGAGTTGCCGCTGTTACCGGTAATGTTAAAAACAATAAAAATGCCGTAAATATTTGAACAAAGTTACTTTCTAGATCTAGTACTCCGTATTGTTTAATAATTAGCTCAAAAAAATTCGATTACTATAGAATGCTCTACAGACCGCTTCAAGCTACTGCGAACATAGGGCGAAAGAAGTCTAATTTGCCAGTGTAGGTACATGCAGAGACACCGCACGCCTATCAGTGAAGCAACCAACACTCAGGCTTCCGATCGCCATTCGCTGCCGTTCGCCGCCGTTCGCCTTGTATTTATTTATTATATTTACCACGGTGCTGTGTGGAGTGTAGTCAATGAAACCGGAATTTGGTCAATAAATACGCAAATTTTTATAACGTAATTTTCTTATTTTTTGTCACTGATAAATAAGAGCGTTTTATTATCAACTGCTAAGATTTATCAGTGACGACGTGTTACAATGAAAATAATAAGGAGAAACAAAATAAAAGCAAGTTCTCAAAATAAAATAATACATTCTAAAAACCAAAAAGATTCTCCCAGTCAAATAAAAATTAAAGCAAATGTTCGAAAAGTCCTCCTTGCTCGGCTAGACAATATCCGAGCCTACTATAAAAACCCCTTCCAACGTTTCCAAGCATGTTAGGGGTGATAATTTGAAAAGCTTCTTCAAAAACAGATAGAAGTCATTAGGAGCAAGATCGGGAGATCGAGCTGGCCATAAAATAGTTCCCCGTGTACTTATAACCCGATTAGGAAATACATTATCAAGATATTCTCTAACAAGGCCAACATTGTGAGCGGAACAACCATCTTGTTGAAACCATGTTTCACCAAATCTTACACCTAACAACTGCCTAGCAGTTGGAATAATGTGCTGCTGCAGTAGATCCAATTACGTGTTCCCCTACAATACCCCCCCCCCAAACATTTAGTTTTTGGGGATACTGTGTTCTTACGTCAAAATACAAATGCAAATTTTCCCTCGACCAATATCGAATGTGTGTTGGGTTATGACGATTTGACCATTTGACCATCTGCACTTTTTCGGCAACTTCGTAGACATCCATTTTTAGTTTTAAAAATGTATTATTTCAATTAAGAACTTACCCATCTGTTTCTCGAGCAAGGCAGAAATAAAACAAAATAATAAAAACAAAATGAATTTCCAAAAGATAACACTGCTTCGAATCCACCTCGGTCGTACGGCACGGAGAGTAAATTGGACTTGATTCCCCCTATGTTCGCAGTAGACTGAAGCTCATTGTATATCATTGTTATTTATATTATTTACCGCATTTTTATTGTTAACATTATCTGTAACAGTGGCGCGTCTTTAGAGGTCAATAATTTAAAAGTCCCTTTTCCTCGCTTTTTCATTGGAAAATTATATTATTAGATGCGTTAAGTTCATTTCGTAAGCAACTTTCGTTTCAATTAAAAGTAAAGCTAAGCTGCTTACTCTACTTTGACCCATTCGTGATCTTAAGTAATCTTCAAACAGTTTTAGTTCACTCAACATCCTTTCAAGAGTTGCCGCTGTTACCGGTAATGTTAAAAACAATAAAAATGCGGTAAATATTTGAACAAAGTTACTTTCTAGATCTAGTACTCCGTATTGTTTAATAATTAGCTCAAAAAAATTCGATTACTATAGAACGCTCTACAGACCGCTTCAAGCTACTGCGAACATAGGGCGAAAGAAGTCTAATTTGCCAGTGTACGTACATGCAGAGACACCGCACGCCTATCACTGAAGCAACCAACACTCAGGCTTCCGATCTCCATTCGCTGCCGTTCGCCGCCATTCGCCTTGTATTTAGTACGCCTCTAACCACGGTGCTGTGTGGAGCGTAGTCAATGAAACCGGAATTTGGTCAATAAATACGCAAATTTTTATAACGTATTTTTCTTATTTTTTGTCACTGATAAATAAGAGCGTTTTATTATCAACTGCTAAGATTTATCAGTGACGACGTGTTACAATGAAAATAATAAGGAGAAAAAAAATAAAAGCAAGTTCTCAAAATAAAATAATACATTCTAAAAACCAAAAAGATTCTCCCAGTCAAATAAAAATTAAAGCAAATGTTCGAAAAGTCCTCCTTGCTCGGCTAGACAATATCCGAGCCTACTATAAAAACCCCTTCCAACGTTTCCAAGCATGTTAGGGGTGATAATTTGAAAAGCTTCTTCAAAAACAGATAGAAGTCATTAGGAGCAAGATCGGGAGATCGAGCTGGCCATAAAATAGTTCCCCGTGTACTTATAACCCGATTAGGAAATACATTATCAAGATATTCTCTAACAAGGCCAACATTGTGAGTGGAACAACCATCTTGTTGAAACCATGTTTCACCAAATCTTACACCTAACAACTGCCTAGCAATTGGAATAATGTGCTGCTGCAGTAGATCCAAGTATCTAGGACCATTCAAATTGCAATTGCCGTTAATAAAAAATGGCCCAATTACGTGTTCCCCTACAATACCCCCCCCCAAACATTTAGTTTTTGGGGATACTGTGTTCTTACGTCAAAATACAAATGCAAATTTTCCCTCGACCAATATCGAACGTGTGTTGGGTTATGACGATTTGACCATTTGACCATCTGCACTTTTTCGGCAACTTCGTAGACATCCATTTTTAGTTTTAAAAATGTATTATTTCAATTAAGAACTTACCCATCTGTTTCTCGAGCAAGGCAGAAATAAAACAAAATAATAAAAACAAAATGAATTTCCAAAAGATAACACTGCAGCGCGCTTCGAATCCACCTCGGTCGTACGGCACGGAGAGTAAATTGGACTTGATTCCCCCTATGTTCGCAGTAGCTTGAAGCGGTCTGTATAATTTCAGAATATTTAATATAAAAGCGTTTACACTTTTGTACACTTTTTTTACAGAAGTTGTACAGATACGAGTTCATTTGATATTTTGCTATATTTATGTGTCTATGCAGAAAGAATGAAAATACTTTTTTACTATTGATTTCTTTGTATAATTGTTGCCTTTTTGTTTATTCCTCGGTACAAATTTTAGGTATACGGCTTTTTGGAGAGGAGGAGAAGAGTAAAAAGATGATTATATTCAATTACTATAGAAGGCTGTATAATTTCAGAATATTTGTTATAAAAGCTTTTACACTTGTGTAGAAGAATTTCTTTAGTAGAGCTTGTAATGGTTATGGGATCCAAAAAATCAGATAATCGCATACCGTCATCATACCGCTGAATCGACTCTCAGTTGTGATCTTACGTTGGGTTAGAGAGGGGAAAAGCGCAGGCCTAATAAAATTAGTTTTAAATGGTTTAGTGTCAAACTAGGTTTATTGGTGCTGAGATGGTGTTGACTGGTCGCACAATTGTAAGATAATTTTTAAACAATTTTATTTTCAAAAAATACTCTTTCCGCCAAAATTTCTGTCAGAAAAGACGTAACCTGAAAACTTCGAATTTGACAACAATAAGAATCTAGGGCGTTTGGATTTCTGTCAACTTTCAAACGGACGCTTATTCTTGACGACCCGTGAGGTGACGTAAGCGAAATTTTCACATCCACGGGTGAACTTACTAGTGAAGGGACATGTGTAAGTCCGTGGGATTTTTAATGAAGGAGTTTTCTGACTATGTATGTGGGATTGATAGCTTTTTAGTCACAAAATCAACTGTTACCGAGTGTTTGGTTCGCATCTGTGTAGAAGGGGTTGATATGAATGAAATCCATATAACTTGAGAACGAGTATTACAAAAAAATTAACTTTCAAGGTCATGCGACCTTAAATGACCTTGAAAATCGCAAAAAAACAAGATTTTTTCCATTTTCTTTTCAAAAAATCGTAATAATTGGACATTTTATCAGACCAACTTCAAATATACCTCAAACTATTAGGCATGTACGTCAAATTTGATCCTTAGATTTTGATGCAGTTTGAAGCTTCATGACCTTAAAAAATACTCCAGTAAAATTAACATATTGAAGAAATAGCATACTATTTATATATATACGCAATTAATCAACTATTAAAGTATAGAGGACCAAATTTGATAAGAAAGATAAGAAGGTCAAGTCCAACAATATTGTCAAAAATAATTGGGTTCAGCTATGATGGGTTTTATTTTATCCAATTTTGTAAAAAAGCAAAAATGACAAGGTGCCCATTAATTATTGTTGACTTATCGCCGCTTACTATGAAAAAAAAAGTTTAGTTGATGCATGACCTTGATTGACCTAAAAAATACCATGTGCAAATGCAAAACCAGCTTTATGTAGTGTTTTTTCCAATTTACCACTACGAAAAAACTTTAAGTGCCGGAGATGAAATTAACATCTTAGCCATAAATAAACATTTCATTTTAAACCTCCCTACCATCTTTTTATTTGGCGCCTCAGATGTTTATGCCATACCCCGGTAAAAATGATCTATATGCTTGCCGTTTTTATTAGGTTCCGGAACTGTGAACTTTATTGTCTACTCACTTGTCTAGTCAACAAAGTCATTTAAATTACCTTTAAGAGAGTTAGCGGAAGTTTGATATACATTACCATGTTCTAGGTGCCATTTTCCAAAATGGCGGTCGAAAAATTATAAAAAAATTCTAAATTAGAATTTTGGCGGTCGAAAAATCATAAAAGTTCTAAATTAGAATTTTTTCTAATTTTTCGACCCGTCATTTTGGAAAATGGCTAGACAGGTAAGTAGAACATAAAATTCACAGTAACGAAACTTAATAAAAACGACAGGCATATAGGTCATTTTTACCGGGGTAAAAAATTGTAGGGAGGATTAAAATAAAGTGTTTGTTTAGGCCTAAGATGTTAATTTCATCTCCATAACTTCATGTTTTTGCGTAGAGGAAAATTGGAAAAAACAGCACAAAAAGCTGGTTTTTCACTTCAGGGTGGTCCAAATCCGAGGGGCCTCTATAGCTTTGGGCTTTTGCAGCATAGTTAGACCAAAACTAATATATATATTACGGACTCGATTTTCAAGAGAAGTCGAAAACTAAAAACCGCATTGCGATATGTCAAAACTTTTCTGAGCTACAGGGTGAACCCTCTACAACTTTTTTATTTGTAAACATAGAAATTTTCATTAAAAACATTTTTTGAAGATTTTTTAAGGGCAAATCTACCTGTTTCACCGATTTTGTCTTAAAGCCTTTAGTTCACGAGATATAACATTTTTACAATTGGAAAACCCCAATTTTTTTTAAAAAATTAGTTTTGTAATAAAATTTTCTGTTAAACGATGTGTCATACACCTATTTTTATTAAGTAGTTAAACAGATATCTGCAATTTTTAATAATTACCATAGTAGGCTGTGTTTAACTCTGACCTATGCAGTTTTAGGGTATCTATCTAGGCAGCTATGACCAAATAAAAACAATTGCCATGATAAACAAGTGTTAAAAGTGAGAAGATATAAAAATGTTTGAAAACTTTGAAAAGTACGACATGATAAAATGTTATATTGAAAGTAACGAAAATCGACAGACGGCGTTAAATGTATATTTCCAGAGATATCCGGAAAGAAGGGAACCTAGCTCAAAAATATTTTAGAAATTAAAAGGTCATCTACAAGAATACGGATCCTTTACAAAACCGCGGCCTAGGACGTATAGAAGCCTAGCCAGAGATAGAAAGTTGGAAGAACTAACGGTTCTAGGAGAAATAGAAATTAACCCGAATACTTCTACCAGGGCTATGCAGAGAAACACTGGAATTCCACGCAGCAATGCCGCTCGGGTGCTTAAAAAACACAAGTTTAGGCCCTATCGACCCCGACGGGTGCACCAATTACGGCAACAAGATTTTGCTCCAAGACGTGCATTTTGCAGGTGGTAACTAAATAAAAGCCAAGAAGATCCCGATTTTGCCAGAAAAGTTATTTGGACGGATGAGGCAACGATTTCTAGTGATGGAATATTTACCAGATATAACTGCTATTACTGGAAACAGCAAAATTCCCATATTATGGTGGAACAAGCGAATCAGGGAAGGTCGAGTTTTAAGGTATGGGTAGGCATCTACAGAGGACAAATTATTGGGCCATATATTTTTGATGGAAATTTAAATGCCGAAAGATATCAACAAATTTGCCACTTCAGCAAAATAATGAGCTATACTTTCAACATGACGGTGCACCTCCTCACAATGCACGAGACATTACTAATTTGCTAAATATTGTGTTTGCCGAAAACTGGATCGGAAATAAAGGTCCTATATATTGGCCCCCCAGGTCTCCAGACCTGACCCCTTGCGACTTCTTTTTGTGGGGGAGAGTGAAAGACCTTGTATTTCGAAATCGCCCAACTACTAGAAGGGAATTGGAAGAGGCACATCGTACTGCATTCAGGCAGCTTCGTACGGTAGAACTTCTTAATGCAGAAAATAGCGTCAAGAGAAGATGCAGGATATGTTTACAAGAAAACGGCCGTCAATTTGAGCATTTGTTTTAGAATTAAAGAAAATTGTTAGATGTAGAATTTAGGTGCTACATAGTTTAGTAATTTTAAATAAAAACTTTTAATAATTTTATTTTTGTTTATTATTTTAGGGTTGGTAATTATAGTAAACTAGAAGTTAAAGTTCGAAGTTGCTGTGTCCCCTCGTGTCGTAGCCAACTTGATTTTGTATGAAAAAAAAACAATAAAATTTTATTTACACATTTAGGGTGCACACAGCGCCTACTATGGTAAATATCAAAATATGCAAATATCTTTTAAACTATTTAATAAAAATAGGTGTATGGCACATCGTTCGACAGGAAATTTTATTAGAAAACTGATTTTTTAGAAAAATTGGGGGTATCCCATTTAAAGAAATATAACTTTGTGTGATATCTCGGGAACTAAAGGCTTTAAGAGAAAATCGGTGAAACAGATATATTTGTCTTTAAAAAATCTTTAAAAAATATTTTTAATGAAAATCTCTATCTTTACAAATAAAAAGTTGTAGAACGCCTTTAAAATTGCACATTTTTGAGAATCACCTGGTAGTTCAGAAACGTTCTGACATATCGCAATGCGGTTTTTAGTTTTCGACTTCTCTCACTCTACATGGTATTTTTTAGGTAAATTAAGGTCACGCATCAGCTAAACATTTTTGTTTTTGTTACAAAATTGGATAAAATAAAATGTGGTTATAGGGCGTCATTTTGATATATCAGCCGCCATATTAAAACGCGTCATAGCTGAACCAATTTTTTTGAACAATATTGTTGGACTTGACTTTCTTATCGTTCTTACCCAATTTGGTCGTCTTCGCTTTAACATTTGATAAATAGCGCTCTTTAGTATGTTATTTTTGTAACATGTTAATTTTACTGAGGTATTTTTCAAGGTCATGAAGATTCCAACTGCATAAATCTCTAAGGGTCAAATTTGGTATACATGTCTAATAGTTTGAGGTATATTTGAAGTTGGTCTGATAAGAGGTCGAATTATTAGGATTTTTTCAATGACAAAAATCTTGTTTTTTTTGCTATTTTCAAGGTCATTTAAGGTTAGATGTCCTTAAAAGTAAATTTTTTGGAATCCTCGTCTTCGAGTTATATAGAGTCGAGTATAATCATATACCGGTTGTGAAAGTTGTGTTTTTATGATTTTTGGCCGCCATCTTGAAAGATGACGTCATATCAACCCCTTCTACACGGATACGAACAAAACACCCAGTAACAGTTGATTGTGTGACTAAAGAGCTATCAATCGCTCATAGTCACAAAACTCCTTTATTCAAAATCCAACGGGATAGAAATTATCGACGTATACCCCTACACTATACTTTCACCACCTATTTTTACGGGGAAATGAATCCGCGGGAGTTGTTGTGACATTTGTAACCTTAGTTTATTTGGTTGTCAGTTTTTTAGGAACTTTTTTGTGTTGTGTGTGTTTTGCAATTTGTTTGAATTAAAAAAAACCTCGAAACTATCAACCAAGTTTCAAAACACTTAAAGGTTACAAACGTCACAACAACTCCCGCGGATTCATTTCCCCGTGGAAATACGTGGTAAAAGTAAGTTCACCCATGGATGTGAGGATTTCGCTCACCTCACCTCACGGGCCGTCAAGAATAAGCGTCCTGGTTTTGTTCAGTGGGCCATTGAGGTATGTTGTGTCCAAATAAAAATGGAAAGGACTATAGTTATTCCACCCCAAGTAACATTTTTCATCCTCTAGCCACATTCTGACCAAGATTAAGGTTCCATTTGGTACTTGTGTTAGTTATTTTCGCAGTTTTAGACGTTTTAACAAGGACGCATTAACTACGTGTGTGACCTCCGTTAAATACCGACGTTGTTGAAAGGTTTCCATGACGAACTGATAATTGGTAGTGTATTGGGATTGTCGGTGACGTTGGAAAGGTCATCTAATTAACTCGGGTTAGAGATACAACGTTTTTCAGTCGTTTAAACAACGTTTAGGCAAAAACTATTTAGAGGTTTTAGTTTTTGTTAGAAAAAGTAAAAAAACAACTTTGATATATTACTAATGCTGGGTACACAGTGTCACTTTTTGCCACTCGTTTTTATTTCTCTCTTTGTTGATAAGAGTGAGAGGGCAAACAAAGATGAAAAAGAGTGAAATATAGGTGAACGGCAAGAAGTGAACTTGGCCAATATTATCAGAAACGGTTTTATTGGGAAAGTTGTGCAGCACCCGAATATATCTGATCTTTGCGGTTTTATGTAAAAACAAGAAACAAATTGGTGGCCTTAATGCGCCAATGACCAGGCGGCGAACACCACGAATTTATCAGACCGTATTTAATTAAAAAATTCATCGTAAGAACGATTCACCATAGAAACTGCAATTCGTCAAACCAATTTTTTATCCGAATATTATTTCATTAGACCCATTCAATAACAAACTCGAAATTTAACAGACCTGTTTTTAATCGAACCATTGCTCATCAAACTTATTCAATATCAAACCCGAAATTCGTAAAACCCGTAGTTTGTCAGAAAATTTTTGCTAAATTGATTGCGCATTCGCCAATAACACATGAATGCAAGACGGCTGAACGCAAGTGACATCTATACACAAACTAGTGAACGCAACATGCAAGTAACAGCGACAAATGCATCAAAAGGCCGCGCCGGCGCCGCTGCGCCACCTGCGTGTACGCCTCCGATTCATGTGGTATTGGCGAATGCGCAATTAATTTAGCAAAAATTTTTGGCAATTTTCTGATAAATTTCGAATTCTTTATTGAATGGGTTTGAAGAAATAAGGTTCGGACAAAAAATTGGTTTAACGAATTGCTGTTCCTACAGTGAATGATTTTATAATTGAACTTCCTTTTATGTAACGGGTGTATAATACGAATAAATACGACTCCGCCATTTTTGGTGATTTACGGCTTGGCCCTCCATGATTCTTGTTAGTTATGAACAACAGAATATTTAAGAAATATTGCTAAAATTCCACACATTAAAAACACAGTGACAGTACATATATTTTTTCAAAATTAATTAGTTTCTTAAAAACACGTTGGATTTAGGGCGCGCGTGTTTTTTAGGCATATATTTGACAGTAAACTGCTTCGGATATTTTTGCTCACAAAATGTGTTTTCTTTCAGAATCAAACACCAAAGTATATTTACTGAAATATTCATTTCACCACTCGATAGTTGAAAAATGATTTTTTAAGGTGTTCATTTTGTAGTGTGTATTATTTAGAAACAAGAAGGCGCTAAACTCAGTTGTTTTCTGGAAAACACACGACGTTAAACCAATGCCTCCCGCCAACTGTAGTTAGAGTTGTAACGTCGCTACGACTCAAAAATGTATTCCCCAAATTAGTGCAAAACTGGGTTTTTACAACGTCCACAAAACGTTGATCGGGCAACTAAAGTCAAGTCGCCGACTTCTTAAAATACGTCGTAAATGCTGCTTGGGACATTTTGTGATTTTTCGAGACTTTTTTTAAATAATTATGGGCAACCAGCTTTAATTAAATCAATTATCAACCTTTTCTGAAACCACTTTGACGAATCATCATACAAAATTTCCTTTTGTCATCCATTTAAAACCAGCAAAGATTTTCTTTTGCTGGTACTCTAAACAAAAATACGTGGAAAACATCTCATTAAAGGTTATACATACATACAATACAAAATACGTCACACATACAGGGTCTTTACGTTTTACGACATAAAACCGTTTTCGCGGGCGGATATTGTATCATCATAAAAGAATATATATGGATGCCTTTACGATTTTTATCTCGAATTAAGGGGTCATACAAAAATTTAAGGAAATTAAAAGGAAATGAGAAAACTGCGAGATGGGAATTCAGAAAAAAGTCGTCGGTGTAACACAAAAAAAGGAAAAGCCAAGTCAATGTGAGAACGATCCGAAATATAATATGGATATATTATTATATTAAAAATATCGAAATCCATTCTTACCAGTTGATATGTTGTCAGTCCAAGTACCTCAATAAGACCATCCTCGGTGCTTGGCTCTGATGAACCCATAGATCTATTCCAGGGCTTCGTACCACCACTATAACTATTAACAAAAAAAATATAAAGTAATTTACATAATTTTTAAATAGGAAAAATGATATACTGATAAAAATTAAATTATGCACTGATAAAAATTAGTGAATTTACACAGTGAATCATTGGTTACAGTTACCGAGTGGCCATAGTAAATACTGATGTAAAATTACAATACATTTTATTGTATATTTTACACAAAGTTGTGTATTTTATAATTGTCAAAGTCAACAATTTTTATGCACTTTAGGGATTAAATAGGTACGTTTAATCCCTCTTTTTAGGGTCTAAGTTGGAACTTTTAATCCCCAAGGGATCAAAAAAAAATCCTAAAGGGATTAAAAGTAAATTTAATCCCTCGGCCTAGGGATTACAAATAAATTTAATCCCTCAGAAATTAAAAAAAAATAATCCTTGGAAAATTTAAATTCAATTTATTGCAAGTGAAGCCAAATAGATTTTATCCTTAGCACCCTTTCTTGTAGTCGACGAACCATATGGCGTAGAAATAACGTCATTTTAACAATAATCTTTTCCTAAAGTGCATAAAATAGTATACAGACCGCTTCAAGCTACTGCGAACATAGGGCGGAAGAAGTCTAATTTGCCAGTGTACGTACATGCAGAGACACCGCACGCCTATCAGTGAAGCAACCAACACTCAGGCTTCCGATCGCCATTCGCTGCCGTTCGCCGCCTTTCGCCTCTAACCACGGTGCTGTGTGGAGCGTAGTCAATGAAACCGGAATTTGGTCAATAAATACGCAAATTTTTATAACGTCATTTTCTTATTTTTTGTCACTGATAAATAAGAGCGTTTTATTGTCAACTGCTCAGATTTATCAGTGACGACGTGTTACAATGAAAATAATAAGGAGAAACAAAATAAAAGCAAGTTCTCAAAATAAAATAATACATTCTAAAAACCAAAAAGATTCTCCCAGTCAAAAAAAATTAAAGCAAATGTTCGAAAAGTCCTCCTTGCTCGGCTAGACAATATCCGAGCCTACTATAAAAACCCCTTCTAACGTTTCCAAGCATGTTAGGGGTGATAATTTGAAAAGCTTCTTCAAAAACAGATAGAAGTCATTAGGAGCAAGATCGGGAGATCGAGCTGGCCATAAAATAGTTCCCCGTGTACTTATAACCCGATTAGGAAATACATTATCAAGATATTCCCTAACAAGGCCAACATTGTGAGCGGAACAACCATCTTGTTGAAACCATGTTTCACCAAATCTTACACCTAACAACTGCCTAGCAGTTGGAATAATGTGCTGCTGCAGTAGATCCAAGTATCTAGGACCATTCAAATTGCAATTGCCGTTAATAAAAAATGGCCCAATTACGTGTTCCCCTACAATACCCCCCCCAAACATTTAGTTTTTGGGGATACTGTGTTCTTACGTCAAAATACAAATGCAAATTTTCCCTCGACCAATATCGAACGTGTGTTGGGTTATGACGATTTGACCATTTGACCATCTGCACTTTTTCGGCAACTTCGTAGACATCCATTTTTAGTTTTAAAAATGTATTATTTCAATTAAGAACTTACCCATGTTTCTCGAGCAAGGCAGAAATAAAACAAAATAATAAAAACAAAATGAATTTCCAAAAGATAACACTGCAGCGCGCTTCGAACCCACCTCGGTCGTACGGCACGGAGAGTAAATTGAACTTGATTCCCCCTATGTTCGTAGTAGCTTGAAGCGGTCTGTATAAACCTCGGGACTCCCTATGGTCGGGCTACAAACCTTTCGCCGCGGGATTAAAAAAAGCACTTAAGTCCCTAGATTTATAATGTACTATTAGTTACCAAACTCATTTAAAAAAATTACACAAGTTTTTTTCCGCGATCATTATCACGGGCACCGTCAATTTAATTTGTTTTTCGCATTTGTATTTTCCAAATTGATAAACTCGCGGTATAATTTGAAACACGTTTCTCCATAAACTAATCAGCCATCGGGTACACAGCTCAACGCAACAACAAAATACCAAAGCACGTTATCCAAAACAATTACGCCAAATTTTGGGTCAAAATCTATAATGTAATTGGCTCATTAGTACAGTAAATCGACCCCATTTTTTTATAAAGGTATAACCAGCTTTTTAGCATATGGGTGAATAGGTACTAGTATTAGGTTCTTCACTGATTGCTACGGAGAAATTTTGTCGGATTTATAACCCTAATACCGGGCCACAATAATGTTTGCTGTTAAATACGTAGATATTTAGGTATTTACAAAATACTTTGTCCGCATATAAAATCGCAGCCCCTGGAAGGGGAGGGGGGTAAAAATATTGCTTTTAGTTTTTCTTTAGTTCAAATAATACATAACCGTCACTTATAATAAAGTTTGACTTCCATAAATTTAAATTTAAACATCGCCTCTACACTGTATAAAGAAAAATTTAGTCGGATTGATAAAATAGAATATTTGTTTCTACCTCTATTTTAAATTTCACCGTTTTCTATCAAAATTTAGGTTATCGTTCTATTTATCTAAATATAATACGCGTGGGTGTATTTTTTACCCGCTGCCAATGGTCCCCTGACTTTCCATCTTAGAAATTGGGGAAAGTTCATGTTGGGCATGCTGTATTAAAGACAAAATCATCAATTGCTTGCTAAGGACAATCAATTTTGGAAAATCAGCATCTAAATTTTTTACAATTTATATCAATTAACTACTAACATAAATGACCAGTGTAAAGAATAACAAGCAGCACTTCGAAAAACAAAAAAAAAACAACTGTATTTTTTTTGCACGAAAACCAGACATTCTCTATAAATGCTGGTCACAGAAGTTTAAAGGTATATATAGGTACCTATATAATCAATTTCATGTTCGTCAAATGTCTTTTAAGATAAGTCAATTTTTTTTTACACAAGCCAAAAAAAAAATTATTAAATATTTTTAGTGTGTCTTAGTTTGGAGTTATTCTTCTTCATTTTGCATCATTTCTTATTTAAATCAGTTTTGTAATATATAGGCATAAACCTATGTGGATGGATGTATAGGTATGTGTGCTAGAAATCCAATATGGCGGTTAATTACTTACTAAATTTTTAGATATGCTCGTAAGGTACCTAATACTAGTACCTATTCACCCATATGCTCAGAAGTTGGTTATACCTTCATCAAAAAAATAGGGTCGATTTTTGGATTGTCGTTTTAATAGCTTTTTTTTAACGTTTGTGGTGGCCATGTTGATAATATTCTTTCAGCCATGCTATCGTGGGTTCGCTTAAAAGTGTTTTCAACCGTTTCTAACTAAATTTTACCAACTAGGGGAAGAAGTGGCAAAACCGGATATTTAAGCTAAAAACAATTTATATCACTAAAGAATTTTGATTAATAAACTCTACAGCTACAGAATAAACCGATGAAATTTGAAAAAAAATCTTATTGTGGTTAAAAAAGGCCTTAACAAAAATTATTGTTAAATACGGTTTATTTAGTTAAAACTTTGAAAAAAGTATTTTTATGCAACTGTCGCAGCCATCCACTACCTACAACCTTGTGCCCAGTTTTCGCACAAAATACTTAACCTATTGCAGCACCTGCTTTCAGAATTGGTGCTCAAAACTGTATGCATAGGTATGCATCATGTACCTTGTTTATACGAACGGCCGATATAAAAAATACGCATTGTGCCACTTTATAAGTTAAAATTAAAAACGTTTTTGGCTCAGCTGTCTGTAGTGCCGCGAACCAAAAACTGGTACCCGTTTATGCCCCACCCGGTTTGCCCTGAATGTATTTCTAAAACTTATACATTTTCAATAAAAACTCATAATGGAAAATACTTTTTAATAGAAATGCACTACATAAAGAGTGTTATACTTATAGGTAAAAACTTCTGTCAACGGAGTCCTTAGTGGATTTTAAAAAAGATTTACAATTATAAAAATAACATTACATAACTACTAAAACACCTGTTGTCGAATAACTACTACGAATGAATGCTGATCCCATGGGCTCGATTCTGGGCGTAAGAGAACGATCATACCCCAAGAAAGTCATTCGAACGACGCACGGTGGTCGATTTTCCGGAAAACGCGGACATAAATGGAAAACTTAAAAAATTCAAAATGTATCTAAATTTGCCCCTATATGGTTGTCAAGATACTACTAGGCGAATAGTTGGCCAAAGAATAAACTATGCTTTTTACGAGTTTGACATTACGCATCAGTATTTAACATCAAATTTCAAATAGAAGAAGTATGACAGTATTCAACTGCTAATATCTCGAAAACAGTTGAAGACATTATATAAAAATGCTTAAAATTTAAAAACAAAATTCAAAAATGCAATAATATACTGAGTGTTTCATTTGAAAGTTTGGGTTGTTTCGGTTGGCATTCTTTTTTATATATTTTCTTTTTCATTTTCTAAACTAACATTTTTACTTTAATTTAGCTAATTAGAAAATATATATCTTTTTCTTCTTAAAAAGGTCTTAAGATAAATGTGAAAATTTACAAGATGATTCTGTCTGTTTATTAAACCTAAATATTTTGTACGATTAAATTAAAATGTGGAAGTTTTTTCAATGTCCTCGTTTTTACAAAAATCGACCACTGTGCGAGTCCTACTCTAAAAGACGGTCAAGTTTGCCGTAGCATGCGCATTAGCGAGTAAAATATCGATCGTTCGTTCGTCCAATAGCGTGCTCTGAAATAATACAAGTGACGTTTTTCACACGAGCTTTCCTACAACTCCCAACTACTGGGTTTAGTCGAGAGAACGGCTTCGCTCAAAAATTGTTGTTCGAGGCAGCTCTGCGCGTGCCCATAATAGTTTAGTGATTATTCGATCGTCTCGTCACTGCTTTTAAGCGCGTTTATTGGTTGAATTTAGTTTTCTTCTCTCAGGCGAACGATCACTTCCTATGACTTCCAGAATCGGTACCCATAGATTTATAAATGACACGGTCCCGTAAAGAGTTTGCCCTACCCGGTTTTGCCTCACTACCCGGTTTTGAACCACGTTCCCCTATTTACTAGATTGGCATCCCCCAAAACCGAAAACTGGACTTTTGTTGCCAACTTTCAATAAAAAAATGGTAACATTTTGGGGAATTTTGTAACGCCACCTAGTAAACAGTTGGCGAAATTTAGTTGTAAAAAGTTGACACTTTTTACAAAAAACAGATTATTGTCAGATAAACAAGTTTTGATTTTATATAAAAGAAGCTGGCCTCCAAAGAGCCCCAGAACCACAACCACAACGAAATGGATTCGTAGCTTAAGGCAGTGGTAGTGGTTAATTACCACAATGGAATGACGTTTAGCTATTGCGCAGACGCAGTAATTACCACAACCACTACGATTTAAACGCATAATGTATCCACCTACCTTTTATCTTTGTTTCAAGATTTAGTGGGTATCTAATCTAAGTAAAAGTGTAAACACACACTGAATCCATTAATAAACGTACCTAGTTTAAATAGAATTGAGGAACATTTGGTTTTGGCCAACCTAAATATTCTGGTATCTTGAGTTTAGTTCGCAAAATTTAAAATTACAATCTGTAGGTATATTTTCGAAAAGTCAAATTATCCTGTGTATTTTAAAAAGATAGATACTCTCTTTATTGGAATCAAATAGAGATGCGGCATTATAGCAAAAGAAGTATAGGCTTATACCTACTCTTACTAAAACTAAAACGTACCTTGGAATGTTCAAAAACACAATCGCATGTACTCTAAGATCTTTCAACTTAGGCGTGATGTCCTGACCGTCGCATTCTAAGGTGACAAAATCAGCCAAACTTTTCCACTTCCTTTTAATCAAATCTTTGCCTCCCATTTGACCGTAAAACATTTTGTTTCGCAATCTTGAGTTGAACTTTTCTGGATGCGCCTCTAAAAAAATATGTTTTTTTTTATAACTACCAAACCATGGCTTTTTTGGTTTCCGATGCAATTCAAAATAACCTATTTATTGTGTACATACAAAAAACTAGTACAAATTAAAAAATTTCAAAAAAATTGCACTAAAAATGCAATTTTACACGTTTTAAATGTTGTTGTCAAAAAATTGATTAAAATTAAATGACTACGTTTATACGCTCCTCGAACCCGTTTTTATATAAGAACAGATTTTTCGATAAGACCGGGGAAGAGTATTTCTTTAGAATGTTTTCAAAGTGTGTATAATGACTAAAATTAGTTTAAAGAGACCACCCGCTTTCTTATATCGCTTTAAAATAAAATCGATTTAGTGCTGTTTATACGAAAACATTTTTAAATCGTCCTTACCTAAAAGCGCTTTCATACGTATAAACAAAGTAAACGATATTTTAGCACCAGAAGAGAAGATTTTTGTAATTTAATTAGAAAATTTTAAAAATGTTGATCTTATTAATATTTTCTTGTGAAATATTTTTGAGTTTGGTTTGCTGTCAAGATGGAATGGGATAGGTATAGTTTCAATTATAATAGGTATTGATCCCCCTTCTCTCTGACCGCCACTGGGCTGCGTTCAGAGAGCCCACACTATGATGTAGGAGCGCGCACTCGTCGTGTTCGCAAGCGTACACACCTCTTTTAATGTCATTTTTGCCTAATATCAGCTGATATATATACTAAAACAAAACAAAGGAATGTTTCTCATTTCTGGGTGTTTTTATAGGAAATGAACCATTTAGTTTACGAATTGTGACTATAGTGTGATAGGGGGAGGGCTCAGTGGTCATGTGACGCAACTATTTTCTTCTTACAGCAAAAACAAATAATGTTGGGATATATATTATAATAGGCTTTTTGTCCCCTTATTTTCGAATGTTGGATTGGGTAGGTTTCCGGCATAAGGAAATACCTAGATATTTCCTTTGTGGTTTCCGGGGTTGCTTTTCTTTTGTGACGTTATCCAATATCATTCGTCTGTTTGCATGCATGATCTCTTTTCATTTCTCTTGCATTTCTTTTTCCATTGGACAATGGGACAATACAAAGTCGTAGGCGCCAGTATTGTCAATATTCGATTTTTAAACAGCATGTAAATAATCAATTTTAAAATTTCATTTACTCTTGTTTTCAAAAAAAAGCATACATGCGTTTTTCCTATCCCGCAACTTTTCTAATAGCAGCCCCACCAAGAGAAGAAATTTTTCTCTTGTAGGTGGCGCTGCTAATAGTGTATGTATTAGGGTCACTGGATTCTGAAACCTGCGGTCCCAGGGGTAGCCACACGAAAATAACCTAATTCGCGCAAAACTCAAATTTGACACTGTTACAGGCGGCGATTTCAATTTTTGTAAACATTTCCATACATTTTTTCGCGCGCGTTTTCATACCTATATGTTCAAAAATCCTCAAACATTAAAAAATACTTAAGTATCGCCATTCGCGTGTGTCCATCTAAGTGCCTATTTATATATTTTTGCAACAATGCAAGAAAATGCCGCTACCCAATGAGCATTTTTGTCTATATAGAAGTTACAGCAAATAATATAAAACCTTCATAAAATAACCAAAAGTTATATTATTTAGTGTTGGTGATCATTTTATAACTCTAATGTATCTCTTGAATGAGTAAAAAAGACTTGAAAAACAACTGACCAACACCAGCTTATAAAAATTTATGGTACATAGTAATGAATAGAAAAACAACATATAGATTTTATAAAACTTCCTTATGAACCCTCAAGTCAAGATATTATTATAAAAAGGTTTTACAACTGTTCTAACAATACTACATAACAAATTAAAGATTTTTATCGATTTAGGAATATAAATTTTCCATCTTTCTTCCCTTTGCTTGCTATGTATTATTCTTTTTCTTTTTAAAATAAAAAAATTTTAAAATGGTGTTTACCAATATTCTAAAATAAATTAAAATGGAAGTGAGATAAGTTGAAGCAGGAATATGTATATTTATATACTATAGGTTAAATAAAAGCTGTCTTCCCAGTCATGCTACTCTGATAATCAGCTGCGGTCCTGTGTGTACTGTATAGTTTTCGAATACACTCACAAAATTTTCATGGGCTCCAAAAATACTTGAGAAAACGGGGAAAAAAATATTGATTTAAATAATACTTTTTTTTCACATATGTTTTTTGCTTTCTGGGAGAAATATTGAATTTTGTATTTTGTTCTTAACCCTAAACAAGCAATATTTCGATTAAAGCACATTTTGAAACCCCATAAATAACGTTTTTATTTTGGTCAAAAACCTATTGTTGGAATCCAAAATGGCGAAAATTTACGACAATTCTATAAAAAAAAACAATACAATTATACCACTGTTTACCACTTTCAACACTATTTTATCAACGTTTTAAAACATGAAAAGGCTGCAGACGGCGCAGTGTTGAACACTGAAGGTCCGTTTCTGCGAGCTTAACATTCATTTATCCATTGTTCCCTTTTCCTAAATGTATTCATCTGAGGCAGGTTCAGCATACTACACATACCAGGAAAAATACCCGCCTGCACACCCTTCAACCCCGCATAACTGTCAGAGGTAACTATCTCAAGAAGATAGTTAGATTGCGGGGTCGAAGGGTGTACAGGCAGGTATTTCCCTGGTATGCTGGATCTCTCTCAGATGAATGCATTTAGAAAGAGAGGATAATAATGACTATGTCAAACTCGCAGAAACAGACCTTGAGGCTGCGTTCCGTCGCGTCGTAAGGTGATGTGTTCACAATTGCCGCCGACCAACCGTGCGCACTGTTGAACTGTTTTGCGAACTTAACACGGTTACTATATTGTTCTCTTTTTCTAAAACCCGGTTCCCATCTATGGGTTTCTTATGCGTGGGCTCCCCGAATCAAAACACGGATCACGTAGTCTAAGCGAGATTTGCCTATACAAGTTCATATCGGTCCACGTGATGAGTTTTTTAAGTCAGGGTGGCATGGGAAACGCTGTTCGGAACCGGTTGTAGAATGCATTCGATCCCGATATCTGTCATCGAAATTATCTCAAGAAGATTTGGATCTCTTATGTCTCTTCTCAGATTGATGTAATTAAAACCAGATAATGATAGTATGGTATCTCGCAAAAACGCGCCTTTTGATGTCGCAAAAACGCACCTTTTAAAGTCGCAAAAACGAGCCTTTTGATGTCACAAAATTAACCTAAAAAATCTTGTTTGTTTTGTTATAAATTAAAATTGTTTTTTTGTTGTAAAAACAGTGTTATTATAACCACTATACAAAGAAATTAATAAAACATTATAGAAAGAATGGGCAAAAAAGGTTTATAAATGAGTTCATAAGAATATTACAGGCACCAGTTTATATAAAAGTGTCCCTTTGTTGTTGATAATTTAAGTTTTTATAAGTGAGTTGATAGCAACATTTTAAAAACCAATCTATACATCTTTAATTGATAGTTACTTACGGTTTTATAGATGGCTTAACAGAAAGATTTCAAAAACCAATTTATATAACTTTTGTCACTGATGACTTATATTTTTATAAATATGTTGGTGGAAACATTGTTAACACCAATTTATATGACATTTGTTACCGATGACTTTAATTTTTATAAAGATGTCCGTGGAAATATTGTTAACGCCAGTTTTATGTTACCTTAGGGTACCATCAATTTAGAACCTTTAATAAAACAAATATACAAACTCAATTCCTGTAGGATTAATGGAACCCTCTTTATAATAATTATATAAATTTTTGTCACCAGAGGTTTCTGAAAATGCTCATTGGGTAGTATTACACAAGAATTATTGGAATAATTTCGGCATAAGGCATGGATGTTTTTACGTAGAGTTTGGACAGGTAATACAAGCAAGTTAACAGAACCAAGTATCTACTACTGAAGATTTAATGGATACGCACCGAAAAAACTAGCGCATGCTGGGTTAGGAACGGAGATCTACTATAAGGTAAGGGTATATTGTTATATCTGGTATCTGTACCTAAAAGTTCAAGTTTTGAAAGTCATCACATTCTGCAAGCAATTCTTTTTAAACTTTTTGCACTAAATATACTGGGGGTGACGATTAAGAGAGAGGAACGCATGGCAAGTTTTGTACCTATATAGTGGATTTATTGATGAAATGATTTTAAAAAAACACAAAAATTCACCTGCGGCGCATTTTTTGCAAAAAACAACTGAAAATGACACAGACTTTTGAAACTTTTCACTGGCGCATTTTCTGCGAAAAACAACTTAATGAAAAGGGCACAAATTGATAAATGTTTCCAAAGAATTTTCCTAAAAGCCCAAATGCCCCTCTGCTTATGTTTACGCTAAATTTAGATACCTTTCTTGTTTTTAGGAAAAAAAAACTGCGAAATGCAAACTTTGGTTGACAAACCTAAAAATCGAGGAAAATCCTTCAAAGATGCTGAGAGTGTGCGAGGTTTGTAAACTATTTTATTGAAAAGAATCCTATGTTCCTTTTTTTTGTTCTCTTTTGATTTTCAATTAAGAATAGAAAAATTTAATTTTTTATAAAAATATCTACTGGCAATGTGATTCTACATACAGACCGCTTCAAGCTACTGCGAACATAGGGGGCATCAAGTCCAATTTACTCTCCGTGCCGTACGACCGAGGTGGATTCGAAGCACGCTGCAGTGTTATCTTTTGGAAATTCATTTTGTTTTTATTATTTTGTTTTATTTCTGCCTTTATTTTTAAAACCAAAAATGGATGTCTACGAAGTTGCCGAAAAAGTGCAGATGGTCAAATGGTCAAATCGTCATAACCCAACACACGTTCGATATTGGTCGAGGGAAAATTTGCATTTGTATTTTGACGTAAGAACGCAGTATCCCCAAAAACTAAATGTTTGGAGGGGAGGGGTATTATAGGGGAACACGTAATTGGGGCATTTTTTATTAACGGCAATTGCAATTTGAATGGTCCTAGATACTTGGATCTACTGCAGCAGCACATTATTCCAACTGCTAGACAGTTGTTAGGTGTAAGATTTGGTGAAACATGGTTTCAACAAGATGGTTGTTCCGCTCACAATGTTGGCCTTGATAGGGAATATCTTGATAATGTATTTCCTAATCGGGTTATAAGTACACGGGGAACTAGTTTATGGCCAGCTCGATCTCCCGATCTTGCTCCTAATGACTTCTATCTGTTTTTGAAGAAGCTTTTCAAATTATCACCCCTAACATGCTTGGAAACGTTAGAAGGGGTTTTTATAGTAGGCTTGGATATTGTCTAGCCGAGCAAGGAGGACTTTTCGAACATTTGCTTTAATTTTTTTTTGACTGGGAGAATCTTTTTGGTTTTTAGAATGTATTATTTTATTTTGAGAACTTGCTTTTATTTTGTTTCTCCTTATTATTTTCATTGTAACACGTCGTCACTGATAAATCTGAGCAGTTGACAATAAAACGCTCTTATTTATCAGTGACAAAAAATAAGAAAATTACGTTATAAAAAGTTGCGTATTTATTGACCAAATTCCGGTTTCATTGACTACGCTCCACACAGCACCGTGGTTAGAGGCGTACTAAATACCAAAGGAAAGTCATGCAAGTGGTGATCGCAAGCCTGAGTATTGGTTGCTTCACTGATAGGCGTGCGGTGTCTCTGCATGTACGTACACTGGCAAATTAGACTTCTTCCGCCCTATGTTCGCAGTAGCTTGAAGCGGTCTGTATAGTGGATTTATTGATGAAATGATTTAAAAAAAAACACAAAAATTCACCTGCGGCGCATTTTTTGCAAAAAACAACTGAAAATGAAACAGACTTTTGAAACTTTCACTGGCGCATTTTCTGCGAAAAACAACTTAATGAAAAGGGCACAAATTGATAAATGTTTCCAAAGAATTTTCCTAAAAGCCCAAATGCCCCTCTGCTTATGTTTACGCTGAATTTAGATACCTTTCTTGTTTTTAGGAAAACAAAAACTGCGAAACGCAAACTTTGGTTGACAAACCTAAAAGTCGAGGAAAATCCTTCAAAGATGCTGAGAGTGTGCGAGGTTTGTAAACTATTTTATTGAAAAGAATCCTATGTTCCTTTTTTTTGTTCTCTTTTGATTTTCAATTAAGAATAGAAAGTAAATGGACATGCATAAAAATTTAATTTTTTATAAAAATATCCACTGACAATATGATTATACATATACTCTGCCGCTACACACACCATTAGCTACGGCTGCTTGAGTGGTTGATATTAGGGGTCAGCGTTGTCTAACAAAACAAAACTAATATATTTTTTTAAATTTTTGTAAAAAAATGCGTAATTTTCGAAAAATGTTCGCCTGTTCAGAACTTATATATTAAAAAATAATTCCACTCTTTGCCCCTTCCTCCCTTCCTGTAGATGATGATCCGATATTTTTGAAAATCAAATTACCAACAAAATGTGCCTTAAAGAAGGCGCCAAGAATCAATAGATGCTGCAAACGATGAAGAAATTAAATTACTGTCGTTTTTTAAATTGACCTCTGCAGTTTGTAGATTTCCATGTATTATATTTTAACAGGTCCAAATATCTGCTAATTTTTCAGTTAGAATTAAACCGTGCATTTACACTTTCCATTTTTTTATATTAACAGAAATATTCTCGTAAAAATTGATTTTATCGACCAATGCATCTCTGATCCTATAGAACATCCTATATTGTTTTTGTAAAGCTATTTTTTAAGAAATTTATATATCCAAAAATATACAGGTTGTCCTATTTATAAAAATTGACCTTATTGCCACACCCTATACCGAGGGCAACAAAAATATACCAAACCTAGCAGTTAATTTCGTTGTAATAATTAAACCAATGAATTTTTTAATATCCTGTATAAAAAAAAAACGATGGTGTCCTAGATTATAAGAAAATATGACATCTATTATAATTTAAAGAAAAATAAAGTATTGTACCGAACTACATTTTTAAAATAAAAGAAATGAGAAAAAACAGTTACTTAGCTTTTTTTATAATTTATTTTTAGATTTCTTCAATACTTATGGAGACGTCTAAATTGTCAACTCTGTCCACGCAATCGATCCCGCACAAAAGAGTTTCATGAAAGGTACCTACTTAAACGCAATTCAGGGTGGGTCAAAGTTTAATAACTTCCGACATACAGACCGCTTCAAGCTACTGCGAACATAGGGCGAAAGAAGTCTAATTTGCCAGTGTACGTACATGCAGAGACACCGCACGCCTATCAGTGAAGCAAACAACACTCAGGCTTCCGATCGCCATTCGCTGCCGTTCGCCTTGTATTTAGTACGCCTCTAACCACGGTGCTGTGTGGAGCGTAGTCAATGAAACCGGAATTTGGTCAATAAATACGCAAATTTTTATAACGTAATTTTCTTATTTTTTGTCACTGATAAATAAGAGCGTTTTATTGTCAACTGCTCAGATTTATCAGTGACGACGTGTTACAATGAAAATAATAAGGAGAAACAAAATAAAAGCAAGTTCTCAAAATAAAATAATACATTCTAAAAACCAAAAAGATTCTCCCAGTCAAAAAAAAATTAAAGCAAATGTTCGAAAAGTCCTCCTTGCTCGGCTAGACAATATCCGAGCCTACTATAAAAACCCCTTCCAACGTTTCCAAGCATGTTAGGGGTGATAATTTGAAAAGCTTCTTCAAAAACAGATAGAAGTCATTAGGAGCAAGATCGGGAGATCGAGCTGGCCATAAAATAGTTCCCCGTGTACTTATAACCCGATTAGGAAATACATTATCAAGATATTCCCTAACAAGGCCAAAATTGTGAGCGAAAGAACCATCTTGTTGAAACCATGTTTCACCAAATCTTACACCTAACAACTGTCTAGCAGTTGGAATAATGTGCTGCTGCAGTAGATCCAAGTATCTAGGACCATTCAAATTGCAATTGCCGTTAATAAAAAATGGCCCAATTACGTGTTCCCCTACAATACCCCCCCCCCCAAACATTTAGTTTTTGGGGATACTGTGTTCTTACGTCAAAATACAAATGCAAATTTTCCCTCGACCAATATCGAACGTGTGTTGGGTTATGACGATTTGACCATTTGACCATCTGTACTTTTTCGGCAACTTCGTAGACATCTATTTTTTGTTTTAAAAATGTATTATTTCAATTAAGAACTTACCCATCTGTTTCTCGAGCAAGGCAGAAATAAAACAAAATAATAAAAACAAAATGAATTTCCAAAAGATAACACTGCAGCGTGCTTCGAATCCACCTCGGTCGTACGGCACGGAGAGTAAATTGGACTTGATTCCCCCTATGTTCGCAGTAGCTTGAAGCGGTCTGTATAATGTTTTGTTTTTAAATTGACTATATTCCGCTATATAGAACATATACCAGAAAATTGGCTTTAGCATATTGGTATTAGACCCCACATAGCCAATGTAACTTTGAGGCCCCTGAGAAATTTATTACTATTGAATAATTTCAGTAAATTTTTAAATTCCCATAATCACCACTTTCGTCTAAACTTTCAAAAAGATATCTCAACACAACAATCCCAGAACCCTCGACCATAAAATGACGGCCATACAAAATCAAATGCTACTTTTTGACATCCACCACGAAAATGGCAATAATTCTCAATAGCTAATGAACTTATAAGCAGCATTGAAATAGTAAGGTGACTTATGGCCTCGCTTTTGGCCGACCCTGTATGTAAAACTTCTGCTGGTTTGACCTCCTTCTTTGGTAAACTACCAGCTATAGATATATAGGTTTTTTTTTAAGTAAAGGTTGTCTTTTTTTAACATAAAAATTTTTGTTTCAGATTCTATGAACACAATCGGAATAAAAGAAATGAAATTGGAGATTTCAAAACTGCGTAGAGAAAATGAACAGATAAAAAGCAACTTTCAAAATTTAAAATCTAATAGACATACATTTGTAGGCGAAGATCACTTAAAATATTTAGTGACTAAAACGGTACCAGCATGTTGGTCTTACATAGCAAAAATGTCTAATGACTAATTTTTGGACATCTCATAATTATCAAAAATGGATGTAATCTGAACATTATGTTTTTGAATTTATATGCAAAAATATAATGATCGGATTTCATCCACTTTGTACTTACTTAGAATATTTACGCAATATATCAACATTTTTGCTATATATGTGGGGTTGTTCGTTAGGGCACGTCATACCAAGCCTTATCCCAAAACCCATTACGAACTACCAACCTACATTTTAGGTTTTTCCATATTTTTCTATGTAGTTTTGATCTTACAGAAGTTCGACTGTATAATAAAATAGTTATAGATACCTATCTTTTATAGTTTTGGATATTCGGTATGAGAAAAACCTGCAGTATTGAATATTGTTAACACAATATTAGGTTAGATTAGATAATACTTAATTATTAATAAAGTTTCAACGTGCATGTGTCGATCTTTTTTAATTGTTTATTTTTAGTACACATTATTTTTCTATAAAGCAAAGTAATATTAATTAAAAGAAATATCTCCTAAATTATATTCTTATAACACCTTACAATTTTTCACAAAAAAAAAAACCTAGTGACATACCGTTTTTCTATCTCAGACTGTATAAAAACGAGTTTTTTTTTCACGAACGTCCATGGATAAACGAGTGCGGTCACGTGACTCGTGTCGCTACCCCTGGGACCGCAGGTTTGTATGTATTCCATTCACCAGTTTAAAATAGCTGACGGTATGCGTCAAAGTGATTTTTGCAATAATTTTCACAACATTTACGAAAGCACAAATTATCACTCGAGTTATAGAAGACGGTTGCCCGGCTGGTTTATAAAGAGAGCGACTACTCATTTTTGACTTGAGACAATGACGATAGTACGATTGAAAAAGCGCTGGATACAAAATAATTCGATCTCAGCTAATAACTTAATCTGAGAATTCGATGAATAGTAAACATGGATCAGGGCGACAAAATCCCTTGCCGGCTTGATCGAAATCGCTTCGCTTCGTTCGGTCAATTACCGTCGCGTACGGTAAAGTATAACTTTCCGCACTTGCTAGGTAAATAAATATTACCTACGACCAATGAAAATATCATCATAAATACCAGAAATTATTAAAAATATCAAATGCGAATACTCTTAGGTCAACAACCTTTATAACCTGAAGTTTCGATGACGATCTATCTAAAACATCAAAACAAATAAGGTTACTAAGGGACTTTTCATATATCTTTTTAAAAACAAGGTTTTTCTTCTTAAAAATGTGTAATATATCAATTTAACGGGACTTATTTTTGCTTAGGTACTTGCTTAGGTACTAAAATTATTGGATTCATTTACGTTTAATAAATATTTATTGTCTTAAAAATATAGAAAAATAATTCACATTTTTGCTTCAACTAGTGCTCTTATAAAATAAAGTTTCATCGCTTAACAGGCCAATTACATCGTTAAACCGGCAACGCTGTTGGGTCCGTTTATTAGGCAATTTTTTTTCCGCATGTTTCTCGGAAACGGGACTTCCAAATAGCCTGAAATTTTGCCTAAATTGTTTATTGGACTATGTTTTTCCATCAAATCTTGGTACTTTTTTAAAATTTTGTTTATTTTTTGAAAAAAACTGTTTTAGCTTTTGTGGTGTTTCAAAATTGGCGCGCCCATATTACGTCAGAAACAGTCAGAAATACCCTTTATAGAGACCTGTAAAACTAAATTGGAATTATTTGTAATTTTCCAAATAATGGACACCTAATTTCAAAAACTCTCTAGATTGTATTAATAAGCTTTGTAATCCTCTTCCTCTAATAAAAAACAAATTGAGTATTATTTTCCTCTAAAGCTAAAACATGCGGAAATGTAAAAACATGGACTATACTCGTTACCTATCAATATTAGTTATATCCCTAGCATCAAAAAGTACTTAAATGGTTATATTATAGATACCGCCACCATCAAAATTAACCACCCACGTCTTTTTTTTGTGAGCTTACCCTAGGCATAGTTTCTAGTGTTCTCCTTTCCTAAATGTATTCGGCTAAGAGAGATCTAGCATATATACCTAGGTAACACCCCTTACCAGGAAAAAAAATTTATGCCATGCAAACATCGAAATTGGTCGACTCACTGTATTTGCAACTAACCAATGTCAGTGTGTCTGCCTGACATTCTTCATAACCTTAGTTTTGTCGTTTTGTTTTGGAGTTCGTCGGCCTGGTTTTTGTGTTTTATTTAATAATTTTTCCTTTGGTGAAAAGCTACTTTTTAGAACCCTTAAGTGGCCTGTGTGTATGGCCATTTGACTAGTTGTCACTGCTCTCAATTCGATCATCTAGGTGATAAATAAACAATCCCCCATAGGGTCACTGGATCCTGAGACCTGCGGTCCCAGCCGCAGGTTTTAGGATCCAGTGACCCTAATCCTCAATGATTCGCGGCGCAATCTGTGAACAGGAGAATACAGTAAAGAAACCAGAGATAGATAATGAGTGGTAGATGACGTATTGAAATCGATTGACAAATTTATATTATCTCTGGATTGTTCTTGCGCCGTTAATCTTGGGGTTTACGTCTAAGCTCTATTATTATCCTAGGACCGTAAATGAGTCATTAAAATCCTGTTGAGAGGGTCGTAAAATTCGTATTATTCGTTGTCGTAGGTAAATAATATTACTACCTCACTGTTTTTTTTGTAAAAGCTTGACATATTTTAATAACCAAAGGAATCATGCCATAGACGAGTCACAGTTGATCTAGAGAAGGGTTTTAAGAAAAAAAATATATAATCTTTAAAACATACACTTTTGTTTTTGATCCATCGCCAATTACTATTTACCGTAAAAAGTAAAATCCCCTATGTAGCCCTTTTCTGGGGGGCTATTTTTGGAAAATATTCTGGGAACCTTAAATAGCAACCCCCTATTTTGCCTTCATATTTGAATTCCTGCTGAAATTCTCTTTCCAATGGTACCCCATATGATAAGGTTTACTTTACTAATTTTCGAGATATTAGCTTCCAAAATGTCAAAAATTCAATTTTCAAAGGCCCATATCTTAGAAACTAAATAAAATATCTCTATTGTGTTTATTATCGATTTTAGAGGTTTTTTACGAGGAAATGAAAAATGACAACAGTTTGACAGTCTGACCTTCTACTTCATATTTTTGGAATAATATCGTCAAAATAACTGAAAATCAATAAACTGTAAATAGGAATGTGCAAACGTCAAACTATTGTAATTTTTTATTTGCTTTTATAAAACCTTCAAAATCGATAATAAACACAATATAGATATTTTGTTTAGTTTCTAAGATATGACCCTTTGAAAACTGAATATATATCTCAAAAATTAGTAAAGCAATCCTTATGATATGGGGTACCATTGGAAAGAGAATTTCAGCAAGAATTCAAATATGAAGTCAAAATAGGGAGTTACTATTTAAGGTTTTTAGAATATTTTTCAAAAATAGGATTTTACTTTTTACGGTAAATAGTAGTTGGCGATGTATCAAAATCAAAAATCTTTGTTTTAAAGATTATATATTTTTTTTCTTAAAACCCCTCTCTAGACCAACTGTGGAGTAAAAAATGTAAATGTTTTTTGGTTTTATTTTCAACAGGTTGGGTGTACCGATTTGATGAAATATTTCCTCTTTCCAGTTTTATTTACACCTCGGCGATTAAAAGAGGTTTTCCGATTTTTTACTCCTTTTTTGATAAACCCTTACGCTCGAATAAAGAGGAAAATCTGCTTTGTAATAACCCAACTTTTAGGTAACTTTTGCGGATAACTTAAGAAGTTCATAAAAGTTATACAACAGGCAAGTAAAAGGGTAGAACCTGAACTTTGAAAAAGTTGCCTTATTTATGTTTATCTGTATACAGGGTGGATTCTTTAAACGGAGCGGTGCTTCTAGCGGCTTTAGGGATGAGGTTCTAAAAAAGGTAAAAGCGAAACTTTTATACGAAATTTCCGTCCTTGATAAAAAAAGTGAAGCCTCCAAGTGGCAGGGCCTACCAACTATTTTTTTTTCATAAGTTTTTTTGGAAAATTAATAATTATAATAAATAATAATAAATAGTAATTTAAGGCTTAAAATATTTTAGTATAATTTAAGGGGTAACGTTTTTGATGAAGCAATGTTTTTCACATTTGTATGCTATGATATTGCTCACATTTTCAAGCTTTCTTTGCAAACTTTCGATTTCTAGAATAAAACACTTAAATTTTTTAAGTTTTGACTGTTTTTTAGGCGTTCAAAAAAAATACTGCCAAAAACATTTTTTCTCTGTTAAAATTAAAAAATTTAGAGAGAGAGGGCAGAATTTTAGAGGTAGATGGGGAGATAATTTAGTGACGTGCAAAATATTTAAGGTTGTTGAAGAGAGATAGCAGACTATAAAAAAGTATTTTAGAGAACGATGGACATAATTTAAGGCAAATGTTTACTAAAAATTTCTGTTAAGTCATCTGTCTGCCAATTTTTATCCAAAAAACAGCAAAAATTGTAATTTTTCAAAGTATAAATTGTGTAAACATAAGTTTTACACACACGCAAAGGACTTTGATTATTTCTTTCAATCAAAGTCCTTTACAGTCTTTAAATTTACCAAAAAACTTGTCCTATTAAAGTGTATTTTAGCAGATCTAAAAATAATTTAACAGGTATTTAAGAATAGTAGTTTTAACAACTAGTGGCTAAAATAGTGTTTTTTTACAAGCGTTAGTTGAAATAATGAGCGCAGCGAGGTATTTAAAAACGCGAGTAAAAAAAAGCACAGTTTAGCCGCGAGTTGTTAACACTATTTTTTCAAATACCTTTATCATAAAATCTAAGAAAAACAGGAAAATACTTTTAAAAATCTCGAACGAAGAGAACTTCTCGCAACACACCATCTTTACACTATAAATCAAGGCGGCTGGTAAATGAAATAACAATCGTTTCCATAGCGATGTGTCTTTTTACTCGGTGACGTTCATTGTTGCGACATTTTAATCTTTGACAATTTGATATTTTGACGAAATTTTTAAATGATTTTTTCGTAAATACTTGGTGAAAACTAGCGGAAATGGCTTAATTCTTAAACAAGAATAATTAGATTTTTTCAATATTACTATTTTCCGCTATTTCTCTTTAACTTTGAGTAAAAAATCAGAAGACAGAAATCTTTTTTTGCACCCGTGATCCAAAAAAAAGTTTTTTTGCATCGGTAACCAAAAAAGCCATGCTTTAGTTATCTGCAGACAGTTACTAAAATCATGTATTTGATGAAGGTATAAAAAAAATTATTTTAAGGGCCATCATGGCTTTACAATTAATGCAAAAAATATTGAACAACTAGTTTCTTTTTGACATTTGTCAACCAATGAGTCAAAAATTTAAAAAAATACTTATTTTGTTGTCATTTGTTTTAGCTTCAAAATAAACCACATATTTCTTTATTTACTAAGTAGAATCAAGAGAATACTACACAAGGACATTATTGGTGCCCCATTTGGAGCCCTCAATGAAGGTCCAGGGCCTACCAACTTTGTCTTTCATGAGAAGGTGCTACTTGTTTTCTTTGGTAATGGTCTGTTTTTTAATTAATTAATTAACTTAACAAAAAAACAAGTGGCACCTTCTTATGAAAGACAAAGTTGGTAGGCCCTGGAACTTAATTAATTAATTAATAATTAATGAATTAAATAATTAATTACTTAATAAATTGTTTTGTTGTCAAGTTACAGTCGCACCATAAGTGAAACATTAACTTTTGGTAATATTAAAAAAATGTAATATTGGTAATTAAAAAAAATTTTAAAGAAAAGTTTTAAAAAAATTTTTGACTCATGCGTTGACAGATCTCAAATTTTTTTTTATTTATTCGAATTTATTTTTTAACAAGCTTTCCAAGAAGGTGTCATGAAAAACAAAGTTGTTCGGTGAATAATATCCTTGTGTGCTATTTTCTTGATTCCACTTAGTAAATAAGGAAATAGGTAGTCTATTTTCAAGCTAAAACAATTGAAAAAAAAATATTTTTTTTTTATTGTTTGACACATTGTTCCATCTATGTAAAAAAAAACTAGTTCGTCAAATTTATTTTTTCAAAAGGTGGCACAAGTGGTACCTTTTCGTTAAAAAAAAAATAGTTGGTAGGTCCTGGGCCTTCAGCTGGAGGCCCTAAATTTTCTTTGATCATGGACGGAAATTCCGTAAAAAATTATTAAAGATTCGCTTTTACCTTTTTTTAAAACCTCATCCCTAAAGCACCGTTCCGTTTCAAGAATCCACCCTAGCTTAAAGTTTAATAAGAGGCTGAATTACCTATTCTGTGGCGAACCGATATATTACAGGGTGGATTCTTTAAATGGAACGGTGCTTCTAAATGCTTTAGGGAAGAGGTTTTAAAAAAGCTATTAGCGAATCTTTAATGATTTTTGACGGACCTTCTGACCATGATAAAAAAAATTTGGGGCCTCCAACTGGAGGCAGAGGGCCTACCAAGTTTTTTTTTATTATATTTATTCAATTTACTGTGAAAGTAAAAAATATACAGTATATGCCACCCGAAATTTATCCACATTGATTGACGTCAACTGTCAACGAGAATTTTCAGTCTGACGTTTGTTTTTTGTTTCTCCCTAGATTTTTGGCCACACTGATACTGATCATAGTATGGACAGGGCCTCATTCAAAAAAATTTCGATTTCATTTAGTTTACATTTTATCATGAGTTGATTGTAATAGAAAGTTTTTAACCATTTTTTTGCCATTTTGTTATTGTTATCGTAAGACAATTGATCATAGTGTAATAGATATGGCCAAGGCAGCAAGTGTTGATCAAATACATAAACGTAAATAGTGCGAACTCTACACATCATAGAAGGGACTGGTTATGAAATCTCAAATGAATGAAGCTCAGACATTGTTTGGGGCACAGGTAGACGCACCCACCCATTGGTCATTTTAAATCTAAAAACTGCAAATTCGTAGCAGCCTTAGGGCTCAAAATTAGAAAACATTAAGTTTATTATTACAAGCTTTTATTTAACTTCACCTCTATTATCTATATATGTTTCTATGTTCGGGTAAAAATCTTGCAACTCAATTTTGACTAACTTGTAGTCCGATTGAATTTAAACTCGGTACGCGATTATAGTTCCGGTGACAATACAATAATATGGTAATGTTAGGCATTCCCTGGAGAGAAGAAAACGCCTAAGTTTGTCCGATTTCACCCCAAATTGGTATACGTGTGTTTTTGGGCATAAGGAATACGAATTTTTGATCAGATTTGAAAAAATCAATATGGCGGATTCAAGAAGGACAATATTTGGTCATGTTTTGCTTACCAATTTTAACTGACTTATATCCATCCGATTGTCTTCAAATTTGGTATGCGTTTATAGTTCCGGTGACAATACAATAATATGTTATTCTCAGGTACCCACCTCCCCCTAACGAGGAAACTGGAAGGGGAAAAATATTTAGCTTGTCCGACTTCAACCAAAATTGGTATACGGGGGTTTTTGGGGATAAAGTATACGAATTTTTGATCAGATTTTGAAAATTTAATATGGCGAATTTAAGATGGACGATTTTTGCTCATGTTTTGCTAACCAATTTTAACTGACTTATACACATCCGATTGACTTCAAATTTGGTGTGCGTTTATAGTTCCGGGGATAATACAATAATATGGTATTATTAGTTACCCACCTTCCCTAACGAGGGAAGTGGAGAGGAAAAAAGATTTAGTTTGTTCGATTTCAATCAAAATTGTCATACAGGGGTTTTTAGGGAAGTTTTTAGGGATTATTAGTCTTTTATCAGATTTCAAAATTTTATTATGGCGGATTCAAAATGGACGATTTAGGGTACAAATCTAAATATTAAAAAATTATTCTATGTATAAAAAAGCTTTTCAAATACAAGCTTTTATATAATATAAAGTTTACTAAAAAGTAGAAAATAATTTTTAGCATTCTAATATCATAATAATAAAAGCGATGCCCGTAAATTACGTCGAGTTGGGTTGAATTTACTTACCCTTGCATTTCTCTGCATTATAGTGAATTCAGATTCTTGCGAACAATCATATAATCAATAACATACATTTTTCGAGTCAACATGGCCAAACTTTCTATAATATGCCCGTCGCTTTTATTATTATGATAGGGAACTGAAAAGCTTTTTTTATTTAAAATTATTTTTAATTTTATTTGATTTTTATTGATATTTTCATTAAAAATTCATAATCCCTTCTCTAAGAACCCCTGTATGCCAATTTTGATTAAAATCGAACAAACTAAATCTTTTTCCCCCTCCACTTCCCTCGTTAGGGGGAGGCGGGTACCTGATAATACCATATTAATGTATTGTCACCGGAACTATAAACGCATACCAAATTTGAAGACAATCGGGTGTGTATATATCAGTTAAAATTGGTTAGCTAAACACGACTAAAAATCGTTCCTCTTGAATCCGCCATATTGAATTTTTAAAATCTGATCAAAAATTCGTATTCCTTATCCCCAAAAAACCCCGTGTACCAATTTTGGTTGAAATCGGACAAACTTAGGTGTTTTCCCCACTCCACTCTTCCCGTAGGGAGGGAGGGGGTGCTTAAAATACCAAGTTATTGTATTGTTACCGGAACTTTAACCGCATACCAAATTTCAAGACAGGTGGATGTGTATAATTCAGTTAAAATTGGTTAGCCAAACACGACTAAAAATCATTCCTCTTGAATCCGCCATATTGAATTTTCAAAATCTTATCAAAAATTCATATTCGTTATCTCCGAAAACCTCCGTATATTAATTTTGGTTGACATCGGACAAACTTAGGTGGTTTTCCCCCTCCACTCCCCTCGTAGGGGAGGAGGGAGGTGCCTAATAATACTATATAATTGTATTGTTACCGGAACTATAAAAGCATACCAAATTTAAAGACAATCGGATGTGTACAAGTCAGTTAAAATTGGTTAGCAAAAGATGACCAAAATTCGTCCATCTTGAATCCACAATATTGGATTTTCAAAATCTGATAAAAAAATTCGTATTCCTTATCCCCAAAAACCCCCGAAAACCAATTTTGGTTGAAATCGGAAAAACTTAGCCATTTTCCCCCCTCCAGGGGGTGCCTAATAATACCATATTATTGTATTTTACCGGAACTATAATCGGATACCAAATTTAAATTTAATCGGACATGTAGAGGTTAGTCAAAATTGAGTTGCAAGATTTAACCCGAACATATAAACATACAATACATAGAGGTAAAATTAAATAAAAGCTTGTTATAAAAAATACGCAAAATATAAAGCCGGTCCAGCATTTTTAAAGTTCTAAATTGAATTTTAATTCATTAATTTTTTGGTGACTTCGCTCACCAGTCTGGGTCTCTCTCAGGCATATTGGGTTAGTATCGCGTTTTCTTTGTTATGTTCGGTGTACAAATAAAAACGAATATCATGGCCGCCTTAACAGGCATATTACATAATAATATATTTTTCATCCATAAAGTATCTCTGGCATCTTGCTGTTTCACTCCGGTGCATTTGATTGATATGAAAGCGTAATATAAGGGGTTATTTGGAGTGATTTAAAGTTAGCAGTGTAGTTATAATGCCGTGGGGGCGTTTGATTTTGGCAACTTAAAAATCTGGTTTTTGTTCTATGGAAAGTGAGGTTATGTTTTGTCTAAACTGTAACATTAAGTTAATTACAAGTAATGTTAACCGTTCATATGGAACAAGAAATAACCGAAAACTTATTTGCAACGCATCAGTAAGTAATTTTGGTAAAAAATCGATTATTTGTGATGGAATTAATATATACAATAGGATCCCAGAAAAAAAAAAAATAATATAAAAATTAAATTTAATAAAGATTTAAAAAAACATCTTTTAAAATGATGTAATTCTCGATGTAATTATTGTATTCTCGGTTTTTAATAGTATTATTATTATTAGTACGTTTTTTACTATATAACTTTTTTTAAATGACAATTTATTTATTTATTGCCAATTTTACAATTAATATAATTTAAATTTAATAAGATCTATAAATATTTACTTAATGCATGTTGTACCCAAATGTTTATAATGTTTTTTTTTTTATTCCCAGTAATGAACTACTTAATTTGGTTGGGAATAAATACTTATTATTATAAAATGAGAAGGTACCACTTGTTGCACCTTTTTGGAAAGCTTGTTAAAAAACAAACCTAATGCACTAGTTTTTTTTTTGACATCTCTCAACCAATATGTCAAACTTATTTTTTGCCAATTATTTTAGCTTCAAAATAAACTACATATTTCTCTATTTATAAAGCGGAATAAAGTAAACACCACACAATGAAATTATTGGCGGCTCATTTGGGGGCCCTCACTGAAGGCCCAGGACCTACCAACATTTTTTTTATGAGGAGGTACCACTTGTGACACCTTTTGGAAAGCTTGTTAAAAAAGAAATTCGATTATTGGTAAAGTCATGATGACACTTAAAATAATTTTCTTAAATACCTGTTAAATTATTTTTAGATATGCTAAAATACACTTTGGTAAATTTAAAGACTAACTTTTGAACTTTGATTAAAATAAATTAAAACCACCTTATGTTTTACACACTTTACGCTTTGCAAAATTACAATTCTTGCTGTTTTGCAGACAGATGACCTGACAGAAATTTTTAGTAAACATTTGCCTTCAATTATGTACATCTTTTTCTAAAATACTTTTTTATAACCTGCTATCTCTCTTCAACAACCTTAAATATTTTTGCACGTCACCAGAGAAAAATTTTTTTTTGGCAGTACTTTTCTTGAACGTTAAAAAACAATGTACCTCTTACATTATACTAAAATATTTTAAGTCTTAAATTACCATTATGGCTTGACCATATGTCGTCAACCCATGTCTGAAAAATTTTTAAAAACCAATTTTTTGTCAATTGTTTTAGCTTCAAAATAAATCACATATTTCTTTATTTACCAACTGGAATAAAGAAACTACCACACAAGGATATTAATCGAATTTCTCGCGAGTGAAGAACAATGGTAGGTGAGAAGAACGGCTGACTACTATGGTGTTAAAAAAGCCACAGTTTGCAGAATAAGAAGCTGTTGGCTGGTTACACAGTTTAGAAAGAAAAGAAGGCACTGGCAAGGTATAAAAGACTAGTGAACAAGAAGACGAAGCGCTGAAGGAAAACCCGCATTGAACGCAGTCTCAGTGACACATTTTCTCGCATTCTGCTCCACGGCAAGTAGAAGAATAAAAGGTTCGAAGTTACGTTGCCGTACTGCTGCAAGAAAACTAAAACTAACTCGAGAACAAAAACAGGCAAGAGTAATTTTTTCCCTTAAGCATGACCGTGACGAAGATTACTGGGCACGGGTGATATTTATGAAAAAATATTCCAATCCTCCTCAGATCGCAGAAGAATTAAAGTTTATCGCCCTCCACACTGTCGGCTTGATGAGCGATACACAAATCAAATAACCATGGCGGGTCATTTTTTCGTCAACATGTGCAGCTGGTTTGGTGAACGGGGGATGGGGGTATGTTGGCAGATTCATTGTCAGTTCACTGCAATACGTAATCTGGAGCTTCTTTCGGACATCATGTTGCCATCGGTTGAAGTTCTCTATCCAGACAACCAATTCATATTCGAGAATGATAACTGCGCCGTACACACTGCCAATATTTGCAAGACGTGGTTCCAAAACCAGAACATTGAAGTATTAGTATGGCCATCGAACAGTCCAGACCTGAATCCGATGGAGAATGTGTGGGGAAGATTGGTTCAGAGCATTCACCAAAGAAATTGGAGGCCTCGAAACCAGACAGACGAGCTCGCTGATGATGTTCAGTTTAGTGACCGAAACTTATCAAATTCTGTGGTTCGACGTCTACAAAATCTTTTGAACAAAAATGGTCCTGCCAGCGGAGCAACAGCCACTGATCTCGAAATGCGTGTTTCGAGGTCAGTGGCCTCAATACAGAATTCAGCTTACTGTGAGTGTCCTTTATCTGTATGAGAATGAGTCTGAGCTTTAGTGTGCTTACATAACAGCTAATTACACTGACAAATTAATAAACAAATTAATACATTCCTAAAGAGGCCGGTATTCGCCCACTCTTCCCCGACAAATGATAAAACATACCTCTGGCTTCATGAAATTCCAACGCGATATGCGCATCCACCCCCAAGGAGTAGTAGTTGTTGACCACGTTCAAGGGCAGGTTCTCCCTTCCATCGTCTGTCGCTTCTGCGTTGTTGTTTTTCTCAACTGTGAGGATCCAGCGGTCCAGTAAAACTGTGTCGCTGTGGTTGATGTTTGATAGGATTTTCGATACCGGCTCGTCCGTGTAGCCCTATAAAAAGTAAAAATTAATGCTGGCAAATAAAAATAGCAAATTAAAATAAAAATAAGAAATGATTCTGGTTTATATAGCCAAATAAAAATAAGAATAAAAATAACTTTGAACCAATCAGCACACAACTTCTGCACATGTAAGCAAAAGTGAATGACACCCATAGTTGAAATAATTAACCTAAACTCCATCATGCTGTTTTCCTTAATAATATCTGCCAAAAACAAACCAAAAAATATGAAAAACCTGAAAACACCCATTTAAATGACAACAGCAGTTAAGGAATACATTTCCAATGTCCATGGTGTTGTTAAATATAAATAGATTTTAGTAAAAAATTCTTTTAAATAACAAGTTTTTATAAGAGGCACTAAAAAGGTGAAAATAATTTTTTACTTTACTGACACCATAATTAAAACGATGGGTGTTAATTAAAATTTGGTTATCTTTTGGGTTTAGTAAGTACCAATCTCGGTACCAAAACCTGTGATAAGCGTTTTTTTTAAAATTATTTACAAGGGTTAAAGTTGAAAACTTAATTTGCGCCCCTCGTTTTTATTACGGTATCATCAGAAAGCTAAAAAAATATTTTCACCGATTTAGTGTCTTTTATAAAAGGTTGTTTTTAAAAAGAATTTTTTGCTAAAATTTATTTTCAAATTTTGGGTGGGTAGAGGGTGATTCAATATATATACAATCCTTGTTAAGTAAGGGGCGGCCCGCAGGCCTGGCAATTAGGCCTCTTCATGGGCCCTTTCTGCCATACCCCGTCTCGCACCTTTATCCTCCCACTCCCTCTACCCTGCCTCTCTCTCTCGCTCTCTCTCTCTCTCCGGGCCTTCCTGGTTTCCTTACTAAGGTCAGCAGGTCAGCCCATCTTAGAGAGTGTGGCTTCTCCTCTTCTATTGTGGGGGCACCCCACCTCGTATCAGGTGTACCGCTGATTTCTCCGCCTGCGCCTGCCGAGTATGTGGGTGGACGGAGGAATCAGCGTTGCACCTGATAGGAGAGTGTGACGAATACGCCAGATTGAGGCAGCAGACGTGGGGTGCCCCCACAATAGAAGAGGGGCACTCTGTAAGATGGGCTGGCGTGCTGACCTTCGTAAGGAAGGCCCGGAAAGAGAGAGAGAGGCAGGACATGTAGACGTACAATTGCCAGGCCTGCAGGCCGCCCCTTACTACTACTACTACTGTTAATTCTGATGAGAGCTCGGAAAAAGTTCTAGAAGCAAAAGTTACATAATTTTTCATGAGATTTCAGATAATACATGTCAAATGTCATTATAAATGTCAAATCGTAACATCAAGTGTTCTTTTTTTAAAAATATATTCAAGATTAAATTTGTATAGTGTGTATTTCCCTATATTTTCCATATAAATTGAAATATAAAAAAGAGGCCCCCGTACACCAATTTTTTAACGAAATCGCACTTGTTTAGATAGGTTAGATTAGGTTTTTTATGAGTGGTGCAATATTGCACCCTCCATTGTGACCTAAGAGTATGTGGCTCATACCTGTCTACAAGTCGCCCATCCCAACTTCTTCCATCAAGGAAACCAGTTTATTTGGTAAGACTTCCTCGAAATCTTGGGGCACTTTCAGCCCAAGGCCAAATATTTTGGCCCTTGTTCTCATTAGTCTTATGCAGTGGCATGTACCAGCGTTTCCCCCTCTCCATCAAAGAATCTACAATTCGGTGCATTGGTCACCCCAATTCAGCACTGGCCTGTATACAGACCTGTGATTATTTTCAGGCTGTTCCTTCGTAGTTGCACGAGCCGCTTTGCTCTACGTTTGTCTGGCTTATTTAGAAAGGCTTTTGAGTGGTGTTGTTCCGGAGTTGAGCGCCAGTGATGCACCCCTTTCCTCTCAACCCACTCGGATATTTCTCTATTGACCGTGGCTTTTTAGTTAGCTCTTGTCCTAAGAACGTAGATTCCGCTTTTTCGTTTCCTTCGATTCCTGTGTGGCCCGGGACACATACAAAGAGTGATTTTATTGGTTCCACAGATCTTTTTCAGAGTTTGACATCAGTTCCAAACTAAAAGTGATTGGATCTTATTTGAGCTTATTGCTTTAAGAGCAGCTTAAGTAGATGCTTTCCCAAAAAACGGAGGCGCCGTCAACGTCATAACTTTTAAAATCTTATCAAAAATTCGTGTACTTATCCCGACAATAAAAACCCCTATATTCGAATTTCGAACGAAATCGGAGATACTTAGACGGTACGATCCCCCATCCCCATCGAAGAGGAGGGGGTTAAGGGATCAGTCCCTTAAACAATTCTCCTTCGAAAACTCAAAACTGCACTGAAAAAAATATCGTACATAGTATTAATAACAGGCGTTTATTATTTTTTTATAGATAATTGTACATCAATAATACGTAACTGTTACAAAAATCGGACAAAAGTTATAAAAATTGTCATATAAAGTAATGAAATTAATAAACTGAAGTTACGAAATCAATGAAAAATGTTTCTTGACATTTTATAGAGAGTTGTTATTAATAGTATGTACAGGTTATGCATATGAAATAAATAAACCATGTTGACGGACGGAATGTACGTACAAGTTTATGAAATTTATGTACGTTGCTAAATTCATTCTTAGGTGTAACTAAAAGCTATGAAAACATGTCTCTTAATCCTTGATTTCATAACACCCTTCACAAAAATCATTCTTAAAGACTCTTTATATTGTAACAACTTTTTTTTGAAACTGTGTCTTGCAGCAGGAAAATCAATAACTCGTTTTGGCTATACAATTTATGTAAACTTGATTAAAATATTGATAAAACTTTACATCGGAGCAAAAATCATATACAAAATACATTGGCTCAATGTATTTTGTTTTAGGAAACGGTGCTTTTTTTGGTTCAGTGTGCATATATATTCGTAGCCGCTTTGGTTAAAAAGTTATGAATTATCAAATATATTAACCTTCATTTGTGCCAAACATATTAGATAGTTTTTGGTCATGCCAAAAACGCCCGACAACTAACGCTATTTTACACTGTTGACATTTGAGCGTCACATATCGTCAAGGGATGCCGTGAAATGCCGCAAACGTACTTACGGACGGTAAACATTAGAATTTGACGTAGGTAGGACATATGGAATTGCGTTTTGTCAAGCTTCCATTAAGTTCCGCGCCCATTTCCGACAGGATGTCGTTGCGCTCAGTATACCCAAGTCACACCCAAGCGTGTTTTTCTGTTTGATCGTTCTTTCATGATCAATTGAATAGGTACCTGCTTTAAAACGCATTTAAATTAAACAATAAGCTAATTTAATTTTTTAAATTAAAAACAAAAAGTAATAAAATATCCCAAACGTCAAATAACCGGACCGTCAACGGAAAACCAAAAAGGATATTTCGAACTGTCATAGAGTGTTAAAGTTATCGTTGTCGGCGAAGTTATCGAACTGTAAATTCGCGCGACCAAAAACTATCTAATATAGATGCGAACTCCCCAAAACAACATACATCCGAATGAGTAGGAATGAATATTCATATCGCATGCCGAGCATTTGTCCATGGCCTGTTGATATGACCCTTAGATTAAATAAAGAAAAGATACCTCTATCGAAAACTCCTTGGCAAATAATAACCACTGTTTATTTACAAAATTTGCGCCAACGCCCGACAAAACCAAAACGTAGTGAAGGGGCATATGTCCGTGGGATTTTGAATGAAGGAGTTTTGTGACTATGTGGGATTGATAGCTCCTTAGTCACACAATCAAGTGTTACCGTGTATTTTGTTCGCATCCATGTAGAAGGGGTTGATAACGCGACATTTTTCAAGATGGCGGCCAAAAATGATTATACTCAATTTCAAATAACTCGAGGACGATGATTCCAAAAAATTCACTTTTAAGGGCATACGATCTTAAATGACCTTAAAAATCGCAAAAAACAAGATTTTTGCCATTTTCTCTTCAAAAAATCTTAATAATTCGACGTTTTGCCAGACCAACTTCAAATGTACCTCAAACTATAAGGAATGTATGCCAAATTCGACCCTTAAAGTTTGATGCAGTTTGAGGCTTCATGACCTTGAAAAATACCCCAGTAAAATTAAGAAATTGCAAAAATAACATGCTAAAGAGCCGCTATTCATCAGCTATTAAAGTAAAGAGTACCAAATTTGGTAAGAAAGATGAGAAGGTCAAGGCCAATAATATTGTTAAAAAAATTTGGTTCAGCTATGATGCGTTTCAATATGGCGGCTGATATATCAAAATGACACGATGGCCATCAATTCTTGTTGACATATCGTTGCTTACTATAAAAAAACAAGTTTAGTTGATGCATGACGTTGATTGACCTTGAAAATACAATGTACACATGAAAAACCAGCTTTTTATAGTGTCAATCTCAATTTACCACTACGCAAAAATTTTAAGTTCAGGAGATAAAATTAATATGTTAGCCTTAGATAAACACTTCATTTTAAACCTCCCTACCATTTTTTTTGACTGGCGTCCCAGATGTTTATGACCCCGTTAAAAATCACCTATATTTTTTTGGATTTTATGTTCTACTCACTTGTAACCAACAAAATCATTTAAATTACCTATAAGAGAGTTAGCAGAAGTTAGATATACATTGCCATATTCTGGACCAGGTGTTTTAGATGTCATTTTCTAAAATGGCGGTGGAAAAAAAACACAATTTTTGCAACCGGTGCATGATTATACTCGATTTTTGCCATTTTCTTTTTTAAAAAAATCTCCAAAATTTAACATTTTGTTAAACCAACATCTAGGCCGCCAGATCAAGAAAAATGGTAGAGTTTATCTTTGGCTAAGATGTTAATTTTATCTCCGGCACTTAAAGTTTTTGCGTAGTGGTAAATTGTAAAAAAACACTACAAAAAGCTGGTTTTTCATTTGGTATTGGTATTTTTAAGGTGTGAGTTTTTTTGAATGAAACAACAAAATTGCTTCCGGGGTCTTTTTCCCACAGTATTTATTTCAACGGTAGACCGGTTTTGCCTAAAGCGGCATCTTCAGTACCAAATACTACAAGTGAAAAGAGGGGATTTTTTGGAAAATTTTGAAACAATATAAGGAAATATAAAAAATACAAAAATATAAAAATAATTAATGCAAAAGGGGAAACAAATATTTTAACAGGCGAACTGTGTCAATTGTGTAAAAACCTAGATATAAACATATACGTGTCCAGCGCACACCACTTAACCAAACAAAACGAAATAATATAAGCGATGACAAGATGAATTACATGTCTTTTGTGATTCGTGAATGGATAAAAATCCATTTTTTACAGCTGAATTTTTTTAAAATAGTACAACCATACTTCAAAATATTAAAATATTAATTTTCCTATTTCCAAAGATGAACATGCAGTCGATAAACGCCCTACAACGGACTCAATGCTGTTGATTTTTTAAGAATTCTAGCCAATGACAGATTCCATATAGTTCTATTTATTTTTTGTATATTTTTAGTATCTTTTTAAAAAATAGTTTTCGTAATATTACAAAAACCTCCATTTGGTCTTACATTTGATTATATATGTTTATACCTAGGTTTTACACAATTGACACAGTTCGCCTGTTAAAATATTTGTTCCCCCTTTTGTATTAATTATTTTTATATTTTTATATTTTTTATATTTCCTTACATTGTTTCTAAATTTTATAAAAAATCCCCTCTTTTCACTTGTAGTATTTGGTACTGAAGATGCCTCTTTAGCCGAAACCGGTCTACCGTTGAAATAAATACTGTGGAAAAAAGACCCCGGAAGCAATTGTGTTGTTTCATTTCTCTAAAAGTTCCTAAAATAAAATGTGTTTATAGGTCACCATTTTGATATATCAGCCGCCATATTGAAACGCGTCATAGCTGAACCAATTTTTTTTAACAATATTATTGGACTTGACTTTCTTATCTTTCTCACCAAATTTGGTCTTCTTCACTTTAATAGTTGATGAGTTTGTTATTTTTGCAATATCTTAATTTTACCGGGGTATTTTTCAAGGTCATGAAACTTCAAACTGCATCAAACTCTAAGGATCGAATTTGGCATACACGCCTAATAGTTTGAGGTACATTTGAAGTTGGTCTGGCAAAACGTCGAATTATTAAGATTTTTTGAACAAAAAATGGCAAAAATCTTGTTTTTTGCGATTTTTAAGGTCATTTAAGGTTGGATGACCGTGAAAGTAAATTTTTTTGAAATTCTCGCTCTCGAATTATATGGAATTGATTATAATCATGCCCCGATTGCGAAAGTTGTATTTTTTATGATTTTTGGCCTCCATCTTATCATATCAACCCCTTCTACACGGATGCGAACAAAACACCCGGTAACACTTGATTGTGTGACTAAAGAGCTATGAATCCCACATAGTCACAAAACTCCTTTATTCAAAATCCCACGGGATAGAAATTATCGACATATGCCCCTACACTAACAATGAGTAAATTCCATATTGTTCTAAACGTTAGAGCGGGAAAGCGACGGAGATATGTAGCATGTGACGCAATCGCGAATTCAAGCCTAAATGAACAGGTGACTGGCAGAGCGACATCGGTTTTGCCGCGGCCATTCAATTCATTCCAACTTTATTTAGTACTTTGGCCTACAAAATAAGATGTACGCGTCAAAAAATTTAAAGTTTTTGTGGCTTAAAAAATATCAGTAATAGATATATGTATTAAAATTACACAAGTACAATCAATGCACAATTATATAGGTACCTAAAAAGAAGTTAAAAAACCTCAAAATCAGTTACATCAACCGAAAATAACTTAAAAACAAAAGATCAAAAGATCTTGGGTGGAAATAACGAAAATTCAAACCTGAATGAGCATCACCACTGACGAGCCTACGCTGGTTGCCCAAGGCGAAACATCGTTTAATCATTTCTCCTTTAAATAAATAAATAAAATCGTGTTTTTTAATTAATGAGTAGAGTTGGAAGGTACATAAAATTATTTACAATAAATATCGATCGATACTTAATCGCGAAGTCTAGCTCCAATAGCTACTCATACTTAACCATTCAGCATCCAGATAATAATATACAAAATATACAATTTTGAAAATTTCATACATACAACATACCAGATAGATGTAGAAAAATTCCTATAAGATACCTAAAAGTATTACAAAAAAATTAAATTCTTAAATAATAACAAATAGTGTTAAAAAACTCGTAAAATTTGTACTCTAAAGTTTAAACTGTAGGAAAGATAAAATATAGAAATATGTAATAAAAAAAATTAACAAGAATCAGAAAATGACTATTTATAGAAAAACCGGACTACGAGATCTCCCGATTTAATAGATATTTGTTAAAATGTGCTTTGAATTGTTTAACATTAAGATTTTTTAAGCTTAATGGCAAGGAATTACATAATTTGATGCAAGAGTATATAAAACTTCTTTTGTACACCGCTGTTCGATAACGGGGAATAGTGTAGGTCATAAAATCACGAAGATTACGAGAATGTACGTTGTTACGAAGCTTTAGCGGAGAGGTAAAATCAGTGCTTTTTATAAATTTATGAAAAAATTACCCACATGTAGTTGTCTGCGTTTGTACATTTTAAGCCACTTTAATTCTCTAATTTTTGGAGATACATGGTCATATTTACGCAGATTGAAAATTAAACTAACACAATTATTCTGATTTTTTTGTATTCTAAATTGAGAATTAATATCGAAACAAGGCCCGTAGATAAAATCGCAGTAGTTGAGTTTGTATAATACATGGGATTCGCAAAGATTTTTCCGTAAAGTTTTGCTTAGTATGTATTTGTTTGAGTAAAGTAATTTAAGAGCTTTGGTCCTTTGTGTGTTCATTGTGGGATGCTCATCCAGGTTTGAATTTTCGTTTTTTCCACCCAAGATCTTTTGATCTTTTGTTTTTATATAAGTAGCTATTATAAATTTATCGAAATTGATGAGGTTGAGTTGCGAAACTTTGACTCGGTTGTCCTTCTGGACTTACACATTGACAAAGATCTTAACTGCAAAACTCATGTGGAGGGTTTGGCGGGGAATATGTGTCAATATTGGTATGCTTTAAAATTAATTCGAGATAATTTAAGTATAACAGCTTGCCTGTCAGCATTCCATGCATACATACAATCAAGAGTTAGGTATGGAATTATTTTTTGGGGTACCTCAACTGAAGCCACTAGAATTCTGGTATTGCAGAAGAGAGGCCTTAGGATCAATTTTTGATTGAAAAGAAGGGATAGTTGCAAGCAAATATTTGTTAATAATAAAATCCTGACGCTGTTTTATTTGTATATCCTGGAATGTGTCAATTTTATTCTTTCAAACCCAGATTTATTTCAAGGGTTTCAACAAAAACATAATTATAATACAAGGAATAGAAAAATGTTAAGTTTGCCATATTAAAAATTTTGAATAAATTGCCAAATAATTTTAGGGATCTGCCATGTAAAACCGTAAAAGTAAAATTAAAAAACTATTTATCTGCAAAAGCATACTATTCCGTTGAAGAGTTTTTAATGACAATTTAAACGGTCTGACTTAAAGTCTCCTGTTTGTCAATATTTTGTTTGTTTTTTAGTCATTTTTTAAAATTATTTTTGTTTTTTTTTATATACTTATATTATATTATTAAGCAATTTATTTTGACTGGATCCACGCCCATTGGGGAATCATGGAATAAATAAAGATTTTACTTACTTACTTACTTACTTACTTACTTACTACTAAAATATTTAGTTTGTGTAGGATAAATACCTCTAAACTAATAAAATTAAGTTAAAAAGATTTGTATACTATATAAAAGTTTTTAAGACAACAGGAAAAAGCAAACAATTAAAATATTAATAATATATCTAATTATTAGTTAGGTAACATATAAACTCGTTCACTGAGTAGAAAGTTAGCACAGGAGAACCTTAAGCTGTTTTTTAAAATGGTTTTATGTCAATAGTTTTAGCTCTGATGGAATTAAGTTATATAGTTTACAACCTGCATAATATGGACCTCCCCTAAATGCTTCTCGTTTATGTAAAGGAAGACAAAGGTCACTGTTATCCCCAGTGCTATAGTAATGAAAAGAGCCATTCCGTGTGAAGTTTTCTTTATTTTTATGAACAAATTGGAATTTAAAGAGGTAAACTGAGATAACTGTCATACCTTTATTTGATTTGAAAGTATTCCTACACGATTCGCGAAGTAATAAGTAACTACCTTAATTGCCCATTTTTGCAAAGTTAAAATTCGGTTAATCGCAGTGGACTGTCCCCAAGCAACAATAGCGAACCCCATAACAGTCAGTCCCAATAGTTTCTTCAGTTCAGGTCATTCTTGAACTGTGAGCATGCATTTGACGTGCTTTCGTTGTTGAGTGATCGATTCCTCCCGCGGCATCGAAAATCAGGTCCCAAAATTTCTCAGATAATAATATAACAAAAGTCTCCATAAGCATCGGGTATCTTTTCTTTATTTAATCTAAGATATGACCGTTTCTCTTTCTTATGGCGCAGTAAAAGACGGGGTTTTTCTCAAAAAATAAGAAAAATGCTAAAATTATGGTGAATTCCTAGAAACAAAATACAAGTAGTTTTAATACAGCAAAAAAGCGCTGCTCCCAGTCCCATGCATAAAAACGTCTCGAATAAAGCAATAAATTAGATAAGATTACCAATTTTCGAAAAATCGTGGCGGTAAGGGGGTAATAAAATCAGATAATACACATTTTTTGTTAAAAATACTGTTGTGGCTTCAATATTTTCTCAAGGAAGAGGGCTGACATAGAGAGTTTATTATTTTTAGCTCGTATTTCCGAAATGTTTTTTTTTGTGAAAACCTAAAGTAACTACTAAATTTTAAGGAAATAGTTATTAGTTTTTCAAAATATTACAATATTTCGCTTTTTTCTATAAACTTTGGTACAAAACGAATGGGTAGTTTTTTTGCACTTTTGTCCAAAAATAGGTAGTATTTTTAACAACTAGCGGCTAAAATAATGCTTTTTTGCATGGTTTTAAAGAACAAGGGTAGTCAAAAAACCAATGGTTTTGTTGCGGACCGTGAATAAAATCGTGTTTTTGATGAAGGTATAAAAAATAGTAGTTTTTACCACTAGCGGCCAAAATTTTGTTTTTTTACAAGTGTTGCCTTAAGCAACGATCGCAGCGAGTGATTTAAAAACGCGAGTAAAAAAGACACAGTTGGCGATTTGTAAACACTATTTTTTATCAAAAAAAAAACAAACGGAAGGCTGATGCAGTATACGGTTTTTCTTTTATTTTTGTTTTTTTTTTAATTCTTGATATAGGAAGGTTTTAGGGACCCTTCAAGGACTCCAAATCCGTCACTGCCGGTGAACATTTTGATCAGGATAGGTTAGATTAAATTAGGTCAGGGATAAAAGTTAGGTTATATCTAAAAAATTTTGATTTGTTTTTTTTTATGTTAGTTTTGAATATTTTTGCCGTGGGGTTAAGTTTTTTTGGTAAAAAAGTAAAAAAATCGGACAAAAAATTTCGTTGGCGTTTGGTGATTTGGGGTTGGGGACCCTAAAACCTTCCTACATCAAGAACTAAGAATGAAAGAAAACTATATACTTCCTGGCATTGTTACCGAAGCCTCTGTGGTGTAATGGAGTCAATAAGTTGAAATTTGCCTAAATATTTTAATTTTTTTGTGTATGTAAAGGTAAAAAAATCCTAGACATCTTGAATGAAATTCGATCTCTGATAAACAACCCTAAATGCAGCAGAAATACCTACCTAAACAACTCTAAATGCAGCAGAAATACCTACCTATACGCCGCGCCATTTTGTTTAATTTTAAAAACAATTGTGCAAAATTTTACAACAATTTGGAAAACAAGAAGCATTCCTTATAAATTTTAAATAGCTTTTTTAAAATTCCTTCAATATATGAACTGTAACGGGTCATGTCGGGTTTATACCTGTTCAAAATTTTGTTTTTGTTTTTAAAAAAAGTGGTTTTTAGAACGTTTTGATACATTGTCTTAAAAAAATAGAGGACTTTTTTTTATGAAACCTAATTTAATCCAAGGGTTAAGAATGCTAATCTCAAGGCTAATCCTACCTAAAATTAGGTAATTAGGTAAAGGACCAAAAAAAAGTATTTTTGAATATTCCCTCACTTAAATTGTTTGAAAATGTCTAGTTTGCAGGTCAATCAATATCATCAAAAAAATTTTCCGAATATAAGTATTACGAACAGATATACCTACATATACCCGACAAGAACAACTTTAATACTTAATTAGGTAGTCATTTCCATTTTTTTGGGGATGGTCCCTTTCTGAAAAAAGCTGTCCATTTATAGAATCGAAAAGCTTTTTCACTAAATACATCTCAAGCTTATCGAAGAACAAGGTTTCTCTCTGAATAATGGCATGTGCATGATTTAGAGAAGAGGTTCAACCTTGTCGACGGCGACTTATTTTTGTGTTTAACTTAATAAGTTTTGTAGTTTGCACTTTCAGCTAGGATGCCTGATTGGGTCTGAAGTTATATATTTTCTTTGTTTCAGGCTACTGCGGAGGCCAGAGCTGGGCTGTGAACAAGTTGACTATTGGATACATTTTCACTTGACTTAGACTGGATAATTAGATAATAAATATAAGAAAAAGTTTGCCTTTATATATATGGTTATTTTTGTAATACATTTTGTTTGTTTAGCAGAAAATGTTTTTCTTTTAAAGTAAAGTGTAGCAGGTAAAACCTATTTAGGCAAGCAAAGCAGTATTTTTTGACTACTTATTTTAATGTTAAACTCAGTACTTTGTTGTTTTTAAGTAAATAAAACTTTTGATAATTTTTGATTATTTTTTAATAACCTTTTCAAAAGATATACACAATTTGTGTAAAATTTGTACAAACTATTGCTTAAAATATTAACAAATAATATGTAATATATATAAACAAATATATAAAAATAAATATAAATATATATAAATATAAACAATAGTTTGTATAAAACATGTACACAATTTGTGTAAAATTTGCACAAACTATTGTTTAAAATATTAACAAACAATATGTAATATTTTACAATAAGCTATACAAAATATGCACAATTAAATTTGTGAACATTTTTGTGTAAAATATAAACAAGCATTGTCCAATATTTTCCAAACCTTGTATAAAATATATACACAATTTGCACTAAATTTGGGCATGTAAGCTGTAAAAATTGGTTAAAAAATTGTTTAAAAAAAGTGTACAGGATTGGAGTAAACCTTTTTGCACAGCGTTGTAGAAAAAAAGTTCCACAATTTGTTTAAAAACTTGGCGCAATTGTTATTGCACAATCTTGTTGAAAAAAAATACAAACATTTTCCATGTGGAACCTAGGACGACGTAGTTTCGTCCTTATTAGAGACTCATGAGCTAGGTGTACCACAACGACAGAGGATTCTCTGTACAAAAAACTCTTGTTTTTTTTTACTATTTTTTATGCCTTTATCAAACAATCCTCGGAAAAAAACTTACAAAATAAACGGCGGCCGAGGAATACACAACAATAGTTTCTATAGTAACATTACTGGCCTGCATTTGCAAAACTTTGTAACTATAATTTTGGCAACTTTTCTGCAGGAGAGCAATATTTCTAAGCTCTTTTATGTTCAAATCCACCAACGTGGAAATTCCCCGATTAAGCTTTAATCATGATTAACACTAATCGGAGTTTAGAATGAGTCTTGGTAAGCAAATTTGCAACGTAAAAGACCATATTCTTAACTTTAATTAGTAACTAATCACGATTAAAGCCTAATCGGCGAATTTTAGCGTTGACGGATATGAGCATTAGCATCCCAGCAAACACGGTTCCCTCGGGCCTTCGTCGGTCCGATGTCGATTGCCGAATTTGTCGTCATCGGCACGACGTCGACATCGGGCCAGCAGTCTTTTTTGTCCGCTTTGCGATGTAGGCCCAATGTATGTTTCCCGATGCAGCGTTAGACTGTAGCCAGCCGTACTTTTTGCTGACATAGGCATACCGTCGCCGTACGATTAAGGTCCGATATGGTTTAACCACATGGTACGCAAGCTGGTCTCGGCCCGACATTGGTAAACTATTCAAGTCCGACATTGGTTTCCTAAAGCGGTCTAACGTCGGCGATTGACGGAGGTCCGTCGGTAGCTTAAAGCGGCCCGACATTGGCAAAATACAAAGTTTCGATAATGCGGGTGCTTAACCAGTCGGGATGGTTTAAGTGGCGGAAGAGGTGATTCTTGTAGAGAAGTACCACCATCTGGTCAAGTCCGCATTCTAGTTTTGAAATATCTTTGCTCATTATATATATAATATTATCTTCCACTGTACAGGGAACATAGTGACATTAGCGCCATCTCTACATACTAGGAAGAAACTATTAAGCAGTTTAAAAATTTTAAGGTGACGTAATCGGACCATCGTAGGATGGCGATTCTCGACCAATCAAACAAAGTTCCATCGGCCCTAAAGCAGATAAGGTTTTCGTTGGCATAATGTCGACTATATACAGGGTTCCTAAGCAAATCTTTAGGGGGCCAAGCAGCCGTGTATAAGACGCAGAAAAACGGAAAAGCACATTAGGCAGAAAAGTATGGACATGGGGCGATGTTGTCACTACATCTTACACGTAGTAAATCCATTCCAGGTTGTTGTTTTCTAATGTTTTCCATTTTCATACCTTTAGGACTGGAATAAAAATTGTTTTTGCTCGACTTTAATACCAAACTGATGAAAGATATCGTAAAAAAAAATATTTTTCGGCTTTTCATTTTGTAACCATTGTCCTTACGCACTGTTTACTGGCTGGGGACTGAGATACATGCAAATGCCTAACCTAAAGCGTTCATACACGGCCGGAGAAATCGACTGAGATATTTCCGTAGAAACTTTATCAAGCAAATAGGACGGGTTGACGCCTTCGAACGTCCAACCCGGGTTTTGCGCTCTGATCGAAATCAAAAAGGAGGAACAGTCAGATGTGGGGCCGTGCACAAATTACGTAACGGTGATTTTACCAATTTTTGACCCCCTCCCTATGTAATGTTTTGTAACGGTTTGGCACGCCACTCCCCTAATATTACGTAACGATTTCAAGACCACTACCCCCCCCCAAGAGGGCGAGAAAATTGATATTTTTTTCTTAAAAATTATACTCTTTAGACCTATTTCTTTGCGTTCCCGAAATTACGTAATTTTTGAAAAAAAATTGTAAGCGGCGCCATTTTTATTTCGTTCTTTGTTTTTCTAACATTTTTGCGTTCGGCTAATTTAATTGAAAAGTTTTTGCCTGCGGCGCCCTTTATCTTCTCACTCAAAACTAAGATCCACCGTTTTAGGAAAACTGATCCCGTCTCTGTTTCTAAATTTTTTCGAATAAAAGTAGAGTATGACCATGGGGGAAATAATTTTTTTCTACGGTATGACGAAAATTTCGAGAAAGTTGAAGAAAAAAATAAAAAAAAGTGGCAGAGCTCAAGTTTTTCGTAAAAAAAACGTTTTTTTGTAAAGAAACAGAGCAAAATAAATCTTTTCACCCCTTTTTGGGTGTTACAAATATTGGCAGCCCCTTATTTTTCGCTTTTACGCTTTTCGCTTACCCGCTAGTTTTGAAGAATTGGTTCGCTACATGTTTCGAGATCATGTCATAAAACACCTCGAAAATATCAAATGTAGTGTAGGGCCAGCTTTATTTAAAATTAATAATATCGCAAGCAAAAAACTCTACAGGAAAAATAGCGCCGTTTATTGATTTCTTTGGCTGCTAGTGCTAGCTGCATGGTTTGGCCGTTTCCGGATAGATGTCACTAGTAGAACAGAATGGAAAGAAATTTAATTAAAAGCGAAGATATTTCTTTCCAATGTTAACAACCTCACGAGTTTATCGCTCAGTATCGTAAATAATGGACCCTGCCGCCTCCTTTAAGCAAGAAAAAGCTGTGGTTTGGACCTGAAAACATCTAATTTTTAATTAGATTAGATGTGTGGCCGCCATCTAGCGGAATTTGCAGACATCTTGTCAATGGTTATTATTGCAACTATGATTTATGCTCACAATGAAAGAGTGGCGACAATTTTTTCTCATGAAAGCAGTCCGGAGATAATAACAAACTGGCACCATTGCTCAATATACCTGTTTCTTTTTTGCGCGCAGAACTTTCTATGCCATTTCTGTTTGATTTATTGAAATCCTATCCCTAAGGAAAATCTTAGGAACCCTGTATAGTGAATCGGGCCATCGTCAGTTGCCGTATCTCGTCGGATTAAACAAAGCTCCAATCGGAACGTCGTCGATCCTAAAGCAGATAAAGTAGGCGTCGGCATAAAGTCGACTATAGTAAATCGGGACATCGTCAGTTGCCGATTCTCGACCGATTAAAGAAAGTTCCTATCGGACCATCTTCGGCCCTAAAGCAGATAAGGTTTGCTCGCGATTAAACAAAGTTCCAATCGGACCGTCGTCGGTCCTAAAGCAAATAAAGTGGGCTTCGGCATAAAGTCGACTATAGTAAATCGGGCCACCGTCAGTTACCGATTTTTGACCGATTAACCAAAGTTCCAATCGGACCATCGTTGGTCCTAAAGTGGTGTCGGCATAAAGTCGACTGTAGTAATGTGGACCTCCGTCAGTTGCCCATTATTGACCGAAAACTGAAAATCGCAATCCAACAAACATCGACCCAGAGTGTAGTCGCCGATGCCGACACACTGCCGACGTTGTCGACATTGGCCCGATTCAATGCCGGCGATTTCTGTTTGCTAAGATTTTGTTAATACAATGTTACTAAAATACGATATAAGAAAAAAAAAAATACAAAAAAAAATTAATGGTAAAGCCATGATGGTAATTTAAGGCTAAAAATATTTTAGCATAATTTAAGGGGTAACGTTTTTGTTTAAGCGACTTTTACTATGTTTTTCACATTTTTATGACATGATATTGCTCACATGTTAAAGCTTTCTTGCCAAAATTTTGATTTCTAAAAACATTTTTTCTGTGTTAAAATGAAAAATATTTAAGGTGGTTGAAGAGAGACAGCACGCTATAAAAAAGTATTTTAGATAAAGATGGAAATAATTTAAGGCAATTGTTAAATAAAAATTTCTGTTTTGTCATCTGTCAGTCATCTTTATATAGTGATGTCGTGCATATGATTTTTATTTTGCCATTTTTATAGAAAAAAACAGCAAAAATTGTAATTGTTTAAAGCGTAAAGTGTATCATATCATCATCATATGTATCAGACATAAGGTGGTATTAATTTCTTTCAATGAAAGTTCTTTACAGTCTTTAAATTTATCAAAAAGCGTATCCTACTATAAGTGTATTTTAGCACATCTAAAAATAATTTAACAGTTATTTAACTAAATAATTTTAAGGTTCGTCATGACACCATTAAAATAATTTTTTGAAGACTAGCAACTCGAGTTACTAGGTTCTGCAGAAGCAGAACTGAAGTTTGTTATTTTGTCGCATTTTCAAAACTATTTTTTTGTGAAGGCCCGAAAAATGCTTAATAAAATGGCTTAATTTTTTGGTAAAGCTGGGTTTATACAGACAAACAAAAAAAACATGAAGATAAACATAATAGTTAAAATTAAAATAAAAGTTGAGCTTATGGGGACCAGTATAGGAGTTTACTATACAGCAAAAATAAAAATAAGAAATAAATATTATACTTTCATTTGTTTTTTCTTTTTAATTTAATTTTTATTTGATATTTTTATTTTTGTATGCCTGTAAAAAATAATAAGATTTTCTTAATATTACAATTTAAGATATTTTTTTTTGAAAATAGAAAAAAAGGTTTTTTGCATCGGTAACCAAAAAAGCCATGGTTTGGTTATTATTGGACGGTTACTGACATTGTGTTTTTGATGAAGGTATAAAAAAAGTTTATCGGTAGGTCACCAAAAAGAAGGTTTTGTTATCTGCAGGCAGTGACTAAAATCGCGTTTATGAAAAAAGTATAAAAATATATTTTTTTTTTAAAGTTTGGCAAAATTATTTTTTAATGGTCGGTAGGTCTACATACATTCAAGGGTAAAATTAATTTCCTTTGCTATAATATCCAATTATAAATAAATTATATGCCAGTTGGTCCAAATATTTAGGCGGAAATAAGCCACCGAATTACGCATATGGCTCTTCCAAATAATGAACACAATAATATTATTATTGCAAATAATAATTTTAAAGATATTTTAATGATAAACAAACACCAAACTATTTTATTTAATATTAAACTGTTTAATCCGATCGAATCAGTTACTAAGTTTATACGCACCTTAAACCGGTTTTACATAAGGACAGTTTTAGATAAAATCGCTTTTCTCGAGGCTTTATACATCATATCATTATTCATTAAATTTCAATAAATGTCAGTTTAAAAACAGAATAAATAAAACAACTAAGTCAACAACAGATTTTTCGGTAAAACCAGGGTTGAGTATTTCTTTAAGTGTTTATAACGACCCTAAAATCGGGCTTAAAGCAATAAACGGCTTTCTTAAATCGCTTTAAAATAAAATCGATTTAGTGCCTAAAACGGTTTTAGTGGTGTTTATACGACCACATTTTTAAACCGTCCTCATATAAAAGCGCTTTAAGAGACCCTTATAAACAAAGTAAATGAATTATTTTATCTTCGTACGCCTGCGGCGCGAAATTTTTAAATGGAAAATATGACGCATTTTGGCTATATTGGAATGTTTGTAAAATGCCCTTCTTTCAAGGGCAAAGCTTCACCCTCAACATTTAAATAGGGAAAATGGGCCAAATTATACCTTACTGTAGAGAGCTTCTAAATAGGCTAAAATTGTGTGTGGCAAAATTTGCAGGAGTGTATCCTAGAATCATTATACCGTTTTTCAGAAAAAAGAAGCTTCTTTATGCCTGCGGTACTAAACGGTGAAACCATCCCATTCGCATCTGAGGTAAAATATCTGGGGGTGACCCTCGATAAAACATACATACGGGGCAATAGTTTGGTACACGAAGGGCAGGCAAACGCTGGCTCGTGCCAAACTAACGTCAAGCAAGTATGGTGATATGCAGTGCTATGAGCACCACACCATCAGCAGCGCTTGAATGCCTCCTAAACCTTCCTCCTCTACACCTAGTCTTGGAGAAAGAGGCTATGAAGGCAACCTACGGAATCATAGCCAACCAATGGGGTGGCAGGGCAAGTCAAGTAGTACCAAACCCTTTAACACGGGCAATTGAGAGTCACTGCATTCTAGGGCTGCTACCGGATCTAATGCCCGCAACAGTAAACAGCAAAAAGCGATACAACACTATTCTCCCAGATAGGGAGGACTGGACGACAAACCGAATAAGTTTCTCAAGTGAAGATATCTGCTGGTACACACACGGATCCAAAATGCCTTCAGGAGCTTATTGCAGCCGGGCAGATATCAGGATTATACATAGTCTTGGACGAATGGCTACAATTTTCCAGGGGAAACTCTTCGCCATTGAAATGAGCGAACGTTGGATGATAGATCATCGCTAGCGCAATAAATCAATAAAGATACTTTCTGACAGTCAAGCGGCCCTTAAGGCTCTTGAATCCTATAGGTCCTCATCGAGAACCGTTAGGAGCTGCCAGGACACACTGAATACCCTAGGGCGAATAAACACTGTGTCGCTGGTATGGATCCGGACATTCTGGGCATCGGGGAAATGAGACTGCCGACCAGCTGGTGCGCGAAGCGGACTCTGCCGTCTTTATTGGTCCCGAATCAGCCCTTGGAATAGCATACAACACAATCAACACTGCTCTCTCAGGCTGGATGGAAAACAAGTTCCAGGAGAGAATTGCCGGGACTGGCACATTCCAAAGAGTTCATTACAGAACCCTGCAGGAAAAGGGCCGGGAAACTCATTGAGCTCACCAAGCAGGACATCCGGACAATGGTGGATCTATACACCGGACACTGCAGGCTGAAAGTACCATTACACAGAATGGGTTTAAGTGAAGACACCGATTGTAAGCTCTGTATGGAGTATGATGAGATGGCCAGACATGGGCTGTGTGAATGTCCGGTCATTGCACGTCAGCGTCAACGTATCTTCGGTAAACCACAGATCAACGAACTGGATCTGAATGATGCTTCACCAAAGCACGTTGCGAGCCTCTTCGAGAGGTTGAATATTCTGTAGCAACAAAAAATGTTAAAAGTGAGCCACAATAGATCCAATAGTGGTCGCCGTGGACAGTGCCATACTGGGAAACTCACAAACGAATCCATCAATCAATCAATAAAATCCTAGAAGTAAAAATGCAGTGATAAAATGTACCAAAACCGCACGGAAGTAAAAATAGGTGAAATGCTAATAGCCTATATAAAGAAAATGACCGTTACATGTACCTGACATTTGTGAGCATAAATTAGTAGGTATTGACAAAATTCCCTTAACTCTGATTCTAATAATAAAAAAGATTATTGCACAGCATTTAGGAAAGGCAAAAAACTAGTCATTTCGGTTATACAGGGTTCCTAAGATTTTCCTTAGGGATAGGATTTCAATAAATCAAACAGAAATGGCATAGAAAGTTCTGCGCGCACAAATGAAACAGGTATATTGAGCAATGGACTGCTTTCATGAGAAAAAATTGTCGCCACTCTTTCATTGTGAGCATAAATCATAGTTGCAATAATAACCGTTGACAAGATGTCTGCAAATTCCGCTAGATGGCGGCCACACCATGAGATTAAAAATTAGATGTTTTCATGTCCAAATCACAGCTTTTTCTTGCTTAAAGGAGGCGGCAGGGTCCATTATTTACGATACTGAGCGATAAACTCGTGAGGTTGTTAACATTAGAAAGAAATATCTTCGCTTTTAATTAAATTTCTTTCCATTCTGTTCTACTAGTGACATCTATCCGGAAACGGCCAAACTATGCAGCTAGACTAGCAGCCAAAGAAATCAATAAACGGCGCTGTTTTTCCTGCAGAGCTTTTTGCTTGCGATATTATTGATTTTAAATAAAGCTGGCCCTACACTACATTTGATATTTTCGAGGTGTTTTATGACATGATCTCGAAACATATAGCGAACCAATTCTTCAAAACTAGCGGGAGGGTAAAAGCGAAAAATAAGGGGCTGCCAATATTTGTAACACCCAAAAAGGGGTGAAAAGATTTATTTTGCTCTGTTTCTTTACAAAAAACGTTTTTTTACGAAAAACTTGAGCTCTGCCACTTTTTATATTTTTTTTTCAACTTTCTCGAAATTTTCGTCATACCGTAGAAAAAATTTATTTCCCCCATGGTCATACTCTACTTTTATTCGAAAAAATTTAGAAACAGAGACGGGATCAGTTTTCCTAAAACGGGGGATCTTGGTTTCGAGTGAGAAGATAAAGGGCGCCGCAGGCAAAAATTTTTCAATTAAATTAGCCGAACGCAAAAATGTTAGAAAAACAAAGCACGAAATAAAAATGGCGCCGCTTACAATTTTTTTTCAAAAATTACGTAATTTCGGGAACGCAAAGAAATAGGTCTAAAGAGTATAATTTTTAAGAAAAAAATATCAATTTTCTCGCCCTCCTCCACTGGGACTACAGGGTACGTGCACAAATTACCTAATGGTCATAGGGGGGGAGGGGGGTTACAAAACGTTACGCAGGGGGAGGGGGGTTTTCGACAGCGTTTGCATTTGTGTGAAACTAAGAAAATTTGGAATAAAAATAAGTGAAAAGTTTTTTTTTTTGGGGGGGGGGGTAGTGGTATGGAAATCGTTACGTAATATTAGGGGAGCGGCGTGCCAAACCGTTACAAAACATTACATAGGGAGGGGGTCAAAAATTGGTAAAATCACCGTTACGTAATTTGTGCACGGCCCCACATCTGACTGTTCCTCCTTTTTGATTTCGAGTCAAAGTGCAAAACCCGGGTTGGACGTTCGAAGGCGTCAACCCGTCCTATTTGCTTGATAAAGTTTCTACGGAAATATCTCAGTCGATTTCTCTGGCCATCTATGAACGCTTTAGGTTAGGCATTTGCATGTATCTCAGTTCCCAGCCTGTAAACAGTGCGTAAGGACAATGGTTACAAAATGAAAAGCCGAAAAATATATTTTTTTTTACGATATCTTTCATCAGTTTGGTATTAAAGTCGAGCAAAAACAATTTTTATTCCAGTCCTAAAGGTATGAAAATGGAAAACATTAGAAAACAACAACCTGGAATGGATTTACTACGTGTAAGATGTAGTGACAACATCGCCCCATGCCCATCCTTTTCTGCCTAATGTGCTTTTCCGTTTATCTGCGTCTTATACACGGCTGCTTGGTCCCCTAAGGATTTGCTTAGGAACCCTGTACAACAGCACTGAACAAAATAAAACACAAAGCCGAGAACACTTTATTTTGACTAAAAAAACAACGCAGTAACATCCTAATAACTTTTGGTTTGGTTCAAACATGTGCTAATAAAAAAAGCAGGCAAATATATATCATGTTTACAGGGGGATTTTAAACCCATCTAAAAATGATGATAAGTTTACTTTTTCTATTAACAAAAATTTAAAAAAAAACAAAATTTAAATATATTTCGTAATATCGTGGTACAAAATACCATTTACTGATGGAAAAGACACATCAGAAAAATTAATGTCAAGTCGATTCGATTCATGTGACTACGTTCTTTTAGGCTGAATTCACGGTTCTACATAAGGCGGTCATTTTTGTGAATAAAAAATCATCCCTTTTGAAATTTTAATATGTGTAAAAAAAGGTATCACTTGCCCCCTTTTCCCTATTTTGCAAACAAAATAGACATGTTTTATTTTGTTTTTAAATTTTGATCAGTTTTCGAGAAAATCAAGAAGCATCCTTTTAAATAAAATACCCTTTTCTTTGAACGTTTGAGACAATGATGTGTTTGAAATTAACTCTGTGTTTCGGACTTCCATTGTCTATATTTTATTTATACACGACGTTTCGATCAGTACAATCTCTGACCGTCTTCAGGTGTTTTTCGTAGTTTGCACCTGAAGACGATCAGAGATTGTACTGATCGAAACGTCGTGTATAATAAAATATAGACAATGGAAGTCCGAAACACAGAGTTAATTTCAAAATACCCTTTGTTTAATTATTACGTTTTTACAATTACCTATATATTCTGTAAATTTTCGGAAGTATAATCATTCCTATCCCTTTAAAAATTCCATGAAAAGTTACTTACCCCTCCCCATCCTAGCGCACGTGCCAAATCGTTGCCCGTGCCCAATGGCAGTACCCCTACGGCTGGTACCGGGTCCATCCCGATTTGGTCGATCACGCTCAGTATCCAGCCCACGGTACCATCCCCGCCGCACGCCAGAATTCGTAAATTAGGCACTTTCTTGAACAGTTCTAGGCCCATTTTAGGTCCTCCTGTAAAAAAATAAGAAAAATGTTCAGCGACATCTAGATGTCGGACCCGAAAACCATTCCCATTGCTCTTATTAAGGAGGTTGCTCGATACCTATATTTTTCTCTTTTTTCTGTCAGTGATATTCAAAACGGGGTTAAATGGTAGGCACATTTTAGTTGCGTTTCTTTCCGCAACGTTGCATTGGCGTTTTTTTTGTTTGGTGGAATTAAGATGTGTTCACACGAGCCTAAAAACGGATTTTTAAACAGTTTTCAAGTTTATTCCTAAAATCATTTGTGAGACTGTGAGAGAACTATTACTTTTATTTATTTTAATCGTTTTCTTGTGTTAAATAAGGCAAATATTGTAAAATTTATCAGAATTCATTAAATTTTATTTAGATTAGCCTTTACTATTATGGGTGCCGATATCAAAAGAGGTATGTCCGAGAATGACGGAAAATCGTCGCTATTTTCATTGTCTTTTTTTGTCATGCTATTCCACCAGCTTGGAAAGTGGGTGGCGTTGCGGTGCCTGCTAAATTTTTTTGTTAGAATTTCTTGTTTTTAATTTTACAAGAGAAGTACCTTTATGTGACCCAAATGGTTCAAGACTCGCCGTAGTCACGATCTTTAGAAGATTTTTATTCTGACGGGACATTGAATTTTTATAAAGGAGCCCAAAAAGAACTTTCGGCGTTTAAAAAGTGGAAAAAGCAACACATCACAAAAGGAAAAGGAAGCAGTAAAATTACAGTTCACAAGTGGGCTTTGTGTGTTCATTTTGATTTCATTTAAATATATCTTTTTATTTTTTTGTGTTTTTTTAATAAAGTAAATTCATAACTATATCTAAAAACAAACACCTTTTATTTATTTGTTTTTAATATTAGACCTTACTCCTAACTAGGTCCGACTTGTCCCAATTAATTCCATATGTATATATATGTGTATATATGTATATACACACTAAGCAACAAGTCAAACAAAGAAAGCCATCTCTTTATTGCTGAGATCACAGTTACACTGAACCAAAAAAGGCACCGTTTCCTAAAACAATGGCTCAATGTAGCCAATGTATTTTGTATATGATTTTTGCTCCAATGTAAAGTTTTATCAATATCATAATCAAGTTTACATAAATTTTATAGCCAAAACGAATTATTGATTTTACACAGTTTCAAAAAAAAGTTGTTACAATATCAAGAGTCTTTAAGAAGGATTTTTGTGAACGGTGTTATGAAATGAATGATTAAGAGACATGTTTTCATAGCTTTTAGTTATACCTTATTTAGTAAAAGACTGTTACGTACATAAATTTCATAACCATGTTTATGTATTTTGTATGCCCGGTTCATAATTTTCATAAACTTGTACATACATTCCATAACAACTTTTAAACTCGTCAACATGTTTTATTTATTTCATATGCTCTTTTATTATCTCCATAATCTGTACATACTATCAATAACAACTCTCTATAAAATGTCAAAAAATATTTTTCATTGATTTCGTAACTTCCGTTTATTAATTTCATTACTTTATATGACAATTTTTATAACTTTTCTCCGATTTTTGTAACAGTTACGTGTTATTGATGTACATTTATCTATAAAAATTAATAAACGCCGGTTATTAATACTATGTACGATATTTTTTTCAGCCTTTTGGATCCGTTCGAGGCCGTATCAACAAAAGCAAAAAGCCAAAATTACAAAAATAATTGTTACAAATCTTGCGGTTAATAATTGCTATAAAATTGATATAAGTCGCACATGTAAACGTATCTATGACATTTCCGCCATGTTTTCCAATGTCCGGTGGATTCGACGCCATTTTTTCCACCGCAACGTTGCAGAAAAAAACGCAACGTTTGTAAAAACTAAGACATGGCTCGGAGCACTTTTTGATATTTTGCCGAATAAGCTAAAATGTCTTTCTAAAGCCATCGATTCAATTGTTTCAATATTTCGAATTGGCGGCCTTGGAAAGAAATTTTAACTTATGCAAAAAATCAAAAAAGTGCTTCGAGCCTTGTTTTGGTTTTTGCAAAATGCCCCTGCCATTCATATTTCCGCCAATTCTGATGTTTATTTGACGCAATTGCACTTCGACTTTTCCTGAGCTAAGGTCACTGACAGAAACAAAGAATTGATGAATTTTCTGGCTTTGCTAACAGACCGTTTTTCAAGTTTTCTTATTTATTTTTGATTTTTACAGTTACCTCCCCTTCTACAAAAAATCGAAAATTGCTAACAAACTGCCCTCTCGTTGTCGTATTTTTTCAGGTGAAAGTTAGCCATTATGTGTTCAAATTGCTACCCGATATATACATTATATTTGAGAGAAAAAAGTTTAAAATCGAAGGCCGTTTTTAAAAGGAGTTCATGCCATTACTTTTGTTTCACGGAGATAACTATTTAGGCATTTTGAGTAAAATTATTGCAGAACTTTTTGAGAATTCTCCAAATGTTTCCACTTTATTTTCTCATCCACATCTTTTTTTTTTATTTAAAAATATAACTGGCAATTATATTTTTTGTATCAAACAGTGTTTTAAAATTAACGTTACACTAAACTGAACAATATGATATTATATAAATCACTAGATACACAATACAAAATATTACATAAAACACTAAATAAAATTAGAATAGTAATTGTTGTTATGTCCCTATGCAGCGAAGTCGCTGGTCTTGGGACTGACTATTAATAACGCCTCTTTCTACATAGCACATTAACATTAAATAAAGTTTAAATATTAATTCTTGTTTAATGATAAATTTTATTTTTGTATTTTTATTTTTAAATATAGATTTGTATTTTTTAGGAAAAAGTGTTATTTTATTTTAGGTAAAATATGATTTTGTGTTTCAAAATTGTTTTAGATCTCTGACAAATTTCATAAAGTTTGGTTTTGTACGAATATGCTCTGGTAACGAGTTATACATCATTATTGCTTGTGTCGGAGGATTATTTAGTATTTTGTTAGTTATAATTAAATTAATATGTATGTTTTTTCTGCCTCTAGTATCATATTTATAATATTGAAAGTTTGGTATTAAATGAGAGTATGATTTAAAATTTTATAAACTTGTTTGCATTGGGATAATTCTAATAAGCATTTTAACGGTTTGGTTTGAGTTGTTGTGTAGACAGTGTTGGTGGGAGTTTTATAGCCCTTTCGGTATAGAATTTTTATGCTTTTTTTATGTAATATTTGTACTTTTTTGAAGTTAGTACTTCCACATGAACCCCAGATGTTAAAGTTAAGTCAAGTTAGAGACAATGTAGGCATTATAAATAAGCTTGCGATTAATGTCATTCAAGTAACTTGAACAACGATATAATGCACCTAACATTGGTATAACTTTCTTAGTGATCCTATCTACATGCTTTTTCCAATTTAATTTGTCATCAACTATTAATCCTAGGTATTTAGTAGACTGACTATTATTAATTACAGAGTTATGAAAATTTAGTGAAAGATTAAATTATTTTGTATTTTTTTGTTTAAAAACCATATAAACAGTTTTTTCGGTATTAATTTTCAGTCTGTATTGAATTAGCCATTGTGAGTATTTATACAAGTCCTGATTTATTGTTGTTTCAAGTTGTTTAAGATCTGTACCGCTATAGACAATAACTTTGTCACCAGAAAACGTAAAATATATACCTTTCAGCCCAGCAAGACGCAGTGATAGTACCAACAGTGAGTACAACTGTGGGCCAAGAACAGAGCCCTGCGGGACTTCACAGTTGTTTAAAATTTGCTCACTGTCGGCACCACCACCGCTTACATACTGTGGTCGGTCCTTTAGGTACGATTCAATAAGTTTTTTTTTCACGAATACTCATTTTAAAAACCTTTTTTAGCAAGACCTGGTGGTCTACTACATCAAACGCCTTTTGCAAGTCGATAAATATGGCGATAACATATTTAAAAAGTCTGCAGTGGCACCAAGAGCATTGCTATTTTTGATAAATCTCCATTCGTCAAAACCCACACTTTCTTCTATAAAACTTGTTATTTCAATTTTTATTAGGATTTCTATTATTTTAGACATAACCCAGACAACAGTTATTGGTCTACAATTATTAATTTTTTGTAAATCCCCAGATATATGTATAGGTGTGATTTTTCCTATTTTGAGTATTTCTGGAAATATCCCTGTTGAAAATACATTATTTATGAGGTTCGTTAGGATTGGAACTAGTGTTTGCTTTAACAAGATAATGTCTGATGGAGATATATAATAATATATATAAAAACCTGTTGAAGAGTTTTTTTTTATGTTTAAAATTGTTTCATTTATTTATTTTTCATTAGTTAGTTTAAGTTGTAATGAATGTGTGTTTTCTATTTCCTTAAATTTGTTGTTTATTTTTTATGTATTTTGCCCTTTGATTGAGCTAACAATGGTTTGACCAATACTGGCAAAATATTTGTTAAATTCGTTGACTTACCTTGATTCAGGTCAAAAACCTGACGAGGATTCAACAGCCATTGGAATTTTTGCAGTAATTTAAGACCCTGATTTCCCCCAGATTTCGGATTAATGAACACTATCACCGGTGTCAGGTTCGCCGAAGGGATCGGCTTTATCACAAAAGCTCTGTGTTCCTTATCCTGGAATAAAGATTAAAAAAACCACTAAAGTACGGAGGTTTACTGGTGGCACAAGTGTAAAGTATTTTTCAATAATTTTATTTTCGCGAGTCGTCCATAAACAAAATGTAAACAAATACTGTTTCCGCCAAAATTTCTATCAGAAAAAACCTAACCTGAAAACCTCGAATTTCACAGCAACAACAATCTAGGCGTTTAGATTTCTGTCAACTTTTAAACTTGGTTTTATTCAGTGGGTCATTGAGGTTAGGTTTTGTCTAAATAAAAATCAAAAGGACTTTATTCATCATTATAGGGTCGTTAATAAACCATCAAAATCGGTAATTTTTCTCCCGTATCCAAAAAAAAAAACTGAACCGAAATCCGTTATTTACGGATGCTTAACGGAACCCGCTCGGTTATTTTTTTTCAACCAACCAGACTTATTTCTGTGCAAAGCTGCAGCTGGTAGGTGATAATTCGTTTTTTTGTTTAGTTTGGTTTTTCATTTTTTTGTGAAAGTGAATTTGCAAAAAGAATACGGTTACGGTAATTTTAAAATGCTTTTTCCACGGCTTTTTCTTACTTTTTTGCAGCATTTTATTGTCCTTTTCTCTATTGTCGTTTTTTTTCTTCTTCATTGTTAACCCATTTAGTTATAAGGTTTATCTGTTAATAATCATTATTTACTTTATCACAGTTCATAGTTGGTGTTTTTCTGTTTTGGAGAATATTTTAGTGCGTGAGAAGAAAAAAAAGGTTTATTTTTGATCTTAAAAATTGGATGGGACCAAACCCTTTGTTGAGTGAAATGTTTTTTTTTCAGTTTATTACACTATTGGTTTTTGTAAACATTACAAAAAATAAATTAATAATAACAATAAATTATAATAAATTTATGTTTGTGGTTTAAAAACCTTTTTTAGCACCTCAATTACGGTAATACATGAGCTGCGTGAACTGTTGCTTAATAAAGCAAAGGTTTACAAAAGCGTTTAATGAAAATTCAATGCCCATTTATTTTGCAAACGTCGTTTTTTACCGCATTTATCTTTTCCAGTTGTAATTTAAAATCAAAAAAGTTGATTTTAGAATACGTAAAATGAAATTTGAAATTAAATTTTAGACAGTGCAAATTGATTTTTAAAATTGGTACCTTAATATCGACGTGTAAAAAAATTAATTAAGAATTTTAAAATTAGGTTTGAGAATGGAATATGAGAAAGTTTTAGTTAGAAATGTTAAAATAATTAAAAAAATAATACTTGTAGATAATAAATAATTTAAGTTGCATTATTTCAACTTTGAAAGGATATTTTTGACCGAGACCTAAAAGAGTTAAGCATGATGTAAGGTTAAATGTACGGTTTCTCATAATTTATTTTGCGTGTTTCTATCATGGTTTCTATACAGAGCGCTTCAGGCTACTGCGAACATAGGCCGGAAGAAGTTGAATTTGCCAGTGTACGTACACGTAGGGACACGGCACACCAATCAGTGGAGCAACACTCAGGCTTGCTATCACTGTTCGTGGCTTGCGTTTAGTACGTCTCTAACCACGGTACCATGTGGAGCGTAGTAAATGAAACCGGAATTTGGTCAATAAATACGCAAATTTTTATGACGTAATTTTCTTGTTTTTTGTCACTGATAAATTGGAGCGTTTTATTTTCAACTGCTCAGATTTATCACTAACAACGTGTTACAAAGAAACTAATAAGGAGAAACAAAATAAAAGCAAGTTCTCAAAATAAAATAATACATTCTAAAAACCAAAAAAAATCTGCCAGTCAAAAAAAAATTAGAGCAAATGTTCGAAAGGTCCTCCTTGCTAATTTTTGATATAACTCCACAGATAGAAATCATTAGGAGGAAGATCGGGTGATCGAGCTGGCCATAAAATAGTTCCCCGTCTACTTATAACCCGATTAGGAAATGCATTATTAAGATATTCCCTAACAAGGTCAATATTGTGAGCGGGACAACCATCTTGTTAAAACCATGTTTCACCATATCTCACACCTATCAACTGCCTAGCAGTTGGAATAATATGCTGCTGCAGTAGATCCAAGTATCTAGGACCATTCAAATTGCCGTCAATAAAAAATTGTCCAATTACGTGTTCCCCTACAATACCCCCCCCCCCAAACATTTAGTTTTTGGGGATACTGTGTTCTTACGTCAAAATACAAATGCAAATTTTCCCTCGACCAATATCGAACGTGTGTTGGGTTATGACGATTCAGTAATGGAAAAGTGCTTTCATCTGTGAAAATAATAGATCTCAGAAAGTTTTCAACACGATTAACACTTTCTAGTTTCTATCATTGTTTCATAAAATTCCATACGACGATAGTTGTCCTCCGGAAAAATTTGATGCATTTTTGACGCTTTGTAAGAATGATAACCATTCTTTTTGAGAACACGTAAGACAGTGGCTGAGGACGTATCAACTGCTTCGCCAAATTGGTGGCTAGTTAACTTTCGATTTTCCTCCACTGCAGCGCAAATCATCACATCTCGTACTCGGGTTTTTTATAATTTCTTGGCGCTACACAACCAAACTTTTCAAAATTCTGCACAAACCTATGAATCGTTGATAAACTAGGTTCTGGACGATTTACAAAATTCTCCAAAAAAAGTTTTTGAAGAAGTCTCAATGGTCTGCCTTGATAGTACCACTTGACCATCTGCACTTTTTCGGCAACTTCGTAGAAATCCATTTTTAGTTTTAAAAATGTATTATTTCACTTAAGAACTTACCAATCTGTTTCTCGAGCAAGGCAGAAATAAAACCAAATAATAAATACAAAATAAATTTCCAAAAGATAACACTGCAGCGTGCTTCCCAATGAGCATTTTTGTCTATATAAAAGTTACAGCAAATAATATAAAACCTTCATAAAATAACCAAAAGTTATATTATTTAGTGTTGGTGATAATTTTATAACTCTAATATATCTCTTAAATGAGTAAAAAAGACTTGAAAAACAACTGTTCAACACCAGCTTATAAAAATGTATGGTACATAGTAATGGATATAAAAACAACATATAGATTTTATAAAACTTCCTTATGAGCCCTCAAGTATAGAGATTATTATAAAAAGGTTTTACAACTGTTCTAACAACACTACATAACAAATTAAAGGTTTTTATGGATTTAGAAATACAAATTTTCCATCTTTCTTCCCTTTGCTGGTTATGTATTATTCTTTTTCTTTTTACAATAAAAAAATTTATAAAATGGTGTTTAGCAATCTTCTAAAATAAATAAAAATGAAAGTGAGATAAGCTGAAGCAGGAATATGAATATTTATATACTAGTCAAATAAAAGCTGTTTTTCAAGTCATCCTATTCTGAAAATCAGCTGCGGTCCCGTGTGTACTGTATAGTTTTCGAATACACTCACGTAAATTTCATGGGCTCCAAAAATACTTGAGAAAACGTGAAAAAAAATATTCATTTAACTATCAGTTTTTTTTTTCATACGCGTTTTTTTCTTTCTGGGACAAATATTGAATTTCGTATGTTGTTCTTAACCCTAACAAGCAATATTTCGATTGAAACACATGTTGAAACCCCATAAATAACGTTTTTAATTAGGCCAGAAACCTATTTTTGTAACAATACAACTATACCACTGTTTACCTCCTCAACACTATTTTATAACCCTTTTAAAAAATGCTACTTGGAACAAAGGGCTACAGATGGCGCAGTGTTAAACACTGATGGTCTGTTTCTGCGAGCTTAACATAGTTACCATTGTTCTCTTTTCCTAAATGCATTCCTCGAGAGATCCAGCATACTACACATACCAGGAAAAATACCCAACTCCACACACTTCAAGCCCGCATAACTGTCAGAGGTAACTATCTCAAGTTAGATTGCGGGGTCGAAGGGTGTACAGGCGAGTATTTTCCGGGGTGTTCACATTTGCCGCCGACCAGCAGTATCTGCGTATGCGCTCGACGTTTCACAGTGCGTTTTTGCGACCTTAACACGGTTACTATATTGTTCTCTTTTTGTAAAACACGGTTCCCATCTATGCGTTTCTCATTCGTGGGTCCCCCAAATCAAAACACGTATCACATGGTCTAAGCGAGATTTGCCTATACAAGTTCATGTCGGACCACGTGATGAGTTTTTTGAGTCAGGGTGACTGCGCATCGGAAACGTTGGTGGGAATAGGGTGTAAAATGCATTCGATCCCGATATCTGTCACCGGCAACTATCTCAAGAAGATTTGGATCTCTTATCTCTCTCAGATTGATGTAATTAAAACAAGATAATAATGGTATAGTATCTCGCAAAAACGGGCCTTTTGATGTCGCAAAAACGCTCCTTTTGATTTCGCAAAAACGCGCCTTTTGATGTCACAAAATTAACCTTAAAAAATCTTGTTTGTTTTGTTATTATAATTGCCAAAATAAATTAAAATTGTTTTTTTTTGTTCTAAAAACAGTTGTATTATAATCACTGTATAAAGAAATTAATAATAACATTATAGAAAAAACCTTATGGGCAAAAAAGGTTTATGAATGACTTCATATGAATATTACAGACACCAATTTATATAACTATTTTGTGTGAGTTCACAAGTTTTTATATGTGTCTCTCGAAATATTTTCAATCTTATCTTATATAAATTTGTTGTAGGTTAATTAAGTTTTATAAGTGGGTTGATAGCAACATTTTAAAAACCAATCTATTATATATCTTTAATTGATAGTTACTTACGGTTTTATAGGTGGGTTGACAGAAAGATTTCAAACACCAATTTATATAACTTTTGTCACTGATGACTTATATTTCTATAAATATGTTGGTGGAAACATTGTTAACACCAATTTATATAACATTTGAACCGATGACTTTAATTTTTATAAAGATGTCCGTGGAAATATTGTTAACGCCAGTTTTATGTTACTTTAGGGTACCATCAATTTAGAGCCTTTAATAAAACAAATATACAAACTCAATTCTTGTAGGAAACTTCTAAATACCCTAGAGTATCAATGGAACCCTCTTTATAATAATTATATAAATATCTGTCACCAGAAGTTTCTGAAAATGCTCATTAGGTTCAAATCCACCTCGGTCGTACAGCACTTTATTTAAACATATACAGTATGCTTATTATTCTATACATGGTTTAAGAAACAACCTACCTGAGCTATTTTTTGCATTAAAAATACATTATGCATTTAAGGATCCTGTTTTTACAAGCATGTCGGTAATTCAAAAATTTCCATATATAAAACGAAGAATCTTTTTTTTAACATACAAGTATTAAGTTTTTAAAAGGCAATCTCAGTTTCGGGGCTTAAGTGTAAGCTCTTAAAAGGGTAATTTTTGGATAAAAAATGAACAAAGAAAATTTATGATATTTTTTCTAAAAGATAAAAAAATTAGCCGATGTTATTTAAAATTTACAAAACAATTATCAGAGATCTAAAGCCCGTTTCTCACTACGTATTTTCTCCATGCATCTTGAGAAGTTGCATGCATTTTGCATGTTCACGCCATGCATTATCTGCAGAAAAGATGCATGCATTTTGGGGAATTTTCTAGTGAGTTTTGCTGCGACAACATAAATAATATGTTGTCGAGCATATCAATTATCAGCTGTTAAACTAAGTTTAGGTTCTGGTTTTCAAAATTTTAATTATTCGTTGCCTGATTTTTTCTTTTCGTTGGCTAAAAATGACATTTTTTTATGTACAGTGTGAATGCTTTTGGATTTCATGCATCTAACAAAAGATGCATCTGTAAGATGCACGGCGAAAATGCACAGACAGAAACGGGCTTAAGAGTGAATTTGAATCCTAAAAACAGTTCGTTTAGTTATCATAAATTAACAAAATTTTGCACAGCGGAGGCTTCTGGTATCCCCCACAGTTAATTAGACACTTTTAGGATACGTGAAATTATGTAAAAAACTTAAAATTATGCAAAATCATGTGAATTGTTCCGGAATAATGGTTTAAACTTTCACCGTACAAAATTTGATACAAATGTGATTACCAGTTTTTTAGATTAGCTAATTGAAAGAAGCGCATTTTCTATTTAAATTCACCCTTAAAGAGGAAACAAGCAAGCAGGTTCGGATTCAGAGATACGCAAAAATTCCCGCTTGACAGTTAGGATTGCCAGAAGCCTTGAGCTAAAAATAGGTAGTTTTTTTTAACAAGCGTTGGTTTTAATAACCACTGCGAAGCGAGTAAATTAAAAGAGCGAGAAAAAGATCAGGACGACGCCACTTCGTTCTTAATTGGGTAGGAATCAAAACATAAAAAATATTTACTTTTGCTAACTTCTATCGCTTACCTTATCTCTGCTCTTCTTTTTGCCAGAAGTTCGTTTTTTGGGTGTTTTTCTTAGGCTAGACTTGAAACTTCCCTTCCTAGGCAACTTAACTATCCAGGAGGGTGGAATTATAATACTGTTATGTACACCTGTAACAAGAAAGGATAAAAATCGTTTGGTGCCATGGTTATCTATCAGTTCCCGATAAAATGTAAACAACCGTTTATGTTAAATCAAGCGAATAAAAGGCTTATTTTTGAACAAGATAAGGCTCTGGTTCAGCTCTAATACATGGGGATTGAATGATGCTCTGTCGTTGTGTCGTCGCAAGGGATGGTTAGCCGTCGAACGCCGCAAATATGGATAAGCACTTACGAAAACAACGGCTTGTCTACACTTGCAGGTTGGCCAACTTTCGAAAGAAAAGGATACTGCAAATTTCACAGCGAGTAGAATTTTTTTTATTTGAATAGAAAATTAATTGAACAATTTCTTGTATATTCTCAACCTACTTCCACCAAACTTGCCAGGGTTGATAACTTAAATTATGTCAAGAAATTAAATTTTTCCAGAGAAGTAGTCTGATTTTCTTAACTAGAAAATTTCAAAATGTACCAAAACTCTTTGATACGCTACTGTTACTGACATATACAAAAAAAGGCCCCTTATACTAGATAAAATTGCATTTCCAACAAAACCTTGTATTTATTTATAATTTTATGTCGTTAGCTGCTGGGGTTCGTGAGTTATTTTTTAGAAGTTTATCATCCCTTTTTACCCTTTTTCTAATTAAAATTTGCTGTAAATCCGATAAGCCGTTCCTAAATATTTAATTTTTAAAGAAATAAGGAATATCAAAATTTTGGAATACTAAAGTATTTTATTTTAGGGAGTCCGGGAAATACATTTATGTGGATGCCCCGTATCAATTTGGCAAATGGTGCACATCGTTTTTAAATTTCTTCTTCTCTCAATAAAAGCTCCAATAACTCATTTTTCTCCTGACTTGATTCAATTAAGAAGCAATATTTTATTTTCTTGACGTTTTCAGTAGGCGTGTTCCACATAGGGATCCATTGTATGTCATAATCTTAGTAGATAAAGGAAAAAAATATTAGACACTTAAAACTGGCAAAGCTTTTGATTTCTTATTGTTAGCGTATCTTTGATGCGTTTGCGAAAGCGTCCTTAAAAACAAGAGTTAAAGTTGTGCTTACAACGTACGACGTAACCAAACCAATTCTTGTTTGAAAGTTTGAGGCAATGAAGTGTTTGAAATTAACTCTGTTAATTAACTAACTTCCATTGTCTATATTTTATTTACACATGTTTCGATCAGTACAATCTCTGATCGTCTTCAGGTGCAATCAACTACAATCAATTCCTAAGGCTACGCACTTATATACTGCGAGAAATCACTCAACCTTGAAGTTTAAGAAGTTGGCTCCACCCAAGGAGGGGCTTCCAAATATTTGGAATTTCAACACTTGGTTTACTGAAAATACCCTGATTCTGCCCAATAAAGGCAGCTTCAAGGAAATTTCGTTTCTTCCAGTGTGATTCCTTATACAAAACCTTTGCTTCTGCCTACTTCATTCGGTGTTGTTTTGACCATGCATGTTCGGCGATTCCTGATTTCGTTGTTTCACCTCTTTGGGTATTCGTCTGATGTTCCTTAAGCCTAACAGATAGTGGTCTTTTTGTTTCGCCTATGTATGATTCACCACACTCACATGGAACTTGGCAAATGCATTCCTTATTTTGTTTGTTCTCCGGTTTTGTTTTACTAAGAAGGCTTCGATTTTATACTAGATTTAAAAGATGTGTTAATATTAAAGTTTTTCGCTACTCTTCGAATTTTCTCTGATACTCCTTTAATGAAATTGTAAGGAACGCATTTGTCTGGTTTTGGTCTTGCAATCTCTGTCCTGTTTGTTGAAATTTAGAAATAGTATCTGTTATAAGTTCTTATTCGATTTCCAAGTTATGAGAATTGTTACAAATGTGAACGGCTCTGTTATACAAAGTTCTGATTATGCCTCGTTTAGTTGTAGCAGAATGATTTGAACTTTGATTTAAGTATTATCCCGTATGAGTGGGTTTACGATAGACTGTTGTTCTGATGTCGCTTTCAAAGTTAATTTTAAACCAATTCTTGTTCAATGCTCGATGCACAGTTTTACTTCATGCCGCTCATTTCCATTTCCTTCTTTTTTGAAAAAAGTGAAAGGGCAATAGAATGTAAAATAAAAGGAGTGAAACTGTGGATCAGGCATTTATGAAAACCCACAGATAACAAAATTGTTAGGATACGCTTGGGTTTTCGTAGAGATAGATGGGACGTAGTCGCTGTTGTACGACGTATCCGTTCTGGGCATGCGCACTAGGATACGAGTACGACTAAGCACTCTCTATTTGTGCAACTTTAGGTATCTATTGTTTTTACAACATAATTAATAGAGACTACAAAGTTTTGGTCTTATGGGCGTCATTCACCGACTGAAAATCAGATTGATAATAATCAAAAACTGTGGTATTTAGCCTCTGCCCTCCAAAATAACAGCTCACATTTTTTACAGCAAAAACACAAAAAAAAACAAAAACCAAAATTGCGTAAACCTTTGGTTACCCCTCCAAGAAAACCGCATAAAACCTCATAAGAAACACAGCTGAATTTTATCAGTTTTTATAAGTACTATGAGCTTTAGTGAGGCAAAATTTTAGGATTATAAAAGTTTGTAAGAATTTATGAGGTATATCTTTCATATGTGTGTTTTTTATCTGATCCTATAATCAGTCGGGCTTATAAATATTTATAAAATTTGATGAATGCAGACATTTTTTTAAATATATTTTATGGTTTTATAAAAGCACGATTTTCTAAGAGATTTTAGAATCAAACCGACACATCAACTTTTATGGGTTTCTATAATTAACTTTTTTTCCTTTTATGATGTATTATGGGATTATATAAACCCATGTTTTTATAGTTTTCCAACAGATTTTATAGTCAAACCAAAAAGAAAAGTTTGAGAAAATGATGAATTTGAAATTAACTCTGTGTTTCGGACTTCCATTGTCTATATTTTATTTATACACGTTTCAATCAGTACAATCTCTGATCGTCTTCAAGTGCAAACTACAATCTATTCCTAAGGCTACGTACTTATATACTATGGGAAATTATTCAACCGTGAAGTTTAAGAAGTTGGTCCGCCCAAGGAGGGGCTTCCAAATATTTGGAATTTCAACACTTGGTTTACTGAAAACACCCTAATTCTGCCCAATAAATGCAGCTTTAAGAAATTTTCGTTTCTTCCAGTGTGATTCCTAGTGCAAAACCTTTATTTCTGTCCACTTCATTCGGTGTTGTTTTGACCATGCGTGTTCGGCGATTTCTTATTTCGTTGTTTCACTTCTTTGGGTATTCGCCTAATGTTCTTTAAGCCTAACAGATAGTGGTCTTTTTGTTGCAACTATGTATAATTCACCACACTCACAAGGAACTTGGTAAATGCATTACTTATTTTGTTTTGTTCTCCGGTTCTGTTTTACTAAGAAGGCTTCGAATTGTATTATTAGATTTAAAGGCTGTTTAAATGTTAAAGGTGTTCGCTACTCTTCGAATTTTCTCTGATACTCCTTTAATCTATGGAATTGTAAGGAATGCATTTGCCTGGTTTTGGTCTGGAATATTTGTCCTGTCTGCTGAAATTTAGAAATAGTATCTGTTATAAGTTTAAGGCTGTAACCATTCTGCTGCAGATCCTTCTTAATGTTTCTTATTTCGATTTCCAAGTCTGGTGAGAATTGTTTCAAATTTGAATTGTTCTATTATACAAAGTTCTTATTATGCCTCGTTTGGTTGTAGCAGAATGATTTGAACCTTAGTTTAAATATTGTCCTGTGTGAGTGGGTTTACGATAGGATGTTGTTCTGATGTCGCTTTCTACTCGTTTGATAAGTAAATCAAGGAAAGGAATTTGACAATTTTGCTCCAACTCCATTATGAATTTAATGATGGGTCTTATGTTATTTAGGTGGTGAAGAAATTATGAAAGTTGTTGCTGATTTCCGGTACAGTAAAGTATCATCAACATATCTTAGCCAGAGCTTAGGTTTATATGTTCCGGTATCAACCGCGAATGATTCGAGCCACTCCATGTAAATATTAGCCACCACTGGCGAAAGCGATGAACCCATTGGCAGACCGTCATTCTGACCATAAAACCTATCTTCCACCTGAAAATAAGAGTTATGTAGACAGCACTCCAACAACTCCATCACTCCCTCCAGCGGCAGGCTTGTACGTTCACGAAGAGATTCGTCATCAACCAGTCTCTGTCTAATGATATCTAGCGCTTCGTGACAAATCTATCCTCGGGTTCTAAAACAAAAGATTTAAGAATATTAACAAAATGGTTGGAATTTTCTACAAATGAAGCGGTCTTGTCTGCAAGAGGTTGAATAATTTTCAAAAACAATTTAGACAGAATGCCTGTTGGAGAATTTCTGGAACTTGTGATTGGGCGTAAGGGCATTGCATCTTTGTAAATTTTGGGGAGTCCGTATAGATAAGGAGGCTTGCTATAATGTGGTGTAAGTTGAGACCTTGTGTTGTCCAGAATATATCTGGAATACTTCTTTAAACTTCTATAAACCTAACTTTTGATTGATTGCGTCGGGTCTTTTGAGAGAAGTTTATAGTTTTCTTTGGCAATTACCTCTTCAACTTTCTGGTCATAGGTTTCCGTGTCCAAAATCACTATTGCATTGCCCTTATCTGCCGGTAAGATTTTAACAGATTTGTCCTTTTAAAGATTCTTCAACGCGATTTCCTCTGACTTGCTTATGTTAGAGGTATGCTTAATAGGTTTATCAATAATGGTTCTTAGTTAATGTCTGAATTCGTCGGCGTCTTGTCGTGGAAGAGGATGACTTTCTATAGCTATGATGTCGATGATAGAGAGTATCCTATTTGTAGCGATGGAGAAGTTAAGTCCTTTGGCAAGTAAGTTTTCTTCTATGGGTGTCAATGTCTTCTTTGATGTATTAATGATGGTTCTTACAGTGTCGGTGGTCGATTGGCTATATGGATGTTGATGGGCCAGTTTCCTTTGATGCTTCGCTTGCCAAGTCTGTCGTAGATAGTTGCAGGTTCGTGTGGAGGGAATGATGGAGTTGTTGGACTCTTATTTTTAGGCTCAGAATGACAATCTGCCAATGGATTTATCCCTTTCGCCAGTGATGGCCAATATTTACATGAAGTGGCTCGAATCACACGTGGTTGACACCGCAACTTATAAACCTAAGCTCTGGCTAAGATATGTTGATGATACTTTTATTGTCTGGACCGGGAATGACCAACAACTTTCAGAATTTCTTCATCACCTAAATAATATAAGATCAACCATTAAATTCAGAATGGAGTTGAAGTAAAATTTTCAAATTCCTTTTCTTGATGTACTAGTCAAACGAGTAGAAAGCGACATCAGAACAATAGTCTATCATAAACCCACTCACACAGGACAATATTTAAACCAAGGTTAAAATCATTCTGCTACAACCAAACGAGGCATAATAAGAACTTTGTATAATAGAGCCATTCAAATTTGTAACAATTCTCACAACTTGGAAATCAAAATAAGAAACATTAAGAAAGATCTGCAGCAGAATGGTTATAGCCTTAAACTTATAACAAATACTATTTCTAAATTTCAGCAAACAGCACAGATATTACAAGACCAAAACCAGGCAAATGCATTCCTTAGAATTCCATACATTAAAGGAGTATCAGAAAAAAAATCGAAGACTAGCGAACACCTTTAACATTAAAACAACCTTTACATCTAATAATACAATTCGAAGCCTTCTTAGTAAAACAAAACCGGAGAACAAACAAAATAAGGAATACATTTACCAAGTTCCTTGTGAGTGTGGTGAATCATACATAGGTGAAACAAAAAGACCACTAGAGACCACAAAGAGGTGAAAAAACGAAATTAGGAATCGCCGAACAAGCATGGTCAAAACAACATCGAATGAAATGGACAGAAGCAAAGGTTTTAAGGCTGCCATTATGGCTTAAATCTTTAAATAGATTTTATAGTCAGACAAAGTTACAACATTTTATAGATTTTTATGTGTCGACCCTGCCAAAAAAAACCTCAATAAATCTCATAAAAAACATACCTGATTTTTATCAGTTTTTTCGATCACCTGAAAACTAATTAAAAAAAGTTATATTTGGTGTACTTACTTACTTGTATATTTTTTGACCCATGATCCCATCTGATCAAAAATTCATAATCCCCTTCCTTAGAAACCCCTGTATGCAAATTTTGATTGAAATCGAACAAAATAAACCTTTTTCCCCCTCGACTTGCCTTGTTAGAGGGAGGTGCGTACCTGTGAATACCATATTATTGTATTTTCACCGGAACTATAAACGCATACCAAATTTGAGCACAATCGGATGTGGATAAGTCAGTTAAAATTGGTTAGCAAAAGATGACCGAATGCGCCATATTGAATTTTTAAAATCTGAACAAAAATTCGTATTCCTTATCCCTAAAAGCTCCCCTTCACTCCCCTTGTAGGGGGAGGTGTGCCTAATAATGACACATTATTGTATTGTCACCGGAACTATAAACACATGCGAAAAGTTAGTTAAAATTGGTTAGCAAAAGATGTGTCCATCTTGAATCCGCCATATTGAATTTTTAAAATCTGATTAAAAATTCGTTATTTCCATCCCCAAGTGCCCCGAAACACCTAATTTTAACGAAAGCTGGCGTACTTTTGAAGCCGATCGGATGTCGGGAAGTTGGTTAAAATTAAGTTGCAAGATTTCACTCGAACAAACATATCTTGTTCATTACATAGATAGATCAATTGTAAGTTAAATAAAAGCTTGTAAAAAATAGTTTTTGGCTTATGAAATCTCATAGAAATTTATCAAAGTAACATCTCTCCCACAGCTCCTGGCGATAAATAAGTACTTATACGAGAACAATTTTCTATTAGATATGTAGATATTGTGCAAGCACAAGGAGTGTTATTTTATTATAGTGGGTTAGGTTGTCGTAGGTTATAGTTTAGGTTAGGTTAGAGTTTAGTTTGACTGTATATTAATATCTTACATTACTTCTACTACTATTACTACTACTACAACAATCTTACATTACTTCTACTACTATTACTACTACTACAACTGATAAAGTTGAGCTGTAATTTTTTATCTTCGAATGTTACAGGTACACCTTTATTAGGAATGGTCATATTAAAAATCATAAAATATTTTAAACTTTTATAAGCCAACTGGCTGATAAAATATGATAAACTCCTATGCGGGATTTGTGTTTCACTTTCGCTAGTCAAAAATTAATAGATTATAAAAACTTATGATGTTTTATCTGTTATTTGCTATGATCGTTTATGGGGTTTTTTTGGCAGGGTAGAAATGGCGCCAGATTCAAATCAAAATATAATTATCAAGCATCGCCCTGCTCCCAATAACTCAATTTCCAGCGTTAAATATAAGGTTTGCCTTAATAAAATAGACGCATTGGTATCGGTATACCAAACGCGTTCAAAACAAACCCAAAAAACACTACATTTTTCACTTGTTTACGCATGTTTCGAATGAGGTCCACTTTTATGGTGAATGCGAGGCCTGAACAGCTGATTCCACTCGTTGCGTACGGAGGGATGTACTTAACGTTACGGACGTACCCACCATAAAAGCGGCTCTTGTTCAAAACATTGCATATGTAAGATGGTTTTGTTTTGAACGCGTTAGGTATGGCGATACCGACGCGACGCGTAGAAATATTTACTTTAACAGTGGGATTTACTAAAAGGGTTTAGTCTATTTTAGACAGGTCCTAATTTTAAGTGAAATTGTTGGTTTTAAGCATTTTATACCAACTTTCTTGAGTTTTGGACATAGTTTGATTTATAAGAATAATTTTAATTATTTTTTTTTAGTGAAGAATCATCTTAACGCAATCTTTTGTTGGATTTAAGAAAAAAATTTCTATTTAAAAGAAGTTGTTTTTTAAGCCTAGGGGGTGATCTAAATGGTAAACACTCTGTTGAGCAAATTAAAATTGACGTTATATGTTACTCTTATCAAAACTTACCCTTGTTTATTGATTTTCGCGATTAATACTCACTGTCACAAAACCATTTCGATATGTAATCATAAAATAAGAATTAGATTAACTTTGTATTTATTTAAAAGGGGTTTTTATTTATCGAAAGTATGAAACAACTTTAGAACACACAAACCCATTGCAATCGCAAACCAGAAATAAAAATATTTCATCAAAGTAGGTCATGAAAAAAAATGCGGCTAAAAACAGACCTAAATCCAACTGATGCGTTCACAAAGGAGTCATGTCGGCTCAACGAACTGTTCGGTGCCTGGTTCTCTGGTAGAACATGATAAAATCGCCATTAGCGAAGTACCTATAAAAACTGCAGAGTTGAGACCTTTGAGTGTGATCTTTCAGTGGAAAGCTTTGTTTGATGATTAAGCTTTTAGATAAACTCAATGTTTTAATTTCAGTTCTGTTTCTAAATAAATGACAGTTTTCGTGCATAATCAGTGACCTTCACTTATGTATGTTTTGCCTCGTAGTGCCCTAATAAATATATTCTTTGTGCTGAAAACGGGTTCAAAATATGGCGTTTTTCAATCAAAATTGGAGGTGTTTTATTGATTAATGAACAACTAGGGATATTAAATAAGGTAAATTAATTCTTGTAAAAACGGTTGCTTAGGGAAATTATAAAGGAACTTATTACCAATTGTCACAAAACAATCCATTCTGGGGGCTATAAATTTAAATCACCCCCCACAGGTGGTCTAAAAAATCATCAGCTTTATAACCTCAAACACAGATGATGAAGCTATTATGTGTCAAATTTTTGGCGTATTCACCATTTGCCATTTTGAAATCTGTCAAGAACAATTAGTTTTAGGGCATTTTCCCTAAAATATGGAAAATTTTGAGAAAAAAGCTGTTTTCCTGTGGTATTTTGCAATAACAATACAATATAATCAATAACTTTGTATCTTTTCTGTATGGGTAAGTGTTTTTTGAAGATGGGTTTTAAAATTTAGTACTCCCCACAGGTGTAAATATTTAGACCTGTAGGGGTACTATTTTAGACCTTAGTAAATCCCACTGGCAATTAGGCCGCATAATGGACCCTTTTTGCCATACCCCTTGTGCACCCCGGACTGATGCACGTGCCCCTTAGGATGCAAGTTTTCTTTCTCTAAGAGTACTTAATTTTGCCTGACACCTCTTTGTCGAGGGCAGGAATCTTTAGACTGCGTAGCAAGTATACACAGTGGACCGCCGGCTTTACACCCCCTCCGAAGAGTGGGTCCCAGCAGAACTTGGTTGACGGTAGACTTTTCTTCCCAGCTGCCCGCCGTCATATAGGTTGACCCGAAAATCGAGGTCCCGGTTTCGCTGATCGAGGTCGCCGTCGGAGGGGTCTTGCTACTCGAAGGTAGTACCGCCTCTTCCAAGTCACCTTCTGTCGACTCCCGCTACCAAATCTGTCGGATTGCAGCCGCGTCCCATGGAGTCCCGATCTCGGAGAAGTCCAGGCCTTCTTTTTTTGGGTCACCGGCTAGTCTCCTCTACCCAGTTTGGCGGAGTCCTCGGCCGTCCACCTTTGAGTCCCGCAAAGTTTTCGGTGCAGTGTCAACCGTGCCGCCTACTTTTACCTCGTTTGTTGTTACTCTATGCACAACGTCAACTGCGGAGCTGCTGAGAAGTGGGGCCGCCCCTCGTCGTCTCGAGTCGCATTCGGTGTTGTGTAAAGCAATGTGTACTTGCCGAGATCCGACCCCACTGTAAGTGTCTTATAAGGCCGACCTCCGTAGCACAGTGGGTAGTCTCTCTGCCTGCCGAAAGATCGAACAACGGCTAGGTGCATGTATGTGGCTAAGCCTTAGAGAGACATTTTAACTTATTAGCCAAAAAAAGTGCTCCGAGCCGTGTCTAAGTTTTTACAAAATGTGTCTGCCATTCAAAGTTCGGATGAACTTTGAATGGCAGGCACATTTTGTGTTTATTTAACTCCAAAAAATATGGATATCACATGATCTATTTTGAGCGTCACTTCGAAATTTCCTGAGCTTAGGTCCCTGAGGGGAAAAAAAAGAATCTCTATTCTTAAGATAAACTTCTTGAAGTGTACAGAGTGAGCCAAAAATCGTGGTTAAAGTTTAAAAGACGTTATTTTTAAAAGCCTTCTTGACGCCCCTAGTTATTGGTATTGATTTTTTCCATGTTCAATTCAAATCTTTTCCTCTTTTTGCTATATAAACTGCTATAAAATTATTTCTGTCAAAAAACATTTCAACCGTTTCTAACTTGTTTATGGGACATATTTTTACTATCGGACGACTATCTTCTCCTGTACTTGTTTTGACGTCCACCACTCGAACTTTTCCGTCCTTCCCTAGATATGTTGCTGTAATTTTTTCAAGTGGCCAGTTATTTCTTGGTAACTGGGTATCCATTACCACGACTAACTCTCCCATTTGAAGGTTGCGATTCCTTTGTAACCATTTTGATCTGATTATTAGAGTTGGTAAATATTTTTGACCCATCTAATCCAAAAATGTTTACTGCTGGCGGATTAAACTTTCTTTGAATTTATTTTTCTACCCATTTCGAATAAATACAAGAGATATTTTATGGTCAAAAATTTTATAACGTGTTTTTTTTCCTTTTGAAGAACTTTTATATTTTCCGTATCTCTCCACGAGTACGCCATTGGTATCTATTCTTAACCCAATAGACCTCCTCAACATTTAGCTTTCTTTGTGAACATGTTTTTGTTAGCTGTACAAATATTATTATAATTTGCTGAGGGAATTTTTTATGAGTTTTTTAAGCGGTTGGAGATGAAAGTTAATAAAATCATCCGGCAAATAAAACTCTTTTTATGCTCGTTATTTTTCACTTAAATATTTCAGGATTTTTTTTTGAACCAACATTAAAAAATAAAGTTCAAAAAGCTATGCCGATTTTCTCGTATTTTGAGGTTTTTAAGTTTACTAAAAGAACACCGCACAAACTACATTGGGAATGGCTTTCGGCTAAATAATTCTTTTATGTATTAAATTACTAAACCATTTAACCATAAAAATGAAAAGACGGGATAAGTATTAACTAGGATTAGTTTCTGAAATATAGAGCTTTAAAGATGGCGTGTTTTTAGGCAATTAATTAGAACATGATCTAAGTTTTTTTTTTAAATAAGAAGATTTGATAGCTTTTCGTCAAATACTAAATACTCGTTCTTTATAGGTATATACACAATAGACAGCAGATAACTCTTTATTGTTTTTAAAGTAATGTTTACAAACACAATTATAACAATTGAGAATGAAAGAAAATCATATTTTACAAATCTATAAAAAGCTATAAGTAGACTAAAAAAAATATAATGAATTCGTAACCTAAAAAAAAAGTAAACACATATATATTGATTTGTATTTGGTACCGAGATTGGAGAAAAACAATAAAATTAAAAAATATTTTGCATTTAAAATTTAGTAGTAACACAAATCATATACAATATATAAAAAGAAGTATTGCGTTAAACGGGATCGCCAAAAAAAATATTCTTTAGAACTGGAAAACAATTAAAATATCCACCCATCTATTGCTAAAAAACAAAAACAAAAATTTCAATTCTAGAATTTAGGTTTTTAGCTACATTAGCAGCGCCTTAAACTAAAGAAAAGAATAGAAAATAAAAGAAATAAATCATACAATTGTATTATTTTTAATAATTATTAGAAGTTAAGTGAAAGGAAAAAAAATATTGGTAATTGTCATACATTTTTACTCATTTAAAATAAAATTTTTTAAGTGAAGTATATTTAAAAAATAGGTAACTGCAGGCTTAATTTTTTAGACTGGAGTATTGTCAAAAAAGTTAGCGAAATACTCCATACTCGAGACTACCTCACTCTCCGACGTCAGACCTTGGCGGAGGGGGGACACACAAAGAAAACATGCTTGAATGATTGGTTAATTCCAATATTACAAATATTGCATATTTCTTCGTGATTGATTGTATATGTTGCATCATCGAATGTGACTTTTAAGTACCGTTGACTAGTGATAGGAATCTATTAAGAAATAGACACTGTTTTGGCTTTCCATTATTTAAGAAACGGCTATAGAAAAGAGGAAAAGCTGATGGCGCTGTATACAGCAGGTCTTTTTGATTGTAATGGTTTTTAAATTCTTCAAGAAGTTATTTTTCTTTAAGTAGTTAGTGTTAATTAAATTAAGAGGTTGCACAAAATTTATTTCAATAAAAAAAGATTTGACCTGAAGAGCCCAGTTGTATCGTGGATCACCATTTTCGGAGACTTGTAGCAGTCGGTTAAAACACTTGAAAGGTAGTCTGGATTCGTTAGTAGACAGTAACTTTATTAACCAATTAATTGTCAGCCTGAAAATTGTAAGAACGATACGCACTACGACAAATATATTTGTAATATATAGTATTTTTGGGAACAATAAATAATTTTTTGAAAAAGTTTACTTGAACACGCTCTAAAATTTCACAATATCGGAGACTCCAAATGGGGGCATTAGAAAGTAAAACACTTAGAATTAGCGAATTATATAATGTCATTTTTGTAGACCGTCTGGTTTGGCTAGACTTGGCCAGAATTCCTCTAACTACACCAATGGATTGCTGAGCTTTCAGAGTTGTACCTTCTGCCATAGGACAAAAAAAGTAGATGAAGATAGGGATACGCCCAGGTAAATGTATTTTTTGCAAATTTCAATTTTCTCGTTTTTAAAGAAAAAATTATTTGGAGCGTTGTGCTCGGTACCTCGTGAGAAAATTATGATTTTTGTTTTCTTCAAGTTAACAACCAGTTGATTTTAATCCATAAAAATCTATAAAAAAAATTAAAATTTATCTTTGGTACAAAAAAAATCACTTATTTATGAGGTTTAAAATGAAAAAAAAAATAGTTTTTCTAAGCGGAAATCAAACATATTTTTGGTTTTAGGGGTACTATTCGTCTCAAAATACCCCCGTGGTCGCTTAGAAACAATTTTTATGAATAAAATTCCAAATTTGATGCCTACTTGTTGATTCAACTGGTACCAATGGTACCTATATTTAATCAATCCAAGTGACCTATTTGATGTACGGTTTTAGGGTAATATGGTTCTATATTTTAATAGCTACCTTCCTATATTTAACCAATCACAGTTTAATGCTCGCAATGCGCTCATATTAGACATTGACGACCTTAAATTAGCTTAAAACCATGGATCCCACGGATCACTTGAAGAAGAAGAAGTTTCTAAGTTGCTTCGGAGGTATTTCCAATCATTTTTCCCAACTGACTGATATTTCATAAATATTAAGAATATTTTTAATGTGACGTTTTTCGATCCAATTTATTCTAAATTGGTTTTTGAAGAGAGGTCAATAAAACACAGAAATCTAATTTTTTTCTATGCCGACTTTCCAGCCCTTTATCGGGCCATCCTCAGGGCACTAAAATATAATTGACTAATGTATAATTTGCTGAAAATATTTATGTTTCAAATAAAATTCTAATTAACTTTTTTCCGTTCATGTTTTAAAATATATAAATAAATAAAAACCTACATAAAGTAAATAGTATAAAATCACAAACACTATTACGATACTGACACTTTAAAGTAATTAAAAAGAAAACATAATGTTTAATGTTACAAGCATACCGGGTGTCTCAAGGTGAGTAACCTATTAGAATATTTTGGAAACTATACAATGGAAACTTTTCGCACTTTCTATTCTAACATAAGTCCATGTAAACTATCTTTATAAAATACTTTCATATTTGCAGTGTTGCCATTTGCAGAAAAACTTGGCAACAACTTTTTTATTTTAAATTGAACATGCTGTATAATTTTGCATTTTTGGATTACACAAAATATTTTAGATACATTTTATGTATAATGTCCTATATCTGTGTTGAACTGTTTTTAAAATATTGACAGGTGAAAATTGACATATTTTAACTTTGACAGTCCGTAACATGGAAACGGTTAAGGATAGAGCAAAACGGTTTTTATATTCTTATCTTTGTTTTTCACAAGCTATCGTTTTATACCTAAACCCAGGGTTAAAATATCCTCGGTTAGTTTAACCCCGGGTTAAAAATAGTATAAAAAGATAGCTTGTGAAAAACCATGGACCGCACGCCACTGCGTGATGGGTATTTAAAAATGGTGGCTGTATGGTAAACAAAGCATTCAAAATCAAAATTTTGGCAAGGCGGAAAAAAATGCAGATTTCAGAGAAGAAAAGAAGAGCGAACAAGCGAAAACATTCCTTATAAGAAAACTTTTGGAGCCTTTAAAATCCGACAAAAAAAAATCGATACTTTTTTTTTTGCAAGAACAAATTTTCTCCGTTTTATTCTTATAACGAAAAAAAAAGAACTAACTTTGCAACTTTATTATCGAGAGGGATAATAATACTCAGTTTTTTGGTTTAGGGGATACTATTTATGTCCCATACAGTTACAGACTGCGCGCGAGGGCGTTTTAATTTTTTATAAGTATTCTTATAAAGAATTCAGCAATTTACGAAAGGGAATTTTGTATGAATTTTATTACCTTTTGTGCTTCTGGCAAAATTCGTGTTTGTTAACTAATAAATTCCACAAGGGAATTCCACAATGAATGTGTATAAATAATTTTTTTTTTGATTGCGCTAATAAAAAATTAAATTATCTGCAACCGAAAAGGTCACCCCTTCGTAATAAAATTGATGTATAATAATTTACATAAAGGGAAAAAAGTTAAAAGAAGACTAAAAAAATTCCGCTGTTTTTGAATTTTTTATGGTGTAGGTGTTTTAGTAGGGAAATCATAACAAATAATGCATGATTCGCAGCTCAGTGTAGCAATTCTTAAAATTGGTCTTTAGAGAGGGAATACTGTCATTAGTACCAGCGAGTACTCACCGAAATTTAAATGAGAGTGAGGTAGACATATACAAAAGTACACAACTAAGAAAAGGACATGGATACTCCCTTGGCGAGTACTCACTTCTGTCACTTTCAAAAATCCCCGCACAGGATAAGGAAATTATCGAGAATCTTACTGGAAGGTTTGTTGCTTTAAAGACTGCTTAAGTGCATTCTTTTTTCGACACCAGTTTTTCAATGCAACAAACAATCTTGCCGATTCTTTCCCTTTTTTCCCCATCACCCCTCGTTTTCTGGGGAGACCTCCCCTCTATCTATTTGTACTGCTTTCCGATGGTTTGGTGGAACTAAAAGGATTATTTTGGCCTTTACATTATTATTTCTGAGGTACTAGTGACGTATCAAAGGATATTGGGTGGAAACGAAAATTCACACCTGGATGAGCATCTCACAAGGAATACACAAAGGACCAAAGTGAAAAGACAAATGATTAAACGATGTTTCGCTCTGGCTAACCAGCGTGAGCTCGTCAGTGGTTCCACCGGTTACCCTCCCCATACATCATCAAACCCCATCATACACTTTGATTTCCTACTTTGAATCACTCACAAATAGCGTTCCGCACTGGTACTTATCCAAGTTACCTGATACGGATTCGTCATGGCGTGTTAATATTTCCAAGGCAATTAAAAAACAAAAAAAAAGTTTAAGTAACTTCTTTTTTTGTTTTTTTTTTGCTTTTGTGTTTAAGTAACTTCTTTTTTTTGTTTTTTTACCTTAGGAGCATAATCCTATTGGAAATATTAACACGCCAGGACGAATTCAGGTAACTTGAATAAGTACCAGTTCGGAACGATGCCTATTTGTGAGTGATTCAAAGTTGTAAATCAAAGTGTATGATGGTGTTTAATGATGTATGGGGAGGGTGACCAGTCGAGCCACTGACGAGCTCACGCTGGTTACCCAGAGCGAAACATCATTTAATTATTTGTCTTTTCACTTTGGTCCTTTGTGTGTTCCTTGTGAGATGCTCATCCAGGGTTGAATTTTTGTTATTTCCACCCAAGATCTTTAGATCTTTTGTTTTTAGATTCTTTTCGGTTGATGTAACCGATTTAACTTCTTTTTTGTTTTTTACTAGTGACGTGTTCTGAAAGATGAACATTTGTAGCAAGGTGGTAGACTTTTTTAGGGGGGGGGGGTTCCGCTCAAATTGTAACAAAATTAGTAAACATGATAAATAATAAATAAATATCATTTATTTGCAACACAGGTTAGAATAATGATAAGGTTTACAAAGGTGTAATAATAAATGAAAGAGTTGCAAAAGCGTGCTAAAAACAATTAAAATTGATCTCAGTTTAGCACCATTTTTTTTTCTGTTTAGAACCTGTTCCTAAGATTATATGTATCTACACAATAAAATATAAGTAATAAAGAATACTAATTTAATATTATCCTATACAAAAATAATTTTTGATGAAACACATAAAAAAAACTTTACAAATTTAAACAAGATTTTTTTTGAAATAAATAATATATATAATAGTTACCAAGAAGTATTAAAATAAATAAAATTAGTTTAAAAATTTTTAAAGGTGTGAGGAGATATCGAAAAAGGACTAGATTATTTTTTTTTATATCAATAGGTTCTTAAACGTAAGAATCTTTATTTTTGTTAGATTATTGGCAATTATGGCAATTAAGTGAGTATCTTTTTAAGTCTTCGTTGATTAGTTTTTCGGTTCTTTTGGTCTTCAAAGAATGATTTTTGTAATTGCGTGTCATCGGCGAACGCATGTGCGTCGCACTGGCGTACGCAGTCTAGAATTTTGGAGGTATACAAAATAAAATAGGGCCCAAGATCGACCCTTGAGCAACGCCGTTCTCTACCCTTCTCTGGTCTGATGTTCCACTTTCTGTCTCGACAAATTGAAATCTGTCGTGTAAAGAGCTTTTAATTAGATTAATCGCAGATGGAGAGGAACCGGAATACTTTAGGATAGCAGATAGTAAGCGATTTTTCTTTTTTTATCGCATTTTTTTCACTTGTTTTTCACATATTTCAGCTTTGCGCTGGCTTAAAAGTGTTGCTCTACTTACGGGCGTGCAAAGGTTTGACTAAATATTGCTGCTTCCTTTGGGAATAAGACAGCCAAGCCCGAGACAAACATTACGTCGTATGGAACTGGCCTTTGCGAGAAAGTTTTGCTCACGGTCAGTAAAATGTCGGCCACGATCCTTTGGTTTCGAAGAAAAATATTTACTTGCCGCCTTTGCACATCAAACTCGGATTGATCAAGCAGTTTGTGAAAGCAGTGCAAAAGACAGGTGATGCATTTCAATTTTTAAAAACTAAATTTCCTCGTCTTAGTGAAGCTAAAATCAAGGAAGGAGTTTTTGTGGGTCCCCAGATCAGACAACTTTTCCAAGATTTGACGTTTGTTCAACAGCTGAATCGAAAAGAAAAACGAACTTATTTTGCATTCCAACACTTGTGTAGGACTTTTGGGTAACCACAAAAAAAATGATTATGTTGCTCAGATTGAGAAATTGCTGTTAGCGTACAGGGCCATTTTTTATTATTTTTTTTTATTATATAGTTTATTCAGTGCAAAAATGTATAAATACATACAAGATCGTAATTTAAGTATCCGAAGAATGTTGAACACTGCACCAAATAAACAAGATTGTTCACGTAAGTTGCCTTGTCTGTGGCCATTTATCTATCCATGCAATACTCAACTTTCCAGAAAAAAAAGCTTAAAAATTTTACGTAGAAATACAAATACACCACAAAATAAACTTATCTTAAACTTAAAAAAACTTAAAATTCAGTAAACGTTTAATTATAATTATTAATTAATAAAAAAAACCCCTATAAAGATAAAAATAAGAATGATGATTAAGAGTAAAATAGAAGGCAACAAATAAAGTTTTCGTTAATTATTTTTTATATCAACTGCAAGTTTGAAATGCTTTAGCGTTTCCTTTTGTTTTATGTCGAGGAGCAAGTAATTATAAACTCTGGGCCCGATAAAAGTGTGGCACCTTTGACCAATGGTTTTTCGCATTCTCGGAATCCTTATTTGATTTTGCTGTATCGTATTATAAACCAATAAATGTTTGTCCTCTTTCTTAAATGTTGTAATAGCTAACTGCTTAAAAAGTAGTTGTCTAATATCTAATATTTTATTTTCCTTGTACAGAAGATCTGACGAATACATCCTAGGTTTGTTAAATATAATTTTAAGTAACCATCTTTGGGATACTTCAATTTTATGAATATGATCCTTTAAGACACCTCCCCATGCCATAAGTAATATGTGGAAGTACTAAAGTTTCGTACAGCATAATAAGCTTGTCAATTAAAAATATATTTTTATAAAATTTAAACTTATAGAGTAGGTTTAATACTTTTTTATTAACGAAATTTAAGTGAGTTTCCCATTTTAGAGTATTGTCAAAAATTATCCCGAGATATTTGATTTGTCTAATAGACTTAATTTTAAATTCGTTTGATATTGAAAGTTCCTCATACGTTGGTAAGTATTTTTCGTAGAAAGTGAATGGCATAAAATATGTTTTTGTCCAGTTAATGGTTAGTTTCTTTGTGTAAAAAAAGTCTTTTTCAACTTTTAGTTTCAGTTCATCCCGGTTATCTCCCGTATAAAAGCAAACCTTATCATCAGCAAAACTGGTTACATCTCCAGATGTATCTATTTCAAACATGTCAATAACATATATTGTAAAGAGAAGAGGTCCCAACACAGTTCCCTGGGGAACGCCATACTTAATATCTTGAAATCTGCTTACCACTGAGTTAATCTCCACGCACTGTTTCCTATCTGAAAAATAGCTCTTCATTATATTAAATTCTTTATTTTTAAACCCAAGATTTTGCAAACATGAAAACATTTCTGTAAGGCAGACGGTGTCAAAAGCTTTGGCAAGATCGACGAAGATGCACATAGCTGGTTTTTTATTATCAATCGCTTCATAAATTTTGGCACTTAGGTAAGCCAGTGCATCTTGCGTCGATTTGTTCTCCTGAAAACCGAACTGTTTTTCACTGATTACTTTATTTTTTGCAAGATAGGAAACAATCCGTTTTTTAAGAATTTTTTCTAAAATTGTTGACAAGCTTGAGAGCACTGAGATAGGTCTGTAGTTATTAACGTTTTCTTTGTCTCCATATTTATATATGGGTATAACTTTTGCTATTTTAAGCGATTCAGGAAAGATGCCGTTGTTAATAGGTAAGTTAAAAATATAGGTAAGTGGAATTGAGAGTTCAGATGAATATTTTTTTTAAATTCTGACTGAATTTAATCTATTCCAGGGGCTTTATTAGTTTTTAATTCTTTAATTATTTTTATTACCTCATTTTTGTTAGTTGGTTCAAACTTTAGTTCATCTTGGAGGATTTTTTTAACATATTGTTTCTTAGGTTGCTTAATTTTTGAGGCAAGAGTTGCTCCTATTTGTGAAAAATAGTTATTAAACTGGTTTACTATTTGTTTTTTGTCTGTGCTCTGTCCATTATCTGTATTATTTTTTCTATATTGGTATTATTAGTTTTGTTCTCCATTTTATTTAATGTTAACCACAGATTTTTGGAGCAGTTTTTATTCTGTAATTAATTTTTGTTTTTTTTATTAATGGGTTCAAGATAATTCTATAGTTTCTATAGTTCTCAAAAACTTGGATATTTTTTGGATTATTTTTATATTTTTTTTAGAGGGCATGTTTTTTGTTGACTGACGTTAAAAGAGCGTTAGTTATCCAGGGAGTGCGTTTATGCTGTGAGTGATTTATTTTAACTATTGTTTTGCAGCTATCTATTTTTTTGTTTAAAATACTCTACAAAATATTAGCTTTTATTTACACATTTACAGTTATAAAGATGACTCCAAGATAAGTTTTCTAATATTGTTTTAAGCTTATTGTGATCTAAGTAGTAATAATACGGGATGGTGATCTGTAATGGGCGTTTGCAAAACCAATGGTCTAAACTTAAAATTACTGTTATATTTGACAAAGATGTGGTTCACGCAAGGTGCAGACTCCTCTTTTGTATTGAGTTTATGGTAGATTTAAATCCGTTGACAGAAAGAATATTTAAGTATTCGTTGACCTGCTTATCCTTCTCATCCAAAATGTCGAAATTTAAGTCCCCCACCAGGATGTCAATATTTGAGTTTCCACTTGTTTCTAGTAAAAATTCATAAAGATAGTTATTAAATTCATCTTTATTTAGTAAAGGTGATCTATAGATGGAAAATATTTGTATGGGATGTAACATGTCACTTAAAGTACAGTTCCTTCACTTGCACCTGAACTTCTTCCCTGAAAATTTAGGATCAGTCTCGGATAAACACAGGGAAGTGGAATGCAAGCATGTTGGCGGAGTACAGCTGGTCTTTCGGACAAGAGAGTTGTACTTCAGGATATAAACGGAAAACAAGCACCAAATAAAAGTAATTTTTTTTATACCTTCATCAAAAACATGATTTTAGCAACAATCTGCAGATAACTAAAGCATGGCTTTTTTGGTTACCGATGCAAAAAAACTTTTTGTTTTATCACGGGTGCAAAAAAAGATTTCTGTCCGTTTTTTATATAGTATAGTATAGTAATATTGAAAAAATCTAATTACTCTTGCCTAAAAGTTAAGCCATTTCCGCTAGTTTTCACCAAGTATTTACGAAAAAATCATTTAAAATCATCGTCAAAATATCAAACTGTCAAATATTAAAATGTCGCAACAATGAACGTCACCGAGCAAAAAGGCACATCGCTATGGAAACGATTGTTATTTCATTTACCAGCCGCCTTGATTTATAGTGTAAAGATGGTGTGTTGCGAGAAGTGCTCTTCGTTCGAGATTTTTAAAAGTATTTTCCTGTTGTTCTTGGATTTTTTGATAAAGGTATTAGAAAAATAGTGTTAACAATTCGCGGCTAAACTGTGCTTTTTTTTACTCGCGTTTTTAAATAGCTCGCTGCGCTCGTTATTTAAACCAACGCTTGTAAAAAAAGCACTATTTTAGCCACTAGTTGTTAAAACTACTATTTATTTATTATTGTTTACAGCTAAAATAATTCTTTTCATCCCTTCAAATTAAATTTATATCTAAAAAATTATTATTGTTATCGAAAATTGATAAAAATAGAGAGGGTAGATCCCTCAAAAATAGGGGGTGGTAGAAAAAAACATGAGCTATATTTGGATTTACGATGTCATTTTACCTAAGAAACAGCAGGAATGGTGCCAGGGCTCGAGAATTTTTTTTTGCAAGCCAGTGGTATATAAATATTAGATTATTTACCGAATATTTCTAAATCAAACATAATTGACCAGAAAATAAACAACAAATTGAAACACAAAATCGTTTAAAAAACACAAAGTTTCGCGCTGCATTTGACAGACTTGTAGTACATGTTGGTTTCTAAATCATACGACGAAAGGGAGGCACATATTGGTGAAGGTAAGGTGTATTAAGCTATGTTCTACTTAAAAGTCTTTATAATCGTTAACACTCCTCAATACGAAATAATCATATTACTATGAGATCAGGTAAACACACCTATTATCGACACTTTAACCTAAATTTTGATTTTAGAAAATCATAAGATATCATTTCAAACTCTGAAATAAATAAAAATTATCTACAAAATGGACGGAAAATTTAGCGCCCTAATAAATTTACAGAAAATATTTGTGGCGTAGAGGGCAAAGGGTGAGGGAATAAATTGGAAAAAAAGTTTTTCCTCGACCAGGATTTGAACCCGGGGCCTCTAGAATACCAGTCTAATGCTCTACCAACTGAGCTACCGAGGAACTGGGGTTTTAAGTGGCTATTCGGAAATCCTTTCATCCGATTCATTTGTTAGTAGTGGGGAGATCTTTGAAGCCTACTGCGGCTTTAAAAACCTAGACATGTTATAAAGACAAGGAGGTACACATTCACGATTATTAGTTGTTCGAAATTTCTATATATCTATCAACCAACGATACACGACATATAGCGTTTTATTGAAGGTGTCAGATGGCGAATTTACAACTAATAATTTCAGCCAAACATATTTACAAAATGGAAGGAAAATTTAGCGCCCTAATAAATTTACAGAAAAGATTTGTGGCTTCGAGGGCAAAGGGTGAGAGAATAAATCGGAAAAAAGTTAAAACCAGGAAGGAGTGTAGTTCAAAATTTTTAAAAGCGTTTCAAAGATACTTCAAAATTATAAGTATATCAAAACTCGAATATCTGTCGGGGGGGGGGGGGGTGTGGCTTGACTGACCTTTTTTTTTCGGAAAATGCGAGGGCAGGGCCGTTATAGTATCTCATACCTAACCCTGAAAAAAATAAAAAGTGACACTTAAAAACTTACCTAAACTACATTCTTCTCCTATTCGTTGAATATTAAAGCAAGAGTCTTTGTTGTGGTACGCCGCTTTGCACCAGGAACAACTGATTGCCACGATTTCCTTATAACTAAATGAGAGTTTCGATTGGAATGCCTGAAACAACCAAACAAATTCGCCTCTTTAGCATAATATGGTAATTGCAAGCAGTACCGACGGAAGGAGTGTTTGCGGGGGTGTCGCACACGGGTAGTCAATCAAGATGTCGCACAGTGGATCGATCCAATGTAAAAAAGGAACATTTGTTTGACAAAAGTGATTATTTTTGAAGGACAGCGAAATTTTTGTTTCACAAATACTCTGGCTCACTCGAAAAATATGATCAAAGCTTTTGGACCTCTTTTAATATGTGAAAAAAAAATTTTGTTAGTCAATTTAAAACCTCGGTTTAAAAGAAAATGGTATTATTTAAAAATTTAGAGCAAAGGTATATATTAAGAAGTAAAAAAAAAATACAAAAATGTTTTAAATATTTTGTTTGGCCGTGTCGTACTTAATTTAGGTTTACGATGAAAAATTTTTTGAAGATTATTTCGTTTTTTTGAATTAAAAAAAAAATGCTTAAACCATCATGGGCTAAAAACAAATTAATAAAGAAATAGAAACATTGCACTATTAAATGGTATCAACATTTTATGTCCCGACTTGCCCCCCTGCGAGATTTTGAATTTTAATTTATTTATTTTGGAGCCAAAGGATACTACCGTTTTTAAATGAAAATTTGTATTTGGTAGAATTGCCTGATTTTTTTATATGTTGTAGTACTCGACCTTAGAAGAAATTTGTTTTATTGCGCCAAGTCTCTACCCTTCCCAGAAGTACCCGAAAAGTGACGTCAAATTTGTCAAAATCGCACTTTTTAGAAATTTTTGATTTATTGTACTGACTTTTTTTCAAACCGACTGCAACGTAGTTCACTTTTTTGGATGTGCAGCAAACGCTTTTTCAAAAATATAATTTTAAATGTAAAAATTGCACTGCCATCTTGGATCCACCATATTGAAATTTTTTATTTCTTGTCTGATTTAAGCAAAACTTTCTTTAGATTATCAAACTTTTCCAACACACCTAACTATGAGAAAAAAGTGACAGATGTCAAGTGTCATCTTGAGCCGGCCACATTTAACTTACATATATTTGTAAAGTATATTTATAAAAAAAAGCTACATTTGGCAAATGTTCGCCTTCTTGGATTTTAAAGCAAAGTTAATTTTGACAGTAAAACTTTTTTTTGTTTTTATGGGGTGTGTAGCTTGATATCTAGCTACACACCCCATATAAATAAAAAAAAATCAAGTTATTTTGAGACTAGGCAATTTTTAGAAGAAGGAGAAATTAGTACATAATTAGTACCAAATTCTGGCATAGTCACCTTTGGTGGAATCTCTTTTCTAAGCAGAGGGAGAAAGTACATACCCTATAACAAACAAACAAAAATCTTAAGAACCAATGGTTTTTTTAAACCAAAAGTACCTCTTTTTAAGAGTTCATAATTAGTACAAAATTATAACATATCAATTTTCATTAAATCTTTCTCCTAAGCATGAGAGGCTGCAGCTTATGGCCAAGCCACACCCCTCCCCCTTTTAAGTGCGAATAACTCCGTTATTCATCTAGTACAAATTTTTTTTAAAGGGGATTAAATTAGTACATAATTAGTACATAGGAAAAATTATGCTTTCTAATTCATAAAATTATTTACATCGGACCATCACTTTTAAAGTATCATTAAATTACATCCTATGTATATCCTATACTGTGTGTCGGCCGAATAACTGTTAGTTGACTCTCTCTGATGATATAAACGTAAATATCTCGAGAACCAATTGACGGATGGCCAAAAAATTTAAGGGCCCATGTTTCCTGTCTCTATTATTATGTAATGAAAATATGACAATTGTAGGTTTTTAAAAACTCACCTTGTACACTCTTAGCCGAATTACTGGACTGTAAATATTTTTAAAATTACTAGACATTTTTTTTTCTTCGATGAAATTACAGACCGGCTAATTAACGTAGAGCAAGACGTAATACCGTGGAGGGAAAAAAGGAAAAAAGATAAATTTTTCAAACGAAACACAATGCCCCAGTAACACGACTCTCTTCGAGGATTTCTTGACTAATTAATGGAGTTTCTTCTTGCTTTGTGAGAGTTACAAGCACAAACTCCGGGATTATATTTTTCTTGTGGGGTGGTAAAAAAGTAAAATATTTTTTAGTTAGCAACCCAGGGCGTTTACTTTTTAAATTGGGCTTTGTATTTATTTATCATGGAGGTACAGGGTTATTAGACAACATTAAGCTAGGATTATTATTTTCCATTGATTACGTCAATTAATTAACGCAGGTTCTTTCATTAGGTACACTAGACACTGGCTAAGGGCCGGGGCCATCAAGGGGCCCAGAGGGCTCGGTTCGAAAAGTTAATTGACTGCAAATAGGTATTTACGTTACTAGACCGGAAAATTGGTCTTTATAGGTCGACGCAGGAAATTTACAGGGCGAGCCGCAGGCGAGTCCTGTAAACCTGCGGAGACTTGTAAAGACACTTTCCGGTCGTGTATCGTACGTACTTTTTTTTTCAAACGATCGGAAAAAAACATTTTAGTATCTATCTCTTTCGTCAACGCCTAGCCGTGTTGCGTAATTTATGTACAGTCCCCTGATATTTTCTGCTTCTTGTTGGCTAGATAGCCATTGCCGCTAAGGCCGGTAGTTTTTAAGATGAAAACTAAGAAAAACAAGTAAAGTTTTGTGGTTAGAAATGATTTTTGTATTTTTAACTTGTGCAAAATTGTATAAAACATTAGAAAAATTATAGTGTAAAGCCTATTAGCTTCCCACAGCTAAATCAGTGATGACTGACGACCAGTTATGGCCAACTTATCAAGCAAAATAATGATTAAAGAGCTCATAAAAGGCAGATTTCTAGGTTTCTTCTTTATTTACCTATATTTATGGTATACTCTTACTTTGAGTGACTCTTGAAGCAGCTTTTATTATTTCCTGCGGATTCAACTCCTTCTCTAGATCTGAGTCTATTTTTGTAAACAAAACTTTTGAAACAAATTTAAAACAGCTTTTTTAGAAGTGTCAAAACAGCCCAAAAAGACTAGCTAAAAGCTGTCAACAAGAGGTCATAGCCAACTTGGCCAAAAATGGGACCGGAAAAGGATCAAGGGACCGGAAAATTGAACAAAAAGGTCCTTTCAGGAGAGTGGAAATATTTCGAAAGAACATGCCTTGTATTGTAGAACTTTCCGTATGAAAAATCGTACGGAAAGTGGCTATTTTCCGGTCGTTTGAAAAAAAAATACTAAAATATATGTTTTTTAATCATGAGCATTTTTCTGAAAAGAAGTACTATTACCAGTCAAGCTCTTCTTATAAAAATAGACAATAGGGTATTTTTGGTCAGTGTTTTTCTTATCGTTATTTCTGCGACTGCGCAGTATACATAACGGAGTCCAGTATTTAAGTAAGAATAACTTTATAGCGATCGTTATTTTTATTTACTTGTTTTCGCAATATTTTGGAAAATCTATTTAAAAAATTGCTAAATGTACTTATTCGTACAAAATCGTTAAAAAGTATGGTTATATTTAACAAAAAAAAGTTAGGTTTTATATGTACAGGGTGGGCTAAATTCGCTGCGATTTGGGGGTTTTGGGTACTTCTAGGCGAGATAGCCAAAAAATAGTATACATGTCCTGGGTTCAATTTTCGAGACGAGCTTAAATACGAAAACTCGGCGCATCTCGTTTCTGAAATATAACCTAAAGTTGGTATTTTTCTTAAAAAATTATCTTTTTTTTCTTTCATTTTTTAAATCAGCATAAAAGTCCCTTTAAAATGGTGTATCACACTTTATGTTTTATTTTTTGTATTTTTTAATATTTTCGATATTTATTTAATTTTTTAATTATTATCTTTTAAACTTTTTTAGCATAATTTTTATTATGAAGTAAAATTAAAAAGATAAAATAAATATAAATATTCGTAAAAATAAAAATAAAAAAATACAAAAACTAAAACACAAATTATGATACATCATTTAAAAGGAAATGTTATGCCGATTTTAAAAATCAAATAAATAAAGGGTCATTCTATAAGAAAAATACCAACTTTGGATTATATATATTATATTATTGTTAAAATGTCTTCAAAAAAGCTATTTGCATGAAATCAATATTCCTATAAATAACAAAGTTATAGACCCCATCCCAAAATGCATACTTTTCAAAATGCCCCCTTAGCTCGGAAACGGTAAGAAATATCAAGATGCAGTTTTCGTATTTAAGCTTGTCTCAAAAATTTTTTGGCTATCTTGCCTAGAAGTACCCAACCAGTATTTAATGTCAAGTACAAAAATGGATCTGACCAAAAACTAATACTGAGAACGTTATCGTTATTACAAATAAAAATAATCATAACAATAGGGAGATTTTGGTCAGACAGTTTAACGGCAAATTTCGTTATACTTATGGTTACTTTTACCGTAAATAACGGTAACTTTAAGAGGTTAAAAATAGTGCTTTTGAACAAACCCAAAAGTAAGGTTTGGCGGTAAATGTAGCCTTACTTTTTCGTTGTTTTTTCTTTCTTTATTACAAAATATTCACGTTTGTGTATAAACATATAAACTCCGCATCACTACTAGTCACATAAAAATAAAATACAAATCAAAAATCAAAACAAATTTTTGTCAATCAAAACAAAGTTTCTAATCTAAAAATCTTCCACCACAGAATCACACCAAGTTTGGTTGGTTGGCTTTTTAACGGTAAAGGGTTTCTGTCCTCTATATTGAAATTGAATCCTTGAAATATATCAATTATGAACAAATACGAACGAGAAAGCTCAAAAATAATTTTTATAAGTAGACCTCGTTATATATAGTGGTGAATATAAAAGTGTAAGAATATGGTCTTTTTTTATGTAGAACTAGATATACAGGGTTCCTAAGCAAATCGTTAGGGGGCCAAGCAGCCGTGTATAAGACGCAGACAAACGGAAAAGCACATTAGGCAGAAAAGGATGGGCATGGGGCGATGTTGTCACTACATCTTACACGTAGTAAATCCATTCCAGATTGTTGTTTTCTAATGTTTTCCATTTTCATACCTTTAGGACTGGAATAAAAATTGTTTTTTCTCGACTTTAATACCAAACTGATGAAAGATATCGTAAAAAAAATATTTTTCGGCTTTTCATTTTGTAACCATTGTCCTTACGCACTCTTTACACGCTGGGGACTGAGATACATGCAAATGCCTAACCTAAAGCGTTCATACACGGCCGGAGAAATCGACTGAGATATTTTCCTAGAAACTTTATCAAGCAAATAGGACGGGTTGACGCCTTCGAACGTCCAACCCGGGTTTTACACTTTGATTCGAAATCAAAAAGGAGGAACAGTCAGATGTGGGGCCGTGCACAAATTACGTAACGATGATTTAACCAATTTTTCACCCCCTCCCTATGTAATGTTTTGGAACGGTTTGGAACGCCACTCCCCTAATATTACGTAACGATTTCAAGACCACTACCCACCCCCAAAAAAAAATTTTTCACTTATTTTCATTCCAAATTTTCTTAGTTTCACACAAATGCAAACGCTGTCGAAAACCCCCCTCCCCCCTACGTAACGTTTTGTAACCCCGCTCCCCCCATGACCATTACGTAATTTGTGCACGACCCTTGTAGTCCCAGTGGAGGAGAGAGAGCAAATTGATATTTTTTTTCTTAAAAATTATACTTTTTAGACCTATTTCTTTGTGTTCCCGAAATTACGTAATTTTTGAAAAAAAATTGTAAGCGGCGCCATTTTTATTTCGTGCTTTGTTTTTCTAACATTTTTGGGTTCGGCTAATTTAATTGAAAAAATTTTGCCTGCGGCGCCCTTTATCTTCTCACTCGAAACCAAGATCCCCCGTTTTAGGAAAACTGATCCCGTCTCTGTTTCTAAATTTTTTCAAATAAAAGTAGAGTATGACCATGGGGGAAATAATTTTTTTCTACGGTATGACGAAAATTTCGAGAAAGTTGAAGAAAAAAATAAAAAAAAGTGGCAGAGCTCAAGTTTTTCGTAAAAAAAACGTTTTTTGTAAAGAAACAGAGTAAAATAAATCTTTTCACCCCTTTTTGGGTGTTACAAATATTGGCAGCCCCTTATTTTTCGCTTTTACCCTCCCGCTAGTTTTGAAGAATTGGTTCGCTACATGTTCAAATATATCGCAAGCAAAAAGCTCTGCAGGAAAAACAGCGCCGTTTATTGATTTCTTTGGCTGCTAGTTCTAGCTACATGGTTTGGCCGTTTCCGGATAGATGTCACTAGTAGAACAGAATGGAAAGAAATTTAATTAAAAGCGAAGATATTTCTTTCTAATGTTAACAACCTCACGAGTTTATCGCTCAGTATCGTAAATAATGGACCCTGCCACCTCCTTTAGGCAAGAAAAAGCTGTGGTTTGGATCTGAAAACATCTAATTTTTAATTAGATTAGATGTTCAAGATCTCATGGTGTGGCCGCCATCTAGCGGAATTTGCAGACATCTTGTCAAAGGTTATTATTGCAACTATGATTTATGCTCACAATGAAAGAGTGGCGACAATTTTTTCTCATGAAAGCAGTCCGGAGATAATAACAAACTGGCACCATTGCTCAATATACCTGTTTCTTTTGTGCGCGCAGAACTTTCTATGCCATTTCTGTTTGATTTATTGAAATCCTATCCCTAAGGAAAATCTTAGGAACCCTGTATATAACATGCAAAGTTATACTTTCTGTTTATTTTTGTTTTAATAAATGTTAATATGATTTTTGATTGCTGAAATTTTTTTTATCTAGGTTCGGGAGTAAGGGAGGGGCCCGCTATTCCAATGGTGCTAAGGGCTCGGTAGACCCTGGAACCGGCGCTGCAATTAATTACACTGTGTTACAAATTTCAAAAAAAAAGTATCCACTTCAATTTTTTCTGTTTATTCATTGAGACACATAGCTAAATAAGAACACATAAGTACTTTTTTTCTATTACGTATTATTTTCAGGTATGCTAGGTAAAAAATTAAAAACTAAACGTTCAGCATACACATAGCTTTATTTAATTATTATCGGGAGTAATACCATAAGTGCTTTGAGAATTATCTATAATCTGAAAAAACGTGTTTTTTGAAAACTTCACGAAATTATTTTTTTGGTTGTGTCAAAGCAGAAATTGCCCGACTCTGCAGGAGTAGGGCAATTTTTTGATACAACGGAAAAAATAGCCGAGTGCGGTTTTCAACAAAAACACGTTTTTTCAGAATCAATTCTCAAAGCACGAATGGTATTCGGTAGAAAATTTCAAGAATATATAAATTAGACTATTTATTGTAATTAATTGTAAAATTATTATACATAAATAATAAAGACACAAGTATATTTTTCTCCATAACTGAAGTTACACTGCTTGGCCCTGCCATGCATTTGTTCGGATCTTTATTTTTCAAAATTTCCCCTAGTGCGGCTCTGACTTCCTCGCATTTTATCGACGATCGCCTGATGATGCTCTTCGTCCATCTTCAGATAGCTCGCGATGGACTTGGAGCTATCATGACCTCCCACTAAGCAAGGTTTGTTATATTATAGGTTTTTAACGTTGAAAAAATGAAGAGTTGATGTAACTTTGTATACGTTAACAAAAATGTTTAAAAAAAGTAAAATGTAAGTTCACAATTAACATTCTATGTAAAAGTATCGCTGATACACGAGAGAAGCGCTAATTTTACGTTAATATTTAATCTTGGATTTAACAAGAAATGTAAACGATAAAGTAACTGAAAAATAACATTATTTGAAGTTAAATAAATGTCAGTGTCGAAACAAATGTTTGCTTCTTTACAGTTACATGATATTACACAATATTATAAGTTTATTTTTTTTGAAAAGTAAATTTTATTAATGTAACAATAACTAAAAAGAAGGTAAACCTGATCCATGAGGGACGGTCCCTATCACTGACGCCGCATTGCCTCGTTGAATAGCAAGGCTAATTTTTTGTGTTATAAAACTAAAACTACTTAAATCAGCAATAAATTTAAGTGCTTCATCCTCCCAAGGACCAAAAGTCTCTACAGCGAAGGGAACAAAGACAAAACGATCTTCCAACTCTTTATGTTTTTGATGTTTTTCCTTTTCTGCTAAACCTGCAGCCATATCTGATTTGTTAGATGTTAATTTGACATATGAATCCGCTAAGGTATGTCTGCACGTGGCATTCCAAATTAATTGCTTTCCGCCTCTTCAGGGAAACCATGTCATTCCATCGGCCCTTTTTCCATTGCTGCTACAAACATTAGACGGCTCCAAAACAGAAGGGAATTCTGCTGATCGAAGAGACCACCTAATAATGTCATTAAGTTCCCCGTGTCTCGACAACCTACTTGCACTTCTATTGCAGCTAACTCCATGTAGCCCATAAATATCAGCTAATTCGCGGCAAGTGCAAATATGTTGTCCATACACAGGAAGTCAAAGTCTAAGAGCGATGGAAATCTGGAAGGAATTGTCATCCAGGAGATTTCCAATAGAGGCACAAGGCAAGGTATTTAGCCAAGCATTTGTCAAATTTAAAACAAATTTGGTTCTTTATCGTGACATGACAAAATACACTATTGTAAATGTAATAAACATCAAAGTTGAAACAAATTTACTTTATTAATTATCGCATTAAAGCAGCAGTATTGTGACCTCATTTAATGTCAACTTTAAAAAAAACTTGGTTGTTTATTGGAAAATGACCAAATACAATTGTAAGTTTTTTGCAAAAATTCCAACATTAATGAAACTTTTAACCCAAATATGGCGAAAATTTTTGGAAAAATAAATCGTGCAATTTTATTCATAACTTTAACTAAATTTAAGTAAATATATGTATTCGCAGTAACGTACGATGATTTTATGATTTGATTTTTTTACGGTTTGACGAAATGATATATAGGTAGGTATTTTCAGTTTTTTTTAAATTTTGCTAAATTATGATTCGATCAAATTATTGTGATTTAATATTTGCATATAAATTTTTTATTGCAACTAAAACATTTTTATATGTATTTTATTTATTAAAAACAATTAATTAAATTGATAATAAAAAACCAATGTCTTATTTACTGTGAAAATCCTTGTTTGTCGTCTTTAGACTGAGGGTTCGAGTCCCGTCAGCGCGTATTTTTTTTTGTTTTATTTTAATTATTTTTTTTATTTGTTTAAGATATAATCACGAAGATCAGAGATTTTAAAGCACAAAAATATATTTTTTATGTTGTTTGAACCCATATTTAACAAGTTAGAGGTAAATTTCAAAAAAAATAATTTTACCTAGCCACGTAACATTAAATGTTACATGCAAGTCACATACTTGTTAAAAAAATCGAATGTAACACTGTTACGTAAATGTTTAGGACAATTGATGTACGGGCAATGTAATATCTTCGTTATGGTTACAAGCTGTGTTAAGTAACAGGTTACAAAAATACGTTAAGGAGATGTAAATGTAACAGGTTTCTGCTTAGTGGGCTTACATCGCTGATGTAAACAAATTGACCATGGAGCTCAGGAAGATCCAAGTCAAAATCGTGGTCCGCATGGACGATCCAACCAAAACAGAGCTGAGATAAGAGCACCTGCTCGAAGTCCTTGCTCCACCTAGGTAGGAAGGATGTGAGACTAGCAACAGGGCTCCTAACAGGACACTGTTATATAACATATACTGCTGGAGTGTCCCGCCAGTTCAAGAGAGTCGCACCTTGGAAACTATCTGTTGCCCAGAAAAATCCGTTCTTTTGCAAAAGAGGCAGGCTTCTTGGGCTAAACCATGGATAGTGGGCGTACAACGGACCCAACAACGTAGCCTACGTTCATGAGAATTGTCCAACTCCACTAACAGCCATTTCCACCAACATATTTACTTATTTACGGGTCAACTAGAATAAGGTGGCCTAGGTTAGAGTAGAGTTTCATTTGTATTTAGAACTCCCTTAAACTACCTTAGGTGATCCCTAAATCTAGGGGCCCGTTTTTGGTCCCCTAGTTGGTGCAAATGGCTGTAACTGTCACAAACAATTCTATTTACAACTCATTCCAAATTCTGCGGACCACATTTATGATGGTCGCCAAAGATCGGGATACCAAAACCAAATGTTTCTAAAGTCCATTTACACTACGTTTGTTTTTGAGTTTAAATTTAGTTTTAATTTATTTTTAGAAGAAAATAGAATGCCAAGTTTGGACCCGTTTAATCTAGAGAAAAAAATGGGATTTAAGTTTCGTATCGAAACCAATTTACCTATTCTTTGGTCCCAATTTGTAATCTGTGGTCTCGTTCTAAATATTTGGTCGGTTAAATAAAGTAGCTACGTTACATAAACATTTAGACTGTACTTTATAACTTCTTCCGATACGTATATACGGATGTGACAATTTATGATGTTGCTTTATGTCTCTATTGTCTACAACAAATTAGCTTAGCTACAAAGTATCCACATCAAAGAGTTTTAAATTGTTCTTTTTTTTTATGCTGTGTTTGCCGGATATAATTGCTCTCTCTGTGATCAAAAGATAAACTTTCATAGAAGCTTTTCTACTTGGCCAGTACGCGCATACGCTTATGTCACATCCTTCAGGCTATTAGTTCAGAAGAAATGTGGTATCCCACCATTCCTTTGATCGTTATAACGACTAATAAAGTGAGTACAGAGTTACTACGTTTATACGCACCTAAACGCGCTTTTATTTAAATAAAATCCCTTTATCCGAGGGTTTAAACGCCAGTTTAAATAAAAAACAAATAAAACAACTAAATAACAGATTTTTGGAAAAACCAGGGTTGAGTCCTTTTTTAAATTGGAAGAAATACGCCAAAGCGTTTTTAAAGTGTTTATAACGACCATAAAATGGTTTTTAAATCGATAAACCCGCTTTCTTAAATCGCTTTAAAATAAAATCGATTTAGTGCTTAAAGCAGTTTTAGTGGTGTTTATACGGATCCCGTGACTCTAATGGACATCGTTTGATTTGTTAAGCCGGATTTTGAATTAAGCAAGCAAGCAAGTAAGCAAATAGGGGTGCCAACCTAAACACTTATTTTGAACTTTCTCGGAAAGTATGCTATTTTAAGACAATTAAATAAGCTCAAAACAATAAGGGAGTTCTTAGCTTGCTAACATCATTTTGCAATTTTCTAGTTTTATTGGCTCCTTTCGATGAAATTCGAAAAAACAAAACAAGAGCTGATGCATGTTGGTCGAACACCTGACCCCTATAGCCAATGGCATTTCTTATTTGTCGGCTTTGTACGGCCATCTAACGGCAATATATTACACAGATTTTGCTGTCCAGCTGTTTTCGGTCGGCTGTGTACTGTGTCGCCATCTAGCGGGAATGTGTTACACTATTTTGCTTTTGTATGTTGGTTATACACCTGTACTTTTTTATAATTTACCTTTTTTGTAAAGTACTTTTTGATAAATTATATTTTTATATTTTTTATAAAAAAATAAATGTGTCCCACTGAAGTAGAAACATAATCCCGTTGTTTAACTGCAGTTTACTTTTTTTAATTTTTAACAACAATTCAAAATAATTAAACAACAAATATTGCGTCGCCTCGAATGAAGACGTATGAGGTAGGCCGCGAAGTTGGCCGAAAACCCTCAAATCGATAAATTTTCACGCTTATGGAAAAGGTCGGAGCTAAGCCAACGCCTTTTATTTGGGTATTTCCATATACTTATAAACTTAATAACGGGTGTCCCATAAGTTTTGGCACAAGGTTCAAGGAGCTCAAAAGAAATACTTACTTATCAAGTTGGCTTTGGTAACAGAAGTTTCCTTGTTTCCTAGGTTTCAATTTGACATATTTATGATTTAAGTCAGTTTGTAAAAAATGTCTTACAAATTGGAAATAAGAAAATCTATTTATAATTTGGTTGGGCAAATGCCCAAAGCTAAAATAGTGCGAATCTTTGAACACCAAGATATATCCAGGAGAACCATTTATCGAACCATATTGGAATGCGAACAGGGTATTCCTTATATGAACCTCCCGAAAAGTGGAAGACCAAGGATTTTCACCTCCCCTCAGTGCAACAGAGTGGTAAGGTGGGCTAAAAACAAGGTCGGAGTGTCTGTAAGGAAGCTAGCGAGAAGAAAACAAACTTCAAAAAGTACTATTTGTAGAATTTTGAGCAGAAATGGTCAAAAATACCGCAAAAGGCAAAAATGTCCAAAATACACCCCTAATCAGCTTGCCCGGATACCTCGATGTTGTTGTTCTCTTCTACTTGTTCATTTTGCGAACAACAAATCTATCATAATGGACGATGAAAAGTATTTCACTTTTGAAAACGCAGAAATTCCGGGCAATCAAGGATTTTACACCGATAATATAGAGGAGACTCCGTACAACGTAAGATTCAAAAAAATACCAAATTCGCCGACAAAATTTGTGTGCAATTTCCGAAGGGGGTATAGCAAGACCATATATAGGACATGTACGGGGCGAAGCATTAACTAGCAGAGGTTATATTGATAACTGCCTAGTGAAACTCAATGATAAACTCATTGAGTTTTACTACTTACTTATCAAGTTGGCTTTGGTAACAAAACTTTCCTTGTTTCCTAGGTTTCACTTTGACATATTTATGATTTAAGTCAGCTTGTAAAAAATGTCTTACAAATTGGAAATAAGAAAATCTATTTATAATTTGGTTGGGCAAATGCCCAAAGCTGAAATAGTGCGAATCTTTGAACACCAAGATAAATCCAGGAGAACCATTTATCGAACCATATTGGAATGCGAACAGGGTATTCCTTATATGAATCTCCCGAAAAGTGGAAGACCAAGGATTTTCACCTCCCCTCAGTGCAAAAGGGTGGTAAGGTGGGCTAAAAACAAGGTCGGAGTGTCTGTAAGGAAGCTAGCGAGAAGAAAACAAACTTCAAAAAGTACTACTTGTAGAATTTTGAGCAAAAATGGTCAAAAATACCGCAAAAGGCAAAAATGTCCAAAATAACTCGATGTTGTCGTTCTCTTCTACTTGTTCATTTTGCGAACAACAACAACAACATGATGAAAAGTACTTCACTTTTGAAAATGCAGAAATTCCGGGCATTCAAGGATTTTACACCGATAATATAGAGGAGATTCCGTACAACGTAAGAATAAAAAAAAACCAAATTCGCCGACAAAATTTGTGTGCAATTTCCGAAGGGGGTATAGCAAGACCATATATATAGGACATGTACGGGGCGAAGCATTAACTAGCAGAGGTTATATTGATAACTGCCTAGTGAAACTCAATGAGATTATCATTTGGTAACAATAGTTTCCTTGTTTCCTAGGTTCAATTTGACATATTTATGATTTAAGTCAGTTTGTAAAAAATGTCTTACAAATTGGAAATAAGAAAATGTATTTATAATTTGGTTGGGCAAATGCCCAAAGCTGAAATAGTGCGAATCTTTGAACACCAAGATATATCCAGGAGAACCATTTATCGAACCATATTGGAATGCGAACAGGGTATTCCTTATATGAACCTCCCGAAAAGTGGAAGACTAAGGATTTTCACCTCCCCTCAGTGCAACAGGGTGGTAAGGTGGGCTAAAAACAAGGTCGGAGTGTCTTTAAGGAAGCTAGCGAGAAGAAAACGAATTTCAAAAAGTACTATTTGTAGAATTTTGAGCAGAAATGGTCAAAAATACCGCAAAAGGCAAAAATGTCCAAACTAAACCCCTAATCAGCTTGCCCGGATACCTCGATGTTGTCGTTCTCTTCTACTTATTCATTTTGCGAACAACAAATCTATCATAATGGACGATGAAAAGTACTTCACTTTTGAAAACGCAGAAATTCCGGGCAATCAAGGATTTTACACCGATAATATAGAGGAGACTCTGTACAACGTAAGATTTAAAAAAAAACCAAATTCGCCGACAATATTTGTGTGCTACTTCCGAAGGGGTATAGCAAGACCATATATAGGACATATACGGGGCGAAGCATTAACTAGCAGAGGTTATATTGATAACTGCCTAGTGAAACTCAATGATAAACTCATTGAGTTTTACTACTTACTTATCAAGTTGGCTTTGGTAACAAAAATTTCCTTGTTTCCTAGGTTTCAATTTGACATATTTATGATTTAAGTCAGTTTGTAAAAAATGTCTTACAAATTGGAAATGTATTTATAATTTGGTTGGGCAAATGCTCAAAGCTGAAATAGTGCGAATCTTTGAACACCAAGATATATCCAGGAGAACCATTTATCGAACCATATTGGAATGCGAACAGGGTATTCCTTATATGAACCTCCCGAAAAGTGGAAGACCAAGGATTTTCACCTCCCCTCAGTGCAACAGGGTGGTAAGGTGGGCTAAAAACAAGGTCGGAGTGTCTGTAAGGAAGCTAGCGAGAATAAAACAAACTTCAAATAGTACTATTTGTAGAATTTTGAGCAGAAATGGTCAAAAATACCGCAAAAGGCAAAAATGTCCAAAATACCTCGATGTTGTCGTTCTCTTCTACTTTTTCATTTTGCGAACAACAAATTTATCATAATGGACGATGAAAAGTACTTCACTTTTGAAAACGCAGAAATTCCGGGCATTCAAGGATTTTACACCGATAATATAGAGGAGACTCCGTACAACGTAAGATTAAAAAAAAAATAAATTCGCCGACAAAATTTGTGTGCAATTTTCGAAGGGGGTATAGTAAGACCATATATAGGACATGTACGGAGCGAAGCATTAACTAGCAGAGGTTATATTGATAACTGCCTAGTGAAACTCAATGAGTTTATTCAAGAACATCATGCTGGAGACGAAATTATGTTTTGGCCCGACCTGGCATCTTGCCATTATGCCAGGGAAACGGAAAATTGTCTTAATATTCCATATGTACCAAAAAATGACAATCCCCTTAATTTGCCCCAGGCTCGCCCCATTGAAGACTTTTGGGCCCACTTGGCAAGGGAAGTGTACGCCGGAGGCTGGACTGCTCAAAATGAAGGCCAACTGCGCCGCAGAATTTTAATCAAGTGCAGAGAAATTAATATTGACACCACCCAGACCCTTATGATAGGTGTCCGAACAAAGTTGCGGCTTGTTGAGGAACACGGACCGCTGCATATACTAAAATAGATAAATTATATTCATAGAAAATCAACTTACTAAAAAAATATATAGAGTTTAAATAAAAGTTTAGTTTTTCAAAAAGTATACGATTTTTTATTTTGTGACACGCCCTGGAAGTGGCAATTTTGTTAGCAATATATCATGTAGGCTATGAAAATAAGATTTTACGGTTGTTTTGCGCAAGTGCGTTGGATTGATGTTATTCCTGACGCCATTTTTGTTTGTTTTGATTTTTTATTCCGAAAGAGGTGTGTTTTTTCGGTTTTTCATTTTACTCACAGTACACACACTATAGTGTCCTATGATTTTACTTTATCTTCTATGTTTATGGTAGGCATTTATACTTTCACCCGTGTGTTTATTTGATTTGTGGTGCGGTGTTCTGCAATCGGTAACCCGAAAGCAAAATAAAGGTATTTATACAGAGAAAAACAAATACCTGTAAAATTTTTGGTATCATCCAGAGAAAAAATTTGCCTTGATCTTTTCTTGAAATTTTGCACGCTTTTCTATTATATCCAGTGAAGGCTTAGAAATTACTAAACTGTCTACATAATATATTTTTTTAAGTAGTTTAAGAACACACAACATATTTAACTTATAAACTAACCTATCGATTTTTTTAGTTTCTTTAAAAATATTAATTAAAAAACTTGTTTGCAAAAATAATAATGTTTTAGATTATATATTGTAAAACAATAGACCAAGGTGTAACTTTTTTTATCCTGCTGAAGCATAAAATAGATGGATTACATTTTAGTTCTTAAAGGAGGCGGTGACTTTAGCAATTGGAACTAAAATAAAAGTGCGCCAGGGATGAGTTTACCCATAATCCTTTTTTTCTTTTTTTGTTTTGAGAATTTTCAGTAGTGATGTAGTTTAATTTATAAAGTTTGTTGTAAAAGTTTTAGGTAAAAATTAAAGCCAAACCAACATATAAACAATCATAATGAAAACAGAAGAAAAGTTTGCGCGGGTTGTAGTGAAAAAATTTCAAAACCAGAACTACCTATTTAAAACAACTACGAATAGAAAAATTACTACAAGCCTTTTCAAATCCAAACTTTAACACAAATAATATAAAATTTCCTACATCTCTATGTATGATGTAATTGCTGCCGAGCATAGGATACAAGAAGAAGAACAGTGTTTAAGGCACTGACCGGTTATTTGGGCCAATGCGGAAGAGCTGTTGGAAAAAGTAACAACTCAAAGACAGAAGTTATGGCTGATGGAGGACAAAGATTTTTTTAAATTTGCTTGTTCATTATTCCTTTATAAGATTGTAAAGTTGAATTCAGGCTGACAGAAGGTTCAGATATGCAGAATGAGGCAGCATAGTTATAGAGAGAAAAGTCACTGGCGTGCACAATACAATTGACTTGTGCTTACAAAATAAAAAAATTGTCTTTTGCGTCTTTAGTTTTTTTGATAGCGAGAATCTGGATATGTTCTCTTCCTCTTATTATCTTTTTATGCCCTTTATATCTTGCACAAATCACATTCACAGTCTTGGTCCGTTGAAAATCTTTTATTCTTAGTAACGTTCATTGCTTTAAAATCTGTCGTCGGCAGCAACTGGCAAATAAAAACATTATTTTCACAATATAGCGCATTTCTACATATGCTATATACAGATTTAGGAAATTTTATATTATTTGTGTTAAAGTTTCGATTTGAAAAGGCCTGTAGTAAATTTTCTAACCGTAAAGTTATTTTAAATAATTCTGGTTTTGATTTTCCAAATTTAATTTTTTCACCACAACCCGCGCATTTTTCTTCTATTTTCATTATGATTAAATTTATATGTTGGTTTGGCTTTCATTTTTACTTAAACTTTTACAACAAACTTTTTAAATTAAACAACGTACACTATCGGCATCATAAAAGTGGTACGTGAAAAACATAGGTATTTTTTAAATTGCACGGTTAACTACCGAATCATATTTTGACACTGACTTTTATACTATGCTGGACTAAAATTTTAAAACATTGAGATCAAAAGGTTGTGTTTAAAAATAATGTTTATATTACAATTTTTCATAATCGTAGGTTTATTGCGTCCAGAACACCTCTAATTGACCAACCTAGTTGCAGTTTATCCAGTTGTTGGGCTTTATTAAATAAAGAAATTTGAAATGGCATTTTTTATTTACTTGTCAGAAAGAAATCCAAAATGACATGCTTTGACAGCTTTAGACAAATACAATGATGAGTGACTTTGTTTGCAAAAATAGATCAAGTTATTACAACAAAAAGTAGTGTGTACCACTTTTATGATGCCGGAAGTGTACCTACTAAAAATTCTCAAAACAAAGAGCAAAAAAAGGATTATGGGTAAACGCATCCATGACGCTCTTTGATTTTCGTTTCCATTGCTAAAGTCACTGCCTCATTGTCCAGTTTTATTATTAATATTTTTTAGGGAAACTAAAAAAATCGATGGGTTATGAATGAATGTAGAAGCGCGGGCGGGACAATTCCCATGTACGTAGGCCACCTTGCTGGGCCCGTTATACGCCCACTTTTCAATCGATAGGTTAGTTTATAAGTTAAATATGTTGTGTGTCCTTAAACTGCTTAAAAATATATATATTCTGCAGTGAGTTTAGTAATTTTTAAGCCTTAATTCTTAATATAATAGAAAAGTGTGCAAAATTTCAAAAAAGGATCCGGTGGGATTTTAAAATATCTTGTTTTACGATCATCATCATAATTCGTTCAGGACCCCCTGTGTGGCACTTTCACATCTTATTAATTCTTCTAATGTGTTTAAAAACGCCATAAGATTACATTTTTATTTTGGGCGGCACATATTTTTACGTAAAAAAAACTAAAACTGCTGACGTTCATATGCCATCGGCCATCGCAGTGAAGGGCATCGCGCATGCGTAAAACGGATGTGCGCGTAATAAGCAAATAAATAAAAAAGTGAGGTTAAAATGTCATTTTTTGAGCAAATGGCGTGTTCGATAATCACTCCGGTTGGGATTCAGAGCACCCGCAGGTATATTCGTGACGTCATTACTCTACTCAGGATTTATTTGAAACTAAGTAAACCGAAAGCACTATAACTTAATGCTCTTATTAAAAATTTTTTGCCATTTTCATCGCTAGAGGTAAACGTAACATATGGAATATCTACAACTCTATTAAGGATGTCCGCAAATTAGAAGATTTCAGGTAGGTACAGTTGTCAACTAACAAATTCTCTTATTAAATATTAGAAAAGTAAAAATCTTAAAATTTTGACTTTCTGTCTGTCAAAGGGAATCAGAATTTATGTAAACTTAACGCTCCTGACAGACGAGCTCAACATTTACGGCCATATTGAAACGTCACCTGGGACAAGAAATGCTTCTTTACTTCGAGAAATTATTTTTACTAACTTATGGCCACTTGCACCAACGTTCTAAAGATACACCTAGCCCTAGTTATCCCCTACCCAACTAGCAATTTGTCGACGTCTCAACGTTGTGCACCGCGTGCCAACGTTGCGTCGCAACGTTTACTTTTACTCAAACACCACCCACTTTTGCACCAATTTGGTGGATGATTTTTTGGTTGAGTCAACGTCGCGATCGCGACTACAGTTGAAGTAATAGTTCAATGGGTTTTGGAGTACAATTATTTGTTCAAAATATTATTCATTACGTAAAATGATAAATACACTATTCGACTTAAAATTAAACTATTTCTAACACCATAGTATTATTAAAATAAAATGATATTCTATGTAATATATCATGTTTTGCATCATCATAACATGCGAACCAATGCCAAAATATATAAACAGACGGTAGTTTACTGTCAAATGTACAGTTCGTAGCTCTACAAAATAAGCGCGCCCTCGATTAAAATGATTTTATGAAATTAAAAAAAAATCATGATTTAAAAATCGCTTCAAAAATTCTCTAAAGATGTTGCTTAGGATTCCTAAGAACAAAATACGGATTTTTACATGCAAAAAGATCTTAGTTTATTGTAGAAAAAAGCAAAAAAATAATTTTTAATGTTTGTTGACAAATTAGCATACAATGGTTTTAACAATCAATCATGGCGGCACTTATTAGTTTCTATGACAACCAAAAGAGTCCCGTGTCTCGACTGCTTTAACTACTTAACTGTGTTTTGAACGGATCCCCTAACTTAAAGACGCGAACACGCCTCAATTTTTACCCAATCGAAATTTCTCCACAGTTTGGCTTTCTGCTGCTCACTTAATTTCCGTCCTTGTTGTTTACACAGGACCTTCCTCTTTTTTTCCGACACACTGGGGAATCACCTTCAATAACAACTGTCACATGTCAAAATATCGAAGAATATTTATACCATTTTTTCCTTTTCATAGTGCAAAATGTTCAAACAAAACTAATAGAAACTTTACAAAACACTTCTTTGTTATTTTTACTGAATTAATTGACGTTTGTATGACAGACAGCAGTGCTCCAAAATTGGCTTGTTGCAAACATAACAAAATCGGTTAGATGAAAACAGGCGCGCCCGCGTCTCCAACAAACCGGCCAGAAAACGTGGAGTAAATTGATCAATTTTTGGTTTAGCACACACCGGTTTGTAGTCGGCGCCTTCACAACTAAGGAATTACTGTTAGTACAATAGACGGTCATAAATAGTTGTGATGGCGACTGAAGTTGTGATAAACGTTTAGGCGTCGTATAATAGTCGACGTTGTCGACCGTCGCCATGATAACTATTCTTTATCTGTAAAACAACGTTTAAAATTAGTGCAATTCTAATTTTTACAACTTGCACAACTAAAAATTGCGAGTTGGGTAAATTTAGGTAGGTGTCAGTTTTCACTTGTTAAAGCGTTTATGTGAGTCCTAAACGTGTTACGTTAGCTCTAAATCTAAGTAGTCGATTTGGTGTCCCTAGCTCCCACCTTACCTACCTATTAATAATATAACCTCCAAATTAAACTAACCATAATCTTTTTTTTGTCGCTGTGTTGTTTGTGTGTTGTTGCAAAAATGGATTTTTTGGATCTGGAGGCGTGAGACGATGATCTGGAGCTGTTAGAAATAATTGAGAATGGCTTTCCACGTCAAGTTTATAACAGGTCCAATTATTTTGAGGATATGGACAACCTAACTTTTTTCAAAAGGTTTAAGTTAACGAAAACAACTGTGATGTTAATTTTGGAGCAGATTGAAATCAGCTGGAGTATCCTCATGACCGGTAAGCCCTGCGGATTTATAAACTCAATGGTCAGGATTATATACTTATACTATAAATATGTCTCTTTTTCCCTTAGCAAAAGAAAAAGGCCCATTAACTCAATTTTTAATACTAAATATGTATTAATTTTATATCTCTATCTGTTTCCAGCATACTAAAAGAAAGAGGTCAAAAATTAAGCACTATGCATTAAAAATCCATAACAATACCATCAAGTTTATAAACCCAGAGTTAATAGGATATTGGTTTTGTTAGCATACCGCACCACCTCGCTGAATATCATTATCCTACAAAACAACTACATAGCAAAAATGTACACACACACACACAGGCAGGCATAAAAATATTGTCTGTATGCATAACCTCTGTAATATTTTACATTGCGATAAATTAGAAAAATCTGAAAAATTAATGCTAGCCGTATATCTTTAGAAAAACAATTTTTCACCTGTTTAAGTACTTGCTAAAAAATTTGGGCAGAGAGAAATGGCAGAGAACCCAAGGAATAACGTTTTTTTGACAGAATTGGCGACGTTGCCGAATGGTTTGCTCACCTAACCAGGGGTACGTTTAAAATTTTCCAAGCAAGTGACGGGTTAGGGATTCTCTAGAACTAGGGGGTATTCAGGTGTGCTCTAGGTTTGGGTTGGTGCAAGTGACCATAAAATAACTCGGATCGACACCTTCGATATAAAAGGCCTCTCATCTTCTCCTGTTTTAGTGCCCTTCTGTCCATATTGGCCACCATTTTGACATTTAAGTCATGTAATAACTGTCAACAGTGTCAAAAATGGCGTCAGAAAGCAAAACGCTATTCAAATTTGCTAAAATGTATAAGGTGATGCTTTTTGGTAAACTATTTAATTATGAGAAATTTTAATTATTTATCTTATTTAGTTTAGATTTCACCCTGTATAGTTTTTGACTTACTCCTATTATGTAATATTACTGACGAATAATTTGCTCTTGAGGATGAGTGTCCGCCGAAGTTTATGTGTTAGTTTCACTGAGGTAAGTGGGGAACAAGACAATCTCTTAAGCCGTTTGCCCATCATATTCCAGACGTACTTTGTTGGTGATAATTCGCCAAATTTGGTAGGCCAAGGCAAGCAATTGACTTCAAAAGTTTCGTAAAAGTCAATTTTTGATAGTGCGGTAGTATTAGTCCTGGCCTCATATACAGGGTGTTCCAAATTCGATGCTCACCATGGGGATCTCCTAAACGGTAGGAAATACCAAAAGGTTTAAATTAGGGCAAAGTTGCGCAATTTGAGGCTTTCCTTAAAACCAAATAAACAGTTTACAAATTCCGGATAGTTACGGAGATAAGCGAAAAAACCGAAATCTTTATCTTTAGTTTTTATTTTTCTGCGCCCTTATTCTTAAAGCTGTCAAAAAACGCTTAAAACTTTCTACAGGCACTTTTTTAAGGTCTACCTAATAAGAGGTCAGTTTTCGAAATTTGACATTTCAGTGTGACAGGCGCACTGTCAAATTCATTTTTCTTATGGACACATGCATTTTTTCTCCTGCCGTTCATAAAGGTTCGTAAAGGCTGCCAGATATTTTACAACCTCATTTTGACAAGTACCTGACGTTTTGAGTTAATTGACCATCATCAGCCAAAATTCAAAGATTAAAAAACAAATGCAAAAAGTATTTTTTAAATATTAGGTAAAGTTATTTTGTTATAACAAAATGTCAAAAAAACTGTTATTTCTAAAATGTTAAAAAAAGTACTGCAATCGGCTTTCCAAAATATCAAAAAGCAAAACTTAAATTTGGGCTGATGGTGGTCAATAAACCCAAAATGTTATATGTCATCTTTTATGAACCAGACGAAAAAACGGACCTCTCACTAGGTAGATCTTAAAAAAGTGTCTGTAGGAAGTTTTAAGCGTTTTTTGACAGCTTTAAGAAAAAGGGCGCAGAAAAATGAAAACTAAAAATGAAGATTTCGGCTTTTTTCGCCTATCTCTGGAATTATCCGAAATTGCGCAACTTTGCCCTAATTTAAACCTTTTCGTATCTCCTACCGTTTAGGAGACCCCATAGTGAGCATCGAATTTGGAACACCCTATATACCACCGCAAAAAATCTAGGTCCGGAGGTTTTGACTTCTGATTCATGTTTTTGGATCATTGTAGCAGTAATTTATCTTGGGTAGACATTGAACACAAGGGCCAAACTATTTTAGTGACCACCCTGTATTTTTGTGTTAAAAAGCTTAAAATTTTCATTTTTTTGTGTGTTTCCCTTGTAAAAAAAGGCTAAATATCAAAAAGTACTTTGCCAATCGAAAAAAGAAAGCCACGGATTGAAAGATAAGCCTGCGTTTTATATTTTTATGGGGATTCTTTTGCTTAAGCCAAGACAAACAACAATCAACGTAATTTTCAATATTATGCAGTGTGTCAAAAAAAATCAATTATTATAATTTTTTAATATGTCATAGAGAAAGTCCTATAAAACATTTTTTGTCATTACCATTTTCCTGTAATTGAACAGGGTGAGCCAGCAATGAAGGGTAAAGTTTAAAAATTGGCCGTTTTAGACTTTTGGTTTATGAGAAAACTATAAAGTTTAAAAAAAAAATTTCCATCGAAATATGATTGTACATGCTATTATCAACAATTTTTATTTGACACTTATATTTCTATTCATTTGGGGTGAGCCAAAAAAAAAACGTTTGAAAATACACTTAATCGCACCCTTTAAAATTGAGTTTCAAAGAAGAGTACCACAATAAATGTATTTTTTTCAGATAATAACAGAAATTTTATTTTTTTTAAAGGTAACAATCTTAAATTTTTGGAACTCGCTAAATGAATTATAAATCGAACGATCTGCTTATTTTTCTTTATATTATTCCTCATTTATGTACAAGATGAGTCAAAACTACTACCTATATAGATTTAAAAGTTAAAGTTACCACCTGTAGAAAAATTTATATTATTCAGAATTTTTAACCCTTATTTGGCAAAAAATATAGATTATTTTTTTTTAAAGGGGTAGGTTTATGGGTTGAGGGATCTTATTAATGAAACATCCTTTTTTTGAAATGCCAACGTTTCGCAAAATTTATTTGCTTCCTCAGGGCTATTCAAGACGGTCCTTCCATATATCGATTCTATTGCCAATAGACGTTATTCTTCTTATTTTTGCACAAGTACCGTACAATTTTGATTAAAACTTTTAAAAAGACATAAACAAACACATTAAAATATTATTACTACGGCGTGTCTTTCGTTCGCATTTAATTTTTACACTTTTACCGAAGGATGACGTTTATTGGCAATAGAATCAACATACGGAACGGCCATCTTGAATAGCCCTAAAGAAGCAAATAAATTTTGCGAAACGTTGGCATTTCAAAAAAAGGACATTTCATTAATAAGATCCCTCAACCCATAAACCTAAACCTTCAAAAAAAAAATCAAAATAGAATCGTTAAACCATTCTACAAATATAAATTAAGGTATGATAGTGTTTTAATATTTTGAACGTTTATACAGGGTGTCTTAATACGCTTCAGTAACTTGTACAAAGTAGAAATCTCTTTACAAATTAAAAAAAAATTGTAATATTTTTAAATTGGGTCAAATATAATAATTATTATACAGAATACATGCTAAGGAAAATCTGGTAGGCTTTGAGTAGAAATGTCATTACAGTTGTTTAATAAAACTCTAGTAGACAAAAGAAGCACGCAATTTTAAATAATCTCAGTTCAATTTTTTGACTCACCCTGTATATATATCAATACTAATCCTCAATAATATAAAGAAAAATAAGTAAATCGTAGTTAAGAAAATTTACATAATAAATATTCCCAAATGGGATTTATAATTTATTTAACGACTTCTTAGATCTTTTCTTGGCTCACCCTGTACACAAATTAATAGATCGTTACCTTTGAAAATCAATCAATATTTTAAAATGCCTTTTATTTTGTTATTCCATTTTTTTAAACCTTATAGTTTTCTCATAAACCAAGGTCCAAAACGGCCATTTTTGGAACTTTACCCTTTAATGCTGGCTCACCCTGTACAATTACAGGAAAATGGTAATAACAACAATGTTTGTTAGGACCTTCTCTATCACGTATTAAAAAATTGGAAAAATTTACCATTATTTTAAAAACTTGCATTTAAAGTCGTTTTATGGACATCCTGTATAATAAGTTAAACTTCTAAATAAGTTACATCAACTGAAAAGAATCTAAAAAAAAGAAGATCAAAAGATCTTGGGAGGAAAGAACGAAAATTCAAAATTGGATGAGTGTCCCACAAGGAACTCACAAAAGACCAAAGCGAAAGAAGAAACAATTAAACGATGTTTCGCCCGGGGTGACCAGCGTGGGCTCGTCAGTGGATTCACTATCACCCTCAATCAAGACATCATTCAACACCATCGCACACTCTGACTTCCAACTCTGAATCACTCACCAATAGGCATCGTTCCGCATGGTACTTATTATAAGTAACCTGATACGGGTTCGTCCTGGCGTGTTAATCGTTCCAATAGGAATATGCTCCTAAGACAATTAAAACAAGAACTTAAACTTCTAAATCAGTTACATCAACCGAAAAGAGTCTCTGTATGTAATCACCCTGTATAATATTGAAAATTACGTTAATTTAAATATAGTTTATCTTGGCTTAACGAATAAACTCCCTAAAAATAAATAAAATCAAAAAAGCTATATTGAATCTGCGAATTTGGAAAACGTACACAATTTGGTGTAACCATCCTGTTTATCTCGATTTTCATGGCAACCCTTATCTTAAATAGACATATAATATAATACATAAAACGCAGAAAGATATTATCCTTAGATCAGTGGTTTTCTTTTTCTACAAGGGAAACACACAAAAAATTGCAAATTTTTAGTTTTTTGATACAAAAATATAGGGCGGTTGCTAAAATAGTTTTGCCTGGGTGATCAATGTCTACCCAAGATTAAATTACTTCTAAAATGATCTAGAAACATGAATCAGAAGTCAAAATGTCCGGACCTAGATTTTTTTGCGGGCATATACGATGGGGCCTGGACTATAAGGCAGTTAAACTGGATTCAGAATTTCGTGGATATAAGACCCATCATTGAACAATTCAGGTTCACAGTTCGCCTAAGCTACATATTCAAGAAAACAATATATAAACTATCTGTAATTAAATAGAAAAATTAAAATCTTTGAGGGATTGTTCTTGGAGGCAATCCTAATTTTTTTTGTGCGATCCCCTTTTTTTAATACAAAATTTAAAATTCGTATAAAATGTTATTTTTAAAGTTTTAAAGATCATAGGATTCGAATATCTAGTTTTGGAGATATCTGCAACTAAAGTCTTAAATTTCAATTTTTAAAATCGATTATCTTACAAACTAAATAAGGTATCCTAGGATGTTGGTTGTCATTTTAAAATTTTATCAATTTATCAATTTTTGGTCATTTGGACGTCATTTATTAAAAAGTGTTGATACTGTCACGGGAATTGCAACTAAAAGTCCCTTTTGGGTCGAAAAAAGGAAATAATGGGCTCGTGTTACCTATTCATCGGTATATTATTAATAAAAATGTATATATTTTCAAACCGTGAAATAAAATAATAAAATACACCTACCAAATTAATAATAAACAGGGGATCATGGCCCGGCGTCGATAAATAAGATAAGGTACGTTGTCGAAGGAAGCAGGACACAGGAGCACAAGAGCCAAAACTAAGATAAACCGAAGCGATGACCTCCCTTTCAGGTTTGAATCTTTCTGGTTTATGCTTACGGACCCGGTTTGAACGCTGAATTGGACCTTGTGCTAATGGACAATTGTATAGTACGTTTGATGAAATTATGGCCAATTCAGCAGCAATAATTGTGACGAATAATCTTATTTAAATAGGGTAAAGGCACGCTATTTGATTTAATGAAGAAACCTTAGAACAAAATGCATCTATTTTATTTAAATAAGTGCATTATATGCGTGTGTGATTGAAGTAATAGTTTCTTAAGTGTTGGTTTTGTGAAAATACCAGTGCTTAATAGGGCCGGATTATAGGGTGTGGAGGCCCCGGGGCAAAAGAGAAAGTGGAGGCCCCTCCTCCAACACAACGAACACAAAATACATATTTTAATTTTTATAATCTTAAACAAACTTTCTATTAAATATTAGGTATGTACTTACACCCACAAGATAAAATAAAAGGTATTAACTATTTACGTAAAAGACACTACATGCTTTTTTTGCACCAAAATCATTATTAATATCTTTAAAGTCCAATTCTCTTAGTAATCTCTTTCTATACTGAGCAAAGACAAAAATACCAAACGTTGTTGTTTCTTTTTTAATAAATTTCATTTTAGAAAAAAAAATAAATCCTTAATACGATTTCGACGTTGGAAATGAGGCGCAGAAGTTATTATTGAAAAGAATTTTGTAGAAAAACAGTTCTTTTCATTCAGTTTTGACATGAAAATGATCCTCTGAAAAAAAAACTATCAGCGGTTTTTTACATAAACCATTATTTATTTAAGGTACCACCCTCCTCCACTTTTTTCAAAAATAACAGTTTTGCATATATAACTTAAAGACTCATTAGAAAATTTTTTCGTAATTAGAAAAAACTTTACCGCATTAAAATCGGCGCAGTCGTTTTTGAGTTATAGGCGTTTAAAATTATTATTTTAAAAATTAGTATCTCAAAAAATAAACAAAACTGAAATATGACAATGCTAAACGGTACCTGCTTGATTCATTGGCTTCAAAAAGTGCCACATAAATAGGCCTCTACCGTGTACCGGTTTCGAGATTAGCGTGACGTACAATTTCATGTTTTGTTTTTTTTTGTAATTTTGGTTCTTTTGCGTTTAAAAATCGGAATAGAAAAAAAATCAAAAACCCAAGACTGAAGCTTGTAGCCTTTGCTAATACCTTCAATAAACACTAACATCTGTTAAAATCGGTTCGCTAGTTTTGAAGTTATAGCGATTTTTTTAAAAAACTTGGCTAACTTTGAAGGCACATTTTTTGTTGTTGTATAAAATAAGTTGCTGAGGTAGTCAGATTTGTGGAGGCCCCTAAAGTGTGGGGGGCCCCGAGGCAGCTGCCCCGGTTGCCCCGCCTATAATCCGGCCCTGTGCTTGATTTCAAAAATATGGCTATTTATAGATTCTCTCAAAAAAACTCTTTAAAATGACACCGAATATCATATGGTAACTTATTTAGTATGTGAGATAATCGCTTTCAAAAGTTTAAATTTTAAGACTTTAATTGCAGATATCAATCGATAAAATGGCTGTACCAAAGATTTTTATTTTTATATGTAATTCAAGTTGGGGGTATTAAATTTTTGTTCTTGACTATGTACTTTTTGCTAACTCTTGGTTATGGGTGTGTGATCTTAACAAAAAATTGTTAAACTTTTCTTTCAGAAAAAAAAATAACAAAAACATATTTTAAGTTGCTTTTTGTTGATTTGTGGTAATTTTTATTTTTTTGAGGAGTAGAGTACTAAAGATGGCAAGAAAACAAGTTACAAGAAAAACGTCCGTAAAACACAATCCAAAGTGTTGCCAATTCTAAACATTTTACTTTTTCAGTAGTAAAGAAAACTTCTTTAACGAATGAATCCTTATCCATATATGTGTGGGTAAGATTTTAAGAATATTCAACCAAAATGTTCAAAATGTCATTAAAAATTTCAAATTTCAAATGAAACACCCTGTATATTATTTTACCAGTAGCTGACATTTTGTATTCTAAATCCAGAAATACAGGGTGGATTCTTTAAATGGACCGGTGCTTCTAGCGGCTTTAGGGAAGAGGTTTTCAAAAAAGCTAAAAGCGCATCTTTAATGATTTTTTACGGACTTTCCGTCCGTGATAAAAAAAAACTTTTGGAGCTCCCAACTGGAGGCCCAGGGCCCACCAACTATTTTTTTTTTAATAAGAAGGTACCACTTGTGGCACCTTTTTGGAAAGCTTGTTAAAACGTAAATTTATCGCACTAGTTTTTTTTACATCTGTCAAAAACTTTAAAAAAATAATTTTTTTGTCAATTGTTTAAGCTTCAAAACAAACTGAATATTTCTTTATTTACCAAGCGGAATAAAGAAAATACCAAACAAAGACATTATTGGCGGCCCATTTGGTGAATCTTACTGAAGGCCCAGGGCCTACCAAAATTTTTTTCATGAGGAGGTACAACTTGTGAAACCTTTTTGGAAAGCTTGTTAAAAAAGAAATTCGAATAAATAACTTTTTTTGACATCTGTCAACCCATGTGTTAAAAATTTTTAAAAATCTATTTTTTGTCGTTAAGGATGGTTGAGTGAAAAAGAAAATCGACGTATGCTTTGAATCTACTTTACTTTTATCTAATATCTAGTAAATTAAAAAAAAGGTAATTAGGCTGCGCCCCCAAATAAGGCGCCAATAATATCTTTGTGTGGTAGTTTATTTATTCCCCTTAGTAAATAAAATAATATGTAGTTAATTTTGAAGCTAAAACAATTGACAAAAAATAGTTTTTTTTTTTTAATTTTTAAACATGGGTACACAGATGTAAAAAAAGTTATTTAATCAAATTTCTTTTTTAATAAGCTTTCCAGAAAGGTGTCACAAGTGGTACCTCCTCATGAAAAAAATGTTGGTAGGCCCTGGGCCTTCAGTAAGGGCCCCCAAATGAGCCGCCAATAATGTCCTAGCGTGGTATTTTTTTTATTCCGCCTAGTAAATAGAGAAATATGTAGTTTATTTTGAAGCTAAAACAATTGAAAAAAAAAATGTTTTTTTTAAATTTTTGACACATTGGTTGACAGATATCAAAAAAGGTAAATTTTTTTTAACAAGCTTTCCAACCTTCTTATTAAAAAAAAAAATAGTTGGTGGGCCTTGGGCCTCCAGTTGGGGGCCCCAAAAACTTTTTTCATCATGGGCAGAAAGTCCCTAAATCATTAACGATTCGCTCTCAGCTTTTTTTAAAACCTCTTCCCTAAAGCCGCTAAAGAATCCACCCTGTATATAACTTGTATACTTTATGACCACTACTTAACTAAGGTGGCTGTGACTAGGGACATACATTCGGAAATCTTATCAAAACTGAAATATATTTCAGCAAAGTAGGCCTTGAATGACACAGAAGATTAAGTTATTAGATTTTAACAAAATAGGTAACTGAAAAATAACGAATAATTTACTAAATCTTAAAATAATTACTACTAATAATTGCTTATACAACACGGATTTAAAACTGGGATTTAAAACTGGGTACTCTACAGTATCTTCATAAGTAAAGCCATGATGGTAATTTAAGGCTTAAAATATTTTAGCATAATTTAAGGGGTAACGTTTCTGATGAAGCAATTTTTTACTACGTTTTTCACATGTTTATGCTATGATATTGCTCACATTTTAAAGCTTCCTTTCCAAAGTTTCGATTTCTAGAATAAAACACTCAAATTTTTCAAGTTTTCACTGTTTTTATCCAAAAAACAGCAAAAATTGTAATTTTTTGAAGTGTAAAGTGTGTAAAATATAAGGTGGTATTAATTTCTTTCAATCAAAGTTCTTTACACTATTCAAATTTACCAAAAAACGTGTCCTACTAAAGTGTATTTTAGTACATCTAAAAATATTTTGATAAGTATTTAAGAATAGTAGTTTTAACAACTAGTGGCTAAAATAGTGCTTTTTTACAAGCGTTGGTTATTTAAAAACGCGAGTAAAAAAAAGCACAGTTTAGCCGCGAGTTGTTCAATATCTTTATCAAAAATCCAAGAAAAACAGAAAAATAATTTTAATCTCGAACGAAGAGCACTTTTCGCAACACACCATCTTTACACTATAAATCAAGGCGGCTGGTAAATGAAAAAACAATGCGGTTTCCATAGCGATGTGTCTTTTTACTCGGTGACGTTCATTGTTGCGACATCTTAATCTTTGACAGTTTGATATTTTGACGATGTTTTTAAAGGATATTTTTGTAAATACTAGGTGAAAACTGGCAAAAATGTTTTAATTTTTAGGCAAGAATAGCCGTGATCAAAAAAAAAAGTTTTTTTGCATCGGCAAACAAAAAAGCCATGCTTTAGTTATCTGCAGACAGTTACTAAAATCATGTTTTTGGTGAAGGTATAAAAAAAATATTTTAAGGGTCATCATGGCTTGACCATTATGCTATGATTTTGCCCACATTTTAAAACTTTCTTTTCAAGCTTTTGATTTCTAGAATAAAACACATACACATAATTTAAGGGGTAACGTTTCTGATGAAGCAATTTTTTACTACGTTTTTCACATTTTTATGCTATGATGTTGCTCACTTTTTAAAGCTTTGTTTCCAAAGTTTCGATTTCTAGAATAAAACACTCAAATTTTTCAAGTTTTCTCTGTTTTTTAGCGCTTAAAAAAAGTACTGCCAAAAACAATTTTTCTCTGTTAAAATGAAAAATAATAAGAGAGAAAGGGCAGAATTTTAGAGGTAAATGGAGAGATAATTTAGTGAAGTGCAAAAATATTTAAGTTTGTTGAAGAGAGACAGCAGGTTATAAAAAAGTATTTAAGAGATATATGTAAATAATTTAAAGCAATTGTTTAATAAAATAAGGTGGTATTAATTTCTTTCAATCAAAGTTCTTTACAGTCTTTAAATTTCCCAAAAAACGTGTCCTACTATAAGTGTATTTAAGCACATCTAAAAATAATTTAACAGGTATTTAACTAAATTATTTTAAGGATCATCATGGCTTTACCATAAGGGTCATCGTGGCTTTACCAATGTAATAATAATATAACGTGAAACGCACTTTACCGCTTTAAATGTTCGAATAAGTTTTTCTAACCGGGAACCTTCTATCTGGATATCTTATTGAATTTCGATAGAAGTAGATAAAATATCAAATTTTTCTCTTTTTGAATAAACCATGAATTCAAATTAAGCAATTAACAAAAATTCAAAATGTATTCAATAAGTATGTTTCGTACTCAGTACGTATTGAAAAGACTATCTTTTTTTTTTCTTTCATAAAGCATTTCCTCCGTTCCGACCATTTTTATGACTCTTATTGTCTCTTTCTGGCATCAAAGCTTAGCAATTCTGCACATGCGCGGCCATGATCATCGGTTAACCAACCAAAATCCAGAAAGACAGCTGTGCAGTTGTCAAAATTTTCATATTTGTTTACGTCTTTAGAAAATCAGTATTTTCTATTTTTAAATAAATATATAAATAAAAAAATTTGAGGTATTTTCACTTTTTTTTCTTCAAATTTTAAGAAAAAATAGCTACCAACCTGTGGAACTTCACTTTTGTTGTTTGGTGGCATTCACAAACACAGCACGTCTTTTTATTCGGCGACATCTTAAGCTCCAAGATATAAACAGTTTTTATTATAACTCCTAAAAACCTTCGCGTAACCAAAGATTAAAAATTTCATAATAAAAATATTTGGATAAACGAAAACGCGGAAAACGACTATGTGTGATCAAAACAAATCAACAAAAATGGCGTCTCGATCGAAGAGCGAAGAGGAAGCTCGCGAAAGCGGCCGCCTCGTAAAATTTTCGCGCATGTGTATAGGCGCGGCGCTAAGACGGCTCCATGGCCTGCTAGATTTTAGATCTTGCTTACAAGTTTGGCCTGAGAAAGGCCTATATTTAACCTCATACATATATGGTTCCGACAAACAGCGTGATACAAAAGAACAAAATGCTTCATTTTTGATACGTATTGTTTTGTCATTTCAACGCCTACTTTGTTAAAATATATTCAGTTTCAATAAGATTTCCGAATGTATGTCCCCAGTCACAGCCACCTCAGTGAAAAAACTTAAATTATAAGTTTTTCGATAATTAATGGCCATAAGGCATACAAACTATATACTTTTGGAATTACGAAAAAAAAATGTCACACATTTTAAAAATTTTGGATGAATTTTATTAAAATTTGTAAAAAACTAAGCATTTAAACTTTTTTTTTCTATCTTTAATAATAATAATAATAATAAGTTATATCGAGCAACACCTGCTTAACTGAAAAGTCAGTTAACTCTTTTTCGATTTAGTATCCTTTAGCCTACTATAGCGGTCATATTGACACCCAACTGACAGATAATCCATGTTTTACCTGTCAATTTTGTTATAAAAATGGCGCCAATCTTTGGCTAAAGGGCACTGAAGAGATAAGAGTTAACTGGCTTTTTAGTTGAAAACGGTGTTGTATCGAGTTATATAGTGTGGAAAATGTGGTGAATCACCCTGTACGTTTTATCAGTTGCCCAAATCATAACATATTGCGTTCTCCATAAGCCCAGAGCAGAGCAAGTTTCTGAGCTTATGGTCACAAGTTCCTTGTTTTGTCGTTTATAAATTACTTGTTAGCTTAAAACCAGACTTTAACGAAGCGTGGAATTGCGTTGGCAGACGGATAGCCACAAAGTCTAAGTCTTTGTCTATTAGGGTGAAATAGAGCGGAAACGGCTGCAGAAACTCTCTCTGTGTGACATTTCCGTGATTCGTCTCCGATCTAATAAACGCACGCCATTAGGCCGATGCATGTTAAATTTTGGAAGAAGAAACTTTCCGTGCAAAGTCCGGTAATAGCAGTTTACATAACAAGCATGTTATGATGGTTATTAAACGTGAAGATGAAGTTTGAGACGCAAGCCGCAGGCGTGTGTCTTAATTTATCTGAGCGTGTAATGACCATAACATGCGAGTTAGTGTACTATACTTTACCTACGACTAGTGAAAATGTCATCGTAAATATCAGAAATTATTAAAAATACGCGCCAACACTCTTAATTCAACATCCTTCATAACCTAAAGTTTCAATGACGTTCTATCTAAAACGTCAAAACAATAATAATACTAAGGGACTTTTCATTAATCTTTTTAAGGCTATATTTTCTCCCCAGATTTTGAATAAAAAAAGTACAACTGGCAACGACTTGTTCTTTAATTTTTTATTCTTTTGCCAGAGTGCACAGGGAAAACTAAACATCAGATTTAGCTGAAATTTTGCAAGGGTGATCATTTTTAAATGCTTAACAAAAAAATCTGAAGGATTTTTCAAAATTCTCAATTATTTTTTTCTTCAAAATAAAAGCTGGTGCTGTCATCTATCCCAAAAGCCTCAAAATAATTGCGGTTTAGAACAAACCCGATTTACAAAGAAAATAGAGAAATACTCACAATTTCCTCTGGTTTACATTTTTCCTTTTTATATTTCCTTGCTTTAGAGAAAATAAAAATTAAGTTTCCTTTTTTCTAAAAGCCTGTGCACTCCGGAAAAGAAAACCGATCAATCACACTTCATTGAATTTGGGGGACACACGCAGTTCAAGTGTTGGCCGATAGACCGCAGAATTTATGCGATTCCATGGTAACTGCAGGTGTTTTGTCAACAAACTTTAAATCGGGCCGCAGTGGAACAGCAGAGTATTTTTACTTTCAAAAATGTGTTTTCAAAAACATTGTTTTAAAACATATATGAAACCATTCCGCGTGTGCGGTCGCCCGCCGTAAAAGGTCTAGGGCTGCGAGGGCATTACCCCGAGTCTATCAAAGAACCAAGAGAACTTTACTGGCTCGCTGGGATTACTAGGAATTCGCATAGAAACATTCGGCGCCCATAACCCCACATAATTTTGTTTTTATTTTGATTCAACCATTTTTTTAAAATTTAAATTATTGCGGCATAGTTATGTGCAATTATACTAGTGAAATCTTGGAGTGCAAAGCATAGAATTTAGAACCTCAGTTTCAAAAACATACGGATACTTGAGTACTAACAAAACAGGTGAGTAAAGCTCCATTTAGAGGTTGGAAAGACTCTTGCTAGTCGTTAACGCTCCTGTTTAAAATAGAATACGTTTATTTCGTCTAGCGCCAGTAGCCGATTTTTAAATGTGCATGCTTTTAAGTTAACCTGTTGTCGGTATCAGCTAGCGGGAGTGTTTCCAATTCAATTATAAATGCACCTGTAAATGCAACCTTAAACATTACACCCAGTTACTTTAATACGTAGTTGGGTAGCGTTTTTTTAGCAGGTGGGTAATTCTGCAATAAATGTAACTAACCCCAAATTTTTGACCCGTGCTAAAAAATCTCTGGACGCTTATTTTTGACCGACTGTGATGTGAGGTGAGCAAAATTCCCCATGGAAAAAGGTGGTGAGAAAAGCTCACCTCACCTCACGGTCGTTCAAGAATAAGCGTCCTGGTGTCCCACTGTGGATAAACATAAATAAAGTCTCCGAGTTGCCAAGGAAAACAAATTAAATGACGTAAAATTTTGCCAAAAAATTAGGTCGACATAGTTAAATTGATTTCCCGTACAGTATTGCTAAAAACAATTCCCCAGATTGTAATTACGATTTTAAAAACAAGGTTTTTTTTTCATAAAAATGCGTAATACAATTTAACGGGACTTATTTTTGGTTAGGTACTAAAATTATATTGGATTTATTTACGTTTCATAAATATTTATTGCCTTAAAAATATAGAAAAATAATTCACATAAAGTTTCGTCGCTTGTCACGCCATCTTGTGGTTTACAACTAAGCTTTATTATCATCCTAGAATCGTAAATGAGCCAAAAAATTCGTTGGTCGTAGGTAAATATACTTACATATTTTTCGCCCACGCCGTCATTTTTTAACATTCGAAATATCAAAATTAAGAATACTTTAGTTGCGTTTTTTTCCGCAACGTTGGGTTGGCGTCGGACAACGTGAATGTTTTTTTATTAAGTGCAATTCAGATGTTTTCACACGCAACTAAAAAACCTATTTTAAAACAGTTTTCCAGTTTGTTCTTAAAATTATTTGAGAGTCTCTACTAGAAGATTTTAATGGCTCATTTACGGTCCTAGGATAATAATAAAGATTAGTCGTTAATATTTTTAATAATTTCTGATATTTATAATGAAATTTTCTTTGGTAGTTGGTAAAATATAGTACACTAACTCTCATGTTATGGTCATTACACGCTCAGATAAATTAAGATACTCGCCTGCGGCTCGCGTCTCAAACTGCATCTTCGCATTTAATAACCATCAGAACATGCTTGTTATGTGAACTACTATTACCTACGACACTTAAGAATTTGGGGGTGACGCTGGACAAGAGACTCAAGTGGAGCGAGCATATTGCCAGAATGAATGTTAAAGTCCAGGCAACATTGTGGCAGTTGCGCCGAGTGGTCGGTCGAACCTGGGGCATTAGCCTGAGGATCCCACACTGGATATACACGGCCATCATAAGACCAAGGATCCAATATGGATCAGTGGTGTGGTGGCCCGCGGTAGAGAAGCTGACCATATCCAAAAAGCTCACGAGCCTACAATGGCTCTTCTGCAGAGGGATAACCGGTGCAATGAGGATAACCCCCATCCACGCCCTGGAAACAATCTTGGATCTTCCCTCGCACCTGCGATTAAGGGACCAGGGAGTATGAAAGGGCATGGAGGAAAGAGAGGGCCATCTGGCGGTCGAGGGATTGGCGATGAAAGAGTTGATTTTCCTAAGACTGCCATTGAAAGTACCGCTTAAACCATGGAGGTTCGACAAAAAGTACAAAGTCGCAATACCAGAACAGAATGAGTGACAAAGGGAAGAATTCCGAACGGAATTAAGCAGAGAGGCGATGGTCTGCTACACGGATTGCTCTAAACTGTCAGCCAGGCAGACAACAGGCGCAGATGTGTACGTGGAAAGCCTAGAAGTTCAGAAAACCACTTGGAGAACACGCTACGGTGTTTCAAGCGGAGGTGTATGCCATTATCATGACAGCAACCCTACCGGAGGTTAGGAGTGGCAGGAGCAACATGTACATATGCTCCGATAGCCAGGCTGCCCTAAAGGCTCTAAGTGCACCCAAAATAGTGTATGGCAGAAAGGGCCCATGAAGAGGCCTGATTGCCAGGCCCACGGGCCGCCCCTATACTACTACTACATTACCTACGACTTACAAATAATACTAATTTTACGACCATTTCAACACGATATTAATGACTCGTTTACGGTTCTAGGATAATAATAAAGCTTAGACGTAAAACTTTATTTTATAAGAGCACTAATTGACGGAAAAATGTGACTTATTTTTCTATATTTTTAAGACAATAAATATTTATTAAACGTACCAAAACAAATTCGCGTTTGATATTTTTGATAATTTCTGATATTTATGATGACATTTTCATTGATCGTAGGTAAAGTACAGTAGACGCTCAGATAAATTAAGACACAAAAATTTATCTTTGCGTTTAATGACCGTCATAACATGCTTGTTATGTAAACTACTATTACATGCCGCCTATATCTACATACTGATGGCGAATGTGAAAATTTTTTGCATTTAAACGCTTCACTTACTTTTCCACAAATCCGGCATTTTCCCTTCTCCGACCTGCGATGCGCCCAATGGTGCTGGATGGTGGTCTGTTCTCGGTACTGCCTGACGCCCACATCTCTAAAGGTCGGTTTACATGTAAACTTGACGCGGTCCACCAAAATTCCGATGCAATTCTGGTGGGCTATCACGTTGCACGCCGAGCATTTCATGCGGGAACCGTGTTTCTGAAACAAATTAAAAAACAAAAATTATCCTTTATCGGTTCAAGTCCTTTTATTATTGCTATAAAGCCTTAGTTATTTTTAAATAAGAAGAACTGTACCAAAAACAAGGAATATCCCAATATCGAATCGCACCGTAAGATCGCTTGGCTAATCCATTCTCCCTCTTTGTTGTTTGGTATGAGGGCAACAAAGACTTAATGGCTTTCAGTTTCAGGTTTTTATCTCAACATCTATCATTTAATATAGGTAAAACTATACTCTTATATCTTTAGTTTAAAGGTTCGGATTATTATAAACGCCTAAAAAGTTAAATACCTACCTTATATTAATAGGAGAAACCGATTATCATTATGTATACCCACGTTTATTTGGGAATTATTGAAATACGGCCGCACTGGATAGTGCCTACTTAGCGCCGACCTTAACACAGGCTGTGCCTGGCTCTAAAAGGTGCAAATTATAGAATTATTGAACGCGCCTCTAGCAAAACGGTGACGATACGACTTTATTTTTAACCTACAAATATATGCTGCCTGTTTTCGAAATTCTGTTTTTTTTTTATTCTGTAATAGGGTTAAAATAAAAAAAATGGCGAATAGTTGTCAAAAACGTCAAATACTGCTAGACACAGCCAAGATGCGGCCCAGTATAATTCCTCCACAAATAAGGGCAGGTCCTAACCTTATTAGTGTCGGCACTAAATGTGGTCGTTCTTGCGCATGCGTATCTGTCAACAGCGTCAAAATAGTGCCTAGCCTTATTAGGGCCGGGCCCTAACTGCGTTTCAATAATTCCCTATTAAGAAGTGTGGATGAAGTGGCGAAAGCGGCACGGTCTTGACCGCCTCTTTTGCAAGAGCGCTTCAGAACGTGCTGTCGCGAGAGTCGGTTCGAAATTGTGGTCATAACATCTCGCTGGCAGCTTGCGGAGGTTTTCTGATATATATGCGTGAATCGCAGAAACTCCGCACTGGAAGTACACCACATAATCCGCCTATGGAAATGTGAGTCTTTCAATTTGTATCCAATAATCGTGTTGATTTGATTCTGCTACGGGACTGAATCAGCATGGTTATAGGAGAAGGGTTATTTTGCAAGTGACGGGCTTACGCTACGTTATAGTAAAATAACATTATTATATTATATACTTTTGTGTTAATTACAATTGGTGTTAAGTAAAATATAAGGTCGGTTTCAGTCAAGTATAAGAACTATTTGAGGTAAGTATAATTTTTTCTTATTAAGTATAAAATATTATTTGATTGAAGTATAGTTACTTTTGCGTTAAAAACATGTTATTCTCGTTCGAATAGCATTTGACATCAATACAAACTAAAGCAGTGTTGAAAATAAGCAAAGAAAAAATTTGAATTAAGTATAGACCTATATTTGAATTATCATATAAATTACATAGTCTCGAGGAAATCAAAAAAAGGTGGAAATGAATGGTACAAGAAATTTTCTCACTGATTTGGTTAGCCCAGATGCTCTATTTTAAGAATCCGATTGATGCCACTCTGGCACCCTTGGGCATTTTGAAAAATCCAAGATGGCGGCAATTTTTAGGTGAAAAAAATGAAGAAAATATGTCTGAACATAATATAGGTAACTGGTACATCATTTCAGTCGACTTTGAGTCGCCTAAATCCAAATCCGCTATTATTTTTGTTCTGGGGGGTACCCCAACGGAGAGGGGGGTGATTTTAGGAAAAAAATCGACCTACTAACATAGACATGTAATACATGAATTTTAGAGTTTTTGAGTTCGATAAATTCAAATATGTGGTTAAAAAAATTGGTGATAATCTGGAGCAAATAATTAATTAGTTTTATAACAGTGTTGAGCGGAGTTGTCGAAATCTGCAACAAAACTTGAGTAAAGTAAGTTCGTAAAGTCTCCACATAAACAGATTTACGGCTTACCGCATAAATACCCCCCCCCACTCCTTCAAATTACTACCAATGTTTTTTTTAACTACAGATTTGTATTCAGCTGATCGAAGAACCCTAGAATTGATGTATTACATGCCTATGTTAGTAGGTCGATTTTTTTCATAAAATCAACCCCCCTCCCTTGAGGTACCCCCAAAATAAAAATAATACCGGATTTCGATTTAGACAACTCAAATCCAACTGAAATGATATTACACACACCAATATCTTGTTCAAATATATTTTTCTGTAGTTTTTTCACTTGAAAATGGCCGCCATTTTGGATTTTTCAAAATGCCCAAGAGTGCCAGAGTGGCTTCAATTGGATTCTTAAAATATATTTGGCTAACAAAATCAGAAAAAAAAATTCTTGTACCATTCATTTCCCACTTGAGGCAAAAATCGTGGTTTGGCAACCAGACTATAAGTATATAAGTTTTCACGTGGATCTGAATACGTCTTCAATACGATACACTTACGAAACTCTCGTGAAAACGCGAATAGCATATTTTTTACCAAAATGATAACTTTGACATTTTTTATGGTTACCGCCCAGACTGTAGTAAGCTCCAGTCTGTGTGATATAATTTAAAACTATCAGAATAAACGATGTGTCGCCCTGGGCAACCAGCGTGGTTCAGTGGTTTCACTGGTCACCTCCCCCAAACATCATTAAACATCATTATACACTTTGATTACCAAGTTTGAATTACTCACAAATAGGCATTGTTCCGCACTGGTACTTATCTATGTCACCCGATACGGGTTCGTCCTGATGTGTTAATATTTCCAATAGGATTATATTCCTAAGGTAATTAAAACAAAAAAAAAAGTTACAAAAACCTCCAAATCAATTACTTTAATGGAAAAAAATCTAAAAACCAAAAGGTCAAATGATTTTGGGTGGGCTTAACATTGACTCAATTTTAAAGAGCACGCTGATATACTAGCTTCAAAGCTTAAGAAAATATATTTTATGGTTAAAAAAAGTCGTAACATCCTAAATATCTCAAACCTTAAAACGGTATATCATGCAATCTTTGAATCAATAATTTAGTATGGTATACTCATTTGGGGAAGTAGTTACGGCACGTCTCTCAAGAAGTTAGAAGTACTCCAAAAAAGATGTATCAAAATAATTTTGCAAAAAAATCAATTGTATCCAGCAGATCAACTTTGTCAAGACTTCCCAGTACTTAGATTAAGACAGGTATATACAAGTAAAGTGTTACAATACATTCAAAAGTATCCTGACACTATACGCATCACAAACTCCAAGCAATATCCAACCCGACAGGTAACACAAAATATTGCTGGGATACCAAAGAAACATAAAGGATTAACTCAGAAGTGTATAACCTACATGGTGCCAAAAATATTTAACCTTGTAACTACCGCTCACAAAACGTCAATCTGTCAAAAATACAAAAATAAAAAATGTGTAAAACATTTATAATAGCAATGAGTTATGAAAGTCTTAAATCCAGTTTTTTTTTAAAGGAAACTATTTAAAAATACCAAAAAACTTAAACAAGCAGAATCACTTATTCTAATTCTAATTTGACTAAAATAAATCCATTTAACCTCTTTTTTCTTTTCGATCTTTTTTTGTATATAAACTTAATCTTAAGAAATAATCTAGCATTAGTGGGTATAGTAGTTATCAAGCAGAAATAACATATTTATATTAAGCTAAAAGTACATATTGAAGAAAGTACTTTCTACTTTACTCATATTCCTTAAATTTTTATTTAAGCTTTTTTACTAGGATTTTATGAATTAAGTATTCATTTATTATTTATTATTATTAAAAACCATATATACTGGAGAACAAAAAAAAATGCAACACCATTTATATGGATAATTATTTCAAAAGAAATATTTGATACATTTTTTTTCTTCTAATCTTTCTTTTTTTTCGCAGATTTTTTCTAATCATTTTCAAAAACAACCAACACATGAAAGACCTTTTCTGAAAATTTTAAATCATTCTTCTCGTAGTTTTTGGTCTTTTTAGATTGCTTACAGTTTAATCAAAAAATAAAAATGCCAAGAGTTCGCGGTCGCCAACAATTTCATCATTTAAACGACTTCGAGAAAGGACGCATCGTGGGCATGAAAGAGGCTGGTTTTGGTTTACGCGAAACTGCAAGAAGGGTTAATGCCAATCCATCAACAGTGTCAGGAGTTTGGAGAAGGTGGTCCAATGATGAGACTTATAGACGTCGCACAGAGGTCACTTTATTTTTTTTAGGAATTAATAAATAAAAATATCAATGTTCTTAAATAATTTATATTACGCCTTAATTTTTAATAAAACACCCCATAGTACAATATTGTCAAACGTATTTTTTTTTCTGATTCAAGTTAGCCATGAAAAAACAAAAAACCGTGGAAAACATTTATGATGAAAATATCGCGTTTGTTTTCGTTACAAGATCTTGAGTTGTTTGCATTGTGTTTTGTTGTTTTCTGATTAAAGTTTTTTAAATTTTGATATTGTTTAGTTGGGGAGTAAGGTAAAAGCTTTATTATTTTAGTAAAAAAACATATTTTATAGAATTGGGCAGCTATAAAAAATAGATGTATGTTAGCTCATTCATTTTTCACAGTTTTTTTAAATATACCATTTTTCAAAGGCTGCCAATGCCAATATTCGTAGATATTCACCAGACAAATAGTCTTAAAAGTTCAATTGTTTTACTACTTTTTTGTCATTTACATTTTTGGGTGCCAAGAAGTGCCAAGCACTTAAAAAAATATTTTTTTTAGGCATAATGTCATTAATTAGAAACAACTTATTTGACGTCTGGTGTGGGCAAAGCTCACTTACCGACAAAAATTCGGCTGTTTTTCAATTTGTAACAAATGAACTCGATTTAGATGAAGATCGACATGAACAATATGATATGGTAGTACAAAAAATTCATAAATTTAACAGTAAAATTACCACATTGTGGAAAAATTGCAATCGGTCCAGAAAAATTTTTGAAGCGAGGCACAGGCCGTGGCTTAATGAGTCTATAAATTTTATTGAACCACAAAATGTCTCTGAATTTAGTAGAGCAGACCAGAAAAGCCTTTTGAAGAACTTGGCGAACAAAGAAAAAAACAAAAATTAATATCGCTCTTAGAAAATTATTTTAAGGCAGAAATTGCATTTGATGTTCAAAAAACTCTATAGGCTGCTGTCCAACGAAATGCGTCATGTATAATTAAAGAAATAACCGAAAACTTACCGACAAGAGCAACAAAAATAAAAAAAATCATAGATAAAAAAGAAGTCTTACCTGTTAAGGATTCAGGAGATGAAGCTCTTACTCTTTTTCTAGATTGTTCTCTTACCAAAAAATCTTATATTTTGATGCAAGAGGAAGCAAAAGAGCACAATGCTCAAATTTATCCTAACTACAATAAACTTTTGGAGGCTAAAAAGAAATGTTATCCAAATCAAAATGATATTTGTATAAAAGACATATCTGCTGAAGTTACCCTTCAGGCACTCGTTGATGTAACTGTAAAAAGAATAATAGAATCTCAACAAAGTCTTTACAATAACCTACCATCAAATGTGTAAAAAAATGCAATTACTATTAGTTACAAATGGGGATGTGATGGTAGTGCGGGACATTCGCATTATAAGCAAGAATTTAGCGTTCAACAAACTGAATCAAGTGCAGAATTAAATTTATTTTCAGTTTGTATCGTTCCTTGGCAGATGACGTCAAATAATGGCACTATATTATGGCAGAATCGCTGCCATTGTCCACGAGATTTTGCAGACCCATAAAAATGATTTTTGACAAAGAAACTCTTGAGTTATGTAAAAATGAAATTAAAAATATTGAAAACCCAAATATCTCAAATTAAACCTACAATTATTGATCAATTCCAAATAATAATAAAATGACAATAATTGATGGAAAAATGTTTTAAGCAATTCATCAACACAGACCTGTGGAATATGTGGAGCAAGTCCTAAAATTATGAACAGCCTGGACAAAATAATGTCGCTGCCAGTAGACGAGAGTTTACGTGGATAAGATGTTTGGAATGCTGTCTCCATATATCCTACAGACTTGATTTGAAAAAGTGGCAAATACGGGATGCAAGTGAAAAACAAATTAGGAAAGAAAGAAAAAATCACATAATTCAATTGTTAAAGCAAGACCTAAGTTTATTAGTTGGAATGGAACAACGAACGACGGAAATACCGCTCGTAGGTTTTTTCAAAACTATGAGAAGGCTGCGTTATTAATTACAGGTATATATTTTTTTATCTGGTATTTTGTATACAACAAAATATGTTTACTTTACTTTAGGACTCGACGAAGATTTTATAAAACGTCTTTTGTATAATTTTAAGCACAATGTCATCCGGCTATGAAATTAATACAGAAGCATTTGCAGAGTACTGCAAAAAAACTGCAACACTTTACATTCAGCTATACTCATGGTATATGCCAGCGAGTTTGCACCGAATACTCATTCATGGGCCAGAAATTATAAAAGCAGTGCCACTTCCTGTAGGCATGTTTTCGAAAGAAGCGCTTGAGTCTCGCAACAAAGACTTCAGAAAATATCGGGAATGTTACTCAAGGAAATTTTCAATGGAGGAGACAATGAATGACGTATTTTCTAGGTTACTGCTTTCGTCTGATCCACTGATATCATCTTTATCTAAATGTGTCGGTACTCGCTCAAATAACAAACCCTTTTTAAAAGAGGTTTTAGAGCTGCTCCAAGAGCCCCAATTCTATGAAAGAAAACAGTAGCGATTCCGAATCCGACAATTTTGATGAGTAATGCTTTACAAATAAGGTTTTAGTTACAGTTAAACCACCCTGTATATGAAATTTATAAAGTTATACTTAAAAAATATTATTTAATGGTAAAAAAATATAGGCTATTTACTACATACTAATTGCTATTTTCTAAGACCCTGTATAATAAAAACACATAAAATTGAGCAAAAAAAGTATTAGCAAGTATCTTTAAGGCTACTACATAATATTAAAACGGTTGAAACCCAACATTTTCAAATTCGTATTTATTACCGCCTAATTTGCCATAAATGACCTCTGTGCGTCGTGCGGGTTCTGGACGCCTTAGATTATTACAAGATCGTGATTTACGGCATCTCAGACTTCTTGCTCTCTGAAATCGACGAAATAGTATACGCCAAGTAAGAGATGTTCTAGTTGCAGCTACAGGACGAGTGTTTTTAAGGATGACAGTTAGTCGAAGATTGCTTGGTATGGGGCTGAGGGCTTACCGTCCACTTTTGGTGCTACCTTTGACCCCATAACATAAGGCTCGCCGCTTGGAGAGATGCATAGCTCGGCAAAACTGGAATGACGAATAGAATACCATAAGCTTTAGCGACGAATCCAGGTTTTGTTTAGGCGGCCATGATGGACGTATGAGGGTTAGGCGATTTCGAGGTGAGAGACGAAATGTAGACTTTGCTGTTGAACGTGATACAGTAAGACAGCAAAGTATCATGGTATGGGGTGCTATATGTTTAGGAATCTGACTGCTCGGCAATATATCGTTGAAGTGCTGCAGCCAGTTTTACATCCCTACCTACGAACTATCCCAAAGCGATGTTTCGACAAGATAATGCCAGACCGCATATTGCTCGTGAAGCAATAGACATCTTACATGAACTTGGCATAGAGACTTTGGAATGGCCAGCGAGATCGCCTGACTTGTCGCCTATCGAACACGTATGTGATATGATAGGGCGCAATCTTAGTCGATTACCACGTGCCCCTGGAAACTTAGATGAACTCTGGCATGCCGTTAAGAGGATTTGGATGATTGTTCTTCAATATGATATAGACCATCTTATTTTGTCAATGCCCAATAGAACAAACCAGCGCATAAATAACCATGGAGGAGCCACTCATTATTAATTTTTTGATGATTACTATGGAGGAATCTTCTTGGAAATGCAATCAATTAAGACCATCCTAATGTATTAATATATAAATAATATACTTTAAAAATATTTGTCCTTTCTGGTGATGCATTTTTTTTGTTATCCAGTATAAGAAGGATTGACAAATTAAATTAAATTTTCGAATTTTTCTTTTTTTTTTTGAATGATTGACGTCAGGGCCATTTTTTGCTTTTATCTTGTATTATAACTTTTCGTGTACAAGTAAACAAAATTTATTTTTGGCCTGCATGGGTTGATCTTGCAGCAAATAGAAATTAAGATTAATAGATGGTAATCGATTCCGTCAAGAAACCCATCGAATGAGTGGGGATTAGTTCGAACTCGTCGCTCAGAAGTTAGGTTATGTAGTTGTTATTTTTCCTGTTTTGGAAGCTATTTGTTTGTTTTTGTGTTTTTCCAGGCATGTTTGGGAGTGATTACTTTATTATTCCAGAAGCCAGACTTGTTGTGAATACTATAGGCAAAAAATCTGTTTGCCAATTTAAAACTATAAGGTACCTTATTGATTACTGATGATTGATGATGAGCATTTTCACTAAAAAAATTATGTAAATGATATCGTTGGGTACTTAATTTGGACCAAATAAAAAAAAATAAATGATGAAAAAATGAAATTTTTATTACAAAAACTTTTGCAAAAATAACATAACCCCAAATGTCAGCCATCAAAATAATCAATAAAGGAAGCAGGCTGATATCTTTGTGTCGTCATCAGGTGGGCGGAGCAAAAAAATTACTAGATCATGTTTATTCAAGGGACCGATTTTTGACACTTATTGTTTTATCAGAGGTGAGCAACTGGATTTGACAGTTATTAGGGAAATGTTTGAAATTGTGGATTGGTTGATAGTTGGTAACACCTGACAATAAATAACTTTGGCACTGTCAGATTTTTGATTAGGAAACGTCAGGTTTAAAAATGGAATTTTGCTGTATCAAAAACTGTAAAAATACCTGCCTTGAAGAATTTGTATTCTTGCTTTGTCCAACGGAGAAAGAAACTCAGGAAAAGTGAAAAGAAAACATGCATTTACCAAGCTGGAAAATTAATAAAAATACCAGAGTTTGCGAGGTTAGTGAGCTACAAGTAGTAGATATAAACATAAATATTTAGCATGTACTTCGTTAATAATTAACACATTATGTTCCCATGTTTTATTGTAAGAAAAAGAGTAACAAAAATATAGATCATAGGAGTCTTTATATTTTACTTATTATTTACATTTTTAATATCTACCGTGTCGATTCACTGTTTGTTTTTGTTTTTTTTTGTTAAAGCTTGACATATTTTACTAACCAAAAAAAATCGATCTTTCAAAAAATATCTGGGGAAATTAGAAAAGGAGACAACAAAACATCATTCCATTTCATAAAATCCGTTTTACATGCAAATATGAAAAAAAACTAGAAACTGTCAAATTTATAGAGGGCCTCTAGCCAGAGCCAACCCTGGCTTTTACATTATTTTCTTTGTTTTTTTTTTCAAAGTTATTATTGTTACACATTTTGCGACACTTTTAATTAATAATTATATGGGCTCACCCTACATATTGGATGAAATAAATTACAAGTTTACCAGGTCATGTCCATAAATTACCCAAATTCGTCCTAATCTATTTAAATATAATATGACCATCAGAGAAAGCCTTTATGGCATGAATAATTGGACTACCCCCGAGGATTTACATGATGGACACGTGGACGCCCGCATACAGCGTACATTCATGAGCGTTTCGTCAGGCGAAGGGGGAAGGGTACAAAAATAAAAAATCCCTTCTTTGATTGCGGCTCTAGAAAAAATAAATGGCGCCAGCAGGCACGTATATCCATAAAATCTTTTTAAAAAATATATATTTTTTTCAAATAATTTTTTTTTAATTGAATTTTTTATTTTTTTAATCCCCCTCCTATCGTCCCTTCATCACCATCAAAAACTAATCAGCCCTGCGTCTGAGGACAAAAACGTTTTGTGCCAAATATGATAAAAATCAGCTAAGCGGTTTTTGAGTGATCGTGTTACAGACAGACAGACACCAGGACCCAAATAACTTATGTTTAGTGAAAATAAAAAACCTTTTTCTTCCCGATCACAATAGCCTCCATACTATGTAGTCCAGTCATTAGAGAATTTTAGCTTGCAAAAGGTGGGGTAATAACGATTTTGACATATGTTGTTTAGATTGGACCTCAAAAAAAAAATTTAAGTTTTCGACCTTGGCAGGGGTGAGCTCATTCGATCATCTTGGATTTAGTGTGTATAAATTTGTTTTTTTTAAATAACGCGAAAACTATAAACTTTAGGACAAAAAGTCTTATTAGGAAGTTAAATAGAATAAAATTGCCACCAACTTTGATGTACAATTTTTTTTTGGACCTGTTAGCTGTAATGAGCTACAGCATTACAAAGTCAGATTTTTTCTGCTTTTTTTCTCGTTTTTTAGTTTATCCTGATTAAAAAGCGGCAAAACTAATGTTTTTTAGTAACATATATCACACATTTAATGGATATAAATTTAATATTATATATAATTTATATTATAAGTGTATTATATATAATAATAACTATATATAAGAAACACTTATTTACACACCAGTTTATCCTGATTAAAAAGCGACAAAACTAACGTTTTTTACTAAGACATATCACACATTTAATGTGTATAAATTTAATATTATATATAATTTATATTATAAGTGTATTATATATAATAATAACTATATATAATAAATACTCATTTACACACCACCAAGAGGTAAAGTAAACGGCGTGGTTTTTTTATTGTAAAGCAATGAATATTGATTCTCATTACATGGATCTTCTACAATGTCTATTTTATTTGCATCTTCGCTTTCAATAGAAAAAAGTTGGTCTCGATTTTCGCACGCCTGTCCATTACAAAATCCACAAATAATGGACCATTTAAGGCCCGCTTTTCTGCAACCACTAGATCCAGTAGAACCTCTATTGAAATTGCATGAAATTACTTTTAATAAAGTGTCCATCATTTCAATTGGAACCAATCAACTCTTCTTCTGGGATTTTTGTTACCGCGCCATTTTTGGATTTGGTGGTATGTTCGCAACGACTGGTAGCGGGCAGCATCTTTTGTAGGTGGTAACGTTGCAAGGGTGATTTTGTATTTTATTAAGATTTGATAAACCGTTGGTACCGGACTTTCTCTAAATTGTCAGAAATATTGCCATCGTTAAATACTACCAGGAATCGCTCGCCAGCTTTTGCAACTTCGTCAGGATTAGCATCTGGGTTGCTAAAAACTTTAATATAAGCACAATTTTTGTACGAGTGGTAAGAATTTTGTTTTTATCTGACCAAAGATCGCCGAAGTTGTGTCACATCCAAAAAGCAAATGAATTCTGATAGATTTTTATGCTTTAAGCTAATTGGTGAATACATTTTCTCTAATATCTTTCCTTTCCGTGGCTTGAGAAGGAAGTTGTTGTATTGATATGGGGCCAATTCCGTTAGCAGAACTAAAAGGTCAATATCTTCACCAGCAATAAACACAGAAACTCAGTGTAACCATTAAGAAGAATGACTACCGCTGACTTGATGGCCTGATACTCCAGACAAGAGCAAATCTCAGCAGGGCATGTATTCTTGACGACCAGGGCCCTAATTCTTGAGCAAGATATGACACAGATTTGTGTCGAATGATCCCAAGTCGAACGCATTTCGTATTCTTGAGCGGTGATCGCTCATTCCATTCTATCAAAAATTGGGTGTTCGCGCTCCCCGACTCCAAAGCCAGGGATCGGTCCTATTTCTCAGGCAAGCATGCGCGTAAAATGTATATTTTTCAATCAAAAATTTCGAAAAGGTTTCAAGGAAAAGCATCTTTTTTTTTGAGGGATAGGTTCATTCCCCGGGATTGATCCCTTCTCTTGACGGATCGTTCCTTCCTTCTTCTCGAGATTTAAGACTTAGGCCTCAGAAAGCTACATGGCCAATATGTGATGCGTTCATTATTTAAGATACGTAGAGAGTATTTAAGATACGTAGACTTGTTTGTTCCAAATCCATACAATTTTCTAGGTAATTTTATGATGAGATTCGGTTACGCTCTTCTAATGTGGAAGGCTTTGACAACTGCTGGCTGCTGGCAGTTCCAGGGTTTGCGTTTTTATATCTTGAAATGAGTATTCTGGAGGGTCTATGTTATTATAATCTGAAACACCTATATGTTTAATTGGTATATTACATCGCGTCGGTACGTAGTTATATAAAACTGTAATACTAGGTACCTGCCCTATGTAACATATAACTCAAAAGAAGTTAGCAAAAAAAATAAACAGGTCATTTTTTCGAAAAACCGCAACTTTGTATATCTCGCATACTATATACAGGGTGTTTTGCAACTTATGTATAAAAATGAAAGACCTGATTCCTATACTGGTTGGTGTTTGAAATGACGATTCGTTTCGCTTAAATTTTTTCAAAAGTTTTCTCTGCTTTGCCTTCGACTGTAGATTGAAGCTTATAAAAAAAATACCTAACAAAAAACAATCATCAAGCAAGCAAGTGCATTGCCCGCGCCGCTGTTATCTCCGTATCGTACCACAGAAAGTAAAAAAACTATACGATATTAGCTGATTCAGTTTTGAAAGTCACGTCGCGTTGTGGTGCGGAGTATGGCTTTTTTTAGTGATTTTCATCATCGAATTAGTGGATATTGTTTTTATAACCAAGCACAACAACCCGCCGCAGAAGCTTACCGAATTTATTCCTGTGTCCCCTTACATTAATAGAGCTATACCTTTTTATTTAGTTATGAGAATATTTAACGATTAGGGGTTTTTGTCGCTTTATATGTATCATACATTAATGAATCATTTGCATACTTTTAGTGGTAAAGTCATGTCTTGGAAAAGTTTTCCTAATTGAAACATTTTTGAGGAACCTTTTGAAAACAGCGTAATCGTTTTTATGAAACACCCTGTATATAATTATCAATATTTTATATATATCACTGGTTATGTATATAAGTATATGCTGAATTATGTAAAATAGATATTATATTATTATATTACTAACCTAAAATGTATGCAAATCCTTAAAAAAACCTCAATGTTTTTTTCAAAAATCTGCCTTTTAAATCTGTAGCTCATTACGGCTAACAGCTACAAAAAAAATTGTACATCGAAGTTGTAGGAAATTTTATCCTCTTTAACTTCCTAACAAGACTTTTTGTCCTAAAGTTTATAGTTTTCGTGTTATTTAAGAAAAAACAAATTTATGCACACTAAAGCGAAGATAGTGGAATGAGCTCACCCCCCCCCAAGGTCGAAAACTCAATTTTTTTTTAGAGGCTTAGTCTGAACAACCTATGACAAAATTCCTACTACTTATTTTCAGGAAAAAGCAGCCTTGCCAGGGATGTTTAGGAGAAAACTTTTGGTCATATCCTCGGTTATACCCCTATAACTATGAGATACTATATTGGCCCAAGTGTCGCAAAATGTGTCACTTTGAAAAACAATAAAGATTTTTTTTGACTCTGCATTTTCTTCCAGGCTAACTTGATTATCACTGCCAAAAAAAACGCATTAAACCTTATAAAGTAACATCTCTTCCACACTCTGACGATAAATAAGTACTTATACGAGAAAAATTTTCTATTATATTAGTGGTTAAAACATAGTAGTAGAGTAATTATAATGTTAAGTCGGGTTTCATTGGCTCTCATGGTACTGCCCCTGTGTACTTTTCTATCGAATCAAGAATAAGGACCTTGGTGACTAATCTATGATTGGATAAAAATGAACTAGGGTAAAGTCCGGATAGATGCCACAGTTTTTGAAAAAAAAAATGCGGAAATTAAATGATCAAACAAATTGAATTTTTCAATTCATAACATTCATAACATAAACAAAATAAGAAATCGCTTACTACTCAAAAAAATGTTTTGAAAAAAAAGTGTTTTTCTGGCAACTCTCCCTCTGACACCTGGGTGTTTATCAATTTATCAAAAGGGAGAAATGCCTTTAATTCGTCACATTTACATGGATTACACACGCTTAGTAGTAGTATGGGGGCGTCCCGTGGGCCTGGCAATTAGGCCTCTTCATGGGCCCCTTCTGGCATACCCCATTTTTTACCCCTATGCCCGTACTTCCGCTGCAACTCTTTCTCCGGGCCTCCCTGTCTTCTTTACGAAGTTCAGTATATCGGCCCATTTTAGCGAGTGCAGCACTCTGTTATCAAGTGCTGCGCCGATTCCTCTTCGAGCCCGCAAGCGGAACATACGGGATCTCCTACTCTCATTTGCGTATGATGTTTGTTCACCCGATTGTGCCCAGTCAGCTTCCCTGTCAGCAGTCCAATGTCCTTTTGGATCTTGCCTAAGGGCCATTTAGTTCTGCCTACATTAGGACCACCCACGAATATCTTGGACTGTCTGCACTCTGACTCTTACCTCTAGAAGGCCTTCAATTCATTGTTCGCCCATTTGTTGAGCTCACTGTGTACCTGTTTCTTTATTATTTCCAGAAGAGGTCCCGGTCCAATACATTGGGTTTCGGCCCCTGGTATTCCCTCATGACCTGGGACCCACATCAGTTACATACGTTTAGCTATCTCTAACTCTCCGTTTTGGTACGGAGATATGCGCCCACACTGTTAGTTAAATAAATAAAAATACAAAACAACACCCGCTAAAACATACTTTTTCAAAAAAAATTTATTGCTCAATAACGTTTTAATACGTGCTTCATAAAATTTACTGACCACAGCCAAAACATTCCTGGCTAAATAGGTCTTGATTGCACCGATGACGGCAGTTGAGAAGTGTACTGCGTTTCCTCGTCACGTCATTTGCAGCATCTATCCGGACTTTACCCTACTAATCAATAGAGAACTTTCAATATAAATATGGCAAATCGTGCCATCATTGGGTTTTGCGCAACTCGAGACTGTATGTTTAAATCAAGAAAAAACTTTCACCAAAAAATTATATTATACTCTGTGAGCTTGCACATACTGATATTGTTTTAAATAAATTCATAGTTTCTATCAAATGGCTTTCTACCATTTGTCAAAATCAAAAACGGCTTCTATCTCTTATTTTGAGGAATACGCAGCCTGGGCAGGGAAAATCAAAGAATATTGTAAAAATCAGGGTTGGGCCTGGCTTGATTAGGAGAGTTACTATCACTGAGGTTTTTTTCGGAAAACGCAAAGACAGGACCGTTATAGTACAGGGTGTTTGTTTATAACTGGAATACTCAGTATCTTTTTTATTATTGAGAATAAAGGGTAGGTCTGAATTTAAAAAATGTTTGGCAAATTGCAGCGAACTTAAGCGCTATAACAACTTTTTTTTGTTGCCCTTGGTATACAGTGTGTGGCAATAAAGATAATTTTTTTAAAATAGAACACCCTGTACATTTTTGCATTTTTGAATTTTTTTAAAAATTAGCTTTACAAAAATATCAAACACTGTTTCAATATCTGTTGCAGTTCCTGAGATATTTGCGTTTAAGTTTTAATAATTGTCAAAATGAAAATATATTGGAAATGACCAACTGAGCTACCAAGTGGGACATGAATGTATTTCTTTATTTTAACAATATAAACTTAAAAATCTAGTGGCCCTGAAAAAAAAACGATTGGAGGCAATGTAACTTGATCAGATGGTCGTTCCTAATGTATTTTATTAAAATTTTAAACGCAAATATCTCAGAAACTACAAAAGATATTTAAATAGTGTTTAGTATTTATGTAAAGCTAATTTCTTGAAAAATTCAAACATGCAAAAATATACTGGGTATTTTATTTAAAAAATTAGCTTTATTGCCACACCCTGTATACCACGGGGAACAAAAAAAGTTGTTGTAGCGCTTAAGTTCGTTGCAATTTGCCAAGAAATTTTTGAATTCAAACTTACTCTTTAGTTTCATTAATAACAAAGATACTGAGTGTTCCAGTTATAAACAAACCCCCTATACCAGATGTATGGTTATACCCTTCACCCCCCCCCCCCCAAGAAATTCGCATTGGAACTGTCACTGCCTACACTATGCAATGCTGGAGTACGAAGGATTCTATTGAGGTATATACGTTATGGATATTGAACCGATTGTGTATGCGAATAACAAGGGGCTTCAAGTTGAATATTAGATTTTGCGGTCTTGTTTGCTGATAATGGGCCGTTTGCCCACATTGTAAAATAAACTGTGATTGTGAGGTTAAGTCCTTAAGAACAAAGGGTGACCTTTACTTGAGATTAGTACTGGGTGTTTTATTATATTTTGAAAAATCTGGTAAAACATGTATATAAATTGTACAAGTTTATATAGGCTTTTAAGCTTCTATGAAAGATATTTATTACTTTTAAAAATATATTCTTTATTTTAAACAATTTGATATGAAGTTTATGCGGGAAAATTTTATAAGGATATGCTGTACAAACATTTACAGTATTTTATGATCACAAAGTTTTTAATTTTTTCTGTCTGTTTTAGGAGATTTTATGAGATTTTATAAATATAATTTTTAAACATAATATTCACATACAATTTTAACTTTTTCGTTACTAAAGTTACCAGCAACTTGTCATTTCTACCTAAAGAAAAAATGTGAGCTTCCTACGAATATTGAGAGTTCTATTTATTTATAGTTTTTCTATTTATTTATGATCTTATTAAAATAATATTTTTACCAGCAATTTTTTGTTCCTATACCTATAAAATTAAAGAAGTTTTGTTCTGTTTGTTGCTGAACAAAAAGTGAGGTTGTTTTTAATATTCTATACTTAAAATAACATAAAAATAATTTAGTTTTAGTTATTTTCTAGCAATAACCTATTCATTTCATTTAGAATATTGGAGTAATGAAAGTAAGTACTACAAGCTCTTATAAACCAGGTAAATTTAATATTTATTTAAAACGGAAATTTTTATAATGAAAAATAGTGCCCGTACTGAAATTTGTACTTGACATCATACTTTAAAAAAATTTATATATCATTGCGGGGACCATCAATTCTTATAAAGCGTATATAAATCAATCAAGTTTACCATACAAGATCATATTTTTTTTTTATTTGCCATATAATATACGAACATAAAATACCCATGAAATTTCCCATCATAAAATATTATAAAAAATCATAAAAACTAACCACGATTGGAATTGCAAGCATTACTCTTGGACCCAAAAAGTATTAAAGTATAAGTGCAAGAGCCCACTTGAACTTTTAAATTTCTTCTTACATATCGCAAAATTTGATAGAATTATCTACCATTATAATTCGATTGGGCACATCCTATTAGATACACCATGTAGTGATACTTCGTAGCACGTCATACGCAAGTTTTAGGATAAGAAAAACATACCGCCATGGCAGCCGGCCTGATCTCTGCTGGTACTTCAGTATACTTCTTGCGCTGTCATGCGACTAGTTACGGTATCGCGCGCGCGAATTGTGAAAATCCGCTTTTAAAGAAATAATCTAACAAAAGAAAACGTGAAAAGCAAATGGATTACCTAAAGAAGAAAAGAAGGAACCTGGAAATGAAAAGGGCAGCAATGGCAATTGGCCACAATATTGTTCATGCAAAAATATAATAAATTGCTACTGCGCCAAATCCATATCTTTTCTTTCTTAGCGAAGGTTTGCCGAAAATTGCAAAAATATAAAAAACACGCCGATAGGAAATATTAGAGATAAACAGTGAAACAACGTATTCCTGTCGAAAAATTTTTTTTCAGAAGAGTGGAATCAAATAACTCGAAATAAATTAGCTTTGAGCTGGATAAAAGGTTACAAAATTTCCTTTGTGGACAAACCTTTTCAAGTTTTCAGCCCCAAAACCTCGAAATTTACCAAAAATTAGTTAAAATTTTATTCGAAAAGTATACAACATTTATAAGTAGGAGCAGTTAAAACTGTTAATAACTGTCAAGATCAGTGTTTGTTAAGCTATTTTTTAAGACAGAACGATAACAGGGGATTTTAGGTTTATCTTTAATCCTAGAAACCTACATAAAGTTCTTTCGCCCACCTCATTTTCAACTGGAAGATATTAGAGAACTTAATTACTAGAAACTGCTTCCTTGCGACATTAGATCTTAAAGATGCATATTTTTTAGTTCCAATGTTTGATGAATATAAAAAATATTTAAGATTTTCTTTTCAAAACAAAAGTTGAATTCCAATGTTTACCATTCGGTTTAGCCACTGCACTTTTTTGTTCCACCCTTTCAGGCCTGTTTCTCCTATCTAAAAGATTAGGTTTTTTATTAACAATTAAAAAACCATACACAACCGACTCAAGAGATACAATTTATCGTTAATGCAAAAAAGATGTGGATATATATCGCACAAAAAAGAATAACAAAAATAAAAACAGCCATTCAGATTATTCAAAGGAAAAAATAAAATAACAATTAAAGAGGTTTCGCAAATTATAGGAAGGCTAGCCTCGGTTTGTATAGAGTACGGCTTGTTGTGCGTAAAAACCCTTGTGCGAGAAAAATATCGTGCCTTAAAGGGTAACAGGAAAAACTATAACAAAAAGATGCTTGTTAGGTTCTTAGTTAAAAATGAACTTGAGTGGTGGTTAAAGCACATACTATTTTACTGCCTAATTATAACATTAAAATTTTCTCCGATGCATACAAATCGGGATGGGGGCGTGTTGCAATGGAAAGGAAGCAAAAGGGGGTTTTTTGGCAACAAGGTGAACAGGAAAAACACATAAACATTCTTGAAATGAGGGCAGCTTTTTATGGCTTAACAATATTTATAAAAGACTTTAAAAAATTGTCATATTTTACTAAGAATTGATTGCTATTGGGAGAATGATGTGGTAGTGAGCTTAGGTATATTTTTTTGTATTTGCCACGTACATAAATACGTTGGATAATCATATAGAAGACAAGAAATCTGGTATAAAAATTGTATATTTATTTGCAAGCTACCTGAACAAAAAATGCCACCGGTTTGTGTCATCGCTTCCAGTGGATGCATTCACAATGAATTAGAAAAACCTTAATTCTTATAAATTTTTCTTCCTCACTGTTTCCAAAAATGTAAAAAAAAGAGAAAAAATTGAAAACGATAATGCGATATGTCTGGTGGTTTATTCTATCTGAAGAACTCAAGCATGGTATCCAAAATTAGAATCCGTGATTCGCTTAAAAGTAATCCTTTTAAATACGAAAGGTGATTTACTCTTATCCTCGTTTAGGTAACCCCACCCACTATGAAAAAATCTTTCCCTGGGGATAGCAATCTTATCAAGGTGGCCTATAGTAAAAGGGGCGTTTGGGAGGATGCAATTTATTTTTTCCAAATGATAGAAGTTTTGCGACAATAATATTGAGACCATCTTGCAGCCTAATGTAAATCAAGTTGTATCCGTTTTAGAAACAGAATCTTAAAAAACTGGGAAATATTGAAGTCTTAACATACATAGGTCTGCCTTAAATTTAATTTGCGAGCAGAAAAATCAGAAATGGTAGATAGGTTTATGAGACGCATTTTTAAGCTGCGCCCTCAATTTCCGAAATATAAACTTGGTATCCGGAACCAGTGTTACTTTTTATAGGTAACTTGTACCCTTTGGTAAATTTAACATTCGGGTTATGAACTTTAAAAATGGTACTTCCTTTAACTCTTTGTTCTGCTCAAAGAGTTCAGACATTTTCTATAAGTTAAGTAACATCAAGGCTAACGAAGAGGGCATCGAAATAATTCTTAAAGATAGCTTTAAAATATCTGGACCCAGAAGAATTCAGCCTTGGCTTAAGTACCCTATTTCAAAAAAAATTTACAGTTCTATTTGTGTTTTACCATTATATATTGCATGCAGAAAACAAAACTATTTCGATGAACAGAGGATACAGTTGTTTTAACAATTAAAAAGCCTCATAAGCCCGCTACATCCCAAAACATTAGCAGGTGGATTTAAAAAGGTCTAAAAACGCAGAAATAGAATCAAATTTTATATAGCACATATAGACATAGCACAGACAGACATATGGGGTGTCTTTCGCAGCAATAAGGGTTGATGCATCAATCAAAAGTATTAGAAAGGCTGCGGGATGTTCCGAAAAAAGGAAAACGTTCAATCGATTTTATAATAAACCTTTAATTTCAAAAGATTTCTTAGCTAATTATATTAAGAAATATATTTTAGACGCATTTAAATTTTAAACCTTGTGGTTTCCTTATTATTATTTAACTTTTTAACTAATATCGCCATATTCTCTAAACAGCTACCTGGTGTATCTAATAAGATGTGACCAATCTCGTATAATTTGGATTGAACTTCCTTAAAGGTAAGTCGTTTAATCCTTAAATATATTTGCAAAACATTGGATTTAACTCGGATAAGGCACAATTTTACAACTCATAGTTAAACGTCAAGCCTTAGTTTAAACCACGGATGTCGACTTTTTTACGTTTTATAGGTGTAGTTTACCAAAAAACTTCGGTTTAACCGTTACCGGCGGTCTGGGTGTGGGTTAAACTTCAGTTTAATAGTTAACGAAAGATTCTAACCTCAAAATAGTTAATAAAAATTTATGTAAAATTTGTTTTTTATAAAAAAAATATAAGTATTTAGTGAAATCGCTATGATCGATGAGAATTTTTTTTTGATCAACTAAATGAAGATGATGACGAAAGGAGTACGACGATGTAGATATTAAAAAAAACTTTTGAAGAACAAGTTTCTATTAAATGCACTTAAAAGTAGAAAATATTTTTTTTATCTTTCTTTACCATAATAAACTGGGACTGCCGCCGCTTCCGATCTGGATCAGAAAAGAAGCGATGGCGACCCACCTCCGGCTGAGAGATACAGGTCAATGGAGAGGAAGAGGGGAAGCTGCGGGGCATCTTAGGATTACCCAAATCGCCGAGAGAGAAATCCCTATGGCAGCGATTAAAACACAAAGGCCAAAAAACCCCTGGAGATTCAACAAGAGGTACAAAGTCGTCATCCCAGACAGGGAACTATGGCAGAGTGAAAACCTCCGCGAACAGTTCGAGGAGAACGCCGTGATTTGCTACACCGATGGGTCGAAACTGTTGGAGAGGCAAACCACAGGATCGGGGGTTTATGTGGAAGACCAGGAGGTTCGAAAGAGCTACCCGCTCGGAGAGCAAGCCACGGTCTTTCAGGCAGAGGTGTATGCCATAATAATGGCTGCAAGCATGAAAGAAATAAAGAACGGTAGAGAGGAGCATGTTTATATATGCTCCGACAGCCAATCAGGGCGCCCAAGATCACCAACACCCTGGTGGAGGAATATGCGGATGCACTTGAATCCTTGGGAGAGAGCAAACAAGTGATGTGGGTACCGGAACATATGGGGGTGCCGGGTAACGAGATGGCCGACGAGCTCGCCAGGATCGGGGCAAGCACCCAGTATGTAGGGCCGGAACCACTCCTAGGAACAACCAACAGACAATTGCAAAGTCGACTCAATAAATTGGCCAACGATGCCATGAAAACCGCTTGGAGAGCAGGAACAGGATGCAGACAGACCAAGGACTTCGTGAAGGGCCCGGATGTAGCCAGACAAAAATGGCTTCTGGGGAGATCGCGAAGGGACGCTGGTCTGCTGACAGGTATCATAACAGGTCACAACCGACTAAGGAAGCACATGACCCGGATCGCGGTGGAGAATGACTCGACCTGCCGGGCCTGCGGGCAGCCAGAAGAGACATCTCGACACGTTATAGCGAACTGCGAGGCATACCAGAGGACGAGATATCAGGTATTCGGTTTCCCGACCCTGGATGAGGAGGACCTGCACACGCTCAAATGGGACAAAATACTGGACTTTGCAAAAAGAACAGTGAGACCAAATGAGCAAACTGCCAGACCAGTGGTGCAGGCGGTGGATTAGGGGCAGGCTCGGGGTAGGGCAGAAAGGACCCAGGGAGGTCTACTTACCAGGCTTCGCGCCGCCCCTTCTCTACTACTACTACTAATACCACCATAATAAAAGCGATGGGCGCAAATTAAAAATTTTAACAAAATCAATGAATAGCGAGCTTTCCCTTAAAAAATTCCGCACTTGTGGTGCTCATCAGTACGGTGCTAGGAATTAGGAGATGAAATGATGATGAAAAAATGTGACACAGGATCCCTGTAAAAGACAACCATCTGTCAAATTGCACAATTGATTTAAAAAAAAACTCATACATGCATTTTTTTCTATGCCACAAAATTTAGCTTTCCAGTGTATACTATTAAAAGGCACCACCAGCTTAGTATGCCTGACAGCTTAAAATTCAGTGTGACATCCTTAAAAATGCCACAGATATCAACATTTACAAAAGCTAAAATTATCACTCGAGTTATAGAAGACCACTAGTCTATAAGAAGAGCGGCCACCCATTTTGGAGTTGACAAAATGACGATAATGCGATGGAAAAAGCGCTGGATTGAAAATAATTCTACGGATAGGAAAGATGGATCAGGACGACCAAAAGTAAGTTCTGAAGTGCAAGATGAGAGACTTATTGACAATCTCAGATAAAATCCTTTTTCAACGTCGGTTGAAGCAGCTAATGAAACATTATTTCCGGATTCTTTAGCAACAGTAAATAGAAGAGTAACAAAATCAGAAGTCGCTTGTCGAGTTGTTGCAAAGAAGCCTTTTCTAACAGAAGAACAAAAACAGGCCAAACAACGTTCTTCGTATAATGACTCCTGGGAGAGGGTGGTTTTCACTGACGAAAAACGTTATGCTGCCATCTGTACAGGCGTTACATAAAAATAATGACTTCGTTTATCGGCAGAACAACTGTCCAATACACACGGCTAATGTTGTTCGCCAATGGTTTTAGAATAATAATATAGAAACAGTTCCTTGGCCATCTAACAGCCCTGACCTTAACCCAATGGAAAATATATGGGGTCGAATTGTTAAAATAATATACCAAAGGAATTGGAGACCACGAAATGCTGAAGAGTTAACCGATGCTATTTATTGCGCATTGGTTTAGCTCTCAGAAGACCATCAGTATTTTCAAAATTTAACCTTTTCAATGCCCAGACGTTTGCAGCTTGTAATAGAGAAAAATGGTGATCCTATTAAATACTAAATTATTTATTTTAGTTCTTTTTTAAGTTAAAATAATAGGTATTAAGTTTACCATCGTTTTTGTCTTAATCCAAGTTTCTTATTCGTTGAATTGTTTTCAATCCAGCGCTGTTTCCATCGTATTATTGTTATTTTATCAACTCCAATATGGGTTACCTCCCTGTTTATAGAACAGCCTTCGTCCGTTGCTGCAGTGATAATTTGATATTGTTCAATAAAGACTTTACTAAAACATTATTTTTGTTGATTTTTTAGTATTATGCAAAATTTAATATAAAAATAAGGTTGCCTTTAATTTAAGTAAAAAAATATTTTCAGTTTAAGAGACCTTTTTTAAACAATATGACAAATTGTATTTCATAAAGATAGTTTACATGGACTTACGTTAGAATAGAAGTTTTGAAAAGTTTCCATTGTATAGTTTCCAAAATATTCTAATAGGTTACTCACCTTGGGACAACCGGTGTATGTGTAAAAAAGTTATGAACAACATGTAAAAATATATATGAAACCAATGAACAAGTATATTAAATGAAATTGAGGAATAAAATTAATGTTACATTGGAGCAATTTTTCTTTCATCGTGTATCTACTTACCGTGCAGTCCGTATCGCCGACATAGCAAAAGTCACCGGAAGCGGAAGTCGGCACCCATAGATGGTCGCCATTTACAGCCGATTCGCTCCAGTCGGGGGTGCTCCTCAGTACCCGCTCTACTACTGATTTTCTGTAACAAAAGAAACCGTACGTTAACATTATTCAGGCTTCCGATAATACACTTGAAAAGAAATAAGAAACGAAGCAAAGTCACTTAAAACAAATTAAACCAAGAATTGAATTGAATCCGCTTTATTATCATATAGGATCATAAAAAGATAGTAACAATCTTGTAGACAAAGCAAACACATAAATATAAAAGCTGAAAAAAATAAATAAAAATAAGTATAAAATAACGTAAATAACACTAGAACAAATGCAATTACAATAGAAAATAAAGAAGGTATTTTCACTAAAATATTCCTCCAGGTCATAATAGGCTTTATTCTCCAACAATCTAGTAACTGACTTTCGAAAAAGTTTAAGATTTTTTAGATCTACTGGTAAGTGGTTAAACATTTTTTTGTTGTTATAAATAAGTTAATTTTTTCCTTAAGTTCCTTAATTGTCACGGTTTTTAAAATAAATAAATATGGCAAAAACAAAATTCTGGACAATAAAAAAAGTGGTTTGCAGTGTTCTCCCCTTTTTTTTAACCCGCTTTTGAATTACAAAAATTGATACGTATTCGGGAGAGGAGCCCCAGAAAGCTATGCCATAACGCAAGACCGAGTCAATAGGAATAATTTGGAATGCCTATTTGACACTTCGTGGTGGTTGTGGTAATTACTGCGTCTGCGCAATAGCTAAACGTCATTCCGTAGTGGTAATTAACCACTACCACTGCCGTAAGCTACGAATCCATTTCGTTGTGGTTTTGGTTATTTTTCTGGTTAGTTTTAGAGAATTTTGGTCTAGTTAATTTTAAAAATAATAAAATATTATCAGGTTCCAACATATAAAACACTAATTTTGTAAAATTAAGCCAAATTTGTTATTTTTTCTCATCTCTAAATTTTTTTACAAGTGACAGTTTTTAATGTGTTCCAAAAACTCTGATAAAATCGATCAGTGGTAGCGGTAGTGGTTGTTAAACCCAGCGGCTGCCAAAGTCGTCAAAATTTTAAACGTTCCAAAATATCGCTAATAAGCGAAAAATATACCATGCAAGCCGGTGAGTAGCCCAACTCAGTGGCAGCAATTCTTATGGCAAAAGAACCTGAAGAGAGTAGATTTAAGATTTTCGACATGTTTAATAAATTTCAAGTTTTGGTCGACAGTAATCTTTAAAAATTTTACCTCTTTAGAACACCCAATATTTCGCGCGTCTAAATCAAATAATGGATTAATAAGTAAGTTAAAGGAAAGTATGTTAGTTTTTGAAGCGTTAATAGTTGAAAGGAGCAATTTTGGGCAATGCCATAACGGTGTGGTATCGTTCACAAATCGTGTAAACGAACAGCGCACAGGTAGGGAAGCAAGATCTTCCCCATAGATGGTAAACAAAAGCGGTCCTAGGACCGATCCCTGGACAACTCATCTTGGGTTCAATCGAGGATTAGAATTACAGTTCTGAGAAACAACAACCTGAAGACGACCAGATAGAAGTGAACCTATTAAACTCAGTGCTACCCCCGAAAACCATGCCGTTCACAAAATTACCTGAGTGATCTAAATGTGTCAGAGAGAGAAAAAATATGCGGTGTTTTAATAAATGGCAACGTTGTCGAAAAACTTTGGTTGCTACTTTATATATAAAATATACCTTTATGAATATGAAAATTTTTCAACAAAATCATAGAGAGCGTAAGGTTATTGTTGCGATCAATTTGATAAATATTTTGATTTCTTTCTTGTTTGTTTAAAATCTATGGTTTCAATAAATTTATACATGCATAATCAAGATTCAATATTCTCTGACAAAGCCCAAAGTATATCATTACGTCACAGTGACCGGACCAAAGTTATCCAACTTCAGTGCCATCAATATTCTAACCTTAACTTGTGTCGATTTGACATGTAAGTCCAGAAAAACAGAGCCACCTTTGAGCAAGGACACAACCCCCTGAAATGAAGTAGGCTTTTTATATATAAATTAACATAATTTAAATAAAAACAGATAATCTGCAGTAGAAGTCCATGTTTTATTAATCGTTGATTGCGCGCGCGAAAACATGTGTCTATCAGTGCCCCTATCTAATTTTTGGAGCTTTATAACACCGGTTTCCAACCAGTTAATAAAATATGTTTTAAAGATCACGAATATTAGATCCCTTCCGTGCGACCTTTTCTATATAGCTCAGACCCTCGTCACATTAAATGTCTTGCCTCCCATGTTACTACTTATTTTTTTATATGGAAAGTCACTAAAGCCTTATCAAAATTTTAGAAGGATGCAGTTTGTCCTTTTGCTGCGCCTCAGTAAAAAAAGGTCATTTTGTTCTACCGTGGCAACAGTTTTTTTTAGCAGCCTGATATTCTGAGTGGACATGGACTTTTGGTGGAATTATTGTACTGTCAACCTAGAAATAGTCAGTGAAAGTGAAGTGAAAGTGTTAATCTTTTCCAACCAAATATCAGATTAGTACGAGTATGATACAGAAGGAATATTCTCGTATTCCTCTCAGGATCCTTGGTTGTTTCCTTCTTCTATCAAGCAAAATATTCTCTTTGGACAACCTTACGATGAGAAGAGGTACATTGGAGAGCATAAACTCTTACTACTTCAGTGGTAGTTAGTGCCTTTCAATACGATTTTGATTTGTTTAATAAAGGTAATATCATTGTTAAAAGTCTTGTCCTTTAATTTCCTAGATACTAGTGGTCTTAAGTTTATAAGATAATAAACCCCATAAACTGGGCTGTCATATTTGTGAGATTTTTGACATTTTTCAGGTGCGAAACCATCGTTTCAGATAGAGGAATGAATTTATCAGGTGGTCAGTAAGCCAGAATTAATTTAGCCCGGGCAGTGTACAAAAAGAGCGACATTTACTTGTTAGATAACCCATTGTACGCCTTGGATCCCACTGAACGAGTACGAGTAATATTCCTTCTGTTAAACTCTGTCCTTTAACAATTAGGTACGTAGGTTGGCAGTTGGCAATGTTGACATTTGTTGCCAACCTTAAATAATGAATGGTACCTTTTTGGGGATTTTTCTACTGCCAACCTAGCAAACAGCTAGTGAAATTTAATTAGAAATGTTTGACACCACTTTTACTCGAACCAGTATGGCCGCCCAGAATACAGTCAATTACGAAAATGAAAAACAATAATAGAGATTCAATATTTTAAGCATTCAAAAGGAGATTCTTTGTTTTCTGTCAGTGACCTTAGCTCAGAAAAAGACGAAGGGCTCAAAACGGGTCATGTGATATCCATACATTTTGGAGTCAAATAAAAATCTGAACTTCAAATGGAAGACACATTTTGTGAAAACTAAGACAGGGTTCGAAGCACTTTTTTTATTTTTTGCCAAATACGATCAAAAAATATTCTAAGGCCACCGATTCAAATGTTTGAATATTTCGAATTGGTGGTCGAAAATTTTAACTTATTTGGCAAATTTAGTTGTAGAAAATGTGCCTTCCACTCAAAGTTCAGCCAATTCTGATGTTTATTTGAATATAAAAAGTATGGATATCACCCTTAGATTAAAAAGAGAGAAGATATCTGGTCCAACGAAAACTCCTTGGCAAATAATAACCACTGTTTATTTACAAATAAAATCACAACAAAACAAAGGTGAGAAATGTCGATTACTTTTCTATCCTTTTAAACGACGTTAGAACGATAGGGACAGAAAATTCTGTCTCAACCACTTTAGGTCGTGATTGGCTTGTGGGTGGGGAAAGTCGGCAGAGCGCAGACGGTCGGATGATATTTTTATTATCATAAGCTTTTTCGTGCTATTTATTTTAAAATTTCAGGATGTTATAAGCAGTTTATAACCCGTTTTAAAACCGCATTTTGTCAAAAAACGTTTATACTGTGTTTCTTTACTAGTAGGAGAATATTTCAGTACATTTAAAGTGATATTTTGGAACAAATCATACAATGTTTTGAAAACAAAGGAAGAGCAAGTGAAATCAGTCAGTGGCGGTACATGCCGGTAGGTACACAGAAAATTAAAAAAAAGTTTATGAAATATACTTAAATTCGTAGATCCTTAGATTTATATATCAATTTAATTAATATATCAATTTAATCTAAGGATCTACGAATTTAAGTATATTTCATAAACTTTTTTTTATGAAGTAGTTAATTCCCAATGCGTCAAATGAGATATTTTCGAACGTTTTTATAAGGTTTTTTTCGAGGTTTTTTTTTTATAAAGACGATAAAATAAAGCATACTTTTGATGAAGTAGTTAATGCGCAAATAAGATATTTTCGAAGGTTTTTTTTATAAAGACTATAAAATAAAGGTAGGTAAAGTCCTTAAACCAACTTGCAAACGACAATAGAATTTAATTTACATGTGTTCAGGTTTGTAGGAATATTGAATTCCTACCTCTTATCAGAATATTAAGGTTGCTTTATACTACCGCTGTTGCCATCTGCGCTCGCCCTTCGATTTGATATTTAAATCTTTTTGTGTGTCCTAGATGTCTCTATATAACCTAAGCTTTATTGACTTTATTGTGTACTAAAGAAGTGAGTATAAGTAAGTTTCTGCTAATGACCAGAAAAAATAACAAAATTAACAAACACAACAACATAATTTTTAGCTAGTAGGTAATATTTTTTTTCTTGATATTCCAGGTGCTTTTGAACTGTGTTTCTTTGTTTTAATGTTTGGCATAATTTTATTGTGTTGAAAATTGAAATAGCTATAAATCATATACAAACTTTGTAATAAATTTATTTTGTATAAAATTATACTAGAAACATTTATTGTTTGAAAGCTTCCAAAGCTCAAATTGGCAGAATTATTTTTGCATGTTTTTTAAATTATTTTGCAGATTTCATATTAGAGTAAAATTTTAACAATATAATCCATGTATAAATTTATATTTAAGTAGGTAAGCCACTGGTATGTTTACTGTAAACATTTGTTCCATATATTAATATTACCAAAGTCTCCGTAAGTGTCAGGTATCTTGTCTCTTTTTAATCTAAGGATATCACCTGACCCATTTTGAATGTCACTTCGACATTTCCTAAGTTAAGATCACACAGAAAAACAAAGAATCTCTACTAAGGAAAGTCTTTATAACTTTTAAATAAAACTAAACTAAATAAAATAATTAAAATAATCTCTATCCCTCTCCAAAACCAATTCTGCGGTACTTTTTTTCAGGAATACACCACCAATAGGGTTGACGTGCGACAAAATCAACAGTTCTTCGACTGTTACTAATGAACGTGTGACGTTTTCGGAATTTCTCTCTACGCACATCCTACACACGTAATAAACATGCAAATTTGAAACACACAAGGGTGGAGGACAAGCAGTGAAGAATCATTTACAATTTACATCATGCTTCTAGATGTTTTCTAATTTTGACTTAAACTGTATACACCGATAAAAGGTAAGAGGGATTATTGGATGCACAGTCACGAGTAAAATTAATTTTTTACTAGGTCGGGCTTAATATCAAAGATGTTTGAAATTTATCCAACATCTTTAGGTAATATAATCAAGCTTAGGGCTGGAACTGTAGGGTTAAAATAACCCTAAAGTGAAAATGGTCCCAAAAATTATATAAGGAATTATTGGATGCACATTCACGCGCAAAATTACTAGGTCGGGTTTAATTTCAAAGATGTTTGATATATAATCAAGCTTATGGACGGAACCCCTGGGTTAAAAAACCCGTGAAGTTAAAATGGTCCGAAAATTTGTGTTTTTAACTATTTTATATTTTTTTTATTTTTCTTGACAATTTTGATTTTTTGACGAAAATCAACGTTTTTTTATAAATTATAAGATTTAATAGGCTGTTGTATGGTAAACAGAACGTTTTTCATAAGACGTGTTACATAAAAATTAAGGCTAAATAAAAAAGGATCTAGGTACAAAAAAAAATTGGTTTTCTAGAGTAATCCTTTATGACCAAAGAAAAAATAAAAAGAGCATTATCCCTCTACTCATCTTTTTTGCACCCCTGTAGTCGTAAAAAACGACTTCTGCTTTTAAAAACAACGTTTTCTCTAAATCATATGAATTATTATGGCTGTTATGGGGTAAACAGAACGTTTTCCCATAAGACATACTTAAATCAAAATTAAGGCTAAATAAAAAAGGATCTAGTTACAAAAAAATTGGTTTTATACAAGTGACTAAAGAAAAATTAAAAAGAGCATTAGTCCCCTCATCTCTTTTGTAACCCTGTGGTCGTAAAAACCGACATCTGCTTTTTTAAAATCATTATTAAAAATCTGTATATACAGGGTTTCTAAGCAAATCCTTAGGGGGCCAAGCAGCCGTGTATAAGACGCAGACAAACGGAAAAGCACATTAGGCAGAAAAGGATGGGCATGGGGCGATGTTGTCACTACATCTTACACGTAGTAAATCCATTCCAGGTTGTTGTTTTCTAATGTTTTCCATTTTCATACCTTTAGGACTGGAATAAAAATTGTTTTTGCTCGACTTTAATACCAAACTGATGAAAGATATCGTAAAAAAAATATTTTTAGACTTTTCATTTTGTAACCATTGTCCTTACGCACTGTTTACAGGCTGGGGACTGAGATAAATGCAAATGCCTAACCTAAAGCGTTCATACACGGCCGGAGAAATCGACTGAGATATTTCCGTAGAAACTTTATCAAGCAAATAGGACGGGTTGACGCCTTCGAAAGTCCAAACCGGGTTTTGCACTTTGATTCGAAATCAAAAAGGGGGAACAGGCAGATGTGGGGCGGTGCACAAATTACGTAATGTAATGTTTTGTAACGGTTTGGCACGCCACTCCCCTAATATTACGTAACGATTTCAAGACCACTACCGCCTCCAAAAAAAAACTTTTCACTTATTTTCATTCCAAATTTTCTTAGTTTCACACAAACGCAAACGCTGTCGAAAACCCCCCTCCCCCCTACGTAACGTTTTGTAACCCCTCTCCCCCCTATGACCATTACGTAATGCACGGCCCCTGTAGTCCCAGTGGAGGAGGGCGAGAAAATTAATATTTTTTTCTTAAAAATTATACTCTTTAGACCTATTTATTTGCGTTCTCGAAATTACGTAATTTTTGAAAAAAAATTGTAAGCGGCGCCATTTTTATTTCATGCTTTGTTTTTCTAACATTTTTGCGTTCGGGTAATTTAATTGAAAAATTTTTGCCTGCGGCGCTCTTTATATTCTCACTCGAAACCAAGATCCCCCGTTTTAGGAAAACTGATCCCGTCTCTGTTTCTAAATTTTTTCGAATAAAAGTAAAGTATGTCCATGGGGGAAATAATTTTTTTCTACGGTATGACGAAAATTTCGAGAAAGTTGAAGAAAAAAATAAAAAAAGTGGCAGAGCTTAAGTTTTTCGTAAAAAAAACGTTTTTTGTAAAGAAACAGAGCAAAATAAATCTTATGAACCCTGTATAAGGAGGCGCTATGTAACGTAGTATACGTGCGCAAGAAATGGCTAAACGGGAACGCTTGCAGCTTTATTTTAACAGCTATTTACGATTTTAATTTTAAGAATTGTATAGAAAACATATTGAAAAATTTTGCTTTATATTTTAGCGTTATATAATACACTGATAAAAAGTATCTTTTGGAGCAAATGCATTATGCTTCTTCAGACCTATTTCTTTGCGTTCCCGAAATTACGTAATTTTTGAAAAAAAATTGTAAGCGGCGCATTTTTATTTCATGCTTTGTTTTTCTAACATTTTTGCGTTCGGGTAATTTAATTGAAAAATTTTTGTCTGCGGCGCTCTTTATCTTCTCACTCGAAACCAAGATCCCCCGTTTTAGGAAAACTGATCCCGTCTCTGTTTCTAAATTTTTTCGAATAAAAGTAAAGTATGAAAAATTTCGAGTTGAAAGTTGAAGAAAAAAATAAAAAAAGTGGCAGAGCTCAAGTTTTTCGTAAAAAAAACGTTTTTTGTAAAGAAACAGAGCAAAATAAATCTTATGAACCCTGTATAAGGAGGCGCTATGTAACGTAGTATACGTGCGCAAGAAATGGCTAAACGGGAACGCATGCAGCCTTATTTTAACAGCTATTTACGATTTTAATTTTAAGAATTGTATAGAAAACATATTGAAAAATTTTGCTTTATATTTTAGCGTTATATAATACACTGATAAAAAGTATCTTTTGGAGCAAATGCATTATGCCTCTTGAAGTTTTGAACTGTAAGATCACCATCACTTTCAACCGAAAAAGATGTATTCAAAATTGGTGGGTAGCTAGGTATCTACTGAGATTTTAAAGATCGCAATTTAAACACATACAACCCCGGAAACTAAAAAATGCCTCAGACTGCAAAACTTGATTTAGGCTTGATATTTTGTCTTCGACTTATGCCAACTGAAGCTTTAATGAAAGCCAGACCGAAAAAGATACTGAACCATGGTTTACCGAAAAATTTTTAAAGTAAATATTTCAACGCATCGGTATCGGTATCAAAACAAAGCCACAATTAACCCGCTTTTTTGACGAATGCGATAATGGAACAGCTGATTCCACTCGTTGCGTGCGGACGGATGTAAGTAACGTTACGGACTCACGAACGTACGCAACGATTGCAATCAGCTTGTTTGTCATCTCATCTGCCAAACAAGCAGGCCTCGTTCAAAACATGTTATAAATAAGTCAAGAATGTGCTGACTTTTGGCATTGCTTTGAACGCGTTAGGTATACCGATACCGATGCGTTGAAATATTTTCTTTAACAGTGGGATTTACTAAGATCTAAAATAGTATTCCCCCCAAGTCTAAATATTTACACATGTGGGGGATACTAAATTTTAAAACCAATTTTCAAAAAACACTTACCCATACTGAAAAGACACAAGGTTATTCATTATTTTGTATTGTTATAGCAAAATACCACAGAAAAACTGCTTTTTTTTCTCAAAATATACCATATTTTAGGAGAAAATGTCCTAAAACTATTTTTTTTTGACAGGTTTCAAAATGGCAAATGGTGAATAAGCCAAAAATTTGGCACATAATAGCTTCGTTATCTGTGTTTGGGGTTATTAAGTTGGTGATTTTTTAGACCACGTCTGAGGGGTGGTTTAAATTTATATAGCCCAGAAAGGATTTTTTTGTGGCGATTGGTAATAAGTTCGTTTATAATTCCCTAAGTAACCGTTTTTACAAAGATTAGTTTATCTTAGTTAATATCCCAAGTTGGTCATTAACCAATAAAACACCTCCAATTTTGTCCAGAAAATCGCCATATTTTGAACCCGTTTTCAGCACAAAGAATATATTTATGAGGGCACTACCAGGCAAAAAAAACATAAGCGCACATCACTGACTATGCGCGAAAAGTGTACCAAACAGAAAACCCAAAACAACTATATTAATTTTCTTAAAAACTGAAATAATAACATTCAGGTTATCTAAAAGCGCAGTCAAGACAACTTTCCTTACTCAAAGCCTACTTATTTCAAAGCTGTAGCTTTCATCAGTAGATGTTGCCAAGCCAAGATATAAGCAGAGGTAAGAGATCCGAACTCGCTGTTTGTGATTCGAACGCAGCTAATGTTTTGAAACTGACATTTTCACAGTAACAGCAATCTAAACAAAACTTGCATTTAAGTTTTTTATTACAATTTATAAATAAAAACACCTTTTAAATAAATACAAAATTAATCTACTCCTTATTTTATTATTATAGATCTAAATCGTTGTGTGACATCAACTATTAGTTGGAAAAATTAATTAACAATGGTAAGTTTTAATGAGAGTGACATATAACCCCAATTTGAATTTGTTCTACAGAGTGTTTACTATTTAAACCACGCGTTGGTTTAAATTTTTTAATTTTTTTCCCTTCTAAATTGAAACTTTCTTCTTAAATCCAACAAAAGATGATTATTGAATAAACAAATTTATTAAAATTCTTCTTATAAATCAAACTATATCCAAAACTCAAGGAGGATTGGTTTAAAATGCTTAAAACCAAAAATTTCCCTTAATCTTAGGACCGTTCTAAAATAGACTAAACCCTTTTAGTAAATCCCACTGTTAGTGTCTATTAACTTAGTTTCTTTATTTATTTTACTAATCAACTGCCGTCAGTGAAATCAAAGAGCTAATTAGCCAGTAGTTTGCTCGCGTGAGCATGAATATCTATACGTACAGGGTGATCCATTATATTTTGACCATGTTTGGACGCCTATATCTCGATAACTAGTCGCAATAGAATTATGATTTTGGTTATCCGTTTTTATCTAAACGTATGGTAAATGTCATTTATTCACCCAACTTAGCATTTTTTTAATGGAACTATATGTCTCCAATATATTTTTTTAATAGCTTACGAAATCCCCTCCTCGAAAATATAATGCATACTTGGGGTTTTATTATTAGTTTGCGAGATATTTGAAAATAATCCTTAAAGAATATTATTTTGTGACAATAATTGAAGCACCCGCCACTCTATAGTGCATGAAGTTGATGTTAGCGATTAGCATCAGCCAGCATTTGTCAATCAATCAATGTGTAGCTAATTTCAAAAAGATGCGTTTTACAGTAGAAGAAAAGTTTGATATTTTTTGCATATACATCAGATGCAATCAAAATAAAAGAAGTGCTAAAAGAGAATACCGCCGCTTATATATTGGTAGACCTATTCCCAGCATAAATACCTTTAAAAATACACACAAGCATCTAAGAGCAAGAGGTTCCCTGTTTAGAAAGAAAATAGAAGCTATGGTAGATGCTCGAGAGGAGTTGGACACTCTTTTATATTTTATTGGTAAGAAGAAATATTTTTATCTAAATCACGTCCAAAAAAGTAATAACCAACAAAAGATGGCTCAATATCCTTTATTGAGCCATCTTTTTTGTTTTTATGTAGCTGTATTCCAAAAATTGTTGTATGTAGATATTTGGTGTCAAGAGTTTTTGAACAGCTGCATTACTTACACTTTATATTTTTTTTATAGAAAATCCGAACCGCTCCATTAGAGACTGCTCTCGTGATATGAATAAATCCTATGGAAAGATTCAAAGAACTTTAAGAAAATATAGATATAATGACTACAAATATACAAAAGTCCAGAAGCTGTCAGAAAGAGATAAAGAGAAGGCTAGCATTTGCGACTGAATTTTGGAACGCTTAAACGAGAACCCAAATTTCTTGATGACCGTGATTTGGATGAAAGTAATTTTACCACGGCTGGGGCGCCAAATAGAAATAATAAACATTATTGGTTCACAGAAAACAATCATAAAACCATGGAAATAAAAAAATCTGGACGGCAAAGTATTGGTGTTTGATGCGGAATAAAGGGTCAACATCTTCTTGGTTCCATTTTTTATGAGGGTGCTTTAAATGATCCAAGATATTTGGAATTTTTAAAAGGGCAAATTGAAGATGCCATAGACGATTTGCCACTAGCCCAGCAACAAGGACTTGTCTGTCAACAGGTCGGTGCAACCCCACACAATGTTAGACCAGTCAGAGGATTTTTGGACGGTCGATATCCAATTTGGATTAGACGAAATGGATCAATCAACTGGCCACCGAACAGTCCAGATCTAAATCCACTTGATAATTTTTTGTGGGGATTTTTAAAATGCAGAGTATATGCAAACAAATCAAATAAAAGGTCAGAATTAAAGAGACGCATTCAAAAGGAGATAGATTATCTCCTAATTAACCGAAGAGACGCTTTAGAACGGTCAGTAGATAATCTGAGAAGAAGATATGAACTTTGTATTTAAGAAGAGGGCAGACATTCCGAAAATTTGTTGTAAATTATTTAAACAATATTTTGTATTATAATAACTTATGTTTTTGTTTGTTTGCGTTATTATAATTAAAATATAATTATGAATATATTATTCTCAGCCTTATAAAAAAGTAGTATAATGCGCAGCTTACTCTGGGTTTTTATTTAAACAATAAACTCGAAACTCTAAGAATTCTGTTTTGATTCTGCTTGTAGTTCTTTATTAATTTTATCATGAGCAACAGAGCAAAAACTAAAACGAGTGTTATGGATTAGTGACCTTAGCATATATGGCAGTTGACATAACAAAAATGCCAAAATACAGATGTATCAAGCTTCTGTCGCACTTAGGTAAATGAAAGGTTCGGCTATTGTTGTCATAGGCGTCGAATTTTGGTATCTATATCTTGAGTTTTTTGCAAATATCTCGCAAACTAATAATAAAACCCCAAGCATGCATTATATTTTCGAGAAGGGGATTTCGTAAGCCATTGAAAAAATATATTGGAAATATATAGTTCAATTAAAAAAAAGGAAAGTTGGGTCAATAAATGACATTTACCATACGTTCAAAGAAGAACGGATAACATAGATTGAAATTTATTAACAGGGACTATCTTTTGGCACCAGATTAATAATTCTATCCCGATTAGTTATTGAGATATAGGCGTCGGACATGGTCAAAATATAATGGATCACCCTGTACCATAAAGGAGAGATGCCTAAGTCTATTTAATCTATGCAAATGTGACGAATTCAAGGCATCTCTCTCTTATGATATATGGCATTGGACATCTCCCATACCCAGAGGGAGAGTTGCCAGAAAAACACTTTTTTTGAAAACATTTTTCGAGTAGGTAGTAAACCAGTTCTTATTTTGTTTAAAGGTCAGTATTATAATAAAAGATATGTTCTAAAGAATCTTCTTATTTATTTTAAAATACCATTTTTCTGTTCATTTAATTTCTGACAATTTACGTGATTCCCTAAGTCGATGCATTGCATAGAAACATGTTTTGCTGTGTGTGAGCCCTTTCAAATTCATTTTAAACCCACCTTCTCCCGACTTATTACCTATACCTACCTTTTTATCCGCTTCTTATAGTAGACGGATCGATTCCTTTTTAATCCTTCCCGTTTTCTCAAAGCTATCATTTGGGTGCACTCACTCACTGTAATCCTCGCTAATACTTTCTTTTGAAATTTAAATTTTTGAGCTCTATGGAGGGAAACGACGCGGCGCGGCACGGAAAATTTGATTTAAAAAATAAGTAGTTTTAAAATTTATAATACCGGAGGCAAAAAATTTATAATATAGGAGGTAAAACTTTATTGATAAAAATTTTTACGAAAGCTTCTTGCTATTGGCGAGGGTGGTTTAAGGCGGTTAACATATTTCTTGACTTTACTGGTGTATAATTTTTTGGCTTTGCTAATAACCAGCAGATTTTTACAATTTTTGACCCTAGTAAAAAAAGTGTCTTTCCCGCACTTAAAGATTATCCAAACTCCGTTCTGAGTCATCATCTTGTCATGTCAGGTGCTAACAGTTTCGCCGCCCCAAACAAAAAGGTAAAATGCCGCCCCGTTTCATAGTGAAATAAAACGTGAACATTGAACAACATTGAATTTTCACATTTATGGTTTTGGCGCTAAAATAAAATTTTTGTAAACAAGAAAAAAGTTACAGCAACTTTTTTTCAAATTATTTAAAACGGGTAAAAAAGAAATTTTTAATAATCGTTTTTTTCCACAATGGCATAGTTTTAGCTACAAATCTACATTTTGACAATATTCTCCCCCAATCTTTTTCAGCTAACCCTAGCCCTACGCACTTTTTTTGGTTTTGGTGGACACATACCTAAATTAGGATCATACCTGAAATTTTGGCCTGTCTGCTTGTTGCACAGTTTCGGGATTAGGCATATTTTTAAAGAACACAATCATAAATCTAACTTTGGACTTCCCACTGAATAGTCTATATGAAGTTGTAAAAAGTAAAATATAGTTAGGAATAAAGAAGAAGTTAAAAAACCTCCAAATCAGTTACTTCAACCGAAAAGAAACTACAAAACAAAAGATCAAAAGATCTTGGGTGGAAATAACGAAAATTCAAACTTGGATGAGCATCCCACAAGGAACACACAAACGATCAAAGCGAAAAGAGAAATGATAAAACGATGTTTCGCCCTGGGTAACCAGCGTGGGCTCATCAGTAGTTTCACTGGTCACCCTCCACTATACATCATTAAACACCATCATACACTTTGATTTCCAACCTTGAACCACTCACAAATAGGCATCGTTCCGCACTGGTACTTACTTATCCAAGTTACCTGATACGAATTCGTCTTGGCGTGTTAATATTTCCACTAGGATTATGCTTCTAAGGCAATTAAAACAAAGAAGAAGTTAAAAAACCTCCAAATCAGTTACTTCAACCGAAAAGAAACTACAAAACAAAAGATCAAAAGATCTTGGGTGGAAATAACGAAAATTCAAACTTGGATGAGCATGCCACAAGGAACACACAAAAGATCAAAGCGAAAAGATAAATGATAAAACGATGTTTCGCCCTGGGTAACCAGCGTGGGCTCATCAGTAGTTTCACTGGTCACCCTCCACTATACATTATTAAACACCATCATACACTTTGATTTCCAACCTTGAACCACTCACCAATAGACATCGTTCCGCACTGGTACTTACTTATCCAAGTTACCTGATACGAATTCGTCCTGGCGTGTTAATATTTCCAATAGGATTATGCTCCTAAGGCAATTAAAACAAAGAAAAAGTTAAAAAACCTCCAAATCAGTTACTTCAACCGAAAAGAAACTACAAAACAAAAGATCAAAAGATGTTGGGTGGAAATAACGAACATTCAAACTTGGATGAGCATCCCACAAGGAACACACAAAAGATCAAAGCGAAAAGAGAAATGATAAAAATGATAAAGAAATGAATAACAGCAAATGCCCCCTACCCCTCTTTGCGTACGCGCATGATACCTAATGGAATACCATTTGTTTTTTAACAAGTAGTAGTAGTAAATGTGCTTTATTGCTAACAAACCAAAAGGTCATAGACCGATGTCCTTCAGCCAGAGAAATATTTACAGATAATAATGTTAATTTAACTTTTTAATAATATTTTTGATTTTTTACGATTTGTTCACTGAAGCCCCTCGAAAATATTGATCAATAAAAGCAATTGGCCTGGCAACTTCTAGACCAATAATAATAGAAGACGAATCAATTAATTTGTTTATACAGGGCTCTTAAAGCGCTTTTTATATACGGACGGTTTGAAAATCGTATCGTATAAACACCACTGAAACCGTTTTAAGCACTAAAAAAATATTCAACCCTGGTTTTACCAAAAAATCTGTTGTTAACTTATAGTTGTTTTGACTTATAAACATTTGGAGACGGTTTTATTTAAAATCGTCCTTATATAAAACCGGTTTTAGGCACGTACAACCGTAGTAAATCCCATAGTTTCAACCCCGAGCTAAAAATAACAAGCCAGTTGCAGTTGAAAAATATGAAAGTAATAAAAAGCCTAATTGCAACAATGTTTTATTTCTTAATTAAAAAATTGGTGCCAGAAAGCACGGATAGTTGACCATACAATTATTTTATGTTGAAAGAAAATGAAAATATTTCCAAAACTGTAGCTTTGAAAAATTCGAATCTTATAACAAAATTTTTGGGTAATATTTACGAAAACCAAAATCTGAAAACCTTCTAAAAGTATGATTTTTTAAAATATATTTTAACGTTTTTTAAAATAACTCGGAAACTAAAGCTCCCACGAATTTGGACTTTATGACAAAATTTGTAGTTCATATTCATGGAAACTTAAATCTGAAAACCGTATATCGCTACTTGCTTTTATATATCCCCCTTTTCTACCTTTCAACCATCCACCACCCTACCCAAAAGTTAATCAGTTCATGGTCAGCCGATAGAAGATTTTTGTACCAAATTTCATGTATACAGACAGACAACAGACAGACCGAAAGACAACTTTTTTTCTTTGTCGATTAAGGTGTTTTGGAACCTTGGTAACTCATTTTTGATACCATATTGGTATGGTGGACTAAATATATTGCGTCAAGGGGCTTTATTACTATTCTCAAACCAGGGTTAACTTGATTCATAGTTTACATTTACTACGTTTATACGCACCTAAAAGCGCTTTTATATAAGGACGGTCTTAAATCTTATAACAAAATTTTTGGGTAATATTTACGAAAACCAAAATCTGAAAACCTTCTAAAAGTATGATTTTTTAAAATATATTTTAACGTTTTTTAAAATAACTCGGAAACTAAAGCTCCCACGAATTTGGACTTTATGACAAAATTTGTAGTTCATATTCATGGAAACTTAAATCTGAAAACCGTATATCGCTACTTGCTTTTATATATCCCCCTTTTCTACCTTTCAACCATCCACCACCCTACCCAAAAGTTAATCAGTTCATGGTCAGCCGATAGAAGATTTTTGTACCAAATTTCATGTATACAGACAGACAACAGACAGACCGAAAGACAACTTTTTTTCTTTGTCGATTAAGGTGTTTTGGAACCTTGGTAACTCATTTTTGATACCATATTGGTATGGTGGACTAAATATATTGCGTCAAGGGGCTTTATTACTATTCTCAAACCAGGGTTAACTTGATTCATAGTTTACATTTACTACGTTTATACGCACCTAAAAGCGCTTTTATATAAGGACGGTCTTAAATAAATTCGCTTTCTCCGTCATTTCAAAGAGAAAACAAACTTAGTTAACAACATATTTTGCGGAAGACCAGGGCTGAGTATTGCTTTAGGTTGGAAGAAATCTAAAGCGTTTTTAAAGTGTTTATAACCGACCTAAAATGGCTTTTAAAACAATAAACCGCTTTCTTAAATTGCTTTAAAATAAAGTGCTTAAAACGGTTTTAGTGGTTTATACGACAACATTTTCAAACGGTCGTCATATAAAAGCGCTTTAAGAGGCCCATATAAACAAAGTAACTGATAAACTAGTTTTATCAAGATCGTCTTTAAAACATCAACGGCGGCAATGAAAAATGCGAGGTTTAATTTCGTCAAAGCAAGTTCAACATCCATTTCCCCTGTTTTATTTGATACATTTCCACGGTTTCCAGCTAGAAAATTTAATCACCTTTAAAACACTATGTTAGAAGCCGGCGAATTGCTAGGTAAAAACGAACTAAAAAGTACTTATATAAATTATAGTGCAGTTTTTTCGTGAAAATGAGTGAAATTTAGTCAAACGACCGGCTAAAGGTAATTGTTAAAACTAAGCCGGTGCTATTTGCATGCGCTTATCTGATCTCTAATGTTTAGCAAAGTATAGGATACCCTCGAGATTTTCCATCAAGTGGAGCCACTATTTATTTCTCAAAAAACTTTGCAGTACATTCTCAGTGGCGAATGCATAGATTGGATTTGGGGGTAGATATCTACAGAGATATCCATGTGACGGGTGGGCCATAAAAAACCGGACAAAATGTTTTCCGTTATAACTTTCGAACCATACTACCGATTTTAATGCAATAAACTGCTCTTCGCACGTAATTGAGCAAGACTTTGAGCAAAAATATTTTTTTCCGCCATGTTAAAATCTAAAATGCCGGAAAGAAACAAACTTTATCCTTCAAAGAGCCACGTTTATTCTTATGTTACGGAAGATTTTTGGATTTTTTTATGAATTCGTAAAAAACCCAGGCAGAACGATGTACGAATCATTAAAATCGGTTAAGTGGTTCCCAAAAAACATAAAAAAAATTCAATCACTGTTTTACGGATTATGCGATTGCGGTCTCAATTCTGTCTGCATACATTTTCTCATAAATTCATTACTACTAAACCGATTTTGATAAAATAAAAAGCCTCATGGCGAAAATCGATTGTTCTTTAACTACTGCTATTTAAATTTGCCGCCATCTTAAAATTCAAGATGGCGGACAGAATCAAACTTGACCCTTCAAAGAGGCTCCTTTATTCAAGTATTCTGTAAGCTTTTAAATATTTTTTTTAATTTGTACAAAAGATCTTCTGATTTTGCCAAAAATTAATTTTTGTTTCCATTACTGTTTTGATTGATTGATAGTCAACTGATTTCCATGAAATAAAAATCATCTTGGCGAAGATCAAAAACTCTTAAAAGATCACTATCGAAATTTGTCGCCATTTTGAAAACGTTTAGTGGTTCTGAAAAAATCAATTTTTGTTTTAACCATTGTTTCCTCATAAACTCATTATTACCGAACTGATTTTTGATAAAATAAAAAACATCATGGTAAGAATCGATTTCTCTTTAAAGATCGCCAATGAAATTTGCCACAATTTAAAAAAGCAGGTCTTTTTTGTTGCAACTAATTTTTTTACCCTTTTTTGAATTTATATTAGTTTTTTAGTTACCACTAAACCGTTTTTAATGATTTGTACCTAATTTTACGCGGCGGAAACAGAGCCTTTTTAAGAATTTAAAAAAAGTCGAAAAGGTTCTCGCAACATAAGAATAATCGAGCGTTTTTGAACGGTCACATTTGATTTTCTCCGCAATCTTGTGTTTACAAATTAAGACAAATTTTAATAGTGATCTTTAAGCTTCAATCGATATTTGTCATAATGCTTTTTATTAAATTAAAATCGGTTCAGTAATTATGAATTTATGAGCAATCGTATAATCTGGAAAACAGTGATGGAAATAAAAATTAATTCCATAAGAACCACTTAACCGGTTTTAATGATTTATACCTCTTTGTGCGTGGCGAAAGCGGAACTTTTCTACGAATAAAAAAAAAAGTTTTTAGAAAATATGAATAAACGAGCCTCTTTGAAGGGACAAGTTTGATTCTCTCCGCCATATTGGATTTCAAGATGGCGGCAAATTTCAATAGCAGTGGTTAAATAGCATCAATCTTCGGCATGAGGCTTTTTATTTCATCAAAATCGGTCTAGTAATAATGAATTTATGAGAAAATGTATACAGACAGAATTGAGACGGCAATCGCATAATCCGTAAAACACTAATTGAATTTTTTTTATTTTTTTTGGGAACCACTGAACCGATTTTAATGATTTGCACCTCGTTCTGCGTGCGTGCAGCAGAGCTTTTTTACGAATTCATGAAAAAGTCCAAAAATCTTCCGTAACATAAAAATAAACGTGGCTCTTTGAAGGGCAAAGTTTGTTTCTTTCCGCCATCTTAGATTTGAAGATGGCGGACAAAAAATATTTTGACTCAAAGTCTTGCTTAATTCCTTGCATAGAGCAGTTTGTTGCAGTAAAATCGGTGGTATGGTTCGAGAGTTATAACGAAAAACATTTTGTACTGAACGAATCGATTAGTGATCCGTTTCTAGAATGATCGAATCTTTTGATTCGATCATTGAATCAATCATTTGAAATTTAATTAAAGAAAATGGTGACCAAAAAAAAAGGTCTATTCAGGATGCAACTAAATACGAAATACTCTGCTGACCAAAAAATCTATTGGGGTGTGAAAAAAAGCAGAGCATTTTTTATTGTATTAAAGGAATATCGACGTAATACCTATACCCAAAAAAACGAAACGTTAATCACGGTTTTTGTATTTTTCAACAGTCCCGATTCCTGATTTTAAAATAGGTATCAGTGATAATCCATAATTTTCATACAGTTTACCCCGCGCGCAGGAATTCGAATCAAACATCAGTGTATCGCCACATTGGGTCAGTCAGTCATTTGATCCATTCCGATTTTATTCACTCGTTTGATTCATTCTGTCTTCGTCGGTCATTTGAGTCATTTGACTGATGGAGTCATATCGAGCAAACATGATTCGATCATTCAATGAATCGTTCACGAATCACACATCTCTAATGTATATGAAAAAAATACTTATATTTAGTATAGAAAGCGGATTTAGTCTCAATTTGGAACAAATCTAGGTTCGCAATTTAATTTGTTACCAACATCATGTCATAAAGGCGCCGCAGATAAAATTTTTTAAAATAAAAATGCCATTTTGTACACGTTTAAAATACTGATGACATGTTTAACTCAAAAATTATTTTAAAATTTTCATCTTTCACGTTTATTATGAAATTCGTGGTCTATGGAGTCCCTGTAACATTTTATACCTAGTTTTATCTTACCTTTTTGGAAGGCCCATACTTATAGAAGAGGGGAAGGGATAGCTTCCTATGCGAATTAACGTTAAGATTTGTTATGCGACAATTTTGATTGTAGCTGCGTTAGAATCGGCAACCTGCCAACCTATAACCTCACTTTTTTATAAATGGGAACAGTTGTTGATTCTAGTGTTTGTTGTTTTTAAATATTTTTTATATTTTGCAGTTCAAAAGTTAATCAGTTCATGGTCAGCCGATGGAGGATTTTTGTACCAAATATCGTTAAAATCGATTAAGGCTTTCTTGAGTTATCTTGTATACAGACAGACAATAGACCGACAGACAACTTTTTTTTTATTATTATATATTAAGGTGTTTTAGAACCTTAGTAACTCATTTTTGATAAAATTCAGAAAAGTCAAAATTTCACGATTTTAAAAGTCCCCCATACTATATCGGGATGGTGGACTAAAAAATAACTCACGTTTCACGCTCTTGCAACCCGTTTTTTTCTGCAACGATGCAGTGAAAATTTTAACGTCATTCCACGAAACCAGCACCAAACATTGCAAATATGGTGAAAAGGTTTAAAAGGCAATTTCAGCAAGTTCAAAACAGATTCGAATTTTTAACTAAAAACACAATGATCAATGTACTTTTTTTGTGATTATGGTTTTTCGCTTCTGTTTTTGCCCCCTGGAAACCGCAAAAGACGATTAGGTCGTGACCCTACGCGATGGAATTTTTTACTCGAATGGATTCAAAATATTTATGCGTTGAAATATAAACGTAGTCGTGATTGAGACGAGTAGACATGTAGGTTTCAGAAATAAAGATATGGCTGTCTTTGTTTCACTTGTTGTTTATTATGTAGCTATCTTTTAAATATATAAAAAAAACAAAACCCTCGCTTTTCCTTATTAGAGACTTATCAATGTACCATAATAAAGAAGACAAACGATCAAATTATCAGCCTAAATAAAACACGTGTATGCGTCTAGTCTCCGAATTGCAACCAGTCCTGGATCCTTGTGCTACTGCGGTGTAAAGTGATGACATCGGAATTATCCTATTAAAAAGTCCGACTGTACAGGCGCGTACCGCTGGGGGTTTAGGATTTTAAACAACTCCGATGAGTAAAAATGGTATTAAATACGAGCGGATACAGGGGAGGGGCGAGTGTTCCCTCTTTGCAGCTGACCCGACTCATATTTTATTAAATAATTTACAAAATAAAACAAAAATAGTGATAAAGTTTTTTTTTTAAATATTTATATGAAAAGCAAAAAGAAATAATATTTTGGGGAGTGATCTGCTTAAACTGCAAAAAATTTGTTACAATTTTAGTTTAATATTAAAATAGTTTTGTCAAGGGTATTTGAAACATGAAAATAATTGCACTTTTAGCAACAATTTGGTTTAATTTAAAAACTTTTTTGTCAACAATATTTTTAAAAAATTTGTAAAAAAGGCAATTTGGGAAACAATTTTCTTAAAATTGTTGCCTGCGGTGCGAACCCAACACCTACAACAAACCCTCCCCCCTTTGAAATCGGCTGTATCCGCCTGTAAGAAACTTCACTCAATTTTTTTTATAAGTAATTTATACAACCCCCTCCCCTCCCCCGCCGCCCCTTTAAGCTACTGCGACTATATGGTTGATGGACTAGTTTCGAAATCCAGTTAGCGGAGTAGGCCAAAAGTCCAAAAGTTTTCTCTTTTGGTATTTTTTTTAAATTTTAACGTTCAGAGCATACTTTTGTCATCGTTTGCTTAAACGTATACTTGATTGTACAGTTGCCCGTAAAAATGATGTCGTCATTGCTCTGACAATAAAGGAATTAAACAAACGTTAAGTGACTTGGGAACACACTGGAAAAATATTAAGTGAGTGAGTGAGAGAGTTAGAGGACGATAGAGGGAGCTGATTGGCGATAGAACAAGGGTAGTCGCGCGGTAGTCGAAACCATTAAAAAGGTGGTGGAAAATAAGGGTACACGAAATTACGAAGGATGAAAATAGTTGGAGGTTTTTCTAAATATTTACGTTGCAATCACGTACGAAAAGTTTGCTTCTTGACTTTTAAATTTTCTATTCAAATAAATGGAAGATGATTTTATTTTGCTGGCGACTGTACATTGTTAATGTTTGGAGTACGGAGAATTGTTTTAGGAGTTCCGTATGGCCTGTAAACATGTCGAGTTAATACAAGGAAAACTCATTAGAACGTTCTAATTTTGAACGTTTATTTTTATATATGTATATTATAAATAATATCGTTTGGTTTTGGAAATGTTTATCGTTAAGATGCACGTTTACACATTAGAAACTAATTTTTTCATAAAGGTAGTTTGAACTGGTTTGGTTAAAAGGTATGAATAAACGAATGTGTGTAAAAGTGCGGCAGGACAATTTCCATGTACGTAGGTCACCTTGCTGGGCCCGTTGCACGCCCACTATCCATGGTTTAGCCCTGGAAGCCTGCCTCTTTCGCAAAAGAACAGATTTTTCTAGGTGCAACCTCCTTACATCGCCTGGGACTAACAGATAGGTCGCAAGGTGCGATCCTCTTGACCTGGCCAGAATCGGACACTCCAGCAGGACATGCAAGGACGATTCTTCGTTTTCCATACACCATCGACTCTCTAAGTGGGATTTACTAAGATCTAAAATAGTACCCCCCAAAGGTCTAAATATTTACACTCGTGGGAGGTACTAAATTCTAAAACCCATTTTCAAAAAATACTTACCCATACCGAAAAGATACAAAGTTATTGATTGTTTTGTATTGTTATTGCAAAATACCACAGGAAAACAGCTTTTTTCTCAAAATTTTCCATATTTTAGGGAAAATGCCCTAAAACTAATTGTTCTTGATAGATTTCAAAATGGCAAATGGTGAATACTCCAAAAATTTGGCACATAATAGCTTCATCATCTGTTTTTGAGGTTATAAAATTGATGATTTTTTAAACCACCTCTGGGGGGTGGTTTAAATTTATAGCCCCCAGAAAGGATTGCTTTGTGGCAATTGTTAATAAGTTCCTTTATAATTTCCCTAAGCAACCGTTTTTACAAGAATTAATTTACCTCATTTAATATCCCAAGTTGTTTATTAATTATTAAAACACCTCCAATTTTGTCGAGAAAAACGCCATATTTTGAACCCGTTTTCACCACAAAGAATATATTTATGAGAGCACTACGAGGCAAAGCAAACATAAGCGAAGGTCATTGATTACGCACGAAAACCCTCCAATGAAAAAAATCCAAAACAGCTGTACCTATTCATTTATTTACAAACACAACTGAAATTAAAACATTGATTGATTTCCACTGAAAGATCGCACTCAAAGGTCTCAACTCTGCAGCACCGAACAGTTTGTTGAGCCGACATGAAACTTTTATGAACGCATCAGTTGGATTCAGGTCTGTTTTTAGCCGCATTTTTTTTTATGACTTACTTTGATGAAATATTTTTATTTGTGGTTTGCGACTGTGATGGGTTTGTCTTTGTAAAGTTTTTTCATACTTTTGATAGATAAAAACCCCTTTTAAATAAATATAAAGTTAATCTAATTATAATGTCAATTTTAATTTGCTCAGTGTTTACCATTTAGATCCCCCCCTAGGGTTAAAAAAACTTCTTTTAAATAGAAATTTTCTTCTTAAATCCAACAAAAGATTGTATTAAGATGATTCTTCACTAAGAAAAACAATTAAAATTATTCTTATAAATCAAACTATGTCCAAAACTCAAGAAAGTTGGTATAAAATGATTAAAACCAACAATTTTACTTAAACTTAGGATCTGTCTGAAATAGGCTAAACTCTTTTAGTAAATCCCACTGTCTAAGTCTCCGGCGATTCCCATCTCTAGATGCTTGTTGAGGCGACAGTGTCTCAGATCCTTCTTGCCTAAGTGTAGCAAGGACTTCGAGCAGGTGCTCTTCAGTCAGCTCTGTTTCGGTTGGACATCAGAGGCGCGGCGCGGTATCCGTAGGCGCCCCTGATGCGTTTGTAGAGTACAATGGGTATTTGTGCAGTTTCCTGTCGGGCCTCTTGTATTGGAGAAGATTTACTGAGTCCTTGAACAGTTCCTTGTTGATCCTTATTTTTAGAGGTTCCACTGAGTACTGTTCGGTACCCTGTACCGGCCAGAATCACCTCCCCAGCACTTTGGGCAGAGGGTTAATAGGTATACTAAGCACAAGAAATATTCTACTCAAGAGCGTCACCAGACACGAACAGGGGGGGAGCTGCTGCTTCCCCCCCCCTAGAGATTCGAATCGGGCTAATTGAAAAATTAAACAATAACGCTTACTTTGGAATCAAGAAAGAACTTCTGGAATCAACAGCAACACTGCTTCGCGAAGCTCTATTTTCTATTATTTGCACTTTGTAGTCAGGCTTAGTTTGGGTTTCTGAGATTAAAAAACTTTTCGACTGTGGCGCTATGACACATTTAATATTTTTAATTGTATTGTATTTTAATTTAATTTAAAACAATTTCTTATTATACGGGAAAAATTTATCTCGAGACTATAGACACATTACATTAAATAACCAAGAGATATCTTTTTTTTTGTGCTTTCAAGGATAATAATTTAGTTGTCTAAATTTTGTTAGGTATAATAACATATTATATAAAAAAAAAACAAAAGATCAAAAGATCTTGGGTGGACATAACGAAAATTCAAACTTGGATGATCGTTCCACAAGGAACACACAAAGTACCAAAGTAAAACCACTGATGAGCTCACGCTGGTTACCCAGAGCGAAACATCGTTTAATCATTTCTATTTTCACTTTGGTACTTTGTGTATTCCTTTTGGGATGCTCAGCCAAGTTTGAATTTTCGTTATTTCCACCCAAGATCTTTTGATCTTTTGTTTTTTTTATTTGTTTTTGGTTGAAGTAACTGATTTGGAGGTTTTTTAACTTCTTTTTTTGTTTTTAATTAATAATCCTATTGGGAATATTTAACACGCCAGGACGAATCCGTATCAGGTAACTTGGATAAGTACCAGTGCGGAACGATACCTATTTGTGAGTGATTTAAGGTTGGAAATCAAAGTGTATGATGGTGTTTAATGATTTATGGAGAGGGTGACCAGTCAAACCACTGATGAGCTTACGCTGGTTACCCAGAGCGAAACATCGTTTAATCATTTCTGTTTTCACTTTGGTACTTTGTGTGTTCCTTGTGGGATGTTCATCCAAGTTTGAATTTTCGTTATTTCCACCCAAGATCTTTTGATATTTTGTTTTTGTTTCTTTTTTTGGTTTTTTTCGGTTGAAGTAACTGATTTGGAGGTTTTTTAACTTCTTTTTTTGATATTATATATAACCAAAAACATCATAAAATTAAATAAAATAATAAAAATAAAAATTAATGAACACAAGCATAAAAAAAGCTATATATTAAAAATCTCGTCCAATCTAAGGTCCTGCCCAATAGTGCCCATCACCAAGGCTGCATTACCTCTTTGAATCGCCAGTCTTACTTTTTGAGTGATGAAGCTCCGAGACTGGTCAGATGAGATTTTTGATGCAATCTCTAAAACCAGACTCTTAGCCTCCTCACCCCAAGGACCAATGTTTTTTATTTTGGGCAATGGAAGTAGCCGATTCAGGAGACTTGCATGTTTTTTGAAACATATGATTTAGCCAATATGTGGCAACAACAGTGTCTGAATGACTCTGCCCTTTTTCCATCATTTCTACAAATCCCAATGGGCGCTACTAATGCAGAATATTACTTTCTGAACTAGAAGAAAAAATATGGTTTCTAAAATGTGCGCAAAGCCGTTTTCCTGCAACTTGAAGCTTATCCGAACTTTGTTTCGCGTCGTTCGTCGCTTTCGCATGAGAAAAAACGTAACTTTGTGCACCGTTAGGAAAACTACTATTTTCGGTTACATAAATGCGTCAATGTAGTCAAATATAATCTTTTTTCTTGTCAAACATTAATTCGTCCTTATCTTGATAAAATGTGAGCCTTGATTTTATTTACCCGTTGTAAACGAGCCAATTTAGCCAATTATTATATTTTTGTCTAGAATATAAATTCGTTGCTTTTGTAATTTGACTTGATTTAGATGTTTTTATTCTAGTATAATAGGAGACTTATTAAAATTTATTTCCCTGGAAAGTGAAAGCTGCATTTTTAGTTGTAGAATAATTGTGTACTAAACTACTGAGCTCGTATCTTCATTTCTTACATCGAAAGCGATGAAGTTGGAAAAATGACGCGTACGGTACAGTTTATCCTAAAAAATCACTTAAAACATTTAAAAATGTACTTATTAAGCTGCTTAAAAAAGTGAATCCGAGAGAAACACAAACCATGGACTATGATGTACTGGAATCAAACACCAAGCCAGCGGCAGCATCACAGCAGGATTATGGTGAAAAACAAAATAGTAACGTGACTTTTAACCCTGAACACTAAGAAATCACCCGCACAGAATGAGAATGAGAATGTTTATCTGGAACTCTCAATTTCGTTCCGCCCACCACCAAAATTAGTTATATACAGGGGCTTTAGGTGTTTGGATTTTAATTTATTTAATGAAGATTTGAGTGAGATTCCTTGGGACGATATTTATTATATATACAACATTGAGTTGAGTTTTTGAGTTCTTATATTAGAAGCCACAATTCTTATAAATATTTAAGAAATCAAACAGTCTGGATGATAAAACAAGAAAAATCAGCCTATGTCTCCTCTCAACAAAATAAATCGAATAAAGTATTGTGAAGAACTATAAAAGATTTAAATATAAAAACTAACCGCACACCACAAATTCAACACCATCTTGCATATCCAAACAAAATGAATAAGCACTTTTCATCTGTTTTTAAGCCTCCCAATAACTGCCAAGAAAATGTGAGTTATTTTTTAAATCACAAATTTGAGTCTAATTTTTCCTTTCGATTTATATTAGCAACCTGTGAAGAAATTGAAAAAATTGTTTTTGGTTTAAATTCAAGCGCCACGGGCTTAGACGAAATCAAGGCAAAAATGATAAAGATGTGCTTTCACGTTATTTGTAAGCATATCACGCATTTAATAAATTGTTGTATAGAGAGTGGCTATTTTCCTAAAGTGTGGAAATGTTCACTTATAAAACCACTTCCAAAGACCAACGATCCAAAATCATACTCAGACCTGATGCTAATCCGTATTTTGTTAACATTTTCAAAGATTTTGGAACGCGTTGTGTATGTTCAGATTTACAAATATTGCATTGATAATAACATTATTAAACCGCTGGAGTCTGGCTTTCGTGATGGTTATAGTACTACCTCGGCCCTTTTGTATACAACTGATACAATCCGTAAATTATTGGACGATGGAAATATGGCAGCCTTAACGTTATTGGATTTTTAAAAGGCGTTCGATACGATCGACCACGCACTAATGTGTGCCAAATTGCAGTTTTATTGCTTTGACCAAATTTCAAATCAATTTGGTCGTGAATATTTTACTGATAGAAACCAGTCCGTTCTTGTCGATGGAAATTTTTCGGAAATGGAAAAAATTATCTCAGGCGTTCCTCAAGGGTCCATTCTTGACCCTGTATTGTTTTCAATATATACGGCAGACATCTTTTCTTGTGTGAAACACTCCGAGATCGGTACTTTTGCGGACGACAGTCAGGTAATTTATCCAGTTAACTCAAAAGATCTTAAACACGCCGAAACAGAAATCAACAAGGACTTAGAGGCTTTATCTCAATATGCAATAAGAAAAGAACATGCAACTTAATGAGAAAAAATGTGCTGTCATATTTTTTGGATCAAATAAAAAGATACAACACAAGAAAAAATCAAAGTTAAACTTAACGGTTATAAACTAGAGGTAAAAAACTGTGCACGTAACCTAGGCGTTATTTTAGACGCACAACTATAAAAAAAATGTTATTTTGCTCTTAGAGGACTCTACAATAATTATACCATAATAAATTTTAAATTGAGGAAAAAATTATGCGAAACTTTATTCTTTTCGATTTTTAACTATGCCAACATTGTGTACTTCCCCTGCCTTGATGCTATAACACGTAACGGATTGCAAAAACTTATTAATACATGTTGTCGATTTGTTTATAAATTAAAAAAATACGACCATGTCTCCGAAAAACTAAGTGAGCTTAAGTGGTTGAAAATGGATTGTATCTATAAATATTACAATTTTCTGCAAAAGTTACTTAATAACTCCCGTCCGGATTACCGGTATAACTCATTAGATAATAATGTTAAACTATTAAGTTTCAAATCCTTTAAAAAAGAGATTAAAGAGCTATTTTTGGGTTAGCTATCTACCTGTATACTATATTTAGATTAGTTAAGTATCCGAATGTTTTTATTGCAAAAATAAAAAATAATTACTGATTTTCATGCCTTAAAGTATCATTCTTTTTGTAGCTTATTTTGTATTTATTCAAGCAAAACTCTCTAGTATTATAAAATATTATAAAATATTAAATAAGTGTATTTTTGTGGGTTAAGTAGAGTAGCCCCTGGCTAGACCCCTGCTTTTTGTATTCTGTTTTTTTTTGTACTAATGTTATCTTTTTTTATTTAAATAAAGTCTCTTAATAATAACAATAATAAAGTAACAAATAAAGACACCGAACATTAACAAGAGAAGAAGGGTCACTCGGAACGGTCCCTCGAAATCGCCGTGTCGCACAGTGGTCGATTTTCAGAAAAACACGGACATAAATAGAAAAATTAAAACATTCAAAATGTATCTAAATTTGCTCCTTTATTGTTGTCAAGATACCAGGCGAATAGGTGTCCAAAAAATAAACTATGTTGTTTAAGAGTTTGACATTATGCAAATATTTAAAATATTGGCTTGTAAAGTTTCTTACCTCCATAAAGTCAGTTTGTTTATTACTTGTGTGGTTGTCTGACAAAAAATTCTTTTCGGTGTACTTTAACTTTTGACAGGTAAGTTTGTTTTAAATATAACTTTAAGTAAATGATTGTTGTATTAACAAGTTTATACTTGGGGTTTCTAAGTATATTTTTGACGAGTATTTTTTTTTGGTTAGCTTTTTATTGATGAATAAGCATTGATTCAACTTTAGTAAAAAAATTATAATCTGCAGGTATTGTATTTAATAATATAAAAATAAAAATAAGGCTCGAAAAATGGTAAATACAAAAGTTAGATTATTTTTTTATGAACCAGAATTTTGTGCAAGAATATACTGTGCGTTCCATTTGAAATTTGAAAATTTTGGTTGGCATTCTTTTTAATATATCTATAAAATCTATAAAAATATACTAGTATATATACTATAACATTTATATATATTGTGTCAATTACTTTAAAGTAAATTTGATTCTTCTATATTTGCATTTTACGTTTAATTTAGAAAATTAATATACATGTATCTTAACTCTTAAAAATTTTGTTAGATAAATATGAAAGTTCATACGAACATCCTGCATATCGGCTAAATAAGAATAAATGCATTAAACAAAATATTTAGTTTTTTATGAAAACTAAATATTTTGTACGATTAAATTACAATGTAAAAATGTTTTTTTAATGTCCACGTTTTTACAAAAATCGACCACCGTGCATCGTAGAGAAATCTATACCACACAGATGCATATTTCTCGGAATCGTCGGTGCAATTTTGTAAGCACAACATCAAGGTTCCGACGGACTGAAAACCTTCTTATCTCGTTAATGTTCGGCGATAAAGATGAAAAATTCGCCTGTTCTTATTCGAGTGCCCGGCACTCGCTTATACTGCAGAACTTGACATCTTGTGGTAGAGGAAAATTTCAAGAATGGAGGTTCCCTAAAAACATTATGTAAGAGGCTGGAGTATTCGGCGGAATATTAGGAATACAATAAACAAACTGGCTGCAGTGCTACGGAACGTTTTTTTCGGAAGGTGACTACGCTGGTTACCCAAGGCGAAACATCGTTTAATAATCCCTTGTGATGGGATAAGTGAGTATTCAAGTGTGATTTTCTTTAGTTCCACCCGTGATATTTTCTTTTAAATAACCGATCTGGAGGATTTTTTTAACCTCTTTCTCTTATTTCGTAATTGTATTGTTAAAATCAAACTTATACGGTTTTCGTATCAATCAAACTAAACCGACTGTATAAAAAGACCACAAAACACATACAGAGATCTAAATCGGGTACGATAATCCCCTCTTTAATTAGAAGAAAAGCACAAGCATTAAGATTTCATTTCGAAGATAACGCGGCACAAGGTGTACGTTTTCGTTTAATGTTCAACAACAGGTGGCCATTTACTGTCTATAAGTATACAACTCCATTAAAAGTCTAGTAAAATAGTATAGATTAGCCAGTCATGGCACCTACACTGATGGAAATAGTATATTGATACTTTGTTCTACATTCCATAAATTTCGCAATATAAGTGCTGATTTACTTGTCTCAAATTGACGAATTTAGAATTTACCGAAATATTCGTTCAGGCTATCCGAAAGAGCATTTTTTTAGTGAAAAATAAATCTCTAGCCGTAGGGGGGGTGGGGCTAAGGGTTTAAACGATCCCCAAAGAATATATTTTAATTTTATATTTCTTTGTCAGAAACAAATGTTTTTTTTTGATAAGAATGAACAAATACAGGGTAAAAAATGAAATTTTTCACTCACTCAAAGACTTCTAAGTGAATCAAAATTTCCATTTTTTACAGTGAATTTTTTTGACCCTAGTTGCATCAATTTGGCACAAATTTGCCTTTTTTAGGACTAATAAAACATACTTTGTGCCAAATTTGTGCAACCTAGAGCAGCAAAGATTCTTTTGAGCAAGGGAAAAATGAAACGTCACAAAAAAATATATAAAAAGGTTCTGATAATGCCGCACTAAAAAAAAACTATCAAATTTAAAATTGAATTTTTAATGTCTGTATTGGTGTTTTTATGCTTAGGTTCATTAAAATCCGTTTAGTCTCTATCACACTACAGCCAAAGTAAGGACTAAATTTGACTTAATTTAAACAATACTTAGCAAATATGGCAAAAATACTCTAAGAACAGTGGCGCACAGAAAAAAGTTTTAGGAGGGTAAAAAAATGCTACTATTTAAATTGTCCACCATCTTAAATGCTTGAGAAATGTAATTTATGACACCCGTCATTAAAAGTCCAGTTATGTAATTTTTTTTTAATCGGTCAATTGGTTTTAAAGTTATTGTAATTTTACTAGAATATTTTTCCATCTTAAATTCTTGACAAATGTCATTTATGACACTTATCATTAAAAGCGCAAAGTATATTCTTTCCAGTTATGTTTTTTTTTTGAAGCGGTGAAATGGTTTTAAAGTTTAAAAAAAAAAATTGATCTCTTTAAATTTGTTTGTATAATATTTAAAAAATAGTGGATTGAGTTGGTGCCAAAATCATGTCTCCTGGGACCGCCACTGGTGTATGTATCTATGATTTAGATTATAACTCTGTGGGCTGAAAGAACATTGCAAGACGACGTTTTTCGCCAGAATGGGTTTTCACAAAGAACGGTTCTCAGATTATCAAGGTCATTCTGAAAATCTCAATCAGTCATCACTGCCTGGAACAATTCTTGGTGGCACCAGATTAGCAAGCCCTTGGGAAAATATCTGTAAAATAAATCAATTAAAGAATTACCCAAAAACTTTCCTCGCTCACAAAAGTAAATAAACGATACCTTAGATTATCTAACGCTAAAGATATAGACAGCCTAATGATCTCAGGCTTTGGTGATATGACGTGGTTGATAATCACAGCCTAAAAGCAGAGCTGAGGGCAGGAAAAAATGGCGGGTCGTTTATTATTAGCACTAGGATGTCTTTAGCGATACTGAGAAAAATACATACTCCTCCAAATAAAGACCATCTACTGCGCCTTTACCAAATTGTTTTCAGTGATTTATATTCGAGTCATGCGATAAATACAGAAGGATTTTGAGCAGAACAGGTAAGCGCTATCGGGAAAGAATTACTGGCAAAATTTCGAAAGACTTATAGTAGTACAAGCGTTCGCAGTCAAAATTATGATGGATAGGTAACTCTCGCCATTTTTAGATAAGATGTGCATTTTCTCGTCCTGAATACGAAATGGACAATCCTGTACCTCAAAATTGTGGATAAGGAATCGGCACACCAATCCAAAGGTGGGCAATTTTAGAGGTCACGTGATGGATAGGGTAAACCCCCCCATCATTTTCACATATATGATGTAGTAGTACCACTAGAGCAAAAATCACCTGGTGTACCGAACCTCATTCATGGATAAGAGTTCGGCACACGACTCTAAATGTGGGAATTTTTAGTACTTGCAACGCGTTGTCTCTCCCGAATGTACTGATGTATCGTTTGTTAATATCGGGTAAGAAATAAAAAAGTTATGAATTGTTCAAATGAGTGCGTTTTGTAAAAAAAACATTTTTGCTTGGCCTATGCTTTCGAAAGTATGGGTCCGATTTCCATAACGCTGACCATTTTCAAACGTCAAAACACGTATTCTCGTGTTTAAAATATTTTTTAAAACAATTTCAACCACGACGTCATTAGGGTCTTTTTTGGTCAATGTTTTTGACTCCTCGTTTTAGTTATCGTTATTTCTGCGACTACGCAGTTGCTAAATGTCATTCCGTAGTGGTAATCAACCATAACGGAGTCCGGTATTTAAGGAAGAACTTTATAGTTATCGTTTATTTACTAGTTTTCGCAATATTTGAAAAAAAACTATTTATAAGATTGCTAAATTTACTGAAAATGTGCTTATCATCGCCTTCACCTTCTTTAATTCGAGGAAAATTGGTAAAGAATTAGGGTTATATTTAGCAAAAATTATTATATTTAGCGTCAACTGCAAAAGTGGATCTTTTTGCGAACATTCCGATGTTATTAAAAATAAAAATAAACCTATATAATAATAGCGATAACTTCGCCGTTAAATGTACTGACCAAAAATTCCCAGCTAATAAAAAAAGTGCTTATTATTGGTGTCATCCGTCGGTTCAATACGATACCAGTTTTCATGCAGTTGGATCCCGAGCCAACGAAAAAATTTCGATTTGCCGAGTTTTCATGGGAGGTTTGAAAGTGAATCGGATTGAAAGGGCGTAGATACGGGGGAGGGGAGGGGGTAATTTAAAAAAAATCAACCGTGGGCGAAAATTTTGTAAAAATATACTAATAACTTAAACAAAAATTGTAGAAAACAATGTGTTATAGCGCCGATGTCAAAATTTTTTGCAGTTTAAGAAGAAAGTTCTTTAAAAATTTTGATGTTTTTTAAGTTTTTTTTGAAGTATAAAACCAACTGGATTGGGATCTGGTACTAATCCTAGATTTGTTGCTAAAAGAATGTCATTAAATGAGCCGCAGACAAAAATTTTGTAACATACACTATTTCTTTTACTTTATCAATCAAGTGTTGTAACGCCACAGGCAAAATTTGCTGTGAAACCGGAGATAAACTAAAATTCTAACAATCAACGACTTTATAGCGCCGCAAGCAAAATTTTTTAAGACTTAAGGTACAAATTGTAATTTTTTCGTGTTTTTTTTTGTAAACTGTTTAAGGGTTGGGTGAGCTACAAAAAGGGGAAAACAGAACGCGCGAAAGCTACCACAAATCTTGTTACAAGAGAAGTAAAATATTTAAATTATAGGTATACAGGGTATTCCAAATTCGATGCTCACCATGGGGATCTCCTAAACGGTAGGAGATACGAAAAGGTTTAAATTAGAGCAAGACGCTTTGCTCAAAATCAAAAAAAAAGTTTACAAATTTCGGGTAGTTCCAGAGCCGACATCTTTATTTTTAGTTTTTATTTTTATGCGCCCTTATTCTTAAAGCTGTCAAAAGTGTGTGTGACAGGAGCACTGTCAAGTTCATTTTTTCTTACGGAAACATGCTTTTTTTCTCGTGCCGGTTAGTTCATAAAGGATGACAGATATTTTACAACCTCATTTTCACAAGTACCTGACGTTTTGAGTTAATTGACCATCATCAGCCCAAATTCAAAGAATAAAAGCCACACTAGGGAACAACGAACTAACATCAAACGAGATTAAAATTTCACCTTCTTGGAGTGAAATATCTTTAACTTTGTTGATAAATTCAAGGGAATTTTGAACAGAAAAACCTTTTTGCTTTATCGGTAAATTTTCAAACTCGTTTGCTAGCCATTTCGAAATGTTGTAAGTAGGTGATCCTACAGCAGAAACTATAGGTATAACCGATTTTCCAGGCTTGTGGATTTTCGGAAGACAATACAGTTTCGGCATAGTGGGATTGCTTACTTGTAGTTTATATTTAATATTGTCAGTAATAATATTGTTACAGTTTTTAATTGTGTTTTTTACTTCGTTAATCATTTTTGGTAAGGGGTTCTTTGGGACTTGTTTGTAGGGTCCATTTTTTATTAGGTTATCTACCCTTTCGAAATAATCTGTTTTATCTAATATAACAACTTTATTACCCTTGTCAGCCTTTAGATAGAAAACATCCTTTTCCTTTCCTTTGATGTTAGTTCGTTGTTCCCTAGTGTGCCGATCCCCAATACCTTACAATACCTGGAGGAACTACTAAGAAAAATCAAACTAGAAGACAAACAGACTTTAGAATACCTATCTTTAACAAAACTCTGCATGAATCAAAATTACTTTCAATATAAAAATAATTACTACCAGCAATTAGAAGGAACCACAATGGGTAATAGTTTATCACCTTTTATCGCAAACCTATTTATGAGCAAATTTGAATCAGATATAAGTAAAGAATTTGAGTATTTCCCCAGAGTATGGTTCAGGTATGTAGACGATGTGTTTGCAGTATTCAACACTAAAGTAACTAGTGTTGAAAATTTTATGGAAAAAATAAATAACAAATTTCCCACTATTAAATTTACTTATGAAACGGTACACTGCCATTTCTAGACACTTTAGTTATAAGAAATAAAAATAAATTGGACTTTGACCTATACAGAAAAGGCACGGCCACCAACAGGTATATTCCAAATGACTCTTTTCATTGCCTACAACATAAGCTTGCAAGTTTGCACTTTTTAACATATAGATTAGTAAATTTCCCCTTAAACAAAGAAAGATTTGAAGCAGAAAAGAATAGGATTAGGAATATAGCTGGCGAAAACGGTTACGACGAAGGCTTAATAGATAAGCTGATAAATAGACATTCTTTTCAAAAGACCTTTCGGAATTCTACCATTTTCAGACAAAAAGATACCTGCGACTCAAAATTTGTATCAATTCCTTATAATTCTAATTATACGAAAGGATTACACAAAGTATTTAATAACACCGGTCTTAAATTAGTTTATCAATCCGGTAACACAATAAGAAGCTTACTAGGAAATCCCAAGGATAAAACTACAGTTCTAGAAAAAAGTGGAATTTACGAAATTAGTTGCATGGATTGTGACAAAAAATATGTTGGCCAAACGAGACGCTCTATTCAAACACGTTTTAAAGAACACTTAGCACACTTAAAATACGGAAGAACAGAAAAGTCAAGTGTGGCCGAGCATGCTTTTGAAAACAATCATAGATTCACATTAGATAACCTAAAACTTCTAAAAAGTGTACCAAACAAAAGACTTTTGAATGCATATGAAAGTATGGAAATCATTAAATCCAGAAATAGTTTAAATAAAGATAGAGGACCCATCCCGTTTAGTACACTTTATTCTTTGGTTGAGGGGAGATAGGATTAAAAATCGTGATCAATCACAAGTTATTAGTCTTATCTCCGCCCACTAAAGGATTGTATATAAGATAGAGCGTAGATTAATTTAGTTCATTGTTTATCGTCTCCTGATGATGCTAACGTTGTTAGCGAAACGCGCGTCGAGTGCAAAAAAGTCTAGTTTTGGTTTGTGGAAAACAATCATAATTTTGTTTTAGTGCAACCAAAGGTTCCGAATTTCCAACATAGTACGCCCTTTATTGAAAACGTATTTGGTGCCACGTGAAAACCTAGTAAATAATTATCGGATTTTTCTATTGGAATAAAAACATTTTAGTTTTTTAATGGTACACGAAAACTCAAAAGTGTAACTCAATGGAACAGAAAAACTGAAAAGTAGTTTTGCCCTGGTGGCGCATTATTTTCTCAATGAAATACGCTATTGAATTGGAGAATGTCTTTTTTTCGTGAGACAGCGCGTGCGATACTGGAATGAAATAAAGAAAAATTTATACGGTGTGAAAAACCAGAAATAAGATAACGAGAAAATTGCTTCTAAACACGGCACCCTTAAAAAGGTTGAGTTTTTTATGACTGGAATAATTTACCTACAGTTGAAATAAAATGACCAGTCTCTCGTTATTTTTGGAAAAAAATACAAGGAAAAAATGAAAGGGTATGCAGGCAGATTGTGTAAATTTTCTTTTTTTCTTTAACAACTTTAATTAAATAAATATATAGCATTGAAGACATGTTGTGTAATGGACTAGTAAGTATATAGGTAATAAAGGTCATTAGCTTTTGTAGATTAGATTGTAGATTGCAGGGGGAGACGTTTAGTTTCTGTCCAGGAATTTAGGGCTTCTTCCAAAGTAAGCTATTTTCTTGGGGTATAGTTGGTCCACTTCTAATGATGACAGTACTCCCTTGAGGTGCTTGAGCCTCTTCAGAGTTGGGCGGAGCCATATAACTATGAGATACTATAAAGGCCCTGCCCGTGTATTTCCCTATGATAAAAAGCGTCGCGGAAACCCCCTGCAACTATCAGGTTGGCCGGGGCCAACGGATTAATGACAGACTCCAATGCGCATGCATCAGCTGGAAGTGCGCTGAATGAGAAATGAAGTGATTGGACGATACAAACTCGCACAAGCTCAGATCGAGTCGTCTTTATCCCATTGGCTATGTCATGGCAATCTAGATTTTGACCGTTGGAGCGACGATTTTCTCACATCCTGGTCCTTTATATACCTAATAGTTATTATGGGCGGAGCATTCAGATCGAACCGTCTTTATCCCATTGGCCATGTCATGGCAATCCATGGTCTTTGTTGCGGTTTCGCAAAATCTGCAGTGGTCGTCTTCTGTTCTTCCTATTACTTTTGGGTATTATTTCTCTGGACAGTATCCGGTGACCAGTTCTATTCACGCGTTATGTTAACATTTTTGCCTATCTCAGTCCTGGATTTCATTGTTTGTTAATTGACAATACTCCGGATGGACATTTTGGTTCCCGTAAAGGTGTTGTCAGTGGCGTTTCCTCCATAGGAGCACATGCGCACGTGCACCCCCCCAGAGAATAAGGAAGAACCTTCCTATTATTATCAGCGCTGATTTTATTATGGCACCGCGTCAAAATTAGATGCAGTATTTATAATTTAACACAGCCAAATCTCTTTTCATTTCGCGCGCTCTCATTGCCGCGTCCGTCCTCCGGCTATTCAATGCAGTTCCTGCTACCCAGCTGCTCTCGCCGTCAAATTAAATGAACCCCTGCTTAATGACGCGGAACAGTCGCACATGCGATGAAGTAGTTGGAGCCTAGCAGAGTATCTGTATATTTTTAGTGGGCTAGTACCGGGGGTATCGCGAATTTTAATAGAGAAAGGCGCACATATTTGGTGTGCTCTAGTCGGCTTGCTTAGCCTTGTTGCTGTGGTTCATTATGAATTTGCGCGTTTGGCGATTTTATAAGGGCTTTTATTTATACTTTTTCTATTGTATTATTTTAACAATTGTTATTATAAACATTTTCACGGTAGAGTACTTGAAAAATAATGTGAGCTCTTTGAGTATGGAGCAAAAAATTTAAATAAAAAATTCCGGTAGACCTAAACTCGAAATTGACTTCAACAGAAAATTTAAAATGGACATGACTTTTAGTCGTACAACCTACAAAAAAAATTCACTGTCAATTTTTTAAATTTGTGAACCTCCTCTTCATAGATCACAAGCCGCCACTGTTGAGACTGGAGGAGAAAGTATATTTTTTACTAAAATGGGATCAAATGAAAGCTCTCCTGGATCGAATAAAAAATTAATTATAAAAATCGATTGAGCCGTTCAAAGGTTACGCTAGAAATCAAACGCTTCTTGCGGTGCAATGCGCCCGGAAAAGTGGCTCAGATCTCAAAATTAAAGCCAGCATGCAACATCGGCTCTGTTTTGTCTTTTTAAATCACCGGTATTAGTCGAAAGTAGCGACTTTCTATTTTGGACATTGTAATGATTTTTTTAGTATTGCGGTGAAAGTAGGGGGGCAAATATATTTTTTACCAAAACGGGGCTAAACTGAAGGACTCCCGAGTCGAATAAAAGAATAATTATGAAAATCGCTTCAGCCGTTTGACAGTTATGTCGAAACAAATCTACAAAAAACGCGTCGAACTTAACCACGCCTTTTTTGGAAGTCGGTTAATAAAATCGAACCAATCGAATAATTTCGGAATCCGATGGGAAATAATCAGAAAATCTTTCCTTAGTTTTTTTGGAGCAACAAATCTTCGGTAAAGATTTTTGATGATAATTTCCCCATCCCTTGTGAAATCACTCACAGAATTTATTTTTTAGTGTAAATCAAACCCGTTAAATAAACGAAAGTCAATCATAAAATCATTCACTATAGAAACTGCAATTCGTTAAATCAATTTTTTATCCGAACCTTATTTCTTCAAACTCATTCAATAACAAATTCGAAATTTATCAAACCCGTTTTTAATCGAACCATTGTTCATCAAACTGATTCAATATCAAACTCGTAATTTGTAAAACCTATTTTTCATAAAACCCGGAATTTGTCAAACCATCATTTTTCAAAACCGGAATTCGTAAAACCCGCTGTTTATCAGACAATTTTTGCTAAATTGATGGAGGCGTACACGCAGGTGGCGTGGCGGCGCGGCGTTTCGATACATTTGTCGCTGCTACGCGCGCATACTTGTACGGGTAGCGTTTAATAGTTTTTTAAGTTAAGAACAATAGAGTGCCATCTATACAGAAAGTACTGAACACTACGTGTGCGCACATAGAACGACAAATGCATCGAAACGCCGCGCTGCCAACTCGTTGTTTATACATGAACCGGAAGCGTACATGTTCCGGTTCATGTATAAACAACGAGTTTTACGAATGCCGGTTTTAAAAAATACTGGTTTGACTAATTCTGGGTTCTATTAAAAATGGGTTTTACAAGTTACGAGTTTGATATTGAATGAGTTTGATTAACCATGGTTCGATTAAAAACGGGTCTTATAAATTTCGAATTTTTAATAAATATGGTCTAATAAATTCCTGGTTTGATAAACCATAGACATTCGTAAATATAATAATATTCAACGATGTTTCAAATTCTAAAGCACAAATAAACAAATGTTTTGCCCTCAATACTATTATATTCAACCTAGGCGTTGTTTAAGTTCAATGAAAAGGCATAGAATTTTCATAAAAGGATTCGAACAAGCTGAAATGGAACGGAGTCCCAATTAAATAGAGCGTCACAGAATCCAGAACAAAAACGTCTTACTCTGCATTTAGTGCATTTTAACCAAAGACTTTGGAGTATAGTTTCAATACCACTGGGATTATTTAGTACCTCATCCATTATAAAAGTCCAAAATCACCCGCTCAGTGGGTCTATTCTTAAATCGAGAGAAAATTGGGTAGGTATGTCACTAGTTTACAATTTTTTTAGAGTTTGATGTACACGGTGGTCAAAATTATTTAAACCCGTTTTTGAGCTAAAATTCTAAAAATTTGCATTTTAGAAATTGAGCCTCTAACTTTTTTATTATATATAGTGAAATGTTTATAAGAGTTTTTGTTCGAATTTATTGTGGTAATCCGTTGAGGTTACTCTAGGTGACGTCACGATTAGGTAGTTCGTGCGCTAGTTTGAAATCAACAAAAAGCTCGTTTTTAAACCATTTAAATCGTTGGAACTGTGACCTCATTGATAACGAGAGCACAAAACCTTCACAGCGTTATTGGGAATTAATATAAAATTGGATTGTAAATGGTTTTTGATCCTTATTATTTCAGGGCGCGCTCTAAAGCGTTCAGTTCAAAAACTGGTCGAAATTTACCCGCGTTTAGATCTGATGAAAATAGACACCCAAAGTAAATATTTGAACGCATCGGTATACCTAACGTGTTCGAAATAAAGCCAGCTTTTTTGAAGGGTGCGATGACAGAACTGCTGATTGAAATTATTGCGTACGTTCGTGGGTCCGTAACGATTCATGCATTCTTCCTTACGCATCGACTGGAATCAGCTGTTCTGTCATCGCATCCATCAATAAAGCGAGCATCGTTCGAAACATGGCATGAACAAGTCCAAAATGTAGTGCATATTCACTATATACCGATGCGTTGAAATATTTACTTTAAGTTTAGTTTAATAGATTTAAAAACAATGAAACCTAACCAAAATCAACCTTTTGAATCATTTTTAATATTTTAATTTCGACTGAAAAGACTCATATGCATAGAAATAAAGAAGAAGAAGAAAAATTTCGGTATGAAAGCCAGCGAAAACTTTTGTCTCGATATATTGTTTACAAGATTGGTGAAAGAAAATAATGGAAGCAGACTTCAAACTATTCTTTTCCCATAAAAACCACATGTACGACGCAACGAAAGAAATTAGCAACAAATTAAAATGATTTTTTGAGGTTATCTTGTTATTCTTTCACATTTATCACATTTAAAAAAAAAATAAAAAATAGCATACAATAAAGCATTCAATTTCAAGTAGAAAATGTCAAATAAACTTTTTTAGCACGTTTAGTTTTTTAGGATTTTTTTTTAATATTTCAAAATTTGTAAAAATTTAAGTTTTAGAATTTTATACACCGTTCATTAAAAAATCAAATTGAAAAAAAAATTTAGGGTTGTATAGGATGTTATTCTATGCAAAAAAATTTTATAAAGTTTTTTGTAGCATCTACAGTCACAAAAAAAATCTAGTATGAAATGCTGCAAAAAATGGTCAATTTTATTGCACAAAAATATATATAATAATGTTAACTTTGTCAAATTGACAGGATTTGTCCATAAGGTTATTGGCTAAGTTTTAAGTAGAAAATGTCAAATAAACTTTTTTACCACGTTTAGTTTTTTAGGATTTTTTTTTTAATATTTTAAAATTTGTAAAAATTGAAGTTTTAGAATTTTCTACACCGTTCATTAAATAATCAAATTGAAAAAAATATATTTAGGGTTGTATAGGATATTATTCTGTGCAAAAAATGTTTTATAAAGTTTTTTGTAGCATCTACACTCACAAAAAAAATCTAGTTTGAAATGCTGAAAAAAATGGTCAATTTTATTGCACAAAAATATATATAATAATGTTAACTTTGTCAAATTGACAGGATTTGTCCATAAGGTTATTGGCTAAGTTTTAAGTAGAAAATGTCAAATAAACTTTTTTACCACGTTTAGTTTTTTAGGATTTTTTTAAAAATATTTCAAAATTTGTCAAAATTGAAGTTTTAGAATTTTACACAACGTTCATTGTATAGGATGTTATTCTGTGCAAAAAATGTTTTATAAAGTTTTTTGTAGCATTTACACTCACAAAAAAAATCTAGTTTGAAATGCTGTAAAAAATGGTCAATTTTATTGCACAAAAATATATATAATAATGTTAACTTTGTCAAAGTGACAGGATTTGTCCATAAAGTTATTGGCTAAGTCATAAAAACTAAGAAATAATTAAATTTTTAAAAATATTTGAGATTTTTTAACGATTTGATAATGTTAACTTTGTCAAAGTGACAGGATTTGTTCATAAGGTTCATTGGCTAAGCCATAAAAACTAAGAAAAAGTTAATTTAAAAAAATGTTTGAGTTAAACAAACTGCATTATATACATAATCAAAAAGAATTGTTGCTTTTTTTGTGGCCACATTGACATTGAAATACAACATGTTGGACGAAAATTAAAAACAACTATCGAGCATAAAAGAAAAATTAATTTTAATTTCGTGGCCACCACAAAAACAAAAATTATTTTTGATTATGTATAAAATTCAGTTTGTTTAACTCAAACATTTTTTTAAATTAATTTTTTCTTAGTTTTTATGGCTTAGCCAATGAACCTTATGAACAAATCCTGTCGCTTTGACAAAGTGAACATTATTATATATATTTTTTTAATGCTAGCTGGTAGACAAAGAACAAAGATATCTTTTGCATTTGGTCTTTAATTTTTTTATCTCCAAATGCCTGGTAAAAAATTGGTGCAAAAAAGAGGCTAACCAAAACTAGATTTTAGATACATTATGGAACATTTTTTGCTAAAACGCCAATTTTTGCATATTTTAAAAGATTTAAAAAAAAATTCCTAAAAACCTAAACGTTCCACAAAAAAGTTTATCCGACCTTTTTTACTTAAAATTGAATGCTTTGATGTATTCCATTTTTAATTCTTTTAAAATGTAATGTTTTTAATTTTGAGAAATTCAGAAAATCAATAGTAATTATTGTAAAAGTTTTTCAACACTGGTTCACTGTGAGGTTTATTGATCAATTCGCAATAAATAAACGAATGCGGATACCAATATGACTGATAGCGAAGTAACTTTGTGTCCCTATATAATTTTTCTGAATAATTTACCATTATTTGTGTGGGTGGAGGTTTTGCGACGAAAAAAAAAAGGATTGTCTCTCCAAAAACAAGAAGATAAAGTATGGTAGGGATCATCCTTAAGGGCCCTAAGCTTGACTGATAGTCTCCCGAAAGTGATATATGGGCGGATAAATAAGACAAAAATCGAGACTGTCATGACAAATACATATACTTACCGATGGATGGGAAAAAGATAAAAAGCGAAAAAAAGGCTAAAACGGTCATTCTCAACTAAAATTAAAATCTGGAGTAACCGTCTATTAATGTACTAACTTCACATACATTTTTACCTACATTGTCACCTACGCTACCGTCACCTACGCCATCCATTTGGTTGCATGGTGACATTTAGTAGCGTAGGTGACATTTGGTAGCGTAAGTTGGGTTTACTTGTATTGGTATTACAATTTAAATTGTTTTCTTCTAACATAAACTTATTTTCAACATTTCTTGCATGTATTGTTTTTTACAAAAATTGAACAAACTGGCACATATGTATTTAGAAACATTGAAGAAATTTTTGTTTTAAAAGACAAAAATATTGTATTTCGATAAAAATCTTAATTTTAGATTCATGAATTTCGCCTTTCGGTTTTTTCAATTTTATGTGAGAATGATCCAAAACGGGACAAAAATAACAAAGAAAAGCCACACCAAAATCGAAAAAATATATTACTTAACATAAAATTTTATTACTCGCTAAATTCTAATATTATTTTGCATGCGTCGCTGGATGTGGGGATAAATCCAAATATTAAAGCCCAAATAATGATTTCAGTATTATTATTCCAGAAATGGATTGGTAAATATCTGACTGACAGCTAATGGAAAATAGAGAATTTCAATGGCCATTTAAATGGTATCGATCGGCAAGCTTAATATTTGGATGGCCCACTTTACAATTAAATGCAATATTCGTACCTGAAGTTGAACAAAAACGAGTTTATTCGAAGTACACAAGAAAGTATCTTATTATCAGTTTTTCTCTTTTTATACTGGGACAGTGTTTTTTTTTTGAAAATTACTAAATCGGAAGTAGTCGAGTGGTCTATACATCAGAGATATGATGCTATTATATACATTAAATTACAATTTAAAAAAAATGTTTGTTTCAAGCAATGGTACACTTTTGACTATTCGAATTTTCGTATAGGAAACTAATACCTTATTTTCTTTCTTCTTCATTAGTTTTCGCTGAGTTTCAAAGTAAGCTCAAGGGGTATGGGTAAATTTCACCCCAGAAAATATACTGTTAACCAATGTAGTATTGTAAAGGCACTAGAAAAACTTGCAAAATACTTAAGGTATCACTTGACCACACTTTCCATGGTTAAAGTCTCTCGAAAACGATGTCTACAATATAGTCACAAATAGGCCAAGCTACATAGGAAACATAGAGGAAAAAATTAAAACCCAAATTTGTTTTATTAACAAGCCATTCGTACCCCCTCGGGAACTGTCATTTATAACCTCCAAAAAACTCCAAAAAACCGATTTTCTTGGATAACTCCTAAAAGGCGACTGTCAAAAGTGAGAAATGGGAAAAATGTTGCAAATTTAATTCTCTACCAATAAGTAAATAGTGATAGTGTCGCTTAAACCACTACTTCTGCCAGAAAACTTGAAAAAACCTAAGCAAAAATGATGCCAATTTGAAAAATTTCTTGCAAATTCCTTTTTAACATTTTCATCAAGATTTCTCAACCTACGAGTACCAAACTTGGCATGGTTGATCTAAGAGCCATGGCCTAAATTATATCAGAAAAGTAAAATTTTCCAGTGGCGTAGTCCGATTTTCTTAACTAAGAAATTTCAAAATGTACCAAAACTATTTTATATGCCACTGTTACTGACATACAAAAAAAGGCCCCGCTTTTCACTGAATTTTATACTAGATAAAATTGCATTTCCAACGATAACCTCTGCTTGCATTTGCTGCTTCTACTAATAAAATAAGAAATTTTTAAGAGAAAGAGCCAAGGTTCCCTACTATACTAACACCAATTATGACTTTAGGCAGCAAATACAAGCGGAAGATGTGGTTGGAATAGCTATTTTATCTAGTATAAGATCCAGTGAAAAGCAGGGTCTTTTTTTGTAATGTCAATAACATTGGCGTATTACAGAGTTATGGTACATTTTGAAATTTTCTAGTTAGGAAAATCATACTACGTCACTGGAAAAATTTAATTTTCTGATGTAATTTAAATAATGAGTAAGCATTTGATCGAGTCCAACACGAAAAGCTCATGGAATTGCTAAAAGAAGTTGGTCTAGATGACCAAGATCTAAAGATAATCGCTAATCTATACTGGAATCAGACTGCTTAAATAAAAGTTGATAGCTAACTGTCCGAAGAGGTTCTCCGCTGTTGTTTAATATCTATAGTAACAAAGTAATAGAGAATGCACTTCATAACTGCGAAGAGGGTCTGACCATAAACGGCATAAAGATCAAGAACCTACGATATGCCGACGACACTGCCATAATAGCAGACACGTTGGAAGGCCTGAACCAAATTGCTGCCAAACTTAAATGTTGGAAAAACGAAATGGATGGTCATATCCAAGGAAAAGAACATCTGAGGCATGTTAGAAGTAAATGGACAGCAAGTTGAACGCTTGGATTCGTACAAATACTTGGGTTGTCTCCTCAATGAGAACTGGGGCAACATGCAAGAATTAAACAGACCAGATCATCTTTTATCAAAATTAAATCAGTGTTGTGTAGCCGCTATCTTAATAACACCCTCCGAATTCGTGTGATTCGGTGTTAGGTTTTTAGCATTTTATATTATAACATGGAAGCATGGACACTGACTGAGGCCATGTGCGAAAAGTTGGAGTCATTGGAGATGTGGTGTTATCGTCGAATACTAAGGATATCTTGGATGGTCCGAGTAACTAATGTGAATGTTCTGCTTAGAATAAATAAAGATCTTGAAGGTTTATTTACCATCAAAAAACGAAAACTTGAATATTTTGGCCATATTTTTGAGAAATGACAAATATAAACTTTTAAAATTGATAATAGAAGGCAAAATTGAAGGCAGAAGAGGTTCGGGTCGTAGACGGATATCATAGCTTAAAAATCTTAGACAATGGTATGGTGTTAGTACTACGACACTTTTCCGAAAAGCAGTGGACAGGGTGCAGATTGCGCTGATGACAGCCAACGTTCGAAGAGAGATATCATTGCTCTGAGATCAATCCTGCCAATTCTGGTATTTGTAGTTTGAGAAATCTTGATGAAAATGCTAAAACGGAATATGCAAGAAATTGTTCAAATTGGCATTATTTTTGCTTGGGTTTTTTCAATTTTTCTGGTAGAAGGAGTGACTTACCACTATTCATTTATTGATATAGAGAAATAAATTTGCAACTTTTTGTCACTTTTGACAGTCTGTCACCGTTTAGGAGTTATCCAAGAAAAACGGTTTTTGGAGTTGTCTTGACAGTTCCCAAATGGGTAGGAATGGGGACTTTTAGTATGTTAAACGATGGACCTTCCTAAGCTTGTTGTTGAAAAAAAAATGGGTTCTAATTTTTTCCTCCATTCAGAAAATTTGTATCTCAATTGCCTATCCTAAAAGTATGTCCCTGGTTACTTATAACAAGCTGACGTGTTTGAGGTTTTTTTAAATCGTACTCATAATACTTCTGTTTCGTTTTCTTTACATTCGTAAAAGCAGCATAATAAGGTATTTTCTTGTGTCGACTTGATTTTTTGCCGTTTTTTACGTTATTGCATTTATTATGTTGGGAATTTGGAACCTTTGGTTCCATTAAAACAAAGTTATGATTGTTTTCCACAAACCAAAACTACACTTTTTTGCACTCGACGCGCGTTTCGCTAACAACGTTAGCATCATCAGGAGACGATAAACAATATAAACAATCGTCTTCTGATAATGCTAACGTTGTTAGCGAAACGCCCGTCGAGTGCAAAAAAGTGTAGTTTTGGTTTGTGGAAAACAATCATAACTTTGTTTTTTTTTGTGTCATTGCATTTGTTTTCTATGGTAACTAGAATTTCTTATTTACTTCACTGCCTGGTAGGACAGAAGAGTTTTTTTTGTATTTTAACAAAACTTTTTGTGAAGGAAACATTTTCATTTTTTGAGCCTTTTTGAACCCGCGTTCCAAGGTTTCGAGGCGCAGTCGACCTTACCCCTTAAAAATAGCGAGGTTATTCAGTTGTTTTGATGTTGACGTATCAAAATACTGATATTATTGAAGAAAATCGAGAAGAAAACGTTTCACGTGCTTGCAGAAATCAATGTAACAGCACTATATAGACACTCAGTATTACGACTAAGTTCAATTAAAATATGAAAAAAGCCAAAAATAGTCCAAGAAGTCTAGAAGATCTTATAAAGACAAACATGAGGCAAGAAAATAATAATTTTACGTTATTTGTAAGAGATAAAAAACTATGGTAAGTTTAAGTAAATGAAAAAATTTACCAACAATATATTTTAAAGTGGTTTTGTATTCAATAGAATGACTCTGTTATATATATCAACTCTCGTGACCTCTACTTTTCAATAACTCTTGCCTAATACAGGGTGTTTTAAGGCTCATTTACCCAAGTTTTAATGCATAAACACAAACGGTTTTTTCTTAATTATGTGGGGTTATTAACGTTGAATGTTTCCGTGCGAATTCCTGGTTACAGCAAGCCAGTAAAGTTCTCTTGTTTCGTTGATAACTCGGGATAATGCCCGCGCAGCGTTAGGTACACTTGATTTTAAAAAAAACTCGTACATGCATTTTTTCCTATGCCACAAAATTTAGCTTTCCATTCAAATTATAAGTCACCACCAGCTTAGTATGCCTGACAGCTTAAAATTCAGTGTGACATCCTTAAAAATGCCACAGATATCAACATTTATAAAAGTTCAAATTATCACTCGAGTTATAGAAGGTGGCTGGTCTATAAGAAGAGCGGCCACCCATTTTGGAAATGAAAATAATTCTACGGATAGGAAAGATGAATTAGGACAACAAAAGTAAGTTCTGAAGTGCAAAATGAGAAACTTATTGACCATCGCAGACAAAATCCTTTTTCAACGTCGGTTGAAGCAGCCAATGTAACATTATTTCCGGGTTCTTTAGCAACAGTAAATAGAAGAATAACAAAATCAGAAGCCTCTTGTCGAGTTGCTGCAAAGAAGCCTTTTCTAACAGAAGAACAAAAACAGGCCAGAGTGATTTTTGCACTGAACAACGTTCTTTGTGATAATGACTTCTGGAAGAGGGTGGTTTTCACTAAAGAAATTTTTTTTTAATCATCTTCAAGCAGCAGGAGAATTTTAGTTTATCGTGCACCAAATTCTAGATTTGAACCCGAATATACAAACCAAATTAAAAAAGCTGGACATTTTTCTGTAAACATGTGGGGCTGGTTTAGTGCTAGAGGTTTGAGTTTTTTTTTGGAGTTGCCATCTGTACAGGCTTTACATGAAAATAATGACTTCAGCAGGACAACTGTCCAGTACACAAGGCTAATGTTTTTTGCCAATGGTTTCAGAATAATAATATAGAAACACTTCCTTGGCCACCCAACAGCCCTGACCTTAACCCAATAAAAAATATATGGGGTCGAATCGTTAAAATAACATAGCAAAGGAATTGGAGACCAGGAAATGGTGAAGAGTTAAGCGATGCTATTTATCGCGCATTGGATCAGCTCTCGGAAGACCATCAGTATTTTCAAAATTTAACCTTTTCAATGTCCAGACGTTTGCAGCTTGTAATAAATTATATATTTTAGTTCTTTTTTAAGTTAAAATAATTAGTATTAAGTTTACCATCGTTTTTGTCCTAATCCAAGTTTCCTATTCGTCGAATTGTTTTCAATCCAGCGCTGTTTCCATCGTATTATTGTTATTTTATCAACTCCAAAATGGGTTACCGCCCTCTTTATAGAACATCCTTCGTCCGTTACTCGAGTGATAATTTGATATTGTTCAATAAAGACTTTACTAAAACATTGTTTTTGCTAATATTTTAGTATTATGCAAAATGTAATATAAAAATAAGGTTGCCTTTAATTCAAGTAAAAAAATATTTTCAGTTTTAGGGACCTTTTTTAAACAATATGACAAATTGTCGTACTTTTGAAGTTTTTAGGCATATTAGCTGGTAGTCTGTATATATTATAAACTTTTGGAAAGGTCAGTTTTGTGACTGCGTTTTTTTTTAAATCAACAGCGGGCGTCCGCACACGTGTTTTTAAAAACAGATTTTTGTAGTTAAATATCACTGTCTCTAGAATAAACCCGGTCTAGTAATTTTTTTACTCCGCCCACCTGATAATGACACAAATATATCAGCCTGCTTTCTCTAGTGAGATTTGGGGTTATATTATATTTGCATAAATTTTCTACTGGCCTGTGATATTACTTACATTATTTTCGTTATAGGCCTGCATTTATGCGTTTTTTAGTGAATCATCATTAAATAATAAACCAATAAAACAAGGCACTTTAAAGTTTTAAATTTGCAATCACATTTATTGCATATAGCCTGCACAACAAATCTTTCCTTCTAAATAATAAACTAATCACTCTCCCAAAAATGCCTGGCAAAAATCAAGTACAAAATAAAATAGCTTCCAAAACAGGAAAAATAACAACTGTATAACCCAACTTCTGAACTACGAACACGAACTAACTCCAACTCATCCGATAAGTTTCTTGACGGAATCGATTACCAACGCATGCAGGCCAACAATAAATTATATTTACTTATACACAAAAAGTTATAATAAAAGATACAAGCAAAAAATAGGTCTTGCATCAATAATTTAAACAAAAAAAAAAGAAAAATCCGAAAAGTTAATATAATGTAAGTGGGGCAAAATTACTAGACCATATCTATTCTAGGGACCGTGAGTAAACATAACTTCGAACGGTTGTCAGTCAGAAAACGTAAAAATACTCTTCTGTCCCACTGCAGCCCGATTCAAAATTTGTTGAGGATTACCATAGAAACGGAAGCTTTAAGATAGTTGGGAGATTTTTATTAGAGGGCGCTTTTCTGATTTTGATTTCCCAATACAAGTTGCTAAAAATGTTCTTTATTGAAATAGGTACTTAAAAAATATATACACGTACTTAAAAAATATATACTATAACAACAATATACTACAACATTACATACGGCATGCGACACCCAACATACCTATACTGAGAATTGGCAGGGGCTGCCATTGCTAAGGCTTTGTATCGCGCCTGCTCATCGGTAGGCAGTACTATATCGACCGACCTGGAACGCAGGGCTACGTTCGGCCCGACCGGTACTTCCAGGCTTACGCCCGAATGTTGCAGTTCCTCAGTCTTTTTTTCGGATACCTAAAATTAAAAATAATACCAAGACAAAATTATATGGAAGAAAATATATGATTGCTTCCACTTTTCTTAAAAGCAAAATTCAGGTATAGTACGACCATAGATCTAAGAGACTCATTATAAATGCTAATCCCTTACCCTAATAATCACCTATTGTTCGGGGTTTGAAAGTAAATAAAAAAAAGCTGTAAACGTACTACCATTTCTGAGGATCACAGGTGCGGATTTAAAAATGTGTATTTATTTCTTAATATGTCATATATGTATGAGGTTAAATATAGGCCTTTCCCAGGCCAAACTTGTAAGCAAGATCTAAAATCTAGCAGGCCATGGAGCCGTCTTAGATCCGCGCCTATGTACATGCGCGAAAATTTTACGAGGCGGCCGGTTTCGCCACCTTCGTCTTCGCTCTTCGGTCGAGACGCCATTTTTGTTGATTTGTTTTGATCACACATAGTCGTTTTCCGCGTTTGCGTTTATGCACATTTTTTTATTGTGATATTTTGGTTACGCGAAAGTTTTTAGGAGTTATAATAAAAACTGTTAATATCTTGGAGCTTAAGATGTCGCCGCATAAAAAGACGTGATGTGTTTGTAGATGCTGCCAAACAACAAAAGTGAAGTTCGGATCTACAGGTTGGTGGCTATTTTTTCTTAAAATTTGAAGGAAAAAAAGTGAAAATACCTAAAAATTATTTCTATTCATACAATTATTTATTTAAAAATAGAAAAGACTGATTTTCTAAAAACTTAAACATTTAGAAAAATTTTGACAAATGCCCAGCTGTCTTTCTGGATTTTAGTTGGTTAACAGATGACGATGGCCGCGCATGTTCAGAGCCGCTAAGCTTTGACGCCAGAAAGAGACAATAAAGAGTCATAAAAGAGTAAAAGAGAAAGGTATAGGCTTATATATAGGACATTCTGCTTACAAAGTTGTGCACGCCGAAAGCATTGCAAGGGCGTATATTTAAGCTCATACATATATGTAATAAGTACACGTTTTTGGCCGAATTAAAATTTATCAACTTTATGACTAATTACGAAACGTTATAACATTAGGGTTTGGTTACGTTACAAAAGGTTTGGTTCCGTTAAAAAACGGTTTTAAAATAAATAAAAAACTAATAAACGGCAAGTGATTATGGAATCGGCCCGTTTAAAAAAATGTTGGATGAAATATTTAATTGCAATACACGAGTATAGAGAAAGTAATAGGGTTATTGTTTATCTCAATGAAACTTGGTTTGACACCCATGAAGTTCCAGATAAAGGTTGGTTAGATTCGTCTGGTGGAGTGGATCACAATAATTCATGCTGGAACAAAAAATGGGTTTATACCAAATGCGTTGGCCTTATCAGCCAAAAATATAAAGGATTGCCATACTGACTACCATAGCGGAATTATTTGAAGCCTGGTTCAAGAATAAACTGTTACCCAATATACCTCCAAATAGTGTAATTGTAATGGAAAATGCGAGCTACCACAGTAGAAGGATAAATAAAGGTCCGTGTTCAAATGACACAAAACTTACTATTCAGGACTACATGTTAGAAAATAATATGAATTTTAAGGATAGCTACATCAAAAAACCATTGGTTGAAATGAATTTGAATATTTTAAGTAAAAGCTGGGAAAATTTCGTAGCTCATGTCCACAAAATAGAAAAATCATATGTAAATATACATCTGCTACCCAGAGAAAAAATTATCATGGACTTTAATGACGACAGTGACAGTGAAACTGACTTAAGTTAAAATTTGTAATTTTTTTTACTATCTCGTATTTTTTTCTACTATACATTTATATACCTGTTAAAGTCAATTTTATAAATTTAACTTATGTTTGTGTTTTTTATTCTATAAGCAGATATATTTTGTAGGTGTAGGATGTGTCTATTAGATTAAAATTATTTCATTTAAAAAAAAATTGTTAGACCGAACCATCAATAAAACATATTATCTTCTTCACCTTTAAGGTGATCCATGGTAGAAATTCACTGATCTATTACAACACTAAGTGCGTCCCTGCTTCCATTCGAACACTCGCTGAGTCGCAGTAAATGCTTATCGGCCATGAATAATAATGAGTCACCTAGATCGATGGTCAGACTATACTTTAATTACCTACAAGAGTGCGAGTTTAGTAGTTATGATATTCCCAAATTCATCAATTTATGCCCAATTACACAGTATGTACAGGGTGAGCTAGAAATTAGACATAAAGTTACAAAGATGGCAGTTTTTTACTAAACTTAACCTTCCTTAACGACAAATCTAAAGATAAGATAATAATGGTTTCTGCAGATCTGATTCAACACATATCACCTACATTTTTGATATCCCGAGTAATGTCCATATGGGCATAGGGCAAGCCAAAAAATACGCCTAAAATTTCTCGAATTCCCTTATTTCAGACATAGTAGGAGCAGCAAAAAAAATGGTTTTTGATACCCCAAAAAGGATCCGATGCACACAAAATGAGTGATAAACTTTTAAATATGCACAGAGTACGCCAAAACATATCTTTGAGTGTCTTTTCCAGAGTGCGTTTTATAAAAAAGACAAAACTTATTAGTAGTTGTGAAATATAAAAAGAATTAACGTAATCCAGATGAAATTAGAAAAAACTAGACACAGGTCTGCGTTTTTTGCAAAATCCACTTAAGACTTTGTAAAGAATTAGAAAGAAAAAAGTAGTCAAAAAAATGTTTTAACCTTAGTACCTTTGAAAAACATGAATCCACTGACGCGGCTCGATCCCTTTTTAAATCAGGTACTTGTAGATATATGTCGTGCACCACCAAACCTGAAACGGCGGTACTCGTTTCTCCTTCTGATAGGCCGCCCTCGGAAGCACCTGATACACCAAATAAATTATCTATTAGGGAACAATTTTTGACACTGAGGGCAGATAGGCAACCGTAGTATATACGATTGTACGGCATCGTACGTTGATCAGGGCCTACATTAAACGAACGGGCCACTCAAAATATAACCTCACTATTTATTGTTGTGTTTAAGGCTGGTCTGTTGGTCGCCTGCTGGCCTTCATTAAAGTTATGGTAGAGCCCTGATGGACCTTAAAATAATTTAGTTAAATACCTATTATATATGAGCATGTTTTTCGTTAATTTAAAGAGTTTAGGAATTTGATACTTTAAAAAAATAAGTCAATATAATAGTTAAAATGGACTGTGGGAAAAATTATTTTACGCTGTTGCCATGCATAACACTAAACCAATTTTTCCTGGAATTCTTTATTTACTTTATTATCACAAAATTATGATTGTTTTCCACAAACCAAAACTACACTTTTTTGCACTCGACGCGCGTTTCGCTAACAACGTTAGCATCATCAGGAGACGATAAACAATGAACTTAATTAATCTACGCTCTATCTTATATACAATCCTTTAGTGGGCGGAGATAAGACTAATAATTTGTGATTGATCACGATTTTTAATCCTATCTCCCCTCAACCAAAGAATAAAGTGTACTAAACGGGATGGGTTCTCTATCTTTATTTAAACTATTTCTGGATTTAATGATTTCCATACTTTCATATGCATTCAAAAGTCTTTTGTTTGGTACACTTTTTAGAAGTTTTAGGTTATCTAATGTGAATCTATGATTGTTTTCAAAAGCATGCTCGGCAACACTTGACTTTTCTGTTCTTCCGTATTTTAAGTGTGCTAAGTGTTCTTTAAAACGTGTTTGAATAGAGCGTCTCGTTTGGCCAACATATTTTTTGTCACAATCCATGCAACTAATTTCGTAAATTCCACTTTTTTCTAGAACTGTAGTTTTATCCTTGGGATTTCCTAGTAAGCTTCTTATTGTATTACCGGATTGATATACTAATTTAAGACCTGTGTTATTAAATACTTTGTGTAATCCTTTCGTATAATTAGGATTATAAGGAATTGATACAAATTTTGAGTCGCAGGTATCTTTTTGTCTGAAAAAGGTAGAATTCCGAAAGGTCTTTTCAAAAGAATGTCTATTTATCAGCTTATTTATTAAGCCTTCGTCGTAACCGTTTTCGCCAGCTATATTCCTAATCCTATTCTTTTCTGCTTCAAATCTTTCTTTGTTTAAGGGGAAATTTACTAATCTATATGTTAAAAAGTGCAAACTTGCAAGCGTATGTTGTAAGCAATGAAAAGAGTCATTTGGAATATACCTGTTGGTGGCCGTGCCTTTTCTGTATAGGTCAAAGTCCAATTTATTTTTATTTCTTATAACTAAAGTGTCTAGAAATGGCAGTGTACCGTTGTTCTCTGTTTCATAAGTAAATTTAATAGTGGGAAATTTGTTATTTATTTTTTCCATAAAATTTTCAACACTAGTTACTTTAGTGTTGAATACTGCAAACACATCGTCTACATACCTGAACCATACTCTGGGGAAATCCTCAAATTCTTTACTTATATCTGATTCAAATTTGCTCATAAATAGGTTTGCGATAAAAGGTGATAAACTATTACCCATTGTGGTTCCTTCTAATTGCTGGTAGTAGTTATTTTTATATTGAAAGTAATTTTGATTCATGCAGAGTTTTGTTAAAGATAGGTATTCTAAAGTCTGTTTGTCTTCTAGATTGTTTTTTCTTAGTAGTTCCTCCAGGTGTTGTAAGGTATTGGGGATCGGCACACTAGGGAACAACGAACTAACATCAAACGAGATTAAAATTTCACCTTGAATTTATTAACAAAGTTAAAGATATTTCACTCCAAGAAGGTCAAATTTTAATCTCGTTTGATATTAGTTCGTTGTTCCCTAGTGTGTCGATCCCCAATACCTTACAATACCTGGAGGAACTACTAAGAAAAAACAATCTAGAAGACAAACAGACTTTAGAATACCTATCTTTAACAAAACTCTGCATGAATCAAAATTACTTTCAATATAAAAATAACTACTACCAGCAATTAGAAAGAACCACAATGGGTAATAGTTTATCACCTTTTATCGCAAACCTATGTATGAGCAAATTTGAATCAGATATAAGTAAAGAATTTGAGTATTTCCCCAGAGTATGGTTCAGGTATGTAGACGATGTGTTTGCAGTATTTAACACTAAAGTAACTAGTGTTGAAAATTTTATGGAAAAAATAAATAACAAATTTCCCACTATTAAATTTACTTATGAAACAGAAAACAACGGTACACTGCCATTTCTAGACACTTTAGTTATAAGAAATAAAAATAAATTGAACTTTGACCTATACAGAAAAGGCACGGCCACCAACAGGTATATTCCAAATGACTCTTTTCATTGCTTACAACATAAGCTTGCAAGTTTGCACTTTTTAACATATAGATTAGTAAATTTCCCCTTAAACAAAGAAAGATTTGAAGCAGAAAAGAATAGGATTAGGAATATAGCTGGCGAAAACGGTTACGACGAAGGCTTAAAAAATAAGCTGATAAATAGACATTCTTTTGAAAAGACCTTTCGGAATTCTACCTTTTTCAGACAAAAAGATACCTGCGACTCAAAATTTGTATCAATTCCTTATAATCCTAATTATACGAAAGGATTACACAAAGTATTTAATAACACCGGTCTTAAATTAGTATATCAACCCGGTAACACAATAAGAAGCTTACTAGGAAATCCCAAGGATAAAACTACAGTTCTAGAAAAAAGTGGAGTTTACGAAATTAGTTGCATGGATTGTGACAAAAAATATGTTGGCCAAACGAGACGCTCTATTCAAACACGTTTTAAAGAACACTTAGCACACTTAAAATACGGAAGAACAGAAAAGTCAAGTGTGGCCGAGCATGCTTTTGAAAACAATCATAGATTCACATTAGATAACCTAAAACTTCTAAAAAGGGTACCAAACAAAAGACTTTTGAATGCATATGAAAGTATGGAAATCATTAAATCCAGAAATAGTTTAAATAAAGATAGAGAACCCATCCCGTTTAGTACACTTTATTCTTTGGTTGAGGGGAGATAGGATTAAAAATCGTGATCAATCACAAATTATTAGTCTTATCTCTGCCCACTAAAGGACTGTATATAAGATAGAGCGTAGATTAATTTAGTTCATTGTTTATCGTCTCCTGATGATGCTAACGTTGTTAGCGAAACGCGCGTCGAGTGCAAAAAAGTGTAGTTTTGGTTTGTGGAAAACAATCATAATTTTGTTTTAGTGCAACCAAAGGTTCCAAATTCCCAACATAGTACTTTATTATCATAAAAGTATAGTTTAGTAGCATTTTCTGGCAAAATTATTTATAAAAACCTTCTTTTTATATATTTTAAGTACAAAGAGGATATCATTCAAAGAACCCCGTACGAAATACATTGAAAAATTATTTCGATGGAATTTGATAAAATGAATATGTAATGTTGGGTTATGAGATAAGAAAAATTTGTAAATATAATATGAATTTTATGTCCAGTTCCAGAGATATAGACTGTCAAAGTTTAAAAAAAACGATGTTTTGAGGTATATTGGGCACGCTCCAAAAGGCATTTCCTGACCGAAATAAAATAAGTTATCGACGAATATGTGTTACTGAGGAACCAAAGATGGACATTCCTATTATTAAGTTGGTAAAATGTTAGCAGGTTGTATACAGGGGCTAGTCAAAAAAAAAATTTTTTGTGAATTTTATATTTTTCCTTATAAAAAAATTATAAAATTATTTTTGAGCAAACATTAATGTTTTAGTATTTTTAAGATAAACTGCAAAAGTTCTTCTTCTCAGTAATAGTTATTTTGTGTTACATGTTACATAAAAACTTGACGAAAATTGTTTTCTACTACGAAATAATTATTTTGCAACTTAAAAATCTAAATAAATATTCATTTGCATTCAGTTAAAGTTATGAGTAAAAAAACTTTAAATAAATTAAATTTTATTTTTTTTATTTTTTCCTAGTTACAAGGTACATGCAAAAAAGCTATCATTAATTTTTACAAAAAGTAATCAATATTTAATTTCTTTAAAACTGATCGAGGAATTTTAATTAATTTATTGTTGCGTACGCCTTTATCATACTTTTATCGAATACAGGAAGCAATTTTTTTAACACTTTTTTATGTTTTGCATCCAGGATGATGATTTTTTAGGTTTCTCAAGGTTCTCTAAACTAAATAATAACACTTTTGGTGGGGCTGAATTATCAAAAAATCAATAATATGCCATAAATTATGATAATGGATAATTGCTCTCTCTTACACATACACAGTGGCGTAGTCAGAGGGAGGTTTTGTTGAGGCCTAACCCATAATAATAAAAGTAACCCTGTAACCCTATAAAAGCGTCATTAGTTTGTAATTAACAGTAATGACGAAACCCCCCATTAGATAAAAGTATGATAAAGGCGTACGCAAAATTAAATTAAAATCCCTCGATCAGTTTCAGTCAGTAAAAATTAATGATAAGAACTTTTTGCATGTACCTCTCGTAGCTAGGAAAAAATAAAAAAGTGAAATTCAATTTACTTGAAGTTTATTTACTCTTCTCTTTAACTGAATGCAAAAGATTATTTAGATTTTTAAGTTGTAAAATAATTATTTCGTAGTAGAAAACATTTTTTTTTAAGTTTCTATAATAAAAAAAAAATATGTAACACAAATTAACTGTTACTGGGAAGAAAAACTTGTTCAGTTCATCTAGAAAATCTAAAACATTAATGTTTGCTCAAAAATAATTTTTTTATTTTTATCTCGGGGAAAATAAAAAATTGTCAAAAAATGATTTTTTTGACTTGCCCCTGTATACAACCAGTCAACATTTTACCATTATAATAATAAGAAAGTCCCTGTGTGATGCCTCGGTAACCCATATTCGTCGATAACTTATTTTATTTCGGTCAGGAAATGCCATTTTGAGCGTGCCCAATATACCCCAAAAAGACGTTTCTTTAAACTTTGCCGTCTATATCTCTAGACTAGACATAAGAATCATTTTATATTTTTTAATTTCACCGAAAGAATTATTCAATGTATTTCGTTTTTTAAAAACAAAATCTCCCTAAAATAATTTGATTTGACAACTTTTTTATTCTAGGCGACCAATTATAAGAGATCTACATCCTTCTCTAAAATACTTTGCACTTCACTAAATTATCTCCATCTACCTCTAAAATTCTGCCCCTCCCCCTCTCTCTAAATATTTTTAATTTTAAAAGAGAAAAAATATTTTTGGCAGTGCTTTTTTTGAACGCTAAAAAAACCAGCGAATATTGGAAAAAAGTGGGTGTTCTATTCTAGAAATCGAAAGTTTGAAAAGAAAGCTTTAAAACGCGAGCAAAATCATAGCCTAAAAATGTAAAAATATAGAAAAAAATGGTTAAAAAAATGATACCCCTTAAATTATGCTAAAATATTTTAGGCCTAAAATTACCATCATGGCTCTACCAAAACGGTTTGGTACCATTTAGAGCATAGAAAATTAAATAGAATATGTTTTAGCTATTAATTAAAAAAAAAATCTGGGACAAAAATGATTTAGTTTTTTACCTATTTCTGCAGAACTATCCTTATAACAAAATTGTGTAAGTAGTTTCAATTAAAAAGACATTAAATTCTGTAGTAAAAATTTTAAGAAACTCACTTAGTCCGTATACGGGTGGCCAGGCGGGGTATTAAAATTTTTCGATTTTCGATCAAATCTCCATTAAAAAGGAAAAACCCTAGTAACTGGTTAACTTAACTTCTTTTCAGGAGAAGCAAAATAAGTACAAATTCTTGCCAATTCATTACAACAAAAAATATTTTTAAGAAAGTATTTTGATAAAAGTTAATTTTGAAAAACTGTCGTTTTGATTCCTCAAACAAAATTATGATTGTTTTCCACAAACCAAAACTACACTTTTTTGCACTCGACGCGCGTTTCGCTAACAACGTTAGCATCATCAGGAGACGATAAACAATGAACTAAATTAATCTACGCTCTATCTTATATACAATCCTTTAGTGGGCGGAGATAAGACTAATAATTTGTGATTGATCACGATTTTTAATCCTATCTCCCCTCAACCAAAGAATAAAGTGTACTAAACGGGATGGGTCCTCTATCTTTATTTAAACTATGTCTGGATTTAATGATTTCCATACTTTCATATGCATTCAAAAGTCTTTTGTTTGGTACACTTTTTAGAAGTTTTAGGTTATCTAATGTGAACCTATGATTGTTTTCAAAAGCCACACTTGACTTTTCTGTTCTTCCGTATTTTAAACGTGCTAAGTGTTCTTTAAAACGTATTTGAATAGAGCGTCTCGTTTGGCCAACATATTTTTTGTCACAATCCATGCAACTAATTTCGTAAATTCCACTTTATTCTAGAACTGTAGTTTTATCCTTGGGATTTCCTAGTAAGCTTCTTATTGTGTTACCGGATTGATATACTAATTTAAGACCGGTGTTATTACTTTTTGTAATCCTTTCGTATAATTAGGCTTACAAGGAATTGATACAAATTTTGAGTCGCAGGTATCTTTTTGTCTGAAAAAAGTGGAATTCCGAAAAGAATGTCTATTTATCAGCTTATTTATTAAGCCTTCGTCGTAACCGTTTTCGCCAGCTATATTCCTAATCCTATTATTTTCTGCTTCAAATCGGGGAAATTTACTAACCTATATGTTAAAAAGTGCAAACCTGCAAGCTTATGTTGTAAGCAATAAAAAGCGTCATTTGGAATATACCTGTTGGTGGCCGTTCCTTTTCTGTATAGGTCAAAGTCCAATTTATTTTTATTTCTTATAACTAAAGTGTCTAGAAATGGCAGTGTACCGTTGTTCTCTGTTTAATAAGTAAATTTAATTGTGGGAAATTTGTTATTTGTTTTTTCCATAAAATTTTCAACACTAGTTACTTTAGTGTTGAATACTGCAAACACATCGTCTACATACCTGAACCATACTCTGGGGAAATACTCAAATTATTTAGTTATATCTGATTCAAATTTGCTCATAAATAAGTGTGGCCGAGCATGCTTTTAAAAACAATCAACATTAGATAACCTAAAACTTCTAAAAAGTGTACCAAACAAAAGACTTTTGAATGCATATGAAAGTATGGAAATCATTAAATCCAGACATAGTTTAAATAAAGATAGAGGACCCATCCCGTTTAGTACACTTTATTCTTTGGTTGAGGGGAGATAGGATTAAAAATCGTGATCAATCACAAATTTTTAGTCTTATCTCCGCCCACTAAAGGATTGTATATAAGATAGAGCGTAGATTAATTTAGTTCATTGTTTATCATCTCCTGATGATGCTAACGTTGTTAGCGAAACGCGCGTCGAGTGCAAAAAAGTGTAGTTTTGGTTTGTGGAAAACAATCATAATTTTGTTTTAGTGCAACCAAAGGTTCCAAATTCCCAACATAATTTTTGATTCCTTTTCAAAAAAGTTTTACTAAAGCCTGAATAACATGCTAGGTTTATCCATCCGAATAGTGGGTTGCTAGGTTTTTCCTACTGAATTTATAAATATTGACCACTTACTAGGTTTTTCAATTCCCGATAAATTTCTTAATATTCATAATTTTTTAGAAATTTTTATACCAATCGATAGAGGACGTTAATATCTTCCAAAAATATGATACGGAGCAAAAACCTAGTAAGTGACTTTACTAGGTTCTTCCCTTTCACGGGAGAAATGTCATCATAGACTTTATAATAATATGGCGTTTGAGTAAGCTTGCCCCACTGTGCGCCGCTCCACGTGCAATAGTGTCATTTTTCATCGCACTTACCATCCGAAATCGGTTCAGACGGTGCCTCCGACATATTTTCGAGCGAACTACCGGTCGGCTCGGTGAAAAACGCTTCTTGTCGATGTATCGACTTCCGCCTGGTCTGCGTCGGCGTCAACGGGATTTCCGGTTCCGAGTCGGCGGGAAAAAATTCGATGATTGGCGACGTCGGTATCGGAGGCGGCGATTGCGGCGGTGGCGATGGCAGAGAGGGCGAGAGGGTGACCAATATTGGACAAACTACAACAAAGGAAATAATGGGGTTTACGAACCCACCCAAATACGTGTATTATATAACCGTACTTTTTGTAGGCTATTTTTTTCTCTTAGCTACGACATTTTCGATTATTTTTATCACTGTTTTTAAAACCTAAACAGAACTTTACTAAGGGCCGGTTTCTCAATAGCGGGTTACCAGAGAGTTAAATTAACTCGGGCTATAAATCTCGGTTCTTTACTGTTTTAAGCCTATATTTTTTTAGGTTAACCCTGAGGTAACTCACTCTCATCTTAAAGCCTTGTTGTCTCTGGAATTAATTTTTTATTTTATCGGAAAACCGATCCTAAGCAAGTTTGCTATTCGTTCTAAGCAAGCTAAATTCAACTCTGAAGACTACGAAATCTTAAGCAAGAAAAACTTTTGAGAACAAATAGTATTTACCTGTTTCCTCCGCGGGCAGTGGCGCGTCCTCATCGCACTCGCTCGACGACTCGCTGACACTGCTGGTACTGTGATGAAAATCTTTATCGGGCGGTACGTCATCTTGCGGCGGGTGTTGTCGATTGTACTCTTCAACGCATAGACAGTGGACACAGACCTACAGGTAAATAATACCATTTATTTTTTTGAATTAACTAATTTCTCCTTGCAGTATTTTCTCACAAAAGATGGTTCAACATGGCAAGCTCTACGCTCTGTACGCCGCTCCGCTCTCTGGGAGGGACATCGCGAATTTCAATAAGACACTTTAAGTTGGTCATGACACGTACGAGGTGGTCAGCGGTATACGTGAAAGAACCCCGCACACCGGTCCATGTAACCGAGACATCGGGCGATTTTAGAATTTTTTTTTATATGTTATAGGTCTGGAAAAGGGCTTCAAAAAAATGTGACGTAAAATTTGGTGAGACATTTGGTTTGGCCACAGCGTCGTATCAAATGTAGGATAAAATATTGTGAAATTATATTTTCCGAAGGAAACATGCAAGTATTTATTTCTTTTTTGAAGGATAGTGTAAATGTACATTTTTAGATTTTTTCGCAATGTTTTCTGATAGCCTGGGTCAGTGGGGCAACGTAAAACTAGTAAAATACTGTTAATTTTTTCATTAACAGCACCAATTCAACGATATTATATATTTTGCGTTATTTTATAGTTTTTTATCTATTTCTAAAATGATAAATCAGTGGTGTAACATCCAAGTATTATAGTACCTATAATTTTACTATTTTATTTGATAACTGAACTTATTAATTAAATCTATTCATAGATTCTTACTTATCTTCTATTTTGCTTCAATATAAATATTCCAACACAGTGGCGTAGGATGACCCATAAATATTTTTTTATTAAACTTAAGGCGGCTAAGTTTCACGAATGTCTCAAGTAAGTAATTTTCATTATTCTAACTAGAGCGGAAAATTGTATATTTTTTTTTAAATAAAAATGTCAACATATTTTATATTACGCTATTACGCCACAATTGACAACTATGACATATAACAGCTAGCAAATATCAAAATTAGAAAAAGGCTTCAAGACGGTATCCAATCAAATTGAACACCTTTGTGGCAGTTTAAACTACCAGTAAATAATATTTGTTGTTACAGCACTGATTTATCTTTTTATAAAATATACTAAAAAAAAACTATAAAACAGCAGAAAATACATACACACCTAATATCGTTGAATTAGTCTTTTTAATGAAAAAATAAACAATATTTTAATAATTTTAAGGTGAGCCAATGACCTAACCTGTCAGAAAACATTGCGAAAAAAAGTAAAAATTAACATTTACTCTATCCTTCAAAAAACAAATAAATACCTGCATGTTTTCTTTCGAAGATATCATTTCTAAATGTTATTTTATCCCACATTTGATACGCCGCTGTGGCCAAACTAAATGTCTCACCAACTTTTAAGGCGCATTTTTTTAAAGCCTTTGTCCAAAGCTACAGCATTTAAAAAAAAAATCCAAAATCGCCCGATACCTTGCTTTCTTTGGTTCGGTGGCTTGTCTATTGATTTTAGGCTCCCGTCGACAAAACTCGCTACGTATTTGATGAAATATTCACGTTAGCAACATGCCACAAACGTTATGCTACGTAGGTTAGCGTTACGTATGAACGTTATACATGCAAATGACGTGACCTTGATGAAAAAGCTCAACGATAGACCGCAGAGATTGGACTCTGATATCTGTATTCGAGCGGAAGTCTTTGCTTTTGTACATATAAAAGGAAGACAGAATACGGCGCTATATTCCACGTGTGCATGTACGTCCTATGACCAACTTAAAGTGTCTAATAGAGAAAGGCGCACACATTTGGTATGCTTCACTCCGTTTGCTTTGCCTTGTTGCTGTGGTTCTTGAATTTCGTGATACATTCATGCGTTTAGCGATTTTATAAACGCTTTTATTTATACCTTTTCTGTTGTATTATTATAACAATTTTTATAATGAACATTTTTACGGTAAAATACATTAAAAATCATTTTAGCTCTTTAACTATGGAGCAAAAAACTTAAATAAAAAATTCCGGTAGTCCTAAACCCGAAATTGACTTGGCGCAAACCACTAAGGGCAAATCTAGGGATTTCAACAGAAAATCACTGTCACTGTCAATTTTTCAAATTTGTGAACCTCCTCTTCATAGATCATGAGCCGCCACTAAATGAGATACTATAATGACCTATGTGTCGCAAAATGTATAACAATAATAACTTTGAAAAACATCGTAAATAGTTGAAAAATCATGAGTGACCCTGGGCAAGGCCGAAAACGAAAAATCTACTGCGCATGCCTGACGCATGCTGATCGCGTCCAAATAGTTTTTGTCTCTGCATTTTTTTCAGGCGAACTTGATTGAGTGAGTTATTTTCGATAGGAATTTTTTTCGAAAAATACAAGGACAGGGCCGTTATAGTATCTCATAGTTATATGTCTATAACTAACTAAATGCCAAATCTAGATGGAAAATCACAAATATATTTTCTACGTAATACACTAAATATGTATATTGGTATTGGTAATAATTTTTGAATAAACGTTATTTCCAGGTGATTTAATGCCTTGTGCGTGGGAAATAACAGTTACAAATACAGAGTTTCCGAAAAGTCTTGGTTCTCTCCTGTAACTCGACATATTGGCGTACACGTGGAAAAATGAAAAACAGTTTTACGAGAAATTAATAATGTTTTTGAAACACTAACCACCGCCACTTATGATTCAACGTACTTTAAAATAAGATTTTTAATTTTCCGAACTGATTCCGACATCAAGTCGTTTTCTAAGAGCAATCGGCGGATTTTCAAAGTCACACGAAATCTATTCGCAAACGAGTATTTTTGTGTGCTAAATAACGGCAATGTTCACGTCTACCTCTACCTTTACACACAGACGTAAGAATTAAACATGTATGCATCTAGACAAATATTGGTCGACAACTTTTTTTTATCTACTATATTGGTAAAATCTGATTATGCCGCAAAATCAAATTACTAAATTACTAAATGTTTTGGCTCCGCCTCTTTTCACAAAAATTTCTTACATTCAGTGTAAGCTCAAAATAAAATAAATTGAGGATTTTTAAAATAGCAGATAAAAATGTGACAACACTGCTTAAGTCAGAAAAAGTTTTCTATAATATTAGGTATATAAAGGCCCAGGATGCGAGTAAAACGTAGCGACAACGGTCAAAATCTTGGATTTCCATGACATGGCCAATGGGATAATAGACACTTAAAGTTACATATAAAAAGAGTGCTTATTCATCGTAACGTCTCACCCCTACACACTTAAAGTTGCACATAAAAGGGATGCTATGCTCGCAAAACAGATCAAAGAAATTAAAGTAAACTAGAAACCAAATAAAACACATTAGACAAATCATATTTCTAGGCTGAAATTCCAGAAATTTAGACCGCGGTTGCCGAGTTTCTATAATTATCCCTTATTTTATTTCCTATAATTACGTAATATTGCAATAAGTATATAGCCTAAATACAATACATTATTCTAATAAAGTAGATATAGTGCCAAAAAAGTTAATTTGAAAATGCATAAGGAAGTTTATTTAACATGTTTTGTTTTACATTCTAGAAACAATTATTAAGATCAGGATTAGGACATCCCACATAGCAAGCCTTGGATATTGTATATTACAAAGATATTTAAAATTAGGATATACGTTTTGTATGTTACATGTATGTTTTATATATATTAGAAAAAAAAACATGATTCGTTTTAAAAAAAGGAAACGTGAACGGATATTTACTGTATATTCATTATATATGCGCTATCGTACATCCTAAATATATGTTTTTTGTATATAAGCTTTATATTTTTTAACCGGGTATCAGTTAATATTTTAAAATAAAATATTACCCAAATATTTGTTTTTTCATATAAACTAAATATATAAATTTTATAATTATCACGTAATATTCTTTAAATAAAGTTTTTAATATTTTCCTCTGCATTTAAAATACTACATATTTTTTAGATAAAATTTATTGCAAGAAGTTATATAAAAAAGGAATATTTTCCTAATATTCATTGTCTATCCGTTTGAGTATATTCTGTTTATCTGTTTTTTGTATTTAAGGCAGACATATCCTAGCCCAATATCATTTGAATATTTGCACAATAAATATGCCCAAATATTTGTTTTGTGGAATGGAATACTTTATTAAATATATTATTGTTATAATATATAATTAAATTTTTTTAGCATTAGAGATCACAACATTTTTCTGCTTTTTTTAATGCTTTTTTTTAAATGTACTTAACCCAGATCCTCCTTGTTTTATATATCTTTAAAAAATCGTAGATATATTGCTATAGTTAACATATTTTTTACGCGGGTTAGATTGTGACTTAACATTTTGCCAAAATTTGGCGAATCACATTCTCTCCAAGTGGCCAAGCTTGTCGGTGCACATGGTCCCTAGTCTTACATATATTTTCTTATCTCAGTGAATCAAAAACCACTAAATTGATAAAATGTATTCAAGGATTCCTTTAGTGAGGGGCCTTAAATATTAACCACTTAGCGGTGTATACGACTCTGCAAGCTCGATTTTCCTCTACGCATTAGCGCGTGTACCACGTGGTTTCAATTCAACCAATCTGATACGAGATTAATAAATCCTTTCTCTGCATTGCAAATACGGAACTAAGCTTGTTTCGCTTGTTTATCGAGTTATGTGCAGTTTGGACAACGGACTGTCCCCCTGGGAATTGCTATCTTACATCCAGTTGTTGCAGGTAAGTAGATAAACGCGATTGAAGTTATTTTATTCGTGTGGGCTCAAAATGGTGGCGTCAGATGAAATAAATGCATCTATATATATGGCTGAATTTCTGAATTTCAACTTGACGATATATGTTGCTTCTCAACGTTAACGCACTGCGTAAAAAAGGGACAGAGAAGAGTCAATGTCAATTAGGAACAGCAGGTGTTGTGTTATCTAAAGCTAGGTTTATACTGTAAAATTAAAAGAAACATTGACCTATATGGGCGGCAGTGTATTTTGCATTTTTGTTTCACAGTGTCTAAAGTTACGACGGTTATATCTAGAGCGAAAACAACCTTTTTTAGGGTTCAGTTGGGTTTGCTGGGGTTGTATTGTTGGATTATTAATTTAATTTATATTCATATACATAGCAAAAAGTAACAAAAATAAATATGTACTTACGACCTTATAATAATCACAGCATGTAAACAAAACATGCGGTACTGTATACAGTATCGATTAAATATATATATATATATATATCGAGTGATGAATCAGTTTTCTTTTGTTTAAGAACAAGAACAATAATACGTATCAGATAAGAACTTTTCCTTTGTCTGAATAATAAATAAAAACAGGCAGTTATCATAGGACACCTGTGTGTTTCATTACAAACAATCCCCATATTTTAATAGGTTATGGGCCCAGCACGCTTGCACTGTGCCACTCTGCTTTTTTTTCCTATGATAACTAACTGACTGTAAACAATAACAATTATTTTGTTAATTTTCTTGATGAATACACCCATTACACAGTCACGCACCCGATAACATACAAATCAGGGGTTTTATCTGTTTTTAAAGATTTCGTAGCAAAACGTGAAGCACATTTTAATTTTAAAATGTCAAAACTATATCGTGATAATGGTGGAGAATATTTATCAAAAGATTATCAAGAATTTTGTATCGAAAAAAGGATAAGTTATCTCACTGTGGCTCATACACCTCAACATAATGGTGTAGCGGAGCGAATGAATCGCACCCTTGTTGAAAAAGCACGCACAATGTTGGTTCCTGCTGACCTCGATAAATCTTTTTGGGGCGAAGCTATTTTAACAGCTACTTATATAACAAATTTATTACCAACTAAAGCGTTGCAGATTAACAAAACACCATACGAACTATTGCATAATAAAAAGCCTAGATTAGAAGGTCTTAAAATTTTTGGATCGAAAGCTTACGTTCATAACAAAAATAAAAATACTATGGCATAATAAAAAGCCTAGATTAGAAAATCTTAAAATTTTTGGATCGACAGCTTACGTTCATAATAAAAATAAAAATACCAAATTGGATGCAAAATCTTTTAAATCTATTTTGACATGATATGAGTCAAGTGAGTATAGATCGTGGGACGTTGAAAATGAAAAATTTATTACTGCTCGAGATATAATTTTTCGACGAAATTAGTTTTAAACAAACAAGACCCACCAAATTAGTTAGAAAAAGTGATGAAAATAAAATCACTAAGAAAACTAAGTTTTCTGATCAACTCAAAACGATACAAATTCTTCACCATGTGATAGTATTCTTTTTAAAAAAAGTGAAAGATTACAAAATAAACCTATTGTCTCTTACAACGAAAATCAGTACGATGAAATGTATAGTTATATTTTAAATTTGGAAACATACACTACAAAACTTCCAAATAGTCTTTCAGATATTAAAAATATGGACGATCGTTGTAAGTGGGAGCAAGCGGTAAAAGAAGAAATCGATTCACTTTTGTTAAATAATACTTGGATTTTACTAAATAAACCCTCAAATAAAAATATAGTAGAGTGCAAATGGGTATTTAATATTAAAAAAAATGATAAGCTAGGCAACCCCAGTAGATATAAAGCTCGTTTGGTAGCGAAAGGTTTTAGTCAAAAATACTTATGTGACTATAATGAAACTTTTGCGCCAGTAGCGAGAATGACTACATTAAGGTTTATCCTAGCATTTTTAAATCAATATCAACTGCAAGTACACCATATGGATGTCAAAACGGCATTTCTAAATGGAATTCTGAAAGAATAGATCTATATGACTGTTCGTAAAGGAGTAAAAGCAAAAGAGGGTCAGGGTTTAAAGCAGTCCTCTAGATGCTGGTATGAAAGATTTGATGAGTTCCTAAAATCAATCGGTTTTAAAAATTCTGCAGTTGATTCATGCCTATATATCTTGAAAAAAAAATGATATCTCTAGAAATATCTACATTGTTTTGCATGTAGAGGATGTTTCAATTAGTACTAAAACTACAGACACGTTATTGTACAAAAAACAATTTTGAACAAAACATTTTAAAATGCAAGATTTAAAATCAGTAAAGCTCTTCTTAGGCATCAAAATTGAAAGAACTTGTGATTCTTTAACTATAGACCAAAGCCACTATTTAAAGTTAATTTTAAATAAATTTAAAATGATAGATTGCCACCCGGTGGACACCACATTACAACCAAAGCTACATTTTCAAGCATTGAACCAGGAAAGTAATACCTTGTAAAAATTTCATTGGTTGCTTGATGTATGTAATGGTGTCTACACGACCTGATATCTGTGCGGCAATCAATATTTGAAGTAGATTTCAAAAGAAAAATAGTGAAAAATTTAAAAAGAGTTTTAAGATACATACAAGGGACAATAAATTTAAAATTAAGAAACACAAGAAAAGATTTTTTTTTTTTGATTTACTAGTTGGCTACCCAGACTCTGATTGGGCAAATTGTGAGATTGATAGAAAGATCACTACTGGTGATTTATTTAAAGCATCTGATTTATGTACAATTTCGTGAAATTCGAAACGTCAGCATACAGTCGCAGCATCTTCGACTGAGGCTGAATATATGGCTGTTTTTGAAAGCGTGCGTGAGGAAAAATGGTTAAAGTCTCTTTTAAAAAGCATGCATATTGAATTAACAAAGCCAATAATTTTATATGAAGATAATACAAGCTGTATATCTATAGCAAACAATCCTGAAAATCACAAAAAAAAACAAAACATAGAGACATAAAGTATCATTATATAAGGCAACAAATACAACAACAAAATGTTATGTTGAAATTTATTTCTACAGGACAACAACAAGCAGACATATTTACAAAACCACTGCCAGCTCAAAAATTTATACAAATCAGACTGTAATTGGGAATGAAATAAACTACATAAAAATAGGAAAGATTTTCGTGTTTTAAGTATTTACAGATATCAATTAAATAAAATCTTTTATAGATTTCGAAATAATAATTCAAAGATATTGGTTTAGTTAATAAAGTTTTTTTTTAATCTAAAAAATTAAATTAGATGTTTATTTTTTTTCTTTAAAAGAAATGTTTTATTATATATATATATATATATATATATATATAACAGTTGTAATATTTTGGTCCACTTTTTGAGTGGGAGTGTTGGAATATTAATTTAATTTATATTCATATACATAGCACAAAGTAACAAAAATAAATATGTACTTACGACCTTATAATAATCACAGCATGTAAATAAAACATGCGGTACTATATACAGTATAGATTGAATATATGTATATCGAGTGATGAATCAGTTTTCTTTTGTTTAAGAACGAGAACAATAATACATATAAGATAAGAACTTTTCCTTTGTCTGAATAATAAATAAAAACAGGCAGTTATCATTGGACACCTGTGTGTTTCATTACAAACAATCCCCATGTTTTAATATGTATTGGTTGGTTTTCTTGTGAAAATGTAAAAAAACTGGTTTTTGTGTTTACCACATATTAAATTAGAAAGCTCATAAATCATCTCGTAAAGCACTGACACCCACATTTCTGTACATTTATAAAAGTTTTGTGCTAATTAATTTAAAATTATTTACCTACGCTTTTATTTTATTTTTGGTAATTATGCAGTATACGGTTTTCTGCCATTTTTGATTTTTTATGAAAAATTCTTTATGGGGGCACCTACTAGAGTCCCTAGGACCCCAAATCCGCTTAAGCTCGATTTTTTTTTTAAGAGAAAAAAGGGGGCCCGGGGAAGGGGGGGTTGTAATGTGTTTTTTGATTGTTTTGGGTTGGGTTGAATTAGGTTGGGTTGGACTGTGTTGGATTGGGTTGTTTTAGTGAAGAAAAATTTAAAAATAAACAAAAAAAAACAACCGGGGCAGACGGATTTGGGGACCTAGGGACCCTAGTAGATGCCCCCATAAAGAATTTTTCATAAAAAATTCTGACCTGATAAAATCGTTAGGAATGGTAACTGTCAATCACCAAATTTCTTTCTGGACTTTTGATGGAAATATGGGTAGTTTTTACCATGCCTCTAAATTTTGAAACAACAAATATTATATCTTTGGTTCCTTTACATGGAAAAAGACAATGATCCTGGCGGCCATCTTAACATTTAGACTTTGCAGGATAAGTAGTATGAACTGTCGAGAACTTTTTTTTTAAATTCAGTTTAAAGCAAAATTGAGACGCTACAAAAGATTTTTTGTGAGTGTGTGTCTTTTTCTTGATGATTATTTTTAGTTTGTTATATATTACTTTTGTTAAAAACTAAAACGATGATGTCCGAAAGGTCCCATATAAAAGTGCTCAGGACATTCACGCATTAATTTGCCAGAAATTGGCATAATCATTTTTTGTTGAGTCTAGAGAACTTGTATAATTTTTTTCCTTACTTATATTTGTTACTAAACTTAAACATTAATTTTTTAAAAGTTTTGGCTTTACATTTTTTTTAAAACTTAATTTTTTCAAAAACTTTTGTTTTACAGTATTGTATTTTAAAGATTTAAATAACACATTTTTCAGAAAATTTTTGCCGTGTCATTTTTATAGTTTTTTTTATTATAAAATGTTGCTTTGTACCATCAGAAAACTGAATAAAAACTCATAAAAACTGATTAAAAAATGAATATTTCACGTATTATCTATTTATAAAAATATTTTATTTCCAGATGTAGCTGCAGCAAGAAGAAATTCCCTTTCTTTACACACCACCACGAATACAAAGCTTAATATTGTCATAAAAAACTGATTAAGGATGCTGTAGATAGAGACAGATATCAAACACCAAAAAGAATCGAGATAAACATGAGGATATGTACTAGTAATAATGCGATATGGTGCCTGCGAGTGTTAATATACTGCTTTGCTCTCTTTGACTTCAACTAAATTTTTTAATGTAAAGTTTAATTCTGTATTTTCCAAATAAAATTAAAAAAAATGTAATTCAACTGCTTAAATTAAGAAATGAGGAAAAAGTGTTTGTTTCTTACTAAAAAAACCTTTCAAAATTTTAAACTATTGTTGTTAAAAATTTTTAGCTGTCCAAGGCGTTTTTATTTTAAAAAAAATTAAATTTAGGCATTTTAGGTTTTTCTTACTAACAAACAGCACCTTTTTACGTGATACCGTGTATTTTTTGGATATATAAATAACATAAAAAACGATATTTTCTACCATTTTCAAGTACATCTAAAAAATGCTTATTTATGTAAGAGCATATGTTTCTGATGTTAATTTTACTCACGTTAATTTTTCTAAATTTAGGATGCGACTTATTATTGTTATTGTGCTAAGTGGGTATATTGTTTTAATATAAATGACAATATATGCAGGGTATATACAAAACGTACATTCTTCATTGAATACATCAGTGTTAAGGATTAGTATATTGCATACAAAAAGAATATACTTTTATGGATATACCATTGTTATTTATAAACAAAAATTTGGACAAATATACATTTTGTATATCGTTAGGGATATCGACAGGATATACTATATAAATATGCACCATAATGGATATACAATAGAACATTAAATTTGGTATCAGAATATACTTATAACGTATATTCAGTGGATGTTACCTAATGGGTACCTCTGGATCTAAATTGGATCTTTTTTGGAGCTCCTATGCACGTCAGGCGAATATCTGGGTGATATCCAGGGCAATATCCTTCTCCGTTTTCATATATACGCTGGATATACGTGCAATATTTTTTTGCTATGTGGGATGTACTCCCTACAATCTGACAACCAGGCAAAAAGGTTATTGATTTGTCGAGGCACGTTTTGCCATCTTAGGTCCGACCGATCCGTCGGGTTTTGGTTAGTTTTTTGTGTTTTTTGCAATTGTTATTGTTATATTTTTGTTTTAAGATTTATAAAAATACATAAGAAGTGTGCGTTCGGTGAAAAAAGTCGCCTGAACTATCTTTTTACGGGTAAACTACATATCTGTATGAAACCGCCGCATTTTAAATATTGCTTCAGAACCAATAAGAACGCGACTCTACAATGTTGTCATAACAGTTCCTCAGCAATTTCCTTAGATTGGAGTCTAGAGAACTTGTATAATTTTTTTCCTTACTTATATTTGTTACTAAACTTAAACATTAATTTTTTTAAAGTTTTGGCTTTACATTTTTTTTAAAACTTAATTTTTTCAAAAACTTTTGTTTTACAGTATTGTATTTTAAAGATTTATATAACACATTTTTCAGAAAATTTTTGCCCGTGTCATTTTTATAGTTTTTTTTATTATAAAATGTTGCTTTGTACCACCAGAAAACTGAATAAAAACTCATAAAAACTGATTAAAAAATGAATATTTCACGTATTATCTATTTATAAAAATATTTTATTTCCAGATGTAGCTGCAGCAAGAAGAAATTCCCTTTCTTTACACACCACCACGAATACAAAGCTTAATATTGTCATAAATAACTGATTAAGAATGCTGTAGATAGAGACAGATATCAAACACCAAAAAGAATCGAGATAAACATGAGGATATGTACTAGTAATAATGCGATATGGTGCCTGCGAGTGTTAATATACTGCTTTGCTCTCTTTGACTTCAACTAAATTTTTTAATGTAAAGTTTAATTCTGTATTTTCCAAATAAAATTAAAAAAAATGTAATTCAACTGCTTAAATTAAGAAATGAGGAAAAAGTGTTTGTTTCTTACTAAAAAAACCTTTCAAAATTTTAAACTATTGTTGTTAAAAATTTTTAGCTGTCCAAGGCGTTTTTATTTTAAAAAAAATTAAATTTAGGCATTTTAGGTTTTTCTTACTAACAAACAGCACCTTTTTACGTGATACCGTGTATTTTTTGGATATATAAATAACATAAAAAACGATATTTTCTACCATTTTCAGGTACATCTAAAAAATGCTTATTTATGTGAGAGCATATGTTTCTGATGTTAATTTTACTCACGTTAATTTTTCTAAATTTAGGATGCGACTTATTATTGTTATTGTGCTAAGTGGGTATATTGTTTTAATATAAATGACAATATATGCAGGGTATATACAAAACGTATATACCTTATATATATGATCATAGATTTGTAATGGACATTCTTCATTGAATACATCAGTGTTAAGGATTAGTATATTGCATACAAAAAGAATATACTTTTATGGATATACCATTGTTATTTATAAACAAAAATTTGGACAAATATACATTTTGTATATCGTTAGGGATATCGACAGGATATACTATATAAATATGCACCATAATAGATATACAATAGAACATTAAATTTGGTATCAGAATATACTTATAACGTATATTCAGTGGATGTTACCTAATGGGTACCTCTGGATCTAAATTGGATCTTTTTTGGAGCTCCTATGCACGTCAGGCGAATATCTGGGTGATATCCAGGGCAATATCCTTCTCCGTTTTCATATATACGCTGGATATACGTGCAATATTTTTTTGCTATGTGGGATGTACTCCCTACAATCTGACAACCAGGCAAAAAGGTTATTGATTTGTCGAGGCACGTTTTGCCATCTTAGGTCCGACCGATCCGTCGGGTTTTGGTTAGTTTTTTGTGTTTTTTGCAATTGTTATTGTTATATTTTTGTTTTAAGATTTATAAAAATACATAAGAAGTGTGCGTTCGGTGAAAAAAGTCGCCTGAACTATCTTTTTACGGGTAAACTACATATCTGTATGAAACCGCCGCATTTTAAATATTGCTTCAGAACCAATAAGAACGCGACTCTACAATGTTGTCATAACAGTTCCTCAGCAATTTCCTTAGATTTGGTTACTGATTTGGAAAATTTACCTTCAATATATAGAGTGCGTCTTGTAGTTTATCTTAATTTTTTTGGAACGGATATACCGTACAACAGCGACTACCTCTCATCTATCTCTACGACCCTCCTTGCAGTATTCGTAAGCAGTTGGCGTATTGTCTTGGTACGCCAACGAATAAGCATTAAGCACCCTTTTTATGTGCAACTTTAAGTGTGTATGGGTGAGACCTAACGTGACGTATGCGTTTTGAGATACGACAAGGAATACGCATTATTTTTATGTGTAACTTTAACGGTGGGATTTACTAAAAGGGTTTAGTCTATTTTAGAACAGTTCTAAGTTTAAGCGAAATTTTTGGTTTTAAGCATTTTAAACCAACCTACCTTGACTTTTGGACATAGTTTGAATTATAAGAAGAATTTTAATAAGTTTGTTTATTGAATAATTATTTTAACATAATTTTTTGTTGGATTTAAGAAGACAGTTTCAATTTAGAAGAAAATAAAATAAAAAAATTTAAACCCACGCGGAGTTTAAATAGTAAACACTCTGTAGAACCAATTAAAATTGTGGGCTATATGTCACTCTAATTAAAATTTACCCTTATTCGTTAATTTTTCCAATTAATACTTGATGTCACACAACGATTTAGATGAGTAATAATAAAATAAGGAGTAGATTAATTTTGTATTTATTTAAAAGTTGTTTTTATTTATGAAATGTATTAAAAATCTTAAATACAAGTTTTTTTTACATTTTGTGTCACTGTCGAAATGTCAGTTTAAAAATATTAGCGCTGCGTTCTATCACAAACAGCGAGTTCGGATCTTTTACCTCTGCTTGCACCTTGGCTTGCACCAACCTCTACTAATGAAAGCTACAGCTTTAAAATGTAAGGAAATGTGTAAAAATGTAATGTAATGTAAGGAAAGTTTTTTTGACTGAGCTTTTAGATAACCTCAATGTTTTACTTTCAGTTTGTAAATATAATAATAATAATAATTTAGACGTTTATTTAAACAGAAAGAAAAATTTACAAAAGAAGAACTTAGACTAATAAAATCAAAATAAACGTGCATTGCTGCTGCCGAAATAGTACAACACTTTGTGCCTATTTGTGTGGCAGTTGTTTGCTCTACTATAGTTTTACTTGTGCGCATTTTCACATTTGTCATTAGTATCTACTTTGCGTTTGATTCAGAAAAGTAACAAAGTTGTTACATATATTAATATAGTTTTTTGGGTTTTTTTGTTTGGCATATTTTTCGTGGATAATCAGTGACCTTCACTTATTTTCGTTTTTCCTCGTAGTGCTCTCATAAATTGGAGGTGTTTTATTGATTAACGAATGATTTGGGATATTAAATAAAGTAAATTAATCCTTGTAAAAACGGTTACTTAGAAATTATAAACGAACTTATTGCCAAATGCCACAAAACAATCCTTTCTGGAGGCTATACATTTAAATCACCCCCTGAGGTGGTCTAAAAAATCACCAACTTTATACCCTCAAACACAAATAATTAAAGTATTATGTGCCAAATTTTTGGCGTATTCGCCGTATGCCATTTTGAAACCTGTAAAAAAAAATAGTTTTAGGGCATTTTCTTCTAAAAATATGGTGTATTTTGAGAAAAAAGGCAGTTTTTCATACAAAATAATCAATAACTTTGTGTCTTTTCTGTATGGGTGTGTTTTTTAAAAATCTGTTTTAAAATTTAGTACCTCCCACAGGTGTTAATATTTAGACCTGTGGGGGGTACTATTTTAGATCTTAGTAAATCTCACTGTAAGTGTCTAATGACGGCTGGATCTGAGCCTACGCGAGGTTGTGACGTCAAATCACCTCATTTCTCGTTCAGCGCACTTCCAGCTGACGCATGCGCAATCCATTGGCTCCAGCCAACTTGATATTTTGCCGGGGGTTTCCGCTACGCTTTTTATCGTAGGGAAATACTCGTGCAGGGCTTTTATACTAACTAATCGATTAAAATGGCTAATTTTTACCGCATTTTGATAATTAAAAGAGTAATTTAATGCTAATCACAGGTAAAACTAAAATTTAATAAAAGTGCGGTGGTAAATTTCAAAAAAATCTGGTCCGAATTAAACAGATAAACTTAGTCAAGAAGTTGGAGCTAAAAAAAGTCGACACATATTTGTCTAGATGCGGTAAATCCGCCCCCTGATGGTATGTCTGCACATCTTTTTTATAAGTAATACGAGTATTTCATTGCCTACTCCATTTCGATTTACTGTACTCCAATATTTTTATTTTTCGACTCAATCTTACTCAACGCTAATTTTATGGGATGCGACGCGCCGTCAGGGGTTATTTGGAATCGTTCTAAATAAGTGAAGAGAAAAGCCAAATAAAATAAAACCGTTTGAGAGAGAAGTTTGCAATTGAAACGTAAATAAGGGTGGGTTCATTTAGTTATTGACGATCGAATGAGAATTTTTAGAAAGATACCACAAAAACGCCCTTAAGGGTTGCAGTGAATATTTATTGTTGCCTCTTGAATTTTTGTTTAACTCTATCCTCAAAACATCTGTTTTCCCTGATAAATGGAAAATTACCAAAGTCATTCCAGTTTACAAGTATGGTTCCAGACAGCTCATAAAAAATTATCGTATCATTAGTTTAGTGTGCGCAATGTCAAAAGTCTTTGAGGAAATTATTTTTAATTGTTTGTTTAATGAAATCTCGGGTAAAATTACATACATGATGCAATAAATAATAAGTCTGAAGTAGATGTAATCTATACAGATATGGAAAAGGCTTTTGACAGGGTAAGCCACTATATGCATAATTTTGAAAGCTTTGAGTGATATGAATGTTTCATCATAATTAGTATATTTAATACAATCTCATAAGTCATAGATTCTAATACATTGAAATCAAGCGATGCAAATCGTCGGTGCAGTACTTCTAGAGTACTTCGGGAGTTCCTCAGGGTTCTGATATCGTTCCTCTTTTTTTGAAGTGCTATAAATAATATCATAAACTAAGTAACTAAATAATATCATTGAAAACCTAGAAAATGCCACAGGCCTATTATTTGCAGATAATTTTAAATATTTTCATATAATGAACTCAATCGATGACTGTGAAACCTTGCAGAAATACTTTGGCAATATAGCTAATTGATATGCTGGTAATAGTTTTA